>CM027870.1:5994684-7359253 GCA_016097605.1 Eucalyptus guilfoylei | reverse complement strand
TCCCGAAGCTTAAAGGATATGCTCCATGTATTCCTCGCACAGCATAGTATTCATAAATTATATATAATCTTCAAGAGACCGCGTCCTTTCTCAACACATCACTCAGTCCTCTCCGCATGTGAAAAAAGAAAAATGGTGCAGACGTCTACCCAGCCGGAACAGCCCATGCAGGTGGAGAGGAAGGAAACAGAAGTACTGGAGGACGTGAAGAAGAAGAGTGAACCGACAGGCTTGCCATTTTATAAGCTTTGAATTATGCAGACACGCTCGATTGAATTTTAATGGCTCTAGGGACCATAGGATCTGTCGTCCATGGGATGGCTCAACCAGTTGGATATTTGTTGCTCGGCAAAGCACTCAATGCTTTTGGAAGTCATATCGAAGACAAAGATGGCATGGTTCATGCTCTGAAAAAGGTAGATAACTGCACTTCACTTGAATTCCTAGCTTACTGTCAACTGGTGGCTATATTTATTCATAGCGCGCCTTGAGTACCAACTTACTAATTATGGATGATTCACAAGCAGTGTCAGTGGAGCTTTTCATTCGTGTTTTTCTTCTTACCTCTTTCAGGTTGTTCCATATGTGTGGTACATGGCCTTTGCAACCTTCCCTGCTGGAATCCTAGGTTGGCTTCTTTTGGTTTCTAAGATGATGGAGATGCATATATTTGTACTAAGTCGCAGAACAGTTTTTCGTTGACATGCACACTTGTTTCGCACCTAATTGCCATTTGATAGTCACTGTTTCCTAGGCTCCAGTAGAGATTGCTTATTTTTGTGTGCCACTCCCGAACATCGTATCAAGTTTTATGGGATTGGAAGTATCATATAATCATTTATCATATTGGACTACTACCAATAAAGTTAGCAAGAAGGACTGGATTAACTACAGGAGAGAAAACTATTAGTATAGAAAGTACGCAGTAACAAAGCATTCACATGGATTCCAATTTTCTGCAGAGATTGGATGCTGGATGTATGCGAGCGAAAGACAAACAGCACGGATCAGATTAGAATTCCTGAGATCGGTCCTCAGACAGGAGATTGGAGCTTTTGGTACTGAATTGTCAAGTGGAAAAGTCATTGCAGGAATAAGTACTGACATGAGCATAATCCAGGATGCTACCGGAGAGAAGGTAGTAATCTTTCCCTCAAGTTGACTGCTCTTTAGATTTCCCCACCAAAGTTTGCCGATCATGCTAACATAACTTTTTGCTAGCAGCTGGGGCACTTCCTTTCGTACTTCGCCACATTCTTTTCTGGAGTCTTGATAGCCTTCATTTGCAGTTGGGAAGTTTCACTGGTCACCTTGTTTGTAGTTCCCTCGATTCTACTGGTTGGAGCCACCTACACCAAGAAAATGAATGCCATCTCAGCTGCCAAAATGATTTACCTATCCGAAGCTACTACTGTTGTGGAAAAGGTGAAAAAACTTCACCCTTTTTATTTATAAAAAATCTAAAAAAAAGGGAATCATCTGGAAATTCATGGGTTAATGTTTGACAACGTACAGACCATATCTCATATAAAAACGGTCTTTGCCTTTGTTGGAGAGGATCTCGCAATCAAATCATTCTCAGACTGCACGGACAAGCAGTCTGTCATTAGCAGAGGAGAGGCGCTGATTAAGGGAGTTGGAACAGGAATGTTTCAAGCAGTGACCAACTCCTCCTGGGAACTAATCATATGGATCGGAGCAATCGTGGTCACTGCCAGAAGATCTAGTGGAGGGAACGTCATAGCAGCAGTCATGAGCATCCTCCTTGGAGCTATGTAAGAAAAGTTTACCTTTCTTGTAAGAGCTTTTGGATGAGATTGTTTTGTCTTACAGCGACTAGATAAGCAATCCAATGATGATCATCAAGCTAGTTAATCTGCACATAACATGGGAAATAACATCATCCTACTTGGGTTCTCAAAAATTTTGTATGAATGCATGTATGATGCATTTCATTTTGAGCCTCTTGAGAAGATATCAGATGCCTTTAAGAATCTTCATATAATGAAGTGAAGAAGATATAACCTTAATTATGGACTGTGGCTTCTTTTGCATGCCAGCTCAATCACTTATGCTGCCCCAGAAATGCAAGTATTCAACCAAGCAAAAGCGGCAGGAAATGAAGTTTTCAAGGTGATCTACAGAAAACCAAATATTAGCAATGCTTCAGGGGGGATCGTATTGAAGGAAATCGAGGGAAACATTGACATAAGGAACATTAACTTTGCTTACCCATCCCAAGAAGATAAAGTGATTCTTCAAGGTTTTACACTGTCAATTCCAGCAGGAAAGACGGTGGCGTTAGTTGGTAGCAGCGGGTGTGGGAAAAGCACAATTATATCCCTGGTTGCAAGATTCAACGATCCATTGAAAGGTCTAAAACCTTTATCCTCCATGCTCTTGAGCTGAAATTTGTTATCCTCTCCTTATTATTCCCATGGTTTCATGCTTCTATTGCTCATACATTTTTTGCACACAAAGGTTGCTGACAATTGAATAATATTGCATAGGTTGCTGATGATTGGGTAATATTGCATGTTTTCAGGGGTCATTCTCATAGATAACCATAACATCAAGGATCTTGATTTGGAGTGCCTCCGCCAAAATATTGGAGCAGTTTGCCAAGAACCATCACTATTTGCTGGCACTACCAAGGACAACCTTAAAGTAGGAAATTTATACGCAGATGACCAACAAATAGAGAATGCAGCAATGATGGCAAATGCACATAGTTTCATTTCACAGCTTCCAGATAAGTACTCGACAGAGGTAATATGCAATCTCCTAGGAACAGATGTAAATAAACGATGTCTCTCCTGAAAGTTCGCAAGTTCTCATTAGAACAAAAACAAGGATCCTAAGTTAAATTTTGGCGCCATGATGATGGACTAGGTGGGGCAGAGGGGCTTCCAGCTGTCAGGAGGACAAAAACAAAGAATTGCAATAGCCAGAGCCATTCTCAACAATCCTCCAATACTTCTGCTCGATGAGGCTACAAGTGCTCTTGATTTGGAGTCTGAGAAGCTGGTTCAAGAGGGCATTGGAGAAGGCCATGCAGGGAAGTTGCATTGATTGCGGGTGTCCTGCACAATGAATTCACTTGGTATGAGAAACCCGAGAACAGCATTGGGATGGTTACTTCGCGAATCATCAATGATACATCCATGGTGAAAACTATCATTCCTGATCGCATGTCGGTCATCGTCCAAGGCATCGCTTCTATACTAATTGCTACGGTAGTTAGCATGAGTGTAAACTGAAGAATGGGTCTAGTGGCTTGGACTGTGATGCCTTGGCACGTCATTGGTGGGCTCATTCAAGCCAAGTCAGCCAAAGGATTTGCCGGCGACTCTTCTGCAGCACATGGCGAAGTCGTTTCCCTAACTTCTGTGTCGGCGACAAACATAAGAACTGTAGCATCTTTTTGCTATGAAGAGCAAATCCTGAGGAAAGCCAAGTTAGCGTTGGAAGTCCCAATGAAAGAGAGCAGGAGAACCAGTATCAAGTATGGAATAATCCAAGGATTCTCTCTTTGCTTATGGAACATTACACATGCAGTCGCCTTGTGGTACACCGCGGTCTTGGTCGATAGAGGCCAAGCCACATTCGAAAATGGCATAAGATCGTACCAGATTTTCCCTCTCAGGGTACTTTCTATTACAGAGCTGTGGACGCTGATCCCCACCGTGATATCGGCCATGAGCATACAAACCCCTGCATTCCAGACCCTCGACCGAAAAAGTGAAATTGAACCAGATGTGCCGGAAAATACACATCATGGGAGGATCGAAGGAACTGCTGAGTTCCAGAACAACAAATTCAAGTACCCATCACGACCAGAAGTTACGGTTCTGAAGAACTTCACGTTGAAAATTGAAGCTGGGACGAAGGTAGCTCTTGTCGGGCCAAGTGGGGCCGGAAAGTCCTCTATTCTGGCCCTTCTGCTGAGGTTCTACAATCCGATGGAAAGAAAGGTCGTCATTGATGGGAAGGACATAAAGGAATACAACCTGAGATGGCTAAGGACGCAAATAGGATTTGTGCAGCAAGAGCCCATCCTCATTAGCTCCTCCATTAGAGAGAATATCCGTTACGGAAACTGCGGTATTTCATTGCCTCATCGGTGCTCTTCTTGTAGCATCTTCGAACCTCTTCCCACACCGGTTCAACGCGCCGCATCCATCGGACCCGCAAACACCAGCAGAGCGTCGGCCCCATCAAAACCATTCTCGAAAGCCTCTAATCACCAATCATTAACTCCCAGCGCGAAGTATACGCCTCGATGGACTCACTCCTGCCGGACAGCGCGGGGGCATTCAGCGGAGCGACGTGGACGTACGGATTCTCGCCGCCGCCGCCGCGGTTGAGGTTGGCGTAGCCGGAGGCCGAGCCGCTTGGGGTGGCGTGCACGTAGCTGGAGTGGAAGCTCGCGGGGGGGCCGCGGGCCTCGCCGGGGACCCAGGTGGCGGCGTGCTGGTTCGTGGGGTGCGCCCGCGGCTCCACCGGCGTCCCACCACGCACGTGCCACACCGCATCGCCTCCGATGATTCACCTCCGCCGCCCATCGCCTTCTTCGCCGTCGTCTTCGTCTTCGATCGGGACTGCGATTCGAGGAACTTATCGCACGAGAAAAGAGAGTGGAGATGGGAATCTAGAAAACGGCAGAGAGATCTAGATCGCGGGAGAGAACGATAAACGAGAATCAGAATTAGAATTAGAATGTGGCGATTCTTTTCCTGTTTCTTTTTCTGGTTGCTTAATTTTTGAATTAACGGTTGAGTGCGTTTGAACGTTTGAGTTTAGAAGCAACCTCCCTCTCTAAAGCAAAGAAACTTCTGGAAGAAAACAAAGAGCGACTAGCGAGACGACTTTTTTGCATCCAAGGACGCGACCTTTCTATTATTTCGGATTTGGTCCCCTGGACATTTCGTCATTTCGCCCTGTATCCCGAATTAAGGGACCTGTTACCGGAAAGTGTTGTTTGGATGTTCGATTCTTTTTTCCTCACTTCTTAATCAGAAAACTGCAAATGAAGCTATATGATTATTGGTCCAATACTCACCTGAAATCCGTATGATTATTGGGCTTGGAGTCAGCACTTTTTTTTTTTTTGGCCGAAAGAAAGTCACCGAGCACGTTGACTGGCTAAAAAATAGTCAATCTTAATAATGGCGAAATTAAATTCACAAAAAATTTCTGAAATTTTGCATCCACTCTTGAAGTGGGATTTTGTTTGCCCTCACCTATTTCGAGTTCATTCAATTTGATATGAAAAGCGATGTACTGCTTAAAAGTGATAGCAGGAAGGGTTTGGGATACTTAACACGGTCTTAAAAACTGAACATGATAATACTCATTCGCATTCGAAATGAATTTAGACTCGAATAGAATACTCACACAATTGTAATAAAGATGACATATATCTCCCCCTCCGATAAAATTTCCTCCTCACGTAATAGTTTTGGACAACGAACCCTAAAAGGAAAATTAATATCAATTTTTAAATGCACATTTACCACAAAGATAACTTCAGCAACCTAGTAAATATAATAAGAATTTAATTAATCTCATTATTATTGTTATTCAGGGAGAGATCATCTTTTGATATCTCCTACTATTACGCACTCCCCGCCATTAAATCAAAGTTGTTTATTATCCCTTTTCATCCATTATTTTCAACATTATTCATAGCGACAATTGATATGCAATGAGGCAATAAATACATAGCGATCACTGAAATTTCGTCAAGCAACACGTAAAGCAGGTTATGTGCTAGCTAGACTTTTAAGCAAAGACTTTGAAACCAAACTGGCTCCTCACAGCACTATGCTGAAAGTAGTCACTAGATTTTCTATTGGATCCAAGAGTCCTAACTATTACCAATGACATCTTTAATATGATAGTGCTAAAGATGAATTGGGCGCAATTAAGATCATAAATATAGTCATAAACATCTATAATATAATGATGGCCAAGAAAGGGGAGCTACACATGAAACATCTTCAATACCACGTTTCAATTCGCCACATATGTGACGGGATCAAATGGTTTTGATAAGTGTCTATGCTTGTGTAATGCTAATACTAGTACACTCAAGATGAGAATCTTCATAAGTTATTGCACTAGTTGATGTAGTGGATATGGTATTATTGCCTTCGTCAGTCCAAGTTCCATCATCCTTTCTTGACATTTCTGTTGCATAAAAGAGTGGCTTGGGAGATATTTGTAGATCATCTACTTCTCCTTCGAGCATTTCCAAGACTTTCTGCATCGAAGGGCGATCGTTAGGATTCCATTGTATACACCAAAGAGCAGCTATTATCATTTTCTTTATTATTTTCCTCTCGTCCTCACTAACTTCCACTGGAATTTCCAATTCTTTACTAAGTTGATCATGAACCCATAAAGGAAAGTAAGTGTGACTCGAACACCCTGTAACCTTGTCCTCATTCTTCCTTCTAGTGGCCAATTCCATCAACAATTTTCCGAAACTATAGACATCGGCTTTGTAAGAGACACCTCCAAGGTTCTTGAAGACGAGCTCCGGAGCCATGTAACCTAAGGTTCCTCTTGCAGCAGTCAGAGATACGGTGTTGTAATCCGTGGGATACAATCTTGCAAGCCCAAAGTCAGAAACTTTTGGGGCGAAATCCCTGTCTAGAAGAATGTTATGAGGCTTAATATCAAAATGTAAAATTTGGATATCGCATCCTCGATGAAGATATTCAATCCCCCTAGCCACTCCGAGAGCAATCTCATACACTTCCTTGCATTCAAGAGAAATCCCTTGTCCTCGTGAGAAAATGTGCTTATCCAGAGATCCATTGTACATGAAATCGTAGACAAGAGCTTGTTTAGAGCCCTCAAAGCAATAACCAATGAGTCCAACAACATTAACATGATGAATTCTGCCAATGGTAGCTACTTCACTAATGAAGTCCTGCCCATTCGTTTTTCCCTTCTTTAGAATCTTGACCGCCACCTCACGGCCGCTCCGAAGTCTTCCTTTGAACACGGACCCGTACCCTCCCTCGCCTAGTTTATCCTTAAGGCCACCCGTGATTTTCTTGATGTTTGAATAAGAATACCTTATTGGCAAGAAGTTATTGTTAGATTGCAAAAATTCTTCAACATTTTGATCCATTGCTGAGTGTCTTCTCCTCCATTTGCGTATTAGTAACGTCATCACGCATGGAGCCCCCAAGATGAATTTCACAACCATGCACTGAAGCACTGTATTTTTTATAGCCAATTTGTGAATGTGTTAAATGTTTGCATTTAGAAATTCAAAGTCAATTTCACAATGAGAAGACTATAGCAGTGTTACCGATGCCGAAGGGCATGAGCATCGCATCATGGTAAGGGTTGATCCCTATTCCGCATTGGAGGTTGAGGCTGTAACAAGTGAAAGCTGAAGAACATTTAAAAGACACTTATTTAGACCATAACCAAGCAGTGTGGATATCGGGTTCAATCCACTAAGAGTTGTGCTTAGAATTTGGACTAAATAGATAAACAATTGAATAGATAATGTATTTATTTTTATATGAATAACCAATTTGTGCGTTCGTTGAATGTTTGTATTTAGGAACACTAACTTAATTTCACAATGAAGATTGTATTGATGTTTACCGATGCTATAGAGCGAGATATACCGGACAATAACGGCAAGGAAATAGGCGATATCGCCAATATCTGCAAAAGAGATGGAATATGTAACAAGCGAAATCTGAAGAAAATAAAAGACCCTTATTTAGATCATAATCAAACGATGATAATTGAGTATATCAAGTTCAATCCACTAAGATTTACTGGCGGAATTCTAATTATTTAAATTAACAAATAAATAAAAATGTATTCATTGTTGTACTTATAAAATACCACAACAACATTGAACTAGCTGCATGATCTTAGCTCCATTTCACGTTTAGTGGAATTTCACATGTCGTTGACCAAATATATCCTAACAATATTTTGGAATAAGTACATTAGAAGTACAATAACTTTCGTACGACGTTCACTTAAATATCATAACATTTTTTTATTCACTTGAGGGTCACAAATTTGAATTTAATCACTTACGAGTCATCAACGATTTGTCTCGCCGGAAAATCCTACATGAATGCCGATCGTCCTATGTAACATTGCCATCATTGATTTGGACAATTAATAAAAAAAATTAAAAATAAAAAGAATCCATATCAAACTAAAAAATTAGTAAAAAAAATTTAGTAGGACTATTTGCCAAAAACAACATTTAAATGATCGATTTTACTTTAATGTGGCACTTAAATAAATTTAAAAAAAAATGATAACACTTAAATGAGAATCGTATAAAAGTTATGACACCCTTGCTATTCTTTATAAGAAATTGAACAAACTCAAAAGTCCTTACCTCTCGTGGTGTGAAAAGGATACCATGAAAGCTCGAATCCATAAACCATATGTTCGTGAATTTGCGCATAGGAACGAAGATCATATTCCTTAACCCACCATGGCAGCATTACCACAAACTCTATAGTGCATGCGGTTTCCATAGATGAGACATTAGCATTGACCAAGGCATACACTCGCCTTCTCGCACCAGAGAAATTAAGTAATGGAAGCCCATCAAGACATGACGAAGCATCAATGTAAAATGGAAAATCCACGGCCTTCACACAACTCACGATCGAAACAGCCTTGGATGTATAATAATAATACATGGGCCATTCATTAAGGTCCCAAAAAGACTGGAGAGGAAGGGATGAGCAATTGCCCTTCTGCAGCTTGACATCAGCGACCCTAATCGTCTGGTTGGTGTAGTTGATGTTGTGTACAAAGTACTTGCTCGAGTTAAAATCCAGAATGGCGTGGTTATCTATGCAGGCTAGCTCATAATTACTGTGGCCGCAAAATTTCGGGTCTCCCATCAATCGAAACGGGTAACTTATGTTTGTGATCTCGCCGCAAGAGGTTGTGCAGTGATTATTTTCGATGGCAATGCTAAAAGACCGATGTAGAAGGAGGAGGAGGAGGAGAAGAAGAAGGGGTTGATCTTGATGCATAGCTTATGCAGTAGCGGAGAGCACGAATTGGTTAAGCAGATCTAGTATTTAGTGTCGATATGTAAAGGAGAGATAGACAAAGACGAGAGGAATACCATGAGTTGCCCCCTCCTTAAAATGATGAAGAGAGTAGGAAATATCTCCGACGACTCCTCTGAGTGTGGAGGAAGCGAGTGACTTACGCGGTGTAGCGACCGATAAATGGACGCATCAGACATGGAAAGGAGTGGGAATGGCCGCCAATAAGAAACTTCAATGACGCGTGAAGTCTGCTTTCACGCGAGCGAGAAGTCTTTTTGAACTTTTTGGTCAAAAAGTTCAATGACGCGTGGAGTCTCTTTTTAGGCGTGAAGTTGTTTTTTACTTTTTTGTCAGAAAAGGACGCGTATAGACGTTCTCATGATCTTTAGCAGATTTTAGCACATGATCAACTTGACTTGCTTCTGTAGCCGAAGACTCGCGTGATGCATTTGGTTTGAACATATCTTTTCTTTTCTTTTTTCTTTTTTTTTTTAATCTTGAAGGTGTTAAGAAAATCTTTTTTAAATAATGAATTTGTCCTTATCTATTCCTCTTTATTACAAGCCTCAACTTTTCTAATTTTGCAATTGTATTTTCGAATGTAACTTGATTCTCACCTTTCCATTCGTACCATACAATGTCATGTATGTTGCGCGTATTTTCTGGAGAGAAATGCTTATATAACTGTTCTTAATTTATTGTGATATTAATAACTTATTTTGGATCACAAAAAAATTAATAATAAATAATTAAAAATTATTATGAGGTTTAATCATTCGATAATTTGTAACTCATAATATGTTGTTATTCTCATAATTGACAAAAAATTGTCACATTAACAAAGCCATTTTCTTGAAGATGTCCAAAAATCAAATGTGATTAATTGATGATTGAAGGATTCTTTATTCAAATGTGTGTGTTACTAAAGAAATGATATGTATTTAATTTCGAAGAGGATGATGAAAAAGAAGGAAACTATTTTTTTTAATGTTTTTTTATCTTCTTTTTTTAATCACACGGAAAAGTGTGGGAACGGGTGCTGAAAAGTCAAGTGTTCAATCGACCTTTGACCGGCCTTCAAGGCAAAGGGGAGCAAAAAACAAAATCTAGTGGACTTAATGATGCGTAAAGTCTACCTTCAGATAACCTTTTAGCAGATTTTAGCACTTGATATACTCGACTTTTATTTGTAGCCGAAGACTCGCGTGATGCATTTGGTTTGAACATTTGTTTCTTTTATCTTGAAGGTGTTAAAAAGTCTTATTAAAATAATGAATTTTCCCATGTCTATTCTTTTTATTACAAAACTCAACTTTGATTGTTATTAAAGAAATGATATAAATTAAATTTAGAATAGGATCATGAAAAGGAGGAAGCTAATATTTTCTTATGTTAATCATACATAATAGGACAATTTATTACATGCCAAACTTTCATGTGATCACTGAATTATCTCAACGTGAAATGAGGAATATTCTTAGGGAAACAAATAATAATAATAACAAACAAACTATGAAGAAAAAATCAATAAAAATTTAAAAAGTGTAAATTTTAGACATGACTTTTCATATATGAAAGTAATAATTTGAAAATATGAAAAGTGGAGAAACACCTCACACTCTATAAAGGTAGTGCATTTTGTTGTGTTTGCATCGATCATTCTAAACTTCCGTCCCATTATCTATATTTATTAACATCCTATAACCCGCTTTATTCCAATAACAAATATACAAGAACTCTTCCCTGTTTTCATCTGTGCTAAATGTCTCCTTCTCCATTTGCGCATTAATAATATCCCAAATCTCGAGGCTCTGAGACGAACTTAATAAAAAAGATGGTGGCCAAAGCTCTTCGGACCACTTTTTATTTGAAATGGTTAGCTTATGTCAGTAACATCACCACATGAGGTGATATCCCACATGGATAGTACTCACGTAAAAGAAAACCAGAGCATGGGTTAGTTTCTTTAGCATTGCAATGTTTGTTGCATGTGCACTTGCAAAGGGTTTTAATTAAGAATAAATTAAATCAAATAAAATTACAGGAAAGTGGCATTTATCAAGTCACGAATTGAGTTGGATCGGAAAGCTAATATAAACAAATGAGCAAGGTTTTTGAAGACGATGTAGCCTCTTAGTCGCCCCCATTGGGAATCAATATAATGGGTTGGTCCATCTCACAAGACAGAAGAAGATGAAGTGCGGAATTCGTTAACCGAGAAGTCAAAGTCGGTCAACGTGTGTAAACGAGCAACAGAGAATGGGAAAAAAAAGTCAAAAAGATAATGCGCTGCGAACCATCCTGGAAAATCTCGTGGAAGAAAATTTGGGGAAGGTGCAAAACAGGTGTCATCGTCACGGACTATGATGCGCCAAAATTCAAAGATGCTCGAGCAACAAGCTCGTCCATCTTTTCCGGGTCATTCTCAGCACTGATGTTTGTGCTAAATTCATAACTCAAAGTGCACTAATAAAAATATAGGATGATTACACAGATGGTTGTTATCACCGAATATTTTTTATGTTCAATATAATCTTTAAATGTTATTCTAATATGTAATGTTATCCCTAAAATATTAAATTTTTTAATGTAATCATTAAAGTTTTGATACATATTCAATATAGTCTATGGACTAATTAAAAATGTTAAGTTTTGTCTGGAAGGAAATATGAAATTGTGAATGATGATGTGCAAGTATCGTCACTGTCCCAAATGGTTTCGTTTAACGCTTGGGGGCATATGCCGCTCGACTCTCATGGGGAACATTCCTTAATGAAACGATCAATTTTGTTTTAGTTCTGGAAATGAATTAGACCCTGTTGATTATAGTGTGGCCCAAAAAGTAATACTAGTAGCACTGAGGCTCGTTTTGCTGGAGGAACTGAATTTAAATATTCGGTTAAAATCATAGCTTATTTGGTTTGCAAAGTCATCGTAGTCAAAATCACAAGTAATCAGAGTTTTACGATCTTTACTTATCGTTGAAGCATTGACATCAGACAACACTACTTGTATACACCAAGTTCATGGGCTGAAAGCTTTCATATATATCATGTGCAAGTAACAGATAAAGCATAGATGATTAGCTCCTTTAAAAGATAACAAGAAAATAAAACAGAGAAGAAACTTTTCATATCTGGCGGGCAAAATTCGAAGTTGCCGCCTTCCGCGGAAAAGTTCGCAGGCGTTTCGTGTTCGAGCAAAGCATTTCCAATGGAAGCCGTTTGTCCAATCGACGAAAGGTGCTTCCCTGAAGTCTCCGCTCTTCTGCAACCTTCTCCACCTCGCGATATCCAGGCTTCTTCATTGGTTTTTTTTTTTTTTCATTTAGAAGAAAGACTTGATACATATGTATGGCAGTGAATTACCTAGCAACCTTTAATAAAATTCCACGATCATCAAAATTATACTCCATCACCAACAAAGTCATGGAATAATCCTGGTCCATCACCCCTTTCTATCACTACTGACTGTGTGGGGAGGGGAAGGTCAACTCGACCCCGCAACACCCGAGATCCGAAGGCCTTGACTTGAGACCTCGAGGCCACCCCGAACCCCCACTACCTGAAATTGAGATCCTACTTCCTAGTGCCTAAGCTTGTTATGCCGAAGACTGACAACGGGACGGAGACGCAAGGGTTGAGCACATGATAGTCGAGCTGAACTAGGGATTTTAGCTCCCAAGCCAGAGACCTCATGAATTAGACTTTGGTGCCTAGGCCTTGAAGACAAACACGAGACCTGGAGGCATGTGATTCTAAATTTAAGTGTTTAAACAGTCAAAACAACTCAAACCGAATACCATTATGAGTCTAATTACACGCAACGAGATTTTGTTATACAAGTATTCATTATCACTAAATCCAAATCAGCCTTAAAGTTCTAGTGGAGGTCCACTTAGCATTAATCGGAAATAAATCATAGTGGGACATTCGTGTAGATCAAAAGATATCAATTTTAGCCATAATTTTCCTGAAATTATCAAAAATTGAAGGCACTTGTGGGTAGTAAATTAACTTTATGAGTTGTAATTTTACCCATAATTGTCGTAACTCATTTATATCGGTAATTCTATGGGTTGTAATTTATTAGTAATAGCCACAAATAATGAATCCAAAAAGAACTTTTTTTTTATCGCTTTCACTAATAACCATAGCAACTAGTAAAAGAAATAAGAATTTAATTTATCGAATCTATTAATGTTATTAAGGGAGAGATCATCTTCTTATGTCTCCTACTATTTTCCGATTTGACTTTTAGCTAACTTTTTATGGAACAAAAAGTCAATAAAGATGAGAGGAATGATTTGTGTTGCTCTGTTTCTCTCATGAAGAAACGACTAGAGAAGAAAAAAAATCTCCGACGACAAACTCAATTGTGTGGAGGCGAGCGATTTGAGGCGTAGCGACCACAAAAATGGGACGTACGTAAGAAGCAAAAGTGTGGGAATGGTCGGCTGAAAAGTCAAAAGTCGGTCAACGTACGGCACAAGCACGGGGGGCCAATTTATGCACCGCGACGAACCTAAACTTCAAACGACGTAAAAACCGTCCCAGGGGATGGAGGGCGGTAGGGAAGAAAACAAGCAAAATGCGTAATGCATGAAAAATATTTATATTGAATCTTGTACACCGAATAATGCATACGGTCGACATTTGGATAACCTTCCGCAGATTTTAACACACGATGTACTTGACTTTTACTTCTGGCCGGAGACCCACGTGACGCATTTGGCTTGAAAATAATTTTTTTTTTTCATCTTGAAGATGTTAAAATAAAATGTTAGTAGAATAATAATTTTTCCCATGTTTATTGTTTTATAATTACGAATCCCAACTTTTGTAATTTTGAATTCTTTTTTAAATGTAACGTGATTTATGCCATTCCATTCGTCCTTGTACATTTCAGGCCCGTTGCCTAGTAAAGATCACATATTGTCTAGAAAATGTAACAAATAATCAACGTGATGCCACCCTCATCTTGCAATTTAGTTGTTAGTGAGTTTATTGGTGGTGGAGAATGCTCCAACTCCTAGAAGGTCGAAGCGACGAGAAAAGAGAGTGGATATGGAATCTAGAAAACAGCAGAGAGATCTTGATAAGATCGCGAATGAGAACGATGAACGAGAATCAGAATCAAAACCAGAATGTTGCGAGTTTTTTATTTTTTCGCCTGATTAATTTTTGAATTAACGGTTGAATGCGTTTGAGCATTTGAGTCTCGAAGCGACCTCCCTCGCTGAAGCAAAAGAGACTTCTGGAAGGAAGCAAATAGCGACTAGCGAGGCGACCCTTTTGCATCTGAGGACGCGACCTTTCTGTTATTTCGGATTTGGGCCCCTAAACTTTTCGTCATTTCGCCCTGTGCCCCAAATTAAGGGACCTGTTACCGGAAAGTATTGTTCGGCATTTCGGGAGGCCCAAAAACAGAAATATTGTACTTCGGCCGAGAAAAAAGCAGTGAAATTGTAAATGATGCAAATGCATCGTTCGATTCCTTTTTCCACACTTCTTAATAAGAAAAATGCAAATGAAGTTACATGATTATTGGCCCAATACTCACCAGAAGTCCATATGATTATTGGCTTGGAGTCAACAAGCACGTTCACCGGCTAAAAAAATGTCAATCTTAATAATGGCAAAATTAAATTCACAAAAAATTGTAAAATTTCGCTTCCATTCTTGAAGTGGAATTTTGTTTGTCCTCGCCCATTTCGAGTTTGTTCAATTTGATACGAAGAGTGATGTACTGCTTAAAAGTGAGAGTAGAAACGGTTTGATATAGTTAACACGATCTTGAAAACTGAATGGCAATACTCATTCGCATTCGAAATGAATTTAGACTCAAATAGAATACTCAAACCATTGTAATAAAGATGACACATATCTCCCCCTCGAATAAAATTTCCTCCCAACATAATAGCCTTGGACAACAAACCCTAAAGGAAAACTAATATTATTTTTTAAGTGCACATTTACCACTAAGATAACTTTAGCAACCTAGTAAATGTAATAAGAATTTAATTAATCTCATGTATTATTGTTACTCATGGAGAGATCATCTTTTGATATCTCCCGCTATCTCGCACTCCCTCGCCATTAAATCGAAATTGTTTATTATCTCTCTTCATCCATCATTTTCAACATTATTCGTAGCAACAATTGGTACGTAGTGAAACAATACATACATAGCAATCACTGATGTGTCATTAAGTCACGCGTAAAGTAGATTGTGTGCTAGCTAGACTTTTAAGCAAAGACTTTGAAACCCAAACTTGCTCCTCATAGCACTATCCTAAAAGTAGTCACTAGATTTTCCATTGGGTCCAAGAGTCCACACTATAACCAATGACATCTTTAATATGATAATGCTAAAAGATGAATTGGGCGTAATTGAGATCATAAATATAGTCATAAACATCTATAATATAATGATGGCCAAGAAAAGGGCACTACACATTTAACATCATCAATACCATGTTTCAATTCACCACATATGTGACATGATCAAATGGTTTTGATATGTCTATGCTTGTGTAATACTAATACTAGTACACTCGAGATGAAAATCTTCATAAGTTATTGCACTAGTTGATGTAGTGGATATGGTATTATTGCCTTCGTCGGTCCAAGTTCCATCATCCCTTCTTGACATTTCTGTTGCATAAAAGAGTGGCTTGGGAGATATTTGTAGATCATCTACTTCTCCTTCGAGCATTTCCAAGACTTTGCGCATCGAAGGGCGGTCATTAGGATTCCATTGTATGCACCAAAGAGCAACTATTATCATTTTTTTTATTATTTTCCTATCATCCTCATTGACTTCCACTGGAATTTCCAATTCTTTACAGAGTCGGTCATAAATCCACAAAGGAAAGTAAATTTGACTGGAATACTCTGAAACCGCATCCCCATTTTTCCTCTTAGTAGCCATTTCCATTAACAATTTTCCGAAACTATAGACATCGGCTTTGTAAGAGATGCCTCCAAGGTTCTTGAAGACGAGCTCCGGAGCCATGTACCCTAAGGTTCCTCTTGCGGCAGTCAGAGACACGGTGTTGTAATCCGTGGGATACAATCTTGCGAGCCCAAAGTCAGAAACTTTTGGGGTGAAATCCCTATCCAAAAGAATGTTATTAGGCTTAATATCAAAGTGTAAAATTTGGATGTCGCATCCTCGATGAAGATATTCAATCCCTCTAGCAATTCCAAGAGAAATCTCATACACTTCCTTGCATTCAAGGGAAATCCCTTGTCCTTGTGAGAAAATGTGCTTATCCAAAGATCCATTGTGCATGAAATCGTAGACAAGAGCTTGTTTAGAGCCCTCAAAGCAATAACCAATGAGTCCAACAACATTGACATGATGAATTCTGCCAACGGTAGCCACTTCACTGATGAAGTCCTGCCCGTTCGTTTTTCCCTTTAGAATCTTGACCGCCACCTCACGGCCACTCCGGAGTCTTCCTTTGAAAACGCAACCATACCCTCCCTCTCCTAATTTATCCTTAAAGCCACTCGTGATTTTCTTGATGTTCGAGTAAGAATACCTTATCGGCAAGAAATTATTAGATTGCAAAAATTCTTCAACATTTTGATCCATTGCTAAATGTCTTCTCCTCCATTTGCGTATTAATAATATCATCACGCATGGGGCTCCCAAGATGAATTTCACAACCATGCATTGAAATACTGTATATTTTTAACCAATTTGAGGGTGTGTTAGATGTTTGCATTTAAAGATTTAAAGTCAATTTCACAATGAGAAGACTATAGTAATGTTACCGATGCTGAAGAGCGAGAGCAAGAGCCCGAGCGGGTGCATCCCATCAAGGAACCGTATTCCGCAATAGAGATTGAGTTTGTAACAAGTGATTTCTGAAGAACATTTAAAAGACATTTATTTAGACCATAATGAAGCAGTGTGTACATCGGTTCAGTCCACTAAGATTTGTGGGCAGAATTTGAACTAAATAGATAAACAATTGAATAAATAATGTATTTATTGTTATATGAATAACCAATTCGTGCGTGTGTTGAATGTTTGTATTTAGGAACACTAACTTGATTTCACAATGAAGATTGTATTGATGTTTACCGATGCTAAGGAGCGAGATCACTTCAATAACCTCGGCAATTAAGGTGAGGTAAAAGGCGATATCTGCAAAAGAGATAGAATGTGTTTACTTAGATCATAATCAAACAGTGAGTAATTGAGTATATCAAGTTCAATCCACTAAGATTTACTGGCGGAATTCTAATTACTTAAATTAACAAATGAATAAAAATGTATCCGTTATCGTACTTATAAAATACCACAACAACATTGAACTA
This sequence comes from Eucalyptus guilfoylei, assembly GCA_016097605.1. Taxonomy (NCBI): domain Eukaryota; kingdom Viridiplantae; phylum Streptophyta; class Magnoliopsida; order Myrtales; family Myrtaceae; genus Eucalyptus; species Eucalyptus guilfoylei. Next base: position 7,341,852 of record CM027870.1, on the reverse strand, counting down.
ACTACATGATCTTACAGATGACTAAGCTCTATTTCACGTTTAGTGAAATTTCACATGTCTTTGACCAAATATATCTTAATAATATTTTGGGATAAGTACATTAAAAGTGTCGTAATTTTCGTACAACATTTACTTAACATTTTTTTTTGTTCACTTGAGTGCCACAAATTTAAATTCGATCACTTAAGAGTCATTGGTGATTTGCTTTAGCGGAAATTTCGATGTAAATGTTGATCATTCTATATGACATCGTTGTCGTTGATTTGGACAATTAATAAAAAATTCAAAAATAAAAAGAATTCACATCAAAATGGAAAATTAATTAAAAAAAATTACGTAGGATGATTTGCCGAAAACGACATTCAAATTATCGATTTTACTTTAATGTGACACTTAAGTGAACAAAAAAGAAAAGTTATGACACTTAAACAAGTACCGTACAAAAGTTATAGCACCCTTGCTATTCTTTAAAAGAAATTGAACAAACTCAAAAGTTGTTACCGTTCTTGGCGCTACACTGAATTTGGTGCTTGTCATTGATGTCGCACACGAAATAATCTTTGCAATACTTCTTACAGGCAATTGGATGCCATGAAAGCTCAAACCCATAAACCATTAGATCATGAATTTGCGCATAGGAACGAAGATTTGCTCCATCAGCCCACCCTGGCATCATTGCCATATGCTCTATAGTGCACGCACTTTCCATATTCGAGACATTAGCATCGACCATGGCATATAATTGCCTTCTTGTACTGGAAAATTTTGAAAATTCGACCCCATCAAGGCATGATGAAGCATCGATGTATAACCGGGAAGCAACGGCCTTCGTGCAGTTCACAATTGAAACTGTCTTAGATAACTCTCTATCATTGTACCGGTATCCCCCGCATTTATACCGATTTGATTTGTCGTTCAAGAAGCTGCTGCATGACAAAGAGCGGAGAGGAAGAGACGAGCAATTGCCCTTTTGCAGCTCAACATCAACAACCCTAATTGTGTAGTTGGTATAGTCAATGGAACTTACATGGTACTGGCTCGAGTACAAATCAAGAACAGTGCGGTTATTTACGCAGGCTAGTTCATAACTAGGGTCGCCACAGACCTCCGCGTCGTCCTTCAACCGAAACGGGTAGCTTATGTTGGCAATCTCACCACAAGAGGTGGTGCATCGATTATTTTCAATAGGGATACTAAAAGACTGAGGTAGGAGGAGGAAGAGGAGGAGGAGGAGGAGGAGTTGTTGATCTTTGTGCATGGCTTATGCGATTGGAGGGAGCACACATCAACTAAGCAAAATCTGAGTGTTTTCGTGTTGAGCTGTAGAAGAAAGATAAAAATGAGAGGAATGATTTTGGTTGCTCTGTTTCTTTCTTGCAATAATGACGAGGTATTTATCAAAGGAGGGGGATAAAATTCCCCGACGACAGCTAATCGTGTGGATGTGTGGATGCGCGTGATTTGGGGTTTAGCGACCTACGTCAATGGGACGTATGAGAGACGGAACAGTTTGGGAATGGACGGCTGAAAAGTCAAAAGCCGGTAGAAGATGGAGGAATGGCATATAGAGAAGAAGACTCGAGAGGAACTCTGCCCTCTGGGTCACTCTTTGAACCGAGAAATTCCAGTGACGAGCAGAGAGGGCTTGTATTAGCTGGGTTGGGACGCCGGGTGGAAAAAGAAGACCAGCAATCTTGGAACAGGGTACCGCTTCACAGATCTGCCAGAGCAGAGGGAGAATTGGGCAGCAAACCAGTAGGGCTGAGGAGCGCGCTCTGCCTTGGGCCGACCGAAGAACCGCGACTGACCAACAGACCACCGGTAGCTGAAACTGGGGCTGGGTCGCGAAACAGATCTGCAAGGGAAGTTCAGCGAGCTCGGCACAAAACACCAGTCCGTCGGTATGCTGAGAGCTCGAGAGTCCATGAAGATGGCAGATCTGGGAGCTCGGACCTCTCTGAAAATGGAAGATCTGAAATTCAAGATGCTGAAAATCCCCAGATCTGGATTCCACCGCCGAAAGGAACATACAAGGTAAATATAGATGGAACATACTCACCTGGTTCGATGAGAAATTCCGTAGCTTGCATCTGTAGAGACTCGGGAGGAAGATTGGTCGGAGGAGCGGCTGTTTCGGTCAGAGCATCTTCCCCTTTGATGGCAGAAACCCTAGCTCTATGGGAGGTTTTGAATTTTTTCTTTTCTAAAAGACACGAAGAGATGATTTTTGAGTTAGATAATCTTCAACCGGTAAAAGCGATAAACAGTTCAGTTGAGTTGGGAAACTCAATCTCTTGTCAGTAAGTGCAAGGATAAAATGCGGGCCTTCCTATATGTGCAGATAGTCCATTGCCTTAGAGAAGCCAACCTTGTAGCGGATTGGGTAGCTAAAGCCCACAAAAATGGCTACTTACCTCTGAATTGGGCCTCATATCCTCCTCAAACTTTGTTGGACCTTTTATGTAATGACGCTCATTTTCCGGGCCTCACATCTTTACTATGTTAATGAAATTATTCCGTTTTCGACCAAAAAAAAAAATGTTATTGCCCTTGGGCCAGCAGACGTGCAACGAGGAGCATTAGATTAGAAAATATCAGAATTTTCTTTTTTTTTTTTGGTCAGACAAAAGATCAGAATTCAACCGCGAGAAGAAAAAGGGACTTCGGAGCTGGTCTGGAGCTATCGACATCGGCTTTGTAAGAAATGCCCCCAATGTTCTTCAAATTTAGAGCCACGTATCCCAAGGTTCTTCTCATAGCAATTAGAAACATACTGTTGTACTCCATGGGATACGATATCACGAGCCCAAAGTCAGAAACTTTTTGGATGAAACCTCCGTCCAGAAAAATGTTGTAAGACTTAATATCAAAATATAGATTTGCACGTCACAGTCAATGAAAATATTCAATCTATTTTACTACTCCAAAAGCAATATCATACATTTCGTTGCAATCAAGAGAAGTCCCTTGTTCTCATGAAAAAATATGCTTATTCAAAAATCCATTGTGCATGAAATCATAGACAAGAGCTCATTTGGAGCTTTCAAAGTAATGAGTCCAACCACATTAACATGATGAATTCTTCCTATTCGCTGATGAAGTCTTGTTCATTCAGACTTTGAATATTTTATAACTTTAAATTACTTTTTTAAAAACGTACTTACTTTTAATATTTGGGACAAATGCTGCTGTGCCACCAAAAGAAATTCGGCCAAGAAACCGAAAGATGGTCTTTTCGTTTGTCTATTTACAGAGACCAACTCGACGTTGGACAGCCGCTCACTCCCAGTCCCACCCCCACTCCCTCTCCCTCTCCCTCTCCCTCTCTCTCTCTCTCTCTCTCTCTCTCTCTCTGCCCCCGAGTCCCACATAGAACAACTACTCAAAAGTCCCGCATTGAACACTACTCGGAGCATTAGAATGTTCGCCTACAAAAACCAAGCCGGGCATTACTGTTTTGGCCTTCTGGTAGAAACAGAGTGAGAAGCTTGAAGCTTGCGGAAATGATGCTTGCTCAAGTAGTGTAAAATTTGTCCTCTTTGGTTTTTTTTTTTTTTTTTTTGGGCACAAATAGTGGTCGGGAACTGGGTTTTGAGGCAGAGGATAGTCTTGTTTAAGGGGGAGGCTGGGAACCGGGTTTGGGGAACAACGGCGTTTGGTAACTACCAATTTGCGAATTGGTAGGATTCTTAGATTTTCTCTTTGGCCGGTCCCGCCCTGTCCAGCGGACGTCTCCTCCTCCAGCGACACTCAACATGTGCTCTCCAAACAGCACTATGCCTGTTCCAAGTTGTGCTCCAAGTTGTGCTCCAAGTTGCTACCTATAATTAAAGCATACAACTAGATAAACAAAACTATATAGACAAAACGTTCTTGCATGTCATTAAAGAAGAAGAAGACGGCAATATCTTTAATTAGCAATGTCCCACTCAGGTCCAATTATCTCACCACACATACCAATTGGTAGTTCAAAATCGTAGTCTTTTCTTTGGATAAGCCAAACATCATATTCTACCATATTCTACCATTCCTAATCTTGATTCACCCAAAGACAAACTCTAGCAGTGAACCTCATAGTGGACCATTCAAGGACATGCTGAGATTGAAGTTCTTCACATCTATCCACCAAAATTATCTATAAATTGCTAGTCCTATCCCATTCAACTAAATAATTGCATAAGCCTCGCCAGAAGAAAGTGAAAGTGCAACAATGAAAGCTCTCTTGACACAACATAAATGCCAAGCTGGCGGATTCCACAAAAAAATTTAAACAAGGAGCCTTCTACATCAAGTATTTTCACCCAGTAGGCGAGTGATACTTCAGGCAAAGGAGTGAAATGTTTCTATATATGCTAAAGCTGTACCATGTAAAAAATCAGAGCTCATACCTTAACAGGTGTGTTGATGTCTAGGCATGGTCTCAAAATATGCTCCCCATCGTATATTCTAAAATCCTGAAAACAGGCACCACCACCACCATTTAGTGTTCAGTGAAAATCAACGATTCACCAAGGCACTCCAATAGTCATATCAGTTAAAAAAAAATCTCCATAACAGTGTCAATGCCTGATTGTGTTTTGATTTAATCAAGTAGCTTGATAACCTACCCATTGAATGAAACAAGGGAAGATTAGTCACTCCTCATTGCGGGAAGCAATATCTTCAGCTTCCAGTCAACTGTATCTCTCTCCCTTTGACCGGAAGGCCTGTGACTTGCTGGTCTTCCAAGAGCAGAAGCCCCATCCCAGACCCCATCCCAGACCGTTCCTCAAATGCTTCGCCTAACATGGTTAGTGATCTGGTCTTGCCTGCGTCCAACATTACTGTCCATCATCCTTCTTACCTTTGGTCTTAGGTAATTTACTAGCCCGAAGGTGCAGCCTGGCCAACAATGGACGGGGTGCCCGTGTTTTCCTGTCAAATACCCTCACACAAACAAATCCTGCAAAAAATTGCAACTTCCTTGTAAGCCCAGTCGGTAATTGCCCTTTTAGCATGCACATGATTGCATGGAAGATGCTAATAGAACAAGATGTCTATATATGTCTATACCTACGAAGTAGTAAGCACTATTTGCCTTGGTCTAGAAAGTCCAACCGGGAGTAGAGGAACTTTGTTCTCTAGTCAATATGTCATGAGAGCTCGTGTCATTCTTCATATATCCATTTTTAAAGAAGTATTTAATGCACCGAGGATGAGGATGAGGATGGTTGACGTTCCAGAGTTGCCAGAGTTGATTGCGCATCTTCTAAACTTCTTCCACTCGTGATAGAGGTCATCACTATGTCAGCCATCCTACTGGGAATTATCATGACTCCGTATTCTATCATGTCTCAATCTTCTTGTATGTCCTTTATTGATGGCCTAATAAACATTAAGTAGATACGAAACCTATATAGACCTAGATTCTCTGGAAGAGACATTTGGATATGAAGGGCTTGGAAAGATTTTGAGGGACTGAATGCTTCGCGAGTCCTTCACAAGGCATCAGGAAGCCACTAATCTCAAATGGGCCAGTTGATCCGGTAGATGACTCCATTTCATAGGTACAGTCTGTTTGTATTTGTACCTGTGATTTCTACAATCAGCACTCTTGCTTTAACAGCTCTATAAAAGGTTTTACAATCTCCCAGCTATCCTCTCAATTCTCCCACTTAGTGTCACTTAGCAAATGATGGGAAAGGTATTGTCATCAGTTAAAGGTCATTAAATCTATCTCTTGGCGCTTTTGCAGTTTAGCAAGTCATAGTCCTTGTCCATGTTGATGGCATTACCAAGGTCAGCATGCAATGAGGGGAGCCAACAGGGGTTACAAGCTTGCTCTGACGTGAATAGTATAGTGTTCTCTCTGTCTCTCTCTCAAGAGGCAATTGGGGAAATAGATTAGTTGGCTATGATCAGGAAAAACTTAATCAGCTTCTCTCAATTTGGTAGTAGGTGGACTGGACTGGATTGCGGATTGGTTTTGGTTTTGAGAGGCACGGAGCCTGAATATAGTAACATACCTTGTACAAGATGCATACGGGCAGCAAATAAGTCTACACGCCCCTGGAAGACTCTCCCTTCTTCATCCCACCATCTTGCCTTTTCTTCATCTGTTCCATCAATACGTTCACTGGAAAGAAGCTGGCCCATTCGGCTGGTTTCTTCATCAAAGTCAACTTTTGGCCGTGGGCTTGGCTTCTTCATTGGAGCAAATGAATTGTCGACGGGCACTGGCTTCTTCATTGGACCAAATGAATTATCGACAGGCACAATGCTTCCATCCCCCTTATAGAGAACAAGAGAACAAGTGCATCATGTGCATTTTGACTTACATTAGTCTCTCTGTTGATATCTAGGTGCTCCGATTGTTTGATCACATCTAGAGAGGCCATCTGTCTCCACAATAACTTTGTTTGAGTCCCTGCGAGAAAAGAAGAATTTGATTAATTTATACATTAGGGTCTCTCAACACGGTTGGACTAGCAAAACCGAAAGGCTTGGTCACTTTTTGCTTAGGTATCTGATAATCTGTCGAAAGGACTTTGGTTATTGTTATGATAGGTAGTCCATGCAACTGCAATGCATCAGCCAAAGTAACAAGAGAAAGAGATAGTCCGGGCTGTTCTTCAATGTCTTTGATGTCAAAGTTCAAGGCCTTCCTGCAGGACTTTTTAGGCAATTGGTAAACTTTTAGATCCACCGAGGAGTCCTCAGCCCCTTCTCTAGATAAAGCTGGTGGTATCTCAACTACTTTATCTTCTCATATATTTTCTCTTAACTGGGGCTTCCCCCATCAGAAAGCTTTGAAGTTGTAGACCTAGAAGTCCTTTTGCAAGTTTCCCTCTTTCACCACCTTCAGCCTCTGTTTTTGTTCAAGCTCCTGATCTGGAGGTCTCCCTTCTGAGGGTTGTGATTCTCCATCAATGTGGAAACAGCTGAAGATGGCAACCCCATCACAGGCGTGGATCTGGGTGAGCCGGGTCCGAGTCTCGCGGCCGTGGAGGAGCTGCAGCACAGATCGCTCCGCCTGTAGATAGCTCAAGCTTATTCTCTTCATGGTCTGATAGGGATCAATGACGATGGCTGTCGCGAGAGCGCAGGCTCAGAGGTTCGGAGGGGACGAGGATGTCTTGGCACGGGACATCCACCGTCCAGAAAATGACCATGGCCGAAAATGTCCTACTACCTTAGCGAGACACGAGCCTCGAACCAGGGTTTGAGCATGGTGAACTTTTGCTTAGCCGAACCTCTCACCACCACCACCTTATATTATACCTTTTTAAGCTCCTCCCATTGGTCTCAATTATCAGGCTCCTATTGGTCTCAATTATCAGCAGCGGAACTCCCATGTACCTTTTCAGGCTCCTCCTATTCGTCTCAATTATCATTATCCTTTACATGTAGCGACCCAAAATTCCCTCCAGTTTCCAGCTCCCTCACTTCCCCTTATTGGTCCAGGTCCAGGAGAATTTTTTCAAGCCGGACCATTGCCCTCTCCTAGTGAATAGCACACTACATACTCACACAAGGTCAATTCACACCCTAGGCAACAGCCTAGTTCTTCTGTCCAATGTCCTCCACTTTCACTTGCAATGAGAAAGGAATGGAAAATGGAGACGAAAAGAAACAATAAGAAGTGGAAAATGAAGACGAAAAGGAATAGACGAGAGGCCAAAGCTGAGGAGATACTATCGGCTCGAGAGGCAAAAGGAAAAGACAACAGAGAAGAGGAGACTGAGGAATAGAAAGAAAAGAGCAGCGGAAGCTCAAGCCTGAGGTAAGCATCCTGACTCTGATAAGAATATTTGAATGTGCAAATTACGGACATATTGTCAAAGAGTAGTGTCAAACCATCCCAAAACTTAGTCAGATTGCATCTTGGCTGCTCAATATGAAACTTATGCAAGGCATGTCATGCAGATGGGTTTGTCAATGTTGGAAGCCGCGCATGTGACCTGAACTTGCTACCCTCTTCGGCTGAAGATGCAACTGAAGATGTAACGTCAATGTTGAAATGTCCTCTTGATTTCGCCCCAATTACCTTAGAAAAGGTTCTTAGGGCAGAAAAGAAAGTTTCTTCTCAAATGGGCAACACATGTGCTTATGAAATGATTGAACATAACCTGGCCGAGGTGGACAGATATGCCACCGAGAGGCTTAGACCTAAGATCAGTCCACAAGATAAAGATTTCCAAGAGCCTGTGATGGGGTCATAGATATCGTTGTATAGAATTTATGTCAGGATAGCTGTACAAACCCAAAGATTAGTTTGACGAATCAGTGGCTGGATGATACTTTCAGTTCCAAAAGTTTCAACTTGCACAGTCATGGCCATAAATATTGTTGAATAGAATCTAAGACAGACTAGCTGCACGAACCCAAAGATTAGTTTGCTGAATCAGTCAATAAGCGCATCAATGATACTTACAGTTCCAATAGATGAAACTGAAGTGACTCCGGCAGTGGTTGTAGTGGTACCCATCCAAGCCTCACAGCTACCCTCGCGACATTTCTGTCAACCTATTTACAATGGCAGCAAGCTGACAATATCTATCAAAATAATGAAGATGTATCTGGTTATGCCTTTGACTTACGGGGAAAGCACGGTGGTGGAGTGTCAAAAGCTACACGCACTCCACGCTCTTCTGCCCCAAGCCTCTAATGCTTAGCAGATACTCTCTACAAAACCCAAGTCAGACGTGAGAACCTAAGAATCAAGGACAGTTCCATCTATGTATTGACTAGTTTCAACTATATACTGACCGGCGAACTCACATTGCCTTACCTCAGAATACTCTATAATAGCAATTATTGGGCATAACACATGAAACTTACTTTTGAGTGAAAAAAAGATATAAGCATTTGACTTCTATAGAACCACACCTATCAATTATGCATTATGCCATAACTTGCAAATGAAATCACAAGTGTTTTAGACCATACTTGGCTTTGTCAGGCGGGACATCCTTGAGCCATTCTAGATCAACACTTCCATGTTCACCCACAAGCCGATTGAGGAAATCCTGCACATTGCAAGGCTCGTGATATTATATGAAGCCTCTTCATGGAACTAATGGTAATTTCACTAGTGGGTTGTGTATTACCTTGATTCTTCCTGCAAGTACGTTATTCATTCCTCGTGCGTTGATGGCATCAGCAATTTCATTGACGTCTGCATGTCTGACCGCTTCCTAGTCGGCAGAGTCCATTGTCTTTGACGTCCGTACTCTTTTCCGTCCATTGGATTATGCCTGTCTTCTTAAGCTATCCTAGTCAAAATCTTCTTTTTTCTCCTTACCAGCACCTCTACTCTTCCGTTTCGAATTGTTATATTCATCTTGTTTGAGTCATCAGTCAGCGGAAGACCATGCTTAGTAGGGTGTGTATCTGAGGATTCTTGATCAGGGCCTTTTGAAATGTCCCTTGTGCCCGTGCTTTCTTTTTCCCCTGAAAGTTTTAAGAAGTACACACCTGTCTGTATTTTGCTGGTTTCCCCATGACACGTTGCTTAAGGTACAATCTCACCGTCCCCAGGCCTGTCTTCAGAGTTTTCACCTCTTCTACAGCTGTTGCATGGTTGATTATTCTTGATTTAATGATCGCCCAATTTTTCACAAATCTCTGTCATCGTACTATCTATTATAGAGATCCTTATTGTTGCTTCATCCTTGATAATTTGCTCGTTCTCATTCTTGGAACTCTCGGAAAAGTAGGTTTCTCGTAAGAACTCTTTTGGGCATTCTACTTCTGGAAGTCCCAAACAGCAGGTGAAATCTAAGGTACATCTTGTACATGTAGTGTCTGTTTGTAGTGTTTCCTCACCATCATTTATACATTAGGGTCTCTCACACGGTTGGACCAGCAAAACCGAAAGGCTTGGTCACTTTTCGCTTAGGTACCTGATAATATGTCCAAAGGACTTTGGTTATTGTGCATGATAGGTAGTCCATGCAACTGCAATGCATCAGCCAAAGTAACAAGAGAGAGAGAGAGAGAGTCCAGGCTGTTCTTTGATGTCAAAGTTCAAGGCCTTCCTGCATGACTTTTTGGGCAGTTGGTAAACTATTAGATCCACCGAGGAGTCCTCAACCCCTTCTCTGGATAAAGCTGGTGGTATCTCAACTCCTTCTCTCCTCACATATTTTCTCTTAACCGGGGGCTTCCCCCATCAGAAGGCTTTGAAGTTGTAGACCTGGAAGTCCTTTTCAAGTTTCTCTCTTTCACCACCTTCAGCCCCTATTTTTTGTTCAAGCTCCTGATCTAGAGGTCTCCTTTCTGAGGGTCATGATTCTCCATCAATGTGGAAACAGCTGAAGATGGCGAACCCCATCACAGGCTTTCGGAAATCTTTATCTTGTGGACCAATCTCAGGTCTAAGCCTCTCAGTGGCATATCTGTCCACCTCGGCCAGATTATGCTCAATCCTTTCATAAGCACATGTGTTGCCCGAGTTGCTACCCTGAGAACCTTTTCTGAGGTAATTGGGAAGAAATCAAGAGGACCTTTCAACATTGACGTTGCATCTTCAGTTGCATCTTCAGCGGAGGAGGGTGGCAAGTTCAGGTCACATGCGCAGCTTCCACCATTGGCAAACCCATCTGCATGACATGCCTTGCATAAGTTTCATATTAAGCAGCCAAGATGCAATCTGACTAAGTTTTGGGAAGGTTTGACACTACTCCTCTTTGACAATATGTCCGTAATTTGCACATTCAAATATTCTTATCAGAGTCAGGATGCTTACCTCAGGCTTGAGCTTCCGCCACTCTTTTCTTCCTATTCCTCAGCCTCCTCTTCTTTGTTGCCTTTTCTTTTTGCCTCTCAAGCCGGTAGTATCTCTTCTCAGCTTTGGCCTCTTATCTGTTCCTTTTCGTCTCCATTTTCCACTCCTTATTGTTCTTTTTCGTCTCCATTTTCCACTCCTTTCTCATTGCAAGTGAAAGTGGAGGACATTGGACAGAAGAACTAGGCTGCTACCTAGGGTGTGAATTGACACTGTGTGAGTATGTAGTGTGCTGTTCACTAGGAGAGGGCAATGGTGTGGCTTGAAAAAATTCTCCTGGACCTAGACCAATAAGGGGAAGTGAGGGAACTGGAAACTGGAGGGAATTTTAGGTCTCTACATGTAAAGGATAATGATAATTGAGACCAATAAGAGGATCCTGAAAAGGTACATGGGAGTTCCGCTACTAATAATTGAGACCAATGGGAGGAGCCTAAAAAGGTAGAATATAAGGTGGTGGTGGTGAGAACTTCGGCTGAGCAAAAGTTGGAGGAGAGAAGGCAGTGGGGAGGGGGAGATGGTATTGCGCCTAAGGAAGACCTTGACCAGTGTTGTGATTACGATAATTCCTTTGACCATATATATCGTATCCTATCCTGTGAAGTAGAAATATTAAATCATAAAGTTAAAATCAAGGCCAAAACAAAATGCCTAACTGTGTTAATAGAGAAAGCAAAAGCAAAGGGGAACTCATGTAGTAAACATTGCTCGTAGCAAAACAAGTCAGCTCAAAATCTAAAGTTAGCTTAGGCTGGAGGAGTTCACCTCCTGCCTACACTTAGTTTCTTTCAAATTGAACCATAATAGTGAACTGTTCTCGTCATTTTCACATTCCCAGATCTAGACATACTAGTCATGTTCAAGAAGTCGAGCTGCTGACAAAATCACAAGCTCCTCTTGTCAATCTGTATTAGAGAATTCAGTCAATCTAGTTAAGGGTAAAATGTACAAAATTTTTTTAACCGGAATAATCCTCTAGCCCTTCAAGGTTGCGACCAACCCCTTGACACTTCTTCCCCTTAACAGCTTAATGTCTTCAAATAACATCAGTGACCTTTGGCTGGATTTTGCTATCAAGAGCTAATTAATTAAAGATGTTCAGCATTAATTGATGGGTATAAAACAAAGCAAACAACAAGCAATTTCTGAGGTTGAGGTTGCATGTTGCTTTTTTTCAGCTTATGAGTTACTTTTCTCAGATCTTTAATAAAATGGAAACAAATTAATTATAGGTAAAGGATGAATATGCGATATTGACATGATAAATTAAAACTTTGAATCTGGTAATAAATTCATCTAAGGTCGTAATAAATTCCAATAAATTCATGGAATGTGACATAAATAAGAAATGAGCTTATTCATAAATTAAAACTTTGAATCATTTTGCAGTTTAACAGCTTCGGGAGCTCATGGAGCTTATTTAACGACCTTATGGATGTAGGCCGATTGCATATGTAGTTAAATCCAAACCCACAAGAACCGAAGACAACTCTCGAAATCGTCGACCAGTACCAACACCAATCAAACCAGAAATGCACATCAAGCTACATGGACATTCCGTAGCCAGGGGCTCCAAGACATACGGTACCAAGCAGAGGCTGGAGGGCGAAGCGGTGGCTTCTCGGGAGGGACGACCTTGAGCCGAGCGAAGCGTGGAGGGCAGTGCGGTCCTTCTCGGTTCTGCAAGAACCCCCCAGCGAGTGGAGAGAGAGACTGTCATTGGGAGGGAGGGGGCGCTATTTGGGAAGGGCCAGCTTGTCGGGGAAGAGTGCAGAGAGAGAGGGGAGAGGGAGAGAGGCGAGTTGAAGAGGAGAGAGGAGACCGAGAGGCGACGGTCGTCGGAGGGAACTCTGCTGACGCGTGGCCGCGCGGATGGCGTACGTGATCTTTTTAAGATCTCTGGGACCCGTCACAGTTGCAAGGAACTCTGCTGACGCGTGGCCGGGCGGATGGCGTACGTGATCTTTTTAAGATCTTTGGGACCCACGGGCCCCATGGCATCGACAAAGTGAACCGGCCGGCGGGTGCGGGGCGCCGCCACGTGGATCCTCTCCTTTTACTTATGTACTTCTGTATCTTGGCAAGGCAAGGAGAGCTTGCTCATTTCCAACCAAATCGTCCCATCGTTGCTCTTTCTTGTTTCTTCCGCCCTTCCTTCTTTCTCGCTCCAGTTCTAGAGGTTGAGGCCAGCCACAGATAGATGGAGACCAGAGGAGAATTTCTAGCTAATTTCGTTACGACGCAAAAAAAAAAAAAAAGAAAAAAGAAAAGGAAAAAGGATTTTCAAGTGTCAGCAATTTAGTTTTTTTATTTATTTCTTTATATTTTCTTTACCTCCTCTTCAGTTTTCTACTTATTATTATTATTATTATTATTATTATTATTATTATTATTCTTATTATACGGTGTTTTGGCAAATAATAAAATCACCACTTCAATTTGTCTTTTGAAATATAAATCACACTAAAAATGTGTGAAACCCATAAAAAAATAAAATGGGCATCTTAATTCATTTGGTATAGACTAGACTAGACTTAGCTCCGATTTTCCCCAATTCATATCAATTCGTACTTTAATTTTGAGTTATTTTATTAGGAATACACTAAATTTGTCCGACAACCCTTTCTTCACTATGTTTTTCTCTTTTATCTCAAAAAAAAAAAAATGTTTTATGATTACATTGGAATTTAGCTCTTTTATCTGGAAAAAAATGTCTCTTTTTATCTAAAAAAAAATTGTTTTAGAGCCACCTTGCATTGATTTTAAACTATTCCTAGAAATGTGGGTACCTTTTCTCTTTTATCTAAAATAATGTTTTTCATGCAAGGTGGGCAACCATTACCTACACTTTAAATAAATTGTTAACAAAACTTATCTAAAGCAATCAATATGTACTTAGCTAGAAATGAGTAATTGTGTATATGATTTCACAATATTTGTTGGATTTTCACTTATTGGAAGCTAATTTGCATGCACCGTAATGATAAAGTGCCCAACCAAAATGACGTGTTATGAGAAGAGAATTTAATATGATAGCCATACCAAAGAGAAAGTGTTAAATGCGACTTTTAAATCCTATCATGACATGGGAGGACCTGTGGGAGGACCTAGATGGCATGATATTTTTTAGTGGGCAAAACTAAACCTTTTCCTTCTCCTGTATAGTACTTATGTCCGCTGAAATCTTGATCAGGCAAATTGAGCGAGACTGTGAGTTCTTGGTAGCAGAGGGAATAATGGATTATAGTCTATTGGTTGGTCTTCATTTTCGGGATACCAGCACGTGCGACAAATTGGGGTCGTCTCCATTCGTGTTGCGAACTGGTAATTATTCATGATTTTTTTTCTCAGTAATTATCTCTAGTTAGATCCATTATGTTTATAACAAAGAACATTTCATAAGGAATGCATTTGCCTTTGCAGGCATAAAAGATTCATATCAGAATGAAAAGTTCATGCGTGGCTGTCGTTTCCTTGAGGCAGAGCTACAAGACATGGACCGAGTTTTAGCTAGCAGGTATGATTTAAGACTCGTTGTTATTTTCTCTCAAGTTCACCCTGGGAATGCCCTTCTATTTGAGTTGGAGTTATTGGTTAGCATGCCTCTCTTTTTTTTAACTGAGTTATTTTCCGAGCTTAGATACTGTACTTCCCAAAGAATAATTGACAAGATTCATGATTGATTTTTGTCATCTAAATCCAATTTATTGAGATTGGCCAAGCAATAGTTTTCTTCTGATCAAAGAGTAATTAAATCTAGCACGACTGTCTAGGGCAATCAATGGCCTTGGTGGTTTAGGCAATATCTGTGCGTGGGTCACGTCTGTTTCCTGTTCTGTCTTCATCTCTTGGGACAATGCTTGTGGACTATTGTTGGCTTCAAGATTGGGTTTGGGAATTTTTAATGATGGAGCTTATGTTGTCCTATAGAATACTGATGAAGAGCTTCTATGCCCCCACCACCACCACCGCCACCAGCCGCTCCCCCACAATTTTCCCCTCTCTAGCTGCATCTCCTCCTCCCTTTTCTTTTCTTTTCTTTTTTTCCTTTTTATTTTCACCTTAAAGCTACTTTGCAAAATATACACAACCAAATACACTTGCATTCACAAAATGCCCACGCACTCAAAGATACTTGAGAAAATGGCTTTGCATTTTCTCAAAATTGAACCAAACGAGCCTAAATGACGTGGGAGGATAACCTAGGAAAGATAGCTTGATATTTTTTATGTTTACTTTTTCTTTTTTATAAAATTCGAAATAAAAATTGCCCAAATCTTTTCTAAGAAATGCAACCTAATTCATCCTAAAACAATTTCTTTGGATTAATTCGGAATAAATAAAATACCTAATTTGACATGGAATACAAGAGCCCAATCAAATATATATATATATATATATATATATATGGGTTTTCTTTAAATGAGCAAAATCAAGCAAAGAAATCATATCAAAAGAAATATTATCCATATTCATTAAAATTCGGAAATGATATGGAAAATAATTCTTAATTTTAAAGATTAATCGAGAATTTCATTGATAGGAACAAGATTACGATTTCACAAAAAATTAGGCGACAAAAATATACCAAAGCCAAGTTAAAAATTATTAACTAATTTGTGATATGGCTGGAATAGCGTTCTCCAACTCCCAGAAAATCGAGGTCGACCGTGCTTCGCGGTGGGGCCTCTCAGCCTGATGGGGTTACGTCGTCTCTTCTTGTCAATTGAAACTGATATTTGCAGGCGGTCGTATCCAACAAGACCGGGTGAAGAAAAGAGAGACTTTTTAGTCTCTTCATGGGCCACCTCCCGACCCCTACTCCCCCCGCCTCGCTCCTTCATTATTTATAGGCGTTCCAACCGACGAAGCTTGCCGTGACTTTCCTTCAAGTCAAATACAAAGCTGTCAAATTTAACTTCACTTTCTTTTATCTTCTTATCTTCTTTTGACCCACGTGCTCCCCGCTTCTTGAAAAGCCCACTCCCTGCTTTGCTTGTGGGAGGATACGGTATTATTGCAATGTGTGCCCTTGCCTTTTGACCAAAACTTCTTTCTCCTTTTTTTTTTCACTTCAACGAAGGTTCAAGACGCAAATTCCAATCGGGACACTTTCGTCTTCAACAGCTTCTCAGTGCTTCTTCATGCTTGCGGCTTCTTGTTTTTATATTAGCAGTCCTCTCACCGTCACTCCTGCGGCTTCCTTACGAGGCTACTTTCCAATAAGGAAATTGACTGAGAAGTCTGGCTGAGGGACAGCGAATAAAGCTTGGAGTTGCCCAGAAAGAGGCGGTTAAAGATCGGCACAATGGGATTTCATGTTCTAAGTAGAGCCGTGCCCAGTGTTCTAAGTAGAGCATTGGAATTTCTTTTTTCTAAGTAAACAGATTTATTTTGACTACTAAGAGATTAATTTTCATTATCATCATTATCTTGTTTGCATTATTCAAAATTTATATATGATTAACTCTTTTATTTTTATTTTGAGGAACTTATGATTAACTTTTCGGTGTTACTCAAGGTAAGTTACTTAAGTTTGGAGGATTTGGATTTTCCCATAATTATTTTCTTTTGTTTCATTATGCATAGTTTTTGTTAGTAAATAAGAGTAATGAATAGTTTATTTTTTTATTTAATGAATCTCCTAATTAATTATTTTATTTTTTAATTTGATGAATTTATTTTGATTAATAAGTGGACAAAATGTAAAGCAAATGAATAACTATTTTGAATTAATTTTTTGGGTAAATTTAACAAGGAGACTAAACATAACATGCCATGCCCATTCCCATGCCTGGGAGAGAGGAAGAAAAAGAAGGAGAGAGAGAGAGAGAGAGAGAAAGAAAAGAACAGAAAAGAGAAGAAAGGTTGAAAAGTCAAAGAAAAGAGAAGGAAAAAAAGGGGGTATCCAGATTCAGTTAGATTTAGACGTATCATTGATAAAGTCTATTCAGACCGGAAGACCTATCAAAATCTGTTCCAAATATCTCTTACAAATATCATGAGACTCTGACGTGAACCACCTAAGGATGCATTCTCCACAAGTCATAGCTCAGCCTCAGCAATAGCAGTGATGGTTGAGGTGGTAGTGGTGGCCATGATGTCGTAGTGGTGGTGGTGGCCGTGCCCAATGTTTAAACTCAAGTTTTTCTAGGGAAAAACAAACCATCTAAAAATAGACATTTGAAGGTTGGATAATCATTACTATCTTGGATTATTAAAGATCATTAACTTTTTTTTTTAGGAACTTAATCCGCTTATTTCTCCCCACTTCGGTTGGTTAGCTTAGGTAAGGTATGCAGGGCTTGCTTGGGGCTGGTCAAGGTACGGAAATCTTAATTATTTTATTTGTTTCAATTGATACTTTCTTTTTATTTCGGCCATTATACTTCTCTCCCTAATTGATTATTTTATTATTTTATTTGATGAATTTATTTTGATTAATAAGTGGACAAAAAGTAAATGAGGGCAGAACTAAACTATTTCAAATTAAAACTCAAAACAATTTATTTTGATTAAACAAGTAAAGGGAAAAAGAAGAGACTAAATTAGATAGAGACCATAGATTTTTCATGTTTATTTTGATCATCATAATTATCTTCTTTGATTATTCAAAATTTTTGTACCAGTAATTTTTTATTTTTGAGGAACTCATCATGAATTTATTTCTCCTGTGTGTAGAGAGTTAAGTGTAGAGCATTGGATTTTGAAATCCCATAATTATTTTGTTTTCTTTCAAGCATAGTTTTTTTTTTTAAGTAGATAAGACTAGCACTAACTAGTTCAATGATAGTTTCTCATTTTGATTAAACTAGTGTTAGTGTATTATACTTCTCTCTCGCTAATTAATTATTTTATTTTTTTATTTGATGAACTGGACCAAAGGTAAATTAAGGAAGAAAAAGTTTGAATTAAATTTTTTGGGTAAATTTAACAAGGGGACTAGTGCCCGAGAGCAGTTCTGCGTACCTAATTATACTTAAGACCATCAAGCACAGATGAGATGATATGAGCTAGGGACAGGCAAAATTGGCAAAAAGGAGCTTGGAGACAAAAAAGCGTCTCACAAACGCTCCCAGCCCCTACTACTCTCATGCTAGTCTTTTGCATCACGGTAGTCTTTTGCAGCAACCAAGATCAAATTGTGTGGCTCTGTGCGTCCCTCTGTACAAAAGTAAAAAAAAGCTGGAAGTATCTCTCCGTAAGAGCGAGCAACGCCTTAGACTGTGTCCCTGTATCCCCTCTCTCTCTCTCTCTCTCTCATACGAGCTAGGCGACAACATGTTTTTTTTTTTAAAATTTTGCCGGGGAGGGGATATGTAGGTTATGCATTGATGGCTTCTCACTCCAGAAGTCAGGTATGGGCTCACCGCCAGTGAATGAATATGAATAAGCTAGAATAAGGTAATAAGGTACGCAGAGAGTAAGAAAGGAGGAAATGTAGGAGAGAGCATGGAAGGGAGATGAGCTCGCAGAGAGGAGCAAATGTGGGAGAGCAAATGTGGGAGAGGGGGAAGGAGGATGAAGTGTTTAAGCTAGGATTGTGTTTAAATTAGTATTTACTGATTCTTTAAATTGATACTTACTTCTTTAAAAAGAAATTTAGGACATAGAGAGAGGCAACTCCACCCCGGATGAAAGAGAGAGGCAAGGGGGAGAAAGGGGTGACAGTGACCGTCGTGGACCCCACCCTGTGGTGACAGCTTCGTTTCATGCCGCGGGAGAAAAGCCTGCAGAGGCAAAGGTCTTTTTTTTTTTTTTTTTGTCGGTCATACTCTAATCCTACTCTAACACACACTTTCAGACTTTTGCCCTACCTCCTTGCAGGGCGTGAGAGTCGAAAACCCACTCCTGAAATGAAATCGTCCCCACCCCAATTCCCCTTGAGAAAGTGGAGATTTGAACCCTCCACCTCCCCCTTCCAAGTTGGAAGGGTGGCCATTGGGGCGAACCCCCAGTGGTTCAGAGGCAAAGGTCTTTAAAAAATTATTAAATAATTCATTTTTTTTAAGTCCAAATGAAAATGTTTTAGGTCACCTGTCATCACTACACAGAATGCTCAACTGCTTTGCGAAAGCTTTTACCTTTACTTTTTGAGTTTTCTTAATAACAATTCCTCCTCCTTTTTTTTTTCAAATCACTACCAGGAAATTATTTAAGAACAACATTTTCGATGTTTCTTTTTTTACTTTGAAAAGGTTAATAAATATTTGCATTAACATTAGGAATATCTTTTAAGTGATGATACTTTCATACTTATTATTTTATTTTAGCTGTAAATTTTCTTCAAAATAATATTGCCCATTGCTTTCTTTCTAATGGAAGAGGAGCAAATCCTTTCATTCAGATTTTCTAAAGAAATCAATAAAAGAGTTTAGTGGCGATGCTCAATTCTCAGGATGAGGGATGCGAGTTTATCTAATTGGATCCACTTTCTATTTTGGTTGTAAATTGTGGATGTGATTATGAAAAACAAAATATGAATATCATCAGAATTTGATAACATTAGGGCTAGAAAACACAGCATATAGAAATTATGATAGTTGGAGTTCACGTCTATTCTCTCTCCCAACTCCCAATTGACGATATCTATTGGTTGTGGACGATATATTTGTTGGATTCCACTAAATAATTGAATGAGATATTATAAATGTAAGTGGTGCTGGAATCTTAGGTTCGCACACTTAATTCCTTGATCGAGCTCACTCATGTGAATTGGCTTCTTCGAGTCCCTTGTGACTTCGATGATCCCATCGGGACAAGCTCGCGCCTTGTCCCGCCATCGGGGAGGAGCTTGTTAATATTGTAAGCTATTTTCTTCACTTATTCAAAATAGTGATTTGCACGGTATCTAATATTAAAAATCCTATACTTCTTTACCAAAAAAATAATATATTAAAAATCCTATACTTCAGCATCTCGCATCTTGAGGAAGGAGGGAGGGAGGGAGCCGGTCGAGTGACCTTAAAGAGGCCTGGACGCCGATACCCAAAAAAGTCCAAATTTATACTTATATGCCAAAAATTCATGTGATAAATTTGAGGTTTTTGTTGTAGAAAAAGTTGTAGAGTAAATTTTTTTTTTTTTTTGGGATAAATGTGTCCTAAGGTTTAATTTAAGGTAAGGTATAATTTAAGGTTTTTGTTATTTACAAAACCCTCCGAGACACATACTAAAATTAAATATATAATGCCACGGACAGAGAGAGGCCATGTAAAAAGACTACTCTAACGCGACAGAATATTGTTCGAGAAAATCATTTTACTCTAGTCCACTAACCAAAGAGTGAATCACTCTTTTTTTTCAATTATTTAATAAGTTAATATCCTTAAATCCCCACGCTTCAGTCTTAACCCAAGCCATAGCAAAAGGCAAATCACCGATAATAACCTCACTTTAATCATCTTGAAGGAGATCTTGGGAGAAGCTCTTGAAGAAACTAAGGGTAAGAATGTTGCATTGCAATTTTCTTTTTCAAGATTTAAAACTGGGGTTGTAATAATTACATGTAGTGTCATATTATCCAAATATATACTTAAAAAATAAATTTATTCTTATGCCGTCTAGGTAGTTAAAAAAGAGTTTTGTCTAGGTAGTTAAAAAAGAGGATAATAGGGTTAGGGTTTTTCTTTCCATAGAAAAATTTGAAATTGGGCTATTACAGACAAAATTTAAAAAATGTCCATGTCCCCCCAAGAACCCTCGGAATTGATTGAAAAAATCGAATTAGCATTTAAATGGTAAGTATTTAGGTATTTACATGGGGTTTTTTGTTAAGTAGTATCCAACTCTATCCAACTCTATGTAAGTATCATTTTATGCAAACACGTATTTTTTATTCCACAATGAAGTTGAATTATGAAGATGGGTCACACCCATCTCCAAATTATTGGAAAAAAAATATTAAACCAATTTGTCCAAGTTTCTTGTGGATATACTTTGTTTGGTTACTTGAATTGAATTTTCTTGATCAACAATCGCTACCTTTTAGCTTTTCTTTTGTTTGGCAATCTTTACAAATAAACTTCTAAACATATAACCTAAAAAAGTTTGTAGATAAATTATTTATGATTAGTATTTTCTTTTCAATAAATTCATTTTATCTAGAGACTATTTATGATAAAATTGGTCTTTCAACCTTGTCCAATCAAACTTCTTTTTTCTCAAAGTAAAATATCTAGAGATTTTTTTTATTATACATCAACATATTTATTTCTTGAGAATTCTTTTCACACCATATAGTTTTCATTATTTATCACAGCGTATACGGTGCAAATAAATAAAAACACTGAATATGTAGTCCTCTTTTTTTTTGCTTTCTTACTCTTACAGCTTATTTTGGTTAGGCCAAAGGATTCTTGGATTATTTCTTTTTTCTTTTGTTGGCTAATTTAATTAATTGAAATGAGGAAGAAAAATCGTTTAACTTAGGTTTATTCAGCCAATTCAAAATTAAATTTTATGCGGAGATATTAATTTGACATTAAGTTATAACTCCCTCACAAACGAATTTTTCAAAAAAAACAAATATTTGTAATTTTCGTCCGTTTTTCTTATTTTCCTATAATGTACACTTGTACTATAAATATGGAGAAAATGACAGCTAGCATGATTATTCCTAGGCTTTGATCATAGCTGCGGTAAGACGCACAACACCTGTCATTTGTCACCTGTCACTGTTAAAACTCCTGTTTGTTTCTACATGCCAATTCTCTCTCTCTTCTTTCACTGTTCAAACAAATAGTGTCCAACTCTATGTAAGTATCATTTTATGCAAATACTTATTTTTTATTCATAAACGGAGTTGAATTATGAAGATGGGTGACACCCATCCCCAAATTATTGAAAAAAATATTAAACCAATTTGTCCAAGTTTCTCATGGATATACTTTATTTGGTTACTTGAATTGAATTTTCTTGATCAACTGTCACAACCTTTTAGCTTTTCTTTTATTTGGCAATCTTTGCAAATAAACTTCTAAACATATAACATAAAAAAGTTTGTAGATAAATTATTTATGATTAGTCTTTTCTTTTTAATAAATTCCTTTTATCCATAGACTATTTATGATAAAGTTGGTCTTTCAACCTTATCTAATCAAACTTCCTTTTTCTCAAAATAAATTATCTAGAGATTTTTTTATTATACATCAACATATTTATTTCTTGAGAATTCTTTTCACACCATATAGTTTTCATTATTTATCACAACATATATGGTCCAAATAAATAAAAACACTGAAGCGGCAGTCCTCTTTTTTTTTTTTTGCGCTCTTACAGCTCATTTTGGTTAGGCCAAAGGATTCTTGGATTATTTCTCTTTTCTTTTATTGCCTAATTTAATTAATTGAAATGGGGAAGAAAAATCATTGTTTAACTTAGATTTATTCAGCCAATTCAAAATAAAATTTTATGCGGATATATTAAATTGAGATTAAGTTATAACTCCCTCACAAACGAATTTTTCGAAAAAAACAAATATTTGTAATTTTCGTCCGTTTTTCTTATTTTCCTAGAATGTACACATGTACTATAAATGTGAATAAAATGACAGCTAGCATGAATATTCCTAGGCTTTGATTACTGCTGCGGTAAGACGCACAACACCTGTCACCTATCACATGTCACTGTTGAAACTCTTGTATCTACTCTCCGGTTTGTTTCTGCATGCCCCTTCTCTCTCTCTCTCTTCTCTCACTGTTCAAACAAATAGTGTCCAACTCTATGTAAGTATCATTTTATTTAGCAATTAAGTTGAATTATGAAGATGGGTCACACCCATCTCCAAATTATTGAAAAAAAAAATATTAAACCAATTTGTCCAAGTTTCTTGTGGATATACTTTGTTTGGTTACTTGAATTGAATTTTCTTAATCAACAATCCCAACCTTTTGGCTTTTCCTTTGTTTGGCAATTTTTGAAAATAAACTTCTAAACAAATAACCTAAAAAGTTTGTAGATAAATTATTTATGATTAGTCTTTTCTTTTCAATAAATTCCTTTTATCCAGAGACTATTTATGATAAAGTTGGTCTTTTAATCTTGTCCAATCAAACTTCTTTTTTCTAAAAATAAATTATCTAGAGATTTTTTTTATTATATGTCAACATATTTATTTCTTGAGAATTCTTTTCACACCATATAGTTTTCATTATTTATAACAGCGTACACGGTTCAAATAAATAAAAACACTCAACCGACAGTCCTCTTTTTTTCTTTCTTTTTTGTGCTCTTACAGCTCATTTTGGTTAGGCCAAAGCATTATTGGATTATTTCTCTTTTCTTTTGTTGGCTAATTAAATTAATTGAAATGAGGAAGAAAAATCATTGTTTAACTTAGGTTTATTCAGTCAATTCAAAATTAAATTTTATGTGGAGATATTAATTTGACATTAAGTTATAACTCCCTCACAAACGTATTTTTCAGAAAAACAAATATGTTGTAATTTTCATCCGTCTTTCTTATTTTCCCAGAATGTACACTTGTACTATAAATGTGGAGAAAATGGCAGCTATCATGATTATTCCTAGGCTTTGATCACTGCTGCTGCGGTAAGACATATAATATCTGTCACATGTCACCTGTCACTGTTGAAACTCTTGTTTCTGCTCTCTCTCTCTCTCTCTCTCTCTCTCTCTCTCTCTCTCTCTCTTCAAACAAATAGTATCCAACTCTCTCTCTCTCTTCAAACAAATAGTATCCAACTCTATGTAAGTATCATTTTATGCAAACACTTATTTTTTATTCCGCAATTAAGTTGAATTATGGAGATGGGTCACACCCATCTCCAAATTATTGGAAAAAAATATTAAACCAATTTGTCCAAGTTTCTCGTGGATATACTTTGTTTGGTTACTTGAATTGAATTTTATTGATTAACAGTCACAACCTTTTAGCTTTTCTTTTGTTTGGCAATGTTTGCAAATAAACTTCTAAACATATAACCTAAAAAGTTTGTAGATAAATTATTTATGATTAGTCTTTTCTTTTCAATAAATTCCTTTTATAAAGAGACTATTTATGATAACGTTGGTCTTTCAACATTGTCCAATCAAACTTTTTTTTTTTTTTATCAAAGTAAATTATCTAGAGATTTTTTTTTATTATACATCAACATATTTATTTCTTGAGAATTCTTTTCACATCATATAGTTTTCATTATTTCTCACAACGTACACGGTGCAAATAAATAAAAGCACTGAAGCGGCAGTCCACTTTTTTTTTTTGCGCTCTTACAGCTTAGTTTGGTTAGGCCAAATGATTATTGGATTATTTCTCTTTTCTTTTGTTGGCTAATTTAATTAATTGAAATGAGGAAGAAAAATCAATGTTTAACTTAGGTTTATTCAGCCAATTCAAAATTAAATTTTATGCGGAGATATAAATTGAAATTAAGTTATAACTCCCTGACAAACGTATTTTTCGAAAAAACAAATATTTTGTAATTTTCGTCCGTTTTTGTTAATTTCTTAGAATGTACACATGTACTATAAATGTGGAGACACACAACACCTGTCACCTGTCACTTTTGAAACTCTTGTTTCTACTCTTCTGTTTGTTTCTATATGCCCATTCTCTCTCTCTTCTCTCTCTATTCAAACAAATAATGTCCAACTTTATCCAACTCTACGTAAGTATCATTTTATGCAAACACTTATTTTTTTATTCTGCAATGAAGTTAAATTATGAAGATAGGTCACACCCATCTCCAAATTGTTGGAAAAAAATTAAACCAATTTGTCCAAGTTTCTCGTGGATATACTTTGTTTGGTTACTTGAATTGAATTTGTTTGATCAACAGTCACAAAATTTTTGCTTTTCTTTTGTTTGGCAATATTTGCAAATAAACTTCTAAACATATAACCTAAAAAAGTTTGTAGATAAATTATTTATGATTAGTCTTTTCTTTTTAATAAATTCCTTTTATCCAGAGAGTATTTATGATAAAGTTGGTCTTTCAACATTGTCCAATCAAACTTTTTTTTCTCAAAGTAAATTATCTAGAGATTTTTTTTATCATACATCAACATATTTATTTTTTTAGAATTCTTTTCACACCATATAGTTTTCATTATGTATTATAGCGTATACGGTGCAAATAAATAAAAACATTGAAGTGGCATTCCACTTTTTTTTTTGCGCTCTTAGAGCTCATTTTGGTTAGGCCAAAGGTTTATTGGATTATTTCTCTTTTCTTTTGTTGGCTAATTTAATTATGAGGAAGAAAAATCATTGTTTAACTTAGGTTTATTCAACCAATTCAAAATTAAATTATGCGGAGACATTAAATTGAGATTAAGTTATAACTCCCTCACAAACGTATTTTTCGAAAAAAAATAAATATTTTGTAATTTTCCTCCGTTTTTGTTATTTTCCTAGAATGTACACTTGTACTATAAATGTGGAGAAAATGACAGTTAGCGTAATTATTCCTAGGCTTCAATCACTGCTGCTGTAAGACACACAACACTTGCCACCTGTCACTATTGAGACTCTTGTTTCTGCTCTCTTGTTTGTTTTTGCATGCCCCCCTCTCTCTCTCTCTCTCTTCTTTGTTTGTTGAAACAAATAGTGTCCAACTCTATCCTACTCTATGTAAGTATCATTTTATGCAAACACATATTTTTTCTTCTGCAATGAAGTTGAATTATGAAGATGGATCACACCCATCTCCAAATTATTGGAAAAAAATATTAAACAAATTTATCCAAGTTTCTCGTGGATATACTTTGTTTGGTTACTTGAATTGAATTTTCTTGATCAACAGTCACAACCTTTTAGCTTTTATTTTGTTTAGCAATATTTGCAAATAAACTTCTAAACATATAATCTAAAAAAGTTTGTAGATAAATTATTTATGATTAGTCTTTTCTTTTCAATAAATTCCTTTTATCCAAAGACTATCTATGATAAAGTTAGTCTTTCAACCTTGTCCAATCAAACTTCTTTTTTCTCAAAGTAAATTATCAAGAGATTTTTTTATTATACATCAACATATTTATTTTTTGAGAATTCTTTTCACACCATATAATTTTCATTATTTATCGGAGCGTACATGGTCCAAACAAATAAAAAAGACTGAAGCGGAAGTCCTCTTTTTATTTGCACTCTTACAGCTCATTTTAGTTAGGCCAAATGATTCTTGGATTATTTGTTTTTTCTTTTGTTGGCTAATTTAATTAATTGAAATTAAGAAGAAAAAATAATTGTTTCACTTAGGTTTATTCAAGGAATTCAAAATTAAATTTTATGCAGAGATATTAAATTGAGAATAATTTATAACTCCCTCACAAACGTATTTTTCGAAAAAACAATAATTTTGTAATTTTCGTCCGTTTTTGTTATTTTCCAATAATGTACACTTGTACTATAAATGTGAAGAAAATGGCAGCTAGCTTAATTATTTCTAGGCTTTGATCACTGCTGCTATAAGACACAAAACTCTTGTTTCTGCTCTCTTGTTTGTTTCTACATGCCCTCTCTCTTCTCTCTCTATTCAAACAAATAGTGTCTAACTTTATCCAACTCTATATAAGTATCATTTTATACAAACACTTATTTTTTATTTCGCAATTAAGTTGAATTATGAAGATGGGTCACACTCATCTCCAAATTATTGGAAAAAAATATTAAACCAATTTGTCCAAGTTTCTCGTGGATATACTTTGTTTGGTTACTTGAATTGAATTTTCTTGATCAACAGTCACAACCTTTTAGCTTTTCTTTTGTTTGGCAATCTTTGCAAATAAACTTCTAAACATATAATCTAAAAAAGTTTGTAGATAAATTATTTATAATTAGTCTTTTCTTTTCAATAAATTTATTTTATCCAGAGACTATTTATGATAAAGTTGGTCTTTCAACCTTGTCCAATCAAACTTCTTTTTTCTCAAAGTAAATTATATACATATTTTCTTTTATCATACATCAACATATTTATTTCTTGAGAATTCTTTTCACACCATATAGTTTTCATTATTTCTCACAGCGTATACGGTGCAAATAAATAAAAACACTGAAGCGGCAGTCCACTTTTTTTTGGTGCTCTTACAGCTCATTTTGGTTAGGCCAAAGGATTCTTGGATTATTTCTCTTTTCTTTTGTTGGCTAATTTAATTAATTGAAATGAGGAAGAAAAATCATTGTTTAACTTAGGTTTATTCAACCAATTCAGAATTCTATTTTATGCAGAGATATTAAATTGAGATTAAGTTATAACTCTCTCACAAACGTATTTTTCGAAAAAAATAAATATTTTGTAATTTTCGTCCGTTTTTCTTATTTTCCTAGAATGTACACTTGTACTATAAATGTGGAGAAAATGGCAGCTAGCGTAATTATTCCTAGGCTTCGATCATTGCTGCTGTAAGACACACAACACCTATCATCTATCACTGTTGAAACTCTTGTTTCTGCTCTCCTGTTTGTTTCTGCATGCCCCCCCTCTCTCTCTCTCTCTCTTTTCTCTCTATGTTCAAACAAATAGTATCCAACTTTATCCAACTCTATGTAAGTATAATTTTACGCAAACACTTATTTTTTATTCCCAATGAAGTTGAATTATGAAGATGGGTCATACCCATCTCCAAATTATTGGAAAAAAATATTAAACCAATTTGTCCAAGTTTCTCGTGGATATACTTTGTTTGGTTACTTGAATTGAATTTTCTTGATCAACAGTCACAACCTTTTAGCTTTTCTTTTGTTTGGTAATATTTGCAAATAAACTTCTAAACATATAACCTAAAAAAGTTTGTAGATAAATTATTTATGATTAGTCTTTTATTTTTAATAAATTCCTTTTATCCGAGAGACTATTTATGATAAAGTTAGTCTTTTAACCTTGTTCAATCAAACTTCTTTTTTCTCAAAGTAAATTACCTGGAGATTTTAATTTTTATTATACATCAACATATTTATTTCTTGAGAATTCTTTTCACACCATATAGTTTTCATTATGTATTATAGCGTACACGGTCCAAATAAATAAAATGACTGAAGCAGCAGTCCTTTTTTTTTTTTGCACTCTTACAGCTCATTTTAACTAGGCCAAAGGATTCTTGGATTATTTCTTTTTTCTTTTGTTGGCAAATTTAATTAATCGAAATGAAAAAGAAAAATCGTTGTTTCACTTAGGTTTATTCAGCCAATTGAAAATCAAAATTTATGTAGAGTGCTGCGATCGCAGCGGTTACAACTATCAAATTGGTATAATACTACCACTTTTACCTTTGATTTCTCATCTTGGGCCTTAAATTTTAAAAAATTATTGCTTTTTTAAAAATGTGAGTGCATCATGACCGGGGAGGGTTTGGTGGTGGTCGGGGAGGGGGAGGGGGTGGAGGGAGGGAGGGAGAGAGCCAGTGGTTTTCTGGTAGTCTGTGTTTTGTGAGAGGATGTTGATGGGACTAATTAATGGCCCCACTCACAGTATAAACTGGAAAATGCCAAAAATGTGCCAAAATTAAATTTTATGCGAGGAGATTAGTTTATAACTCATTTATGCTTTAATATCACACACCCTATTTTTCATAACATTGTGATTTGGTTAAAATAAATAAATAATTTGTAATTTTCCTCCCTCATTCCTTACTTTCCAATTACTTTTTTCTAGAACGTAAAAAGAGTCACTTGTCCAATATGTGGCTCGTGTTTTGAGAAACATTAACATTATTGGAGTTTTTCTTTTTTATGTCAAGAAAGTCCTGTATTATAGACTCGCGCCGAGTAAATTATTATATATATATTTTTTTACGCTATGTGGGGTTTGGTTGGGCAGGACGGTTGAGTTAGTTTATTAATTACACTGACACCCCCTCCTTGTAAGTTAAGTTTAAGTTAAGTTGGAGTCAACGATTTCACCTTCGCCACAATCACGTAAAAAAAAAAAAACGAGGGAAAAGAAAATTTGACTTTCTGTCCTTCGAAAATTCCGGAAAGTTGATCATTTTTTAAAAATGTGAGTGCATCATGACCGGGGAGGGTTTGGGGGTGGTTGGGGAGGGGGAGCGGGAGGGGGAAAGGGAGGTAGGGAGGGGGCTGGCGGTTTTTTGGTAGTCTATGTTCTGTGAGAGGATGCCGAGGGGACTAATTAATGGCCCCAATCACGGTATAAACTGGAAAATGCCAAAAATGTGTCAAAATTAAATTTTATGCGAGGAGATTAGTTTATAACTCCTTTATGCTTTAATATCACGCACCATATTTTTCCTAGCATTGTGATTTGGTTAAAATAAATAAATAATTTATAATTTTCCTCCCTCAATCCTTATTTTTCAATGGCTTTTTCTAGAACGTAAAAAGAGTCACTTGTCCAATCTTAGGCTCGTGCTTGAGAAACCTTAATATTATTGGAGTTTTTCTTTTTTATGTCAGGAAAGTTCTGTATTATATACTTACCATTTGCTGGTCTTTGAGAAACCTTAATTTTATTGGAGTTTTTCTTTTTTATGTCAAGAAAATTCTGTTTTATAGACTTACCCTTCAAAGCGCGTGCCAAGTAAATTATTATAGATTTTTTTTTTTCTGTTGTATGAGGTTTGGTTGGGCGAGATGGTTGAGTTAGATTAATTAATTACACTAACGCGCCCTCCTCACAACTTAAGTTTAAGTTAAGTTGGAGTCAACGATTTCACCTTTGCCACAATCACATTAAAAAAAAAAAAAACAAGGAGGGAAAAGGAAATTCGACTTTTTGTCCTTCGAAAATTCCGGAAAGTTGACCATTTTTTAAAAATGTGAGTGCATCATGACCAGGGAGGGATTGGTGGTGGTCGGGGAGGGGGAGGGGGGGGGGAGGGAGGGAGCCAACGATTTTCTGGTAGTCTGTGTTCTGTGAGAGGATGCTGAGGGGACTAATTAACGGCCCCGATCATGGTATAGACTGGAAAATGCCAAAAATGTGCCAAAATTAAATTTTATGCGAGAAGATTAGTTTATAACCCCTTTATGCTTTAATATCACAAACCTATTTTTCCTAGCATTGTGATTTGGTTAAAATAAATAAATAATTTGCTTTGATCAACATGAAACTACAAGAGAAAATGTGTGAACAACTCACCATATTGAGAAAAACAATTGTCAAAATACTAGACCAAAGATTATATTCCGAGATATGCAACAACAAGTATTGTGTTATTGTTTGCGACTTAAATGTTGTCATGAAGAAGATGATTTTACGATATTTTGTTCTTGTTCTTATCTTTCAGCAAATCTTGCTAGATATATACCTAGGTATGCCACCAGATGAGAAGCACATGTTCCATCGGTTGAGCAAGGTGGAGATTTTGGAGAATGTGTCCAGACTAACCATGGAGCAAGGTCGTATTATTTTGTTGATACAGATTCATGTTCAAGCAAATGCTAAAAGCCGCCCGAAGTTATCCTTCTGTAGTTGCCGTGGTTGGCCAAGCCCACATGCCTGAACTCTCACGGTATCTGATAATGGGGGCTCAGAAAGGGTTAAGCAACCATTTCTGATAGAGGATCATCATGGTAGATGTTTGGAAAGCTAATTCTGCTGTTGTGAAACAATCGATCCTGAATGTTAGGCGGTGCTTTTGTGCAACAACCGCCTTCTATTTTGCTAATGGCTTACTTTCCTCCTTTTTATCTCTCTCTACGCCCTTGAAAAATCACAAGGAAACCTGTTATTTCCTATTCCTCCTCCAATTTCTAGACTTGTTTTAGAGGAGGGGAAAGTTTTATCCTTTAAGAGCCAAGCAACTAGATTTATGGTAAATAGGTAAAAACTATACAGAAGTTTAAGTTTGTATTAACAAAAGAGAGAGACTTTTCGTTTCTAATCATAGTATCAGCATACTCCCTTTTAATAAATTTAGATAGAAAAGTACCCCCTCAATACCTTGCATATGTAACAAATTATTTAGATTTTCAAAACAAATAAAACACAGTAGTAGGAAAGGCAAAGAAGCGCAAAGTTTAGTATTAGAACAAATTAAATTGTCACCTTGAAGACCATGTAAGGTTCATTTTAACTAATATTGAGAAAAAGGATGAGGTTTTTAGATAGAATATGAATTGCTTCTACACGCCCTTCACACAATCTGGTCTTTGACCTGACTTTGCTTTGATCAAAATGAAACTACAAGAGAAAATGTGTGAACAACTCACCATATTGTGAAAAACAATTCTTAAAATACTAGACCAAAGATTATATTCGGAGATGTGCAACAACAAGTATTGTTTTATTGTTTGCGGGTTAAATGTTGTCATGAAGAAGATGATTTTGTGACATTTTTTTCTTGTTCTTATCTTTCAGCGGATATTGTTAGATATATACCTGGGTATGCCACTAGATGAGAAGCACCTGTTCCATCGGTTGAGCAAGGTGGAGATTCCGGAGAATGTGTCTAGACTAACAAAGGAGTAAGGTCGTATTATCCTTGAAAATCTTAAGTTATTTCCCTCCGCCATGAAGGTTCTTCTACACCAAAAAGACGAGTGAGTTCCCTTCTCGTTAAATAAATGATAAGGCTCCAGCATTTGTCTTGATATATTATTTTATATTTTTTTGTTGATACAGATTCATGTTCAAGCAAATGCTAAAAGCTGCCCGAAGTTATCCTTCTGTAGTTGCCGTGGTTGGCCAAGCCCACGTGCTTGGACTCTCACGGTATCTGATAATAGGGGCTTAGAAAGGGTTAAGCAACCCTTTCTGATAGAGGATCATCATGGTAGATGTTTGGAAGCCTAATTTTGCTTTTGTGGAACAACCGATCCTGAATGCTAGGCAGTGCTTTTGTGCAACAACCGCCTTCTATTTTGCTAATGGCTTCCTTTCCTCCTCTCTATCTCTCTCTACGCCCTTGAAAAATCACAAGAGAAACCTGTTATTTCCT
Organism: Eucalyptus guilfoylei; assembly: GCA_016097605.1. Lineage (NCBI taxonomy): Eukaryota > Viridiplantae > Streptophyta > Magnoliopsida > Myrtales > Myrtaceae > Eucalyptus > Eucalyptus guilfoylei. Next base: position 7,310,222 of record CM027870.1, on the reverse strand, counting down.
ATTCCTCTTCCAATTCCTAGACTTGTTTTAGAGGAGGGGAAAGTTCTATCCTTTAAGAGCCAAGCAACTAGATTTATGGTAAATAGGTAAAAACTATACGGAAGTTTAAGTTTGTATTAACAAAAGAGAGAGACTTTTCGTTTCTAATCATAGTATCAGCATACTCCATTTTAATAAATTTAGATAGAAAAGTACCTCCTCAATACCTTGCATATGTAACAAATTATTTAGCTTTTCAAACAAAATAAAACACAAGTAGGAAAGGCAAAGAAGCGGAAAGTTTAGTATTAGAACAAATTAAATTGTCACCTTGAAGACCACGTAAGATTCATTCCAACTAATATTAAGAAAAACGATATGAGGTTTTTAGATAGAATAAGAATTGCTTCTGCACACCCTTTGCACGCCCTTCACGTAACTTGGTCTTTGACCTGACTTTGCTTTGATCAAAATGAAACTACAAGAGAAAATGTGTAAACGACTCACCATATTGTGAAAAACAATTCTCAAAATACTAGACCAAAGATTATATTCGGAGATATGCAACAACAAGTATTGTTTTATTGTTTGCGGGTTAAATGTTGTCATGAAGAAGATGATTTTGTGACATTTTCTTCTTGTTCTTATCTTTCAGCGGATATTGGTAGATATATACCTAGTTATGCCACCAGATGAGAAGCGCCTGTTCCATCGGTTGAGCAAGGTGGAGATTCTGGAGAATGTGTCCAGACTGACGAAGGAGTAAGGTCGTACTATCCTTGAAAATCTCGAGTTATTTCCCTCTGCCATGAAGGTTCTGCTGCACCAAAAAGACGAGTGAGTTCCCTTCTCGTTAAATAAATGATAAGGCTCCAGCATTTGTCTTGATATATTATTTTATATTTTTTTGTTGATACAGATTCATGTTTAAGCAAATGCTAAAAGCTGCCCGAAGTTATCCTTTTGTAGTTGCCGTGGTTGGCCAAGCCCACATGCCTGGACTCTCACGGTATCTGATAATGGGGGCTCAAAAAGGGTTAAGCAACCCTTTATGATAGAGGATCATCATGGTAGATATTTGGAAAGCTAATTCTGCTTTTGTGAAACAACCGATCCTGAATGTTAGGCGGTGCTTTTGTGCAACAACCCCCTTTTATTTTGCTAATGGCTTACTTTCCTCCTCTCTATCTATCTCTACACCCTTGAAAAATCACAAGAGAAACCTGTTATTTCTTATTCCTCCTCCAATTTATATACTTGTTTTAGAGGAGGGGAAAGTTCTATCCTTTAAGAGCCAAGCAACTAGATTTATGGTAAATAGGTAAAAACTATACGGAAGTTTAAGTTTGTATTAACAAAAGAGAGAGACTTTTCGTTTCTAATCGTATCAGCATACTCCCTTTTAATAAATTTAGATAGAAAAGTACCTCCTCAATACCTTACATATGTAACAAATTATTTAGCTTTTCAAACAAAATAAAACACAAGTAGGAAAGGCAGAGAAGCGCAAAGTTTAGTATTAGAACAAATTAAATTGTCACCTTGAAGACCACGTGATGTTCATTCCAACTAATGTTAAGAAAAACGATATGAGGTTTTTAGATAGAATAAGAATTGCTTCTGCACGCCCTTTGCACGCCCTTCATGCAATCTGGTCTTTGACCTGACTTTGCTTTGATCAAAATGAAACTACAAGAGAACATGTGTGAACGACTCACCATATTGAGAAAAACAATTGTCAAAATACTATATCAAAGATTATATTCAGAGATATGCAACAGCAAGTATTGTTTTATTGTTTGCGGGTTAAATGTTGTCATGAAGAAGATGATTTTTTTGTGACATTTTGTTCTTGTTCTTATCTTTCAATGGATCTTGCTAGATATATACCTGGGTATGCCACCGGATGAGAAGCGCCTGTTCATTGATTGAGCAAGGTGGAGATTCTGGAGAAGTGTCCAGACTGACCAAGGAGCAAGGTCGTATTATCCTTGAAAATCTCGAGTTATTTCCCTTCCACCATGAAGGTTCTGCTACACCAAAGAGACAAATGAGTCCCCATCTCGTTTGGGCACGAGCATGGCATGTTATGTTTAGTCTCCTCGTTAAATTTACCAAAAAATTAATTCAAAATAGTTTTTTACATTTTGTCCACTTATTAATCAAAATAAATTCATCAAATTAAAAAATAAAATAATTAATTAGGAGAGAAGTAATGAAAATAAAGAGAAATTATTCATTAATCTTCTTTACTAGCAAAAACTCTGTATAATAATGAAGGGTTAATACCCTAAAAAACCCCAAACTGGTATACTTGTGACAAATTTACCCAAAACTATTTTTTTGACTACCAAAAACCCCAAACCAGTACATACGTGACAGATCTACTCTCCGTTAGCTTCCGTTCGATTTTTCCATTAATTTTGTTGACGTGGCTATTGACGTGGCAAGCCATGTGAAAATTCATAAGTTTAATACCATTAAAAACTCCAAACTGGTATATTTATGACAAATTTACCCCAAACTTGTATATTTATGACAAATTTACCCCAAGCTAGTATATTTACGACAAATTTACCCTAAATAAATTTTTTCGATCATAAAAAACCTAAATTGGTACACGTGCGACACATTTACCCTCTTTCAATTTTCCCAAATTTGACTGAGTTGTGATGTCCAATCAATTTTCTTTTCTGGATTACTTTAACATTGCCTCCATATCGTTAATACTTGATTTTTTTTTATTGGAATCATTATTAGAAAACTATTCAAAGACTACCAAATGTGCACTTCATTCTTGTGCCGAGAAGATGCCCATTAACTAAAAGATGGACAGATCGCTTGCGCACATATACAAAAGAATCACACTCAAAGTACACCTGAAATCAGCGACAAACGTAAGTGATTTTGGTTCTGGCATTTCAAAAGCATGTGATGTACGAGTCAATCATACCATTCACATGCAAGTTCTATGTTAAAATTTTGACACACTTACGATTCAAGGTAGGAAAGATTACGTAACGCTAATAAGGACATGGACTAATACGAATGACCAGCAAAGCAAGAGTAATATGTAAGCGTACAAACAAATTGCAGACAAGCAGTAAACCATGTGGGGCTGAGACATATAAACATAAAGCCAAGTTTGTCACAAACCAAAAACGAGTGAAGCAACCACAATATGTGCACTTCTTTTGTATATGTGCACAAGCGATTTGTCCATCTTTTAGTTAATGGGCATCCTCTCGGCACAAGAATGAAGTGCACATTTGGTAATCTTTGAATATTTTCTAATAATGATTCCAATAAAAAGAAAAAAAAAATCAAGTATTAATGATATGGATGCAATGTTAGAGTAATTCGGAAAATAAAATTGATTGGACATCACAACTCAATCAAATTTGGGAAAATTGAAAGATGGTAAATGTGCCGCATGTGTACCAATTTAGGTTTTTCATGATCGAAAAAATTAATTTAGAGTAAATTTGTCGTAAATATATCGGCTTGTGGTAAATTTGTCATAAATATACCAACTTTGGGTAAATTTGTCATAAATATACAAGTTTGGGGTTTTTAATGGTATTAAACTTATGAATTTTCACATGGCTTGCCAAGTCAGCAACCACGTCAGCAAAATTAACGGAAAAATCGAACGGAAGCTAACGAAGGGTAGATCTGTCACATATTTACCAGTTTGGGGTTTTGGTGGTCAAAAAAATAGTTTGGGGTAAATTTGTCATAGGTGTACCAGTTTTGGGTTTTTTAGGGTATTAACCTAATAATGAAACAAAAGAAAATAATTATGGGAAAATCCAAATGCTCCAAACTTAAGTTACTTACCTTGAGAACCCCACGCAAGCCCCACAAGCATAATTCATCATAAGTTCCTTAAAATAAAAATAAAAAAGTTAATCATACATGCAAAGAAGATAATGATGATAATGAAAAATATTTAGTTTAGTCTCTTAGTTTAGCTTAGTCTCTTGTTTAATCAAAATAAATTTGTTTATTTAGAAAACTTGAGTTTTATTGAAAGTAAATCCCATTTGGGCACGGTCTCTACTTAGAACACGGGCATGGGGTGGGCATGTTTAGTCTCCTTAAATTTACCCAAAAAAATTAATTCAAAATCACTTATTAATCAAAATAAATTCATCAAATAAAAAAATAAAAAAAATAAAATAATTGATTAGGGAGAGAAGTATAATGACGAAAATAAAGAGAGAGTATCAATTGAAACAAAACATTCTGTACCTTGACCAACTCCTTAACCAACTCCAAGCAAGCCCCAAGTGACCAAGCGACCAAAAATAAGTTGATTAAGTTCCAAAAAAAAAAAAAAAAAAGTTAATGATCTTCAAACATCTAAAATAGATGAAATGGGTTTGTTTTTCCCTTTTGTTTACTTAGCACGGCACGGGCATGGCATGTTATGTTTAGTCTCCTTGTTAAATTTATCCAAAATATTAATTCAAAATAGTTTAATTTTGTCCACTTATTAATCAAAATAAATTCATCAAATTAAAAAAAATTAAAAAATAAAATAACTAATTAGGAGAGAAGTAATCAAAGAGAAAGTATTTATTAATCTTCTTTACTAACAAAAACTCTGCATAATAATGAAACAAAAGAAAATAATTATGGGAAAAACCAAATGCTCCAAACTTAAACTTAAGTAACTTTGACCATAGCCAAGCAAGCCCCACAAGCATAATTTATCATAAGTTCCTCAAAAAAAAAATAAAAAAGTTAATCATACATAAATAATTTTGAATAATGAAAGATGATAATGAAAAACTCCTAAACTAATTTATATTCCGTGAAACGAATATTGAAAAATCTAAAAAACATTTTTCTGGAAGTTATTTTCCGTGAAATGAACGAACTTAATTTTCCTTAAATTTTTTCTTAAGTTACTATCTTTTCAAAATAATTCACGATTGAATTTTTTTTTTCCTTTTGATCCGACTATCCAATTATATATAAGATCGATTCCATAAGTTATTGGACTAGACCATAGAATTCCCCATTAATTAATGAAGCTGGAAAGAGATTAATGGAGAAAATTTAACAAATTCTCACATTTGTAGACACATGCTAAAAATTCACAAAAATTCCGTGAGTTCTCTCCCCTTTTTTTTTTTTTTTTTCTCTCTTTGGCTGAAACATAATAATAATAATAATAATAATAATAATAATAATAATAATAATAATAATAATAATAATAATAATAATAATAATAATAATAATAATAATAATAATAATAATAATAATAATAATAATAATAATAATAATAATAATAATAATAATAATAATAATAATAATAATAATAATAATAATAATAATAATAATAATAATAATAATAATAATAATAATAATAATAATAATAATAATAATAATAATAATAATAATAATAATAATAATAATAATAATAATAATAATAATAATAATAATAATAATAATAATAATAATAATAATAATAATAATAATAATTGTGGTAGTTGAGTTAGAGATGAAGGAGAGAGGTCTGGATTCGTTTTCTTGTTTGTATATGCTGTAAATTGGACTAAACAAGAGTTTTGATCACGAGCAAAACTACAGACCTCTCTCCTTCATCTCTTGTTTAGTTGAGTTAGAGATGAAGGAGAGAGTTTCTCTTGCTCATATCCTACTGGATAATAGCGATTGGTAAAACTACATGGTAAATGTCGAAGTTCCCTAAATGAAGAGACCGATCCCCGACCTTCTGCAATGATTCGGTGAAAGGTTGCAGTCACTCTTGATGATGGACAGGAAAACATGTCGAGTAAAAATATGTCATCTACTTCATTTTTTTCCCACGGCCTAGGCGCTTCGTTCGACTATGTATTGATGGTTGCAAAGGCTCAGATGGGATTCGAGGAAGAAAAAAATTTTGGTCGCCATCAAGCATATCTGAAATTTTGGTCACTGTCAAGCGTATTCTCTCGAATCATCTGTTTCATGAAGTTAAATGCATATTGAGCGTATCGAGTAACGAACCGAATATCCTATCTGACATGCAAACTTCCCTTTCAAAATCGAGCGCGAATCACCTCAACCCTAGTACCAATGATAGCTTCTTAGCTGATCTGAGAGCCTTGAAACTTCCAAAATGACCATGCAGAAAAGCAAGGAATGTCTGTTGCATCCACGTTAAGAGAACAAGAGTCATTGTGATGATGCAATAGGTAGAGATATATCATCCCCAGGTAATTCGAAACCGGCATATGCGGCTCTATTCCTTTTTTTTTCTTTTTTATTGCCATCTCAGAGAAAACTAATATCAATTCTACAAGCTACTTCGTTGGCCAAGTCTTGGTCGTTTCATAATTCATATTTGTTTGCATTTTGCTGAAACAGAACCTTGAATGCGTCAAATCAGAGTATCCTAATCCACCATAGATGGAACAAGAGAAACTGCCGTCTAATGATGTCATTAGTTTAACTGCCGGACAGGGACGTTGTCCGATCACAACGTCTCCCCAGAATCGAGTGGAGGAATATCGCATTCTTTTCGGGGATGAATGGACCGTAAGCTTGATCCCCGAGAACCCAACTTTACTAAAAATCAACCCAACAATGGAATTCATTTTGGCGTACGGTTGCAACCATTACAGTGAGAGAACTGCTAAATATTTTCTCGCCAAAATACAGAGAGAAGGGGATGAGAAAAGCTGAGGGAAATGGGTTTCCTACTCCTTAGATCACCAAGTTACGGGTTTGAGCAAACAAATAATCACAGACCAGGATAGATATGAGATTAGATGAGGAATGAGTTAGAGAAGTGACAAATGCTGAGCAAAACGAGTCCCTCTGCAGTAAATGTGAACAGCTTTAACAAGAGCTTAAACCCAAGATACTTCTAGGTTGGTGAATCCCCAAGTAATGGAAAAAACATGTCCGTCGTGCATCTAAGGATATCGCAACACAGACAGACTCTAGCTAGCTAGTTAGGCATCTTGTGAGATGTTTCCTAAATGGACATGCACGATGTTTTGAGGAAAATATACACCCCAAAGAATCTCCACGAGCAATGATGAACTTTCTGGCATTTGTTGATTCGGTATAGTTTTTTCTAAACCAGCACTTTTGGTGTATACGAAGTATTCTTAAACCAGAATGCGATTAATCTAGGGTAATAAAACTAAGAATTGCTTGCTCAGACAATGTCTGTTTCTGTATGTTTTGTCTGTGACAGCAGGCTCATAAACATCAACGGAAATGCTGAGAAGGAAAAGACCCCGCTATTATTTTTCCCGAAGCTCAAAGGATATGCTCCATCTATTCCTCGCACAGCATAGTATTCATAAATTATATATAATCTTCAAGAGACTGCGTCCTTTCTCAACACATCACTCAGTCCTCTCCGCATGTGAAGAAAAATGGCGCAGACGTCTACCCAGCCGGAACAGCCCATGCAGGTGGAGAGGAAGGAAACAGAAGTACTGGAGGACGTGAAGAAGAAGAGTGACCCGACAGGCTTGCCATTTTATAAGCTTTTGAAGTATGCAGACACGCTCGATTGGATTTTAATGGCTCTAGGGACCATAGGATCTGTCGTCCATGGGATGGCTCAACCAGTTGGATATTTGCTGCTCGGCAAAGCACTCAATGCTTTCGGAAGTCATCTCGACAACAAAGACGGCATGGTTCATGCTCTGAAAAAGGTAGATAACTGCACTTCGCTTGAATTCCTAGCTTACTGTCAACTGGTGGCTATATTTATTCATAGCGCGCCTTGAGTATCAACTTACTAATTATGGATGATTCACACACACTGTCAGTGGAGCTTTTCATTCGTGTTTTTCTTCTTACCTCTTTCAGGTTGTTCCATATGTGTGGTACATGGCCTTTGCAACCTTCCCTGCTGGAATCCTAGGTTGGCTTCTTTTAGTTTACTAAGATGATGGAGATGCATATGTTTTTACTAAGTCGCAGAAGAGTTTTTTGTTGACATGCACACATGTTTCGCACCTAATTGCCGTTCGAAAGTCACTATTTCCTAGGCTCCAGTAGAGATTGCTTATTTTTGTGTGCCACTCCCGAACATCGCATCAAGTTTTGTGGGATCGGAAGTATCATATAATCATTTATCATATTGGACTACTACTAATAAAGTTAGCAAGAAGGACTGGATTAACTACGGGAGAGAAAACTAATAGTTACGCAGTAACAAAGCATTCACATGGCTTCAAATTTTCTGCAGAGATTGGATGCTGGATGTACGCGAGCGAAAGACAAACAGCACGGATCAGATTAGAATTCCTGAGATCGGTCCTCAGACAGGAGATTGGAGCTTTTGATACTGAATTGTCGAGTGGAAAAGTCATTGCAGGAATAAGTACTCACATGAGCGTAATCCAGGATGCTATCGGAGAGAAGGTAGCAATCTTTCCCTCAAGTTGACTGCTCTTTAGATTTCCCCACCAAAGTTTGCTGATCATGCTAACATAACTTTTTGCTAGCAGCTGGGGCATTTCCTTTCGTGCTTCGCCACATTCTTTTCTGGAGTCTTGATTGCCTTCATTTGCAGTTGGGAAGTTTCACTGGTCACCTTGTTTGTAGTTCCCTTGATTCTACTGATTGGAGCCACCTACACCAAGAAAATGAATGCCATCTCAGCTGCCAAAATGATTTACCTATCCGAAGCTACTACTGTTGTGGAACAGGTGAAAAAACTTCACCTTTTTTATTTATAAAAAATCTAAGAAAAAGGGAATCATCTGGAAATTCATGGGTTAATGTTTGACAACGTACAGACCATATCTCATGTAAAAACGGTCTTTGCATTTGTCGGAGAGGATGGCGCAATCAAGTCATTCTCAGACTGCATGGACAAGCAGTCTGTCATTAGCAGAGGAGAGGCACTGATTAAGGGAGTTGGAACAGGAATGTTTCAAGCAGTGACCAACTCCTCTTGGGCACTAATCATATGGATTGGAGCAATCGTGGTCACTGCCGGAAGATCTAGTGGAGGGAACGTCATAGCAGCAGTCATGAGCATCCTCTTTGGAGCTATGTAAGAAAAGTTTACCTTTCTTGTAAGAGTTTTTGGATGAGATTGTTTTGTCTTACAGCGACTAGATAAGCAATCCAATGATGATCATCAAGCTAGTTAATCTGCACATAACATGAGAAATAACATCGTCCTACTTGGGTTCTCTAAAGTTTTATATGAATGCGTGTGTGATGCATTACATTTTGAGCCTCTTAAGAAGATAACAGATGCCTTTAAGAATCTTCATATAATGAAGTGAAGAAGATATAACCTTAATTATGGACCGTGGCTTCTTTTGCATTCCAGCTCAATCACTTATGCTGCCCCAGACATGCAAGTATTTAACCAAGCAAAAGCAGCAGGAAATGAAGTTTTCAAGGTGATCTGGAGAAAACCAAATATTAGCAACGCTTCAGGGGGGATCGTACTGAAGGAAATCGAGGGAAACATTGACATAAGGAACATTCACTTTGCTTACCCATCCCGAGAAGATAAGGTGATTCTTCAAGGTTTTACGCTGTCAATTCCAGCAGGAAAGACGGTGGCGTTAGTTGGTAGCAGTGGGTGTGGGAAAAGCACAATCATATCCCTGGTTGCAAGATTCTACGATCCATCGAAAGGTCTAAAACCTTTATCCTCCATGCTCTTGAGCTGAAATTTGTTATACTCTCCTTATTATTCCCACGGTTTCATGCTTCTATTGCTCATACATTTTTTGCACAAAAAGATTGCTGACGATTGAATAATATTGCATAGGTTGCTGATGATTGGGTAATATTGCATATTTTCAGGGGTCATTCTCATAGATAACCATAACATCAAGGATCTTGATTTGAAGTGCCTCCGCCAAAATATTGGAGCAGTTTCCCAAGAACCATCACTGTTTGCTGGCACTATCAAGGACAACCTTAAAGTAGGAAATTTGGATGCAGATGACCAACAAATAGAGAATGCAGCAATGATGGCAAATGCACATAATTTCATTTCACAGCTTCCAGATAAGTACTCGACAGAGGTAATATGCAATCTCCTAGCAATAGATGTAAATAAACGATGTCTCTCCTGAAAGTTCTCAAGCTCTCATTAGACAAAAAACAAGGATCCTAAGCTAAATTTTGGCGCCATGATGATGGACTAGGTGGGGCAGAGGGGCTTCCAGCTGTCAGGAGGACAAAAACAAAGAATTGCAATAGCCAGAGCCGTTCTCAAGAATCCTCCAATACTTCTGCTCGATGAGGCTACAAGTGCTCTTGATTCGCAATCTGAGAAGCTGGTTCAAGAGGCATTGGAGAAGGCCATGCAGGGAAGAACGGTGATCTTGATTGCGCACAGATTGTCAACCATCGTTAATGCAGATGAAATTGCAGTCGTAGAGAATGGACAGGTTAGGGAGACAGGAACGCACAGCACCCTATTGGATACCAGCAAATTTTACAACAGCTTATTCAACATGCAGAACATCAGTGTTGTTTGTGATGAAAGGTTGGCTGCCTCATAATAATTATTTCCTACCGTTTGTGCATGACAATTATTTTGATAAAAAAAAGGAACAGGTTCTCACTGGCCCATGATGTTGATTGAATGACAGAACTGATATATCTTCGCAAGATTATGAAATTGACCAACCCCATGGCTCACCTAAAGGCAGAGTTTTAAGTGAAAAAGGCGCAGAGATAGAAGAAAGCCTCAGAGAAGATCCTGAGCAAGAGGAGCACAAGAAAAGATTAGAAGCAGTCCACTTCTTTAGAATCTGGTTTGGGTTGAGGAGGACGGAACTTGTCAAGGTAGCCATCGGCTCCATTGCAGCCGGTTTCTCTGGAATCTCAAAGCCTGTTTTTGGGTTCTTCATCATAACAATAGGTGTAGCATATTACCATAAACATGCAAAGTGGAAAGTTGGATGGTACTCGATCGCATTCTCCCTAATAGGGTTGCTATCATTAGTCTCTCACATCTTGCAGCATTACTACTTTGGTGTGGTCGGTGAGAAGGCCATGACAAACCTTAGAAAAGCTCTCTTTTCAGGTAGCTGTCACTCTTTTTTGCTAGCAGAGTCCTTTACAGTTTAATGCAGAATCTACTAGCTCCGAATTTGAGATTCTGCCCAAGTTGTGAATCATTTATAGAGTACAATTTGCGTTGATTGTTCTAAAATCTTGCAGGTGTCCTGCGCAATGAATTCACTTGGTTTGAGAAACCCGAGAACAGCATTGGGATGGTTACTGCGCGAATCATCAATGATACATCCATGGTGAAAGTGATAATTTCTGATCGCATGTCCGTCATTGTCCAATGCATCGCTTCTATACTGATTGCTACAGTAGTTAGCATGATTGTAAACTGGAGAATGGGTCTAGTGGCTTGGGCTGTGATGCCTTGCCACTTCATTGGCGGGCTCATTCAAGCCAAGTCAGCCAAAGGATTTGCTGGCGACTCTTCTGCAGCATATGGCAAAGTCGTTTCCCTAACTTCTGAGTCAGCAACAAACATAAGAACTGTAGCATCTTTTTGCTATGAAGAGCAAATTCTGAGGAAAGCCAAGTTAACGTTGGAAGTCCCAATGAAAGAAAGCAGAAGAACCAGTATCAAGTATGGAATAATCCAAGGATTCTCTCTTTGCTTATGGAACATTGCACATGCAATCGCCTTGTGGTACACCGCAGTCTTGGTCGATAGAGGCCAAGCCACATTTGAAAACGGCATAAGATCGTACCAGATTTTCTCTCTCACAGTACCTTCTATTACAGAGCTGTGGACGCTGATCCCCACCGTAATATCGGCCATGAGCATACTCGCTCCTGCATTCCAGACCCTCGACCGAAAAACTGATATCGAACCAGATGTGCTGGAAAATACACATCATGGGACGATCGAAGGAACTGCTGAGTTCCAGAACGTCAAATTCAAGTACTCATCACGACCGGAAGTTACCGTTCTCAAGAACTTCACGTTGAAAATTGAAGCTGGGACGAAGGTGGCTCTTGTCGGGCCAAGTGGTGCCGGAAAGTCCTCTATTCTGGCCCTTCTGCTGAGGTTCTACGATCCTACGGAAGGAAAGGTGCTCATTGATGGGAAGGACATAAAGGAATACAACCTGAGATGGTTGAGGACGCAAATAGGATTTGTGCAGCAAGAGCCCATCCTCTTTAGCTCCTCCATCAGAGAGAACATCTGTTATGGATATTGCGGGGCTTCGGAAGCTGAAATAATGGAGGCGACGAGGCAAGCCAACATACACGAATTCATCAGCAGTTTGCCGGATGGCTACGACACTCTAGTCGGGGAGAAGGGCTGCCAACTTTCTGGGGGACAAAAGCAAAGAATAGCCATAGCAAGAACACTGCTGAAGAAGCCGGCAATGCTGCTCCTGGACGAAGCCACAAGCGCCCTCGATGCTGAATCCGAAAGGAGTATCGTGAGTGCTCTGGAGGCAGCAAACGAGTGCAATAACGGTGGCCTCTTATCCCGGACCACCGTAATTACGGTAGCACATCGGCTCTCCACCATAGTCAAATCAGACAGCATCATTGTCATGGACAAAGGCGAGATCGTGGAGATCGGTCCCCATTCAACCCTGATCAGATCAGGCAGTGGAGTGTATTCTCGACTGTATAGGCTCCAGAGCTTGAAAGAATGATCGGGTACCTAGCTATTAGCTCTATCGTGAGAATCGAATCAAGAAGTTCAGACAGAAAGATGGAAAAGCAGTAGAACTAGGAATGGTCGAATAACACCCGGAAGGTGCACACTGGACTCCGAGTGCGTTTCGTCGAGTCCCACGTCGAGAATTTTATCATTCACAGAAAATGAAATGAACGTTTGCTATCTATTCCTGAAATTTTCTTGATAAGATAAGATTGAGAACTGTCGTCACCAGTCAATTCTATTCGCGTCGTCGACCAAGTTAATGCAAAATACAATCCAAACGTTACATCGAAGCTTTCCCGCTAATTCATGAAACTTCCTTCGAACAGGACTGAGCATTAGCACCTCATAACAGCATAATGCAGTTCCGAATTTCGTACAAGGTGATGATAGAGGGCTCTCAAATGACAAAATCGCAGTGGAAGATCCAGTCAGTCATAAAACCATCCATCGACTTCGCTCCGGAAACTCCTCGAATCATCGTTTTAGCTGATGCAAGACTTTCTAAACTCGATCGTTTGTACAAACCGGACCAGATTCATTTTAGTCTAAAAAGCGGAGTAACCAACACTAATCCACTAACCGGGTACGGGGTCACGAGATACTGCCGCCGAGTCGATATAACCCGAACCGAGCCGGCTGAACCGGATCGATCCCAAGCAATCATAGCTCAGTCAAAGGTTTGCATAAGAAAAGGCAAATCACGATGATCACTGGGTTAGCTCCTGCCTGGAGAGACGGTAGCAGAACAAATCGAGGAGAGATAGAGAGAGAGGCAAAGTGGAGAAATGAGTGGTGGAGGGGATTGGAGACAGAAGCAGAGCAGTGGGACCAATCCGAAACCAAACCTCCATTCCAGCAAGTGGCTATACATCAGTACTTCATTTATAGTTACCACAATGACGGGAATCATTCGAAAAAACGTAAACCTATTATAGTTTTACCAAATTAGTATCAAACATTCTCATATTTTGCCAATTCAACCCATTTAACCAATTTTGATTGGAATTTTGCAAACATAAACGCTAGCAATGCCACATTGGACAACCGGTAGCCAATGATTTTTTTTTTCTTTCTTCTTTTTTTTGCCGGTAGCCGACCATTAGACAAAGGCGAGGCTGACATTCCTTGGGTCTCATGGTGGCTCACCTCGTCTAGTTGCGCCTTGCCAAACCTCCAGTCATCAACAAAGGGAAGAAGAAGTAAAAATTCGGAAAAAAATAATAAAAAATTCATAAAATAAAAAATATTTTTAAAATTGTCCATATCAAATACGGTCATTCAACACAAGACTCCTACGTGTTCACGTCAATGAATTCCTGATCAAAATTGATAGATTGACTCAATTAATAAAAAAATAAAAGAAATAAGATTGAATTAACAAAATTGAAAAGTTTACAATTGATTTAGCAAGAACACAACATATTTAGAACTTTTTGAACAATCGTCCTTACATTAGTCATGTAAACCTTTTTTAATTGAAGACATATTTGAAACGATGGCAAAGTTATTAGTCAAATGCCAATTTTAGATATAGTAAACCTACTAATCTCATCAATAAGTTACCCACCACCTCGCAATTAGTCACTTTTATTAATCAAAACTTACTAATCATAATAAGTATTTCTTTTGCTTTTCAAATTGGAAAAAAAAAAAGAAGTGGCCGTTCCCTTATTTTTATCAGTAATTTCTTTTCTCGATTTTCATGACAACAACTTTCCCAGTCAAATAATAAGTTCCGAAATATCGGATTGCTCCAAAAAAATTTAAAAAATAAAAAATAAAGAGAGACTCAACGCATCGGTGATACCGTGATAGTGACTTCTGCATATAAAAGTCACTAACAGTTAAAGCTACGATCCAATCAATCGTTCCATTCATCCGATCCGACGGCCTCGCATCACTTCATCTCCTATCCGACGGTCAAAACCGCCTCGGAGGGACCATTTTCGGGCAATCGAGAGATGGAGAGGACGCAGGCTTTTATGGCATGCAACCCCACGCACATCGACTGGACCAATTTCAAAGGTCCGAGTCCATAACCATTAATAGGAACCCGACCCCATCATCCGATCCGACAGTACATGGGTCCGGCCGGTGTCCCGAAAATTATTGCAAAGATCCCTTGGGAATATGCTCGGAGAAGTGGAAACTCGCGTGGGTTAAATTGCAAAGCAGGAAGTCGTCGCTTGAGAAAAGTTAGGTGCACCATGATGAGAGCATAGAAAGGAACCGAGCATGCCAATCCGGTATGAATCCACCAATTGGTGCACCAGATCGGTAGGGTAGTCATACGGAGTAATGTGGCATGATCATTGGTCACGATGGATCTTAGGTAGGATGCGCGCAATTTGACTACGCTTCGTGCATCGATTTTTGTTTTGGGCATATATTTTAATTTTAAGTGCTGAAATAGCTAGACAGGCATCGTGGGTGTTCAATCGGTTCCTTTGTTCATGACTAGCTTGAAGAAAAGAATAATATCTCTATGAGATTTTTTGGATCTAACTTCGTTGTCAAAAAATGTGGGGTCGCTTGAAATTTAAGCAGTTCCTCTCGATTGTCCCGAGTGATGCCCACGTCGAATAATTATAAATCCCCCGTCGCGTTTCGAGGCTGGCCTCTTGGCAAATCGATCTCGTCATCCTTCCCAAGTCCTTTTTTCAATCATATTAATTTCGTTTTGGATGGCATGGCGAGACGAAAGGAACGGGCTTTAAAAAAAATATAAAACGTAGGAACAGAAACACCTCTAAGCTACCGCCGCGAAGCATCCACGTGTTCACGTCGCCCGTCCAATGGGCCGTAGCGAAGATATATCGTCACGCAACCTGCCGAATCCAGATGTGAATATGTTAAAAGAAAAAAAAAGGTTTTTCATTTTTATTTTACTCAGTTTTATCAGC
Source organism: Eucalyptus guilfoylei (assembly GCA_016097605.1). NCBI lineage: Eukaryota > Viridiplantae > Streptophyta > Magnoliopsida > Myrtales > Myrtaceae > Eucalyptus > Eucalyptus guilfoylei. The sequence goes on along the minus strand of CM027870.1, from coordinate 7,294,673 downwards.
AAATACCCTGCCCAAAAAAATACATAATCAAGAAAAACGCAAGACCGTTAGATTCATTGAACCTGGACATGCACACGCGCACCGGAAATTCCAAGACCTTTGTTTATTTAACCGCCGTTCTCGCTGCCCTTCATTGCACCCAGCCACCAAACTCTCTCTCTCTCTCTCTCTCTCTTGAGCACACTCGGCTCGCGCCGAGCTCCAAGGATATTGGGCCGCCCCAACCATGGCACCAGCCGCGCCGACCCGCGCCGAGCCGGAGAAGGCGCTGATGAGGAAGAACGAGGAGCTGGAGAGGGAGCTGCGGGAGAGCCGGGCGCGGGAGGAGCGGGCGCGGGACGAGCTGCGGAGGACGGCGGAGCGGCTGAGGGTGGCGGAGGAGGCGGAGGAGCGGCTCTGCTCGCAGCTCGGGGAGCTGGAGGCGGAGGCCGTCGTGCAGGCGCGGGAGGACCGGGCCCGGATGGTGCTCCTGATGGAGCAGCTGTCGCAGGCCCACCGCCTCCTCCAGGCCGCCTCCATCTCCCTCCCCGCCGCCGCCGCCGCCGCCAAAGATCAAGCCTGCGCTTGACAGAACATGCATACCCTGAACATGCACATCTCTCTCCTGTTCCCTTATTTCCCCTGCTCTCGAAGGTTGTCGGCAGTGGCTTCTTGCTGTTTTTTTGTTGTATGAAGTCAGTAAATATGGTCAGGTGTGGGATCGTCCGGCGAGGAGGAGATCTTGAGTGTCTGTGTAGCTTGATGGGATTTCGGCTCTCCTCCATGAAATCTCGATCTTCTTGTTGTTGTTGGGTCGTTTTGTGAAGATTTGTAGAAAGATTTGACCTAGTGACAATTGTACGCAGTGCAAGTTCTCTTTTCCGTTCATTTTCTTTTACCTTGGGTAAGTTTCCCAGTCGCTGCATCTTTCGCGTTTAGTAAGTGAGGAAAACGAGAGAAGAAATCACTTCTTCGTTGAGCGTTCGTTAGGACATAAAAAGAAAGAACTCCGTCGAGCCGTCGATCATGTGGGCCCCACTCTTCATCGACCGCAATCCCCCCGTCGACCGGATCGATCTAGCCGTGATTCACGTGGACGTCTCCTGATCGACGACCCCGGTTGCATCGAATCGATTGGTGGAGAGTTTCTCCATCCTATTCGCTACGGGATGTATTGGCGAGATTTACACGCACCTAAGGTTTATAAAATTACCACAAATCCCACAAGGGGTCAACCAAGAAAGCGAGGCACGCAACCTCTCCACGTCGATCGATGCCCCGCAAATAAAACCGCAGAGGAAATAAGGGTGAGGGGCAACTTGTAGCTTTCCGACATTATCCTCTTTTACATGGAAAACGACACCCAGGTCGCTTCCTAACCACAATCCAAGGATGGCATTTGGTCCCAGGCCAAAATAAAAGACAAGCGAAAAATAAATAAAAAATTCCTACTCTACCAAAAGTGCGATGTCAATGTGATGAGACTGGCTCCTTTCCTCTTAACGAGAGAGATTATTCCCAACTATTGGACTGCAGTGTATAAAAAAGCATCTGAACGGTGAAAAATAAAGTGTGGAGAACTAGATTCGGTTCTTGCCCGATAAGGCTGAACTTTAAGGCAAAGCCGTGATTGAAGTAAATTCTTGCGAATTCCCTCCGATAGGTTTAAATGAGGAATGAAAACCAGCCAAGCATATAGCACCCATCTTTTATCAAATACGGAATAAAAGAAAGTTAGGGAAAAGAGAAAGGGAAGAGGATGCTAGGCGGCAACCTATTTTCGGACAGAGACCTGGGAGATGAACTGTGTTGCACACCAGGAGGACCATCAATTGAAAATTGTTTCTCATTAGAGATGGATCTACACGTATTGAGGGCCCATGGCAACGAAATCAAAGCAATGCGCACTTCGTCAAAATGGCAGTTGCCTCGTCAGGATGGTGATGCCCCTCCTTTCACAATCTGGCGAAGCAAAGCAAGAAAGATTGGACTCCCCATTTGGAACGGCTTAAATTTCCTAATCAGAAAGATGGAGAAAAAGATAATAGATGACGACAGTCCGAGTCCCCTCTTCGAAAAGCACAAGGTGACAATTGAGGTTTTATTGGGTAGCCCTATGACCATGACGACGGGTCGATGTCCTCTAGTATTACATACGGTATGGTTAGGTTTTGAAAAGAAAGACAAGTCAGTTAATGGCGTTACCTCCACAGCTGACGCCTAGTGGTATGAGCTAGTGTTCCATGATATCACTGTTGGAAATTAATCTAGAGAAAGCAAATTGTTTATTGTAAACAGAACATTAATGTAAAGAAAATGATAACAACTTTATAATATCATTCCTTCTACCAATCTTGGAGAAGAAGAAAATCAGATATCATTGAAAAATAACATAAAATTGGAGGTGAGGTACGGATATTCAATCTCCTTAAAGCGACAGATTCTATCAATAGTCTTTCGCAGATTCTTAACTACGCTTCTCAAGATACAACACCTCGAACCTGTTTGGATCATAAGATATAACATCTCGAACCTGTTTGTATTAGCACTATGCAAACATGACTCAATCGAACCATTCAATTGAACCAGCACACTCAGAAAAATTAGAAGAGTAGAAAAATATATCAAAGCCTTTTTGGAATCAAGTTGGAAAAACCAAAACCAAAAAACTTAATGAAGCTCTATGCTCATATCTATTTATAAAGATTTTTTTGTTCATGTACTGAAGAGATACATGAATTAAATAAACGCATGTATCCACGAAATTCATGAATTAAGAGATACGTGAATCCAGAGATACAATAGATTCATGAACTCAATAAATACATGAACTAAAATATACATGAATCTAGAAAATTCATGAATTCAATAGATACGTGAACATAAATAAATGTATATTAATTTATTGGCTTTCGTTGATCCATTAACCATAATTACAACAATCGCTTCCTGGAATAATGCATGTATTGAGCTGTAAGCAAATGAATCCTAGACCTCCTACACCCCAATGAGACAACATTACAAATTTTTCGATCTCGAACCTTTGGACCGCTGACCACAGGTGGCATTGAACAGTTATGATTCAAATATAATATTTCGCAACGGATGTGAACGCAATGTTATGAGAGACTAGTCAAGTCGATTGCTTCCGATCACTCCTTGGTGGGCAAATGTCAACCCGAAAGAAAGAAAACAAAGGAAAAGTAAGAGAAGAGAAATAGCTCTTGAAAACTTTGAAATTAATCACCTCGTGGAATATTTTGGTCTTCTGAGACTAAATTGTAAGCCGGCAAGCACGTTGATTTCTCCATTTCTCGTTAACACGCTTCGCACGTTGAAATTTTCCTAATCTTGTACAAATCATGCATCACATCCAAGGACTTCTCTTTATATAAACCGCCGTTCTTGCAGCCTTCCGTTGCACCGCCCAACCACCAAATTCTCTCTCTCTATACTCTACTCAGGCAGGATCTTCGGTCGCCCGTGGCTCCAGCCATGGCCGCCACGCCGAGCCACGCCGAGCCAGAGAATGCACTGATGAGGAGGAACGAGGAGCTTGAGAGGGAGCTGCGGGAGAGCCGAGAGAGACAGGAGAGGGCGCAGGACGAGCTGCGGAGGACGGCGGAGCGGCTGAGGGTGGCGGAGGAGGCGGAGGAGCGGCTCTGCTCGCAGCTCTGGGAGCTTGAGGCAGAGGCCGTCATGCAGGCACGCGAGAACCGAGCGCAGGTGCTGCTCCTGATGGAGAAGCTGTCACAGGCCCACCAGCTCCTCGAGGCCGCCTCCATCTCCCTCCCCGCCAACAAAGATCAAGCCGGCGCTTGACAAAACATCCATACTGTGAACATATCTTTCTTCCGTTCCTTCTTTTTTTCCAGTGTTTTTTCCCCTGCTTTCTACGGCTGTAGGTGTGGCTTCTTGCCCTTGTTGTCGTATGAAGTCAGTAAATATGGTCAGGTTTGGGATCGTCAGACCAGGAGGAAGAGGAGGAGATCTGAGCGTCTTTGTAGTTTGATGGGATTTCGGTCTCCTCCATGGAATCTTCATCTTCTTTTTCTGGTCATCTTGTGAAGATTAGCGGAAAGATTTAAAAACTTAGTGATCATTAAGGACATAAAAGAAAGAATTTCTCGCATTTAGATCACGAGGGCCCCTCTTCCATGGTAACGTCTCGCCAGGGTCTTGGAGTGCATCAACCGAATCCATTGGGCCATCGATCATGTAAGCCTCCTCTTCCTCGACCGTGATCCCTATCAACCTAATCGATCTAGCCGTAATTCACGTGGGCCTCGCGTGATCAATGACCGCGGTTGTATTGGATCTATTGGCAAGAGTTTCTCCATCCTCTCCCTCTCTAGAGAAGGTGAGTCTATGAGATACATATTTTTTTTTGTCAATAGTAACATCTCGTTCCTTTCAAAAAAAAAAAAAAAAAAACAGAGAGAGAACCAATGCAGTTCAACTGCAAACCAAAACAAATTTCAGATAGTTTCAAAGCAAAACAAGTTCCAAATAACAAGATTAGTCATCAGAATAAAGTTAGGGGTTACATGCTCAGACAATAGATCTTTAACTTCTTTAAATCAAATTGGCGAGCAATTATCGAATCCATATTGAGTAATGAACACACACCAAAAACTCCATCTATTAATACAGCTTTGCCTTTCAATGATGCGCACCTAAGTTCAACATCCTCAACACTATCACCATTCAGAGTAAAAAAGTTGACCGAGCACAAATCTAATTATGAGAGCTCCTCCAATCTCCTGTTGAATGGATAGAAACCTCGCCGAAACGGGAAAGAGAAGCTTCTAAACCTAGATAAGATCATAAGAGAAATGATCCCCAAATGGGAGAGAAGAAAGAAAGAAAACAGAGAATTGGATCAGTCAAAAAAAAGGGGAGGAAAGGGAGAGATCTAACTCAAACCCTCCATGCCACAAAGGTTGAAGAAGGAAGTTGCGGGGACTTGCAGCCTTCCCACACTGCCTCTTTTCAATGGAAAACGACACCCAGGTTGTTCCCTAACCAGAATTCAAGGATAACATTTGGTCCCGGGGCAAAATAAATGACAAGAGGGCAAAAAGAAGTCCTTCTCTACCAAAAGTGCGAATGTGATGAGAATGACTTTTTCCTTCAAGGAGAGAGATTATTCCCATTTTGTTCACTCAGTTATTATTCGATTACAGGGTATAAAAAACATCTGAACAGCGAAAAAATAAATTGTAAAGAACCCGACACGGCCATTTTTCAACAGCAAAGCCCGCGATTAAAGTAATTTCTCGCAAATTTCCAATTTTTACGGCGTTTGGCCCCGGATCCGATTGGTTAAAATATGAGGAATGAAAGCTAGCCAAGCATAGCACCTATCTTTTATACGAAACAGAAGCAAGAGAAAAAGGGAAAAAAGAGAGGATGCTAGGCGGTAAGCCTATGTCCGGCCAGAGAACTAGGAGATGAACTGGTGCTCACGAGCGGGACGATCAATTGAAAATTGTTTCTCATAAGAGATGTGGATCTGCACGTATTATAAGGGCCCATAACAACGAAATCAAAGCAATGCGCACTTTGTCAAATTGGCAGTTGCTTCATCAGGATGGTGATGCCCCTTTCGCAATCTTGTGAAGAAAAGCAAGAAAGATTGGACCTTTCCATTTGGTACGGCAAGAATTTCCTAATCAGAAAGATGGAGAAAAAATAATAGATATCAGATGATCCGAGCCCCCTCCTCGAAAAGAAGATTGTGAGGATTGCCATTTATTGGGTAGCCCCGCGACTTTGGCGATGGGTCGACATCCTCTCGTCTTGCTTACAGCATAGCTAGGTTTTGAAAAAGAAAGCCTAATCAATTAATGACGCAACCTCGATGGCCGACGCCTAATGGTAGGAGCTAGTTGCTTGCAGGTTGCAGCATAGCTAGGTTTTGAAAAAGAAAGCCAAGTCAATTAATGACGTATCCTCGATGGCCGCCGCCTAATGGTAGGAGCTCGTGTTCCATGATATCGCTTCCGGGAATAATGCATGTATTGAGCTATGAGCAAATGAATTCTAGACCTACGACACCATGACGAGACGACATTACAAGTTTGCCGATCTCGAATCTTTGGAGCGCCGACCACAGGTAGTGTTGAACAACTGTGATTCAAGTTAAAATATTTCGCAACAAGCATGGACGCGATGTTATGAAAGACTGGTCAAGTCGATCGCCTCGTATAACCCTTTGGTGAGCAAATGTCAACCCAAAAGAAAAGAAAACAAAGGAAAAGCAAGAAAAGAGATAGCTCTTAAAACTTTGAAATTAATCACCGCGTTGAATACTTCGGTCTTCTGAGACAAAATAGTAAGACGGCAAGCACGTTGAATTCATTAGCTAATTTAACGCAGATTAGTACGAGCTATATCCTGAACTTATGACATTGTCTTCTAGAGAGAAAAGGTATAGGTATCTGCTTTGACTTTTGGATTTTGAATTTTATTTTTATGTTAAACGTGTGAATGATTCCAAAAACAATATATATCAACACTCAAATTGACCTAGATTTTTCTGCAATTTTGATGAACTAAACTATGTTTAGTTTTTTTAAAGGAAAACTAGAATGCGGCTTAAAGCCCTTCAAAGCACATCATAGTAGAACAGGGTCTACTCGTGCAACGAAATCACATGATAAAGTCCTCGAATTAGTATGAACCATCAACCACAGCGAAATTTCAAGATTGCAAATTTTCTTAATTCAACATTTGTGTATATTGGCATCCCAAAAACGTTTTTGTCCCCCTTTATGACACAAATTTATGAGATTGCTATAGCATCGTGTTAGAATTTTCCAAAGCTTTAAGGAAAATCGTCTCTCTAAGTAAGCCATTTCGATGCCTCTCAAGCAGAACAGGTAAAACATTTCCACGTTGGTTATTGACAAAGATGATTGGAATTTTCTTTTCCCCGTTGGCTTGGGCCAAACTACGAAGCTTTCATGGTAACCATCGCAAAGCAAACAGTCTAAAACATGGTTTTTGGCATTACAGTGGGCAAAACCATCGCATTTTAGATAATAAATGAAAGATAACTTCATATGAAAGATTATTCAAAAGCCTATGGAAGCAGAAAGCCTACATGACTTCTTTCTACCTTAGTCGTAAAGTTTAAGTAGAAATGAGCTGACCAAAAGTTTCCAAAGTGCTGGCCGACACAAAAAAAAAGAGGTCACTCGAGATATCTGAAAAGAAACCATCCTCCAGCCATTTCGAGTGTAAACAGTACAAAGAAAAGCTGCCTCTACCGAAGCAGCTTGCAATTAGATAAAAGCCAAATGCTTGACGCCCTAATGTCTAACAACCTAATGAAGCAAAATGTAATCTCAAGAGAACTAGCTCTAGGAATCACTCTTCAACATCTAATGAGATGCACCTTTAAACCAAGAAGCCTCCGATGACAGCATGGGCTTCCCTTTCTCAATGTTCCCTAGTTTATATATTTTACTCTTGCTGAAGTACTGTCTAACTAAAATATCAAAAGAAGAAGGCAAAGTATCTGAGAAGTACTAGACCCCGTTCAGATCACCCAGATAAAGGTTCCTTCCCCACTAGAGGTACGACCATCAAAGTTCATAGCCCTCAACCATGACTTTGCTTATACGACACCCCTGGAGAAAGTAGACGGTGCAAAATAAAATGAATTAAGTTCCTCTTACTTTAGAATCTTTCAAAATCCCAATCAGTTTGGTGGCAAATGTGGTCTACAGCTTCCTTGCACCTTTCAGCTGAGGATCTCTGTACCACAAAATACATCCAAATCAATTGGTTGATAAATAAAATAGTTAAGTCATATTATGCATTTATGTTGATTCAGACCTCTGAATGTGATCGAGAATGAGCAGCCTCGGTCCTGGAGGAATGTTCACATCTCTTAGAGCACTGCAATACACAAAAAAGATCAATAAAAGGCCAAAGATAGCCAACATCGATAATGAAAGCATTCAACACAAATATGCATCACAATATGATCCTGAATTGAATGCAGCAAAATAAATAAGAGAAAACAAGAAACAACTTGCCTATCAGTGAGTAGAGGCAATGTTGTATCTGTTAGAAGGCCTTTCTTGAAGTTTTTCTCATAATTCTGAAGACCAAGGTTCGACAACATGCTTCTTGTTTGAGAGTAGTAGACATCTTCGACAGGAGGCTGAGAGAATTTCTGCCCTAGCTGCACAAGCCACCAAAATTTGATCTGTTTAGCTCGCACCTCTAAATGTTATTAGATCCATCAAAATGACTCATAATCATCATCAAAGGGCCAAAACTCAAAATCCCGTGAGCCTATTTCCAAATAATACATAGGCCAATGTATCCATACAAAGGGACCCCCTTAGGATATCCATATTGACTGACATTATGCTTGAAAAGCTGCAACAAATTGTCATAAACCATATATAGAGTAACAATGCTGATATACTATTCAGAATTCCAGGTTCCAAATATTGGATCTTCACCTTGAAAAGACCACCCTGAACAAGTGCAAAGAAAAACCCCGAAGTAACTGCATTTGCCGCCTGATTTGGGCCACCCATGCCACTGACCAAAGAGAACATGGCTCCAGAACCAAAAGCTGCTGCCATACTGCAGTGACAATACAATAGTTCAAGCAAGAGCAAAGAGAAAATCACAAACACACGAAATCCAGCTCCCGCTATCAATGGTCAATAATGTCCAAAGTAAGACAAAAGCTGAGATCCAGAATAATACTTTCAAATCTCTTAGGGCAACACAAAACCAGCTTTTAGGGTTTACTTCATCAAGTCCTACGATGAGCACAAATCATTTAAACAGAACTAAAAGGCACCTCAAATTGCAGCTGCACTCTTCAAATACTTTATACTACACTAAATTTATAGAGGAGAAATTTTTAAGTAACTAAGTACCTGGACAAAAAAATTCACTATTAGACATTAGAAGTAGCTAACATGGAGACAAGGACCATGCCTGTATGTGAGAGAAGGGGGCGATTGACCCCACCGAAATTATTGATTTTTCTACAGCATGTATAGATTCTTTAGTTAGGCATCAATCTGATACTATTATGAGTTTTGACTCCCATTTACTATTAAACACCATAAATCCAGCCTAAGTAGATTTTGAACAGCTCAAATTACAACATAAAGCAGTGGAATTAAATGTACTCATTTCAATTTTCCTGTCTTGCAATAAGAAGATACAATGTTTGCAAATGCATTAAAAAGATATCCATGATATAAGTGCGAACTTGCTGAGCTACTTGGATTCACTTCTAAATCCTCACTACTTGAGTTTGACTTGATTGTTCACGAGTTCAAGAAGCTTAATTATCAAATTGAATCAAGGTTGAGCTTAGTAATACTTCATCAAATAGGCTTGCAAGCCAAATCAGTGTCTCCTCCTCATATAACTCGCCACTCTAGGTTCCCCAATTGTCTTTTGCAATTAATTTTATAATTTTTTTGTATCGTGAGATGGAAATGATATGAGAGGAGGCAAATTATCAACAAAAATCACCTGGACTGGACATCTTCCTTCCCCCTCAACCTCTTCATCACACAGGAGATGCCAGCATTGACGCCCGTCATGACAGCAAAATTGCGAGCTTGTATCAAGGGACCACCGGATAGAGCCTGTAGAAAAGAAAACCCATTCGTCACGTTCCACTGTTCTCTGTCCTTCCGGACAAACTAAAGCAACTTGCTCTACTTTACAGCAGTCGACGCTGATATTGAAAGTACTTCACCGACTCCCTCCATAGATTCTCAATATCTAGAGTACCTCAACACTCGCTCTTTCGGACAAAACAGAGCATCTCAAGAGTTCAACCGACTCAGTAGACACTTCATTCACCGGCAACATTGAAACTCATGACAAAACTTACAGCAGTCAACATTCGAGTGATAATCGCATTATCATCCTTCGATTTGGTAACTTGGTTCAGTATTGCCGCACTTACTCCAGCAGGACATACAGCAATTATCACCGCTCATTTTCTCACCAGGTTCTCAAGCAAGGTTCCAAAATTCAATTACAATACAAACTACAACTCAGACTTCCCCAACCTCCACATCAATACCAAAACATGGCTTAAGGATTTGACATGACCTAATCAGAGAACGGACAAGGAATCAGGAGGAAAATCGGAAAAACCGAACCGACCTGAGCTTGCTTGAGCGAGGCCATGGCCTGGGGGTTGAGGTTGGCCCCGGGGGGAGGGCCGAGGGAGGCGGAGACGTCGTTGGTGAGGGTGCCCATGATGGCACCGATGGCGGCGCCCTGGGTGGCGCCGGTGGCGGTGACGACGGCGGCCTCGACGGGGAGGGACTGCTTGGAGAGCCAGTCCTTGAACCCGGCCTCGATCTCCTTGAACCGGGACTGGAGCTGCTCGATGGGGTTGTTAGGGGGCAGGAGCTTGGAGACGACGATCCCGTGCTTGCCTTGCTCCATCTCTCGAGGTCGGCGGTGGCGGCGGAGGGCGATTTCCGACGTCGGCGTTAGCGGCGGAGGAAGGCGGAGGAGGCTGCAGGGGTTTTAGGTGGGGCGTGGAATTGTGGATAGGCAGCAACAAGAAGAAGCTCGGGTGCATTTTCGTAATTTCCGCTCAACTGCTGCCGACCCTCGTACCTGCTCGATGCGCGTGCGTCTACCGAAATTATTTTTTGCAATAAATATTTTAACGGAATATATATTATGGTTTTTTGTTAATGACCTGCTAAATATCTAACTAAATATTTTCAAATTCAATTATCTATGAGTCTTTCGGGTAAGATACGCATGAAAAGCTAATATAGCGGTAAATATTGATACCAACTAGGTCCAAAATAATAGCTCGAAGTAACATCCCGATGATGGTCGCCGAATACTCACCCTAGGAGTGAGGCAAGGGTTGTGATAGAGATGCGCCTCTCAATGATGGCCCACCATGTTTGGCAAGGGGTGGTGACCCTTGTTGAGATCAAGGCCTAGTGAGCGTAGCTTGGGATGTTGGACTATAATCAAGTTTCATGTGAGCTCACCCGAATTTTTTAATGTTTCCATCCAACATCAACCGATTCATTTTGTAAATACTTAAATGACAATTCATCTAACATGTTGAAGGGGATCTATTCGTTTGCATATATAATACACCAAAAGTGACCAATCCTAAAATGTTTTCATTATCCAATCTATGTGTTTTTTTAAGTGCTTGTGTGAATAAATTTTTTATTTACGATAATTTGTTGCATCTAAATTTTGCCTCGAAAATCATTTTAACTTTTTCTCAACCTGAAGCACCCGAAACTGTCAAAATTGTGGATTCACATAAAGTTTTTTTAATAATTTCCTAAAATTTTAGTATTTTAAATTTTGACGGAATAGAAGGAAAAGGCTTTTCAGCTTTCCCAAAAGCACAAACAAACGGGTCACTGGGCCTGACCGGTCTCTGGTGCTTTTCTCTACTTCCTCTCTGCTTTGCTTAGAAGAGGTTGTTTGGTTCGGTGGATAGAGGATTATAACCGGAGTAAAAGGCAGGACGCAACAGTCCTCACAACCAAACAGCCCCAAACCAAAAACTAAGGCCCGATTCCCATCTCCTCCTCCTCCTCCTCCTACAAAACTCCCGCCTTCTTCCCCTCGCCTGAATCTCCCGCTCTCGCCGCATCCATTCGACCCGCGGCCCCGCTCCTCCCTCTCTCCAGCACAAGCTTCGACTCCGTCTTCCTCGTCGGGCTCGCTTCTCTGCTGGCCTCGGCTTCCTCGAATTCCTCTCGGTAAGTGTAAAATTCCAGCTGGTGCAACGGCATTAGCTTAGGGCTTTTTTGAATTTCGTTTTCTGACGGACGTCGTTTCTCCCGTCGGCGCTCGACGAGAACTCCGGGGAGCTAGTCTTTAGCTGATTTTATGGGACTGAATCCGTTGATTGTCGACTGAAACGGCTAAACGGTTAAATCGCACGAACGCCTCCCGAGATTCGGCGAAATTGCGCGGCGTCCTTCATTTTCTGGAGTCTGGATTGGGGCATCTGTCGCTTTAGAGTTTCTGCGTGCAGGTTCGTCGCATTACGGGTGCATTTTCGAATTAAGGTTTCCGTGGGCATACTTTGAGAAGTGGGGGATGCCCCGTTGCGTTATCAGTAAGTATAGGCTGTGTTCGTGTGAATTAGCCTCATTGGTCTTTTGGAATTGGATAATGTTGGCGAATTTAGTTCGATGTTCCAAAGATGCCCCCCCCCCCCTCCCTCCATCCTTAGATTGAATTTCCATGCGGAAGTGTGGTCAGCTCATTTTGTGCATAACCTGTTTGTTTATATGCGTTTGAGAGTCGCTGGGTCTTTCCAACATGAGTAATGCGAATGTAGACATTTGCGCTTGCCGTGCGTGCGCATCCATGTATGCTGATTACTTTCAGGACTTATAACTCTGCTTTTGCTGTATTGTAATTTTCTAGGAGGAGAATGAGCTTTCTTTGTGTTAAATGTTGAATTAGGTTGATTGTTTGATTAGAGAGCCTAGCATTGGTTTCCAGGAGCTCGATGTCCAGATGAGCAGCTCAAGGGAGAATTCACCCGACTGGCTCCGCGCTTTCAAGGTGCCTTCTAGGAATGATTCCAATATTATTTTCATAAGAATTTTATGGTTCTCTGTCATATTAGTTTAAATTTTTATGTTGATCAAATATTGTACTCACCTTATGTTAGTCAAGAGATTACAGAGTCACTTCTCCTTTTTCTTTAGGTCAAAATGATTTGAGCATTGGCAATCTTCTGTCTCCTTAAAACATCAGAGCTGAGACTTGTTTCATATGTATTGACCAATGTGTTACAATGTTTTGAGCGATTTCCTCACTTTAACTCTTACCAAGATGGCATTATTAGACTCTTTTTCGTGCACGTGACTTTCACAATGGCATTATTAGACTTATTTCTGCTCTTGTCTTAACTGTATGCTTATAATTAGGATTTTCTTTTCTTCACAGGCGCCTCCAAATTCAACTGTCTCACTGTCCTCTGATTCTGATTATTCTCAAAATGACAGTCCTAAAAAGGAGGATGATGTTGATACTGATAAACTGCCTTTACGTAAGTTCATTGAAGTCTCGAGTAAGAGCAAATCTCAAGATTTATCCGTTAAAGAGACTGGTGCACATTCAGCCGAGAAGATTCTAAAAGAGGAATCTCCTGAACAAAGACTTGGAGTAGACGATCCAGGATTCTCCAAAACTAAGAAATCAACTAATCGAAAGAAAAGTGGAGGTACTGTGGAGAGCAGGACATGATTATTTAAGGGCTTGCTATAAAAGTTGTTAAAAATTTGGATAGCAAGCCATTAATTTGTGGTTCCATCTGGAGTTTAAATCCAATTTTGTCACTTAAATAGAAATCTAAATTTTGTCAACAGTACTTGTATCCAATTTTTATGGCTGGCAACTTCTTTACAGGAGATCAGAGACTTGGGAAGGTTAGGGATAAAGTATCGGCTAAAAAACAGGTAAGAAGCATTCACATAGAAATCTTCAGTGATGCTTGCACTGATCTTAGTATTAATTAAAGGAATTGTTTGGAGATGAGGACATCTTTTTCAGATAAAAATTTTTCAAGTTAAATGGGAAATAGCAGAGCTTGGAGTGTTGAGAATAATATCTTTGACAACTAATAATACAGAAAATTCCCTTCCAGGAATGCCCTGAAGTTATTTATGAGTTCTGTTGTATTTAACGTTAGCACATGAGAGATATGGATGGAATCTGTTACCTTAGCCCAGTCATGTTTACTTAGGTGTTTGCTCAAAACCATCACAATATGGCTCTATTTTTTGGATGAACTGAGTTAGTCTTTTCGAGTAAATTCGTTCTCGAACGAATTTTGTGTTGCTTATAAGCTCACCTTTTGGTTGAGTAGGCACTGGGTCATTCAATTTGGACATTGTCATCGGATTCGGAGTCATCTCCTGCCAATCACGTTAAAAAAGAAGGTATTGCAAATCATGAAGAACTTCATGAGCTAAAAGCATCTAGTTTCCAAGAGGAAGAACAGGAAAAAGAGGCATCTCTTACTGATGCTAATGAAAAGTCTCCATCAAAAAAGGATTTAAAAGGAAAAGGTTTGAGAAAACAGCTGAAGTTGGAGGATACACTGCATACAGAGAATAAAACAGGTAACATATAATATAAAAATGTATAAACGTGGATGGGAGCTATGAAAAGCTTTGGGGAGCATTATGAATCTACCCTCTTTCTATTCCACACTTGCATGTACAGGGTCGGAATATATATGCAAATTTAAAATTTGTGCAGGGGATGGAAGAGATGTTGAAGTTGCAGAGGAAGAAACATCTGAGAAGCATAGAGAACTGCATGTGAGAAGGCTTGCTAACACTTTAAGTTGATACTCTGTCTAATCTTAAATCAATTCATTGACTTGATAGTTATTTTTCCAGGTGGGCTCTTCAAGATTGCCTCTGGTGCTTTCGGAGAAGGTTCAACGTTGCAAGGTGGAGGAAAAAGCTTTATGTTTATCAACTTTTTCTTGTCTTTCAGTCTGGGAATGCATATTGTACGGTAGTCCTGGACCAAAACAATGCTGAGCAGTGTAAAATCCACTTCAGGAACATCTCTCAGTTTGGATTTGTTAGAAAACTACAATGCAGAGATTTTTCATGCAGGGAGCAGAAGTAGTCTACCCACTTCTTGTCCTTTGATTTAGTTTCTTGCTCTTTGATGAGTAAAATCACAAATTTATGCTTTGAAGTCACCTCCTACTTCTCAAATCTTGTGCATAATTTAGCACATTGTTTTTGGCCAAGGATCACCTGAGGTTGCATTCTTTCCTCTGACATCACTTTTGGAATTGATTTAGTATACTAGGTTACAGAGTACAGGAAATAGAACAAATTAAATTGAGAAAAAACCCTTTTGGCCAGTGCAGGCGCTTGTTGAATGTGAAGGAGATTCCATAGATTTGAGTGGTGATATGGGCTCCGTGGGTCGAGTAGTAATTTCAGATACTCCATCTGGAAATCAAGACATGTTCTTAGATTTGAAAGGTACATACCAACACCTTGACCCTAGTTCTGCTGTTTTCTAGATATCTGAGTGACCCATCTGGTGCATCTGTAGAGTTGCTGGGCCTCCCTTGCAAGCTTATATTATTTTGACTTGTCTTGAGAAGTTTTCGCTATTACTGACTAAGTTGTGCGCTAAGGTAGCTCTAATCTGAAAAGTTGCGTTCCCCCAGTAATTGTAAATATATCCTTCTGCTGGTTTCCTTGTCAGGCATTCTGTCTAGTTGCATTCATGTCTGTCTTGGGTTTTGGTCCATTTTCTTGAGTAGTTCTGTACCACAATCGTGTGTCTTGAGCATCTTAATTGTATACTTTGACTTAGAGATGATGGGTTTGTGTCAGGAACCATATACAAAACAACCATAGTTCCTTGCAGGACATTTTGTGTTGTAAGTCTTAAAATCTCTCTCTCTCCCTCTCCTCGCCTTACCCCCCTCTCTCTCTCTCTCTCTCTCTCTCTCTCTCTCTCTCTCTTTCCCCTTTCCACACGCATGGACACACAGGCACATGGCACACTGACATGAAAAGCTGGTCATGTTCATGAATAGATTGTGTATTCTTCAAATTCTTTTTGTTGCTTTGATGTGACATCTTTTATGTTTTCTTCTTTTAGGTTAGCTTTGGTCAGTCAGAGGCAAAGGTATGGTTGGTCTCTGTTTCGGTTTGTCTAGCATTTCGAATTTTTTCGGGTTTTGTTTCTTGTTAATTATTTCCCTTAACAATCAGGTTCTTTGCATCATAATCTCTTTCTCTGGAAGAAAACTCTTCCATCTCATTCATAGATATGCTTCTTGTCATATTTACTATGTTATAGGTGTTGCGTGATGAGTTGCAGTGCAACACAAGATATACCTTGCTGAGACCCTGCTTTTTCGACAGATAGAAGCAATTATGAATGACTTTGTTCAGCTGAGTGCACAGTCCAACATCAGCGAAGCTGAAACCATGGTTGAAGGTCAGGTTTCTTCATGTTATATTGCAAAATGTTATGTTCTCTGTGTGATGTTCACTTAACGTCTGATCAACATGTACTCTGTAACTTGAATAGGAACACTAGATGGCTTCTCATTTGATTCGGATGAGGAGCCTGATAAGGTATCAAAAGCCACTGCCTATCAAATTGATCAAAAAGATGTCGCAGAAGGAGAGACCGTTGGGAAGGCCAAAAGGAAATCTGAGAAAACATCAGTATGAATTTTCTGCATTCAAACTGAGTTATCTTTGAAGATTTGTTATTGTCTGTGTTTATAATCAGTAAGTGTGGTTATAGGGATTGCCTCGGAAGAAAGGTAAAACTACAGGGAGCAAGCCACAGCCTGCCAAGAAAGCTCGGAAGAAGAGTCAAGTTTCCAAGAAAGGCGCGGGCAAGAAATGAAACCTACATAGAGTTATAACATTTTTACCTTGATAGATTATTTGACAGCTGAAAATCTTGGACACGTAGTTTAACATAGTGACAGAAACTAAGATTGCATTGAATCTTGTAAAAGAGGTTGCCTCGCAGAACAGCGAGAGCCTTTATACCAGAAAGTTGTAGTTTCTCTGATTCTTTTCTAAATGTCAATCCGGTCAATTTAGATTTCTTATTTCCATAATTTTGTCCCGGACAAGTCCCATGGATTTCAACTGAACGACAAATCCGGAATGATAAGAGGAACTTGTTTTTGTAATATACATGCCAAATACTCCACAAGAAGCTTTACATAGCTTGTCTAAGCTTCCGTGTTCTAATTAAAAGCTGTAATAGTGAAGAATTGGCACGAGGGCTTATGGCAATATGCTTTACAAATAATGGACTGTGGAGATCTTTTCTTTTTTTCTGCCTATAGAATAGGCTATACTGGTCCCTGCAGTAAACACTTTCTTCTGCAATCCCTATTTTCTTGCCGAAATGTTTCTTTATTACCTCTCTTCCTACTATTTGGTGTATAATCGGTTTGTTCACCATCTCGGTTATTGTCCCGTCTATAAAAGTTCTTGGCGGGTATGCTATGCTATGATCATCTAGACTATACTCTGATCAGGTAGATTCAGATAAAGTTGAACGAGGATTGGGAAGAAAATCAATATTGCGAATGGCAGGAGGATGCTAGAGCTGGAAGTCATAGCCACAGTCTTGCCACTTTTAGCGCTTTCTACCGCTGGGGGTGTCAACGCGCTATCAGGTCTTTTTACCCTGCAGCGTCCACGTCGAGGATCTGTTGTAAGGCGGAACTTGAGTGAAGAGTTTGAAAGCAAAATTGCAGAATGAATGAAGAGGTTTTACAGAGAAACGTACCCATCGGAATTGGGGCAGAAAGTGATCGCGTAGTTATAAGCCTTGCAGGTGAAGGTACTCGTGCCATCATCAAAAGCGTAGCTATAGGCCCTCGGGCAAGCTCTCTTGAAGATGCTTGAATAGAAGGAGGGGCGACAGGTCGTCGGGTTAGCGAATTGCCCGCTGCAGCAATACTCATCTAGCCCGAATGCCTCGCATGCGCTCTTGCATGCGACTACCCCGTCTCCTCCCTCACCGCCGACTACCTGAAGCTCTTTCGGACAACCTGTTGCCAAATCAAATTTTCGTTTTTTCTCAACGCACTCATTCCAGAGCGAAGCAACCAAACATCTTATCCTTCGTTCTAGCCAAATGAAGCGCACCATCATAGATAAACTTACCCATGTTTATATCTGAAGCGCAGCCTGTGGCATTACATGAGCCGTATACTCCTTGTGGCACCGCAACAAGGGGCAAATTATAGCCGTCGACTATGCTTACGTCATAGTAGTCCTTGTCATTGCCTAAACCCAGGGTGATCTCGAATAGCGAAGCTGGAGGTGCTGCGCCACTACCGTCGCACTGCAACCTTCCCCCACAATCTCCGGTTTGGCATGTCCCTGCACCCAACTCGTCAAATGTGCAACCGGTCCTTGCCCATATCCTCCCGGACCATCCTGGAACCGATGGGATCCGGATGCTTTGGCCAGGGTCTAGCCTGAACCCAGTCGTCGGAAGTTGCGGTGTCCCGGATCCTGCGAGGGTCCCGGGCCATATGGTTTGGGGGCAGTTGTTTGTTACAGTGAATGTGCAAGAGTTAGAGCGAGGAAAGAGGAAACAGCAGAAGAGAAGGAAGAGACCTTTCGAGAGGTCGGATGACTTTGTTTGCATTGTACTTGCTAAGTTCTTAACTTTCAAGAGATTTTTTTGAAAGGGTGGGTTTGGCAGATAGGATGATGAGGCTTTAGCAAGCCCCTAGATATGGCAATTTCTAAGATTCTTGGAAGTACGAGGGAAAATTGTGTACATAGGATTACGTTGCTTCCATGAATTTCTCAGCCGCAATATGACCCTATTGGGTTTAGCATTTCCTTCTAGCCTGATAGGCCTCATGAAGAAGCAATTCCTTCCTTCGGCTTTTGCGTAGGATGGGGACGTATGTCATGTAACATTCTCTCCCTCCTTTGGAATCATCTTCGAATCCCTAAGTAACGAATCAGCTGGATTGATTAGATGCTACTGTAAGTAAGATTTCATTTTTAAAAGGCGATTCATATTCTTTCTCGGCAGCTAACATTATTCTGTACTAAAGTGAATTTTGCCTTCACGAAGATACATTTGAGCCTAACAAAAGTATGTACGCTTGGATCTTAAGATTGATTTTGGAACGAATCGGAATGTTTTCTCCTGCTAAAGCTACCTATTTGTTTTAGGAGTCCTCTACTTCAATCTACCATCCATCGCCTGAAAAAGCATCAATCACTTAATCAAATTGGCAGAAGGTTAGAACACGGTAATGACCCTGAATGTTATTTTTTTATTTTTTGGTGTCAACCCTGAATGTTATGTTGCCAACCCAGAAATTGTCTAAACAGATACCATCCGGCGGTTGCATTATCACAGAAGTTCCCAGATTCTGAGAATAACAGAGTCCCGTCTCACTGGGCTGTTCAACTAATTACTACATCGATGAGCATTTCCTAATAACAAGAAGGGATAAGTAAAGTAGAAGTCCAAAAACTTGTTAAAAAAGTGTAATTGAGTACTAAAACTTAATTTGCTAGTTCAATTAAGTCATAAAGTTAATACCATAAGACTTATTAACGGAAAACACCGATGTGGCACAGATATGACATTTTAAATGAATTTTTATTTTCCACGTGTCTTTTTTCACTATTTTTATTCAAAATCTTTAAAAATTAGATTTAAAAACTAAAAAAGAAAAGTTAAAATTTATTTAAAAAACAAAACTATTCCAAAAAAAAAAAGAATAAAAAGAAAATGGCACCAATGGGCGCATCCATCGCCGCCACCCATCACTAGAGGGGCCGGCGAACGTCGCTCGCCCTGCGTAGGGGTGGCCGGCCCTCGCCTTCAAGCGAGGGCAGGCACCCATATCTAGGCATGCTGACTCTCACGGGAGGCTAACAACCATTGCCCGCCATGGGTGAGGCCTTGTCTATCCTGGCTTGAGGCAAGCAAGGCTCGCCAAATCTGGGCAAGCCTCGTTGTCCCTAAGCAAGGGCCGGCGAAGTCTCGCCCAGAGCAAGCAATGGTCACTAGCCCCTGTGAGGGCCAACATGCCCAGTTCTAGGCATCTTCGCTCAACTTAACAAGACTTGTTGGCTCTCGTCTAGGGTCAGTGAGGCCTTGCCTTGGCCAAGCGAGGGCCGGCCACCCCTGCCTAGGGTCGGCGACTGTCGCAAGCCTCTCCAAAGCAATGGGTGATGATGCCAAAGCTCCTACTGGTGCCATTTTTTTTAACAGTTTTGTTTTTTAAATAAACTTTAGTTTTTCTTTTAGTTTTTAAATCAATTTTTTTAAAAAAAAGAATAATAATAATTTTAAAAAAAGACATGTGGGAAATAAATTTTGATTTAAAATTGTCACGTGAAAAATAAAAATATATTTAAAATGCCACGTTTGAGTCACGTCAAAGATTTTCCATCAATAAGTTTCACGGTATTGATTTTAGGATTCAATTGAACCAATTTAACAAGTTTTAAGATTCTGATTGAGTTTCGAGATTCGATTGTATTTTCTTGATAAATTTTATGACTTAATACACTTATCCCTAAAAAAAACTACAAGAGCCTAGCTCCAGATATACGGTAACTTTTTTTATGTCATAGATCAGGCAACACTGCCATAATGTTTAGTCATTCCTAATGATTAAAAAATTAACCACCACCACAACAATACACCAGTTTCAACCATCTTCCCAACCATCTTTCAAATCAAGAATGCCCGTGTTACCCACCATCATAAATACCAACCAAGTCTTTCACACCGGCAGGACACCTGTAGGTACATGCAAATGCACCGTCACTTCATAATTCAACGAGCAACCATGAAGAAAGACCAGAGACAAGACAAAGAAGTGACAATAATAACTGCCTCTCTTTGTATTGAATAAATTGAAAGGCTTAAAAAACTGCAGAAAGCAATCCCATCTTGGGCCTGTCGCTTCATAATTCAACAAGCAACTGTGAAGAAAAACCAGAGAAGAAAAAGAAGTAGATATAATAACAGCCTGTCTTTGTATTGCATAAACTGAATGGCTAGAACTACCGCAGGAAGCAATCCCATCTTGGGCCTGCATACATCAGACCAGATAGTTTTAAGAACAAATACAGATTGAACAGAGAACTGATACAAGATTTTGCTTGGGGATTGTTTTTTGTTTTGGGGGTTTGGGGGTGGTTGTTTTCGTAACACAGAACAAATTGCGCTCGGTTGACTTTCACAGTTCATTTTCCAGGGTCAGCGGAAGCTTGTTGAGCAAGACCCCAGTGCAAACCAAACTGCTGCGAATTAAATACAAGTCAGCAAACCAGGCAATCCACAAAGATTCAGCAACTCTTGAACTCAAATGAAAGCAAAAGTAACTCTTTATGTGCATGTACAAATTGAGCTTGGTTTGACCTTCACAGTTCATTTTCCAGGGTCAGCAGAAGCTTGGTCGAGCAATACCCCAGCGCAAACCAAACTTTTGCTAATTAAATACAAGTCAGCAGAGCAAGGAACCCGCAAAGATTCAGCAACTCTTGAACTCAAATTAAGGCAAAAGTAACTATTTATGTGCATATACAAATAGATTGGTTCCAGTAGCGTTGCTGTTGCTGTTAGAAAGTAACCTAACTCTCCACTGGATTTCTCGGGACGTACACTTCTCTGGCTTCCCAAAGATGGGGCACCGACCTTAACCAAACTGTCAATAGTCGACCAGAGAAAATGTTTGCAACACAAGCAGAGATGTCCAAAAGCAGCCAAGTAGGAACCTTGAAGTTTCCCTTCTCAAGCATTTGGAATTATTTGTGCTGAAGAATACAAACTCCAGAACAATTCCCAGCATTTCTCGGTTGCCACACATGATTCAAAGCTTTAGAAGCCACCCGGAGAAAGATCATACACATTTCCATTCGTCTCCATTAAGTCCACCCGGTATTTGGATATCAGGACACACAATCTGCACTGTCCTCGCCCATCTTCCTGAGTGAAAACTCTGCATGACTGCCACTGGGGAATCAATTACCTACACACGAGAAATGAACACAAATAAACTAAAAGCTCCAGACCTTTAAACTTCAGAAAATTTAGAGGAAAATAGATCATTCATCAATATTCAACAGATTAGTTAAAACTCTCCTGAAAGTGCACATGCTTCAACCCTGCAAAATTACCATGTAGAACATCAACACCCAAGAGAAAACAGCCAAGGATAAACATGAAATGCAACTGAAAGAAAAGACTTAAAAGACAAATTAACGCTCGCTCGCTCGCTCTCTCTCTCTCTCTCCCTCCCTCCTCCCACACACTCATAGAGTATACATAATATGCATTAAATAATAAAGCCAAGTTTCAACCATACACCAATTCTATATTACCCTTGATCTGGGAACTCGGAAAAGCAGCCCTGCATGGGTGAACAGTGGTCAAATTTGACAAACCAAAGGATTATAACCATTACACATCTGAAATACAACAGATAAAATTAAAATAAGAGGTAAGAGCTATCAGTTAATAATCTCTTCTACACCTTTTACATTACATATAACCTTCCTCCCTGTACCCACTCAATCTGGAAAAGAAAGGGAAAACATCATCAAGAAAAGAAGAGGGAGTGACGGAAAAGAGTGAATAACGATTAAAGATGCTACAACGATTGCCACATTGACCAAAGGCACCATGCGATAGTTACAGTTCAGAAACCGTAGTACAATGAGAGAGAGAGTTCAGCTACAATATTGGTATCAAAGTCGGACTACAGAAGAGAGAATTTATCTAGAAATAGTTAGGTAAGATTGCATTAAACAATCGTAGAAATAAAGTCCTCCTACAAAAGGCAGGATATATCAAGCCTGCCATTTTTTAAGTATCCGCATTAAGTTCTTCGACATAAGTTCAACGAAAGGACAAAATGTTCCAGAAGCAACATAGCATAAAGACAATTATTTATAATCTAGCTCATGTCCATCCCGTCTCCAACTTGGCTGCAGATAGGACTGACAGCAGAGAAGGATCTCTCAAATGGAGAAGGATGAAGCTGTGCATCACGCCTGCGCTTAAATGCGCAGCTTTCGGAGGAAGAACTTTCAGCATCAAGCTTCCTACGGACGCCTCTCACAGCCTGTTCCTCAGTTGGTGTTAGGGGGAAAATCTTGCCGCTTGCTAGGCAAAGTGAACTATGGTTATCATACAAAATCCTCTGGTTACAATTCTTGTCACAGATGTGTGTCAGTCCTGTCAGTTTACAAAGGTACATGTTTCCACAAACATGTTCGTTTTGGCATTTCCGATCGCATTTGTGGACTGGAATAGGCCCATCCCGGCCCAAAATAGTTGACAGATAAATAATATTTCCAGCCCCTGCTACGATGGATTTGCCACATACCTCCATTGCTTCCTTCGACTAGAAACTTCTTAACTCCAAGACTATATCCCAAACGTTAACACCTTCCCCCGGAAATGTTCTGCAGAGCCCAACAAATCACGAAAAAATGATCAAACTCTCCACAAAAGGCTAAATGGCGTAGAAAGCTGTCTAATTCTCAGGTCTATTATCGTTTTATCTTTCACCTCTCGTATCATCATCATCGCCTTCCACGACCTCAAGGCATGCGAGTGCTTTTTGTCATCTAATAAAACATAATATGGCCAATAATGGAGGAAATGAAAGAGAAACCGAGAGGGTGGGAGAATGAGCAGGGAAAGCTCAAAGGGTCGCAGATTATAAGCAATAGCTGGAGACGACAGAGCTATTCAAAGGCTAAAAAAGGCAAATACAGGTCCCAGCTGCTCTCTTTATTTATACTGGACACCATCCCGAGAGAGAGAGAGAGAGAGAGAGAGAGAGAGAGAGAGAGAGAGGGAGACCCTGAAAGCTGAACAGACAAAATTTAGCCAAAATCTAAAATTTCTCCATGGAGACTCAGAGGGGGGTGATAAAAAGCAGAGATGGGTCAATTTCTCCTCAAACCACAATCGCAGCGCCAACTCAAATGGCTAATCCTCGCAGACCCGGTCTCAAAAAAAGCAATTTTATCCTCCTCCATCACCAACCCATAATTAGAAACACCAGCTAAGATTTCCCCACCAGATCTACGCCACATGAGCGCGCAACTGGCAGAACAGAATCGTTCCAAGGCAAAAGATGCCCAAAATGCATCGCACGGACAAGACACACGACAGAAACGAAGACCCTCTTCAGGGCAACACGACCAGAACCCAACAAATTCCACGGCCGAACCCACATCACCATCACCAGAAAGAAAGAAGACCCAGAAATCACATGAAAAAATCCGATCGAACCCAGAAACGAGAAACCACTCACCAGCTCGTCGAGCCACGGAACGCCTCGAACTCCTCCTCGGAACCCAACAAGGACAGCGCCTTCCTCTTCTTCCCCCCTCTCTCCTCTCTCTCTCTCTAACCTCTTTCTCTCTCTAACCTGAAAGCAAAGCAGCGAGGGGACGAGGAGTGAACGGAGTATTTATAGAGGAAGGAGGGGCCCCATTAGGGAAGGCTCGTCCCTCTCTTTCTTCTCGTGACGTTGACGAAGAACCGTGAGAGAGAGAGAGAGAGAGAGAGAGAGACAACAGACGAGATTAGGAGAGAAGTAGATAGAAATGAAATGCGAGTGAAATTCGTGCGAAATGAAGGGGTGAATTTGTCAGATCGTATACCCCCATTTAGTGGGAATAATACCTTCCCCTCCCCCCAAAAAAAATAATAAAATAAAATAAAAAAGAAAAAGCGAAAAGGAAAAAGATAGTGGATAATAATATAAAGCGGAAATATCAACCGGCGTTCACTGTGACGTGTCTAACGTCTCTCCCCCGCTCTATTCCAACGTGTTTTTCTTGTTTTTCTTTCTTTATTCGTTTTGCGTCCTGATAGGGAGGAAATGAAGGGGGCCGTGGGTGGACTTTTGAACGGTCTCGCCCTATCCGCGCCCTCCGCGTGTCGCCGTCCGCGTCGTGGACGGAGAGAAAAGCGCGCCCCGGTCAACTGGACTTATTGAACGGGCGCCGAGATGGTCGGTGGGCCTTTCGAGGGCTCGCTCGCTCGGGGGAAAGTCAGGCCCAAACTCCCTTCACCCAATTGAGCTTTTCTGTAAAAGGCCCAATGGGCCGTAAAAATTAGGGGTGGTGGGCCGGTTTAACCGTGAACGGTCCACCTGGTCCTGATCCGAACCGGACCGGAATCGGTCCTGTCCGGTTCCCTGGTGGCCGGGAAACCGCCGGTCCGTTTCGGCTCCCTGGTGGGTCCGGGAACTGGCGTTCTTCTTACTCTGTTTCTCCCTGTTTTCCATGTCGAAAGAGGAGAAACGACGATTTCATTCGTTATGGTGGAGGAGAGAACTGCGGGCGAGGATCGGCAGGATATGGACGGCGAGTTCGATTGGCGCGAGAGGTGTTGAGAGATCGTTCGCGACTCCCCTCCATCTCCATCTCCATCTGCATCGCCCATCCTCGAGGTTCCCTCTCTCAATCTCACATCGCACCCCTCCACCCACCCTTCGATCTGCCGAATCTCTCACCGACCCAGTCTTTGATCTTTCTCCGTTGCGTACTGGTTGAGCAGTCCGGATGAGTGGCTTGGAGATTTCGAAACCTGTCGTCGCCTGCCCTGCCGATTTGGGGTTTTTCTCCAGTTCTCTGGTCTCCCTCAACCTCCATTGTTCTCCATTCTTCTATTGCTCGGTTTTAAATCCTCTGCGTCCACGCTTCGATTCGCAACTTGGCCGTCTTCTGCTTTGTCGAAAAACAGGCTCTTTGTTTGTCGCATCGAGGAATTAGGGTTCTTCGGATAAAATATAACTAATTTGGGTTTTCATTTTTCTAATAATAAAAATTAGGGAAAAAAATAAAATAAGCTATCGGTCCGGTCCGGTGGATGGGTTCACACATTGAACCGGGACCTGGCCGATACTTACCGGCTCCGGTTCGGTCCGGTTCTTCTTGCTCATAGTCATAGGACGGTCAAACGCCCCCTCCTTCATCTCCAAAGACTCTCTGCGTAGTTAGGGTTTTGAGACGGCGGAGGCGGCCGTCGCGGTGGGGCCGAAGATCATGGTGGGATTCAAGAACCGGTACATGGTGATGGAGGTTTTCCTGGATCCGAATCGAGAGCTCGGGGTGGATGACCCCATCATACTCACTCAGTTCAACGTATCCAAAGCGATACGAGACAGCATCCTCGTGAACTTCGGGGAGTGCGGCCTCGCTTCGTCTCTCGGATCCTTTCAAGGTACTCTTCCTTCTTTATGGGATCCCTCGTATCCTGGAATCAGCAGGTGCTTGGAGGTTGAATCTTTGTTATTTTGCTACCAAATGCTGCGATTCGGTCATGGTCAACCCATGCGATTGTGATCCTTCATGCAGTGAAGTATGTAAATCCCATCACGAAGCTTTGCATCATCAGAGCTTCTAGGGAGGAGCACCAGAAAGTTTGGGCTGCGATCACCTTGGTCACGAGCGTCGGAAATTGCCCGGTGCTGTTTAATTTACTCGACTTGAGCGGTGAGTCGAACGAGTGTCGAGCTGGATGCTGAATAGCACAAAAATTCATCCTTTCTGTTGAATTGAATCATCCAATTAACGCTGTATTCTGCTACTAGTGATTGTAAGTAGGTTGTAGTGTGCTCGGCTTTTGTAAATATATCTTGTCTCAATTCTTCTTGACAAGAGAACAATAGCACCTGGATTATCAAACTGTGTTTTTTTAAACAAGTCTCATTAACTGAAGCTTAAATTCTGAAAGCATAATGGGTGCTGAATTTGCAGTGCTGTTATTGTGAAACTGGCATGTTTTTCTTGCAGATTGGGAAAATTTCATGTGAGGTTATTAGCTCGCATTTCTTTTTGACTGGCAATGGCATCGTGCATAATTATTTGGTGGAAAGAGTGAGATCTTTTTCTGGAAGCTGATTGAGTGAGGTTTCTATTGGTGCCAGGAAGCATCAAGGCCTGTAAAAAAGCTGCCTTGAAGTGTGATGAGTTGAAATTTGAGCAGTACAAGCTTGTCTCTGGGTCTCGTTTCTCACCTGAGATGATTCAGCAGATGCACAACTGCCAAGAAAAGATTAAAATTTTGGAGCACTAGGAGCGCTGCACTTGTATAGTGTACACACCTTTGGCTGGTATGATTTTGTGCAATTTTTGTATTCTTTTTTCCTTTTATATGATCTTTCAAGTTTCAATGCAGTAGCGTGTAATTCAAGCGCCTGAGCTGAATCTCTAAGTGGTGTATATGTTGGCTGTTGGCAAGAATCTTGTCCTTGTTTCGTTGGAGTGGTTATAAATGTCATGAATTATCACTGGACAGCACACGCACTTGATATTCCAAATTAAACTACAGTATGGTGACTGAGGTTTCAAAAGCAGTTGAATTTGGTATTTCCACTTCTTACAGAATCTGCTGATTGGCAACAGAAATCTAGCTGTATGCGTATGTATTATGTCTCATAAATTTTTTATATACGACTCTTCTCAGTGCATCTTTTGTTTGTCGATGTTACTCTATCTTCTGGGCTTTATGTCTAATTTGATCTTGACGTCACGGTCTTTGCAGGTCTACCGAAGCAGGGCAATTGAGAAACCCTTTTCAACTTTCACCTTAAGGATCAAATTTTCCTCTTCTTTCCCAAGCCCCCTCAACCATCTTCTCACTGGAGTTGATATTGTATATCAGACATGCCGGGTGAGCTTTATGGCTTCACCTGCCATGACTTGAAATGCATGCCTACATGCCTACTCTTGTCCATGGGTTAAATCTCCATTACTGAAAGTAACTGATCCCATAGCCAGATGATCATATGGGTTTGGTCAATTCATGTGATTAGATTTACACCAAGGTTCAAGATGCAATGTGGAATATGAAGCTTAGAGAATATGGTTTGAGCGCAAGTACAAAAGAATTGCTGGTACAGTTTATGCCTTTTGCAGGCAGTGTGCACCAGAGTCTGATTGCGCTCTACTGCATGGGACAATTTTGGGGTATCTTCAAACAACCATCATTTTCTTGTTTTTATTTATGTATTTATTTCCTCTTTTTTTAATTTGTTTGGGTGCGTCCATGTTTTCTAACTTTGACATGTTGTATGCGAGTCTATTGATGTGGCACTTCAGAAAAATGGGGTCAAATTTGGCAAGGTCTATTTCAAGTATTAATTTCATATAATATCACCATGCTTGTGTGGTAAATATCATCATAATTCATGACACTGGATAAAGACTGTATCTCTTAAGAAAAGTTTATAAAGGTGTAATTCATATTTATTGTCCTCATGAGTTGAGTCATTCATAATCAGGTGTAAGTTGATGATAGTCAGATTGGCTTTGGTTAATGTGATCTTAAGAGCGAGAATGCTGGTATCCTTAAATGTTTTTTGATTGTGTTTGCGTCTGAACTGTAAAGCTAAGAGACACTGAGTGTCAATGACATGTTTGTACGCCTTTAATGTCCATGGAGAAATATATTTGATTTCTAATGCAATAGGAATTGCTGAAGGAGCTAATTTCTATGTTAATTGTGAGTCTCAGAATCTAAATAAATGACGTTTGCAAGCCTGCATCTGTTTTGGGCACTCCAGACGCTTCCCAATTGCATTGAGATCCCTTGAATCCAATGGTTTAGATGTTACAGGACACAACTTCCTTTGCACACACAAGGGTTGAGCCACACCACAGGCAACAAGAATTTCTTGAAACACATAGCTAGCTGAAGCGGCTCTCTTTTCATTGAATACAATGCAAGTAACGATCCATGATTGGGGCTAATGAAGGGTTTCTTAGTGTCACTGTTTATACCATGTCATCGAAATTTCTTCTTGCGTTCCAACTACTAAACTGGCATGGGTGAACTAATCTTTTAGGGCTGAATAGTCCGTTGTCTATATCGATATGATTCAGTAATAGAAGTCAGAACATGAAAATGCTAGAAAGAGTTCATGCCGGTCGTACATCTGCTGCTCTCAATGACGGCCTTGGATGCACGGAGTCGCAAACTACTAAGCACGCGCAAAAAATGCAGTCGTTCCTTGAATTATGGAAAAGACTATCAGCATCATAAGGAAAAAGGAGTATAAAAACCAAATACAAAAAAAATGCAAGATATCTCCTCAAAATAGTTTGAGAAATCTCAGTGAAACTATATAGTAATGTTGACCATAGTCATCATGATAACAGGACCACAGCACGTTATAGAAACTTCTCGTAACTGATTTGACCCCTCAGTTTTCAGTCCACAAAAGCAAATTAAAAGTAAAAATAGCACCTATAAGACAGCTATAGAAATGAACTAATTAATGATCCTCATTTAGTGAACAAAACCCTCTTTCCTATATGAAAATGTATATAAATACATATGTTATATGTATATGACATCATATATCATAGGTGTACATCAATAAATTTATAGGTGAATTGATAGCTTGAGGAAAGAAAAAAAAAAAAGAGAGTAGATATTACCTTACACAATTCTCTTAAACCGTATTTCTTTATAACTAGAAGCAACATACATCGATAAAGAGAGAAACAGATAAAATCATTGATTGGTGAGTTCAAATTTATTGACCAATAAATCATTATTACATCCGAATTAACAAGTAAGGCAAACCGATGATGATATATTCTTCTGGAAACACTATATTAAATTGAATGAGATGATTTAATTTTCTTTTCTAATTAATATAAAGGTACGTGCCTAACTAATGTCAAGGAAAGTGAAAGGAAATGGAACTTTGTGATGATGCAATTTAACTACAAAACTCCATTCTGCCGAACTTTGCAATTATTTATAGATATAATTGAGTAGCTGATCACAAAGTATTTTTGGATCACACTAAAATTACAGACAACACTAGTTCTGACTGCAGACAGGTGGGCAAGCCAAACTGAAACAGTAGCAGCTAATGTAACTTAAAGGGCGCTAAAAGTACGGACATCGTTACACAATTAGCGAGAGATTAATGGATTCAAGGCTAGATCAGGCGCCATCTTTCTAGAATCTTGGCGCGAAATGATCTATTCAAGTTGGGGCGGGAAGGTATCGCCCTGAGTGGCCCGGACGGATGCAGCCTCGCTGCCTGCAATCTCACTCCCTGCAGCATTTTTCTTCGCTATCACAAGAGCCATAAAAAGTATTTGGTCGGTGAAGAGACGAATGAGAGGATTTGTGCTCCCAAGTGGAAGATGAAGCAAAAAGAGGAGACTCCAGATACCGAAGAGGGCGACGGATCCCAAGACCAGGAGAAAAATAGAGAACCAAGCAACTTTGGTTACGGTCACGTAGAAGCCCGCCATGAATGCGAGAGGCATTGTGAAAATAGTTATCATCAACGGGTAAAATGATAGGACAATGGCAAGTGTCCTCGTATAAGGATCATTAATATTTGACCAGAAGAGGAGGACGAGTGCCATGATTGAGCTATACAGGGCGATGGCGTTGCAAGTCACAAAGACTTTGTACATGGCTTTGTGAAGCAATACGGGGATTCCAGCATCTCGGTCAGAACCATTATATCCTCCGGGAACGGATAAACCAGAAGTGAAAGTGACAGAGGCCACAAGCGCCATTATGACTGAGGAAGTATTCACTTGGTCCCTAATTCTTTCAAATTCCGGCGGTTCCAATCGTTTCGGTGGATTTCGACCGATTGGCTTGCAGATAGCTAATTCTTTACTTGCCGGTGTTCCGGCACGTGCCACGGCTATCCACGTTAACCACTGCAAGTAGTGAGTCGAAGAATCAACAAAGAAACGAACATATTATGATTTTGGCAACTAAATTGCAGATGTGGGTGAGAGCACACTAAATGACACGCCTCCCTAATTTATGTTCTAGTTCCGCCTCTGATTGGTATAACAAATGATTACCTGTGAGAAAAGTGTAAAGGTCATACATTCCCAAGTGGAGGCAAAGCTATTTTAATATCCTGCTCTACCACATCACGAGCGGTCATGTTATTCTTATTGACCAACTTACGATTAACTCCTCTGTCTTGTGCAAGAAGCAAGACCGAAGGTTGACAGTGCAATGCAGCAAGATGCAGAGATGTATTCCCATCGAAATCTCTTGCATTTATGAGGTGACTGAATTTGGGATTTTCCAGTATGTATTTGACAGTTGCAGTGCATCCGTGCCTCGCTGACACGTGAAGAATATTTTGTCCCAGCCTAGTTAAGAACTCTGCAGGGTCTTGCCATTGACTAAGCAACGCCTCGACAATCTTGACTCTATTTATCATGCAGGCGACATGGATAGGGAGATAGCCCATGCTGTCTTGCTCCAAGGCGCTTGTTGGGCACTTATCCATCAAGAACTTGACTCCATCGAGATAATTGTCATACGTTGCCAAGTGAAGTGGAGTACCGTGTCCCGCATCTCTCAATTGAAATAGCCATGGCTTCTTTTCCCATATCTCAATCAGCATATCTAAATATAACGTGAGAAGTTATCTATTGGCATGAATATGATGTCTGTAATTCTTAAACAGTAGTTTATCTTATTCAAGAAGATCCGAATTATCAAGAGTTGACTCACAATTTTGTCCCATAGGATAGCAAGCTATCATACCATATGTTCCACGTGCCCCATTAATCTAGACTTTGCTTGTGATGCTTGATTTTTCCACCACCAGTGGAAATCAAAATGAAGAACACGAGAGTGACCAAGAAGATCAAAGAATAAGCAAGAGCACAAAAGCAGGGCTTACCCATTTTCGAGTGTATAAGGGCGACATGAACAGGTGACATGCCGAAGATCCTTTGACTCTCTGATTGACTCTCTAATCTCCTCCAGTCTTCACCATCATTTAGCGCATCCAACAAGAGCTGAAGAACCTTCAAGTCCCCTGTTTCGACTGCTACGCACAATGGAGACTTGCTTTCGTTATTTTGACAATACAGCAGGCTAGGGTCTTTACTCACCAGATGACCGATCACCTTGCGATGGCAATTCCTCACAGCCTCATGCAGAGCAGAGTTGCCGCAGTGGTCAGGGTATGCTGGCGCCCCTTGGGGAAGGAGAAGCTCCACTGCACCAGCTTTCCCAGCTCTAGCTGCAATGTGAAGCGGCGTCTCACCTCTGGAGTTCTCACAGTAGATCAAGTGCTCAGGGACGAATTCGATGATTGCTCTGACATTATCATCAGTCTCTGTATTCCATTCATGTCAGGTTAATTTGAGCGTGAAAGATCGGTAATTTTAAAAAATGCACGGTCCCACCATTTTTAATATACCTGCCGCAGCGTGAAGCAGGGTATTCCCTAAGGGGCTGCGTCGCCCGAGAAGGACAGGCAAGGACACTTTTTCCTCGGCACAATGATCCTTCAGGGCTTCGATGAACTTGTCGACGTCCTCTTTCTTTGCGACCGAGAATAGCCGGGGAGCCAAAATATTGTCGCGTTGTGGAGGATCGTGCCGTTGCTGGCTCGGGTCGGCCCCGATTTCTAATGCTTCTAGTTTCTGCCTTCTCCGCTCCCAAATCTCCTCCTGGTCACCTATAGACAGTAGCACGGCCATGTCTCTGTGTGTGACTCTGTCTCTGACTTTTGAGTGAATTTGCCCTGGTGTCCTGCTACGACTCAAATTTAGCATATTTATAGCCACAAGTCGAGTTCAACCTGGTTAGCCAATGGACCTCTGCAACCCGCATTTTACCGACATGTCCACTTTGTGCCACAAATATTCTCACTTAAGCCCCAATGTGGGGAAATTTCATTATGTCACTGTAGTATATGGACTTGTTTATTACGTTTTTTGCTAAAAAAAAAATCAAATTTAAAAATTTCATCTGCATTTCAAAAGAAAAAATTATACGAAATATATTTAATATAGATATAAATCTACACCTTAATATTTATACAACATGAAATTTGGAGCATTTAGAATTGGAAACTATCAAAAAGTGTGCATTGCGAGATTTAGCTTTTCTTTTTCTTTTTTCGTTTTTTTATAAGAATCATATCGCTTTTTTTTTCCTCTCTTTCTCGCATTAATGTTAGAGTAGAGGTGACGCATTTTGATTGGGCGCGCCCTGCACCAGGTTTAGCTTGGGTCTTTCTATGAATAAAAGGAAATATTAAATATCTTTTAAATTGGGTTGGTGTAAGCTCGACACTAATTGGGTCTGGTCGGGCCTGCCACCATCCGCTTGGCTGGCAGTCACGCGACAAGCTCTAAGAAAGATTTGTCCAAGGTGATTTATAAATTTTCTTTGCTCCAATGTGGGACTTGATGTGCTATTAAATTCCTTATTTGAAGTAGTTATAGCACTTTGGTTGCTACGGAGGATAGATCCCTTACTTAAGATAGTCATGGCATGTTTGATACGGGGGATTGTCCTTTTTATCTTGTGTTACTTGCATCATCGTCGCCTCCTGCAAAAGCAAGGCATCTCAGCTTTTTGTTCATCTATCTATTAAAGAATAAAAATGGCAATCATGGAGGAAACGGAAAAGAGATAGAGAGAGCGGGAGGTTGAGCAAGGCAAGCTCAAAGAGCGGCAGATTATAAGCAAAAGCGGAAGAAATTAAAAGATTTAGGATTAAAGTATTATCCTCATGCATCACGTCGGCGATTAATTTAGTCATAAATTTTCCATTTAGGAAATTCAATCTTAAACCTTTTAACAATTTGCGCAAATTATCAAAAAGTTTAGTACTTAATCGACCAAATAAAAAAATATCTATAAGAAAGCACATTGTGAAAAAATTTATGACTAAATTAACCAAATTTTTTCTAGGATGACCCATAATAAGAAAGCAAAAAAGAAGAAAAATTAAATAAATATCATTTTCCCCCTAGAAGAGATCGAATATAGTAAAAGAGATTTGGAAAAAAAAAGTGCAATTGACACAATGAATTATTTCATCCGTGTTGATCATCATCCAATTCAGATTAAGGTTACTTGTCCCCCTTTCTCGTCAAAGTTTCCAATATATTTTCAAAATTGAAAAAGTTTAGGAAATTGTCAATGTATGTGTCAATTTTTATATATTTTGAAAGGTTTAAGATATTCCACATTGAATAAACAACAAATTGAGAAGCAATAACTCAAAAAAGTAAAATTCCCAGAGTTTTTTCACTAGAATAATCGATTCCCTCAAGAAACTCTTAAAAAGAAAAAGCTTAAAGCAGTGGTCTGTTCATTGTTGCTTCTTTCGTCTTTTTTACGTTTACGTGTAACGTCCCTCAACCCCCTATGCGGGGAAAAATCGTTACCAAGTGCATTATAAGGACTTGTTTGTTAGAATTATGTTTTTGCGAAAAATCAAATTTTTACTTTTCTGTACAAATTTAAACGGTAGTAAAAAATACCAAAAATACATACAAACTTACCTTTCAACCTTTGTATATTGCGAAAATTTGTAGTGTTTAGGAATTGAAAAACATGTCGATATGCGTGTACCTCAACATTCAAATTAAGAAAATAGCGAAAGTTTATTGAGACTCATCACAAATTGGAACCATTAAAGGTAGTAGATTCTCTATAGATCCCATCAGCTCTTACGGGTCAGATTTATTTTAATGGAGGCCTCGTTTGGTTTAGCATTGGGCTTTCAGCTCTGAAAACCCCTTGAGAAAAATTTTAGGCGTTTCATTCAGTATTTGGAGATGTCCTTGGCCAAATGCTAGCATTTAAAATGCTGTGGAATACTGATACAAGGTTTAATGAGTTTTTTTTTTCTTTCCAATATTGCCCTCGTCATAATTGTGTTTTCCTCTTTTGCCCTCATAAGACACTGTTCATCGTCTTCTTCGGCCTTCCTACTCCACCGTGAAGCTCAGCTGGTGGGCGTGGTGGTCGGCGCTCAGCCGTGAGTGGCCAGATCTAGCCGCCGGAAAGCCTCGCCTGAGGTCGCGGCGGCGTTGCCTGGGTCGCGCGACCTCGGGCAGCATCGCCGGAGGCCGCGTGACCTCGCACGCACACCACCCCCCCCCAAAAAAAAACGATTTTCCCCTCTCCACCCAGCTGATCTCCTCCCTCTCTTTTTTTTTTCCTTTTTCTTTTCAACCTAAAGCTACTTTACAAAATATACACATTTTTGAGTATCCAAACACACTAGCATTTACAAAATGCCCAATTAGTCAAAAATACTTGGGAAAATGCAAAGCCATTTCCCCAAAGTTGAACCAAACGGGCACGTAGTAGGTTGACTAGAAAATTTCTACAAAAAACTATCGAAAATGTCATAAATCCATTATATTAATATCAATTCAGTTGTAACATTTTAATTGAATCAATTTAGTCATAATTTTTTTTATGTTAGTATTAATTTAGTCTACCCAACTAATTTAAGACGAAAATCACTAACGTTTAAGCCATCTATCTTACATGACGGGATTTGCTAAGATGAACATTTTTTTTTATAGTTTTTAAGTTTTTCTTTTCTTTTCCTTTCTTTTTGCAAATGGCCAATCGCCAACCACTAACCATAGGCTATGGCCAATGAGGGGGGGCCTTGCCTGGGCAATGGTTGCCCACGTGGGGCACAGACGAGGGTCAGCCTCGAACCATACCTGGGCGGGGGGAGCGTCAATGAGGCCCCCTCACCAGATCTAGCGAAGGGGCCTAAGCGAGGGTTGGTGCTAGCCCTCACTCAGGCAAGGCTAGCCATCAGCAATGGCCTATAGCTTATGACTAGCCATAGGCAATAAGCAAAGAGAAAGGGAAAAAAAATCAAAAAATCAATAGAATATTATTATAAATGTCCACGTTAGCACTGGCCACACTATATAGAACGGCTAAAGTTGCTGACATGAACGTCATGATTTCTGACCTAAATTGACTGGATAGATTGACTTAATGCCAATATGAAAAAAAGTTTAGGACTGAAGCGATACAATTGAAAGATTTAAAATTGAATTGATATTAATTCAATAAGTTTATGACTTTTTTTTTTTTTTAACTTTTTCCTAATTTCTAAGGTCTAAGGAGTCACAGCTAAATATCTACTCCCAAAGATGGTTTTCAATGTAGTTGCAAAAAAAGAGTGTTATAGCATTTAAGAGAAGTTGAAACAAGTTCTTGTAGGCATGGTTTATATTTCATATCATATCTTTCTTTTCTTTTTTTGGTCTATATTATTTTAACTTTCAACTCACTTTCAAACTTTTACCCATGCCTCTTTGCACACCTAAAACTAAATGTCCCCACCCCTAGCCCCCTTGATAAAGTGGGGATTCGAATTCCCCACCCCTCTATATCCATATGGGAAGGGTGGTTACTAAAACAACTCCCAATGGTTATATCTCTCAGTAGTATCATATTTCTGTTTTTTTAAGTGGACTCCGCATCTCTTTTCTTTTTAAGATTGTCTAAGGTTAGTTCAATGTAGATCTCGACTTATGAATCACTTTACAAATTTTCTCTGCTTCAACGAGGGCTTATGGGATTCCTTGCTTAAAGTCGTTATTGCATGTTTGGTATGAAGGAATCAGTCCATTATCCTTTTGTCTTGCCACTTGCATCATCATCGCCTTCCGCAAAGCAAGGCAATTAGGGAGGTAATGGAAAAGAGACAGAGTAGGGGAGGATGAGCAAAGGTTCAGAAATTATAAGCTTCTAGCTGGGAAAAACAGAACCATCCAAAGGCCAAAAAAGGCAAATACAGGTCCCAGCTGCCCTCTTTATTTGTATTGGAGACCATTGCGAGAGAGAGGGAGGGAGGGAGGGGGTCCCTGTGAGCTGAACACACAAACCAAAACATTAATTCCTCTATAGAGACTCAGAGAGGGTAAAAAGCAGATGGGTCAGTCCTCAAACCACAATCTTAGCTTTTGCTCAATAGTTAATGTCTCATAAAAAACTTACGTTGGATGAAAGCCATCATAAGCAAAGCCCAAGGCAAGTCCTTCCTTGCCCTGACTTTGCAACATTTTCGGAAAGCCTTTCTCGTCCTTAGAACTTACTAAAATTTCCCTTTTACCCCAAAATGCCCCTTGAGAACTACAAACTCAAACAGTCACGCGAAACCTCAAACGGGAAAATTATTCAAAAATGTTTTAAACCTATTGCACTTTTACCAAATCAATCCTTAATATTTTAATTTTGTTAATTTTTTTATTAGTAATTTTATCAATTGAGTCCTAAATATTAACATATTAAAATATTATTAGAAATCGTCTACGTTAGCACCGAGCATGTCATGTAAGGTAACTAACATCAACGTCAGTGATTTGCAATCAAAATTGATTAGACATATTCAACTGACGAAATGTGAAAATATTTAGAACTCAATTTGTAAAATTAAAAAGTTTATAACTAAATAGATTTAGGGCTTTTTGGATAATTTCTCCACCTTAGGTTTGGTCGGTGACTTCGCCGTGACCACTGAAGTGGCCTTCGACTTAGCTGCCGAAGTTGCCAAGATCGCACAAGATTTGGCTGAGGAGGTTGAGATTTTATTCGAAGAGTGTCAACCAGCGGGGAGGGAGAGAGAGACAATATGAGGCTCTCTCAATCTCCTCGTCGGGAATGCCATCGTCCTTGGAGGCTCCTTTGGATACGCTAGAGAAGGTTACTTTTTTTGTTTTTGGTTACATAAGAGGAGGTTACTTTGTTAGCTGTGCGAGAGTGACCGAGTATTTAGAGCATGCTCATGATTCTTTGTAAATTCAATTTCAATTTTTTTCTTGACGAAACTTTCATTTCATATTATCGACCTTTCTTTTGCATATACACTTAGCTACGATATTCACAGATTACAGTTTCATGTTGGACATGTGCATCATAATAATGTAGTGATTATAATGTCCAACTCACATGTTCATTCATTTGATGAATGATATCGTTTTTAGTAGTATTTTTGTAACCGAATTTTTCACGTGTCAATAAACCAACAGAAAGTCCGCGGTGAAACTAATAATATTCTGTTAATAATTATTTATCAGTATACAGGTTCACGTTCTTGTTCTTCGAGTCTGACATGGTGCACGTGAGTCTATCCAATTTGGCCACGCCCGAAAGAAGGGAGTCGAATTCCGCAAGTTCTATTTCAAGCATTAATTTTTCATGACACCCCCCTTGTTGTGTCATATTTATTGTCATAAGTCATGGCATTCGATAAAGATCTTACTTACAAAGGAAGCTTACTAAGGTGTCATTCACCTTTATTGTCCTCATGCATCAAGTCACTGGCATAATTTTTTAAAAACTCTTAAACCTATTATACAATAGTTAATCTAATCATTCATAATCAAATATGAGTTAATAATGGTTGTACTGGGTTTGATTAATGTGACTTTTCTCATTTACGCAACACAATCGTAGCCGAAATCTGTTATTACACTATGAAAATCGAAATTAACATGGATTATGGTTTAATACATCTCTAAACTGTGGCATGTCATGACTCTGGTGTCCTTTAGAAATAACTTTTTTATCTATGCTTACAAACCATAAAGCCGAGAGATATCAAGTATCAACGTTATATTTGTACTCCCTTAAAGTTACATGGAGAAATGCATTTGATTTCTA
Organism: Eucalyptus guilfoylei; assembly: GCA_016097605.1. Taxonomy (NCBI): domain Eukaryota; kingdom Viridiplantae; phylum Streptophyta; class Magnoliopsida; order Myrtales; family Myrtaceae; genus Eucalyptus; species Eucalyptus guilfoylei. The sequence goes on along the minus strand of CM027870.1, from coordinate 7,256,684 downwards.
ATGCAATAGGGTCTCGGCCCCTCTCGAAGGGTGAGGGGTGCACGCTTTAGGCGTGTGTCGCCTCGCGGCGAGCGGCGATTTCCAAGTGAATGCAAACAATCCCCTTATAAGGTGGCACTAGCACTTGGCTTGTGCTCTCCCAAACCCTTCATTCGAAACATTGATGGACTCGGTTAGTTACGAATATTTTCTTTTCTTTTCTTTTTTTTAAGAGTCTCCACTAACTTATTGGAAGCCGATTAGAAGTCATGTGAAATGTGGAAAACCGTTTCATTTATGAGAACGAATATCCAAGAAGGGGAATTGATAAATTTGCTCATTGTTTTGAAAAGGTTTGATCATGCGATCATTTCTTAATTCTTAGGCACATCCATCTAGGTGACCATGTATGGCGAATTTGCAGAATTATATCTACCAACCAAGTAATTTCATAACAACATAACTATCCAACATCAAACAAAAAATTGCAGATAAAATGGGTACAATATCGACTCGAGACGTGTTGGGCAAAATTAGACAAGGCCTTATTATTGTGTCTCGCAATAAGACCGCTGTGAATGATACTCATAACTAAACCTAGAAATACTTGAACTAAATAATGCGAATTTCCTAACTAAATGATAACAATGAGACATTAATCAAGCATGAACTAAACCTAGCCTAATATACAATTCTAAGCTAAAAGCAATTCCACTCTTCATTTATTACTTTTTATCTTCATCTTTTAATTGAAACAAAATTCTATTCTACCTAAATACTACTAAAATGTCATTCGATCACTAAAATGTCACTTGATTATTAAGATACTAACTTTTCTTTTTACTTTTTAATTTTATTAAATTTTTTGATTTTTTCCATGTCTATTTTAAAGAAAATGTGATTACACATCAAATGACAATAAACATGCTAAGACAAATGTGACCAAAAGTAAATCACAATTACACAAATATGACCATAACGACGCCTGAAAATACAATTTCGACTTCGTTGCCTATACTAAAGCAAAAGGGCAACCTAAGGCTGCCCCCGGCCACTTCAAGAATCCCCCTCTACACACCTGACCAGCCATGGTCCAATATGGATGGGACAAAACCGAGAATACCAAGGATCAACCAAGTTGCGAAATTGCATACATATGTTAATTTGATGTCAGCACTACCACTTCTACCATACATTCCTCTTGTTCTTTTTTTTTTTTGTTTTTTAATGTTCACGATAAGATGATTAAAATCTAATCTATGCTAAGAATGTGCCGATAAATGAAAAATCAACAACCAAAATGTTCGATAACAATATGATATAAACATACAAAAAAAAAAAATGCCCAGGAATGATGTGATAATGCAATAGGACCACCCCGGGACTCATTAGAGGACCAAGGCGAGGCCGAATTGGCACCACCATGAGCTGGATGGTGGCGGCCAGGAAGTCCACAGCGGCTCACACGACATAGAACACGTTAAAATGACAAGAAATCGACGGAAATCAACACTCTATTGATGTCAAGGTCTTCCTAGTTCAAGTTCAACAAGGCGTGACCAGCAAGGGATACAAAGTAAACCAGCGAGCCAAGGATGACAAACGATGCGTTTAGAGGCACAAAAACAAGCAAATAATCCCCTAGATGGGAAGAGATAAGACTGAAGATTTTTTGTAATGCTTAAGAGGGATCAAACAAGGAAATAAGCACCAACAATAATGATAACAATAACAGCAATAACAAGATAAGATGGAACACGATAAAGATATGCCGAGGTCATCGAATGTCCGGCCTCAAACACTACCAGATCTGAACAGAAAGCGAGAGCCGTTTATTTTCCTGCCTCCAACAAAAATAAAATGAAAAGGAGACACCTTTAAGAGGGAGATTGCCGAGAGGAACCAAGAAACCGAGAGCTAAGACAGACGAGGGAAAGACGGATTTGGAGAGTGAGTGACCGAGAGAGTATGGTGAGAAGATGGAGAAGACGAAAGATGGAGATGATAAGACCAAGAGACTATAATTGCGTGAGGGTGAGCTAAAGAAAGTAAGCAGCGGCAGAGATGGTAGCGATGGAGCGAGCAGCTACGGTATGGTGTGAGGTGGAGATGGTGGAGTCGAGGGAGTGAGCTATGGTGAGGAGGGGGTGGCGAGAACAGCGACTTGAGCTAATGGCAAGGGGCCGAGATGGGGATGGCGGTGACTAAGGTGAATGAGCGATAAGAGTGAGCAGGAGGCAAGGTGGTGAAGCTCGGCAGCCGAGAGGAAGAGCGAGATGGAAGCAACGGTGGAAGGGAATGAGGAGGCGTCGGTGATGAAGAGGGAACACGACGGACAGAGGAGGAGGGGAGATGGTGGGCTGAAGGTGATTGAGACCGAGTTGAGGCCGAGAGAGAGAGAGAGAGAGAGAGAGAGAGAGAGAGAGAGAGCTGATTTCAGAGGGCGAATGTGCTTATGTAGGGAAAAAGAGAGCCAGCCATGAGGGAGCTCCTGTATGTCTTTTGTATGTGAGTGGCAGTGAGTGAAAAATGGAAAATTAAAGAAGGTCACGAAGATGTTATTCATTTTTATTGTCCTCATGGGTCGAGTCATTCATCTTTATTGGCCTAGGCAAGGGTCGGCTTCACTGGGGCTTAACTGGCTAGGCCTTGCCTATGGCCAGTGATGGTGATCCTCGCCCAAGCAAGGTAGCCCCCTTGGCCATCGCCTATGGCCGGTGGCTAGTCACTAGCAAAAGGATGAAAGGAAGGCAAAAAATAAAGAAAATCACAAAAAAAGAGTTAATAATATTGAAATATTATTGAAAAATTTACGTTATTGCCAGCCGTGCCATGAATGACAAGTAATATCACGTGGGCGATTTCCGATCAAAATTGATCGGAATGATTTAATTAGTAAAAGGTAAAAATGTTTAGATTTTAATTGACATAAGATTTTGGACTGAATTTATAAAAGTGCAATAAGTTTAAAACTTTTTGGATCAATTTTCCCCATTAAAACGATTGAAGAACAATAAGATAAACTTAGGAATTCTAATCTGATAATGATTAAGCAGAATAATATATCTTTGACTTGCAGGAGAATTGGCTATAATGTAATAATTATTTTCTTTTGATTTAATTATGCCTAATATTGGATAAATAAATCCTTCGAATGTCATGGATGTGAGGATGCACATCAATCCGTCCGTGGTTATCGATGCCCTTTGTAGAAAATCTTTAGTACTGCTATTCGACAACTTTTTGCAGCTAATGGTACATAGGTTCTCGCTCATTTAGAAGGTTCTTGCAGATATGAATGCATTGAAAATTGATTTCCTGGCTCCTTTCCAGCTTGGCACCCTTGCAAATCAAAGGGTATCAAGCTAGCTTTAAATGGAAGAGCTAATGAAGTCTGGTTAGGGCCCATCTCCGGACTTTCTCCGGACTTTCCTCGAAGCTGGTAAGACTGATTGAGTTTTCTTTGCCGATTCCAATTTTATCTTTCCGCACACATTCACAGTGCTAATTAACAACTGACGCGACTATCTTAGAGCCTTTTTCATTGCTCACTTCAGAGAGAAACCATCCTTAGATTCCAAGGACTGTGTTTAGTTTAGCCTGAAAAGATCCGTGATCTGTCTTCGGCATTCTTGATCACAGTATCTTTTCGAACTTTTCATCTTGCTTCCTCCAAAGGGCTTCCTTTTCCAGCAAAAAATCTGCATATCTTCCGTGTTGTCATAATCGAAAGCTTTTCTTAGGAGGAACATGATTTATTTGGACCATGTCGATGCCCTTGTTGGTTAAGCTTTTCATAGGAGGAACAAGATATCGACCGCTTTATTCCAAGGTGTTTTTTTTTTTTTTTCTCTCTCTCTTCCGCCTTTTTTCCCTTCCTTTTTTTATTTTTGTTTTTGTTTTGCGTCCTGATTGGGAGAAAATGAAGGGAGGTGGGTGGACTTTTGAACTGTCTCGCCCTATCCTCGGCCTCCACGTGTCGCCGTCCGAGTCGCGAACGCAGAGAAAAGTGCGCCCGGTCAACTGGACTTATTGAACGGGTACCGAGATATTCGGTGGGCCTTCGAGGGCTCGCTAGCTAGGGGAAAGTCAGGCCCAAATCTGCTTCATCCGATTGGGCCTTTCTGTAGAGGCCCGATTGCCCATAAAACAAGCGGCGGCGGGCCTCTACAGAAAGAGGAGAGGAAAAGACGATTTCATCTCTCATGGTGATGGAGAGAACTGCGGGCGAGGATCAGCAGGATATGGACGGCGAGTTCGGTTCGGTGCGAGAGGTGTTGAGAGATCGTCTCCGACTCTCCTCCATCTCCATCGCCCATGCTCAAGGTTCCCTTTCCTTCTCCCTCTCCATCTCTCATCGCGCCCCCACCACCCTTCGATCTGCTGAATCTCTCGCCGACTCCGAATTCGATCTTTCTCCGTTGCCTACCGGCTGAGCAGCCCGGAGAAGTGGCTTGGAGATTTCGGAACCTGCTGTTGCCTGCCCTGCCGATTTGGCTTTTCTCCAATTCTCTTGCCTCCCTCGACCTCCACTGCGTCCTCGCTTCGACCCGCGACCTGGCCGTCTTCTGCTTTGTCGAAAAATAGGCTCTTTCTTTGTCGGATCTCGGATCGACTAATTAGGGTTTTCTGGATAAAATTAACTAATTTGGGTTTTCATTTTTGTAATAATAACATTTAAAAAAAAAAAAAAGGCTTTCGGTCGGGTCCGGTGAATGGGTCCTCACCTGGAACCGGGACCGGACCGATATTTACCGGTTCAGGTTCGGTCCGGTTCTTTTTGCTCATAGAACCGTCAAACGCCCCTCCTCCTTCATCTCCAAAGATTCTCTGCGGAGGCGGCCGTCGCGGTGGGGCCGAAGATCATGGTGGGATTCAAGAACCGGTACATGGTGATGGAGGTTTTCCTGGATCCGAATCGAGAGCTCGGGGTGGATGACCCCATCATACTCACTCAATTCAACGTATCCAAAGGGATACGGGACAGCATCCTCGTGAACTTCGGGGAGTGCGGCCTCGCTTCGTCTCTCGGATCCTTTCAAGGTACTCTTCCTTCTTTATGGGATTCGTCCTATCCTGGAATCAGTAGTGTTTGGAGGTTAAATTATCTTGTTATTTCGCTACCAAGTTCTGTGATTCGGTCATGGTCAACCCTGTGATTGCGATCCTTCGTGCAGTGAAGTATGTAAATCCCATCACGAAGCTTTGCATTATCAGAGCTTCTAGGGAGGAGCACCAGAAGGTTTGGGCTGCGATCACCTTGGTCACAAGCGTCGGAAATTGTCCGGTGCTGTTTAATTTACTCGACTTGAGCGGTGAGTCGAACGAGTGTCGAGCGGGATGCTGAATAGCACAAAAATTCATCCTTTACTCGTTGAAATTGAATCATGAAATTAACGCTGTATCCTCCTACTAGCGATTTTAAGTGGGTTAGCTTAGTGGGATCAGCTTTTGTAAAAATATCTTGTCTTAATCCTTCTTAACAGGAGAACAACAGCACCTGGATTCTTGAACTGTGTTTTTTTTTCTTTTTTACACAAGTCGCATTAACTGAAGCTTGAACTTTGAAAGCATAATGGATGATGAAAATTTGCAGTGCTGTTATTGTGAAACTAGCATGATTTTCTTGCAGATTGGGAAAATTTCATGTGAGGTTATTAGCTCACATTTCTTTTCGACTGGCAATGGCATCATGCATAATTATTTGGTGGAAAGAGTGAGATCTTTTTCTGTAAGCTGATTGAGTGAGGTTTCTATTGGTGCCAGGAAGCATCAAGGCCTGTAAAAAAGCTGCCTTGAAGTGTGATGAGTTGAAATTTGAGCAGTACAAGCTTTCCTCCGGGTCTCGTCTCTCACCTGAGGTGATTCAGCAGATGCACAACTGCCAAGAAAAGATTAAAATTTTGGAGCACTAGGAGCTCTGCACTTGTACAGTGTACACACCTCTGGCTGGTATGATCTTGAGCAATTTTTGTTTTCCTTTTATATGATCTTTCAAGTTTCAATTCAGTAGCATGTAATTTAAGCACCTGAGCTGAATCTCTAAATGGGGTATATGTTGGCTGTTGGCAAGAATCTTGTCCTTGTTTCTTGGGAGTGCTTATAAATGTCATGAATTTTTACTGGACAGCACGTGCATTTGATATTCCAAATTAAACTATGGTGACTGAGATTTCAAAAGCAGTTGAATTTGGTATTTCCACTTCTTACAGAATCTGCCGATTGGTAACAGAAATCTATCTGTATGCGTATGTATTATGTCTCCTAAATTTTTTATATATGACTCTTCTCAGTGCATCCTCTGTTTGTCGATCTTACTATATCTTCTAGGCTTTATGTCTAATTTGATCTTGACGTCACTGTCTTTGCAGGTCTATGGAAGCAGGGCAAGAAACCCTTTTCAACTTTCACCTTAAGGATGATAACTTTCCTTTTCTTCCTCAAGCCCCCTCAGCTCTCTTCTCACTGGAGTTGATATTCCGTATATCAGACACGCCAGGTGAGCTTTACGGCTTCTACTGCCGTGACTTGATAGACATGCCTACACCTCATCTCGTCCATGGGTTAAATCTCCATTACTGAAAGTGGGTGATCGCATGGTGAGATGTTCATATGGGTTTGGTTGATTCATTTGATCAGATTTACACCACTTATGTTTTTTGCAGGCAGTGTGCAGCGGTCTTGACTTGAGTCTGATTGCCCTCTACTCCATGGGATAATTTTGGAGTATCTTCAAACAACCATCTTTTTCTTGTTTTTATTTATGTATTTATTTCCTCTATTTTTTTTGGTTTGGGCACATTGGTGTTCTCTAACTCTGACATGTCGTATGCAAGTCTATTGATTTGGCACTCCAGAAAAATGGAATCAAATTTAGCAAAGTCTATTTCAAGTATTAATTTCATAAGATATCACCATGCTTCTGTGATAAATATTATCATAATTCATGACACCCGATAAAGACTGTATCAATAAAAGAAGGTCCATTCATCTTTATTGTCTTCATGGGTTGAGTCATTCATAATCAGATGTAAGTTGATGAAAGTCAGATCAGGTTTGCTTAATGTGATCTTTAGAGCGAGAATGCTGGTGTCCTTTAGATGTTTTTGTACTGTGCTTACATCCGAACTATAAAGGTAAGAGACACCGAGTGTCAACGTTATCTTTGTACGCCCTTAAAATTCATGGAGGTATTCGATTTCTAATGCAATAGGAATTAATAAAACTGCTAATTTTTATGCTAATTGTCGAGTCTCAGATGCTGAATAAATGATGATTGCAAGCCTGCATCTGTTTTGTGCACTCCGGATGCTTCCGAATTGCATTGAGATCCCTTGATTTCGATGGTTTAGATGTATTTGGACGTCGTGTATCTACCAGAAGCTGAACATTACCGTCTCAATCCCCCTTTATATAAACTGAGAGGCACTGTACAAGTACACAACTTCCTTGCACACACAAAGTTTGAGCCAAACCACAGGCACCAAGAATCTCTGGAAACACATAGCCAGCTGAAGCAGCTCTCTTATCATTGAATTCAATGAAAGTAGCGATCCATGATTGGGGCTAATGAAGCGTTTCCAAGTGTCACTGTACCATGTCATCTATATTCTCTTTACGTTTTAACTACTAAACTGGCGTAGACAACCAATCTCTTAAAGCTGAATAATCTATTACCAGTGTCAATATAATTCAGTAATAGAAGTCATTATGGTATGTTGTACTGAATTCTCTATTTGTTTCATTGGTTGTTGTGATGTAACGTGACTTAAAACCAAATCAAGAGAACATGAAAATGATAGAAAGAATTCGTGCCGATTGAACATTTGCTGCTCTCAATGATGGTCTTTGATACATGGAGTTGTAAACTACTAACCACGTGCAAAAATGCAGTCGTTCCTTGAATTATGGAAAAGATTATCAACATCATAATGAAAAGGAGTATAAAAACCAAATACAGAAAAATGCAAGATATTTCCTCAAATGGGTTGAGAAATTTCATTGAAACTATATAGTAATATAGACTAATGGTCATCATGATAACTGGATCACAGCTCGTTATGAATGGTTCTCATAACTCATTTGACCTCTCAATTTTCAGTCCACAAAAGCAAATTAAAAGTTAAAATAGCACCCATAAGACAAGCTATATAAATAAATTATTAATGATCCTCATTTAGTGAACAAAACCCTCTTTCCTATATGTAAATATAAGTGCGCGCGCGCACTATATGTACTTGAGATCATATATCATAGGTGTACTTCTATAATTCTATAGGTAAATAGATAGCTTAAAAAAAGGGAGTGGATATTACCCTACACTTTCGTAACCCTTACTTTATTATAACGAGAAGCACTATACGTCAATATTATAAAAGAGAAAAGTAGGAGAATAACAAAAAAAAAAATCATAAATCTATTATAATTATATCAATTTGATTTTAAACTTTTTTTTTATCAATCTAATTCCAAACCTATTATAATTGTGCTAATTTAGTTCATCCAGTCAATTTTGATTGATCAGCGCTGACATGGACATCGCGTCGTCGACAATGACATGGACATTTTTAATAATATTTTATTTTTCGAATTTTTTATTAAGTTTTTTCTTTTTCTTTTTCCTTTTTCTTTTCTTCCTTTTTTTTCTTTTTTTCCCTGCCGACCATTGTGGGAACATAAGCAAAAAAGGAAGAAAATAAAAAAAGAAAAGGAAAAAACAAAAATTAATAAAAAAATTTGAAAAAAATAAAATATTATTTAAAATTATTTACGTCATCAAAAAGTGTAGAACTACATTAATCCAATTGCAATATAATTATGATTTTTTTTTTGTAATTTTCCCAAGAAAAAAAGATAAAATCATTTATTGGTGAGTTTAGATTTATTGACCAATACATCATTATCATATCCAAATTAATAAGGAAGCAAATCCATGCTAATATATTTTTCTGGAAACATTTTACATATATATATATATATATTTTTTTTTTGTGACTTGGGGCATACAAATGCAAGAAGACCATGTAAAACATGGCGGAAACACCACCACAAACCCATGCATGGTGAGTTTCGCGAATGCGACGCACAGGATTCGAATTCCTCCCCTTCATAAGGTGGAGAAGAGTTTTCAATTATACATCATGGTGGTGATTCTGAAATATTATATTTATCATTCATAAATATTAAAATATAAATTATTGACATTAATTAAAATATTTTTTATTAACTAGTTATTTCAACTCATATAAACGATTATTTTAGAAAAATAACTTTCAATTCATTACTTTTATATGAAATAAATACAACCTACAAAGAAGCTGAAGGTACAAATGTTGGTACATGATTGGTGAGAAGATAATAGATTCGAGAAGAGAAGGGATCGGACGCCATCTTTCTGGAACCTATAGGCTAAATCATCTTATTCGGTGAGGAAGGGGGAAGGGGGAGGGGGACGTCTCGCGGTCATCTCGCGGTCCCACTCTCTACAGTCTCCCTCTTCGCTATCAAAAGAACCCAATAAATGATCTGGTCGCTGAAGCGACGTATGAGAGGATTTCCGCATCTAAGCGGAAAAAACAACAAAAAAGAGAGGATACTCAAGAAAATGAAGAGGGCGAGGGATCCATGTACCAAGACAAATATCGAGAGCCAATGCAGTTTGGTTACGGTCCCGTAGACGCCTGCCATGAATGCCAGAGGTATTGCGGTAATAGCTACAAACAATGGGATAGTTGATAGGAAAATGGCCGCTCCCGTCACATTAGGATCATTAACAAGTGTCCAGAAGAGCATCACGATTGCCATGATCGAGCTGTACATGGCTGTGGAGTTGCTAATCACAAAGACATTGTACATGGCTTTGTGAAGCAATGTGGGGAGTCCAGCATTTGTGTCAGTACCATAATATCCTCCGGGAACGGAAAAACCAGAAACAAAAGTGATAGAGGCTGTAAGTGTCGCCACGACCAAGAGAGTACTCACGTGGTCCTTGAACGCACTCGGTCCCAATGGTGCCAATTGTTTCTGTGGGCTCCGACCAGTAGGCTCGCAGATAGCTAATTCCCTACTTCTTTGTGTTCCAGCAGAAATCAAAATTATCCATATTAACCTCTGCAAGCAGCAAGTCAAAGAATAAATGCAGAAATCAAAACATTATGATTTTGGCGACTAAATTATAAATTTAGGTGAGAGCACACTAATTGACATGCCTCACTAATTATTTATTCTAGGTCTGTCTCTGATTGGTATAACAATTTGCAATGAATGATTATCCATGAAAAAAGTGTAAAAGGTCGTACCTTTGAGATTAAATCATCCTATGCTTTAATGTCTCGCTCTACCATGTCGAGAGCCGTCATGTTATTATAATTGACCAAACTAGGATCAATTCTTCTATCTCGTGCAAGAAGCACGACTGAAGGATGGTAATGCAACACGGCCACATGCAGAGGCGTATTCCCTTCTAAATCTCTTGCATTTATGAGGTAACCGAAATTGGGATTATTCAGTATGTATATGACAGTTGCAGTGCGTCCGTGCTGCGATGACACGTGAAGAATGTTTTGCCCCAGCCTAGTTAGAAACTCTGCAGGGTCTGACCATCGTTGAAGTAGCTCGTTGACGATCCCGACGTGACCCATCATGCAAGCATTATGAATAGGAAGATAACCATGCGTGCTGTCTTGCTCCAAGGCGTCTGTTCGGTAATGTTGCATCAAGAATCTGACTCCTTCAAGATAATTGGTGTACGCTGCTAAGTGGAGTGGAGTGCCCTGTCCTGAGTCTCTCAATTGAAATAGCCACGGCTTCTTTCTCTGCATCTCTTCCAGCATAACTAAAACCAATACAAAAATTTAATCATATGGGATGAACACAAGTTTGTAATATTTCAATAGGGGTTGATCCCGCTCTAGATGATCCCAAGTATCGGGAGTTGTCTCACGATCTTGCCCAGAGTAGTCAGCTATGAAACCATGTGAGCACGTGACTCATTAAACTAGACTTTCTTTGTGAAAATCGTTTTTTTTTCCATCAAGAAGGGAAATGTACACGCAACCATTTCCTTGTCCCTTTGTCGTCTATGCCAAATATATCCCACACACAGACACTTGCACATCAATACCAAGAACTAAGCCACGCTTCCACAATCCAACGGGGTATCAGAACTCCAAAAATCATTGGGAAACCAAATTGAAAAAACAAAAGAGTGACCAAGTAGATCAAAGAATTAGCGAGAGCACGACAGTAGGGTTTACCCATATTCCGGTACACAATGGCAACGTGAACGGGTGACATGCCGAAGACATCTTTAGTCTCTAATCTCCTCTCGTCTTCACCGTCGTTTGGTACTGCCAACAAGACCTTGAGAACCTCTATGTCCCCTGTTTCGATTGCTACGCACCATGGTGACTTGCTTTCCTTATTCTGACGATACAGCGGATTGGGGTCTTCATTAACCAGTTCACGGATCACCTCAGAACGACGGTTCCTCACAGCCTCGTGCAGAGCGGAGTTGCCGTTCTGGTCAGTGCACGTTACGCCCCCGCGGGGAAGGAGAAGTTTCACCGCATCGGCAATCCCGGCTCTAGCTGCAATGTGCAGCGGCGTCTCTCCTTTGGAATTCTTACAAGAGATCAAGTGCTTAGGGACAAAACGGATGATTGCTCTGACATTATCACCCTTCTCTGTATTCCAATGATGGCAGGTTAATTTGAGCGCGAAAGTTTGAGAATTGTAAAATGCACAGCCACAACCTTTTTAATATACCTGCCGCAGCGTGAAGCAATGTATTCCTTAAGGGGCTGCGTAGCCCGAGAACAGTGAGCAACGACACTCCTTCCCCGTTGCAACGATCCTCCAGGGCTCCGATGAACACGTTGACATCCCGTCCCTTCGCAGCCGAGTATAGCTGGGAATCCAAAATATTGTCGGGTGGTTGCTGGTTCAGGCCGGCAGTGTTTAATAATGCTTGCAGTCTCTGCCATCTGTCCTCCCACGTCTGCTGGTGCAGATTCTCAGCCATCTCTCCGTGGGCGATTATGGCCTGTGACTTTGAACGAAATGCCCTGGTGTGTCCTAGGAATCAAATTCAGCAGAGTTACAGCGACCAAGTCGAGTACAACCAGATTGGCCTTAATGAACCTACCCAACCCACATTTTACTGTTGTGTTAAATTGGTCTCCAATGCGCATATTCATCTCTTTTTTCTCTCTTTATGGATAAATACACGACTGATGGTGAAGGACGGGTCCACTTTCTGCCACAAATGTTTCTTAGGACGACCAGAAATAAGAAGGAATTTTTTTTTTTTTAGGAATGGCAAAATACAATTTGCCCATGTGAAAATTGTACCGAATTAATTTTATCCCCTAACAGTGATTGAATGGTAAAGGAGATCTGGAACAAACTAACGCGTTGGACACAGAATATTTTACATCTACGTCATAGAATATTTTACATCTACGTTGGCACTGGGGGTAAATCTTTTTTTTTTTTTTTAACAAAGTTACTTTTCCACTTTCTCCTGAAATTTTTAAAATTATTTCAAAATATAAAAAATAGAAAAAAAAAATTATGCCGTTACATATGTCAATATTTGTATTTCCAAAATTTTTAGATATTTTACACTGAATAAAATCAAATAGCAAAGGAAAAAAATGAAAAAAGTATGTTAAAATACTACTAATAACCCTAAACTATGCCTATTATGACACCCATATCCAAAAAAAATTTGTGTCACAAAAACCTCTAAACTTACATCAGTATGACAAAAGTACCCTCGACATTTACTAAAAATTCTAAACTTCATCCTAAATCCACATAATAATAATAATAATAATAATAATAATAATAATAATAATAATAATAATAATAATTGGGGTATTGATACATTGGGTATACTTTAAGAGTTTCGATGGCACAAAATTGTTTTAGGGTATTTTGTTACAGGTGGTGGAGTTCGGAATTTTTTGTGATACAAAAAAAAAAATTAAGACATTGATAAGTTTAGGATTTAATTTCAAAAGTAAAAATGACACCCCAACGATCCATTGCCCCATAAAACTATTGAAAGAAAATGCATAAAGCAGTGGTCCGTTCATTGTTGCTTCTTTGTTTTTTTTTTTAATTTACGGGTGACGTCACTTAAGCCCCCCGTGAGAAAAAAAATTGTTACATAGCTGTGGTAAAGGCTCGTTTGTTCAGAATTACGTCTTCTTTAAAACTTTCTTTCTTACCTTTTTACTGAAGTTTAAATTTCAAAAAATTATATAACAAGAATATGAATTTATATTTCAATATTTATATGATGTGCAAATATTAAGTGCTTAAAATTTTTTTAAAAAAATTAAAATATGTCAGTTGCAAGATTTATGGTCCATTTATTTCATAGAAAATTCTTTAGAAAATATATTTTTTAAATGATTGATTATATTGCTTTACAAAAATAAATGAAGGAAAAATAGTTTCATTTTTCACATAAATATCTAGGCATAAATTGTTGTTGATAATGAAAATATTTTTTTTGTTGGCTAGTTATTTCAAGCGATAATAATAATAATAATAATAATAATAATAATAATAATAATTAATTTTAGAAAATTATTTTTCAAATAATTTATTTTTTCCAAAACAAATAGAGCCTTAAATTAAATATACAACTAAAAGCACATAATCATCCCACGGCAAATGATGCCCAAAAAGTATGGGACGGACAAGAATACACAACAAAAATGAAGACCTTCACGCCAACAAGACCAGAACTACCATCTACAGCTGAAATACTTAGCCATGACCAGAAAGCCAACTCATAAATCACATGACAAAAGCTGATCGAACCAAAACAAACCCGCTCACCACCCTCTTCGGAACGAACACAATGCCTTCTCTCCCCCTCTCTCTCGCTCTCTGATCTCTCCCTCTCTCTTTCTATCCTGAAAGCAATGCCGTGAGGGAAGTGGAGGGAGGGGAGTATTTATTGACGAGGAGAGGGCCCACGGGCTTGTCGTCCTCTTTCTTCTCGTGGAAGATGACGAAGAAGTGAGTGAGAGAGTGAGACGACTAATTAGTGGGAGAGAAGTATATATAAATGAAATGCGAGTGAAATTCCCGTGAAATTAAGGGTGGGTTTGTTGGATTTTAATTTTCAAACACTTTCTTTGCCAAACCCACTTCGTTCTCGTCCCTAAACTCAAAAAAGTAATGCATTCGACATAACCTCGAAATGTCACGAAATATGTCCAGGCGTAAAGTTTTGATCAGTACCCAATCCCAAGTGCTCAGACATAACTATTTGTTACATTTTAGATCACTCATGAATTTCTTCGTCAATGGATACATCAGTGATGCATGCATCGCCATGTGGGAGCAATTTGCCTTGCTCTCAGTCCTCAAGACAGAATAGGATTGCCTGTTGTCACAAAAATGGCACTACTAGATACTTGTTTTCTTGATCATTAGTACTGTTGAATTGGTACTATCGTAATGCCCTAAATTCTGAAATTGTATCCGTAACATTGTTTCCAAATTTTCACATAGCTCTTTCAGACCCCAAATTCTTAGAGCGCGCATGACAACCATTCTATTTATGTTTCAAAATAAATGTTCTATTCCAGACTTGTTTTTATAATAGAAATCCATTTGATAACGCAATTTTATTTTTCTATTGTTAAAAACAAAATTAGTCCATAAATAGGTTTAGAATAAAAATGAGAAGTAAATTATTTTTTACTTCTTCATTTCTGGAAGAGAAATAAGAAATAAAAACTATTCTCATCACTTGTCCTCTCTACTAGTCAGTCACTCACTTGCCGTTGCTGCTCATCATTCGCCATCGCCGGTCGCAACCGTCTGCCATCCGCCGGTTGCTAGTTATTGTCATCCATCGCTGTCCGTCGCCATCCTCTGCCACCCCCCAAGCAAGAGAAATTTTGTGTTATTATCAAACGAAATTCTATTCCAAAAACAAAAATTTTGCGTCATTATCAAATACGAATTTTTGCTAAGAAACTCATCTAAAAATAAAAATGGAACAATATATTTCTCTTCCAGAGATCAATTTATGGTCAAAATGGTTATCATCCGTGCCCTTATTGGCATTGAAAGTCTAGCTGCAGATTACCGGTGCTTTTTAAACTCCATATTTTACAATGTTGATAATACATCTTGAATATGAGCCCCTAAAGGGAATCTTATCTATGTGAATTTCCTAATATAAGTAGGTTTCTTAAAAGGGTATATGAGGGAGTTTTATTCGATTATTACAAATTAGAGCAAACATGAGGAGATTTACAATTTAATGTTTGTGAGTTCTCTGTGAGAGATATACATTTATGGGTTTCCTTTGTGTAATATGGGGTTGGGATACTGTTAAGCGATTGAGCAGCTGTAAACTCTATATTCTCTAGATTCGTAAAGGGTTTTTTGGCTGTTGGTTGACCCCATGACATCGATGCTTTGACCAAAACCCAAATCTCTAGTGTCCTTAGTCAATTCCTCTACTGATTTATTTTTCTCGTTTTAGGTTTACATTACGAAATCTATTAACTTTAGCGTTATTTTCACAGCAATTGATATAAGAGTTAAAGTAATAGTTTCTATAGTTGATTTGGAGTTTTGCTAGTGTAATCACTATTTGGAAACCTTGTGCTTGCAATTTTGTATGAAGCAAGGGTTGAAATTGAGAATTTCAAGAGAAGTGACAACTTTGGGCTGTAGATCATTAAGATGCGTTGCTATCAACAACTTAGGATTTGGCAAAGATTGCGGGATGGCAAAGATAAACTACCAAAAACGAAGAAAGAGGTTGATAAGGTAGTGTTGTTTAAGAAGGCGAACATCATAATTTGTTGAATATGTTGGCTATGGTATTGATTGTGGCTGAAGAGAAGACGCTACAACATTGTGGGTAAAACTTGAGGCACTTTACCTAATTGAGGATTTGAAAAATCGCTTGCATACGCTGAAAATGAAAGTTTGATTCAAGGTGGTTGAAAGCACCGTCACAAGAGTTTAACAAACTCATGATTGACTTAACGAACGTTAATGAGGTATTGCCTAATGAAAAATAAGCATATGTAGTTGATTCTTTTGAGCAATATACCGATTCACTGCTATTGAGGTGCACTACAATTATTTTGGAAGAGGTAAAGTCCTCCTTATTTTCTAAGGAATGGCAAAAAAAGTTATGAGAAGATAACTTAGCGCAAGATATATGTTTAGTTATCCAGTGTAGAGACGCATGACGAGAGTCTGGAAGTAACACATGAAATAATAGGTCTAAATCAAGGTCCAATGTTCGAACTTGTCAATGATAGGGCACTAAAAGAGAGATTGTTCAAAGTATGAGGGCAACGGAGTTTAGGTGGAGTCCGCATGCGATTGGTAATATTGTTACTACAATAGATAATAGTTCCAATGATGCCGATGAAGTGATAGCATTCACCATGAGTTCATCAAGTGATTATTGAGTGCTTGACTCTAGATATTCTTATCATGTGACTTTCTCATAGGAACTAGTTTACTACCTATCATTGAATAGAGGGTGATAAGGTCTAATGGGAAACTATGCTGCTTGTGAAATAGTAGGTATTGGAATGGTTGACATTAAGATGCGGAATGGAGTAGTGAGAACGTTGACTAACATGAGGCTTGTATAAGATCTAAGAAAGAACCTTATCTCATTAAGTGCTCTTAACTGGTTTGGATATTGGATCTCCGCTGAAGGTTTGAGATTTGAGTGTCTCTTGAGTTGTGCTTACTGTGATGTAGGGAGATAGACCACTGGGTCTCCAATGGGGAAAGACAATGATTAGCTCATTTGTTAAATTCTCTGAGACTTCAAGTCAAGACCCGACATAGTTGTGACACATGCAATTTAGACACATGAGGTCACCAAACTGAGAAGCTAAACTTTTGCAAACACTGCAACATGGGTAGTCAAGAGAGAGTGAAGTTCAATACGACAATTCACCAAATCTCAGAGATTATAGGCTGCAGATTAGTTATAAGCGAGAATAATGTTGGAATTTCTTCCAAATGTTGTCCACTATTGTTACAACGTTCTTCAGTACCTGGAACAACGCTTGTTGCCGTGGATGAAGGAACAGTTATCGGTAAAAGAGATTCTATCCTAATTTCCTTGATGTCCATATTATGTCGTTCATACTCCCACTAACTTCACCATTTTATCTGAATTTTGCATTATTAGTAATGATGGTACTTGAAGTTAGTTTGTCGTTTCGTATATTTCATATGTTCACATTGGGAATCTAGAGATGCCTTCTTGTGGTTCTCGACATATACTCCCTTAGTGACCTTAACAACCGGCCCAGTATTCCTATTGGCTCTCAAGAGTCAAGAGTTATCATTCCTTCACTGGATAACTACGATGAAATAAAATAATTGATATAATTAGAAAAATAAACTAGTTCATTAACCTGGACTTACCAAAGCGCTTGGTTGTTGCCTTCGGCATTATCCGGTGAAGGATCATTTCATTCACTACTTCCTTGTCACTTCTAGATATTCTGCGTGCGTCGTCGTTGTCTTCTGGGCGTCGTCTGGTGGGCGTTCTATCTTGATGCTGGATGGAGTCAACCCACATGAGCTGATGGTATTCTAATTCATGCACCGGCGGTTTAGTTCGCCTGTGCTTCACATGGAAGTATCTTTAACGTTCATATCGTTGTCTTTTTTGGCCACTGACATTAGTATCGTATCTAAAAACAAGGAAAACGAAGGAAAGAAAACATGATAGACTTGTGAAATAGATTACAGGGGATAATTGATTTAGAAGTATACCTGATCACCATGAGAATAAGAGATTTTCGTAATATTGAAAGTAATTGTTCTAAAAAAAAATTAGTCCAATTAAAGTGGAAAACAATATGGAATAAAGGAAGGGTAAATGTCTCCTTACCCATGACTGCTCCTTGATCCATGTCTCCAAGTGTTGTTCCAGAACTGAAGAACGTTGCAACTATACTGAACAACATTTGGAAGAAATTCCAACGCTATTCACACATATAGCTTAGATTTGTTTTATTTGTGCTCTTCATCATTGATTGTGCTCGTCTCACGTATGCACGGCCACTGAATATGATCGGCGTTAAGGATCTCTTACTTGACTTTTGGATCAAACCATAATTGCCCGCATATTTCTTCATACAGCATGGTTAAAATTTCCATGACTCTTCCATTCACACATGTAGCTCTGATCTGACCTCAATACAGCTCAAGATTTCGAGGGAGGACAGTGAATTTTAAAGTGATGCTAATTGAATGAAAACAAAACGCTAAATGCCAATTGCTAACTAACTATAGTTGGCCCTGGGATATGAAATATTAGAAAGAATTGAGTCACTCTCTCCACATATTTTTGGAAAAAAAAAATAGAGATTTCATGGAACTTATTAAATTATATGCCAATGGAACTATTTCGCTTTCTTTTCCCATTGTAATTTTTTTCCCTCTATTCCAGTTCATACTCTCTTGTCGTCCACGACATAGCCGGTGGTCGGTTGATTTAAATAATTTCTTCCGAGGAAACATCACTGTCTCTCGTCGTCTACAATTTTGTCTCGCTTACTTGATAATAATATCATACATAGAATTTATTAAAAAAAAAAAAGAAAGGTCCTTTTCAGCCTGTCCAAGAAAATATTATTTTGACAGAAACATTTTAACCACTTCCTTAGCTGGGCCATGTAATTAACTATAAGGGAAAAAATGAAGAGATTTCTCATCCATTGCCAACTGGAAGTAGTTTCCCGATTTGCTGCAGATTCTCGGGATTCACAGAACAAGTTTTGGGAAAACAAAAGATCTTCACACGTTTCTGTTCAAAAGAAGTTGCTCTAGGAAGGCGTATGATTTTGGCACGGCTGCATGTCTAGTATCAATCCCAATTAGCGTATAGTATGATGCGTTCCCTCTTGATCATCACATACATGACCCTTGGCATAACAGGGAAGAACCAAAAGTAGACATGACACGCGAACACACATCAACTCCCACGGAATTGGTCATCTTTCTTTACGTTTCCCGCACCTTTCTATTTCGAGCATTTTTTCTTTCCATGTACTTTGTATTTCTGTGTAGCGTATTTAGTAATTACCTTTTAATGTAATTTACTTTTCATCACATTTAGATCGCAATTTCATCACTCCATCAAACCTCCATTCGGGTATTTGGCTCGAGTGTGTAATAGCAGAACGATTTTGATCTCCTCCAATGTGTCTAGTATCAATCTCCCAGTTGGGGGTAAGATTTTCTCTATATGTTGGTCCCCAATACAAGGTGGAGAACGTGTGATATTTTTCCTTGATTTATACTTTTTTAATAGAGATTCTAGAAATACAGTTAATTGAGATTTAAGAGGAACAATAGAGCACTGTGAATAAGTAGTGTTAGCACACCAACTTCCATTATGGAGGACACTGATTACCAACAAGATCTCTCTTTTATAGTTATTACATGATTAATTTAATAAACTCAACTAATAAAGTAAAAGTGAAGGATTTTTCCTACTAACTGGACATGCGATCTTGTTATGGCCTTACGAGGACCATGCGAGTAATTGCAAAACAGGTCACTCGAAGGAGTCAACTTAGACAATTTCGAAGAGGCAGTTGAGAAAGGTACGGCAATAACTTACTTCGTCTAGTAGCACTAATGACTGCTTTGTTGATTTTGATTGTATGTCCTATAAGCATAAGATGGAAATTTATACGATAAATAAAATGATTAGTGGCATGATTATGAGAAAACACCATATATGTTAGTGATCAAGAAAATCACAAACGTGGGTCCTATAAACTTGCTAGTACCAAGTAATCTATACTTTCCAAGTTCAAAGAGACATGTACTGTTTAGTTGTAGTTGGTAGATGGCTGACTCAAGCATAGAAGCGAAAATATACAATGGTTCGTATTCACATTAGAACCAAGATTCTGCCGGATCAATTGACATTTAGAAGCCAAATGGACGAGGAGAGTTGATTCAGTATCAACAGTCTAAGGTTCGACGTGTGAAATGCAAGTATAAAAGCCGTGACCACTGTTGAACTCCTAATTCAGACGACCCGAAGAAGACGAATAGAAAAACTGGAAGAACTGTAGGCTTGAATTATGCAGGGTACTGCTGATGTTATTGCGCTTTGCATACTGAAATCGCCAAGGTTAAGAGGGAGAGATATGAAGCTATATCCCTATATCACAAAGCAAACCAAAATCAACTTTCGACCTCAAGTTTTGACACAATAATTCTAGTAAAGCCCAGGTCTGCTTACTAAATGAACGAAATGATAACATAAAAGGGTAATATAAATCCCATCATATACCGTAAATCTTAGTATATTCTGACTTAAAGTTAAATCTCCATAACCCTGCGCCAAATTAATCTCGTTTTCTAATTACCTCCAATCATATATTCTCCTCTTTTATCGATTCTTCTTCCAGAGTGTGCCACTTTTGCTATTTACCCTAAAATTTTCTAATGTTTTAGAGAGGAAAATTTAGATATAACTACTCGCTCGATTAATGGTGTTGCTGTCAGCCCTGTTCCTAAAGATCTGGCATGGAGGGACGCAAGAGAAGTAGGAATGGGATCGATGCAGTCCTTCCAAGGGTTATAGAAAAATCCAAGGACCTTGAAAGGAAAACATCCGAGAGAGCTATATGCCGACACTGATTTGTTTCATCTGTCCGAAGAAGGGAGATAAAAATTTGGGACAGAGACTGGTCGTCGCCAATATCGGCAAAGACAGAATCAAACCAAGGAATCCGTACAGATTCAGCTGACAAGATGTGGAGGCCTGCAGTAACAAACTATTTGCTGGGAAAAACTGAATGATTACATCCTAAAAGATTGAGAGTAGATAAGTGAAAAACAACTACGACATATCCTAAATATCGACCATAGTGAGACACTTTAGACATTACAGAATATACATCTAGGTTGTCTACAGTTACTATGACTAGTAACTTTTAATTGGAAAGCTCTTGATAGAAGATAAATACTGCTCAGAGTTGCAGACATTTATATCTGGAGAGACTCTAGCCGAAAAATCAATTTGCGACTGCTGGAAAAAAAAAATTACCACAGGAAACCCATTGGCCTGTCACAAAAAGGCACCACAAAAGAAAGCCAATAATAATGCCTGATTTTGCCATCAGTGTTGCCTAACCAATTGTTTCTAGGCATACGGTTTTGCCACCACTATTAGGACCACAAAAACCTTAGAGCGCGAATAATAACCATTATATTTCCATGCCCTAATTCTAGCTAGAAATAGATATTTTCATTTATATTCCTGGATGAGTTTCTAAGCAATAATATGTATGTGATAACGACATTCTCAAAATAGAAATTTATTTGATAGACCTTCTTAAATATCTCCTTCCAAAGTAGGCGACAAGCGACGACAGGTGGGCAGTCGGCTGATAGCGAAAATGAGCGATGAGAAGAGTTTTTATTTCTCATTTTGATTCCAGAAATTTAAAAAAAAAAAAATCTACTTCTCATTTATGTTCCAAATCTATTTTTAGGCTAAAAATTTATCTTGGAAATAGAAAAATGAAATTGAGTTACCAAATAAATTTCTATTTCAAACTTGTTCCCAAAAACCAAAATAATAGAAAAATAGAGAAACATAATGGCAATAATTCGTGCCGTTAGTCTCGCTGGAAATGAAAAAAATGTACTACAACTGGCTTAGTCCCGTGGCTAGAGAATTACGGAGGAGGGACCTGGCTATTTTTTATGGCCAGGCGAGGTCTTTCATCAAGGATAACCTAGGAGTGGATTGAAGACAATGTTAAAAGGTTTGGTATCAAAGATATTGAAGATATCGTTGCCCTGGACTTATTGATCTCACAACTTTGATTGATCTTGGTGTTGATGCTGATTAATACTGATTAGTCTATTGATGGCAAACTAGAATTTTGTGTATTAAGAGATCTTTGTCAAAATATGAAGGGAAAGTAAATCGAGAGGAAGAAGTGTAGGAATTTCTGTGTATTTCTCTGACTTTCATTTAATGTGCAGAGTTACATTATATTACAAAGTATGTGTATAAGAAAAGGAAAAGATACAATGTACAGATTAGATATGATTTTAATTGATTCAATAAAATCCTATGATTTGATCTAATCAATTCTTTCCAACTTCTGCATATCTTCCAACACTCCCCCTCAAGCTGGTGGCTTGTAGATGTCCAAGATGCCTAGCTTGCTCAAGAGATACGCATGCTGTTTTTGACACAGAGGTTTGGTGAAGACATCCGCCGGTTGTTCTTGTGTTCCAATCCCTTGTGTCTCAATCATCCCTTCCTGGATTTTCTCCCGGGTGAAATGACAATCTACTTCAATGTGCTTTGTTCTCTCATGCACAATAGGATTGGATGCAAGTTTGAGGGCTGCATCATTGTCGCAGAACAATCTTGTTGGTCCCTTGACCTGCACTCCAAGATCCTGAAGTAACCCTCTCAACCACACTATTTCACATGTGGTTTTAGCCATGGCTCGATATTCTGCCTCTGCCGAAGACAACGAGACAGTTGGTTGTTTCTTTGTTCTCCAGGAAAGTAAAGAATCCCCCAATTTGATACAAAAACCGGTTATCGATCTTCTGCTCATAGGACAAGTTGCATAGTCTGCGTCGCAATATGCGGTCATTTTCATGTCACACTTCCTAGAGAGAAGAATCCCAAGACCAGGACATTTCTTCAAGTACCTCACGACCTTCAGCGCGGCATTCATATGGGACTGTTTTGGCTTAAGCATGAACTGACTAAGTGTCTGCACAGCGTAACTTATATCTGGTCTGGTCATAGTTAAATATATGAGCTTCCCGACAAGCTTCTGATAGCCCAAGGGATCCTTGAGAATAGGATCTGCCTCCTGAGGTACTTCAGCATCATAATCAGTGGTTGTCAGTTTGACATTTTGCTCAATCGGCACCACAGATGGCTTACATCCAGATAATCCTGCTTCTGAAATGATCTCCAATGCAAATTTTCTCTGACTGAGAGAGATTCCTTGGCTAGATCGAGCAATTTCAATCCCAAGAAAATACTTTGGTGATCCTAGATCTTTAATATGAAAAGTAGAATGCAGGTATCCTTTAAGGCCTTTGATAGCTATTTTATCATTCCCCATAATGAGTATGTCATCTACATATATCATCAAATAGATAGATGACGTACCTTGAGTCCATGTGAAAACAGCATAATCAAATTTGGATTGTTGAAAACCAGCAGCTATTAGTGATTCAGCAAATTTCGCATACCACTGTCTGGATGCTTGCTTGAGTCCGTACAAGGATTTGCGGAGACGACATACTTTATTCTCCCCCTGTCTCCGTAAACCTTGAGGTATCTCCATATATATCTCCTCGTCTAAATCACCATGGAGAAAGGCATTATGAACATCCATTTGATGTAACGACCAGTCTTGAGAAGCTGCTACAGAGAGGAAAGAACGAACTGTGACAGCCTTGGCCACGGGGGAAAAGGTCTCGTGATAATCGAAACCCTCTTTCTGTGTGAAGCCTTTAGCCACCAGTCGCGCTTTGTATCGTTCAATCGACCCATCTGCTCGATATTTGATCTTGTAGACCCATTTACATCCAATTGCTTTACGATGTGGAGGTAAGGGGACAAGATCCCATGTATGATTATCCATGAGAGCCTTCAATTCTGCCTCCATTGCTATTTGCCATCGTGGATCAGTGCTTGCCTCATAGAAGTTGGATGGTTCTTGTTCTTCAGAAATACGAGCAATGCAACATTGATGCATTGGGGATAAACGATCGAAGGAAACATAAGATGATATTGGAAAAGGAATACCTGGTGAATTCCTGACTCCACATATATAGTCTTTAGTCCAGGTAGGTGGTCGAGTAGCGCGTCCAATACGTCTGGGTCGATCATCTTTTGAAGACGTAGCATTGTCTGGAATTTCCACTGGAAGCAAGTCTGAAGTAGGCAGATCTGAAGGAATCTCATCATCATTCAGTCTTTCAGCCTGGACTTCCTCTAAAGGTGTTGTGCTGATAGTAGATTTGGAAACACCTTGTGTATCTATCAACGGAGGAAGAAATACATATCCGGAACCTGCAGATCTATCTTTAGCAGAATAGATTGGAGAATGCCCTGGTTCAGTGCCACTTTTATTCTGGTGGGCAAAAGGAAAAATAGTTTCTTGGAATATAATATCCCTCCTGACAGAAAATTCTCCTGTACTCGGATCAAAAATCCGATATCCCTTTTGTAAGGTAGAATATCCCATGAAGATGCAGTGGCGAGCACGTGGACCCATCTTATCTTTGGGCCCGACAATTGCAGCATAGCATAGACAGCCAAAAACTCTCAGGTGACTCAAGTCAGGCTTCTTTCTAAAGAGTATCTGGAAAGGAGATTGTCCATCCAGAACCTTGGTCGGCATTCGATTTATTAAATAAGCAGCAGTCAATATGCAATCCCCCCAAAAAAATATCTGGAATAGAAGCTTGAAATTTTAAAGCTCTGGCAACCTTCAAGAGATGACGATGCTTCCTTTCCACCACTCCATTTTGCTGTGGTGTATAAATACAGGAGCTCTCATGTAAGATCCCATGTAATGTAAGGAGATCTGCACATTCATGATTAAAAAATTCCTTCCCATTGTCTGTCCTTATTTTTTGCACAGGTTTCCCAAATTGGGTTTTGGATAAGGAAAGAAAGGTTTTTAAGTTGGACACAACTTGACTTTTAGACTGCATAAGAAAAATCCATGTGGCTCTGGAGTGATCATCCACAATGGTAAGGAAAAACCGAGATCCATCATGATTTACTGTATGGTAGGGTCCCCAGACATCAATATGCAGTAAGGAAAGGATATTTCTCGAACGACTTTGACTTAAAGGGAAAGGATTGCGCGATTGCTTTGCAAGCAGGCAAATTCGACATTGAGGATAAGAAAAATGAGAGCTATGACCCAATCTGGAGTGCAAAAGGAAATTTCTATCATTGGAAGTCGAGTTACACAATGATTTCTTATTACAAGAAAGGTTAAAATTTGCAAGCAAGCTTTTCCAGAAAAACAATCCTTCAGAGAGACTACCCCAGCCCATCAGTGTCCCAGTCGAAAGGGCCTGAAACAAACAGGTATCAGTGTTGAAAAGAACTCGACAAGAGTTTTCCTTACAGGCTCTAGACACTGAAATGAGATTAAATTGGAAGTCCGGAATAAACAAGACATTGGTAAGGATAATATGGGAATTAAGTTCAACTGTTCCTGTTGTAGTAACATAAGCAGCGTTTCCATTGGGTAATTGCACAGTGATAGGATCTTCTAACTCTTCATTAATAGCAGAAAATAATCTTCTATCACATGCTATATGATCACTGGCTCCTGAGTCTATAATCCAGGTATTTCTAGAAATAGTGCTTGCCGGGCAATAAGAAATACCTGTAAAGCTGCTCCCCCTTTTCTGGACATCCAATTTTTGCAAGGCCTGCATAAGTTGCTGATATTCCCCATGTGTAATAGGCTGATTTGTAGAATTCATCGATCCTGAAATTTGATAGGCTGCTACAGATATTTCTTTTCCCCTTTTTTCCTTTTCTCCAGGCCTGCCATGTAATTTCCAGCAGGTGTCGATAGTGTGGTGGGGCCGCTTGCAGAAATCACAAAATAATTTGCCTTTATTTTTCAAATTTAGCCCATATCCTTTCGGATTTTGGGGACCGTTGGATCCTCTTAAAACGGACGCATCTCCACCGTCCAGATCAGCCGAAGCTCGCGCGCCTCTGGAGCCGTCGGATCGCGGCATTCGATTTGAGCCATCCGCGCTGCCCCATTTATAGGGCTTTTGATCCGCGAACCCTAGCTGCCCTCGGTTCTCCGCGAACCCTAGCGATTCTCTGTTCTCTTGCCCTTTCCGTTCTAGGGTTTTCTCCTTCTCCACCCTTGCCGCCAGCGCTAGGGTTTCGGAGTTCTTGCTGTCCGACGAAGCAAGCCTTTGATTCTCCTCTTGTACCGCAAGCTGAAAGATCCGGCCGAGGGTTGGTGCTGGTTCCATCGCCAGGATCTACGATTGGAAGGTGAGATATGAATCTTTCAAAATGAGTAAGAAACGAGTCGCCTTTTCCCTGTCTTTCATAGCCTTATACTGCTGGAGGGTCGATTCGGGCCCTTCCAGTCTTTCTTCAGCGGCTTCCAACTCGTTCCAGAGTGTTGAAAGCCTGTTGAAGCACGTCGTCACCGATGTGTTTCCTTGCTTCAGTTCGCTGAGCGCTTGGTGGAGCGAAAAAATTTTGGCCCGATCCAATTTGCCGTACATTTCTCCGATGCTATCCCAAATTAATTTTGAATCTTCGTGGGTGGTAACCCCCGCGATTGGCCGATGCGATGCGATTGCCGATCCATGTTACGACCAATTGGTTACATTTTCTCCATTGTTTTCCCATTTTCTCGTCGGTCGGGATCGGAACGGTCCCGTCGATGAACCCCTCTTTGTCTTTTGTGATTAGGGCTCGCCGAAATTCCCGCACCCAGGTTGAGTAATTCTCTAGACCCGTGAGAGGGTGGCTGATGAGCCGCAACTCCGGTCCGTCGGAAGTGGAGACATAAAGTGCGTCGCCGGGCTCTGGTCGACCCATGGCGGCCGCGAAAGGTAAAGGAAGAAAACCAGGTGGTTTTCCCTGGTAAGGGTTAGTGGATTGTCCCTGAAGTCCCGCACCAGATTGTCCCTGAGATCCCGCTCCAGAATGATTTGATCCGCCCGTCTGCTCTGGACCGATGGTCGAGTCTGCCCCAATGTTGGTTGGTAGAACTCCATCGCTCGGCACATTACTCTGAAATCCCGGCGATGATGTGACTGGATTCATCCCTGGGATCCATGGATATGGCATCCATTGGTAGGGAAACGCCGAAAATGGCTGACCCAGATTAAACTGAGCCGGAGCATTCTGCCAATACGCATGTTGATTTTGGATTTGGCCGAATTGTTGTTTGGCCATGGAAGTAGCACTGGAAGTTTGTGGGGTCGTCGATGTTGATTCATCTGGATTGAAGGTGAGGTTCTCTGGTTGGTTCATGTTTGACAAAATTTCCCTTCAAAAAGAATTTTGATTCCTCTCGGCAACCCTTTTGCAGGATAGGGTTCCTCTAGGCAATCAATAGAGATGAAGCGGAAGCAATGTCAGAGTCTTTGGAGCTCTGATACCACGTCAAAATATGAAGGGAAAGTAAATCGAGAGGAAGAAGTGTAGGAATTTCTATGTATTTCTCTGACTTTCATTTAATGTGCAGAGTTACATTATATTACAAAGTATGTGTATAAGAAAAGGAAAAGATGCAATGTACAGATTAGATATGATTTTAATTGATTCAATAAAATCCCTATGATTTGATCTAATCAATTCTTTCCAACTTCTGCGTATCTTCCAACAATCTTTTCCTTTATTCTGTATATTCTTTTTTTCCTTAGTTTGATCCTATGTATTATAAATAGGACCTGATTGTATACACTAAAGATCAGCAAAAGCAAGACAAAATACATTTCTCCCAAATATCTTTCCTTTCACTCACTTTTCTTACATGATATCAAAGCGTTCCTTTTAGCTTCCGCATATCATTTTTTTTCAAGCTTCAAAGCCTTCCATCGCCTTTTTCTGTCCAAGCTACAGAATTTCTTCCACCTTCGGCTTTCTTCCAACCTGTGGAGAATATATTTTTTTGCTCATACCTTTTTTCACAAAAGGAGAAAACATGCCCAGAAATCAAGCTTCAAAATCTGGAATGACCGAGGACTCAAAAGTTCTTTCCAACAATTAAGGAATAGAAAACTTACCCTGGGATCAGCAATCACCCCTGGAGGAAGAAAACCAAACTATAGGAGGGGGCCAAATATGGCTTAATGAAGGGCTCTAGGACCCAAATCCACTCAACGCAGGACAATTCCTTCAAGGACCATATGTGCAATGAATCCCTATTCAAGTCCAGCCCGCCCAGAGCGTTATGGGCCCTGCGGAAAATAGTGGACCAAGTGTCGGGTCAGGAGGAGGCCCAACTTTCGCCACTGGGTACAACCCGGCATCCGAAATGGGCCGGTCGTATCCAAACCAAGCCAGTTCGGGTCCAATGAGTATCCCCTACCCAGGATTCAGACCCGACTTCTTCCCCTTAGCAGGAGCCTCTAGTGGCGGACCGGAGCCGAGAGATCCCTTGTACACAAGTGCCGCCGACGCGAGGCGTTCGTTGGTCGGAACGGGGACAGACCCGTTAATGAAGCCTTCCTTGTCCTTTTTAGTCAAAGCTCGCTGAAGCTCTCGAGACTAGATGGTGTAGTTCTCTGGCCCCGTGAGTTGCTAGGAAATCAGCCAGAGTTCGGGACCGTCGGCGAAGACGCCGGATTACCCCGACTGAAGACGCCTAAAAATTTTGGGAGAACATACGGGAAATGTAGGGGAAGCTCGATAGGGCTAAGATATTCTCAATAATCCTAGCACTATCAGCATTATGGAACGAATTAGAGGAAGCTGAGGAAAAACTGCAAAGGCCGGAGGAAACCCTAGCTCAATATCTAGCAATCCCAGAAAGAGAGAAGGTAACTCGTTTTTTGTTGATCTTGAAGGAGAGTTACTTACCTTTCCGCAGTCAGATCCTTGCCATGGAGCCAGTCCCTTCTCTTGGCCAGATCTACCAACTCGCGGTGCATGAGGAGTCGCAGCAGTTGGCCTCGTCGGAGTATCTCAAAGTCGGCGACAAGGTTGTCCTTGCGGCCAAGGCGAGCTTGGAGCAGCACCTGCTTGCGGCGAGGTCCGCCCATGGCCACCTCAGAGGTGCGGGGAGGAAGAGCACGCGTGACATATAGTGTTTTTAGAGGAGGAAGAAGAAGTCTCACCTTATTTTCAAACAGACGGACGAGATGACTTCAAGAGATCTGACGGTCTAGGGGGCACGCGACCATATTTAGAGATGAACGGCCTAGATCTGGTCGCACAATCGGACGGCTCATATCATCCCATGCAATCTGACAGTCCGAGCTTCATTCTTGCAGCTCCCCGATCGGACGGCTCACACCGCACCACGTTAGCTCCAGCATGGAGAGGAGGCAAAATTCTTCCACATCCTCCAACAAATCGCATAATTTAAATAAAAGAAAAGGTAAATTCTGTGATTATTGCAAACGCCTTCATCATATTCAAGAAATGGCTGGAAATTGCATGGAAAACCAATGGACAAAGAGAAGAAAGAGCAAGATGTCTCTATTGCAGCACATGTCAAAGCTACTCTAGGATCAATTTTCTCTCAACCAATTTATAATCAAATATGAGTTAAATGTGATCAAATTGGGTTTGCTTAATGTGACTTTTCTCATTAACTTAACACAGTCAGAGCGAGAATATGTCGTTGTGCTATAAAACCAAAATTAACATGGATGATGGTTACATGTCCTTATTGTAGCATGTTATAATGCTGGTGTCCTTTAGATGTTCTTTTATCAGTGCTTACAAGCTATAAAGCCGAGAGACATCAAGTATCAACGTCATCTTCATACTCCTTTAAAGTTACATGGAGAAATTATGATTATAAATGCAATAGTGTCACCTCGAGGCGAGTGACGGTTTCCAAGTAAATACGGACGATTCCTCATACAAGGTACTTAGCTTATGTTCTCCCAAACCCTACCGCTGAGGACGTTGGTGGATTTGGTTTTGTAAATATTTTCTTCTTTCTTTAAGTTGTAGATCGATTAGAAGTCGAGTAAAACGCTGAAGATCGTTTCATTTCTGGGAACGAAAATGCAGGAATGAGAGTTGATACCTTTTCTCATTGTTTCGTAAACGTTTCACCGTGCAATCTTGATCTTTTTTTAATTCTTAGGCACATCCATCTAGGTGAACATGCATGGCGAATTTGCAGAAATTGTATCTACAAACCATTTAATCACATAACAAAATAACTATCCAACGTCAAACAAAAGAAGGTAGATGAAGTGTGTAAAATAAACACTGAAGAAGCGTCGGGCAAAATTAAACAAGGCCTTATTATTGTGCCTCGGGATAAGACTCCCGCAAATGATACCCGAAACTAAACATGAAAATACTTAAACTAAATAATAGAAATTTCCTAACTAACTGATGACAATGAGACATTAATCAAGCATGAACTAAACCTAGCCTAATATACAATTCTAAGCTTAAAAAAATTCCACTTTTCATTTATCATTTTTTTATCTTTTAGTTGAAACATGAACTAACTTCTATTCTACCTAAATACCACTAAAATGTCATTCTATCACTAAAATGTCAAAGTCCTAACTTTTTTATACTTCAAAATTTTATCCAATTTTTTTGGTCATTTTCATCTTTATTCTAAAGAAAATGTGATTGAACACTCAAATCACTATAAACATGCTAATTAACACAAGTAAACCACAATTACACAAATGCGACCATAACGGCATCTGGGCATATGATTTTGACCTCGAACATAATAAAATGTGAAGGAGATAACTTCAGGGAGCAAGATTGCCGTGAGCGATGATGTGCGACAGAGACCGAGAGGGAGCAAGAAACCGAGGGTAAAGGAGATGAGGGAACGACGGATTTGGAGAGCGAGTGACCGAGAGAGTATGGTGACAACATGGAGATGGCGAATGACCGACATGACGAGACCAGAGACTATGGTTTCGTGAGCGTGAGCTCAAGAAAGTGAGCAGCGGCGGAGACGAGAGCGATAGAGCGAGCAGCTACGGTATAGTGTGAGTTGGAGATGGTGGAGTCGAAGGAGGGAGTTGTGGTGAGGAGGGCGTAGAGAGAGCTGGCTGTGAGGATGGAGAGATGGAAAAGGGGATGAGGACGAACCAGCGAGAGGGTGGAGCTGAGAGGTAGTGGCGCAGCGACTAGAAGGAGGTGGTGGCTGTGGGTTGGCGAGTGACGGGAGGAGGATGCTGGGCCGGTGAAGACAAGCTGGAGGTGGTGACGATGAACCAGCGAGAGCAGCGACTTGAGCTAATGGTGAGGGGACGAGATGGAGATGGCGGGGACGGAGGTGAAGGAGAGACGAGAGCGAGCAGGAGGCGAGGTGGCGAAGCTCAGCAGCAGCCGAGAGGAAGAACGAGATGGAAGCAACGACCGGAAGGGGAATGAGGAGACGCCGGTAATGAAGACAGAAACGCGACGAGCAGAGGATTAGGTTCAAAAGCTTGATGGGCCGAAAATTTAAGCTTAAAGGGCTCGAATTGGGCCAAACGGTCCAAATTCTCGTCGGGCCTACAGAGAAGCCTATAAGAGAAGAGCGACCCTCAGGAGAGAGAGAGGAAAGCTAGCAGCTATCATAGAGGACAGGTCATACCTAGCTTCGGCGCCCATCTCTTGTATCGGAAAATATATTTCGTTTTGAGTTTGTTCCGCCACAAACAGCTTTCACCGCATGGATCGGATAGAGTCCTAGAGGTCCTGAAACTACAATGTTCCTTAGTCGCAACGTGGATAAGAAACTCGGTGGTAAAAAAAAATGAGTGCAAGTCGGTGAAATGATGACTGTCTTCGATTTAGGGTTGGATTCCGACATTGCCGGCAAGTTTCATCTCAGAGATAGTTGACAGACGCGCGAGCAACTCGGGTGTCAACAAATAGGAATGAAAAGCGCTAGCCGATTTTATGCTAATGTCATTCTATATAGTATGTCAAATATCGAGTCATGTACTCTCTCCTTCAGCCTTCTGCTGGTGGACTTGCACATGCCAAAAACAGGTACCTTGCTGCAAAAGTAACTTCGCCTCAACTTTTGACCAATAAATTTTGTGAAAGCTTGTGTATTTTATTTAGATGAATCACGATGTTAGGAGATAAACTAAAGACAGATTGATATTACAAAAAGCGATTGAGATGATAACAATGTGATTTCTTAAACCTCCGTCTTTTCAAATTCACATTGTAATCCAAATCTTCCTTATTTTGTAATTTTTAATTAAAGTAATAAATCCCAAATGTTTAGGTTCCATTTGCTCACATTTATTTTTGTATCCACTTATAACCACTAAAATCACATAACTTGTTTTGTTCATTTTAAGCAATTCTATGCTCAAAATAATGCTTGGTTACCGTCAGCCCTTAATGTTTATTTAGTATGATTACACTGAAGATGCTTGTCGTGTCTAAATAATGATTATGCATTTTATTTATTTCGCCACTGATGAAATATAAATAGTCAAAATAAATATCAATTAGTTAAAGCTAATAAAAGTAGCCCATTTGTTCCTTTATAACATTAAAGGAACTGCTGTCAATTTGAAAATGATTTCGTCATTGTTTATCCGACGAAATAAAATCTTACTTATTAAAAGACGAAAAAGGAAATTCGAATATGCTAAAAGCTCTTATGACATCATATGAGGGGGATCGCTATTGAAGGTAATGGCATACAGTTGCTATTAAATTTGTAATTTCATCCCTTATTGATTTTGTGGCGAAGAAGAAGAAGAGAGGCATTCATAGGTGACTATTAAGAAAACACATGGTCCCTCATTTCTCATGGTATAAAAAGAACGGGAAAACTATCAAAAAAGTTATAAATATGTTATCTTGTATCAATTAATTCATAAACTTTTTAATTTAGTCAATTTAATTTTGAACTTTTTGATGATTTATCAAAGTAATCATTCTAGTCAATTTTCACCTTCTATTATTGACGTCGACGCTAGCCATCTCACATGGCACTATCAGCACTGACATAGATAATTATTGTTTTTTTTTTTTTAATTCTGAAATTTTTTGACTTTTTTATTTTTGCTTTTCTTTCCAATGTAGGCCTGTGACCCCGTTGAACTTTAAGTTGAAAGCAAAAGTAAAAGAAAGAAAATTTTAAAAAATGAAAAATTGAAAAAACCTTTTAAAATACTGCATAACTTGTCCATGCCATATGCTTTATAGGATAGCTATTCACAATAATGATTTTCGGCTAAAATTGACCGAAACACTACATTAGCAAATCGTCAAAAAGTTTAAAATTAAATTTGTCGAATCAAAAAGTTTAGGATTGAATTAATATTATATATATAATAGGTCTAGGATTCTCTTTTTATAATTATCCCTAAAAAGAACCCTTAAATATCGTGACCGACTTCATCTACCATGCTAGATATTTAATATTTCCCCTGACGAAAAAGGTTTTGAAAAGGTGCGCCTCCACGAGTCCGATCCACGCAATCAAAAGCCAATTCAATGTTCTCTCCTCGTCGCCTCAGCCAAAAAGTGCATGTTCACAGGTTGTTATAAAGGATCCCTTATACTCCTCTCCTCTGCCAATTTTTACTGAGTCGGCCAAAAAAAAAACCCTCTTCTTCTCATCTCCAGCTTTTCGGGTTGAGAGAGATTTCTTGCAGATTTACTCCACTGATCTTTCCCTCTTTCGTTTTGTACATCGTTCGTTCGTATAGATCATGGACAAGAAGGTTCTTGATTACACGTTGGTCCCCTCGGGCTTGTTCATCATGATGGCCTACCACGCATGGCTCCTTCATCGGATCGTGAAGCACCCCGACAAGACCGTCGTCGGCGTCACTGCCATTAATCGCCGATTCTGGGTTCGAGCTATGATGGAGGTAATGTAAGTTTGTCTCCCTACCTTTTCTTTTTGTCCCCCGGAAATGCTTTTCGACCCTTTGCTTTCGTGGCGTCCGGCTCGGGTGGCAGGATGTTTCCAAGAACGGCGTCCTCGCGGTGCAAACGCTGAGAAACAACATAATGGCATCGACCCTGTTGGCCTCGACGGCGATCACCCTCAGCTCTCTCATCGCCGTCCTCATGACCAGCGGGTACGGCAACCAGTCCTCGCTCTTCATCATCGGAGACCGGAGCAAATTCGGCTTCTCCGTGAAGTTCTTTGCCATCCTCGTGTGCTTCTTAGTGGCTTTCCTTCTGAACGTCCAGTCCATAAGGTACTACAGCCACGCGAGCATCCTGATCAACGTGCCGTACAGGAAGATCTCGCAGCACCAGCGACAGCACCAGGCGATGGCGGAGTACGTGGCCAAGACGGTGAACCGAGGGAGCTACTTCTGGTCGTTGGGGTTGCGGGGGTTTTACTTCTCTTTCCCTCTTTTCCTGTGGATCTTCGGTCCGATTCCCATGTTCTTGAGTTGCTTCGCGCTGGTTTTCATGCTGTATTTCTTGGATGTGTCGTTTGAGTCCGGGTGGGCCGTGGAGGCTTCTGATGATGATGATGATGATGATGATGAGAGGAAAGATGAGGAGCTGGGAAGTGCAATGATGATGCGCATTGGTGGTTTAAACAACTGATATTAAACTTTCCCTGAGCTTCACATGTTAACTCTTATATAAGTTTTGCCGTATACTAAGATATTGAAATATTAAATTGTTTCTTTTATCAAGTGCGTATTATAATATTCATTGAAGGAGGTTTATCTAATAAGCAATCGCCGCATGTTAACGCATCTCCCGTTCAATTAGACACTTTAGAAGATCCTTTGATTCCACCAAGAGTGAGCATCACTTGCATCGGCAAGTCATCTGCCTATCTTTGGAATTTCCCGTCTTTGGAATTTCAACTCGATAGATAGATAGGGTGATTCGTGTTATCTGTTGTCAGTTAACCTGCTTCCTTATGCAGATTTGACAACCCAACAAGTCAACAAATGGTAGATCAGAATTGGTGACTAGAGATCACAAGAAAAGAAGCTTTCCATCCTTTGAAAAGCAAGGACAGAAAGTGGAAAATTTTATCAAAACATTATAAGTCCACAATTTCGATCATCTCTTGCAAGCATCATCGTATAGCCAAAGCACCAAAACTCGCAGCTTAGCACGCAGGACATGCTGGGAGGAAACACTCACAACTGAGTCCATCTATTGAGAAATGGAAGTGATGAAGCATCTTCCGCCTTGTCTTCATGTAGACAGTGGCATGTGTGTGTGAATGCGTGCATCTATTTTTGGCCGCAGAGAGTGGTGCATATGTCTACCCCAATTTGTGGGCATATTTGCTGTTTAACGTAAAGAAAGAGAATATGCTCAGGTCTCTCTGCTCCGGGAAGGTGGAGGCCTGTTAACGCTTTATTGTAGAGGAGCTCTAACAAGCCTTGAAGTGTATAGGATAGGGGTGCAAAGATGCAGCAGGTCAAAAACCTTGTGTTTTACCCTTAAGAGGAGTAATCTAGTGCAAGTGTGTAGGCGAATGCAAAAGCTTCTTCTTTCGTCTACCAAGGTTAGCAAAGCAAGGGGAAAAATAGATGTGCTATCTAGGAAATTCCTATCAACAAGGAACCTGGAAAATTAGGTTCAGGGACCTAGATGCCCACCTATAAAGTAATGGATTAGAACCATTGATCACAGATTGTCTGAGAATTCGCAAAATGCACAATTCAACGACTTGTTGCAATAACTCAAATTTTGTGTAGTTGGACTGATTCTAAACAATGCAACTTATCTCTAGAGAAGCCTCTTCTGCAAAGACTTGAGGATGTCGTCTCCTGGTTGATTCAACCAAATCTTGACACGGCAGTTGTTCTGATGCAAACATAAATAGTCCAAAACCTCCTGCAAAATGGGTGTTATAACAGTATTAGAATATAGTCGAGATGTCTATAAATGATTACAGGGTGATTATGAATTTAATGTTTTCAGATACAACATAATTGTCAGCCAGCAGATCTATAAGAGTGCTCAAAGCTTATAGCTGTTCTTTTAAGACATAAAATCCAAAGAGAAACAGCAATTCACCTATTAAAAGCCTGAAGCACCCAATCTTGTCAACTGATAACCGTTTTTCCTTCATAAATAGATCAGCATTGAATGGAAGCCGGAGATGCTCAACAAGCATTGAGTCACAACCATATAACCTACAGACCCATAGAACATTTGCAGTGAGATTCCCATGACTCTTCACTGCGTTAAAACTCCAGTTGACCCCAGTCCACGACCATATCTTTAATTCACTGCTGACTTTCCCTGTCTTCCTATTCATCATTAATAAAGAAGAAGTTTTCTCTGGTTACAGTGGAAATCTGGCAAGGGAGTTTACACGATGTGAGAGTAGCGCACTCATTTGAACCTTTCAGCCTTTTTCAACGCATTCTTCAACTTATAGCTTTGATATCTTTGTCCTACATCCTACCATTCACGATGAATGAAGAGTTGATGGGAACCTGCATAAAACAAGTTGCTCATGCATAAGATAATCTTTTTTGAGTCCATGCAGAGTAAAGAAGGGACACATACAGATATAGAAGAGACAATTAGATAGAGAAACTCCAGTAACAGGATTTTATAATAGTTCTGTTTATTCACATTTCATGAAGATTGGAAAAAGTTTGTCAGAATTTCAATTGTTAGCCAATAGCCCATAAGTCAAAATGTTATTTCTCTCTCTAAGAACTTTCAAGAGATCATTTTCATCCACCTTTTTTCCTATGCACCAATAGACGTCTTGGGGGCACTGAAATTCATTCCAGATTACTCGGTAGAATAGCAAGTCTACAGGAGACTATGGACTTGAACTTCACATCATGTCCGAAACTCATCCAATTTTAATTTCATCTTCATATTGCCAGCTTGAACTACTATCTCTTTCTTAGAGCAGTCCACTTTCAGAACCATTGCTTTCCTGCCAAGGGATGGAACATGAATCATTGCACCAACTGCTGGAAGCTCAGATTTTTTCTCTGCATTATAGAAGGGAAAAAACTGTTTATAGATGGACCTTTTCCATTTTAACAAGACTAGAGATAGTACTCTTGCTGAAGGAGAGTCCCCACCATATTCCCTCAATGGCAATTACTTATGCTGTTTTCTAGATAAAATAAACATGGCGAGTTTCTTAAGCAGTACCAGAAGATGATTGCTTGAGAGCTTTAGACGGGATTGTGCTTTTCCTTTGCACAAGATCTTTGCTGTCTTTATCTAAACTTTGTTGGAGCTCAGCAGCCAATGACTTCGCGCTTGTTCCTACTCTAATTGGCTGGTGCTGCACTTGGGATGCACGAAACTCCCGCACTTTCTTATGGAGCATTGAACGTGCCACTGCAGCAGCCTCTGATATTTCTCTAAACATCTTATTCTTTTGAGTTATACGTTGTTCCTCAATCCTCCTCCGGGCAGCCAACAGTTTTCTGTGAAGGTCCCTCGCAAGCCTAGAACAAAAACAGGAAGATGCTAGATAAACACAAGTTTCATTTCACACGATGCCTTGCTAGCAGAAAGACCCACTTCTTATAAAGGAAATAATTCTTTTCATAAATTTATACACTTATTGCAGGATGAAATTCATCGACCACTTTCAAAGTGCACTGATTGAGTATGTCAAACAGGAGAAACCTAAGTAGAGAGTAATCGAATACACTTTCATGAAGACTTCAACTTATCCTTTTAACAACATATAAGTTTAATAATATTTTGGGTATTTACACAAGCAAGAGTAGCATTCATCCACATAGGAGTATGAAACAAACACAAAGGATACCTAAAGAAATAATGGGTAGATAGTCCCTCTGAACTTGGATAAAGGAGAACATATAGTTCCATTTAGTACTTCTATGATTCAGCAGTTAATAGCTATTTATGACTCAGCAAAAAACAAAAAGGAAAGTGATTGCTTCTGAAAAAGGCCAATTCCAAGAAGCCAACGATTCTCACATTAGGTAAGATTGTGAATCACGATGCAGTTCACGGAATTCCTGCTTGTATTTTTCCATATCAGTAATGAGCTGCAAGCGCATACAAAGATATGTCATCAGTAATGGCTCCTCAAATGCCACCAAAAGAAAAGGGAACAAAACCAATCTCCATAAATGCAAGTGAATATAAAATTAGTCAACTGAAATTGCGGCTTGCGCTCCCAATAATGCAAACTTCCATAATCTTCACATTCACTAGGCACATGATGACAAAAAGCCTCACGTAGACCCCAAACCATGGACTGAGATTATAAAGAAGCATATCCATGTTCTTACAGTATTGGTATAGACCATGATGGAGTGTCGAGCAATAAAAACTGAACCCATATGCTACAGGAAAAGGAGTGCCAAATGTATGATATGCTACAACACGTACACCTTTCATAGAAGTTGCTTATCTTACTATCAAGATTTTGTAAGACGCCCAGAACAGTTCTATGCTAACACTAGTTACCTCATTTATCTCCGCACTTGCTGAACCATACAGTTCTCGAGCATCATTGACAACTGTGCCAGGCAATCCCAATCTTTCAGCTAAACTGATGGCATTTGAACGCCCTATAAGATAAAACGAATGTCAAGTCATATCCACTTTTTATAGATAAAGAACAGCAAATGACAGCATAAGCTATTATTAAACTTTGCGCAACCACTGCAGGACATAACAAAGGCAGTCATCTAAGGAAGAATGAAAAACCTGGAATTCCCCAGAGAATCTTGTAAGTAGGCTTCAAATTTACTTCATCAAACTCCATGCAAGCATTTTCGAAGCCAGCAGTGCTGCCAATCATTGATAATATGTAAGAGCCCAGGAGCACAAAGGGAGCATCAGATCTAGTAGGTTTTGGCAAATGTCAAAAGCAGATATGTCCTTTATGATTTTAACTAGATTAAACAAGCTAAACCACTGCCACCAGCGACAGATCTAGAATTATAAACTTAGGGGGTCCAAGTTTGATGTGAAAATTTTATTTTCGTTTTTCAATAACTGCGTGATCCAAAATAAAATATTGATTAACGTGGGGGTGGAAAGCCAAGGGAAATTACCCCTACATACCGATCAAGCACTGGGAAAGAAAAAGTTCAAAGGATGAATATGTATCTGCATTGGACCTTCCAAATTCAAGTTAAAAAACTACCTGTATTTCAGGGTTTTCAGTTCACCATGATGGGTTGTAGCTATTGTCAAAAGAGCACCATTGGCAAAAGATTCCAGCAGTGACATTCCCAGAGCCGCTCCTTCTAGAGGGTTTGTTCCCGCACCAACCTATCGTTATCACATACCAATATAATATTTCATTTTAACCTAGGGAAGCACAAGAAGAGCTGTAATTGCATAACAGGTCACTCAAAGGAATCACGTCAAACAATTATGGAGAGGCAAAAGAAAGACCGATAATAACATACTTCGTCTAGAAGCACTAACGACTGCTTTGTTGATTTTGATTGAATGTCCTGCAAATATATCATATAAGAAAATATCAACTATAAATAATATGATTAGTGGCATGATTACGTGATGGCATGATAACGAGAAAACACCATACATTTTAGTGATCAAGATAACACAAATCCATGTCCTTTAAACTTAATTTCATTTCCTAAAACTTCAAATCATATTTTCTCATCTTCTATTGATTCTCCTTCAAGTGTGTGCCATTTTTGCTATTTATTCTAGAATTTTCCAGTGTTTATAGAGAAAAGGTTAAATATGAGTCTATATAACTCCCAGGGTTACAAACTAATTCAAGGAACCCTACAACAGAAATATCCGAGAAGGCTATGCTCACACTGATTTGTTTCAAGTGTCCAGAGAAGGTAGATAAAGATTGCGACAAAGACTGTTCATCACCAATATCAGCAAAGACAGAATCAAACCAAGGGATCCGTACAGATTCAGCTGACAAGATATATAGGCCTGCAATAACAAACTTCCCTGGTGAGATACTTTAAACATTACACGAAATACATGTGCTCAGATTGTCTACAGTTACTACGAATAACTGTGTTTTAATTGGAATGCTGTTAATAGATAGATCTGGCTTGGAATAGCAGACATTTATCACTGGAGAGACAGAGATAATCGAAAAGTGAATTTACAACAGCAAAAAAAAAAAAAAACAAACCAAAAAAAACCAAAAAAATGCTGCAGGCAACCCATTGGCCTGTCTCAGAAAAGGCACCACAAAGGAAAGCCAATTATTAAACCTGATTTTGCCATCAAAGCTGCCAAGCCAATTGTTTTTAGGCATACAGTTTTGCCACCAGTATTGGGGCCAGTTATGACCAAAACCTTAGTCTCACTGGAAATGAAAAAATCAACTGCGACTGGCTTAGCTTGTTCGAGGGCTGCAACCTGAATTAACAGCAAATGTGTCAAAATATAGAATTAAGTACTATGCTCAAATTGCTAACCATTGACATTTCAAACTAACCCGCTCTTTCAGGGTTACAAGATCAATCTCTGACTCTCCTTTATTTGACATTCCTGCTTGCATTTTCCTCCTTCCTATTTCCTGAGCCATCATATTATGCAGTGAGCACCAACCCCTATATAGCATCTAGATGTCTAATGAGCGTGTGCAAGAGCAGATAGCACATCATGAAGTTTAAAGAGAATAAGCATAAGCAGAAAATTAATGAAAACGTTTAATTACAAGACATTCCATGACTCACCGCAGCAGTACTACTGAGATCCTTTCGGGCCTTGCGCAGATTTAGTCTATGCTGCTGGACCAACAAGGGATGATAAGCTTCAGGCAAAAACAACGTCCATTCCATGGAGTTTGATGATTTTGAAATTTTGTGCTCTGACAAGGATGTTCCAGCGTTGAGTATTCTACTCTTCTCCTCTAGTAGAAGCAGATCAGGACATGTGCCTCCATATGAAAGACTATAAGTAGCTCGAGCATTTATCTGCATATTAGCGCCCAAACGATAAGAAGAGCACCTTCAATTATTACATAAAACTCAATCTACAATGTTATCACCACAACTGGTCTCGCAGTTTTATGACTGACTTTAATAAGAAGTATCGACAGTAGCTTTTAGAATATAAGTTCTGTTGGAATTTCTCCAACGGAAGAGAATTTTGCCACAAGTCTGCCTATGAGATTGTGGCTAATAGATATCCTGAGGATCACACAAAGACTGGTCTTGGATATGGAAAACTGATACAACCCTAGAATTAAGCATTTTGGCAAAGTCTCCATAATAGCATATCTCTAGATGAAGTCCTTGTGGCATGCCCAGAACATTTGTTCAGTATGCGGGCAAGCCCTGAATCTGCAGATCATTTTTTTTTATTCGGCCCCATGGCTGGAGAGTTTTGGACGGACCTGGCTATTCCTAACAGCCTGGCAGGGTCTTTCATCAAGGTTACCCGGGAGTGGATTGAAGACAATGTTAAAAGCAAGTTTTGGCAACAAAGACACAAAATTCCATGGGGAATTGTTTTTTCTATGGATCTTTAGGTTCTTTGAAAAAATAGAAATAATATTTGTTTAAGAATCAGCAAATTTGCCTAAACTCACTTCTTT
This sequence comes from Eucalyptus guilfoylei, assembly GCA_016097605.1. Taxonomy (NCBI): domain Eukaryota; kingdom Viridiplantae; phylum Streptophyta; class Magnoliopsida; order Myrtales; family Myrtaceae; genus Eucalyptus; species Eucalyptus guilfoylei. The sequence continues at coordinate 7,215,483 of CM027870.1, read as the reverse complement.
TCGTTTGACTAAAGCAGGAGAATCTTATGCTACCATGAAGAATTATGGGTGTGGAAGGAGAAGATTAAGGCAGGGAACGAAACAAAGGAAACCTGGACAAGGGGGGATTAAGGTTAATCAGATGGAGCAATGTCTATGTAAAACAGAGAAGCAGAAGCAGGAGTTCTTTTGAGAGATTACCAAGAAACTGGATAGCTGGCTTCTCACATAACATAGGTAGAAGAATGCTTTCATAGCTGAGATTTGGATGCCAAGAAACACAATCAGACTTGCTCTTACGAATAACGTTAATCATTTGCATGTTCAAAAGGATGCTTTAGCGGTTATTCATGTTCTTGAAAGCAAAATCTCGCAATCTCTCATAGAACCTCTCCTTTTTTGAGTGCAGGAACTTGCTGGAAGGAGTACAGGCATACCGCATCGAGCATAGATACAGAAAAGCAAAAGAATGCGCAGACACTCTGGTTAGGTTGGAAAAGGAACAGCATATGGAGTTTATTATATTCACTGGTATTCCGGATTTTACTAAGGATATTTTTTATAGGGAAGCACTTGACAGTAGTTCAACTATGAATGAAGTAACTTGACTGGTTTAACTTCTGAATGACAATCTTTGTTGCAACAAAAAACCATATTCAATTACTTGTAAGTTGGTGAAAAAGGTAATTCAAACTGTATGAGGTCTAATTTACATTTCCTACAGGCTTCACATAAAAAGGATAACACTCAGGAAACTTGGAAACTGCACACAAAAGACCACTCTGCAGAAAAGACCAGAGAGAGGGAGAGAGAGAGAGAGAGAGACTTCAGTAGCAGTAGGAACTTACCATATCCAGTTGGATTATGCTGTTTAGCAAAATTTCAGTTTCATCAAGATCCATTTGCATCTGCTTGAGAAATGACAATTAGAGAATAGAAAAGTAAGAAGAAGCCGGTGACAAGAAAAAATATGAACTGGAAAATATGCAACCTTCTTTGTTAACATTAAAAGCACATCTTCCTCTGCCTTTGCCACCAATCCTCTTGCTCGTTGCAGCTCATCATTTAAAGGAACGGCAGCAAGTGGCTCCATGACATTACCATTTCCTGAACCACTACATCATGACAGATTCAGGAGAGAATGCATGACCTTGTACCAAAGGAATCCCAAAAACACTCCTGATCAAAATTTGACTACTTGCATTCAGTGAGAGCATTCATCATGCAAATTGTCCACCATCCTGCCTTCTAAAACAAAAGCTTTCTAGTTTGAGTTACCAAAGAAGGCAAGCAAAATTTCCTTCTAGAGAAAAGTTAAAGTTCACTATAAATTATTAATAACTTATCACCATTGCCATGTAAGCAAAACAATTACCAAATCCCCCAAAGTACTCAATGGTACTTCATTTTTTTTTTTAAATGCTCATTACACAACCAAGCTCATCTAAATACCTGTCCAAGAACCAAATGTGCTCTACTAGAAGTTTAGAAGTGACTACATGGCTTAGTAACTACATTATGTTTTCAAAATTGATAGCAAAACTGTAGAGCGAAGATCTACATAACAGTTCAACTGTCTTATGGCACAAAGTAACAGAAAGTCCCAGCTATGAGCTAAGATGAAAAAAGCGAAGAGCTCTGGATAATGTTGGTTGACTACAATCACTTACAGCCACTCAAAAGCCTTTTTTAGTGCAAAAAGGAAAGGAAAGGAAAGAAAAATGGAAGGATGTAATATATTTTAGCACCTGGATATCAGTAGACCATTCAAATTTATCAGCTTATCCATTCCGGACTTTATGCACCATCTTCCGTTGACATTACTCACTTCCTAAATAAAGAAAAATATAAAAGTTAAAACAGACAAATAGAAAAATACAAAGTATACACGCTACATAGATCTGTCTGACTGATGCACTCACCAGGGAGGATGACTCATTCCTATCATTCCTCATTAATTTGTCCATCAACTCGTGTAGCTGAACAGAGAAAATGTAAAAGAACTAGAATCAATATTTAGCATCAAATAAGGAGACAACTCAGTAATTCAAAGGTTCGAATAAGAAACTGGCTGAGAAGTGTGATGTGGATCCACAGATGGAACTTCTTTTTACACAGAGTCCTTTGATTAAAGGTAGCAAACTTTCATTTGTTTATCAATAAAAATTGACTAAGAAGTTGGTAGTCAACTCATGTGACGAAATGCTTCCTCTAAGTCCAAGACAATTACACCAATAACAACAATAAGGGTTACTAATAAAAAAGAACGTATATGATTTTGCAAATCACACTGGCATCCCCTTGGTGCCTGTTCAATGAATTATCTGACTATCTAATAAAATAACAACAAAAAGTTATGTTGCATAGAGGTAGAAGAGGCAATTGCTGCCCTCCGTGATAACATAGCCTGTACAGATGGATATTGATGCAAGAGATATAAGAAGCTTTGTGTCAACTTTTCCGTAATCTGGTGTGGAAGAGGCCAACATCTTATAGCTGCCCTCAGCAAATACAGTTGATAAGCCAATCTGAGTGCATAAACATGTTCAAGCATCACAGTCCTTGAAACATCGAAGGGAAGCTTTCTAATTGAAGGTAAAATTATGATTAAGTGAATGGCACGAAAATGGCAGGATAACTTCACCCTCTTTTCAAGTATCTGCACTTGTTCACGTGACCGTTTGAGCAAAGGACTCTGAAACAAATAAAAAGGCTAAGATGAGCTACAGAAACGATTAAGAGAGAGAAACAAAAATCACATCCAAGCCTACAAAGAAAGCTGTCACAATAAAATGACACTCTGGTAGGCAAAGAGCCACAGTAATGACAACTAACTCCGAAATATTGAAGAACATACAGCCGAGTCTTTAACAGAGCCATCTTCGTCAAGGACTTGCTGTATCGACCTAATTAGAGGTCGATTTATTATCAATTCCATAATCTGCAAGGTAACATAAAAAATTGAATGAGTCCATGATGACATTAGCAAAACAATACATGCAAATACTCTATTTAATTGTATATACTTGAGTCCCGTTATGATACCACTTCGCTCAGAGGCATGAAGCGTCTATGCCAGTCCGCATCTTCCTTGATTGCTGCTCGTAGATTCAGCTGTAGAGCATCAGCGAATTGCAAAAGAGATGCAACCGCTATTGCTTCATGTCCACTCATGGGTAATTCCCTCCGAGCACGCTGAATTGCAGACTTGACCTTTGAAAAGATCAAAACTCAGCAGTCAGTGACACCTCAAGCTCAACATCTTGTTGAAACCCAAAACACTTAAAATGACCCCAGATATCCATGCGACATGTGTCAGAGCTCAGTAGCAATCCATGAATAAAACTGAGCCAGAAGTGTATAATAGTTCTTTACTTAGAGTTGCAGTGCGTATCCGTAATTCAGAAACGAATGTGACCCACCGATGCTTAACAAATTCGATATGGCTCTGAGAAACCAATGAGAAGTGAATATGCACAGTAAATGAGATTCCTAAACTTCACGTTGCTAGAAGAGGACGAAATTAGCGTAAAAGCACTGACCAAAGCAGTATGGACGCCGCCCAAGTCCAAGCTGAAACCGCCATGCCGGTGCATTTCCACCGCCGCATTAGTCTCGCTCAAAAGCCTCACGCTCTCCTCGTACGTCTGATCCAGAGACCACAACCGAGTCTTCACAACAACAACAAACCGACGCCCACAACAGTGTCAGAACTCAATCGAAGCTATTCAAAACCAAAATTCGACATCACAAAATCACCAATCGTCTCCGCACATAGATCTCCACTCCTCTAAGCTACACAAATATCGAATGCGCGCGTGCGAAAATCAATATCGCCTAATGAATACGCGAATCCGCCGATCGACCTAGCTGACCTTAGTGGCGTCCCGGCCGAGCGAGGTGCCGGCGAACGAAGCGACGGAATCGCAGAGCTTGTCCCACTCCAGGACTCTGAGGCTCTGGAGGTGAGCAGACGATTCGCCGTTAAGGCCGGCGACGGAGGCGGCCCTGGAGACGGAGCGCCGATTGAGGAGAACTCGGTTACTGAAAGCGACGGCGAGTAGAAAAGAAGGAGGAGGAGGAGAAGAAGAAGGATGCGAAGAAGAAGATGGAGGGAAGGCGATGGAGTTGAGGAAGAGCGTGGGATACGCCATGGTCTTGCTCGAGCAGAGACCGCTCGTTTGAAAATGGCGGGGGATTTCTGGATGATGGGGAATGTAAGGATACGCACGGAAATGATAACAGCGCGCGATGGATAGGATGAGTGCGTTGCGATGACGAGGGAGAAATGTCTACTTTTCCTCCCCTTCCCCCACCTTAAGAGTTCCTAAAAATAGGAACCCATTGCTCCTCCCTGTTTGGGCAAAATTCTTGACTAGACCGGCTCCTCATATAGACTAAATTCATCGTATCCGTTCTTCATATAAGCCTTGCGTATGAGTCCCAGAATCAGATACGCAACTTACAAATTTCTATTTTGGCACGTCATTCGAGAATGGGATCAACTAACAGATCGGATCATCAATCATACAATTTGGTTTGAGTTTTGACTCTAATTTTACGAAAGTACATCACCACACTAAAGTAAATGAAGCTTCAGTAAGAAACAGTTGATTTAGAAATTAATGTTCCATTTACTTCACAAAAAAGTATGATTTGAAAAATATTTTTCTAAAAACAATCGTTTAAATCACTTCAAATAATTAATCAAAGTGAAAAATATTTTCATTATCAATAATAATTTGTTTTCTATTTTTGGTATTGATAATAATTTATGCTTAAATATTTTTTAGACAATGAAAATAATTTTTTAATATATTTTCCGAGTCATTTATTTCGGACAAAATAAACGAAGCATCATTGACTGATTGTATTAGTCCAATGTATTTACAAATAGCAATACCTACAAATTCAGGGTGACAGAAAACCATGGCTTTTTGGGCCTATCCCAGCAGAGGAAATTCATGGGTTGGGCCCAGCCGAGCATTTGCCCCAAAATGTTATCAGCCCTATTGGGAAAAGAATAGAAATTGGCTGCGGTGTCAATATCAACAGCAATCCCTTTCTCATTTTTATTTCGTACATTTTGCTTTAAGCAAGGTTCCATTGAAAAAATGAATGATTCAAAAAGTTTTTTCTCAAAAATGATTACTTTTATCTCTTAAAATAAATCGGTTAATAAAAAATCTTTTCATTATCAACATCGATTTATGTTGAAACATTTTATAAATAATGAAAATATTTTTTATCCATTCAATCCGTAAACAATATAAGTAATCATTTTTTTTTTTTCAAATCATTCATTTTTTCGTCAAATAAATAGAACTCGAGTTAAAAACTCAATGCTGGAATAATTAGGAAGTTATGTTGACATCATAGATGGAAGCTCCCCTCTAAGTGTATCTTCAAAATTGCAACAGTATAATTCAACGCCAATGCAAAGTTTACTTCCTATAGGGTGTGGGGTGATAGGGTGTGGAGGGACCGTCAACGACAATTTAGGCATAATTATTTTCTTGGGTGATGATAAAAAAATTTTATTCATTCATTTATTGAGTGATATAACCAAACATTTTTTAGAAAAAAAAATATTTAAGTTTTCCGTGAAAAGAGCACATTCAAAAGGTCAAGACAATTTATCAACGTGTCGATGTACGTAGTCGTGGCAAATAGGCTATGTGCAGCTACGCTAAAGGCATTGTATCTCCATGGCCAATTGCTCCTTGTATCAGTCACAGTGTACGCCACTTTTCTGCTTGGTTTGATCGTAGGTGCACGAACAATAACCAGACAAAAAGAGTAAGCTCCTCGTTGACATCAATGGATATCGAAGTGTCCGATCATTCCAATCCCTAAATTCCAAATTCAGGTCATGGAATGGTGAATTGGGATCTACAACACATCACCCGCAAAATGTTTAGTTTGTGTATGGATAATTCGAGGCAACACCGATGGTAACCTTTATAAAATAGCGACGAGGCATGAGCTAGCATCACTGTTGGCATTTGGCAAAATTCGAAGCATTTCGATAGGTCTGAGCCCTAAGTTCCAAATTTAGTGTCATCGGTGGCAATTGGAATCCAGTGATTTGCATGCAACCTTCATGAATCGAATCGGATAATATTATTTCCTTTGACAAAGATCATGTGATAGCCTACATTAAAACGAGATAATGTTGTTTTCTAGCAAAAGCACCGAGGCATGAAACTATTAGTCGCTAGTCACTCATTAGCCAGCCAATTGAGAACGTTATTTTTTGGATAGTTGCGAAATATATCGAAAATTTTCTCGTCTATTGCTCGGAATATGCTGCCTTTAATGCGCAATTATCTTGCTTCCTCATCACAAGAAAAAGAAGAAGAAGAAGTTAATTCATTATTGATGCAAATAATTTAATTGAGATTTAATGACATATTTAATCCCCAAGTTGGTTTTTTTCTTTTTTATATGCAAAAAGGTGACATCAAATCTCAATCTCTCTATGTAATCTACGCTTTTAGATAAGATAAAATGGGCTTCCTATTTTTGAAGAATCTCGATCATTTCTCTCTTATCTAAATATCTTGAGTTGTATATAAAATAGCGAAATTACAAATGTGATGTCAATGGACAATTACGTAAATTCATAATTTTAGTTTATCTCTCACATCTTCGTCCAACAATAACCTTTTCGAAAAGATTCTAAATCTCGAAAGGCTTCTCTTTTGATAGTTACTTACAGAAGTTGTCCTTATTGACACAAAAGTTGTCCTTATCGTTTACTCTATTAGATACGTTTAATTTCCAATCTGTCTCGCACTATCCTCCATATGGCACTAAATGGCCTTTGCCGACCCCTGTTCTACCTCTAAAATATTAGAAGGCGCCTTTTTTTTTTTTTTATTTTTGTTGGTCAAGTAATACTAAATTAGCAAGCCCAAAATAAATAAATAAAATTAATGATAAAAATTAAAAATGGGAATTGCTTGGAATTTTTTTTGGTCAGTCGAATTGCTTGGAATTAAATAAAGTAGAACTTGAAGTGGGAAAACTGCAAAGTAATGATGTTTTATGAAACCCGTCAGTTGACTTTTCTTTTCCTTTTTTGCCCAAAAAGAATTGTCAAATTGACTGACTGCCGGCGGATATTTGTCAATGTAACGCAAGGGGGTGGCGATAAGAATCCCAAAAATTAAGCCACGCTACTTGATTTTTAAGTGGGAATTGGGAGAGGTTTCATGGTGCACGTTTTCTGCAGTCGAAAATAGCAATCTGATCCACTCAAATGGATAACGAGTTCGGTTCATATGCATCACACCTCCCCTCTCCGAAATCTTAGGTCATCTTCAAACCCTTTTTTTAATCTAACACGACACGAAACACAATTACGACTTTTAGTATTCTCAACTTACTCATCAATTGACGCACGCAGCTCTAAGCCCAATATAACTCGAGATTTCAAAAGTGGAAAAATGAACTCATCGAAAGAATTGATAACTCTGCAAAAGAAAAGAAAAGAAAATGCAAAAAGATTTCATTGAACTAACAAAATTAGATTCATTGGAAACAAAGGGTGGCGCTTTTATTTTTTCTTCCTTGTGACCTATTTATCTATCCATTTCGTCAGTTCCCATCACTTCCACTTGTCATCCCAGTCATAGCCGGCCGAGGACCAATAATTAAAAAGAAAAACAAAGATAATAGCATTCCTGATGTATAAATGGAGATTCCAAGCGCGTCGCTGTCCCTCACCGTCTTACCATTTTGTCAAAGCTGTCCGTGTGAAGAACTTGCCCTCAACGGAAAAAGATGGACCAATAATGGTCGACAGAAAGGGCTTGCTGATTCGATGCAGATTCTCTTGCCTTTCTCTAAAAGATAATAGCATTCCAATTTTAGCCCAATATATAATATATTTTATTAATTAAACTTTAAATTTTAATAATACTTGAATTTTTAATCTATTCAATATAATTCATAAATTTTGAATATGTGTTCAATATAATTTCAGAATTATATGAAGATATTCAATGTAACCCTTTTATTAATTCATGATCAGGAAATATATAGTCAAAAACTATATTGAGCGGATTAAAAGTTGTTGCGATATTATATCAAAATTGAAGGATCAGTATCAAACAAATTAAAAGTTCAAGAGCCACTTAAGTGAAAATTTGTGTCCGTTTCCATCCCAATGAAGAAGGCGAAAGAGGCTCCTGGACTTTGGGTACATGAATTTTTACTTTATTCAATATGAATTCTAAACTTTAGCTAAATATTCAGTATGATTCATAAACTTTTAATCTATTTAACGTGACTTTTGAATTTTGGATACGTATTCAATATAATCCATCCATTAATTTATAATCAGGGATAACATTAAATATTTTCACACAGTTCAGGGGATTAAATTCAACGAATCAGAAGCTTATGGAAAGGACCACGTGGAACAAAGTCAGAGTTCAAGAGTGACGTTACATGTGGAGCCAAACTTCATGAGCATTTGCCATGACATACAGGTCCCGACGAAGGAGACGAAAGAGGCCCCCCGACCAGATCAGCGCTGCGATTCTATTCTCCATCATCCGCTGCCGTCGTCCATTAGTTTTTTAACTCGCCGATTACCGTTCCGTGCACTCCTTAAAAACCGGTCCCATCTGCAGCGGAGCTCCACACTCTCGCACTCGATCTCGTCCTTTCCTACGAACGGGCGGGCCCCCACTTCGAGCTCCCCCTCCTTTCCCCCGACCATCGATCCGGAATCCCGTCTTTCGTCGGAATCCCCGAACATGGGCCTCGACGGCAGCCTCGATCAAGAGTCGGCCGCGCCGCCGCCGAGGAGGTCCCTGTTCCGCTACAACTCGCCCCTCACCCAGGTCGGCCTCATCGGGCTGGTCTGCTTCTGCTGCCCCGGCATGTTCAACGCCCTCTCCGGCATGGGCGCCGGCGGCCAGGTCGACCCCACCGCCGCCAACAACGCCAACACCGCCCTCTACACCACCTTCGCCGTCTTCGGCGTCCTCGGCGGCGGGATCTACAACCTCCTCGGCCCCCGCCTCACCCTCGCCGCTGGCTGCAGCACCTACGTCCTCTACGCCGGATCCTTCCTCTACTACAACCACTACCAACACCAGGCCTTCGCCATCGTCGCCGGCGCCATCCTCGGCGTCGGCGCGGGCCTCCTCTGGGCCGGCGAGGGCGCCATCATGACCTCGTACCCGCCGCGCGACCGGAAGGGCACTTACATCTCCCTGTTCTGGAGCATTTTCAACATGGGAGGCGTCATTGGTGGGTTGATTCCATTCGCGTTGAATTACAATAGGAACGAGGCTGCTTCCGTGAATGACGGCACCTATATTGGGTTCATGTGTTTCATGACCGTCGGTGCGCTCCTTTCCTTCGCGATCTTGCCGCCGAGCAAGGTGATTCGCGACGACGGGACTACTTGCACTAACGTTCAGTACTCAAGCGTCTCGACCGAGGCGGCCGAGATTCTCAAGCTGTTCCTCAACTGGAAGATGCTCTTGATCGTGCCGGCCTCCTGGGCTAGCAACTTCTTTTACAGCTACCAGTTTACTAATGTGAACGGCGTCTTGTTCAATTTGAGGACTAGAGGGCTCAACAACGTGTTCTACTGGGGGGCGCAGATGTTGGGGTCGGTTGGAATCGGTTATGTGTTGGATTTCAGCTTTTCGAGTCGGAAGGTGAGGGGATATGTCGGAATTTTGCTTGTTGCTTTGCTCGGGACTGCGGTTTGGGGGGGTGGCCTTGCTAATCAGCTGAAGTACACTCGCGACAAACTGCCCGAGAAGTTGGACTTCAAGAACTCACACTCCGATTATGCCGGGCCATTCGTGCTGTATTTCAGCTACGGATTGCTGGATGCAATGTTCCAGAGCTTGGTTTACTGGGTCATTGGATCTTTAGCTGATGATTCCGAAACTCTTAGCAGGTAGGGCATCAGTTTCTCGACAATGAGTAACAAGAGATTCTATTTTGGCATGTAGGCCTGTGGAAATAGGGATAATTTTCTTGATTAACACCATTTTTGGGTAATTGAAACTGATATCTGGTTTTCTTCTATGTCCTGCAGGTACAGCGGGTTCTATAAAGGAGTGCAGAGTGCAGGAGCGGCAGTCGCATGGCAAATCGACCAGCACAAAGTCTCGTTCCTGGGGGAGCTTATCATCAACTGGTCGCTCATGACGGTTGGCTATCCCTTGCTGCTGGTTCTTGTCAAGTTGGCCGTGAAGGACGATGTGAAGGGTGAAGAGGGAGCTAAAAAGGAAGTTGCTCCTTCTTTTGCTCATTAGTTGATATTCCACAATGTCATTTAATCTTATGAAGTTTCTCTGTTAGTGTCGGGCTTAGCAAGACAACTAGCTGAAAAAGATGAGTTCTTTTGAATAGCTTTGTCTCCTCCTATGAGTTTTCCCATCCTGTCTACACTGGAGTTGTAATCTGTGATTGTTGACACGACAGTTGTAAATGAGACATTGTTACGTTTCCCGTGTATTTCTCTCCCTCTAAAGAGCTGCGAACATAGGTGTGGCTTATGAGTAAATCACTGCTGTCATAGTTATCGTCCTAGTTATGGGGAACACTAAATTGTCAATTATCACATGGAGCATTAAGTCACGGCAGGCAATCCATTATTTTATAGCTATGATCTGCTGGCTTGCATATTTTAATGTAATCTTCCTTTCAAAATGCCTAGGAACTTTCTGAGAAGCTGACTCTGCACGGCGTATTTTCCTTTTAGCTTTCAGACATGTGAACTGAGACAAATAGAATAAAACTCCGGGGTCACTTCTTGTCCTAGCCGACCATTTTTCTAGAGTAGATTCGAATGTCAAGAAATACTGTGGATTTAAATATTCTCATCCTATAGTAACAAAAGGGTAAACATTGATCTATATTTCCGGTCCTCTTGTTGTTTGTTTGGGCTAAAAAATATAGCATTTCTGCATCCAGCTGGAAAAAGATCAGGTTCGCAATTTCATGCTTTGGCTTCTTTCAAGTGTGACCTCTGCATTTTTCTAAGGATAGAGAGCTTGTATTGGTCAAGATATATAGCTATGAAACATCAATTACTGTCTCTGCAGGATCAATGCAATGCGGTGAAAAGGTCAACTTTTGGATGCATAATCTCAAGTAGTCCTCAATTAGCAGGAAGAGGAAGTAAGAGGCTTTGTCGCTATATTGAACCGAGCATTTGACTCCGCTTGTTTCTTAGAACTAGAAGCTTTCTTATCCTTAAAGCAAGTATATTGTTCACCACAATACAATGCTACAATGCTTCTGAGCATCCTGCCAGATGCTTCTGAGCAGTTAGGTTCCTGGGTATTTCACGAGTATTTGTATGCTGAACTCAAAACAAGATTTCTTTCCGTTATGTCAAATAGCCGAGAAAGGCCCACCGAGAAGGTGTCATAGATCATCTTATAATTCCTCTTATAATTCCTTTACTCCGAATTCCCAGAATTGGAGACTTTGATGAGGCACTGTTGGTGGTACGACCTCTCTCAGAATCCATTTTCTTGTCCATGAGAAAAACTAAGTTGAAATTCTCCTTGCAGGCACAAAAGAGGTTCACCGGATTGGTCATGTGCAAGACTTGCTTTTCTTCCACGACTTGTCCGGTCTTCTTGCTTCTAGCTTTGCCACATCAACTGTCTAGGATTTTTGCAGATGAATCTCCCCTTCCACATCAAAACGCAGAAATTGTAGTTATTCTTTGAAACGAGAGGGACAAGGGCGACATGTTTTGCGAATCGTGTTAAAGTTTATTCAGAAATCTCTTGTTGCTTTTCCTTTGAAATTTAGACGAGAAGAAGAAAAAATCCCCGAAAAACGTATTTTAGCATCTAAAGACCGACTGAATAACATCCTGAAGAAACAGATTTTCAGGCATCGAGCTTTCAAGAACACTATGAAACAAACGCGTGGCTCTTCTGCCTTTATACGAAGAAAGCAAAGCTGCGAGGTCAGTGTGATATTGTGGAACTCGACGTCACCATGAAGTCAAGTTTGAGCGGATTGTCAAGAGCCTTAATAGGAGATAGGAATGGTAAATTATAGGAAATACCCTGTGCACCAGATAAGAGTGATGGAGAGGACTATGAGAGCACTCAGCACATGAAACCAGAAAGAATCAACTCCAATTGCTAAGGAAGCTTTGCCAGACTAGAGACAGCACAATCGACACTGTACATGTTCTTGTTCTTGCCCGTACTACGTGGACCACATAGATGACTCGCGGGCTCGCTTGCGCACGTAACGAAATACGCTACAATCGTTTTGAGCGGCCAATCTCTGTTGCATGCAGCCCACGATAGGACTCAAAAATTTCTTAGCGTACGCTCTTGCCCCCACTCCACCGATTTCTGTATGATTCATTATCTTAGCAAAAATAAAAAATAAAAAAGATATGTCCCAAAAATATTTTTAAAAAAAATCGTAATGAATTCATGAGAATGTAGCTGCCTCTACTCGAGACTACTCGGTATATGACTATCTAAACGTAAAACACGACTTCAATTATTAAAACGAATATATTTGAAATCCATCTTCGCACTGAATCGAATTTGACAAAATAGCTTCATTCTGACTCCAAAAGTGGTCTCGACGTGGCCCGTGGAAGCACATTCAACCCAATTGTACGCATGAGAAGAACAAAGTTGCAGGAATTGGATGAGCAAAAACCTAAAGATGAACGCCAGTTACTTGCACTGCAGAATGTGAGCTTTATTGACCAAAATGAGGCCATGCATCACAGTTAATGGGAAAATGATTTCAATTTCTTCATTAAAGTCCATCTCAACGGATAGAAGAGCAACTTGTAGAACAAAATCCACCACCTCCAAAAGGAAATGTGCATGTTGGTCGTCTGAAGAAGATCCTAATTTCCCAAAAGCCAATGTAACCTTCTTTGCAAAGTACAGTTCAAAACTGGTTTTGACTTGCTGTGAGGAAATGAGAAACCAGAAACAAGGGAACATCATCCGCCAACTGTTTTGCAGGAAAAACTATGTTCTCTTTTCTAATTGTCCTGTGCGATGACTTCTACTGTCCTTCAGAGGACTTTGAAGCGAAAATGTTGGCTCACGCTGTTCCATACTATCTCTTCTAGAAATCACGGGAATCTCGTCCACAGCCTTTCCCGAGGAAGAAGTGTTGTCATCTGAGCTTTCAGTCAACTGAGATGAAGAGCCTCCTCCACTTGGAGCATTCCCCGGGGCCTTGCCAATTAGGCTTTTGTACATTGTCAAAGCCTGTGCCATCATGTTAGCTGGATTGGCAGTGGAGCTAGGAAGCAACAATGTTGTGCCCTGATGTAAATAGTAGTTATAATGAGAATACATCATAATCATAACCTGTGCAATACTAAGTTATTTGCAGGGAATATATAATCAAACAAAAACTCCAAATCATTTACCTCTTTGGCAATGTTTCCAAAGGCCTGGATATATTGTTCAGCAATCCTCAAACTAGCCGCCTGCATTCGAAGTAGAGGTGTACACCAAAGGTGGGAAGTCAAACAGGTAATTTGATAAGCGTCATCCTCTCAATAAAAAGGCGAAGAACATACATTCCATTATTTCACAGAAAGGATAATGACAATGCCTACAAAGATCCAAAGAAAGGCCCAATCTTAAGGGAGAAACATCTCACAATATGATCCATTCCATCAGACTATGCAAGTCACACATTTCATTTTTTTTAAAAATAACTTTCTACTTATTTTCTTCAACCCCAATGTTCTTCCCACCATTTTGGCTAATTGCAAATGTTTCCTCATCATGACTTTTCAAGACCATCCGCCTGCCACACTAGTTTTTTCCTCTTGAAAGTTGATAGTACACAGCATAGATAGAGCACAAGACTACAACAGTTTGTAAGAAGAACCTTCCATGTTTAAAATCCTCATAGAATGGAGAAAACACTTGCCACTAAGTATGTGAGAGTTATCATTACGTGTAGTATCATTGCTAATTGATGGAATGTCTACATCAACAACACTGGGAATCCTGTTATTTAAGAGAAAAGCTTACTTCAACACCTCCAGTCTCCTTAAGAGCATCGGATACCAGAACAATTCCTTTTGCTGTTGCTTGTGCCCTAGCAAGGATGGCTTCTGCCTCTCCTGTTGAGAAGAAAAGGAGCAAACGGTAATAGGGAGAACCACTTAAGATGCCTGTGCAATTGAGTATATAACGACACCCCACAATAACGCTGATATAGGCATAGTGCAAGGTATTTCCTACCAATCAGCTAAATAAGAGCTTATAAAATGGCACTACTGATATTATGTCCTCTGCCTATAACAATTTCAGGCAAAAGATACATCGATTTCACAACTAGAAAGCCAAAGCTTACAACAAGATAAAAAAGGCCCTTAACTGACAATTTCATCAGTTCCTGCAAGCATATTTCTCCTCTGAACAGAATATAAGTTTCTCTACTTGAAGCAGCCTTCAAATGAAGCATTGCATCCAGCAAACCGCAGATTATAGAAAAATTCTAACAAGATTATGAACATATTTCAACGGACCATGAGCTCTATTAACTTGATCCATCTTTGCCGCTTCTGACTCTAGGATTACAGCACTCTTTTTACCATCCGCAATATTGATGTTCGACTGCCTTTCTCCTGTTAAACATTAAAAGTATCAGTTATTCAATATGAGGATCTGCTCAGATTTTCCATGCTACAGGGGAAAAGCATATACCGAAAACAGGATGGTTAGAATATGGAGCCGCCCCAAAGCGGAAGTATCATGGTAAATAATAGCAGTTGGCAACGAAGTAAGGATGCTAGTAATTACCGACCAAGAATGTGAATCAACTAAAGTGACCACAGACTCAGTAACAATGAGAAAGAAAACAACTTTAATAGCTCATCATCACATGTCTAGTGAATATAAGCACTCAGAATACATGACTACATCACCTTCAGACTCCAGGATTTGGGCTCGTTTCTTACGCTCAGCTTCTGCTTGCATCTCCATAGCTTGCCTCACACCACGAGGAGGATTTATGTCCCCTAAAAAAGAAAGCACAGGGAAGCACATTTAAGAGATCCCCTAAAGTGTTAAATGACCATTATAACAATTTTGGACAGGCTGCAACTTACGTATTTCATAACGAAGACATTTCAAACCCCAGTCTAAGGCAGCCACGTTAATGGACTCCTGTAAAAATAGTCAACCCATAAAGCACCAGCCTTCATTCTTTTTCTCATAGCTATACCATCTAAGTATATAATCATGTAATTTCAAATTTGGGATTCAATCTGCCATGACTATTCACTCCATGGACATCATCCAATCAATGAGAAGAAAAACATACTACCAACCATAGCAGGGACAGACATAAACATAGAGAAGAACAGACAGATGCAGACAGGACTCCATCAATGGAAAACAGGAAGACGAATGGAGCTGTTCAGAAAAGGCTTTAACTCAGCCAGAATCAAAGAAACTGAGGTACTCTATGCTATCTACAACTTAGCTTAGAAGGACCATGCACTGGTAGAGTCCACAGGAGCAGAACTCACCACTATCTTTTCATTAAGCGTGTCCCGCTCCTCAAATGTCTTGTCAAGCGTTATTTTCCCAAGCTCACTACGCATCGTCGTCTGAGCTAGCTGAATAACTGCATATATAGGATTTTCAACGCCATAAGAAGCGTTGTAAGGATCCACAATCTGCGAAAACCCTATCATATTCAGCTCATTTATATCTAGATATACCAAAACAATGAAGCATTCCGTGAGAAAACACAAAACGCAGCATGACTATACCTTAACGTAAAGCACTCCATCGATCAAAATGCTGACATTGTCTTTGGTAATAGCAGACTGGTCCGGGATAGGAATGGCCTCTTCCTTGAGCGAATGCACGTAAGCTATTCGATCGACGAAAGGAATCAAGAAATGGATTCCCGAAGTTAGGGTTTTCGCATACTTGCCGAACCGCTCGATCACAAAAGCCCTCTGCTGCGGCACAATCCGTACCCCCCAATTCACCGGGGGCGTTATCTCATATCTGCAAACCCCAAGTTCACATTTTTCACAAAGCAAACACCAGCAGAAACCGAACGATTCCAACATTCGAATGCACAAAACACAAAGCAGCATCACATCCGCTAATCCACACGCCAAAGGCACAACTTTCACAATCGCGAGTCGGTTTCCGAAATCCACCGAATCCAGCATTCGAAAATGCCACGAGCCCGCGATTTCCACGGCGCTCACGGCACCGCATTACCGGACTACGCCTACGCTGACCTAGGATTTCATCGAGGAGGAGGAGCGGAGACGCAAATTACCCGGTGTTGGGGTCGCGGCCGACGCGGAGGTGCCGAACGGAGGTGGCGGCGAACGGCGGCGAGGGAGGGAGGAGAGGGGGCAGCGGGCGGTGGCGCGGCGGGAGGAACGAGGGGGAGGTCGAGAGGGCGCGGGCCGAGGCGGCGGCGGCGGCGGCGGCGGAGTCGCGGAGGAGGTGGTGCGGGAGAGATCTCAGGGCGGGCCCGAGAGAACCGGAGCTCCTCCTGAGCATGTAATTCATCTCGCTGCTCTGTGCTCTGATCTGGTGGATGGCGAATTGGGGATGACTGTTGTTGTCGGAATTTAAGGAAGAAAAGCTAAGAAGAGGGTGTTCGAAGTCACGCTGGTTTCGTGGGAAGAAGGGGGATTTCTCATGTAAAGCCCTAGTAAAACCTCCTTTCTTCCTCCTTCTTCCTTCTTCCTCCTCGTCGTCTTCTTCCTTCTTCTTGCCCAAGCAAAGCCGAAGAGATGGGGTCAAAGTCAGAGCATTTCTCCTCCAAAGTAATACCACCTAATGTAGCATTTATGGAACAATCTCTTCTTCGAAATGACACCACCGAATGTAGCATTATGGAATTCCGACCAAGGAAAAAGAAAAAAATTGCAGTGTTGCTGAGTACATGTAATCTCTCGTTCAGAATTAACAGTGTAGCATTATGGAATACATGGATCGGGCCAATATGTATGATTTTCTATCAAACAATTTAGGATACAAAATGTATTG
Source organism: Eucalyptus guilfoylei (assembly GCA_016097605.1). Taxonomy (NCBI): domain Eukaryota; kingdom Viridiplantae; phylum Streptophyta; class Magnoliopsida; order Myrtales; family Myrtaceae; genus Eucalyptus; species Eucalyptus guilfoylei. The sequence goes on along the minus strand of CM027870.1, from coordinate 7,198,471 downwards.
ATCGAACCAATATGTATGATTTCCTATCGAACAATTCAGGATATGAAACATATGGGTCGAATCAATATGTATGATTTCCTGTGGCGAATGAAAAACCAAAAAGATGATAATTATATTAAAAGTTTTAAAATTTGTCACGAATGCGCTGGACTTATTCAATCACATAATTTGAGCTCCTAGAATACAGTGCCCTTAGGGCTTTTCTATCTGATTGTATCGAAATGCCCAATTCATTGGGATTTCCCTACTAGGTCAAGTCATTTCAAGGCAAGCGAATCATTTATGATGAAAAGGAAGAGCTTCAAGAGAATGATTTGGAGTTCTTGCAGAGTGGAACCATACAGTATCAGACACGAGATAGATATTCCAAAGAACAAGGCTTTTTTCAAATAGGCCAATTCATTTGGATATTCCAAAGAACAAGGCTTTTTTCAAATAGGCTAATTCATTTGGGACCTTGCAGATCCACTCTTTTTCCTATTCAAAGATCAGCCCTTTGTCTCTGATCTTTTTCCTATTCAAAGATCAGCCATTTATCTCTGTATTTGCACATCGAGAATTCTTTGCAAATAAAGAGATGTCAAAAAGGCTTCTTTAAGTTCTAAAATTTTCAAAAAATAAGATAAAAAGTCGTGAAATTTGTTACGAAAGTACAATCGAGTCTTGAGACTCATCAAATTCATACAATCAAGTTTTTCATTGCGTGCAATTTTTTGAAAATTTTATAACTTGATTGCATTTTTACTTTTTATCGCACTTTTTGAAAATTTTGTTATTTGATTATACTTTTATGATAAATTTCTTGACTTGATCTCACTTTTTAAAAATTTTAAAATTTGATTGCATTTTAATAATAAGTTTTAGAATTTAATTACGCTTTATAAAAATTTTAAGACTTAATTGTAGTTTCGTAATTTTAGGTCTTCCAATTCCAATGCATTTATCCAAAAAATAATTTAAACTCCCAATATTGAGTTTTTGTATCATAAGATATCTTTGATAGAAAGAGGAATCTTATCTTTAAAGAGTGGAAATTTTCCAACGAAGAAAAAGACCTAATCACTTTGAAAGATTCGAACCAGCAGTCGTATATACAATTAGTAAGGTCCGGTTGATTTACTTCCCCATTACGCAATCCTTCCCAGGTCAATTCCAACGAGAAAGATTACACAGAAATCTGAATTGTAGAAAATGCATATTAGAAGCCACAGCCAAAAGAACTTTGACCTTGAATTAGATAAGCAAACCTACTGATTATGTCTAAATTCACAATAAACCCACCGCTAGTTCTATCGATCCCGCCGTACCCGCACTCAGCTGAGCAATGTCGGGACATACATTTGCTTTTCCCCATTACGTGGAAAGATGACTTAATTTGAACATGATACCGCGAATGAAGAATCCCGATCCAGAACCGCTCCCCAGCACATCCAAAACAGGTTTTGCAACATAATGTAAGCAAATATAAAACCAAATAAGCACCAAATTGTAGGCAGAGAAACTCCCATAGCACAAAATTGTAAATCTCATCCTCAACAAGATCACCAGAGTCTGCTAAATCATCCTTCAGAAGCAAATCCAACGAAAAAAAGACATAATATAAAACTTGACACCGAACGCTGCTAATACTTCGCTTCTCATTCTTCTGCGAGGATGGTTCCCTTCTCACTGACATAAATACCATCGAGGAACTTCCTGATGTCCTTGTTCTTCACATGGCATTTCTGTTTCAATACACGCAGAAATTCAATCTCAGCAAGAGCTTTTCTTCATGTGCAGCGGAACGCATGTAAGGAAAATGACGAGTAGGACGTACCTGGTTTATGAGGGCGCAAGACCGGGAAACAAGCTCGATGTCATTCCCATCCACGACCAGTTCATCCTTCACCTTCTCGGAACGGACCACAGATACTCCTTCAAGCATTTCCACCTTCCTCACCTGAGTAAAACGAGCAAGGAAAAAGATTATTTTCAGTTTCATCTAGACACACAAGATAAGTAAAGTGAAAAAAACAATAGGGGTGGGCAAAATCATCAAATGATTTGATTTCGGGAAAACTTGTTATCAGAATATAAGTCCAAACGGCTGGCAGCCTCCATTCGGCATACACGTATAGCACAGTATAAACTGTAAGCTAGATAGATAGCTCCTATCTAGGTCTCCTAACTGCATAAACAATCATCAAGAGACGAACAGAACAGCCCAGCCCACAAGCTAGATAGCTCCTATCTAGGTCTCCTAACTACGTGAGGCTGTTCATATGCAGAACTTCACTTCAGAAAAAGACCTTTTCACTTCGAATTTCCATCGATGCATTCGAACAGAGACCGCAGACGAACAGAACAGCCCAGCCCACAAGCTAGATAGCTCCTATCTAGGTCTCCTAACTACGTGAGGCTGTTCATATGCAGAACTTCACTTCAGAAAAAGACCTTTTCACTTCGAATTTCCATCGATGCATTCGAACAGAGACCGCAAAATTCCAACTTTTGAACTAGAGTCTAACGACAGACAGAAATCTCAGTACCCGGCGAGGATAAATACTTCAATCCACAGACCATCGAAATCCGATACGAGAAAGCTATCTACGTGCTGTCAGATTCACTGAAATTTCACAATCAACCCTACCATTCACACCGCGACTATCTCTTCGCTTTCAAATAAATTATTAAAAAAATTAAAAAGGGGGATTTCTCACCTTCTTCTCGCCCAAGAAGTTGCGGATCTCGATGGACTTGTTCGAGTTCTGGATGCTGGCGTTGATAGGGAAGTGAGCGTACACGAAGCGCATCTTGTACCTGTAGCCCTTGGTGACGCCGGTGATGAGATTCTCGACGTGGCTGAGGGCGGTCCGGATGGCGGCGGAGGTCTTCCGGGTGCCGAACCAGGCCTCGATCCTGAGCTTCCTCTTGCCGGTCTCCTCGTCCTTGATCAGCTGGAAGTCGAGGTTGAGGTGCTTGAAGTTGCGGGTCAGCTTGCCGCGGGGGCCCTCCACCTCGATCACCTTCGCGTTCACCTTGATGGTGACGCCGTCGGGGATGTCCATGGTCTCCGACGAGAGGATTGTCTTCATCTTCGCTTCGGGCGGCGGCGGCGGGGGCGGCGGGGGTGGCTCTGCGAAAACCGCGCGGCTGAGAGAGAGACTAGGTTGTTGCTTCGCCTCGAAACCCTAGTGAGCGCGAGATGACTGGTTTTTATACCTGCGTGGAGAGAGAAAGTCTCAAGATCGAAATTGGGCCGGACTGCGGGTAAAGCCCGGAACGCCAGGCCCGAATGCTTTTTGTGCAGGGCCAGTCCCGGCCCATGATCCGTGCCCGGGCCGGCACATGCCCAACTGCTATCTCTAAAAAAGAGAGTGTTTAGGCAAAAAAAAAAAAATAGAAAGAGTGTGTGAAGCCCGAAATGAGATGGGCCTGTTCGGGCTTTTCGTTCCGGAATATTGTTGGGCCCATTATGGAGCCAGGGATTTGGGGTTGGGCTTGGGCAATTCAATAATACGGGCCTGATTGGAACTGCAATTAAGTCCAATGGTGCAATAATGCGCGATGCTAAAAAGTTACTAGAGCGGTCAATAAAGGCACGTTTGGTAACGATTCTATTCCATGGAACAATTTTTTATAAGAAATGATTTTTTTTAGTTCTGTTCGCCAGAACTATTTCTAAGCAAAAAAATGCGTTTTTTAACTTTTCAAAATTTCTATTCACAAGATAGAAATACGTTTGGTAGGATTTTTATATTTTATATTTCTTTTAATTATTTAATTATTTTCTTATTTTTTCCTTTTTTTCTTTTTCTTTTTCTCTTTGGCCGATTGCTAGCCATGGTGGTGGCTAGCGACCGGTTGAACGAGGTCTGGCAAGCCTCAACCTTGCCTTGGCTGGGCGAGGTCGACCTCGCCCAAATCTGGTGAGGCCGAGCCTCACATGGCCACGGTGATGCTTCGACTGACGAGCCTGGCCCTGGCTCGGCATCTTCGAGGGCTAGCGACGCTTTGGCAAGGTCACCAGCCCTCGTTCGATCGGTCGCTGGTGCCAGCCATGGCCAAGGCCGGCGATTGGCCAAAAGGAAGAAGAAGAAGAAGAAGAAAAGAAAGAGAAGAAGAGAGAAGAGAGAAAAAAAAAATTCTATAAATTGTTTCCAAGAATAAGAAGCTACTTTTTTCTATTTTTTCTTTTTGTTCCTAGGAACAAAAATTTTACCAAACAGATTCCTATACTTTTTTTGTTCCCAGATCAAAAGAATAAAAATAGTCGTTCTAGGAACAGAAACAAATTTTAACAAAGAGGCCCTATATATTGATACAATATGAGAGTATGAATTGAACGGCACAAGAAACTCGAATCTAGCACTACACAACATGACTCACTCGAAACCAACATGATTACTGACTTCACATGTTGTCACCTATTTCTTGTACAAACGAGTTGTTGGCACTATGAATCAAATATACAATATTTTGGCAACAACAAGAAGATACGGCAAGGTTCACCAACACGACGTGAGTTTGTATGGGTTCTCTCTTTCATTTTCATTTTAAATTATGATAAGCAACGCGATTTTTTTATTAGGTGTCCAAATGCCAACTTTCAAAAGTCATAGATAATGTCAGTTGCTATTAAGCTGACATAGGGGGTACTATTCATTCTCCAATGCAAGCTATTATTTTTCGTGTATTTGACATCGAATGGTATTAAAACAAAAAAACAAAAAGGTCATTTTCATAGCTTAAAGCGTGATTTAGCAGCCTGAAAATAAGCACTTTCAATTAAGCCGCGTGCCCATCGCACTCTTCTAGCTCACGCGTTGATTAATTACTTCAAACTCCTGATTAGAACTCAATTGGCACGCGTGAGCAGATCACGCTTGAAGAAATTAAGAAGAGGATGTGGAAGTGGTCAGGTATACCCTACCACCATCTAATCATATCTAATCTACCAAATTATAATTCATGGATAGATAGGTACATTTGGAAAAACGAAGCCACGTAGCTTCACAAGAATATCTGACCTGGTCACGGATTAGATATCCCCATGCCTACCTGGCAAATCTAGAAGGACCTGACATAGGAACATCGCACTTTCAAAACGATGATATTTGCTATCATCATGGATCGATATCATTCGGACATGCGCCTCTTGATTTTTGTGTTTCTTTTTTTTCTTCTTTCGTGGCTTTCTTCAAGGGATTTCGGTAGTTGAATTTGAGGCATAAGTGCATTGCCGGTGATCTTTCAGCTACCGCTTGTAGCCACCAGGACTTCAATTCGACTTGGATAGGTTTCTTTTTGTCCATGACCATTAGCTGGACTGTCTATAAAAGCCAAAGGAGTCATTGACCTTATCTATGTTAGAAACAGATATGGTTGAGGCAAAAAAGTAACAAATTGCTAAGATAAAATGTCAATACACGACGATCCCACCGCCCCCATCACATAATATGATACAGGGACGAACTAATTGTAATTTGACGAAACATTAGTATTGTTTATATCTAAAGATAAATTTTAATTGATAAATCTAGTCTCATATATTCTCAATGAGGCGCAATATAACCTTTTCTATATCAATATCAATATACAACAGCCATGTCTTTACTAAAAGTTGTTTGTAACGTTGACACATGGTTATTGTAATTTACAAGAAATCATACGTCCTTTTTTTTTTTTGCAAGGACCGCTTGTTTTAAGCTCTCTGCTCATTTTAGGGATAATTATTAAAAAAAAATCATAAATCTATCGCGAATGTCAATTTAGTCAAAAGCTCTTTAGTTTAAACAATTTTTTTTGGTTAAAAGTAAATATTTTATTCATATATCAAGAACTCAAGATAATAAATGAGGGGTTCAAAACAAAGCAAATCCCAAACAAAAAAGTAGAACAAAAAAGCATAAAATGTCTTAATAAGCACACTCTCATCTTACAAGAATAGATCGGTCTCGATATAAAAGCATAATGAACAACGCCTGATTACCGAATCTCATATCATCATAGTGATAGGTGCACTTCGTAATCTCTTGCTCCAAAAGCTACGATTTGCCCAATGAGTAGTGCGCGCTTAAATTTAATGTTTTCAACACCATCACCATCTAGAGACACAAAAAACAAGTTGAACCGGCTCCAACATATATATATATATAGATTAGGAGAGATTGAATGAGCACAGAAACGACTCTAAGTAACTTCTCCCAAATCTAGATCTAGCATATGAGAGCTTCCAAAACTCAGAGGAGTCTTATAACCGCTTCCAAGAAATTATGAACTCACCATATTCCTCCTTAATCCTATTGGACTTCTTGATTTGGAGCATACTTTTCACTTGCATTATTGGGAATCAATTTGACCAATTTAGTCATAAATATTTCAACAAATTGTCAATATAATTATTCCGACAAATCTTGTCCAAAAGTCGCTAATGTGGATGTCGGGTATCTTACATGACACAACCAGCACGTGAGAAGGCCAACACTAACGTAGACAATTTTTTGTAAATATAAAAAAAAAATGAATTTTTTTTCTTTTTTTCTCATTATGGCTAATGATAGTCATCGAGCCTACAAGCCCTCATTGGATCTACGCAAAGGCTTGTAGGCCCTTGCCAAGTGGCCAACGAGGCCTTATCGACCCTCGCTGGTCTCAATGGAAAAAAAAACAAACTAATAGAATCACATAAAAAATATAAAATTATAAAATTTCACATTTTTTTTTTAAATTTGTAATATCCACGTTAGCATCGGCCATGACACGTTGTCTATGTCAACGATTTCTTTTGTCAAAATGGTGGAAAATGCTATATTAACAAATTGTCAAAAAGTTTAGAATTAAATTGATCGAACTGAAATATTTAAGACTAAATTGACATTTATTCAATAAATTTATGATTATTATTTTTGTAATTTTCCTATCATTTTACTACCTATTTATTACCCTTGCCCCTTGCTTTTCATTATCTCTCTCTTTTCTAATCGTAACCCCTTATTATTAAAGAAGTTTTTTTTTTTTTTTTATGTACCAGCATTACAATTGACATTGTATACGAATGCAGCTACTACAATACGAACACATAAATTACATGGAGTTGAGGCATAGAACAGAACAAACGAAACATAACAAGTGAAAACATCACATTAGCTTTCTGATTTTTAAAAAGTTGCTCAAAATGATGGATATCGTATTGATATTAGACTCTTGTAAAATCAGCCAAACCCTTTTTTTATCACAAAAATGTTGCAGAGACAAGAGTCGAACCCATGACTTCAAAGTTATGTTATGTCAATTTGAAGCCTTTTTATGCTCAAATGCTTATATATATAATCTTATTCATACAATAATCCATGCAAAGTGCAAGTTACGCAAAATTGAAGATATTTCCGAGCCATTGTGGCATAGATTCCCAATTTTTGCTTTGGGCTCAATTTAGAAGGAAGATACTTCCAAGGTCTTAGGTTCTAGGTTCCTCCGTCATCACTTCGCTTTTTTTTCACGAGACCATTCTAAGAAAAGTAATTCTTCCATAACCCCTTTTTTTGAAAGGTGTCAGGTTCTAGGTTCTTGCTAAGAACCTGTCCACTGTGGGCCTTCCATATAAAGGAAGAAAATGCCCTGAGTAATTGGAAAGCCGGGTCCTTATTTGAAATTGACATAGTCACTTCAGACTTTTATTTGAGAAAGTCATGATATTTTAGGCTCTTATATGGAACAAGGTCCACTTCGGGTCTTTATTTGAAATTTTCCTAATGCTTACATATAATTTCTTATTTATACAACAATTGACGCAAAATGCGAGTTACGCCGAATTGAAGATATTTCCGAGCCATTGCAGTGTAGGTTCCCAATTTTTGCTTTGGGCTCAATTTAGAAGGAAGATACTTCCAGGGCATTAGACTGTAGGTTCCTCCATCATCACTTCGTTTTTGCGCAAGACCCTTCTGATAATTTAATGCTTCTCCAACCCCTTTTTTCATTTCAAGGCAACTAAAGGACAATTACGTTGTCATTGTCGTAGTTTGGCCTCGCTCTATACTTCGGTTCGATCGTTAAGGAAAAGTTGTTTCCGAGCAATCTCCACGTTCACTTCCCTTGCTGCCAAGGTCTTTCTGGGAATTGGCACTTCCATTGCCCCTTTTTCTCGTTCGATGAAATTAAGGTACAATTGCGTTGTCATACTCGGTTTACGGCGTCTTGGTGCAACGTCCGCGTCTTTTCTGTTTTTGGGGATTCGGACGTGAATCTTCCGGCGAGGTCGCGTGGAGTTGGGAGTGCTTTGAACCGTGGACTTGAACGCGCAGACCGGCCAACAAAGGACAGGAGAAACGCGGGCACCTCGGTTTCGACGTTTGTTGGATGCTTCAAATGCCCGCTGCTCTCCAACTTGGGAAGAATTATTTAAAAAGTCCCATATTTATTATAACCGCGTCAATTCAATTCAATTCTTTTTTTTTTATTTCTGTTAATTCAATTTATCTAACCAATGCTAATATGAGGCTACAACGTTGACTTGGGATTTTTTAAATAATATTTTAATAATTATTTTCTTTTATTTAGTTTTTTCCCTCCACTTGTCACGGTTCTCGCCGGATTTGGGTGAGGGGTCGCACATACTCACCTTGGTTAGTTAGGGTGTCCCGAGCCTTGCCTATGCCCAGCATTGGTCATTGGGCAGCCCTAAGTGGAAGATAAAATTCAAAAAGAAAAATTAAAAATAATTATAAAATTTTTAAAAAAATTAAAAAAAAGTTCATGTCAGTGATGGTAAAAAAAAATTAATCAAATGAACTAAATCAATATTAATGTAAAAGATTTAAAATTAAATTAACACAATTACAATATGTTTATAACTTTTTCGTTAATCTTCCCCTTGAGCTCATAAATTAAATCTCGCTTTGTTTCCAGTCTCAGACTCAATATTATCGAAGAAAAGGAGAAAATCTAGGCTTTAATTTTATCGGCAAAAAGAACAGAACATCCGATTTGTTTTAATAAAATACAATGGAAATTCGTTTTTTTTTTTTTGGGCACCCCGCCGCGGGGGGGGGGGGGTGGTTGGGTTGGGTTTCTTTTGATTTCCATTTTTGAGATAATTTCAAGGCACGTGTTCCTAAGCCGCCTCCACCTTATCCGCCAATCCTTTCATCCCTTTTTTGGGCCTTTCTGCCAAAGGAGGTACGGCCGATGTGAAAACGAAGTGTTTCATTTGTAATTATTTGCCCAAAAAAACACTTTTGTAATTAAGGAACTTGATAAGCACTTCTTCACCTTGGCATTCTTACGGCATCTTCTCCACTAATCTAAAAACATCTATTATTTTCGAATGAATAGTAAATAATTTCAAGTATCAACACGCCTAATGTGATTTGTTATAAAGAGATGCTAGAATCAACATGAGCCGCATGTATATTGCAAATGAATTTGAGTACTTTTTCTTTTTTGAGTAACTGGCAGTTTTCTGTCTATGGCACTTTTACAATTTTAACTATAATTCTTTTAATGAGAAGAATAAATTATAGTAGACAAATAAAATGAGCGAATTCCTTTGAAAGACGGCGAGTAATATAAGGATAAAATTCAAAAAGTCAAAAAGTGAGATGAACCTCATTTTTGACTTTAATAAATCACAGATTACCTTACGGAGTGATATAAAATTCAAGGTGTCAATCACCAGATTACCCACCTCCAACAATTTCTCATTTTTCTCTATTATGATTAAGAAAACTCTTTTAAAAAGGGTTTTTATTCACTCAAATCGAAGAAGAGGGCACTTCGTGGCCGGTCACCTGCAGACCAAATGCCTAAACTAGAATTACGAGATTTGTATAGAATTTCATGGATTTTCGAGAAGTTGAGTCTCCACCACACCACCCGTTCGCCTAAATTACGCCAAAAAAGGGGGAAAGTGGGTGGGCAATTTAGACCTTGACGTGCCGTTATTTCCTCTCCATGAATGAATGGAGAAAACCTTTTTTATTCGATTCTTCCTTCTCTCTACCGCAGCTCTTTTCGATATTCAAGTTCATCCCTGTTCCCCATTCCTTTCCTCCCTCGCATTTCCCTTTATCCCCCGTTTATTCTTTTATTTTCTTTTTCCTTTTTATGTTTTGCACTTCTCGTTCTCTTGATTTTCCGACCAGAAAATCGGTGGGCGTAACATCCTTTAAATCTCGACCGCAATGCCTTCGCGTTGTCACACCCCATCCGCCTATAAAGCAAAGTGTCTAATCGAAGATTGGAACCCTCCCACGTTCTCTTTCTGCTTTTATCAAATCGACGGCCCATGATGATTCTCTCCTTTATTCAAACGAAAACTTTAAAAAGGATATGCTAGGACTGTCCAAACCAACTAGCAGTGGAGCATATGGTTTCATTCGACACAACCGAAACATCTTATCGGAGCTTGACAAGTTGACATGCCACTAAATCTGAATCCTCTTCATGAGGTCACAAGAGCATATCTCTATCCTCTTTTCCATTAGTTTCCCAAGTCATATCATGAGGTCGAGAATTCCCGAGATTATACCTAACTATTTTCGGCCCAGAAAGATTAAAAATGGGAAAAAGATAAATCGTTCGGTCAGGGACATATATTCTCTTCAGAAATTATATAAAAGAAGAACTAGAAGAAAGAAAAAGAAAAAAACGAGCCCACAAGCTTTTGGCATGAAAGTTGAGATGTGGTTGGCGTTGGTCGCAAGCCGAAGGAACGGAGGTGCGTCCCGTCAATTACGTCCACAGAGCCGAAAGCGGTATATGCCGCTGGTTTCTTCGTATGCTGATCCGCGCTCGCTCGTGCAGGCACCCACCGACCACCGTCAATTCCTCACGTCCTCATCGAAGAATTCCCCGCTTTGACTCCTAGTTGATCCGTCGAGAATACTCCATTCCCTGCTTGAACGACGTTAGGGACACTCAGAACCGATTCCCGAATCTAGTTCGAAACCAATCCTTCCGGTCCGGTCTGGTCTGGTCACCAGTCAAACATCTTTCGCCCCGTCAAAACAGCATTTCTTCTTTCATCTCCGGCTCGTTTGACAGCAATCTTTTCAGGAAGCGAGTGCGCTCTTTAGTTTACTCGACACGGGCGTGCTCTGTCCGCATCTTGTCTCGTTTATGTTCAGTTGTTTTATTTCCCACAGCAATATTAATTTCCTCGACCCTTTGCCGGCCGTCTGAAGATGTGGCCGTGCTTGAGTGCGTCATGTCATCGGGGAACCAACGAGCCGGGATCGTCCGTCCTTCGCACCCCAACCCACCGTCCGATGTGCCTTTTCCAACTCCTCTTTTAATAATGGAGCCAAAGAAGTTATTAGAGCTAAAAACAATCAATGATGTTCTTTTGCTTTTAATAAATTAAGGAAATTTTGTTTTTCATTTTGAAAATAATCACTTGGGTAATTACTTGCTTAGACGTGTTTTAATTAAGATCGAGTAAACGAAATGTATTCTCAAGAAGATGTCAAGTTTAATTCTTTGAGATATTAATATACCTCGTCATAAATTATGGCATTTCTATTCAAGCATCTTATTTTATGTGTGATAGTTCCTCAATATCTAATCGTCATTAGTAGTTCGTCTTTTTTTTTTTAACCCAAACTCCAATAGGATCAGTTCATTCAATTTAATACCTAGAATATTTCGGAACTTTTATGTTCTTAAAGTTGAACTGTGTGATTTCAATGGGATTATCGATTGATGATAGATCAAATATGATAGAGAAATGATTTGGTGATAGTATTTGATCTATTGTTGAATAACAATCTATTTTGAACAATAAAAATTAAATAATAAATAATTATCAATTATTATGGGGTCCATCCATTCAAGAATTTATGATTTACATAATAGCAAAAAAAAATAAAATGAAATGTTAACAAAGTACAATAAAAAATATGGATTGAAGGATGTAATAAGTCACAGAGCAATATAAGGGCCAAGATGAATCCACTTAAATGCCTCCTTGCTATAAAAAATATCACTCAATAAAGACAAATTCCAAATGAAAGCTTAAAAAATCCAAATTTTCTTAAATAAGGGCTTAGAGTATAATGTCAATCTTAAAAAATGGCACTTTCAAATAAATGTCTTATCTCACGGGTTACTAGCCAGCTAAATATTCCGGTCAATCAATTAAGTCTTCATCTAGATACAATTTTAATTTTAAATTATTTTATATTCTTTTTTCTCTTTTTTTTTTCTTTTTGGTGAGGTCAACCTTGCCCAAATTTGGTGTTTGGTGGTCTCACCTTGGGTGAGGATGGCCCTCACTAGACTGGGCAAGGCATTGGTGGCTTGACCACCGGCAAAGAAGAAAAAAAAAACCAAAAAAAGAAAAAAAAATGAAAAAATGAAAAAAAATAGAAAAAGTTAAAGGATGAAAATACCCTTAACTAGTCAGAAAGTTAGGCATTTATTTAAAATAGATATAATGTCTTCAAACCCATATTTAATAAAATGATATTATTTCATGTCTTTATTTAAAATAAAATCAACTTTAGGTCTTTATTTGAAAAAGTGAAAACATTTCAAACCCTTATTTTGGAATTTTCCCTTAATATATGATGACAAATGATAGGACGGAAAGGATAAATCATTCAATGCGACCTCTTAAAATGGCCAATCCAACGTACGATACAAGTTTCTAAAAATTGAATACCGCAAGGAATATCATCCAGCGGAAGGTAGAGGAAATAAAGATATGATAAATCCAAAAGTCGAATATATCCCATTTATTCGTTTCTTGAAAAGAATTTTTTTTTTTTTTTTTTTTTTTTGTTTTTTGGTTTTTACCGCATCGGCTCCTCTTTATCATCCACACGCACCCCGTTCCATCCGACGGCGGATGAAGATTCATCGCGCGATCCAGTGACGACGTCACCGGTCACCACCGCTCGGCACCCGCGCTCGGCGAAAAAATAATAAAAAAAATTGAAGCAATCATTTTTGTACTCAAAAGCAGAGCAAAATAGAAGCGTAAAAGGGGGAGGAGAACCGCCGGTACCGGTTACAATTCCGTTATTTCCCCCTTTCGCCCCACCATCGCCTTCCTCCCCGCCCCCTCGATCGAATCGAAAAAGTTAAAAACCCGCCGGTCACCGGCTATGACCCGTTCCCCGTCGCCGCCACCCCCGCCCGTCGTCGACGTCGCCACCACCTCCACCTCCTCCTCCTCGCCTCTATAAAAAGGGATAGCACGACACCGAACCTTCTGCTCCTTCGTAACCACCACCACCGACCGACCAACCGACCGCCCGCCGCCTCGCCTTCGTAAGCGTCTCCTCGGGCCTGTCGGATTCCCGCATTGCCCCGGCGCGAATCGTTCGGGCGCCGCCTGTTTTTGTCGTTTTCGCGATTGTGTTTTTTTTCTTTTGGTTTCGGTGGTTGGTGTGCGCGCGTGTACTTATACGGAGGACTCGGTTTTTGTCGAATCGGTTTTGACATGAGGAAGGAGAGGAGGAGGAGCAGCAAGATGGAGGGGCGGGTGTCCCGGATCGGGAGCTACGCGATCGCCTCGTCGGTCGGCGATCGCCAGCACCCTTGCATTACCTGCACGACCTTCAACATTCTCGCCCCTATCTACAAGCGCTCCAACCGTCAGGTCCGCCTCGCTCGATGTCGGAATTCGAATTCTAACGTCGTCCGCGTCGTTTTTCTCCCGTTCGATTTGGTTTAAGTTCGTATTTTTCGACGCGGGCTTGCTCGGGATTCGAATTTTCGTTGCTAGTTTTGGCTGAGTTCTGGAGTGACGCTTTGCTTTTTGTGCTTTTTCTATCGATGCGGCGGACGCAGGATCCGAGTTGTCGTGAAAGTGATTGCAGAGCTAATTGGCTTGCCAGGAATCATCGGATATTGGATTGGTTGTTGAATGAAAGGTCATCGATTATCTGCCTTCAGGTTGTATTTCTCGTCCATTGCTCTGTTGTTGATTGGATTGAATCCGGATTGTGGAAGGCCGTGACGATTCTATGCGGGCGACGATGCGTTAGAATGACTTTGTTTTTGTGGTTCTTTATTGGGAACGTCTGCAGGAGTTCTGGGTTGGCAATGAAGAGCTCGTCAACATGTACGAGAAGAGGCTGGGCGATGCTGGTTACATCAGTTTCAAGCTTGCCCGGACCAACAACCGCGGAGATGGTATGTTCAATTTACAAGCTGGAACTTTTCTCGATTCCTTTAGGCACGAGTTATAATCGGACTTTCCTTCGGTTCATGTATATCACCGCCAGACCGTCCCTTGATTGAACTTTAAGCACTTTTTCGATGTAGTACCACAATGCATTGATTAAACATTCAGTTTGAAGAAGTACTTAAGGGTCCATAGTGAGTGTGTAGTTTCATGGAGGGGACTTGAATTTCTAAAAAGCATATAAGGAACATTACTGCTTTCCTACTTTTGTTGATGTTTGATGATGACCTTGAGATTCTTTGTTGCTGGAAAAGCAAATTTTGTCAAGCTTATATCAACGAGAAAAATTTAATTTCAAAGATTAAGGAAAATAAATGGTTAGTCTGAGTTTGGTGGTTGTAGAATATGCAGGAAGAGGCAGATGAGGATTATGTTAAGGAATCACTAGCTTTCTACACATAATCAGATATCTTTCTCAAGTTCATTGTTGGAAAACAAAAGGATTTGGATGTAATTTCGAGTCTTGGTAGTGGCTAAATATGCATAAGGCATTCATATTATTTGGTAGATTTTCATATGTTTGGGTAGTTTGGTGGTCGGCCCTACCAACTCTCATCTGTTCCCTGAGTAATAATTCTATTGTTGAATTAATCAATCTTGGATCAAAAGTGGCCAACAATTTCATTGATCCTTAATCGTAATAAAGATTGGATGGTTAAAGTTTGCAAAGTGGCTGCTCTGCAATAGTTAAATTTTGGTGAACAATGCTGGGAAATATAGTCAGGGCTATTTGTTCATCTGGCATTTTTTTATTTGCTTTTGACTTATGATACAATTACTGGAGTCTGCAGGATTGCTGCTTGCTGTTCACAAAGACTATTTTAGAGTTATAAAATATAAGGAGCTACTTTTCTATGATTGTGGAGATCGGGTTGCTCAGTTATTACATGTTGAACTAGTTGCTCCCTTCCCAGAGTGCCGCAGCAATGATGTTCGGCAAGAAATCCTCATTGTCAACACCCACTTATTATTTCCTCATAACTCTAGTTTCTGTATAGTACGACTTCATCAGGTAAATATTTTCCTCTTCTGCTAATCTAGTCACCAGCTATAATTTCATTGGTTTTCTACCAGTCCCATTAGCAATCATGCCTCAGCTCAAGATTCCTTTACTATCTTGGGTAACAGGTGTACAAGATCTTGCAATCTGTGGAATCATATCAGAAAGAAAACAACCTGAATTCCTTGCCGATAATACTCTGCGGGTAAATTAGTTCATGGTTTCACTTCCAGAGAGTTAAACATCTTTCTTGGAAATTGTCTTGATCTTTGTATCCTTTATCTTGTGCCCACTTCTCACAGCGACTGGAATGGGAGTAAACGTGGCCATGTTTATAAGTTCCTTAGGTCTCAGGGGTTTGTTTCTTCCTATGATACTGCTCATCAGTACACTGATGCAGATGCCCAGAAGGTTCTTTAGACCCAAATTCAGCTCTTAACTTTTGTATATTTAGTTATTTCAGCGTATTTTCTATGCTTATTGATTCGTGTTTTTATTTGTTGTTGTTCAGTGGGTTAGCCACAGGAATCATCGAGGAAATATCTGTGGTGTAGATTTTATATGGCTCCTCAATCCTAATAGCTACAGAAAATTACTAAAGACTAGTTGGATTGAGACGGTGTTTGGCATGTTCAAGGTAAGTTTCCAGTTTTAACCTATATACTCCTATGAATCATTCACAATTACTTGCATATATTTGGTGCTTATTGTATGTTTTCATAAATAGTTTGAGATGCTTGATTTTATACATATCCTATGGTATCTCCTACTGAACTGAACTGAATTGCCACTGTCCTTACAGCAATTCGATGCATGTCGAAGGCGTCTTTCCTCAACATGTGGGAATATATTGCTTGGCATTGACAATTATAATTTGATAGCATTTCCACCATAAGAGACAGGATTTTAATAGGCACATGGAGATTTTTGTTTTTTGAGGATCTGTGCATCTTCTTTGTTACTAATGCTGCACATATTTTCATCTGATTTTAATCTTAGAATGGTTATGGCTTTGATTTTGTGTCTTGTTGACTTGACATAACTATTATTTTTTTTTTAAAATTTTTTACCGATTGTGATCATGCAGATGCATTTTTGAATTATGACAAAAGTATTTAATCACATAAGCTATCGTGAATATTCTTTTGTTAACTTAGCACACCTATGATTGGTCTAAAGACAAACATTGCCTTGTGATTGCAGAGGGATTTAATTTTAGAGGTTGAGGCATTTTTTTTTTTTAATATTCAAGACTATTTATACAGTTCTTAGCCAACTGAACACCATCTATTTATATTCAACAACTCTGATATATCAACTGATCAAGTAAAAGTAAGTTTTCTTAGGTTTAGAATCTTCACTATCAAAGTAGCTATTACTTATTAATGTAGATTGATCTTCCTTTTCAGATCTCAACCATCGTGAATTAAATCTAATCCCTTTACCTTTGTGTCACTGACTGCTAGCTTTCTTTTGTCTCAGTGTTTACTGAGGGAAGCTTCGCTGACAGAAAATGGTGCTTTTGCGATTCTCAAGGCTGATAATGCTGATGATTGTATCACCTACTTGGGTTTCTGTGAAGCACTTAAACAGGTAGGGCATGTTATTTCTAATAGAACTGGTGTTTAGTACTTTTAGACTGATTCACCAGCATGTCAATGATATCCTTAATATGGAGAATAGTAGTCTAATAGTCGGCTACTTTTCTGGTAGTTCAATTTGACAGGCCACAGCCATGGGCTTAGTGCTGAAGAGACAAAGGACTTATGGGTCCAAGTAGATATTGATGGCGATGGTGTTGTTAATTTTGAAGAATTTCAGGTAAATTAGATTCCCATTAGCTTGTGGAATTAGTAACATCCATGCTTCTTCAAATCCACATATTCGGCATATTCCTTCTTGAAGAAACAAGCCTCTGGGTTTGTTCTCATTTCCAAATTCCACATATTCCTTTCTTCTTCAATTTGGTGTTCCCAGGATCCACTGTTTTGTGTCATATTCTGTTCTGTGCTTTATTCTTCATTCCCCCCTCTCAAAACAGAATTAATGGAACTTGCTTTTATCTCACTATTTTACACAATTGTTGTCCACTTGTGAGAATAATTGAAAAAGCATTTGCAGCTTATGCTTTGAAGAGTGTTTGCTTGATAACGAGACCTGATCAACAGATGGGCGTCCCGTGGGCCTGCCCCTAAAATTGGCTTGGCTGAATTTTAGGTCTGTGGGGCTAGATGGTGGACCAGGTCTCTGCAAGTGCCATGAGGTGCACCCCGCCGATGTGCTGGTTAACAGAGATTTACGTTTTACTAATTACTTTACTGTTTAAAAAGTTTAAATACTAATATCATAGAGATAAATAGCAAAAAACTCGAGAAAAACTAAATCCCTAAGATTTTTCTTCATTTTTTTTGTTTTTTTTTTTCCATTTCTATCAATTCTTGTTAACCACAACATTTAAAAATAAGAAGAAGAATTGTGGTCCAATCGGCTGGCCTGGCCTGCCCATGTTTTCCCAGGTCTGGTCGAGCTCACCCAATGAGCAGATCTCTTAATGACTATGCTTGATGAATTTAATGTCTCAAGAACTATGTCCTATCTAAATGAATATACACCTGCCTTGTTTTCCAATGCATTGTTTATGATAAATGTGGTGATGCAGCAACAAATCTGGAACCCTTCTTGGTCTGAGCAAAGGACTGAAGAAAAAAGCAAGTTTCAAGATGGAAAAGGGTGTCAGGAGCAAACAATTGGTTTCAGTGTGAAAAATGCAGTTCTGTTTCCACCTGAAGTGGAGAAAGGAAGGTGGCCTGAAAACTATTCTCTCTCCGATCATGCTCGACTTACTGTGGTGTTCTCACCTATAAAAATGCCTTGCTCACAGTTGATATCCTGACACTTGTCTGGTGCATCTGGCTCCTTGGATTTAGGGTCCGGTGCAAGGAATAAGATATGATCTGAGGGCCAGTGAGAGTGGAAAGATCTTGGTCTAGCTCACTACTTGGAGTTGGCATATCATTACATTCTCCTAATGCCAAGGTATAATTATGACATGATCACGGTATTCTTTGCCATCCATGAGCATCTCAGACCCATGCCTTTAGTGGACTAAGGGACCCAGTGAGAAGCTCATTTCAGTCTTATCATTTCCCTCACCCATTTTTCAGATATCTTCACCATCTTTATCAGTCCTCGTGTGTTGTCACATTTCTGCTCCATGACTTCCTATACCCACTTATTTTTCGAGAGTAGTTATTATACTGGATCTTGAAGCCTTCGGGGTTTTGCTCCCATGGGTCTCGACGCAATTTTGGGAAAGCCAATAGAAGCGGCGAAATAAGGAAGGAGAGAGATACATGAATAATTCAGAGAAGTAGATACCTGTACATTCCACAGGTGATACGTAGTCTGTACATGAGAGATTTAGGGGTTTTTTTTTCTTTTTTATTTTTTCTAAGTTGCGAGAGAGTTTTGCTTTGTTCTGGCTGACTTCTGCAGATTGTAATTGTACAGAAACAAGCCATGATATGCTCAATATACAGAGGGTTTTCGAGGGGATTGTTGAATACATGGATTCGGATGTATGGAGCTACGCCTCTTTTCATAGTAAATTTAATCGTTTGTGTCTTCATGGACAGATATAAAATGTTCACGAAAATTATACGAAGCATAATTCCTCATTCTTATTTCATTCACCAGGCGTTTGTGACTTCAAGTAGACGCCACTGACAGTTTCATGGCTCGATGCAGTATAAAACGCCCACAAGCGACGTTATCTTTTTTTTAATGGATCGTTAGGATAAGGATGGTTTGACAAAGCTTTACAAGCCCCGAAAGCCAAGATGACTTGAAGTTAGGCTAGTTTGTGTAAGGCGCTCCTTAGTTTCAAAAGTCGAGTACTCTTTTTGAATTTGCTACGTAAGCTTGACTCGCCTCTTTTAAGTTCTAGAATTTTTGTCTCACTTACTTTCCACAATACTTATTTGGAGAAATGAGGGCAATCTAATGAAAGAAAAAGTCTTTCGTTTCTTTGGAGTTGATGCTTGCGTGGGCGAGTGAATCCAAGATGGGGGGGGGGAATTTTTTGGTGAAGTGTATGGAAATGGTGTGTGTGGAGATAGTTGTCGATGGGTGAATAAAAATGTAGGATAGAATACAATTACCGCCAAGGTATAAAAGACGGGCCACCACCTAAGGAAGAAAATCGGGACAGATGAAGTTCACCACCAAGGCTTAAAAGGACAAGCCACTCGTCAAGGATAAATGATTTAGAGATAGGAGAAGATCACCACCAATACTTAAAGGAAAACCATAGCCGAGAATAAAGTATCTTTTAGCTCACCACCAAGGAGTAATATACTCTCCATGGATAATGAAACCGATATAGGAGCTATCCACTTTCCAACGATATTTGCTCACAGAAAGGAAATCTCATATATTTTCATTCATCAAAGTCGTATATTTTATAATTAAGAACTCTCCTCAATTTATAAGATGACTGTGACATAGGAAATAGACAAACAATTAAGTAGACATTGGAACTATCCAAACATTAAAGGATATGGATACTAGAAAGCATAATAAAGACCTAGGAACTGAGCGCTTTGACTCTTGAAACTTACATACATATAATAATTACTCCTAGGAACTTAGAGATGCAATTAAGGACATGGGAACTCGCATTCTTGATTCTTGCGCCTCCTGTTGTCAAAATTTGTCCACCAACGTAGACTAAAAAATAATCACCTTAAGAGTTCATCAAATATCTACGGACTTTGTCTAGAATAGCCTCCTATCGATGTGGTTGTTGTTTGGCTTTGATACTGACAAAGAATTTGGTGAATCGACAACTTTTTAATTAGTTTTATGATAGATAGTTTTCTGCATTGATATTTTCATTCCTAGAATAATTGAATCACGTTGTGCCCAAATTCAGCTTGGGCTTGAATCATTATTGATGGTGCTGAGTTTGTTAATGGAGCTAAGTTGGATGCTCTAGCATTAGGAGTTACGTTTCCTCGTTCCGGTGGACAAAACCTGAAATGTAGGTAGGTATGTCAAGATGGATCATAAATCAATTTCTTAGTTTATATTTAAGGGGTTCAGCTGTTATATAATTTAACATATTCAATAAATGAGTCATAAATAATTTAGAATGGTAAAACCCAAAATAATATGAGCATTAAATGGGTTCATAATTTACTTAGACTTGACCCACATAATTAATATAGGTCTAATTAGACCATTAGCATAATTAAGGGTAGTTGGTAATTTTCTCTCTCCTTCTTTTTTTGGGTTAATATTCTAAAAAATTCCAAACTGGTACATATGCGACAAATTTACTAAAAACTAATTTTTTTGTCACCAAAAACTCCAAATTGATACACTTTTGACAAATTTATTTGAAATTGGTACACTTGTGATAAATTTATCCTATGTTAGTTTCTGTTAAATTTTACTATCAAATTACTAAATTGAATGACACGTGACGATTGACTGGTATATCAATTTGCGATTTTACTCTCTGTTTGTCACAGTTATATAATTTTTGTGATTTTTTATAGTATTAATCCAATTTAACAAAGGGTGTATTTATCACAAATGTATCGTTTTAAATTTTTGACGGTTGAATAAATTAGTTTGGGGTAAATTTGTCACAAGTATACCGGTTTTAGGTTTTTTATGGTCAGTTTGAGTAAATTTGTCACATGTGAACTAGTTTGGGATTTTTCATGGTAAAAAAATTAGTTTGAGATAAATTTGTCACACGTATACCAGTTTGAGATTTTTTAGGGTATTAACTTTTTTTTTTTTGTTTTTTGTGTTTTGTTTTTTTTGTTTTATGGAATAGAAATCCGTTTGTGTACTTTTGTGTTCTTGGGAACAGATTTGTTCCCGTTGTTCCCAGGAATAGATGTGGAATAGAATTAAGAAATAAAAAAAAAGACTTCTTTGTTACCGGGAACAATTTAAAATCAAACACAAACTATTTTTTTTTCTTTCCTTTTTCTCTTTCTCCTCTTCTTCTTCTTCTAGCTAGTCTCTGGCTTCGGCAATGGCCAATGACTGGCGATGGGTGACCTCGTTGGCGACTAGCTAGAGAAAGAAGAAAAAAAAGGAAAAAAAGAAAAGAAAAAAAAAGAGAAAATATAATAAAATTATTAAAAAATATTTTAAAAATTCTAAATCATAAGAAAAATTGAGGTTGGGCCAAATGCATTTCTATTCTAAGAATAGAAATTTTGTGCAGTTATCTTTGTTATTTTGCTTAGAAACTTGTCTAGGGAACATAAATTGAAAAAGGTTTTTCTAAATAGAAATTATTCTCGAGAATAAAAATATTACCATATGCACCATAAGTATATGGATCTAGTTAATCTCTAGTTGCATAGGAAGTGCGACGAAATTCTTGTATCTCACTTGGTTAGGCTTGTGATGACTCTCGTTATAGGCTAAATGGAAACTTTAAATGATTACAATATTGCATGAGATAAGGGTTTGAGAGAGCTCGCACCCGATTGAGGGCCATTAGCCCCAGGTTGAGGGCCATTAGCCCATCTTTAGGCATTACCTCTAAACATTTCTTCCCTTTTCGAAATTGAAGTAAACATTTGGGAGCTCGTTCACTCTGTAGTCTCATCTCAATTTATGTATGAGTTTTCTAAAATTGGAATAAATATGAAAGTACTTAAGCAATATAAATTAAATCGAGTATGAGTTGGGTTTAGATTAGATTTGGCTATGGATTATTAAATTTGTATTATGTAGAAATTGATTAATTTGGATCGAATGATTTTACTACCCAACTTTCTTTTTCGAGGGGTATGGATGCAGGTGAGCAGGAGAGGATTATCTATAAAAGGTTGCAAATTAATGTGAAAGAAAAAAGTATTTTAACAATATAAATTAAGTTGAGTATGAGTTGGGTTTAGATTAGGTTTGACTATGGATTACTAAATTTATATTATGTAGAAATTGGTCAATTTGAATAAGACCATTTTACAACTTCTTTTTTGAGGGGTTTGGATGGAGGTGAGCGGGAGAGGATTATGTATAAAAAGTTGCCAATAAACGCGAGAGAAAAAATATAAAAAAAGTATGGGGTGAGAGAGGCTCGAACTCTCGACCTCAGGATAACTCTTTAAGCTATGAGACCTACGCGCTAGCCAACTGCGCCACCACCCCTTTGCTGCACCATCACCGTCTTTAAATTATTTAATCATTAAAATCACGTGCGCCCACCACCTTCTCTCTCCCCGTCTCACTCTCTGACTGTGACTGTCTCGAATCGGGCAATGGCTCGCCAGCCGAGGAACGGCGCTCTCCTCGCCGCCCTCCTCTTCCTCGCCGCTTCCCTCCTCGCCGTCCGCTGCGGTTGCGCCGCCGCCGCCTCCGCCCACGGCGGCTACGACCGGGCTTACGCCGACGAGCTCCTCAGCTCTGCCAAGCGGGACCTGCCGTGGCTCATGTCCGTCCGGAGGCGAATCCACGAGTACCCGGAGCTCCGGTTCGAGGAGCACAACACCAGCGCGCTCGTCCGGGCCGAGCTCGACCGCCTCGGCATCCCCTACTCCTACCCCCTCGCCGGCACCGGCGTCGTCGCCGTCGTCGGGTCCGGGTCGCGGCCCGTCGTCGCTCTCCGGGCCGACATGGACGCCTTGCCTTTGCAGGTAATAAAAAAAAAAGACGATCGATCGTGGTAGGACTGTACTTGGTTCTTTTGCCCGTCCAGAAATATGCTTGATGTGTACTTTCTTATTCAAATATGGAATCGGAGATCTGGTCAACGCCGAAAAGCTAAGATCTTGATAACTTGGTTTGTGGTATGTCCCTCATTGTTGTTCTTGTGGTGGGCCCCTGCTTTGGCTGTCTATTTGAAATGCCTAAAAGCTAATGTCTCCGAGTATTACATGAATGAAGCCTTTAAAAGTATGTCAAGAAATGTGTACGGTATGAATTACATGGGTGCCCGCATAATGAGTATCTGCAACTGTTTGACGACTTCATTAGATCTTGTTCTGCGTTGTTTCTTTCAAATGTTTTACATTTTTGCTGCTCTATTTTTGTGTTATCTGTGGATTTGCTTAAAGGTTTGGGCCAATTGTGGGAGTGTAGGAACTTGTTGAGTGGGAGCACAAGAGCAAAATTGATGGCAAAATGCATGCTTGCGGGCACGATGCCCATACGACCATGCTTCTTGGTGCTGCGAAATTACTGAATCAACGGAAAGATGAACTTAAGGTCAGTGTTTACTTGCAGTCAATCAAATGACAGTTTTTCAGTAGAGTTGGTGAGAGTCTGTGACGGTAGTGTGCACTGAAATTTTGTGGCATATAATGGCATTACTAGTCATTTTTTCTACTTTGCCATTTAGACTATAGAAGTAAAAGAACTTGTTCGCTTCTCTAGGGTTTGGAGCCTTTATTACTTTGTTAGTGTCCCTTTCACCGTATAACCAAACCTTAATTTTCAGAAATTGAAGCCCACATATTGAGTCCATGCCTCTGCATTGGGTAAGATTTCTGTGCGGGGAGCCAACAACAGGGTACTTGACTATTTGCTCTGTGCACTGGACTTCTTTAAGTAGACAACTTAAGAGTACTCTCCTTAGAGGCCAGGGGACCATCTTGAGATTGCCATCCTTCAATTACTGTCAGCTGGTTTGCAGTTGAAAACTTTGAAAATGTCAATTCGACCTACAAGACTCTCCTGAGTTACAAGTGTTAGGCTTAGAGCTATGTGGCACTGACTTAGATCTGGTGAAACCGATTGCCTAATACCCAAACGACGATGCTAGCTAGGACTCCTTTTTCCAGATTCAGCTCATCTCTATCTTCTGTCTTGATGGGTTTAGTCTTATGGACTTCAGGAACTCTGATAAACCTGGAAGTAACATTCTTAATTGTGCAAATTTTTCAGCACAATGACGTGATCTATAACTATAAGGATGTTCCCAGCAGCCAGATTTTGTTATGGATGGTGATTGCATGACAATTACTCTCATATCGATGATGATGCAAATGTATAAGTTTGTCAGCGACAGAATTGTTTTTCTTTATTTATCTCATCTTTTCAAATCTTGTCATCTACATTAAAATTTCTTAACTACTTATGTAAGACAGACATAGAAATTTGAATTCTTCACCTTGGTCAGGGGACTGTAAGGCTTATTTTCCAGCCTGCTGAAGAGGGTGGAGCTGGTGCTTCCCACATGATCAAAGAAGGCGCGCTGGGTGATGCCGAAGCAATATTTGCTATGCATAATGATTATACAACGCCCACAGGAACCATTTCTTCACTTCCTGGCCCGAACTTAGCTGCTGTTTGCATGTTCAAAGTTAAAATAGAAGGAAAAGGCGGGCATGCTGCAGCGCCTCATAATAGCGTGGATCCGGTACTCGCTGCTTCATTTGCCATCTTGGCACTTCAACAGCTTGTCTCAAGAGAAGCTGATCCACTTCTCAGTCAAGTATGTATCTTTGAGACTCTGTTATGTAAAAATTTGGCTTACTCCACTGCATGCTGCATCATGACATTGTAAAGAATCTTGCAGTAGTTGACTAGCTAAAATGAATTTGCTCAGAGCCTCTGCATCATGACACTAAAGAGAATTTTGCAGTAGTTGATTAGCTAAAATGGATTTGCTCAGAGCCTCATCAGCGGGGTTTTGCACCCTCTCCAAAATGGTGCCATAACAGTACATGAAGTATGTTTCCTTTACAAGTTTCTCTGTTCTACACTGTTGATGAATCTTATCTCATATGCATCTTTATCTTATCTACTTGTCATTCCACATCAATGTGGCCTCACAAGAGCTTTACAGACATGAACTCTGTGTACTACCTACATTTTAGATGCATTTTCATCTTAAAACCACTCTGCTATTATGAGTTTGGTAAGTTATAGCTCATGCATCAGCTTCATTCATATAGTACCTTTCAGTCACCAGCTTTATTTTACATAGTCACGTATCCCATAGCTTTGGGTTCGTGGACAGATGGCATTTTGTTTGAGGCAGCCATGGAGCTACTATTTCTGCAGCTCAGTATGCCGTTCTTGGTCAAAGTATGTTTTGGGGGATTTAATGCAATCATTTTCTTTTGTTTGAAGGTGCTCTCTGTTACTTATGTTAGAGGTGGGAGTGGATTGAACATAATTCCTCCAGTCGTCGAATTTGGTGGCACGCTCAGGAGTCTAACCACTGAAGGCCTGCAACAACTCCGGAGGAGATTGATTGAGGTATGCATCATAATATGTACATTTTTCACTTTCATTACTTCAGATGCAAAGGCAGTCTTTATTCGAACACTCTTCTTCAAAATTGCATCGCTCAGTAGATGCAACCAGAAACCTCTCAACTTGTTATCTCCTTCATTCTTTTTTAAGTGCTCATGGTGAATACATAACCTCACCACAAAACCTCCAACTCCAAGAAAAGCAATGCTATGTAAATAATTGCACAAAGCTAGCTGATTCATGTTGACATTATTAGGCATTCCCTCCATTTAAAAAGAACTTTTGCAGGTCATTGAAGGTCAGGCAGCTGTACACAGATGTAAAGCCTATGTCGACATGAATGATGATGAATATCCAGCGTATCCAGCTGTTGTGAATGACGAAGCCCTAACACTGCATGTCGAGAGGGTCGGGAGGCTTCTGTTGGGTCCCGAAAATGTCAGGGTGGGTAAGAAGGTCATGGCGGGCGAAGATTTCTCCTTCTATCAGGAACGGATTCCTGGATTCATGCTTAGCATTGGGATTGGAAATGAGGACGTGGGGTCGGTTCATTCCCCGCATTCCCCTTATTTTTTTCTCGATGAGGATGTGCTCCCGATAGGAGCAGCAGTACATGCCGCTTTGGCAGAAGTATATTTGTCTGAGCACGAGCATTCATCTGTACAGTGAAGAAATTTATTGAATGACGTGAGTAGGCAAAGATGGAGTTTACCGTACTTGTAACCCCTAATCCTGTAATGTACTTATAAATAAAGGCTCAAACAGAATATCGTGGGGTAATGTTGGTTCTGTCGTTGCTTTGGAGACTCGCCATTGATGTCGCCTTTTGATCGTATCACCTGCATTCAACGAAAGGATTGATATGCTGTCAATCCTCTTGTAAGACGCCTTGGCCATGATTGAGAAGTTAGTCCTGCTGCAGAATATAATTCGCAAAGAAACATTTAACGCAGGACGTCCTCATTCCTCATAAAATTAGGTTGATCTCCTGAGTCTGCTTGGTCCTGCATTTGGCACCTGAACGCGTGTCCTCTCTTCCTAGAGGGGTTTTCTTGTGACCTTAATTCTAGCAAACCGATCCTCAAACTAACTATACCTACCAGTCACTCGCATAGTTGCCCAATAACTTCAAGGGTGATTTGGTACTAGGTGGAGTATTGTCTATGGGAAGTTTGACTAAAGTTGCCTCCTGCCATCACTTTCGAAAGAAAAGCATGTGGTTTAATGTCTTAAGTGGCTAAGCAACCATCTAGATTCCACAGACCGCCCATGCCAAACCAAAGAGGCGAGTATGCACCTTCCTTAGAATCTCTTGATTAAATTAAGAAAACGAGAGGTTGGCAAAGAAATAATTAGGAAAAAGTGAGGATCCATCAATGGAGGGTCAACCTTTTTCTGTGGCTGTTCTTTGGAGACTTTTGCATCTGATCAGCTGGAATATTTCTTCACCAGATCTGGATATTGAGCAGCCTAAGTTGGAGTGTTTGATTGGCGTCCCATGCTGAGTCATTTACACGTCTTTTTGTCTTCGACTTTTGTAAGTCTGCCTTTCCTGTGTTGGCCTTACACGTCCATTTTCTTTGCTCTTGCAATTTTTCCTTTAAAAAGAAAGGAGAGAATTTGGGAGGAGGATGAATTTTAGATTTCAATAAAAGGGGTTTGTCAACAGACATTAGCGGTAACAAAGACTCGCTTACACCATAGATTAACAAAGTAATTGTGTCAAATTCTTCTTCAATGCATCACTATGTCCACTTAACCAAATGCTCGGCTTGAATTTACTACGCTATCTTATTGGTCGTATCTGTCGAACTGCGTTTGGTACGCCTAAAATCACCCATCAGTTTAATAGAAGGAAATGTGTGCCCCAAATCAAAATCAATCTATTTCGTGGGTTAATGCAGTTGGGTAAGGTGGTGAAAAATCAATTCGGATGGAGAAAGTGGGTAGAGACTAACAAAGCCAATGCCATAGCTTTCGGATGACCTGAAAGTGCAGACAAAGAAAGAACTGTAAAGGGGAAAAGGGGTTAAAAATGCTTACTTAATTGACATAAGTTTTCTTTTGTTAAGGAACCGTGTGGTATCAACTTTCAATGCAGAGTCATTCACACGCCAAACTTTCTTGGCTTTTCCCGACCTCCACGCTTCAACAACCCCAGCTCAAGTTACCGAACGAGAAAGCTTTACGTATGTGATGGTGACATTTTAATTTATTTTGAGTAAGTTGGCAAACATAGTAGTAATGATAATGATTTACTCTTCCATATGACGTGTCTGTATATGTACTTCTATCATTTTAGGAGCCACAAAGTAAGAGCACGAGAAGTTAAAACTTGTCATTTCTCAACTCCACGCTTAATCAAAGCTGGACCCTGTTATATAGCTCGAGAGGCAGACAGATCCACAAAACCATACAACGTCCTTTGGCCAAAGACGAACCATACCATACATTGAAGTCACCTAAAAAGCTATCAAATCATTTGTCTCTAAACACTAGCTGCCTTATCACTTCGTTGATACTTGCTACATAGAAAAAGAAAAAGAAGAGAGAGGAAAAGGACGATTTATTATATTGTGTAATCGATAGGACCCATTTGATAACATTTGTGTAAAACGGTACGATTGTACCTAATCAAACTCTATTTGGGATTTAAATTTTGCACCTATTAGTCTTGAAATTTCGCATCGTGCACCACCCGCCAAGCATGAATTCACCTCTTGCACCTTCCGTATCCCATGTTATGTTCAGAAGTATAGCGTAGGTGCCAAAACTTGGTACAAGCGGATACTTTCATGCCAAGTTTTTGGCACTTGAGGTGTCTGGCACTCTCATGTTATGTGACCTAAACCATAAGCTAGGCCAAGGGACAGACTAATTGTATTGCTTAAGACTTAAGAATATGTTTCTATTCTTTTGGCTAGGAAAAACTGATTAGGTTTAGCTTTTCTTGCTATTGTCCATACATGACCTACACATGTGTGTGACCCTTCTCCACCTTTTCATGAAAGATCTACCAATCGGTGGAAAACTCTCTCTCTCTCTCTCTCTCTCGCTATAAATTGCAAACCATGCCTTCACTAACTGCTCCCTCCACTTCTACCTCCTTCAGCCTTTGAGGAGATGAAGAGAATCCCCAAAGAATTATTAAACTAAGGAGGATCGCTATTCTTTGCACATTCTTGCTAGTGGCATTCCATGTGCCTTGGAATCCAGATAAGCCTGTCTTTTGCAAATTGCGCTGTGTCAACCGAAAGTCTAAACTATATCTAGGTTACTCTCTCTAGGTATTTATACTACTTACTTCAAGCAAGAGGGGGTTCATCATTTGGAGAGAAGATATGGGTGAAGAGGCCAAACAGGTGATGGGATGATGATTTTGGGTTTTGATTTTCTTTGCGTGCTTTTGCCTTTGATGAAGCATAGTGTCATTCTTTGTCTAATAGAACTCTTTTTAAGAACATTGCTCTATGTTGATTAGCAAATCCAAATAACAAAAAAGGTTTGGGTTCAATTTGTCACGGTCATCGAAATGAATATAAATTCGGTTCATTGCGTGTATGGATTCTTAATCGTCTTTTCTTTTTCACCTATCTTCAACTCATGTACGTTGAATTATGGACACATCACTTGATTATGAAGCTTAATTAATATTCTATTTGCGCCTATGTTTTTCCCGCACGTAGTAGTCTTCAATTTTGAAGTCAGAACATCGTTTTGACAAGTTCATTTTCCAATGTATTGAATTATTGGTGAAATACTTTATCAGGAAGAAGCAAAGGTAGAGGCTAAGCCAGAGGAGAAGGCCTCAGAAAAGGAGGAAGCGAAAGTGGAAGAGAAAAAGGAGGAGAAACAAGAAGAGAAGGAGGAAGAGCCAAAGCCACCTTCTCCCCTCATTTTGTCGGTGGACTTACACTGTGCTGGATGTGCCAAAAAAATCCAAAGGTCCATCATGAAAATTCGAGGTAAAAATCCCGAAATTAGACCATCATTATTTCCGTAGTCCAAATTTCAAAATTCTCGAATTAATGATTCAGCAATAAAATGAGTTTATTCGCGGTATATCAGTTCTTTTATGGTCTAGTCATGGATTTTTAATACTCACATTGTCTTCTTTCTTATCTATTTCCTTTTTTTTCCCTTAATTTCAGGAGTAGAGAGAGTTGAAATTGATATGGGCAAAAACCAAGTGACTGTAAAAGGAGCAGTGGAACCTCAAGCAGTGTGCAATAGAATCACCAGAAAGACCAAGCGAAGAGTCGACGTGATTTCTCCGCAGCCTGCAGCAGAGGGCGAACCACTTCCCCAAATTGTCACTTCACAGGTCTCATTGGATTTGATAGTTAATCACCGAAAATTACCACATGATTAATCCATACTGACGGTGAAAAGATAAAGTTAATTACCCAAATTATATTATGCAAACTAAAAGGGAAAAATGGTCGTAATTTCTCTTTGTAATTAACGCTTTTTGTTTTTTTTTTTGTTTTTTTTTTTCAGGTTAATGGATCAGTGACTGTGGAGCTAAGCGTCAACATGCACTGTGAAGCCTGTGCTGAGCAACTCAAGAAGAAGATACTCAAAATGAGAGGTATGATCTAGCATATGTGTATAGATATCATTACAATATGATCAGATTAGATAAAAAAAGAAGAAGAAGAAGTGAGACTTTGGGTAAATCTGAAACACTTCTTCATATTGGATTTTCCAAAAATTTGTTTGTCATCCTTAAATAATGCGACGAAAATTATACACTTTTTGTGGGCAAGCTATCGTATTATAAATTTATATCTTTTTACTTATTTGATGTGTTCACTTGCTCTTTATTAATCAACAGGGGTTCAAACGGCAGCAACAGAGTTTAGCTCGGGAAAGGTCATGGTGACAGGGACTATGGACCCCAACACGCTTGTCGACTATGTCTATAGACGGACCAAAAAGCAGGCCAAAATAGTCCCCCCACCGGAGCCGGAAAAGCTAGAGGAGAAAAAGGAGGGAGGCGAACCGCCGGAAGAAGTGAAGCCGGAGGAGAAGAAGGACGAAAACAACGGGGGAAAGAAAAAGGAGGGGGAGAAGCCGCAGGAAGAAAAGAAAGAGGGAGAGGGAAATGACAAGCCCGGTGAAGGGAAAGGAGAGAAAGCGGAAGAGGCGAAAAATGAAGGAGAAGAAGTGGAAAATGTGTTCCTTTATGACGATGATATTACGAGGAGGCTGGTGTATTATCACCAGCCACTTTACATTATCGAGAGTCTCCCGCCACCTCCTCAGCTCTTCAGCGACGAGAACCCGAATGCATGTTGCATCTCTTGACGACGATTATTATTTCAAATAAGCTGCAACATATGTTGACGTTGAGTTGAAAATATATGATTGTTGATTTTCTTTATGGTTGGGTGTGTAGGGAAGAGGAATAATCAAGTCCCAAATAATGGGTATGGCACGCAATCCTTTTTTGTATTTGTGTGCACTTGATAGTTGTAAAGATGGTGTGGATTATGATATTGTTATTGGGTATAGATGTTCAAACACACACTATTGTCCTTTTAGTTTTCTACTTTTCATTGGGGCTTGTCCAATTATAAAGCAAGGTGTAATTTCCTAGGAAGAGAAAACCATAATCATATATCAACAAGGCACCCAAACCACACAATTTCATACAATCTTCCTTCATCCCACATGGAGATGGGATAAAATTAACAAACAAATGCTTCTCTTTGATAATGCGACAAACATCATAATTTGCAGTACACAAAATAATGTTACATGGCACATGTCAAGGACACAAAAAGAATATATATTGACTCGTCTATCCAATTTTGAGTAACATTTACTCAATCCATCGTGTTAAATGAGACATTTCATGGATTTTCAATTCATTAATTCATAGTAAGAGTCCTTAAAAAAAGCTGACTACATGCATTTCCCTCTAACAAAATTATTCACTTGCAATAAGAAGGGTACCCATATCTTATTTAGCAATGTCAAGTATGTTGAACGTTTTTTGAAGTAACGAGCTTTGAATAAGGTGTCTTAGTTCTTGTTAGGTAAATACTCTTATTTTGATAAAGAATATAGGTAAATATGCTATTCTTTCTACAACTTTCGCCTCTCACATATTGCTGAATTTACGGAAAATGCTCTTTTTTTTTTTTTTATAATTATAACAAATTGTGAATGTATAAAGCACATGACCTATTATACTAACATAAAAAGAAGGGACATTTTCAAATAATGACCCAAAGTGCCATCCTTTTCTCAAAAGAGGATTTGAGGTGAAGTTTGTCTCAAATAAGGACCCAAAGTACCTTCATTTTTTCAAAAGAGGACCTAGAGTGGAGTCTGTCTTAAATAAGGACCCAAAGTTATCATTTAGTCTCAAAGAAGGACCTCATTTACTGACCGGTGAATAGATGCATCTCCGATGCATATTCCGGTAGCCTGATCAGAGGTATTTTTGTCAATTTTTTTTTTTTAAAATTTTCGGCTGTCTTGTTCTTTATTATTATTATTATTATTATTATTATTATGGGTCAATGGTGGCACTGTTCATCATCTTCTTCGTCTCCTGTTCGTCTTCTTCTCAAGAACATTGGACTTGGGAAGGGCTGGCGAGCGCTGGCTGTTGGTGAGGGTCGGCGAGGGTTGGTCGCCCATCGCTGGTAGTAGGCGAGGGCCACTAAGCCTTTGCCAGCCGTGGGCGAGGGCTTGCAGGCCCTCGCCAGCCCTTATCAGTGGCTAGTGAGGTGGGCGAGCTCTCGCCCAATGCCAACGAGGGGCGACCTCGCTTATGGCCGTGAGGGGCGACCTCCCTCACCTCCGCCCACTGCTCCACCGACAACCTCGTCTTCTATTAGGACTACAACTGGGACGCCCGCGTCGCTTTCTTCATCCCATCCTCCCACTACCGCTCCTAGATCAACGACTTCTTTAGCTACCTCTTTTGCCCTTGGGGACCTTCTTGTAGGGCCTCGATTTGGACGACCCCCCTCCCCCATGGCCAGCGAGGGCTCGATGGCCCTCGCCCGCTGTCAACGATGGGCGTCGAGCCCTCACTCGCTGCTGGTGATGCGCGTCGAGCCCTCGTCGGCCCTTACCAGCGGTCGATGCTCGCTGGCCTTTCTCCAAGTCCGGTGTTCTTGATTTGGGCAAGAAGAAGTGAATAGGGGACGAAAAAGACGATGAACAGGGCAACCAAAAATGAAAAAAAAAATTAGACGAATACCCTAATTAGGCTACCAGAATATACATCGGAGATGCATCTATTTATCGGCCGACAAGTGATGTCCTTCTTTGAGACTAAATGACTACTTTGGGTCATTCTTTGAGACAAATTTCACTTCAGGTTCTCTTTTGAGAAAATGATAACACTTTGAGTTCTTATTTGAGACAAACTTCACTTTAGGTCCTATTTTGAGAAAATGATGGCATTTTGGGTTCTTATTTGAAATTTTCCCTAAAATGAATATTTCAACTTCCTACTTATTTTCTATGTTCTCATTGATCAAATGATGTGTCCAATCAATCATCAAATAAATACCAAAGACATGATTATGTCTTGCCACATTCAACAAAACAAATGTGTATCCTTATGATTTATCATTAGATATCACAAAATAAAAATGAAATTCAATTGTTGGATGCCATGATGTGATTGACAAATTACAGTAATATTTTATAATGCAGATTCTGCTCCCCTAAGTTCAAATAATGTAAAATCATGATAACATTATTTTTAGACATTATTGTCACAATGACAAATTTATTTTACATACTCAGGAAAACTTATATATCCTTTCAAATCACATGTCATGTAATTTGAATTTCCATCCCGAATATAATTAAAGGAGGTCCTGATTTAGAGAGATCCGTGCAATCTAATTTTCAATTTTTTAGTTGATAGGCAACCTTTTTTATTTGCCGGGGCCTAATCGTGGACGGCCACGTGGTGGGCACCCACTTTTTTATTCTTTTGTGGGTCGGAGAGTCAGTTTCTTGATGGGGCCAAAGAGGACATAATTCCACGTCACGTAACAGAAGAAAACCCGGGTGGGGCCCAGATCCGACGTGGAAGACGGTGGACGTGGTGGCGATTGTCAAAGGACACGCCACCGCTCGATCCCTCGCATTCCCATTTGTCTTCTTTTGTCTGTTTGCTCAAAAGCGGGAACAAGGCGTCGTGCCTTTAAAGAGGCCGAACGTCTTTCGGTGCGGCTCAATGAGTGGTAGACAACATTTGCGAGGAATAAATCTTGAATTATTCGAAGAATAATTTTGGTGAAATATGTTTGGCCGATCGGGCGTTGATAGAATCAATAGCGATTATTAGTAGGGAAAAAGTATTAAAAAGGTTCTTAATATATTATATTTGTACTAATTCATTTGTAAGTTTTTTAATTAGACTAATTTAATTATAAATCTATTGTATCCGTGCCCATTTAATTCATCAAGTCAATTTTGGCTGGTGATCGTTGATATTCTTTTACGTAATATAACGATGTTGATGTGAACAAATTTTACAAATCTTTTATGAATTTTTTATTATTTTTAAATATATTTTCTCATTGTGGCCGGTGGTGATCCGATGAGGTTATAGTGAAAGAAATAATAAAAATAAAAATAAAAACTAATGAAAATTTCAAAAGAAAATTAAAAATTATAAAAATTTGACTACGTTAGTATTGATCATGTCACATACAATCATCGCTAATAACATGGACAAATATTACAAAATTTTCTGAATTTTTTTGATTATATATATATTACGGTTAGTCGGTGGCCTAGTGAGATCACAATGAATAAACTAATAAAAATAAGGGGAAGAAAAATCAATAAAAAATTGGAAGAAAATTAAGAAATTATAACATTTGTTTACATTAGCGTCGGTCTTGTCATATACAACTGGCATTGACGTGGACAAATTTACAATTTTTTTAAAATATATTTTTTCATTGCATTCGATGGTGGCCTGATGAGGTCACAATGAAAAAAGTCATTAAGATAAAAAAAAAAAAAAAACTAATAAAAGTTTTTCAAAAATTAAAAAAATTATAAAATTTATCTACATTAACGTCAATCATGCTACGTAAGATGGTTAGTATTCGGGTCAGCAATTATTGACTAAAATTGACTGAACGAACTAAAATAATACAAATACAATATGTCTAGGGCTAAATTAGTACAATTAAAATGTTTATAACTGAATTGGTATTAATATAATTGGTTTAACATGCCATTTGATATGAGTCCCCTTAAAGAGAAATTGCATGTCTAAAGGGGCCATGAATCAAAATCAAGATTTTCCTAGGTCTTTCTTGAATAGTTTTCAATTTATTAAGGGCCATAGAATGGATTTTTTTTTTCGGTAAAAGCCATAGAATCGAGTTTATGCCCATCATTTTGTTAATTATTCTTTTGCGCACCGCCCGGCGGACAGGGATTCGGGTCGAAATCGCTTTTCCGAATCATGTATATCTAGCTTTCTATGGAATGGCTCTGACCATTTATTAGTGCTCTTAATCTGGATAACAGCACCGCCAACCTCGAACTTCATCTCACTGGCATGAACTTTTCTCAGATTTGAAGCGAGCGTTGAGGATCTAATAAGTATCGACGAGGGATAGCAATTTAGACACTGAATTTTATCCGAATTTGCCGGCCCACGTATCGTAGAATCACCCTTTTGTTATTTGTCTCCACTATCTATGCTTTTCACGAATGAGCACGAATCATTCCATACTATAGTCTATAGGCAAATTCCTCAAACGGTTCTCCTTCCGTGGAATCTTATACAAAGCCAATTGCCAAGATCCTCCTGAGGGCATATTTGTTTTGCGGGAAAATTTTCTGTCGGAGAGTATGTTCTTCGTTTTCTGATGTTTGACTTGCTTAAAAACATAAATCAATGAAAAACTTACACCTAAATTTAGAAAAATGATTTCATCTTTTAAGAATAAAAAATCACTTTTTATAATGAGACTACATAGTAGCGCTTTGAATAGAGTCCTTGGCACTTAGGCATCAAAAACCCGATGCCTATACTTGGGTCCACACAGGCCAGGCTTGGGACCCAGGTTCTTGTGCTCGGGTTGTCGGCTATGCTTGAGACCCTAGTGCTCATCCTTGAATCCCCGACAGCCATCAAGCCCATGATTACTTCCTTGGCGGTCAGGCAAGCCTAAGTTCACAAAGGCTGGGCCTAGATACCTTGAGGTTGAGCCGAAGACCTTGGCTCCTGTGCCTAGGTTCTCAGCTTCAACACCTAACTCACCAGTGTTAGGGACTGGGTCCACAGAGGCAATGCTTGAAAACCAGGAGTTAAGTGCTTGGGTCTTTGATGACCATGCTTGAGACTTGGCTCTTGCGCCTGAGACTTGGCTCTTGCGCCCAAGTCACTAGCTCTTGGGCTTGGGTCTTTCAAGGTTAACCCAAGTCAACAAAAGTTGGCCTTTGGACTATAGTGCTCGTGGCAAGATAGTTGATGGCCTTGCTTGGTACTTGGCTTATGTGCACAAGTCACGTGTGGCCAAGCCCAAATCTATCGAGACTAGGCTTAAATCTACAACAGTTGGGCTCAAGACTTCAATGCACGTGCCCGGGTCCCTAATGGAAATGCACTAGTACCTAGCTCTCATGCCTAAGTCCCTAGTGCTCAAGCTTAGGTCCATGGAGGTTGTGCACAAGACCTTGGTACCCATGATCAGGTCTCGATGGCCGTGCCTTGGTACTTGGCTTTAACGTCCAAGTCACTAGTGTCTAAGCTTAGACCCCTAATTTGACGCTTGAGCCCAAGTCCATAGAGGTTGTGTTGAGGATCTATGCCCATGCTTGAGTCTTAGCGGCTTAGGTGCTTGAAGGTTGTACATGAGACCCTAACACCTGTGATTGGCTAGTTGGTGACTATGTCCCTAGTTAGATGCTTGGGCTTGGGTCCATAGAAGTCGTGCTTGAGACCCTAATGCCCATGTTTGAGTCCTAATAGTCATGCCTGGGTGGTCAACTCTTGTGCCAACATCAACGATGCTTGGGCTCTGGTCCACTTAAGCTTAGCTCGAGATCTTAGTGTCAATGACATGGTCTTTAACTGCCATGCTTGAGTATTCAGCTCAAACATCTAAGTT
This sequence comes from Eucalyptus guilfoylei, assembly GCA_016097605.1. Classification (NCBI taxonomy): domain Eukaryota; kingdom Viridiplantae; phylum Streptophyta; class Magnoliopsida; order Myrtales; family Myrtaceae; genus Eucalyptus; species Eucalyptus guilfoylei. Next base: position 7,161,948 of record CM027870.1, on the reverse strand, counting down.
GCTAGTGCTTGAGACTAGGACTTGATCGAGTGCTCGGTCCAAGTCCACAAAGGCCAAGCTCAAGACTTGGTGCCTATGCCTAGGTCTCATACGACATATGCTTGGGTACTTGGCTCTCATGTCCAAGTCACTAGTACTTGATCCCGAGTTCACTGAGGCTAGGCCCAAAATCTCAATGTTGCATTAGGATCCTTGATAGTTGTGCCTGAGTACCCTATTCCTATACTATGGCCCAAGGCTAGCTTTACAGAGGTACCTAGTGTCCGTGCCAAAGTCCTTGGCAACCATGCCTAGGTCGCTAATAGCCATTCCTAGGTCATTAGTTTCTGCACTCATGTTACAAGCTCTCGGACTCAATTTGTTAGTGGCTGTGCTCGAGTCCACAAAGGCTAAGCCCCGGTTTCTCGAGGTTAGACCTAAAATCCTATTTTTTGTGCTTGGCTCCTAGTGCTAGTGCTTAGGTTCCTAGTGGCTAGGCTCAAGAAACCCTAGGTCTTGCAATCGGGATTTTGGTGGTTAGGTATTCCTTATATCGCACGAGTAGTAGATGTGTCTTTAGGAAAATAAAATAAAATATTCTTTTCAATACGAGAACATTTCAATTTAATTTTTAACTTTAGCAAAACACCGATAAATCTGATGTTTTTTTATTTTAATTTTTGAAAAATGACTTCTTAAAAAATTATTTTTAGAAATATTAAATTTCCCATGAAATTAAGGAAACCTAAAGAGTCTTCGGATTCTCATGATGGTGCCTCTGTTTCGGGAGTCATGTTCCACGTTTCAGCGGAAAATAATCAACCCAAGAGCCGCGAATGGTGTTGTCCCCAGACTTTACTTTTGAGTGACGTCATAATTATTCTCCCCAGGCTGAGACAAATCATTGCTCTCGTGATTGGGCCCATGTTATTGGGCCGAAACTACAGCTGTACGGCTTCGGTTGTAGCCACGGCTTGAGCATTCATTGCTTGGGCTCACTGGGCCCGCAAAAGATCAAAGCTCTGGACCGACGATGACGTCACGCGTCTGTTCCCTGAAAGGTCCAAAAGCGTCCACCGCTCCTCAATTGGTTGCGTGGACACGGTCAATTCCTTCTTGGGGCTGCTCACCGGGCATTTTCGAGTCTCGTCCCGGCTAGGGACATACATGTACATCGCGTGGACGAGTTTTCCAAGAACATTCAAGTAATCTTGCTTACTTTTTATCCGATGTCTCCTCCTTTCGAAAATCGCCTTTCGTATAGGTGGCTTGTCCATGGATAAATGGGAATTGGCAGTGTATCGACCTTTTCTGCCTGCCTCGGGGTGAATGGTCTAGGCGGGGAGGGTCCAATCGATTGAAGCACTTTCCTTGAGTTTCAAGATATGGAGATAAGCAAAGACACCAATTCAAATGAAAGAATAAGTTCAACTTACTGTTGTCATTCCATCAATCATAATAGACGGGGTCAACAAGAAGATAAGAGCAAGGCATGTAGAAAAAGAGATCGATTAGCGAAAATGGCCTTCTAGAGATACGAGACTTTAATCAAATTGACCCATTTTACTTACGAGGCCATCATAGCTAGTATGCTTGATGAAGAGAAGGGGTGATTGATTCAAGGATGGATAGGTTCCAGAGTTAGAACCCTCTGGAAGCTACCCTATTTGCCTGAACTAAATTTGAATCCTATCCTATTTTTTTGGTCCAATTTTAGGGTCTACCTAACGACTTGTTTTCTTTTTTTTGTTCATTTAGTCATTTTTTATAGCAAAATCATATGAGCTTATGAGTAATAAAATGATTCAAAGTAAAAGATTAAAAACATAAATCCCTATCTACCAAAAACAACAATTTATAAGATGAATATGTAGTCATGTACAACTATAAATGATAAAAAGTCCAAACACATAATATAAAACATAATTTATAAAACTCAATTCTCCATTCATCCAAAAAAATTTAGGGAAAGAGGAAAGACTGGTGAGGAGTTTTAAGCATAAATGAAGAACAAATGAGTGCCGAGATTAGAATTAAGGAGAAAAAGAAATTAAAATTTTGGTTTTTTAGTTTATAAAACCAGTTCTAAAATTAGTTTCAAAATTGAGTGGTTTGATTTAGTTCCTGGGTGGGTATACACTTGAAACCTACACCCGGATTGGTTTCAAAAGGAACTAGTTCCTAGACCTATTTTTCGGGTGATCTAGTCTTGCTCTCGGATATAACCAATTTGGTTACACACTTCTAGTGAAGAGAGAGCTGATTTTGCATACCATGATTTCCAATAGATAACTCAACGTGCTGAATGTCCCACATCATTATATATGACTAGCTTGTTCAATCATTTTGGTCCCAGAAGGTACTTCTAATTTTTTTTTCCTACTCTCTTTTTCTAGAATCATATGGTCCTCATGCTGCCTAATTTCCCAAATTTATATAAATATTTTTTTGGTTAGGCAAGATGCGCAAAAAGAGGTACTTCTCTCCCACCGCATTGACCCCTCAAATGCGAGTAATGCCAACGGGTAAGCTCAACAAATTGTAGCCATAGAGACTCGTAAAAAGCAATTGGCCATGTTCAGATAATCATGGCTATATTGGGCCTACATTTCATGCATAAATGTCTTTAGCCAACGGATGACATAAAGCAAGGTGCGTGATGGATGTTAGGTATGCTCGGAAGGCATGTGACTTGTGGTCCGATTGATAGTTCTTGCGCCTCTTATTAAATGAAGCTAGGTGAATGAATTACGCTTATATACATTTTGTGTGCGTGCATAAATTAGATAATTAATACTCACGGTAAGTTCTGCATCACTATTTTACTGTACTCAACCTTATTTGATGCATCTAATGTTCCTTTTTGTTACGTGATGTACGGCATTAAAAACATATGATACAAGCATGGACGTGTATATATTATTTGCATTGGTTGTAGGAAATAGAGTAAAACTGGTGTATTGTAATACGATTTACAAATGATAACGTCTGAAGTTATCTTAAACTATGTTTTTAATGTAGATAAATTACGAGACTAAATAACTTATCAAAACTTCTAAAATTTTTTGGTACCTTGCAATTGAAATTTCTGGCCGTTTACTTAGATCTGATAAGAGAACGAAGATATTTCAAAAAACATGAATTTGGGGTAATATAATAAGTACTTGAGATATATGTGAAGGATGACTGAATGATAGGACAAGAGAAATGATTACCAATCAAAGTACTTTTGACTGAGTAAAATAAGGTCGGCAGTTTGTATTTGTTTAAATTCGTTTTACTTAAAAAAAAAAAGAGCGAGTTTTATAAAAAATGGCGCTCTTAGAAGTAAAAATAGTTCACTAATAATTGATTCTTATTTCACAACCAGCAAATATTCAGAAAATAATTTTCTTCTCAAAAGAAAATTAGCATTCATGTGATTCCTAATTAAGATTGACAATTCGTGTTAATATATCATAATCTATCATAATCGTGTTTGTAATTCGTGTCAACTTGAAACATCTTTATATTGATTGAATTCTACGTGCCAAGTAATTAATCACAATAAAATATGTCAAATTTGTGTCAATTAATAAATTAAATTATAGCATCATATCGTGTCATATTTTGATTTCCTCTTTATAATTCGTGTTTCAGCTCGTGTTATTTTTGTATCGTGCCGCTTCACTTGTAGTTGGTAAAGACCAACTTTGAACTTTGTCCCCCCTAAGAAGATATAGACAGAAACACTTGCAAGTGCTCAAAAAGCAGATCACATGTCGTCTCCTTTCTATTTTGATTTCTTCCAATTTTCTTATTAGGGTCGATTAATTTATGGATTTCATATTTTACTCTTTGGTTTTTATAATTTATTACGTCACATTATTCTTCGACCCGGTCCGACAAAGCCAAAACATCCGCCCAAGGAAAATGCGCGTGCTCCCTTCCTTAGCCGCCTCGGCCTTAGCCGCTCCTCCTAGTAGTCGTCCTCATTCCATTCCCACCGAGACAGCCAATCGGCCGACGCCATGTCAGCCGGGATGGTGTCCTTCCAAGTCAGATCGAAGAAAAACCACGTGATTCCATGAAGCTTTAATGATGACAGTTAGCGCGTAAGCTAAATAAGCACAAGCACACCTTATAACAAAAGCTATACATCGCATAATTCAAAACCATATATTATATCATCCGAAACCGAAGTACCCCACACGTAAAGTGAGAGAGAGAGAGAGAGAGAGAGAGAGGGTGTTCTTCGTTTTCTTATAAAAATGGCTGCATCTATGTCATCCACATTATACTAACGTTCAAACTTTTCCGAGATACGGCAGCGACCGACCGAGAGAGAGAGTGAGAGAGAGGATGATGACGGTGGTGATTGTGGCGGAGCTGCTGGGGGAGTATGCCTTGGCAGTGGTGAGGCTGGCGGAGCAGCTGTTGCCACGGGGGAGGGCCAGCCATCTTGGCGGTGGCAGTGCAGCCAGGAGATCCCTTCCATATGCTTCGGGATCTTCCTTCCTTGTTTATTTTTGAGTGATTTTGTGCTTCTTTTAAGAAGATTTTCTGGGTGAGGGGGCATTCGTTTGTTCTTTCATTGCCGTCGCCGGTGTGCGAGGAAGAAGCGGGCGATGCAGTGAGTTGGGGACAATCCAAATGTACAGTGAATCGATCAGTTTGTGATGCAACTCATTTGCTGGGATTCATGCTTTGTGTTCTGCTCTTTCCATAACAATATACTTCCAGTCATTTTCATTTGTTCTCTTCTGGGTTCATGCCGATGTTTTCGCTCTTTTCTGCTGCACAATTTGCGTGTATACGCAGGAGTGATCTTTAAGGGAAGGATATCAAGAAATGGTCGGTTCAGGAGGCTGCTGTCGTACTCTAAGTGAAGCAGCAAAATCCATGGAAAAAATTCGTTTTGCTTTGGTTGTTCGATCACGCGATGGTTCTAGTTCAGATTAGCTTTTGCTTTGCCTGATTTGTTGACTTGCTGTCATTGCGTTACGAAACATTCTGCTGGTGAGGTTAAAGGCTGAATCCGTACATTGGCATTGAGAGATTATTCCAGAAAGCTAATTTAGCGTGTCCTAAACCTAAGTCGCTTCGATAATTAATACATTAGGATTAGTAGGTCTACCAAGTGATGCTGCAAATGAAGCAAACGCGATCAATAAAGACAGCCTGCAATGGGTGAATCGAGTAGGGTCGGATTTTATCATTAAATGCCATTGTCTAGGACGATCTGAATTTGACTTTAAGCCCATTGGTGGGGGCACGTCTAAGGTTAGACGGACCATCAAGTGTACAATCAGATTGGAGAGTAGGTTTCTACAAACACTCTCAACAAGAGTGATAATATTAGCCGCGAGTTGATTATATTCTTGCCAAAGTAGTATCACTTTGCAAAACCAATTGATTGTCAATGCGATATTGAGTTCAACTCGTATAACTTGAAATCAATCAGTCTAATTCATGTCATTGAAGATTTTCAGTACAATTCTATTACAAGACAATCAATGTGCGTTCATATCATAACACTCATATTTCCAAGTTTATATCAAGAAGGCATAGGATATCCCCGTAAATAGCAAGTTATTAATTATTATCATAAAAGAATGATATTTCTTTTCCCACTTTTGCATGTTACTATTTTCCATTTTAAGAAAATGATATCCGAAAATCTTACAGAAACAAAGTTATTCCAATATTCATAAAATATTTTTGTAGCAAAAAAGAAATAATATGATTAATTATGGAAAAAGACCTCGATGATATGATTTTGCCAAATGTAAGAAAGAAGTAACTGCTGATAAATCAAATGTATTACTTCATCAGATTATAAGTTGTAAACAAGCCGCCTTTGTTGAAGGGAGGAGCTTATGTGATAATGCTAATCTGGCTCATGAATTGACAAGAACTTGCCTAGGGATATTGTATCCAAAAGAGAAATTAGCAGAGCTGATCTCATGAAGGCATCTGAGTTTATCAGCTGGAAATCTGTCCTTGCAGTAAGGGAAATCTAGCAGTTTCCTAATCAATTTGGAAACAGATAAAAGCTTGTATTCCCAGGCCTCATTTCTCCATCTCCCTAAATGGACATCTTCAAGGCTTCTTTAAAGGCGAAAAGGGTTTGGAGACAATGCCTCTTTGTTATTGTCATGGGGGATACTTTCTCGAGTGGCAGATGCTGCAGTTGAATAAAGCAAAGTCAAGTTTCATCCTCTTTACTCACACGTCAAGCTCTCTCAGTTGGATTCTGCGGATGATTTGGAGATCACTTTTAAGGGCGGCAAGGATTCACTGAATGAGAAGCATTTGTTCTAGGCAAGCAAATGTCTGGCCTCAGGGCTTAATCCACAAAAACGTTGAGTTGCATTTGGCAGGTCATGAAGGTCAATATGCAGAAGAGGTTGTGCTTTGAGTGGATTCCAAAATGGCCACGTCCCTGTGAAATATCATGGTCTTCCCTTGATTTCTGGAAAATTTAAGTGATAAAGATTGCAAACCACTTGTAGTTAATGTCACCTCTCGAATGAATTCGTTGACCATGCGACGTCTATCTTATGCCGGGAGGAAAGCCGCGATACGCAGCTCGACGAAAATTGGGGGCATCGGGTCTCTCCTGACGTAGCAGATCGAACTTTGTCGACAGGATTGGAGATGGAGTTCTGCTGTGTTTTGATCTTGAACATGTGGTTGGACTGGTGTTATGACGTTTTGTGCTGCGTTTGCTCCTTGCACATGGAGTTGGATTGCAGATGTGACTTATGGTAGGGCATGTCCACGGGATAAAGTCCACCCATCACGATCTTGGTTTTAGGGGTAATAAAGTAACTTACTTACCCAAAAAAAAAATTATGAATGTGGATACAAGGATGATATTTGCTTACTGTTATTTTTTTCAAGAACATTATTAATAAGCGATTATTTTCATGCTCATATAGATTTAAATTAAGGATTAATATCATATAATGAACAACCTCAAATTGGTACATATAAAACAAGTTTACCCTAAACTAAACCCCAAATTAGCACTTTCGTAATAAATTTACAATCTATTAATTTTTGTTTAATTTTATCGTCAAATTATTAAGTTTGATGACACGTGATTAATTAAATTCAACGGAAACTAATAGAGAGATAATTTGTTATAAACGTATCTATTTTGAAATTTTGGTGATGAAAAAATTAGTTTGAGGGAAATTTATCATAAGTTACTTGTTTAAGGTCTTTTTTTGGGTAATAATCCAAAAAAGAATTATATGGATTAAAAGGTGATTTTTTTTTGTTTATTGCCATTAATTTTCAAGATTATCACGAATAAACGGTCATTTCTCAAGCTGATGTGGATCTAAAAACGATAAACTAGTTCGCGTTTACGAAGGCAGGAAGCGAAGCGTGCCAAAATTCTGCGGCACGACCTGACGCCAAGTGTGCGATCATCCACAGAGGGCCATTTTCGTAATTCCGGTGGCGCCCTCAGTGATGCGGGTGATCCTACACTACACGGCACGAGCGAAGGAAGAGGAAGAGGAAGAGGAAGAGGGCGTTTTTCCTTTTGCAGTGGAGACGACGCAAGCTCTTTTGCTTCTCCTTCGCAGCTTCCGCCCGCCATCGGGGAGCTCTCCATCTCTCCTCTCTCCGGTATTTTTCATCCCTTCGCCTCCATTTCCATGGTCTCTTTTTAGCTAGTAATTCGGTGTGGTGTCGATGTGGTGTCGCGTCGCGTTCGTGGCTTGAATGAATGGTTGTTCGTTTTGTTTGCTCCGTTGGTCGTGAAAAGATCGTTTCTTTTGCGTAGATTTCTTGTGGGTTTTGATCGGTTGGCCCCCCCTCTCCCTGATCGTCTGTTCCCGTTTGAAAAAAGATTTGGAGGGTGAAGGAAACGATGAGTAATTGGGCTGGAAATGGAGGGTCGTGCTCCTCGACGTCGAACTTGTCGGCGTTTGCGCAGCCTTTCGCGATCCCCCAGCTGGACCCGTATCCCAATTCGTTGCCGCCGTTTTATGTGGATTCTGTTCAGCCGCCGTTCGATCAGGGGCCCGCGGATTCTTCGCACGGCGCCTGGCCGAATCCATGCCCTCCTAACGCGAGAACCGATTGGTTTCCCGCGTCGAACCGGGAGTTCGATGTTGGGACTTACGGTTACTCGGGTTTGGAGACTGTTAATGGAGAAAGTACCCCTTTACTTTCGTGGAACTCTGTTGATGTTGGAGGGGATGAAAAGTTCGGCCGACGTTCTGATGGCTCAAGAAGTGCCGTCACGGAAAGCAACGCGTGTTACTCCATTTATGCGTCGTCCGGGGTAGTTCAGGGTGATCCCTCGGGCCGGGCTACTCAGTGCGACTATGGCAGAATATCTTCTCCTTTTGATGCGAATTTGGATAAGTTGCCTCGCGATGATCAAAGCAAAAGTGTGAGTTTGGGAGGTACAGCTGAATCAAGTGGCCTTTGGAATGAGCAGGCACTTAGATATTATGGTAAAATTGAGGACATAGGTGGGAGTTACTGCTTGAAGGGGCCTATTGCGGCTCCATTAATGACTGAAACTTGTACAAACGGAGGTATGCTCATGCTCATTCTTTTCTTCTTTTTCTGATAATAATGTTATAATATTGTTTCACACGGTTCTTCATGTGCTGATCTCTTTCTTGCATGCTGTTCATATGCTGATACATTTAAAGTTTAGTAGTGTTTTTTCTGTGCTCTGGTTTGAATTGAATTAGTTATGTGAACAGACTATGATTACTAATGGAAGCTCAAATGAAGTTAAGAAAGCAGAGAGATCTGATTATATGTTCTTTCCTCTGTGTTCTTGAGGACTTCATCATACATCTAATGGTTTGAGTACACATGCAGGAGCTTCTCATAGTGATGATCTTTTGAGTTGGGAAAAGCATGGTGGATTTATAAGTGGAAAACACGTGGATGGTAAGTGATTTCTTGCTTGCCAAACCAGGATCATGCTTACTCAGTCTCTGACGTCATCCTTATATGTTTTTCTCATCCAGCATCATCAAGCTTGGATTTGCCTAGAGTATTTCATGAAACATATCCTCAGGCAGCAATGCCAGAGTTATCTTCGAATCTTGGGAAGAAACAGTGGCCACACGCTCATATAGATGAAAATGTCGTGTCAAATCATGTTTTAAGTGCGAATGGTGGGAATATGATTTCGGAATCTTTTGCTGCACCCCAGATGGGACCTCCAGCTGATGAATTTGTCCCGGGAACTGGTGAAGTTTCATTAGGAGGTCATAAGAAGGGTATACACGGTGTTAATGAGTACTATGCTGGTGTTATGCTGTCCAGTGTAAATGAGCCTCAGTCCCTGTTAGCTTCTGGTAGTGAATTACTGCTTGATGGCACTGATCTTGGGAAAGGTGTGCTACAGCATGGTTCATTTGTGAATGGTGGTAACTCTGCAGTGAAATCTATGCCTGCATCTACGATGGGATATCCAATTGACGGTTTTAGGTCTCAAACTGGTGAAGCCTCTATAGGAGATCACGGAAATGGTAGAGATTGTGCTAATGAGCTCTATGCTGGCATTTTACTGTCTAATGTGAATAAGCCTTGGTCTGTGCAAGCTTTTGGAAGCAAGCCACAGCTTAACCGCACCAGTCTTGGGGAAGGTGTGCTACAGCATGGTTCTAGCATGAATTATGGGGACCCTGTTGCCAAATTGTTGCCTCCAACCATAATGGGATTCCCAAATGATGGTTTTAGCCCTCGAACTGGTGAAGTTTCTATCAGAGATCACAAGAATAGTGCTAACGAGCTCTATGCTCGCAGTATTTTGTCTAATGTAAATGAGCCTCAGTCCGTGCAAGCTTTGGGAAGCAAGCCATGGCTTGATGTTACCACTCTTGGGAAAAGTGTGTCACAGCATGATTCTAGCGGGAATGATGGGAATTGTGCTGTGAAACCTTTGCTTGCACACACCATGGTATCCCCAGTTGATGGCTTTAGCTCTCAAGCTGGTGAAGTTTCTACAGGAGATCACAAGGATGGTAGAGACTGTGCTAATGAGCGCTATGCTAGCATTCTGCTATCTAGTGTAAACAAGCTTCCATTCGTGCGAGCTTGTGGAAGTGAATCACAGTTTGATAGTGCAGATGTAGGGGTCCAGCTAGGAAGAAGTGATATTACCTTTGAGGAACCATACCATCTCGAAGATGAAGACCGATCAAATAGCCAATCTAAATATGCATTTCATCATTTAGCTGGGGCAGATTTGGGATGTAAAGATCCTTTGACATCAGATCGATTTCATTTAGCACTGGAGCATAATCGTACTCTGCAATGTGCTGAAAAGCACATTGGTGCTAAATCTGGATCCAGAAATCCTCATGTAACATTAGACAGGTTTAATTTGCCATCTAAGGGTAATCATGCCTTGAATTCTGCTGAGAGCCCCTCTGTGGGTTTATATCAATTTGAACACGCTGTGGACTCTCCTTGCTGGAAAAAAGCAATTGCATGCTCAAAGCACGGGGAGGAACCTGAACTAAGTGGTTTTAATCTGCTACAGGACCTTCGAATATTTGGCAATACCTTATATCCTCCTAAGGTCTCCTCTGATAAACCAAGTGCAGGAAAAGTACTCTACAGAGGTGGGTGTAGTAACAGAGGTTCAGTGTCACCCTCAGTGCTGCATGCCTTTGTTAATCCATCAGGCAGAGAGGGAAGATCCAATGATAGTGAGGATATTTGCTCGAGTGATTCAAGACATGTTCTGTTTTCTAATGAAGTTGAGGAATCTACTGGACATTGCATTACGTGCCAAGAATCAATTGGTGATTCTAGCGCTAAACCTTCTCATCCCACACAGCAGAGTTCAGGAGAAGGTGATGTGACTTCTGACAAGCGGCACATGCCCACCCATCGTGTCTCTGATGTGGGTACAAATGAAAGTGATTCTTTGAAAATGGATCCACCGGAAGGGTTGCTCCTTTCTATGAAGCATGTGTTGGAATCAACCAATGCAGTAGATAATTCTCCTGGGCTTGCCAAATGGGATAGGGGACCAGTAATCCCAAATATAGATGGACAGATGCTTGTTTCAACTTTGCACAATCTGTCAGAGTTACTTCTCTATTCATGTTTAAGTGGTGCATGCGACTTAAAGGAAGGAGACACTGATGTCATTCAAAAGGTGATCGATAATCTTTGTGCATGTTCATCAAAGAATGTTGAGAAGATGACCACACAGCCCAAAATACATAATTCTGAGGAAGACACGTACAAAGGTTTAGGAGCATCACCTGATCTTGACTTGGTAATTTTGTTTATCTCACTGCTTCTTTTTCAGTTTCCTACCTAACATTAGTTGATGTTAAAATTGCCAGAGCATGAAAAGCCACTCTTTTAACGGCAAAATGTGGATGGTGATAATCTCAAATTGGATGATAACTAACATGCCAATGAGGATAATTTAGCCTTTTGAACTTTAGGTGATAATCTTCTCATGAATCTAGAATTAGATCTTGAAGCATTTGATATCCCCTTGCTAGTTCCTTTTCATGTTTTCATGTCATGAAGGTGATGATCTTTTGGCTTTCAGACAGCAGGTAATAGTCATTGAGGCAATTGAAGGAATTCTGAATAATTGGGACTTGGGAAATTCGAATGCATGTTTTCACCCTCCCATCGTGCTGCACCATTTTCTAGAAGGGCCTATAACTATGAAGAGATTTGCGGCACAGGCCTATTTACTACCTTAAGCCTTTTCTGATTAATTAAGCATATTTTCAAGATAGATCTATCACGACAAATATACTTCGAGTATCATTCAAGAATCGGATAGACAATAAAACAGGAAGGCGATGACATGGTGAAGAGATGGCTTTATCTGTAGAGTATGAGTACCATCTCCTTTTTCTACCTGCTAGATAAAACAACACTGTAATAAATAAAAAGTGTGGCAGTTAAATATGCATGTTGTGATGTTAGAAGTGAACTACACCTACATGTTGATTCATAATACGAATTGAAGCTACCTTTGGCAGGATATCATCTACAATTGCTAGTCCTTTTTTAACATGTTTCTTTGATCTGGTTTATTGATTTATTTTTTTCTTCTGCCTATTCGTGAATATCTAGTTTTGAGTTATAGCATTCTAGGTAGGTTGTTTTCTGCAGAAAAAAAGGATAACTGGGTTCTTTTCCCACAGAGTGCTAGTACGAATATGCCTCCTCTCGCCAGTGCATTTTCTGTAAATATTAAGGGTCAGCTTGACAATCACCGTGCCTTCGACAAGAAGAGGCAAGATGCTGGGTTTGATAGTGAGGTTGAAAGTTCTTCCGAACTTTCCTCCTGTAGGGGTAATGCCCTGATAAACAAAGACGATGCCGTGACTGAGGTACTTCTTTTAATACTCTGTAACCCCCTGCCATGGAAAGGTTGGAACTATAAGCTAATGGATCAATAGAAACTGAGTAAATTTGTTGTGGATAACTAAATTTGTTGTGGATAACCTTGCAGGCTATCAAGAAGATTCTCAGTGAGAATTTTCAGGTTGAGGATGATTCGCAGCCACAAATACGCTTATTTAAGAATTTGTGGCTTGAGGCAGAGGCTACTCTATGTTCCATGAATTACAAGGCTCGCTTCAATCGTATGAGGATCGAGATGGATAATTCCGGGTCCAATGAAGTGAAAGGTTGGGACTTAAGTTGCTTAACACATCTATCTTGCATGGCCAAGCAGATTCTTTTATCAGAGAAAAAACTCTTTTAACATTCTCATAATTAATGGTGTTTTGTTGCAGATTCGCTTGAAAATAATTTGGATGCGGAGAACTCATCAGATATTGGAGTCTCTGTTCAATCAAATGAAGATGATAAATTGTTGGCTGGGACAAGGAGCTGTGAAAAGCCTGAGAAGCTGAATGCCTCTGTTCAGAGTCCGACTGTGGTCAGCACGATCAATCCTACCACTGACCTTTTAGCTCCAAGTTGCCGGCCTTATAACTCAAGTACTAAAAGTACTCCAAATGTGGAGGAACAAGGGCCTCTGAAAGTTTCTCCTGATCTCAGCTGGACTGCAGAATTGACAGCCAGATCATTAAAAGAGAACGGTAGCCTTGCACCTGAAATCTCTCTCAATTCTCCTGTAACAGGTGCAATCTGCTGCACTGATGATGTAGAGGCTTCTGTTATGGCCAGATTGAAAATCCCGAAACGACGGGATGAGAGCATACTTTCTGAAAATCAGACACTGATTCCCCCAGGTTCAGTTGATATCGGGGTTGCACTTAAAGAGGAAAGCTTTCCAGTTGCTAGAGAAAGAGTGATAGAGGAAAGCACTGACCTTTCTGGTGGCAAGTTGAAAATGGAGTCTCGGGCTGGTGCTGAAGATAGTCAAATACTCCATTTTCGAGCAAAAGATTCGCTCAAAAACCCTCTCTCTGCAGGCTGGCAGGACTGCTCAATAGACTGGGAGTATGTACTGAAAGAGGAGATTCCGGGCAGAGATTTTGAATCTTGACTTCAGGAGTAAGTGTTCCTCAGATGTGAATAATCACCCATGATTTACAGGATCTGTATCGCTTCTCTCTATGTTATGTAGAACACTCTCTGTCAAACCCCATGAATTGCTCTTGTGGAACTCTTTGATCTCCAAACTTGTAAATAGCTTTCAAACGCTCTGTCGGTGCTACAGCTAAATGAAGACAAGTCGTGCTTGCATGTGTTTTGCTTCTTATAGAGCTCAAATAAGAGAAGTTGCATTTGTATGCATTATGCACATCAAATAAGCTCAGCTTTCAACCAAGATTCACTAGGCATGCTCAAGCGTCGTGTCTACTCAGCAGCATATTTAATTTGTGCAAGAGCGAGCTTGGCTCAATTACAGCTAAAGACGGTCGAAGACACAGAAATCAGAACTACTTGCGTTGGGGTCAACGGCCAAAGACGCTTTTAAGGCTACTATTTGTTATTTTTCCACATCTTCGCAAGTTTGATAAGCACGTTTTTTCATCCATTAGCCACTTGATAAGGTAGGAGAAACCCATACATCATCATTTATATTTGTCTCATCTGAACGTGGAGGATGACAAGAGAGAGCTCTGGAATTGCCTATCGAAGCGAGAAGTCAAGTCCTGTTATCAGTACTTAGACCTTGACTATTCTCGCGTAAATTCAGTCCATAGCGAAGGAGTAAACCATAGTGCAAACAACACCCAAGCCGTTCAATGTGATCGTTAAACCAATTACAATATGATAGCATTCATACTCAGAAACTCTTTGGTTTCAGTTTTGAGTTTGGTTTTGAATCGTCCATAGCGATGAAGTAATCACCTGTCAGGCTATTTGCGACTGAAAAGTGAGCCATGCGTGATCAACGGTCACTCAGTAACACAGACTGGTCGCTTTATGACTTTCAGAGAACTTAAAAGAAGCTGAAAAAGGCATAAGGTCCCGCCATGTTATACGAGTGGATTGTCGACAAAACGCCCTCGTTTTAATTTCTCTTCTACAAGTTCAAGAATAAAAGAGCCGATAGAGAAAGTGAATAAATGCTGCAAATAATCCCAACTCAGATAACCTAGACAGTTCTCAAAGCTCATCACCAAAAAAGGCCAGACAGCAAACCCCGATGGAGCATGTTTAGGTAGTAAGCTCCATGATAGCACCAACAATGTCCCCATTGTGCGTCTTGAGAGCCTTCACGGCCTTGTTCCTCGAAACTCCAGCCTGGGTCATCACCAAGTCAATGTCGCGAGGCTCAACCCCAGTCTCATCGATCTCTTCCTCTTCTTCATCAGCCTGTGCTGCTGAGGCTGCGGCTGAAGTGTCTGTCCTGCCCATCACAGATCCCATGTCAGGCATCCTGAACTGCTGGGCAGCTTGTGTCTGCAGTTGTGAACTCAAGTCTTCGATCTTCGCCTCCCCAAATATGATATAAGTCTCAGAGTGAGGGCTCTTGAAGACATCGGGATTTGAGATGAAGAATAGGACCTGAAACACCAGGAATTTCTCAATAACATGCCATTGTTTATATATGCAAATCAATTTCAACTATAATGAACTAAGACACTCCACTTTTTCAGGTCAGCTATAAATGGATCTTCCAAAGCCACTAGACACCATTTAGTGCTCTATAATCAATGAGACCCACACAATTCAGAGTTGCTCTAGTTTTTTGCTAAATTATATAAAGGATGAGGTATCAAATGCACGACAGAGATTTGAAAGAAAAAGCACTCACATTCTTGGTTCTTTTGATGGTGACCCTGCTTACACCGCTTACAGGTTTCATGCCAAGCTTCAACATAGCCTTGCGGCTCTTCTTCTCGCTTCTGCTCTGCTTTGAACCCCCATTTGCACCTGCCCATTCATGTTGTTTGAGTTCTTAAATCCAAAAGCAGCAGCTGACAAAATCAAATAGAAATATACTTTTGTTGGAATTTTCGAGAAGCTTCAGCCAAAAATCCTGCACAGCTCAAGCAGACTGCGAGGATATGCATTGCAGAGATCAAAAACTGCACCAACAAACTTGAGCCAAAACATAAAATCCAATGATACTCCACACAAACAACTTCCTCATTCACATACTAAACCAAAAGGAACCAGCCTTCTGCCAACCCAAAAGGAATTCGAGACTTGTGATTGTATGTTTGCATACAGTGAACTAACCAAACCAATCCAAAAGCAAAAGTTTCAGATCATGAAATCCATCTGTGGTTTACTGAGTTGAGTTCTAACTAAAACAGAAACCTCTCTATCAACGTGATTACACACTAAAACTACAAAATATCAAATGAAACAGACCATCGCCACACCCAGTCTTTCCGCATCTCCAGTTAAACAGATAAACGTAGCATCACAGTTATTGCTATCTGTTGAAAATGCAAAATTTGAATCAACATACGCAGCAGTGACACCCTTTTGGAGATGAAAGAATGACCAGGATTATCCTACACCAAAAATGATTTCCGCGGACAAAGCACTTGCATTACTCCACCTAAACTAGAGTAGACCACTGGGATTCAAGAACTTCATCTAAAAAATCGACTCCGCAACACAACCTCAACAAAAACTAAACACACTCCAAAGGTCACACCTCGTAATACCCCCATATACCATCCCATTTGCCCATAAACAATCCCTCCTGATTCAAAATAATCCTCCCAACGAAAAACAGCGAATGCCCGTATACAAATCAGCAAACTTTCACACAACTACAAAACCAAAACCGGGCGAAATCACACAATCGCTTCCAAAAAATAAAGCGAAATGAATAAAAAAAAAAAGAGGAAGAAGAAGAGAAAGACCCACCTTGAGCCCCATCTTCCTTATCGTCGTCGTCGTCGTCGTCCTCCTCCTCGTCGTCCTCCTCGTCGTCCTTGTCGTCGTCCTTCACGTCCTCCACAATGGGTTCGTCGTCCTGCAACAAAAAGCAACGAACTCTGAACGAACCGAACCGAACCCCACCAACCCCCGAACTTTCGCACACACCCAGTAGACGGACGGAGCTCAAGAACAACCCGGAAGTACCTGAGGCCTCTTCTCGGGCTCGGGGACCTGCTGGGTCTCGGGCTCGGCGGGTTCCACGACCGGAGCGGGCGACATCTAGCTACCGAGAGACCGGACAGCGCTGAAAGCGAAACGATAGGGTTTTGCTGTCGCGAGAGAGATTAGTTGCTCGAGAGTTGTCCTGCTTGTCCGCGCGGTCCCGGATAAGGGTTTTCCTCCGACCGGGTCGGGTCGGGTCGGGTCGGTCGGGTCGGCCCTTTTCCAACCGCTCCGGCCCACTCAGTTCTGGAAGGTTCCGATTTTCGATTGATGTAACGTGCCACAGGACCTAAAAGACGGTCTTGTACTGTGAGTGTGCTTATTTAATCAAAACCATAGGCTTGGTCGGTTGTATAACGACATACGATGTACTAAATTGCTTAATTCAGTTTCATCCTTTTCCCCCACTCTTTTTGTGATGAAATGGGATCTCACTCTATATAGAATAAATTACGGTTTCCTAAGCTTGAGTTCATATCGATCTCGTGTATTTAAGGCGTATTTGGTAACGTTTATATTTTATGGAATAATTTTTGAACATAAATAGTTTTTTTTTATTTCTGTTCCCGGGAACAATTTCTGAGTATAAACGCTCTTGGTAACTGCAAAAAATTTATATTCCAGGAAAAGAAATGCATTTGGTAAACTTGTATAATTTTATTGTTTCTTTTAATTTTTCAATATTTTTATTATATTTTTCCTTTTCTCTTTTTTTTTTCCCTTCTTTCTCTTTGTGACCGGTTGCCGGCCATGGCCAAGGTCGGCGACCAGCCAAAAGGAAGAAGAAGAAGAAGAAGAAAAGAAAGAGAAGAAAAAAAGAGGAGAGAGAAAAATTGATTCTCGGAATTGTTTTTTTTTTTGGTGACCCAGGAATCCCGAACTTGGAATTGTTAAATTTTTTCTACTTCTTATTTTTATTTCAAATCTGTTCTCGGGAACAAAATTTTTACTAAACGCGTTTTTTTGTTCTTTTTTTGTTCCCCGGAACAAAAAAAATAGAAATTTTTGTTGCAAGGAATATAAACAAAATTTGCCAAACAAGCCCTTAGTGTCACATAAGCCCATGCTCGATGGACGGCCATATATTATATTGCTCAGTTAATATTGTTCAGAATGAGACTTGTGTCGCTTGCCAAATTCAAATGTATAACAATTCCTCTTTTATCGACGGATTCATTTTTCAATATTTGATTTGGTATAATGAATATGTATTTATTAATTGTCTGTCTAGTAACACAAGATGTGTTGTGATACACACACCACAATTTGTTTTTAAGTTCATTCTCCATATCGAATTTCATCATATCTTATTATATTCTATTCATTGAATTTGCACTTTTGTAGTGCATTTGACTTTCCGGATGGGTAAGACGAACTTTTTCCCTCAAATGTTGCCCATTCTTCAAAAAATGTAAATAAGTCATAAAAAAGCAGAAAAGTGAAAACCAACTAATATGTTTAATTCTCGTAGGGTAAAGTCTTTTTTGACCTCAACAATAAGGATGTGCTCTTGCTTTAGTTTTTTCCTATTCTAAAGGGAGGAAAGTGATTTTTCTTCCTAAACGGAGTCCAATTTTCTTTGGACCACTCATAATAATTAGACCCACTAAATCGGTGGGTTGGGTCGAAAATGATCAGATCCAAATTGATTCATTTAATATGTTTTAACCTATTTTCGTACAATACAAATTTAATGACTCATATCCAACTCAATTCATACCTGACACAATATTGCTAAAATACTTTGATACTTATGCCAATGTAGGAAACTTTATACCCAAATTGAAGTGAAAACATGAAGTGAGCGAGCGCGAGGGAGAATGAAGAGAGAGAGAGAGAGTCACAAGTAGATTGTGAACTTATTTTTTTGTCATAGATTGTGAAGTCGTTTAACATCCATATTATTTTAGACTTCATTAATTTAAATTCATTTATGACCAATTTACAACATTGCTAACACATGCAACAATTTAGCCTATTATAAACGGGTATAAAAAGATATAACAACAATATGATACCCATGGATTCTCACAAAATTACATGTATGCCACTCTGAGCCTGAGGCAGTCGGCCTATTTTGGACTACTTTTTTTCTCTTTTTCTCTTCGGAGAGCACATTATTACTCTAAAATCAAAAAAAGCTAAACAGGTGCATAATCACACTAGAATAGCAAATGCAAGAAATGTTATTGCCAATCACTGGAGGCTCAAAGTGAAACCACATAAGTACTTTCAAGAGAATTAGTAACATCGGTTCAGATTGTTAGGCTGAATCGAACCAAACCATTTTCGTTAAAAATGATTCAAAAGCTGAACTAGAACTAGACTCATGCTGTGGCTTAGTTAGGTTTTCTAGAAAGTTATAACCAAACCAAACCGCAAAACTGTATTGTATATAGCCTTTTGATTTTTCTTGTCATTTATAGATGAAATAGCTCTCTTTTTTTTTTTTTTTTAAAGAAGAAGATTTGATATTCATTGTGAATTTATGAATTGTTGTGAGTGTATACTCTGGTTTATTTCATGGCATGAATGCATCGTCTAGACTATTCAGTGAGTTTAAGCTCATGAAACTACTGCTGCTGCTGCCCCCCCCCCAAAAAAAAAAAAAAAAAAAAAGAAGAGAGAAAGATGAAAGAAGAATGGACGGTTTAGTTCGGCTTCAGATCGAATGAAAATCGCAAATGAGAAACTATTCATCACATTTTGATCTGGTTTTGATTTTTCTTTTCTCAAATGGTATGTACGTGGTTTCATTTGGTTCAAGCACCAAACCGCACCAAATATACTGCATTCACCTGCACTCGAGAGCATATAAATTTAACACAGGCTCCGAAAGGAACTAGGAAGCAAAGAATACCTTGAGAACACAGCAGGATTTGCAGTTTGAGAGCACGAAATCCAACTACGCCATCTCGACGGAATGATATGAAATTCTCCAAGCATACAGTTTCTCAGCTCTCCCTATGGATATTTGCACTCTAGCTTTTAGGCATGGCAAATAGACAGGCCACGGACGGGCATGGCATGGGCCCGTTGGACCAAGTATAACAGCATATGACTAGCTTTCCCAATCTCCATTTAGCTTACCCGAAGCGACTCAGCAAATTCATGAGTCAAACTGATGCATATCCACTTTCAAAAATCTGTAAGCAAACAATGAATTTTAGCAGCGATTTTGATTCCACAAAATAACGAAATTCGACCTTTTGCTTTGTTATGGATCGAATGACTGTACAATCAAGTTCCCTGATTCCAAAAGCTGTCCCATACAACTATCCTATCATGAACTCCAGGAGGTTGCCGAAACCAAGCGCAAAAATAGGGACATGATAAGCTGATCAACAAGTGCAGAGCATGAATTGATCATCAATGCTTTCGACCAGTTGCACCATGAACTAGCAAGAAAACAGCAAGTGAAGGGAAAACAGACAATGTGAAGAGCCCTTCACTTGCTGTTTTCTCTCTTTTCCCTCAATCTTCTCCTCCTCTTTGACTTCCACTTATTGTCGTGCTCAGTGGCATCACAATGGTTTCTCTTGAACCACTTCTTACATGGAGCAGCTGAATCGCATATATAGCAGTAACACTGCATGAAAGAGAAGGAAAAATGCACCTAGTTAGGATTGCCTCCATAGTTCAACTAAAAGTACAAATTTTGAGACTTGATATTGAGAACAATCATCAGGTGGTGAAATTCATGCGCGGTTAGTACCAGCTCGCAGTGTCTTTCATGAGGCGTAGTTGCAAAGGGAAATTTCTGACAAAGATGCCTCGAGTGCGGGAAGTCTCTACAAGCCACCTGTCCATAATCATCAGCAGAAACCAGCAATCAAGAGCGTTTAATCATTATGACTTGAGAAAAGAATTAGTAATACGAAAACTGCTTCGAAAGATACTTGCATAGAATCCTGGGGACCAAGTAATATGACATGCAACTTAAATAAGCTATAGTTAAAGCGAGATAAGATCATGATCATCGTAACCGCATTTAGAAAATTGTGATTGCTTCCCCGACACTACAGACTTGAAGTCCAGTCTACATGATCAATTAAATCTGTTCTCGACTTCCATTAATAGGGATAACAACTACATATAAAGATAGCACTCCATTCTCAACCATAAAAAGAAGAAACGGAAGACACATACCACAATGCTCTCTGATGAGTTCAACTTTTGAAATTGTCAATTATGCGCTCAAATCAAAATGGTATCCGAGTCAAGAGCTCATAAATTTCTCAAAATCTTCTTTTAGTTTCCTCTCCCTTCTTTCTGTGCTATTGTTTTCGATTAGTCACCCGGTAATCCCCAATTTCGAACAAGTTCAACAGGCTATTACAATCCTAAGTACACCAAACAAAGCTAATGAGCACCTCCAGTTAAACTATACAGTGCATTACTCATGTCAAGTTCTACTTTACTCAAGTATTTCCATTGCTAGATCAGTATTCCAACGATTCTCCAACATACGTTATGCTTCTCAGTTCTCCCCCACAAGCGAAACAGAACAAACATGGAGACCACCTTCGTCGAAACATGAAACCCACGAAAACATAAACAGTCTTATGACGAAGGCATAACCAAACAGAGAAATTCACGGTTAAGTACAAAAACGAAGCAAACGACTAAAAAAGGACAAGTTCGCGCGACAAAAGTACGAACTTGCCTGTCCTTTCTCAGCAATGACGACGACGTCCTTGGACCCATCGCCGCGATCGTCGGTCGCGCCAGCCTCCGTCATCGACAGGGAGAACCTGGAGATACGCTCGAACGGGTCGAAACCCAGGATGAAGCAGTCCTCGGTCTCTTCGAACCGCTTGACGTCCTCGTCCCGTGTCACGCAAAGGACGTGCCTGATGGGGCTCGGCTCTTCATAGCCAGGAGTCGCCGGCAACGGCGTACAGTTCGCCATGGCCGGGGGAGGTTCCTGGGACGCGAGTAGGGTTTAGACAGGCAAGAATATGCAAAATCGCTGATTGATCGGGGGAGAGAGAGAGAGAGAATCGATTTCGAACTTGGGAGAGCTGCAGATATGGTGACCGTTTGGTTCCCCCACGAGCATTAAATTGAACTACTCGAGATGATATATTAAAGCAGGAGAGTTGTTAAGGATAATAAGATCTATTTAAAAAAAGGCTAATATCGATTTATCTTAAATTGTGAAAAATTCAAATTTTTCACAATAAACACTACACAAGTGTACCGATTTAGGGTAAATGTGACATAGATATACCTATTTAGAATTGTTTGTGACGTAAAAAATTATTTGGGGTAAATGTGGCACGCATACACTAATTTGAAGTAAATGTGGTAAGGATGTACTAATTTAGTAATTTGGGAGTCTTCTAACATAAAAATTAGTTTAGGGTAAATATGGTATAAATGTATTGATTTGAGATTTTTAGTAATATTAATCGTAATGAAATGACATTAAGACATTATTAGGAATGGACGGGTTGCCGGCCGCACGGTACAATCTTATATGTTTAGACCTATATCGAATTAGACCTGTTATCCTTTTGCTTTCGGGCCGCTGCCCGACCCAAGCTTGACGTCTTTACGTATAACCCTGAGGTTGTGTCTGGATCTCCTGCATGTGAAATTTAAGGGATTAGCTCCTGGAGAGTGGAGATTCACCTTGGTCTAATTCTACGCCTTATGATAATTGGACTCGGCCTTTCCACTGATCGAGCCTTTGATGCCGCAACCGTTGGCTGGCAACTGACACTCCGGGCTCTGACCAAGATATTTAAAAAAAAAAAAAATCCTGTAAATTAGAGGCCTCTTCCCTCTCAATTTTTTTTTTTTGTGATCCGAGAACTGCTGTACAGCCGGAAGCTGGCGGCGTAAACCCGGGACGACCCGCAGGGACCCACCTCCCACGGGCCGCAGGTGAGTCGCGCAATGGGGGCAAGAAGTTTCGAACCCCTTCCATGCCAGTCGAGGGGCGAGACATGAACCATCTCGTCCACTGTGGGGTGGGTCTCTTCCCTCTCATTTTCATCTTCATTCTTCTCTTACAAATTCTCACTCTTTCAGAAAAAAAAAAAAAAATTCCGCACTTTCTGACAAACTCTTACTATGTATTCACTATTCCCGCACTATTTTGAATCTTCCAATAGACTTCAATCACTATCCAATCCGTTTCTCATATGGCGAGTCGATACCTCCAGTTGGCAATGGTACTTTGATTCTTCACCATCCCGAGACACGGGAAACTCCCTATGTGCTCCTTCCACTAGAGAAAAAACAATAAATTCACAACTACAACAACGAGATGCAATAACCAGTTGATTATTAGAAAATGTGGTGTAATAGTAGGTTATCACCTGCCATGAGGCAATACTGAGACCCCTCCCTTGGCGAAACCCCTACGCCTAACTCATATACCCTGAATGATGTCTTGCAGACGTTATGGCGATAAAAGTCCACTGTTTAGAAGACATTTTAAATCGAGGTCCTCCCTAATGGTAAGAATTTTAACACATTTAAAATCGAGTTCCTCCCTAAGGGTAAGAAGAATGCTGTGCGCGCGACAAATGGAAGCACTTACCCAACCAATTTAGATGTGGGATGGGCCACCTGAGAAGGCACCAAGAGAAGCATAAACACTAAAATCCTTGAGCCTGGGGAAACTCAACTAGTGCAATGGGTTAGTATGCTAGCAACACTTTGGCCTCGCTGAAGACCTGAGATTCTTTCACTACATGTAATTTTGAAGTTTCATTGACTTCAGATCTGCGGACAAGTCAAGCCACTAGGTCGGGCCAGATCGAAAGTTGCACCACCGAACTATGTCGTAGAGATTGCCATTATCACACAATCTAAAAAAATATCTTTTTGGAAAGTGATTGGTGGTGTTAGTAGATCGGATGGTCTTTTCCTTTTACTTAATAACGTGTCTTCGAACAATCCCATCCCCTGGACAGTGTCTGTACTGTGCAATTACATTCTAAGATCTTATAACTTGACATGAGATGAATCTGAATTGCTTTATAAATATCAAAAGAGATATGTTTGATGATTAATTAAATTAGAAAAAAATGCATGTTGTACTAAAATGCTGACTAAATCATCGACGATGATTTTGTTTTGTAAGGCCTTGAATATGTAATTTATGAAATTCTGGGGTATAATGTAGTGTTGGGGAGTTCCTCAAGAATCAGGTTTGATTGATCGAGTTGATTAAATTTAGTACAGACCTTAGTCAAATACAAACCTTATTGCGTACATCATCATACATCACAACATTGACGAAAAACCTATAATTATCTCATTGAATAATGTCTTAGTTGAATGTTCTGAATTCACACGGCGATAACACACATATAAACTTTTTCACCTTCCATAACCGGAAATGACTTGTGATTAAGTCCTCAATGGTTGCCCAATCAATATCTAGGTGCAACTCTACGAGGAAGCTATTTGAGCCTACACAAAATGTATAAGATGTGGGTTAGGGGACCTAAGTTCTAATGGCCATTGCCAATGTTAGAGATATTACAATATCAATTACAATTGATCAATAAGATATCCGGGATATCCAAAATATCTTCAATATCTTTAATTATTACATTATTGCATTGGTTCATGTTCATCTTCATTTCATATATCTTAGTATGCATGTTGTTCGTCATTTTGAAGTTTATACTAAGGTATTGGCATTTGCTTATATTGAAATATCCATGATAATTTAATTTATGCATGTTAGTTAGGTTTTTTTTTTTACACGTCATTGCATCACATGGCATGCATATTTAAATAAAGAAAAAGTATAAAAAGATATACAATACAAAACTGTTGGATGTTTGTTTGTAAAACAAAACAAATGTGTTTTGCTTGTCCTACATAGGAAAGTTGAGAGGAGATGGATCAATTTATAAGTGTGAGTCATTTTCTATTATTTTTTAAAAAAAATGTTGGGTTTGGGCTAGACCATACAATATCCGCGTGCATATGTGCGATTATTAAGTGCATTTAGCACTTGGCACGTTTGTGCGCCCGCAATTTAAATTAGCACTAATCCCTTAAATTTTATTTTATTTCTTACAGTTATCTTATTAACCTTTATTAGTTGAAAGATTTTTTTTTGTTCATTAAGCATTTTTGGAAATTATGAAAAATTGATATTTTATTTATTAAAAAATTATTATTATTTTATTATTTTTATTATTCTGAATTTTTTATATGTGTCTTTTCAAGACAACTTTTGGAAATTATACTTATTTAGTTTACAACCTTTCCCAAAGGTTATACTTGTTCAATTTGCAATCTTTTATGAAGGGTTTTTTTTTTTTTTTTTTTTTTTTTTTTTTTTTTTTTTTTTTATCGTTTCATGAAGGGTTGTATATGTTCATTTTGCAATTTCTTCCGAAGGGATACTTTTGTTCATTTTGCAATCTTTCCTGAAGAGTTGTCTATGTTCTTTGATACCGATTTACATACATACATACATACATACATACATACATACATACATACATACATACATATGTCAGTTTTTGGCATGAATGAAAATGAAATCATTTCTCGAGTCTTCTTTTCAAAACTATGTCAATCTTTTTAATTGGTTCCTAGAAAGACCTAGAGATTTACTGGAATTGTTATATAATATTTTTATTTGAGTATTTGTTGTATATTGGAGGATATTCAGTGACCATTAGCAATATCGTGGGGCAAATAAATTCTTAAAGAAAATGATATCACACCTCTAAATTCAACTTGATTGCTCTATTGATTCAAAACTATATTTTTCCAACAAAAACTATCTCATTTGCCTGTTAGTAAATAAGGCCTTAGTGGTTGCTCGATTGATGCCTATCGTCGCAAATCTATGATGAACCCATTTGAGCCTACACAAATTTATATTTCGTTGTATTAAAAAGACGTGGGTATGAGCTTAGAAATGCCGCGGACCTAAGATGTAATTGCCATCGCGGGTCCATAGAGCCCACAATCTAGACCGTGAAAAGCTGCATAAAAATTTATTAGTAGGCAACGAGGCCTTTGACCTTGTGCTAAGTCACTAATATAGACATGACACATGCGTGAATTAAAAATAATCCGACCCAAATCAATGCATTTGATCCATTTTGACTAATCTATATGCATTTAGAAATTTAGAGACTGAAATCTAATCAAGCCCGTACCCAACTCAGACCGACTCGACCTACATTATTAAAACACATAGACAATGCTACTTACTGTCTAAAGGATAAGATTTTCTAACGGTTGTATAAGATTCCTAATAAGATTTTCAACTTGTTTGTGACTTTTTCTTTATTGCAAATTTTCCAGTTTCATAATGAAGTGTCTGATATTTCTTAAAATCAATAAGTCAATAAATATTGATATGTAAAATCATACACTAATTTTCACGATTTTCTAATAGCTTTATCGACGAGCAGGAAGGCGCGGTTGTAGTCCCTGAGGGAGATCTCCCTAAGGTTGAATCGCATCTCACGCTTTCACTTGGGATTGTCGTCGCATTCCTTGACAATCGGAGTTTGTTGCTGCTGGTTCTGGCTGAGGTTCTTGCTGGGGTCGTCGCTGATGACGGAGGCTTGTGCGTATATGTAGGCGATGGGAACGATGGCGACGTGGATTGGTTGGGATCCTCAGCAGTGTTACAGTAGGTGGGGGAAAATTGTCCAAAAAATCACTTTTACTAATTCAGTCATAAACCTTTTAACTTTGCCAATTCAGTTCTAAACCTTTTCATTTATGGCCGATTCAGTCCATCCGGCCAAAATTGGGTGGAAAATGCTAACGTGGACACTAGTGGTGCCACGTTGGACCCGGCGCCGATGTGGATAATTTTTAATAATATTTTAATATTTTTTTGAATTTTTATTGTTTTTTTCTGTTTTTTCCTTCTTCTTTTTTTATTTTTTATTTTTTTCTTTTATTTTTGGCTTTTTTCTTTACTTTTCTGGTGGCCGGCCATCGGCCATAGCTCGCTAGCTGGCCTCATTCGCCACAGGCGAGGCCTGGCCGGGCGAGGAGGAGCCCCGGTGAGGGGAGCCCTCACCCAGGCGCGGCTCAGCAAGGGTTGCTTGGGCGAGGCCGACCCTCACCCAGGCCAGGGCGGCCTCGCCAAGCGTCGGCCGGGCGACGGCGATGCCGGGCGAGGGTCGGCCTCGCCAGATCTGGTGAGGGGAGCCCTTGCCGGGGCTCGCCCTCGCCGGGGCTCGCCCTCGCCGGGGCTCGCCCTCGCCGGGGCTCGCCCTCGCCGGGGCTCGCCCTCGCCGGGGCTCGCCCTCGCCGGGGCTCGCCCTCGCCGGGGCTCGCCCTCGCCGGGGCTCGCCCTCGCCGGGGCGAGCGTCGGCCTTGCCCAGACCAGATCTAGCGAGGCCGTCCCTCGCCCCTGGCCGGCGGGGCGTGGACGATCAGGAAGATGACGACGGTCCTTCCACCCTGCTAATGCTGTCGATTCCCGGCGGTGAGTCGAGTGAGTCAGGGGCGAGGCGAGAGGACTCGAGTAGAAGAGATGGAGGGACGACGGGGGCGAGGCGGGAGGACCCGAGCAGAAGAGATGGAGGGACGAAGATGACGACAGTGGCGGCTGCGACAACGACGACGCCGTGGTTCGGGCTTGAGTTCACGACGGCTGGTGGCTGGCCATTGGAAAAGGAAAGAAAAAAGCCAAAAAGAAAAGAAAAATAGGAAAAAATTCAAAAAAATAATAAAAATTCAAAAAAATATTAAAATATTATTAAAAATTGTCTACGTCGAGCCGATGGTCCAACGTGGCACCGCCGGCGTCCACGTTAGCATTTTCTGGCCAAAATTGGCCAGATGGACTAAATCGGCCAGAAGTGAAAATGTTTATGACTGAATTGGCAAAATTAAAATGTTTAGGACTGAATTGGCAAAAGTGCAATAAGTTTAGGACTTTTTAAACAATTTTCCCCAATAAGTGGAGAAGAGAGGAGCGAGCCACCTTCAATAGAGACTGCATAGACCATTAAAAACCCAAATTTTAGTAGACTTTGTTACTCAAATCTATATCAATCCATTTATCAAAGTTTAGCTAATTTCCTTAGATTATCATCTAATAAAACCTATAAATAGACTCCATATACTCTTCTCTGTATAAACAAAAAAAATATATATACATACATTGTTAAGACGCATCTTCACACGGTAACTTTTGCTCAACAAAGAAATAGCCACGCTATTCATATTGGTCATGTTACTATTCCGACGGCAAAGTTGACCGTAAAAGATGCACACCGTTTGCCTCCAATTCTCAATTTTGCACTTCTCGTTTCAAGAAACCAACACCATCACCAAACTCGCCGTCATCGAACGATCAACATATTGAAATCTCATCATTAGCGGAAGCGTGGAGCCAACGCACACACCCCACGTGTAGCCATGCCATGAATCCACCATGGCCGACGCTATGCAAGTCTAGTTTCGACCATTTCCTATGTGATTTCATGGTGATCGAAGATTTCGAGAAATTATTGGGATTATTTTTCAAACTCAAGCTGATAATTTATTTCGACTCACCTATCATTTGAGGGGATATTGGAGATATTTATCTATCTTCTATAAATATTTAGGATATTTCTTCTGATTTTTCATATCTATTTTGATTATTTTTTAGATAATCATCTATTAAAACTGTAAACAAGCTCCAGATGCTTTTTTTATGCAGACATAGAAATATACCAAAAATTCCACATTTTCTCTTCCGTTGCATTATTCTTAACTTCAGTAATCATGATTAGTGATGGTTATTACTTTCTTAAACTTCGAATTAGTCTAATTCCCCATATCCTAATCCATAAATCGACGGTGGTTGCTGAATACATAACCCAAGAACCATGTCCCATGGATATTATCCGGCTTCGATAAACAAACACTAGACTTCTTGTCATTGAAAGGAACAGTACGACTAACCATCAGTTGCCTTCGTACATGTTGACTCCACACTTTTCTAGGAGAGAGAGAGAGAGATTGAACCCAACAGCTATAATTGCTAAGGCTTAGGTCTAATTAATATCGAGTTTGGTCTCACCTGTCACGTCCAATGAACAACCCAAAATCGAGTGTCCTAGAATATTCGAATGTGATAACTTAAGGAGCGTTTGGGAAGACTTTTGAGAAAAGTCCTTGAGAAAATGTAAAAACCTTTGAGTTAAGGGTGTTTTTCAAAATGCAAAGTGTGTTTGATAAATTTATTTGTGAAAGTCCATTGTGAAATATATTTGTGCAAAATAGTGTTGGGGTAAATTAAATTTGCAAAAGACTTTTATTATTAAAAAAAAGAAAAAAAAAAGGAACGTTGGCCAGCCAAGCCTTCGCCGGTTACCGCCGGCCAAGGGCTTCACTGGTCACCGTCGGCCAAGGGTAGGCGATCCGTGGAGGTCGCCTGAAGCATGGCCGGCAAAGCAGATCTGGTCGCTACCAGATCTGCGTCGCCACCTCCGCGAAGGTCGCCGTCGGCGACCCATCTGGTTGCAGCGTGACGGTCGCGACCTTCGCGGAGGTCGCCTGAAGCACGGTCGGCGACGCAGATCTGGTCGCTACCAGATCTGCATCGCGACCTCTGCGAAGGTCGCCTGAAGGTCGCGGCCGGCGACCCATCTGGTCGCAGCGCGAAGGTCACGGTCGGCGACCAGATCTGCGACCAAATGGGTTGCGGTTGCGACCTTCGCGGAGGTCGCCTGAAAGTCGCGACCTCCGCGGCGACCTCTCGAGCGGGGTCACGCGACCCTCGCTGAAGGGTCGCGCGGCCGTGGCGGAGGTCGTGGCGGGCGCGAAGGTCGTCGGCAACCGCGTGCCCTTCGTCGGCAACCGCTCACGAAGAAGAAAGAAGAAGAAGATGAACAGTCAGGGTAAAAAGGGAAAAACGAAAAATCAACGAGGACAATTTGGGAAGAAAATTTTTTATTTAAGCTCAGCTCTCAGCATGCTGAGAAGGCTGAAAGCCCAAGGCAGGTCCCACCTGCCTTGGGCTTTCAGCCTTGGGAAGGCTTGGCATTTCCCAAATGGGGTTTCAAAATTTTTACTAAACACCCAGAAATTAGCCCAAGGAGCTTTGGAGATTTAAAGTGGCTTCCAAATGCCGCTCCCAAACGCACCCTTAGTTTTCCACTTGTATCATTTGGTGGGTGGCAAGTCATTAGCTCCCGAAGTGCTACGGTTCTGAGGAGGGGCCCTTGACTTTACGATGTGACTGGGAATGGGGTTGGCAGGATGAGATGGTATGAAGGGCGTTGACTTATCCATCGTCTGATCAAAGGACATTCCACTCCATCACATGCGTGTGCGCTTCAAGATTAAGTAGGCGAGGCCTTATCTCAACAGCTACTCCTAGCCTTCTAGAGGATTTGCATTCAAAAATAGTATAGAAATCTACGAATTTAACTCTTATATTTGGTTAATTTGGTGAAGCCAGGAATTCGGACCATTTTGATTTCTTTTTTCGAAGGAGGAGGGTACCAGGTTGGAGGCGAGCCGACCATTATCTTCGACGAAAAAGCTTGTTCTGAGTTTCATGAAATGTTCAGTTATGATTTTTAAGCATTTTGTCTTTTTAGTCTGTGCATTTATCGAAGAGACTATAGGAGGAAAAAGGCCACTCGGCCACCAATGATTTATGCACTTGCCAATATAGAATGAAATGGTTTTGACCTTCCAAATTACTTCATTTTTTTTAAGCTTAAGAATAATATATAGGGCATAACGTGAGAGTAGGTCCTGCACCACATCCGTCTATTCCCTAGTTTGTGGATGAAAATGTCAACACCAAGTGCACATTGCTTTACATAAATAAATAAATAAATAAATAAAATTTATATTAATATATAACGTGGAATATCATAAATGGCCGCATTTATTAAACTCTGGTGCCTAACCACCCCTAATTCCACCACCTACTGAAAAGGCTCAGATTCTCCTCCTGCCTCCATCTCTATATAACCTTCCTCAACCCTCCAAAATTTCAAAACGCCTCTATTCTATCAAGACATCGTCTCAAAGAAGAGGAAAAAAAGAGGTCAGAGATCAAGATGGATTCGATTCCGAGCGAGACCCTGGTGGCTCCGACCCAAGTCCCCGACGAGTACGAAACCATGTTATACGCCATGCAACTCGTTAGCGCGGCCGAGCTGCCCATGGTCCTCAAGACGGCTCTCGAGCTCGATGTCCTCGAGATCATCGTCAAGGCCGGGCCCGGCGCGTGCCTCTCTCCCCGTGAGATCGCGTCTCAACTCCCGACCAAGAACCCGGATGCGCCCACGATGCTTGATCGGATCTTGCGCCTCCTTGCGACCCACTCCGTTGTCACGTGCACCATGCACAAGCTCCCCGACGGCCGAGCCGAGAGGCTCTACGGGATCGCTCCGGTTTGCAAGTTCTTGACCAAGAACGAGGATGGTGTTTCGGTCGCCTCTTTGTGTCTCATGAACCACGATAAAGTCCTCATGGAAAGCTGGTTAGTGATTGGATACACAGATATACACCTGCATCATACTCTTCCTTATTTTTGCTCTACTAATCGTTTGGCACCCGCACCAAATAGTTATAATCTCCGACGAGTTGGACTCAATCAATCACAAGCACACGCACAACACATAATCTTCTGCTAAACTATTCTTTTGATGATCTTTTCTTTTGTTAGTCGTTTTGTTTGATTGGGGGAGACAACAAATTGAACGGAAAAACCTCGCAGGATTGTTCATCAATAAATGTGACTAGTCGCTGACATTACACCCGTTTAGCGTTAGGCGACGCTATATTAACTCTCTATAATCAGTTAGTAGCGTTGACTTCATTTGTTGGTAGAAATAATTCCAAGATAATAATGCAGTACGTCACCTACGAAATGCACAATCATGGAAGAAGGTAAATTGACTCAGTATTAAGGGTGAGCATGTCGGACCAACCGGACCGAGAATCGCCTGGACTAGATTGGACTGACTGGTTTGGTCAGGTTCCTAAAAACATCAATCTAGTTCCAATCCCATAAAAATGGAACCAATGATATTTGGTTTGGTTTCCGGTTCAAGGAGAGAACTAGACTGGACCGAACCAAATTTTTTATTTTAAATATATTTTTTAATTTATTAAAAATAGCAATAAACCCTAAAATTGTAATAATTATGGTATTTTTTTAATTTTTTTTACTAAGTGGCTGGTTCCATTGAACCAGACTGGACTAGTTGGTCGAGTCCCGTCCCCAATCCCAAAAAAGAGAATCGGAAACCGATCACCCCTATTTGATATTATAATACCTTGATGTAGATGTTGAAAAGTAACTAAGATGTCAAAATTCATAACATCATGATTTAGCCCGTAATACAAGAATTGAATATTTTGTTTAAGCTTCATATTATCAATCATTGATGCAATTATTAAGCGATCACTTACTCATAAAAGTCCAGTGTAACTTTGATCGATGATCATCACCAAATAGATTCACGGTCGAAGTTATATATACATCAAGAGAAAAAAATGCCGAATCGGCCAAGATTTTTGACCTAAATAATGCAGGTACCACTTGAAAGATGCAGTTATTGAAGGAGGAGTCTCGTTCAACAGGGCCTATGGAATGAATGCATTCGAATACACCCGTACCGATCCGAGATTCAACAAAGTATTCAACAAAGCCATGTCCGATGTTTCGACCATCACCATGAAGGAGGTCCTCGACACGTACAAAGGCTTCGACGGCCTCAAGTCGGTGGTCGACGTAGGAGGTGGAACTGGCGCCGTCCTGAACATGATTGTCTCCAAGTACCCCTCCATTAAGGGCATCAACTTTGATTTGCCTCACGTCATTGCCAATGCTCCGTCCTATCCCGGTACTTATATTATATTCCGCAAATCACTCTATATCACTTCATGTTAATTATATTGTATGCACGATTAAAACTAAAATCGCCTTAGAGACATTAAATTATCATCAATGCGTGTGTGGTACTATATAATTGAAAAGCTTGTTTCCTATGCTAATCGATATTGACTTCCTCAACTATATGACTACAATCTTTGAGTTAGGCGTCGAGCATGTCGGAGGAGATATGTTCGTTAGTGTTCCTACAGGAGATGCAATTTTCATGAAGGTTAGTTCAACTTATATTACCACTCTTATCTGCCAATTACTTGAAATGTAAATGATGATAACTTCTTGTTTCTAATTCGCCATGGAAATTGATGCGTTTGCGACATGTAGTGGATATGTCACGATTGGAGCGATGAGCATTGCCTGAAGTTCTTGAAGAATTGCTACAACGCCCTCCCTGAGCACGGGAAGGTCATAGTGGCCGACTGCATCCTTCCCGAACTCCCGGACACGAGCTTCGCGACCAAGGTAGCCTTTCATGCAGACCTGATCATGATGGCGCACAACCCCGGCGGGAAAGAGCGGACGGAGAAGGAGTTTGAGGCACTGGCCAAGGCCGCGGGGTTCAAGCGCTTCCACATCGCGTGCGTTGCCTTTGATCACGTCATGGAATTCTTCAAGAACTAAGGGTAGATTGAGCCAATGGGTCCGAATGTGGAGACGTATTGGACGATGGACGATGATTTTTAGCTTCTTGTGATTAAGAAGAGCATAACAAAAATGATGGACCGAATGTCGACTTATTTTACTTGATGATGTGATTGGAGAATGCAAAAGATGTTATGAACAATTCAGTTGCCGAATTGCAAATTCCAATCCTAAGTTGTGTCAAATATTATCGAATGCCTTCGCATGCTAGTGTTATTCAATGAGATTGAAAGCTCATTATGCATGCATTTAATATGCCCAAAATGAATGGATGAACATTATTGTTTAAAAGTTGCCATTTGCATGTGCTGAGCAAATCGGAAAAATGGTATGAAAAAGTGTTTTAGGGGTCTCTATGATTGTTGTATGTGACCAACCAATCATTTAATCCACGTGGCATGCATCTCATTTTATGCGACGCTTAAATTTTGAAATCACTCATTTTGTATTGGCTTGTCACACACCACGTGATATTGTCACATAATATGTGATAGGTAGAGAACCTCACAATTTGTCGCTAATCATGATCAGTGATAGACTTTTAAATTTAGATATGAATTGGAGCACATAACGGTTATTGTATTAAACATTGAATTAGTATACGTCTCCATATTTGGAAAAATAAAAACAAACGTGAGTGCGTATATGTACGCATATAACCTTTTTTTTTTTGGTAAGGTAAGATTTGTATTGACTTTTAACCAAGAAGAGCTTTACAGCAAGGGAGTCTCGGCACCAACAAAACTTGCACTCATGGTGACAAACATGTCAAAACGAGTGGAAGGGTGTCGAGGAAAAATAAGGGAAACCAAACAGCCATGTACACATATAACGTTTATTTCTCCATAACCCAAGATTCGTCTCACATGATTATCATTGCCATTGATAAACAAACACTAAACTCTCTTGTCATTGAAAGGAGAAGTATGACTTAACATTTATATTATCGGCACCGTACATGTTTGTATTTTTTGGCCGTGCCTTTGTACACGTTGACTTCACACTTTTCTACGAAAATTTTTGCATTACTAAAGTAAAATCATTGAGGTATAAAGTGAACTAGGTATCTTAGTGATTCAATGTTTTATACAATCACGGCAAGATTCTTCTTTGCATTGCATTTGATATGCACAGAGGATTATGTAATTTCTGTGTATTAGATGTGTACGATGAAAAGTACATGACAGACTATCTTAGACGACTATGTAAAGTAATCAAATCAAGTATGATCAATTAGATATATGTACAATCACGAGAGATATGAAAAATATTCTAAATATCTTTATAGAATATCCTGTATTTCTAACATCTTTTCAAATTCAAGGTTTGGATAACAAAATCCAAAAAATCCCGATGGATTGCCCAAGCAGTTCAATGTGCTCAAGAAAGAATCGGCTGAGCTGACGTTGCTACTTACGTGGTTGTCATGTGTTGTCGTGGCTACTATGAAAGCCATGTGGCTGGAGGCTAACATCACGGCAGGTCTGGTGATGGTGTTCGCTTGTGGATTGGCGAAGAAATGCGCCCAGTACGGCTGGCGTCCTTATAAACACCGAGGAGAAAGCGAGTCAGATGGAGGCGTTCGTCTGCGGACAGAAACGTGGCCTGTGTGTTGAAACCAAAAGAACAATATTTACAACTTCATCCCTTCGTATAGAAATTCAAGCTCACAAACGCCAATAATAACTTTTGATAAATAAGACATAACAACCCGCAAATGTCAATGCGAGGATTTAATGAAGAAAACAAAACAGCCCCATACATAATTATCATAAACACAAATTAAACACACAACAAAGTAACATAAGTCTTTAGTAACTTTCACTCTAGAATCCTGTAGTAAACATGCAACCACCCTAAAATCATAACTTTCTTGATTATTTTTGTCCTCTATAATTGATGAATCTAAAGCGTTGTCAACAAAAATCAGTTTTACTGTTATTTCAACACTGTGAGGCGGTTGTTGTTACAAGCACTATGGATAAACATGGCCGATGTGGCTGGCATTATAAACAAACAAACTCGGTGGGCACTTCCTCAAATAACAGGTTCTGCAGACTATAGGTTAACAGAACATGCCGCGTTGGCTATTGAACGAGACAGAAATGTTGAAGATTGATACTGATATAAGTAATTATTGAAAAAGAAGATGAAATGAAATTGGAGAATTGTACTCGGGTGTGAACGTTGGTGTGCAACGGGTGCAATCTTAGTATGATCTAGCTTATGATAAGAATTAGAGAGAGAGAGAGAGAGAGAGAGAGAGAGAGAGAGAGAGAGAGAGAGAGAGAGAGAGAGAGAGAGAGAGAGAGAGAGAGAGAGAGCTTATGAAACCGTGGATTTTCTATATATGAGAGAGAGCTTATGAAACTGTGGATTTTCTATATATGAGAGAGAGAGAGAGAGAGCTTATGAAACCGTGGATTTTCTATATATGAGAGAGAGAGAGATGATGAAACCGTGGATTTTCTATATATGCTTTATTAAATGAATATTTAGGGTTTATGATAAGAATTATGCGGAATAGGAAACCGTGGAAATCAAGTACAAATATGGAGAATCTCCTAGATGTATGCACAAATGAGAGAGGGAGAGAAAGGGAGAGAGATGCATTTCCACGTGAACTTACCACATCAATTAAGTTATTGTCATATGTCATCTAATTTAGCAATTTCACTATAAAATTTGACAGAAATTAATGGATGATAAATATGTCACGAGTGTATCAATTTATGCTTTTCGATAACTCAAAAATTAATTTGAGTTTAATCAGTCACAGGGTGAGGGTGGCTAGCTCAGCCTAGATTTTGGTGAGCCTCACCTGCTCCCTCATCCTAGGCATCGCTAGCTATTTGCTGACCCCATTAAGGCCTCGCTGGCCCTAAATGTCGGCTGACGACCCTGACTAGGCTAAGGCGAGGCCTCGTTAACCCTAATCAAGGCTCCCCTATATCTAGATTGAGGGTGTCCAAATTTGGGCGACGCTTGCCTTGGTTGGCAAGGGTCATTGGCCCTTGACGAAAGCCCATGTTGCCCATAGTGAGGGTGGCCAACTCGCCGAAATTTTGGGTTGAGCTCACCACCCTTGCCTAGGCTGGAGAGCTCCATTGGCCCCTTTGGTAATGGGGGCGGCGACGACGCTTGCTGAAGAGGCCCCTAGCTTTGTTTTTGTTTTTTTTTTCCCCAGTTTTTTTTTTCAATTTTTTTTCTTGTTTTTAAAACTAATTTAAATATAATTTGGAGAAGAAAATAATAATATGAAAAAAACATGAGTAAAAATAATTAGAAAATGTACGTTGGTATTTTTGTTAGCCAAATTGATAATTTTAATAGAAACACTTGATTGTACTAATTTGATAAGTTTTATAACTCGATTGCATTTTTTGAAAATTTAATATTCAATTGTACATTCGTGATAAGTTTTAGATCTTCTAATACACTTATCCCCTAATTAATCCTATTTACATGAGATTTTTTTTTAAAATATTGACATCAAATTATGTGACTCACAAAATGATGTGCAATATGAGAGATGCATGTTATGGGACTAACTTATGCGATCGATATTTACCTAGATGACATTTTTTATTTGGTTTTTATTTTTATTAATGGAAATTTTAGGTTACCCTAAACCTATATGCAATTTAAAATTAACATACATTGCTTTAAGTATGAAAGCTCTAAACTATGAATTATGCATGTGTCCTAAATTCTAAATATGCATGCGATATATGATACACAATACATACGCAACGATTAATAAATTTTAAGAGTCATTAAATATACATCTTACACAGAGTTTTGTTGATATGATTTAACAAGATATTATTTTTATCCAATCAAGACTTATCTAACCGATCATACATAATAAACCATATTATAAAACACGATCGATAAATAGGACAATATTAGGGATCCGACCTTTACGCATAAAGGTCCAGCGCCCTGAGATATCTTAATCAATTCAAGGGAGTAATAAAATAACCTAAGGTTTTATTACTAAATAACATCCATATGGAACTATACGATAAAATTAAACCATGGCATAAATTTAAAAAAGCTTTATTACCTTGATTTGATTAACCTAACCTAAGATGTCCAGGCAAAGCAAGCAAGGGCAGCCAAGACTTGTAGGGACTAGCAAGGAGGAGTGTGACTGCAGGAGCTATGGGCAATGACCGCTATAGAGACCTTCTTAGAAGTGAACCCTTAAAGGAAAAACTAAAAATTATTAAGTCCAAAGACTTAGCACATACTCTCTTAAGTCCTCTTAATCACAACTTGGTACTCAATTTAACATACAATTTTTTTACGTTTTGGAGTTGCCATTAATCAGTTAAGGTCAATTAAAAACCCAAATAAAATGTGAGAGAATACTTTACTTCTGTGAATTAGGGATTTGAGACTTGATGACTATAGATTAATCTAACACTTTTCATCACTTTTTCTCTTTATTTTCAAAAATATTTCACGAGCGATCTTGGTTGATTTTTAGCCTAAATGATGAACATACAAGAGTGATTATGTGGGTGCACAATCAATAATTTAATATTCAATAATCAAAGTATTAAATAAATTACTAGAATAGGCAATAACTCAAATACC
Source organism: Eucalyptus guilfoylei (assembly GCA_016097605.1). Classification (NCBI taxonomy): domain Eukaryota; kingdom Viridiplantae; phylum Streptophyta; class Magnoliopsida; order Myrtales; family Myrtaceae; genus Eucalyptus; species Eucalyptus guilfoylei. The sequence continues at coordinate 7,124,357 of CM027870.1, read as the reverse complement.
TCAAGCTAGCAAAGCATAACCTTATCAAGGTTAATTTCCAAGTATCTGCAATATGTTAATTAAGAAGGCATGTCTAGTCAAAACATAATTTCTAAATGCTTATTTAATCCTTAATTGTTTCCTTTTTTGGGTTTTTTTTTTATTGTTTTAACAATTAAACTGTATGCTATCCTAATCTAAATTTATTATGCATAAATTTTTAAAATAATGACATGTGACGTGACCTAATTTTAATGATGGGCAAAAATAATGCACTAAACTAACGTGACGTGCAATGTGACTTATATGGCCCTAAACAGTGCAATTATTAAATTACATGGAAATTATGACTTGGTAATGACAGGTTGTCAATAATGACGCGGCAATGATATGGCAGTGGCAATTACGTGGCAATGATGTGGCAATAATAATGCAATTAATTCTATGAGACGTATGCATATATATATGTATATATATATCTGTGATTTTATTTTAAAATCAAGGTAAGAAACTCCCTGAATATGTAATTACCTAATTCAAAATAGGAAATAATTCAGATTACGTCCTATTCTAAATTAGATAATTTCCTAATTAACTACACATTTCCCAAAAATGCAATTCTAAGTAGGAAACTAATTACTAAGTAATGACTTAATGATTTATCCATAAATTTGATATTTTTTTTGGTAAAGTAAATTTGATTGATAATGTCAAAAAAGAACTATTTCTTGAAAATTTCTTTGTTCAACAAAACATTTTTTTTATGGGAGTAATATCTACAATAAATAAATATAGTGTCTTAATTTACATGAAAATCTACAATAAACAAAAACTAAGCATAAAAATTCTTAGTTATGATAAGTAGATCCTAAATGGATATAACAAAATTAAAAAAAAAAAGAAAAAAAGGAAAGTAGGGTGGATTAATCATATATATACCATAGAATATCATTAATGGCCAGATTTATTAACCTCTTGAGCCCAACCAAATCCCCTAGTCCACCACCATCTAGAAAAGCTCAAACTCTCCTCCTGCTCCATCTCTATATAAACCTCTTCAATCCCTTCCAAAATTTCAAAACACCTTCCATCCTATCAAGACATGGCCTCAAAAGAGGGAAAAGAGAGGTCAGATATCAAGATGGGTTCGACATCAAGTGAGAACCGTGTGGCTCCGACCCAAGTCCCCGACGACGACGAAACCATTTTATCTGCTATACAACTTGGTGGGGGTGGCCCCTCTGCCCATGGTTCTCAAGGCGGCTCTCGACCTTGACCTCCTTGAGATCATGGCCGAGGCCGGGCCCAGCGCACACCTCTCTCCCCACAAGATAACGTCACAAGTCCCGACCGAGAACCCCGACGCGCCCACGATCCTCGATCGGATCTTGCACCTTCTCACGACCAACTCCATCGTCACGTGCACCTTGCATGAACTCCCTGAGGGGCGGGCCGAGAGGCTCTAAGGGGTCGCTCCGGTTTGCAAGTTCTTGACCAAGAACGAGGATGGTGTTTCGTTCGCCCTTATGAGTCTTCTGAGCCACGATAAAGTCCTCATGGAATGCTGGTTAGTGATTACATACATAGATATACACCTGCATCGTATTCTTCCATATTTTTGCACTACTAATCATTTGGCACCAGCACCAAATAGTTATAATCTTCGCTCTAGGACGTCAATCACGATATTGAACATACGCACAGCACATTCTCTTTACATTTGAGGGGTCGAGTATTTAGTTTGCTAAACTTTGCTTTTGATGATGTTTTTCTTTCGTCAGTTGTTTTGTTAGATTGGGGGTGACAAACACATGGAACGTAAAAACCTCGTAGAATTGTTCATAAAGGAATGTGACTAGTCGCTGACATTACACATCATTAGGAGAAAAAAAGCTGAATCGACTCAGAATTCGACAAGGCCTATGGAATGACGCATTTTGAATACGCCCCTACTGATCCGAGATTCAACGAACTATTCAACAAAGTCATGTCCGATGCTTCAAAGATTAACATGAAGAAGCTCTTTGAGACGTACAAAGGCTTCGAGGGCCTCAAGTCGGTGGTTGACGTTGGTGGCGGAACCGGCACCTTCTTCAACATGATTGTTTCCAAGTACCCCTGCATCAAGGGCACCAACTTTGATTTGCCTTATGTTATCGCGAATGCTCCATCCTATCCTGGTACTTATATGTTATCCTTCATGTTGAGTATATTGCATGCACAATTGAAGCTAGAATCACCTCAGAGACATTAGATTATCGTCGATGCATGTGTGATAATAATTTCCTATGCTAATTGATTTTGACTTCCTCGAATAAATGACTACAATCTTCGAGTTAGGCATCGAGCCGGACGGGGGAGATATGTTCGTTAGTGTTCCTACAGGAGATGCAATTGTCATGAAGGTTGGTTCAACTTAAATGACCACTCTATCTGCCAATTACTTGGAATGTTAAATGATAATTTCTCGTTTCTAATTCGCCGCGTTAATCGATGCGTTTGCGACATGTAGTGGATATGCCATGATTGGGGCGATGAGCATTGCTTGAAGTTCTTGAAGAACTGCTACAACGCCCTCTCGGAAGATGGGACGGTCATAGTGGTGGAGCGCATCCTTCCCGAGCTCCCGGACACGAGCCTAGCGACCAAGTTAGCCTGTCAGATCGACATGCTCATGATGGCATACTACCAGGGCAGGAAAGAGCGGTCGGAGAAGGAGTTCGAGGCGTTGGTCAAGGCCGCGGGATTCAAGGGTTTCCGCGTGGCGTGTGCTGCCTACGATCACATCATGGAATTCCTCAGGAATTAAGGCTGTTTTGAGCTAATGCGACGGAACAGGTAGACGTATTGGATGATGGAGAATAATATCTTAGCTTCTTTTGATTAGCAAGAGAATAATAAAATGGTAGACCGAATGATAAAGGGATAAATTTTTTTGCCAGATGCAAGTTTAAATCCTAAGTTTTGTTATTGTCTAATATTGCCGAATGCTTTTGCATACGAAGTGCTATTCAATGAGACCGAAAGCTCATCATCTATGTCTTTTGGGACTGATAAGTCCCAGGGTGGATAGATTTCAGACATGGAAGTTAGAACCTACCATGTTATAACCGGTTCCCAATTTCTAGAACTTAGAACCTGCCTGTTTGTTTGGAACTGGTTTTAGAATCCATCCTGTTTTCCGATCCGGTCCCATAGTTTGTCCAAGAACCTTTTTCTTTTTTCCTTTTTGATCTATTTTTTACAGCAAAATAATATGCGCAACAAAATAATTCAAAGTAAAAGATAAATAACAAAAAACCTAATAATGTAGTCATGTATAATTATAACCGATAAAAGTTTCAAATTGAAACACCACTAACATCCCAAAATCAAGATCCCAGAATCAGATTAATGTCTCTGTCAGTCTTATCATTTGGAAAATATCGAAGCTAAGCACAAGAAAGATCATTATATACAAGGGCCTAAGAAAATTAGACATGTGGTGGCTCACCAAGTTGAGAATAACAAAGAACAAAAAGAGCTTGAAGGAATTTGAGTCAAGGACCGCTAACAATGAAAGAGAGGAAAAAGACGCACCTGTAGCGCTCGATTCTGTTGAGCAGAGTGACGGCACACCGCAGAGAGAGAGAGAGTCGCCCTAAGAAAGGGAGAGTAAACTTGGAGTCAGAGAGGAAGAATCGGGAGCGAGAGAGTCACTGTGAAAGACGAGCCTTAGAATATCAAGGAGAAGACGCACCTTCAAAGCAAAGAGGTAGAGTCGCGAGAGAGGGACTGAGAGAGGACCGACGAGCGACGATGAGACTAGAGGCTGAGGGGTTCCTGCGGCATACGTCGATGGCAAAGACAGGCCGCATATCGGAGTCGGTAAGCCGCAAAAGAGAGGTGACAACGAGCTGGGTTGAGTTCCTTGCCGCCGATGGTGGCCACAACGAGAGACGGACCGACTGGCGACGATGGCGGCGAGGGCTCCTGCGGCGTAGCTCTGGCTTGCTGCGAATAGAGCGAGAGAGAGGCGACAACGAGAACGGAGAAACAAAGGAGGGGAGGCTGAGGTTAGAACTTACTCAACTTAGAGAAACTAGAGAAAAGTCAGAGAGACTAGGATTTCTTTACCGTAGCTAAAAGCCGGTTTCAAAACCGGTCCGGTTCCAAGGATCTTCACTTGGAACCAGGAACCAGTTTTGGACTTGTTTTGCCGGTAGTCTGATTCGATTTCCGAATAGAACTGATCCGGTTGCACACCTTTAATACCTTTAATATGCCCAAAATGAATGGATGTACACTTGTGTTTAAAAGTTGCCAAGAAAGAATGACGTCTCTTGGCGTAATTCAAATTTGCATGTACTGAAAAATGGTACGAAAAAGTGTTTTAGGCATTTGTGCTGCCGTTGTATGTGACCGATCCATTCATATGTATCTTATCCTATGTGATGCTTAAAATTTGAATTCACTCACTTTGAATTGGCTTGTTACAAATTAGTGTCCTTATCATGTAATACATGGTAGGTAGAATCTCACATGAAATAAGTTGTAATATGTAACGTGATATGTATTTTCATTTATCATCTGTAATGATAGAATTTCAAATTCATAAATAAATTGAAGTGCATAATGGTTATTGTATTAAACTTAGAATTAGTGAACGTATCCATATCCAGATGCATAAAACGAAAGTGAGTGCAAAAATATAAGTATGGTTAACATCTAAATTTTCGCCTAAGGTACCTTGTGCATTTGGGACCTAGAAGCATTATGGTTTATAAATAACTAGCTTCCGCGTCATGTAGGTCATCCATGCATTTTATTAAAATTAGAATCGGATTTGTTGGTAATGACTTACTTTGACTCCAAATCAAAAATACCCTTATCATATGGCTCGGATTTTTTTTTTTTTGGTCGGTATGGCTCGGATTTGGGTAGCTTATTTTTGTGTGTGCTCTCATCATTCATTTTTACAATTTATAGAAATTAATGGCCATCCTCTAGTCACTCATTTTGCCTCACATTTTTATGTTGCTAACCTTGTAACTTTACCAACCACTAGGACTGCCGGAGTGGCCATTCTTCTCACATGGGAAGGGGGAGGTAGGGAGTTTGATTACCCCCTCTCGAGGGAGGCTGGGGATGGGGACAGGGACGTTTAGTTTCAAATGTGAAGTTCCATTCTCACGCTTTGCAAAAAGAAAATGTAAAAATCTAAGAATGAGTTGAGAGTTAGTGAAGGACAAAAAAAAAAAAAAAAAAGCTTGTAACTTTACTGTCATGGATTGGTGATTAAATGGGAAAAATAGAACTTGCAAGTGAGACTATTTGGGGATGCTAAGTGAGGTAGCAATGGAACATTGAAATTGAACTAAATTGGTTAGATTTCCATGAAAACAATCTTAAACCAAGAAAACAATCTCTATGTCCTTATCCATTCCAGAAAACCAACGGATAAAAAACTGCACTCTTTGACTCGGACAAAGACCTCCCCCTTGTGAAGTCATTAATCATGACAACTCAAGGAAGTCATAACCATGTTTGGACCATTCAAAAGACCAGCGGAAAGGAAAGAACTGGCAGAAACTTCAAGAGACCGGCGGCTGAGCTTCAAGGAACCAGGAGGTAAATGCAAATTTTACTATAGCAGCTTCGACTGAGTTGATTGGACAAAGAGTGAAGGGAAAGAACAACTTCAACATAAAAGGATCAATGGACAATAAGCTCCAGGACTGAAGAAAACAGAATAAAAGAAAGAAAAGAGGACAGAGTTTAAGGGGGGCGGTGACTTTCGTTGAGCAAGGAGGCAGAGCTGGAGTTCTTCCTCTTGTGCCCTTAAGTTAACGAGGAGAGGACAAGTATATAACGTCTATTTTCTCCATGACCCAAGATTCGTCTCACATGATTATTATGCCATTGATAAACAAATACTGAACTTTCTTACCTTTGAAAGGAGAAGTATAACTAACCATATTATTTTTGCCACCGTACATGATTTTTTTTTTTGGCCGTGCCTTTGTACACGTTGACTTCACACTTTTCTGCGAGAATTTTTGCACTACTAAACTTAAATCATTGAGTTGTATAAATCACTGCAAGATTATTTGTTGCATGTGCATTTTATATGTGCATTCATCAATATGAATAAAAACAGAGAGATAAAAAATATGTGGAACAGAGAACTGTTGAATTTATGTGTATCTAATGAAAAGTACATAAGCCCATGTTAAGGTAATTAAATCAAGTATGATCAATCAAAATATGCACAATCGGAGATATGGAGACTTCACGGATTCATATACAATCACGAGAGATGTGGACAATATCTTAAATATCTTTAGAAAATATCCTAAATATCTCTAGCATTCAAACTTAAGGTGTATAGAAGTAAACTTGACCTGATGGATTGCCAAAACGGTTTAGTGTGCCGAAGGGAGATATTGTAATCTCTACTTATGTGTTCTTTATGTGTTGCCGTAGCTACTATGCAAGATACGCAATTGGAGGCTATCCTAGCGATGAGTCTAGAGACGGTGCTCATTTGTGTACTGGCAGAGAAACACGGCCAATGTGGTTGGTGTTGTTATGAACACATTGGAGAAACGCAATCAGTGAAGCTAGCATTATTACAAAATAGATTGGCTAGACATGCATTCTTAATTTACACATTGCAGATATTTGGAAATTAACCTCGATGAGGTTGTGCTTTGCTAGCTTGAGGTATTTAAGTGATTGCCCTAATCTAGCCATTTATTTAATGTTTTGATTATTGAGCGTTAAATTATTAATTGTGCACCTGCATGATCACTTTTACATATTAGTGGTTTAGGCTTAAAATCAGCTAAGAATGCATGCAATTTTTTTTGAAAATTAAAAGAAAATGTATTGAAATAGCATTAGATTAATCTAGTGTAACCAAGTTCTCAAATCTATTAAATCTCTGGTTTACAGAATTAAAAATATTCTCTCATACTTTACTTGGATTTCTCATTGACTCTAATTGATTAGTGGCAACTCTAAAAGGTAAGAAAATTGCAGGTTAAATTGAGTATTAAATTGTGATTGATAAGGCTTGTGAGAGTTTGTGTTAAGTCTTTGGATTTAGTAGTCCATTAGCTTTCTCTTGTGTCATTCGCCTTTGGGAAGCTTTGCAAAATTGGCAAGGAGTCCAGGAAAGCCACCGAGCTTATTAGATCGGTGAGGGTGACTGAGGAGGCGTGACGAGGCTTTGCTAATTGCATCAAGAGTTGGAGGGATGCTGGTGACTTGACCTAGAAGTGTTGGATGCTTGACTGGGAACGACAATAGATTGCTTTTGGGCACTATGAGGATCGCTCGATTGGAAGAGGCGGCCCACGTCAATTTGGTCAATTTTTTTAATTTTTCTTTTCTTTCCTTCTTCCTCCGCCAATTGCTTGGCCTTACCGGCCCTCTCTTGTGGTGAGTCACTAGCCATAATTAAGATTCAGTGATTGGTGGAGGAAGAAAGTTAAAAAAGAAAAGCAAAGAATATAAAATAATATTAAATTTAAAAAATTTTAAAAATAGTTATCCATATCAAAGCTAGCCAGGCCACGTAGAACAACTAGCATTCACATTAACGAACTCAGGCCTATTTTGACTGGAATGACTATAATTGACAAATCGTTAAAATGTTTACGATTAAATTGATCAAATTAAAATGTATATGACTTAATCGACATTCATACAAAAGCACATCACACATGCAATACCCAATTTCTAAAAATTACAAATACCAAATATTCATTCTATATCTACTATAATCATCGCACATTGCACGTGCAATACCATGTCTTCTTGTTGTGCACTCTTTCCCTCCCCTCTCCTCTCTTCATATTGTTTGTATCTTATTTCTTGACTTTAAGATTCGACATCTACATTTATTTCTTGCAAAAAAAGATTGGTAGGGTCAACTCCCATAATGAAATTATGCATAATACAACACATCAACTTGAGTATCATAAGACCAAAAGGGCTTCAACATCTAATAAACTGAAACGCCTTTTCAGACCCCAAATGCCCTTTCTACTGAGGATTGTAAAGATAAATGGCAATAATTGAACAACTCTTCCAAATTCTCACATGGGCAGTCTTGAAATTCTTTTTGTAATATTGAATTACACGATTTGGAGAAATAATTCTCTTTTGGATGCCATGTCCAGCGTCAACAAGGTAATATTTACCCACCAATTTTTCTAAGTTTGATAGCATAACTCAGGAAAGTAGGGTATATATTTAGGAAACTAACGAGACAGGTTTAGATTCAACTACAAATGGATTTTTTTTTAAGCTAAAAATTACAAATGGATTCAAGCCATTTACGCTTGGTTCTTGAAGAGCTCAAGACAGTGTTCTTGATCCAAGTTTCTGCTCCAGAACTTCTTGTAGTACTCCGCATATGTGAAGTCCCGATAAATGGGCCCACACCCGTTGTCTAGGAGCGACACGGGTGAGCTAATCAACGCGTCGTCGCTCGGGCAAAGAAACGATGCGATCGACATTCTTGGCTTGTCGGCATTCACTATGGCCCGGTGCCACACACTCTTGTACCTCCCATTACTCAATGCCTGTGATACAGCATCGACATTAATAGCATCGATGAATCTATGACCAACTTTCGAAGGGACTGAGATTAAAGATATCTGAGGATATTCAAGAAATAGTAACAATATTATCAGAAATCATAAGGTACTTCTTTAACGCATTGAATCTGGGGAGGCGGGGCCCCCACACCTTCTCCCCCACCTAGGTATGTCTCTGTACACATTCATTTCTAAAGTTTTCTTCTTCGACAGAACATCTTGACAAAAACTATAGTCGGGTGAGCAACATATTGAAAGTGTTAGATATAAATCACAATTGATAAGGATTTCGAATCCATTTTTGATTGGCCAAGTCGACATAATTTTAATGGTGGAGACTATACTCGATCCCTAATGTTCACATGATTTATATGATATGAGTGACTCAATTTACCAAGTTAGAAGTACCTGTAATTGGTCCCCGATGTTGATGACAAAGGCATTCGGGTGAGGATTAATGGCGACCCACTTGCCATCTTTGAGGACCTGAAGGCCTGCGACATGTAGATCCTGAAGTAGAATGGTGAGTGCATTTGGGTCAGTGTGGCCTGGGAGACCGTAAGTGAGCTCTGGCTCTGGGCATGGCGGGTAGAAATTGACGGCCATGTGTTGTCCTTGTTCTCCTAGGATGTTCCTTACCGCATCCTTCTCCAACCCCAGGCTCTCCGAGATCAGCTCTTCGAGCCTGTACCCGAGACGTCGCACATCTCGACAGTAGTTGCTCACGAACTCCCTGTCGATGGCACGTAATCGAGACACAAGTGGTTAGTAGCTCGACTAGGCCTTGATAGATACAATCATTTACCCGTTATTTCAAAGCTTTTTTTGCTAACGGGAGAGATTTGGGAATAACAACTTAGGGCTTATTTGGTAACCGGCCAAACAGTGCCAAATTCTATTCTTTTGTTTGCGAGAGTAGTTTTGGAACAGAATCGTGTTTGGTAAAATTTTTATTCCTGGGAACAAATTTCTATTCTTTTATTCCCGGAAGTAGATTTGGAACATAATCAATAATAAAAAAAAAAGTTGATTATTGTTTTCGGGAACAATTCTAGAATTAAGCCCATATTTTCTCTTCTGCTTCCCTTTTCTCTTCTTCTTCTTCCCTTTTCTTCTTCTTCATCCACCGCCACGATTGCCATCTGCTGCCATTTGCCGTTCGCTGCCCACCGCCGTTGGTTGCCGGCAACTAGTCTAGCGAGCTTGCCGGACGCTCGCTAGGCCAAGGTGAGGTCCAGCAAGCTCGTCGGAGGCAAGCCTAGCCACCAGCGAGGCTTGCCCTCACCATATCTAGCGAGGCTGAGCCTTGGTGGGGCTGGGTGAGGCCCACTTGGCGAGGCCGAGCCTCGCTTAGCTGCCACCGAGGCTCGGCCGACAAGGGCCGGCAACGCTCTTGTGAGGTTGCCGGCCCTTGTCTGGCCGGACCGGCGAAAGGCCACTTGAAGAAGAAGAAGAGTAGGAGAGAGAAAGGAAAAAAAGAAAAGAAGAAAAAAGAAAAAAAAAGGGAAAAAAATAATAAAATTATTAAAAACTTTTTAAAAAAATGATTTGGAGTAGAAATTTTGAGCACAATACCGAACGCAATTATATTCCAGAAGCAGAAATTATGGACAGTTACAAAACGGCTTAAAATGCTTAGAAATTATTCCCGGGAACAGAATAAAAAAAAAATCATTTATGATCAAAAATTGTTCCTGGGAACAGAATCGTTACCAGATGAGTCCTTAGGTACTGATCATTTGGGCCTGAAGTTTTCATGAGGGGTGGCCCATGTTCATCCAAACTTGTCCATTGATCAGCTCTTGTTCGTATTTGGGCCAATCACGATGCAACGAATATAGGAAAAGCAAGACAATCGCAATGAAAGGAAGATATTCTGGCTGGAACCCAACCGATTCGTGGACTCCTCAGTTTATCCACTTTAAGATGAAGTGGACTTAGCTCTTTTGGCCATTCAGGCTAATGCTGGGCCTAATTTTGAAGAGGAGATGGGCTTGTGCTATTTGTGGGCTGTGGTTAGCTTTTGTACCGAACATAAAGAAGTGAAAGGCCTAAAATAAAAAAAATATATAACTTAATGAAAAGATAATTTATGCTGATCATCACTCTTCTAGGTTGTAACTATGGATGATTGGTTCTAAAAAGGGTAGATTCTAGACCCGAAACTTGGAATTTGTCTTGTTAGGGTTGGTTCCTAATATTTGGAATTGAGAACCGATCATGTTGATCATGGAACTAGCCTAGAACTAAATTTGCCCAAATCTAAGTTCAATTCAAGAACGGGCCAAGGCTTCTTCTTTCTTTCTTTCTTTCTTTTTTTTTTTTTTTTTTCAGAATCCTTTCTTCTTGAGGATAATATGTCCAACATATTTAATTTTGACAAATATTTTATTTTCAAAAAAAGAGTGAAGGACTTACTTGGGTTAGAGATAAACTAGTTAAATTCTAGCTTCCACCCTAGATTTGACTTCTATGTTTTACCTTGGAATTGGCCTTATAGGTTCCAAGTTTCGAATAGAACCCACTAGTTCAGGGTATAGAACACAACCAAACTTCTTAAGGCTTATTCCTAGTTTGGATTAGGGAACTAGACCGGTGCCCTTGTAAATTGGCTTAGTTGCTCACCTCTAGATTGTGACAAAGTGTATTATGTTGACCAATTAAACATCTACCGACCTTGTAGATGTGTACCCATTTTTCTCCATCTTAAATTTCACCTAATACTTTGGAACTAGCCTTGCAAGTTCCAGGTTCCGAATATAACCAGCCGAATTAGGGTATAGAATAGTGAACTGAACCTCTCAAGGCCAATTTCTAGTTTTTGGGTTTGGGAACCGGACCGGTCCCCTCGTAAACCAGCTCATTTGCTCAACCCTAGGTTGTGACAAAGTCCATTATATTCACCAATTAAACATCCACCTACCTTCTAGATGTGTATCCATTTTTCTCCATCTTGAATTTCACCTAATACCTTGAAATTGGCCTTGCAGGTTCTAGGTTTCTAATAGAACCAATTGGTTTAGGGTATGAATCGAACCTCTTAAGGCCGATTTCTAGTTTTTGGGTTAGGGAATTGGATCGGTGTCCTTGTGAACCAGCTAAATTGCTCACCCTTAGTTTGTGACAAAGTCTATTATTTTGACCAATTAAACATCCACCTACCTTCTAGATGTGTACCCATTTTTTCTGCATCTTGAATTTCACCTAATACCTTGGAATTAGCCTTGCAGTTTCCAGGTTTTGTATAGAACCAACTGGTTTTGGGTATATAAAGTAGTGAACCGACCCTCTCAGGCCGATCCTTAGTTTTTGGGTTAGGGAACGAACTGGTGCCCTTGTAAAATGGCTCAATTGCTCTCCCTTAGGTTGTGACAAAGTCTATTATGTTGACTAATCAAACATCCTTCTACCTTCTAGATGTGTACCCATTTTTCTCCATCTCAAAATTCACCTAATACCTTAAAACCGGCTTTGTAGGTTCTAGTTTCCGAATAGAACCAACTGGTTTAGGGTATAGAATAGTGAACCGAACCTCTTAAGGCCAATTCCTAGTTTTTCGGTTAGGGAACCGGACCAATCCCCTTGTAAACCAGCTTACTTGCTCAACCATAGGTTGTGACAAAGTCTATTACGTTGACCAATTGAACATCCACCTACCTTCTAGGTGTGTCCCTACTTTTCTCTATGCTTGCATTTCACCTAACTACATCAGCAACTTTCGCTTCTGCAAAATCAAGACCGTCATCTTCTAGAAAATTCAAAGTCTTATTTCCGACAGAAAGTTAGAGAGCATCTAACTGTATATAGTCACGCTTATAAATATATAAGTGTGAATTTAGGTGGCTTGCTTTGACCGCAGTTAGGTGGCTTGCTTTGACCGCAGCTCTTGTCCTGAGCTTATACCATGGTCATGAACCTATAATCTACTGCATGCCCGTAGTTGACAAGGCAAGGAAGAATGCTTATGTCAGACGACAGCAACGAGTGCAATATCTCTTTATTTAAAGGGTTTAAAAACAATATTCGAAGGTTAATGCATGCTGACTAGTGTAAAAGAGATTTCATCCATTACGTTTCCTTTTATCTTTTCGGCTGATTCGGCCATATCCGTCATCTTTGTCGAGATAAACTTATGATCAAGGATAGACAATTGATTTTTGAAGCCAATTTATTTCTTATTTTTTGGTATATTGTACAGCAATATGAGATGCCTAGGGGATAAAATTGCTAGCTCAGCTTCATCTGTTTCCTAGTCTGCATAAGCACCAAAGTCAAGCACGTCCAGTTGACTAGTCACGATTAGGTGAATGTCGTACCTAGGAATTTTATCATAATCACCTCTGTTGTGATCTATATTTTTCAATGCTTGACTTCTCGATCATAGATTGATTTTCTGATTAACACATTATGTGAATGAGAATACATATCCATCCACCTCCCCCTCTAGGGGGGAGCCCCTTCATTTCCCTGCACCACGCTCCCATGTTTCAGGAGGGAAGGCGTCGCGGGGATCCGGGTTGCTAGCCCAACCCTTGAAGGGGTGTGGATGGGTCTGGCAGTGGGGCCGGAATCTTTTTCGAGGCTCGGATCTCGGCCTCTATCTAGTTTTTCCTGGATGTCATAGTATTTTAAGGTCTTGCTAAGGACCAGATTAACACATTATGTGAATGAGAATACATAGAGCTCGGTGCGTCAGTTTCAAAAAAACTAATTGACCTTCCCCGCCGCACTTTTATCTCCGTGTGAATCCTCTCTCTTTGAAACCTAACATCATTGAACTTGGGGAGAAGAAGCAAATTCAAAATCGAGTTCCCATTGTGACAATTATAGGCTTTCTTAAAATAGACATTATATGTCAACATCATATAGACCAAGAAGCTACGTTGCGGAATCACTTTCGAAAAATTGATACTGCTTTCTACATTTCTAAAATTAATGTTATGCCCTCACCCCTTTTATTTAATTAGGTTTAAGTACAATTTGCATATTCCGTTAGTACTCATATTATTATTATTATTATTATTATTATTATTATTATTATTATTATTATTATTATGTTTTCTGAAACCTAAAGTAAAGGAATATTGGCTTGATTTTAATGGGTTCTCGAGTACTAAATATTCAACACAAAATAGAAGGGTGAAAAAGAAACTAAAATATACTTGAAGGACGGCATCTTGCATGTGATAGAAAATTGTCACTTCAATGTAGGGAAGACGAATTAAAACATCAGCATCAGGACGTAGGAGGCTGACGTCATCGACTAATCTGGAAAAGTGCGGCCCATTTGTGCTTTTTCATTCCAACTTGCGTTACCCGTGATTGAGGGAATCTGACCATTGTACAAAATACAAAGGTGGTTCCGTGCACATTATGCTCCATGATTGACAATATTTCAGTTGCAATAGCAATACTTCTGCTCCTTCCCCACCCCACACACCCCACCCCCCAAAGCAGAATAATAGTATTAGGTAATCAATGGTGTTAGAATATTTTGACATTATTAATATTTAAATACCCTAGCAAATGGTAAGAATAATCAAAGACATACTAACACGATAATAGAAGATTTTTATCTTTCTTTTAATTCATGCTCATTACTTAGAACACTTGATATTATATAATCACGACTTGTTATAAGAGCACGAAATGGAGACTATTCTCATGTAAGGACCGACAACTGAGTCAATGTTCTGGCCGTCTATTCCTCCTTATTTTGATGCGCTTTCTGTGGTTGTCCATATCCCTTCTTCCAAAGCACATACCATTTCCATGGTAGAATTCTCCATTTGACAACAACGCTCCACTCATTTTTGTGGCCAAGACCAAAAGTGGAGAGATAGTGAGAGGAAAAGGGCAAACCAATAAGACGATAAGGCTTGTCACAGTGGGTTCACGTGGGTGTAGAATTTGTGGAATTCCGTGACGTATAGAGGAGGAAAAACGCTCAAATAGATAGAAAGAGAGTGCTGGAAATTTAACTTGAGACCTGAAATTTAACTTGAGACCTCCACTTTAATACGTTTTGATGTCTTTAATGTTTTTTTATATAATAAAGATTGGGCACTCAACCTTAAACGATTGCCTAAATCTTTCTTCACAAGAGCAAAAAGAGACCTCATGTAACACGAGTGGTTCCTCGTCCTTTGCTCGAGTATGAACACTTTCTTTTTCCTTTTCCTTCCCAACGCATATCGCATACATGTTGATTTCGTGCGCACTTGACTTTCAAGAAAAAGCACTCGACTTTCAAGAAAAAGCCGAGCCATTTAAAAGTTGAAAATTCATGGACCATATTGTTTTTCTTCTATTCCAGTCTCGAATTATTCTTTTGATTAGTAGGTTTTAAATTTTGGTGTAATTGAACTTTCAGCTACGCTATTTTCTTCAGAAAAATAAAATACGAGAGAGAGAGAGAGAGAGAGAGAGAGAGAGAGAGAGAGAGAGAGAGAGAGAGAGAGAGATACTTGAACGTAGGAGGATCGGCGGGCCATTCTTCCATATACTTTTCAAGGGGGTGACAATGGAGCCTAAGATAGTCTCTCCAGTTGTGAACCTTCTCTTTCTTCACATTGAAACTGGTGGACAATCTCATCGTCTTCGTAGGATCCTCCGAATAAAGTTTCATCTTCTCTTCCACCGGCAGACGGAAGAACTCTGCTGCCACCTCTTGCATCCTCTCCACGGCTTCCGTCGGTACTCCATGGTTAATCACCTAATAAAAACCACGACAACCCGAAGTCCCAAATCAGAAATATATATTATTACTAGATGATGATGATATATATATATATATATATATATATATATATATCATTACTAGATGATGAAAGGACGATATCTTTTTAAGAATTACTTATATTACATCATTTGTATCACGTTAGATGCTCGACACTTTTTATATTATTAAAGTGTGTAATATATTAAATAGCATATTCAAGGCAGCCTTCGTTAGGACATTGCGGGTTGGACGAATAATTGTGAGACGGCACGTGTAATACAAGCATAGAGGAGTAATGTCGAGAACTAGTTCCAGGTGCAAAAGGATCAAATGATAGGGTCATGGTCCAATTAATCGAGATACCGTTCTCTCGAGAACTTTCTTTTTGAAAAGCTTAAGTTTATAGGTGAAGTAGATCCCATGCACACGTGGTCAAATCCAAATTATGTATTGGTGAGATAACTCTTCAACTAACCCTTTAACAAAGCGGACAAAAGATCACAAATGAGCTTCACCTGGAAGAAACCGTAAAATCTGCAAGCATCGCCGACTTGACGAACGACTCGGGACCTGTCGTTGCAGCCTAAGTCGATGATCGGGACGTGCTCGAAGGCAGACACTTCGGAGAGGCGCGGACGATCGGATTCTGGCCTCACGTAGCTTCTTGGCAACCTGGTGAACCGAGTCCCACCGGATATGACTTTAGCTTCCATGCGCAAACTAAATGATCAACAGCGCCACAGAAACAGACAAAATGAGTGGAGGGTTTATATTTTCTGCCCCTTTTTGAGTTTGTGGGTATGACAGGCTTTGGTGAGCTTCCGAGAAGATGAGCACTTTGAGGTGCTACAGACGTACTTATACTAATAGAGCAGCGGCGGCCACCAGCTTGTTGTCTAAATTACAAAAGTGACCTGCCCCGAAATGAGATTGACTAAGCCACTTCGGTGGCCGAATACAAGGGACTTGAAATTAATGCCCTAATGAAGGCTGCTGTGAATATGCTATATAATATATTACGTACTTTAATAGTATAAAAAAGTGTGAGCATCTCACTTGATATAAATGATGTGATATAAGCAAGCTTTAAAAAGATATCATATTCTCATCATCTAGTAATAATACATATAAATATCCGAAAATTCTGATTTGGGACTTTGGGTTGTCATGATTTTAATAAAGTGATTAACCACGGAGTATAGACGGAAGTGGTGAAGAGGATGCAATGGGTGGGTACGAGAGCTTTAGTGAGCTTCCGAGAAGATAAGCATTTTGAGGTGCCACAGACGTGCGTATATTAATAGAGCAGCAGCGGCCAGCAGCTTGTTGTCGAAATTACAAAAATGACCTAGCCCGAAATGAGATTGACTGAGCCACTTCGGTGGCGGAATACAAGGGGCTTGAAATTCGTGTCGCGCCTTGCGAAAGTTATGTACGGCTATATTCTCATCATTCCAAGGTTGATGCTTGGAATATTTGATTTGTAAAGTGGATGCGCGCATGGTTTGAGGCATCTGCTTCCGCTTCTCGGTCGTTGTATAAATCGTATCTAGACAAATGCATGCACCTGGAAAAATGACCATGCTTTTGAACTTTTCTTGATCTATGTCAAACAGATTTGACTTTATCTAAAGCAAACATGATCGAGCTTGATACGATGTATGTAGCATTCATATCGGCTTTCTTCCATTGGTTACCTTTCTTGAACTTTTCTTGATCTAGGTCAAACAGATTTGACTTTATTTAAAGCAAACCTGATCGAGCTTGATACAATGTATGTAGCATTCATATCGGCTTTCTTCCATTGGTTACCTTTCAATACAACATCTTGAAGAATACCTAAAAAGTTCTAAACTTATTGCATTTATGTCAATTTAGTCTCGGATCTTTCAATTTGGCCAATGATGCATTCATTTTATGGAAAATGAGTAATTTGAAAAACATTTTCAAAAAATAATCGATTGTATCGCTTACAAAAATAAATAAATAGAGACTATTTTTCATCGCCCTAAGGTATAGATTGTTATTGATGATAGAAACATTTTCTGTTGATAATTTTTCTAAACAATATAAGTAATCATTTTTCGAAAAATATTTTTTAAATCACTCACTTTTTGCGAAACCAATGTTAAATTTTTTGAAGATTTGCCAACTTAATCATTCCAGCCAATTTTTACTAGAATTCATTGTCGTGGACTTTGGTTGTGCCACATAGATTCCCGATGCTAAATGGACAATTTTAATACTTTTTAAAAATTATATATTTTTCTTTTCTTTTTCTTTCTTTCTTTTCCCTAGCAAATCTAGCTAGTGTCATCGACTGACCCTCATTGGTCACATGCAAGGCCTGGCAGACCCTTGCTAACCATAGACAAGGGCTTCATGGCCGTTGCTTGGTCTAGGCGAGGGTTGCCGGCATTGAGCGAGTTTAGAAAGACAAAAAAGGAAAAGAAAGAAAGAAAAAGGAAAAAGAGAAGAAAAATAAAATAAAATTCATAAATCATTTTAAGAAAAAATTATAAAAATTGGCCATGTTAGTGTCGGCCATCCTAAGCCAATCGTATCACGTAAGACAACTGTCATCCACATCAGTGATTTTTGGTTAAAATTGATCGGAAGGATGACATTGATAAATCGCTAAAAAGTTTAGAACTGAATTTGCATAATTCAATAGATTTAAGACTTTTTTTTAATAATTATCCAACTTCTTCTATACTTGGTAAACTAGTGACTGTAGCTTTGATACGCTTTTATAACCGGAAATAGTAAAGAAGAGGAGATAGGGTAGAAGGAAGGTAGGATTGAGTGGACAAATTGAAGTGCTAGCTTTTAATCACTTTACCTAATGAAGTGATAGGGTAGGAATTTTTTTTTTTTGGTAAACGATAGGGTAGGAATTTAGGTACACGGTCTGACCTGCTTTGTATAATGCTCGATTATATATATGTTTTTCAATTCTCCACAAGTTAGGCAAGTGAATACGAGGGAAAATTCCTAAAAAATTCTATATCGATGGTATATTTTTCAATTCAGTCACAAACATTTTAATCTGGTCAATCAAGTCCTAAACATTTTGGTAATTTGCTAATATAGTCAATTCAATCAATTTTGATTGGAAATTAATAACGTGCACACTAGCCATCTTACAAAATACAGCTAATGTTGATGTGAAATTTTTTTGTAATTTTTTTATTAATTGTTTCCTTTCTTTTCTTTTCGTTTTTTGTTGTTGTTGTTAAGGGCCAGTTAGTGGTTGGTGGCCATCAATTGAGGCCTGGTGACCCCTGTCGGCCATTAGGTGAGGGCAGCGCACAATGGATGATGACTTATAGCCCTTGCTTAGAACTAGGTGAGTGCCGTAACCGTTGCTGTGGTTGGCAACGACCTCACGGCCTTCATCGACCACATGCAAGGGTAGCGAGCCCTTACCAGCCACTAGGAGCTTTGAGTGAGAGCCGCAAGCCCTTGCCAAGTGGCTTGCAGGAATCACAAGGCCTAGGCTGTTGGCGGACGCCCCCGACCAACCCCTTAACAATAAAAAAGAAAAAGAAAAATACTAATAAAAATTGAGAATAGTTAAAAAAATTAATTTTTTTTTTCATATTTGTGTCCATTGTGTCACGTGTGATGTCTAGTGTCTATGTTATCAATTTCCGATTAAAATTGATTCGATAGACAAAATTAGCAAATTGTGAAAAAGATTTGGGATTAAATTAGTCAAATTGAAAAGTGTATAATTGAACTGGTACAAGTGCAATAAGTTTATGACATTTTTAATAATTTTTTCGTAAACACGAAAATGAGACTTATATGTTATTACTCTAATAGCCCATGCAATTAGCCACGTTTTCCTTCGTTTGCAATTTGGAGATGAAAAGATTGAAACATAGTGTCGGCAACTTTATTTCCTTCCTTCCCTCTGCCCCATTAGCTAAATACATAAAATGAATGATAAATGCGAGGCACGTGTTGAGAAAGCTTAGTATTGTACCCTAAAGTTCAAAGCAAAAAAGGGCACGAAAAAGGGGACACTTGTACGTTTTGGCAAATTTAACGATGAAAAGATGCTAACCAGCCAAACATTGACAGCAAAATATTGGTTTTTCTTGGGCATGAAATGAAATAGAAACCGTTCTAAACGTGATGCAATTGCGAGCTTCATCATGTTTTCAGGATCCTAGGAAATGTCGGTAGAGAGGACGAAAGTTTCCCCATTAAAGAAACGTGAATTAGATGTCGGCATCGGACATTCACCGTTTATGGACATTACAATATATCTCAACCTATCATCGTAGCATCAGTCGGCCACTATAAAGATTCTCGATATCTTAGGCAGAAAGAGATATGCCACTTCGTGCAGCAACGTTAATTGTATGTTAGAACCCGTGACGTGCACTCATCGGTCTTTCGAACACGTGAGTTTTAATTTGTCTAAATTGACTCATCTAAGACGAGATAAGTTTTGGCTCCGATCCCGTCTCCATTTGCAATTGGTGGAGACCGATGTAATTCGACAAATGTCGCAAGTTTTTTGTCAATTTACCTAAAGGTATGTCACTATGCTTGTGTCACAGTCCGTGACATTCCATACTTGTGACTCTTGTGAGGGGAGCTTAGGATTATCGAGTGAAAAATGAGTGATGCAGAGGGGATGAACACAATTGGTATGTAGGAGTGGCCTTAGGACGATTGGTGCTAGGAGTTCTAAGATAAAACGAATATATATCTTAGGAGCTCTAAAGATGGATTTAATCATGCATAAACTGATTGGGAGCTAATATCGCTATCTTGACGAGGTCATGACAGGTTAAAATCAGTTGTCAAGCTTAAAGTGATATGTTGTCGCGCTTGATGGTTTAAATGTCTGATATAAACTAGACATTGTATGATCTTGTTTAAGGAAGCTATTCGCTGTATTGTTCTCTTGAACAATTATCGAACGAAGGCTGGTTTGGTAAATTTCGCTTGCTAGGTGCCGCACGAGTTGTTCTGTGGCCATAAAATTGCCAACCCGTGATACTTGCATGTGACGAATGTAAACCTTACAATATAATTTAGGAACATTCGTGACTCAATTGAATGTGCTATCTTGTCTCCTTTTACCGACCATTCGTGGCTGGTCAGTGAGGTCGTAGTCCCAATGACTGAACTGTCGACGAGTTTTTTTCTGGTAGAGGTGCGGGGTCCGGCTGTTCTAAAAAGGAGCGGACAAAAAATTGCGCCTTATTTTTTTACTTTCAATTAATTTAGAGAAAATTTCTCACCCCACCAATCCTTTCTAAATGGCGAATTGCGTCTCCTACGGTCTCTTCCCGCTATCCCTCCCCACACGCTTTTTTGATTATTCATTCCAAAAGGCTTCGTGATCGAAAAACTGCGCAATATCCCTCACTATGCGTAAATTACAAATTCCCAAATTTTAAAGTACTTACGGCCATTATCATCTTTTATTCGTGGGGTCCACGACGCCAATTATGAACATTGCAACGCCAAAGAGATGCAGGGTGTTTTGAGTGTGAACAACGTCATCGGGCTTCTGACATCACAAATTCACAATTGCCATCCAAAGTGGAAAAAAAAGGGTCTCGCAA
This sequence comes from Eucalyptus guilfoylei, assembly GCA_016097605.1. NCBI lineage: Eukaryota > Viridiplantae > Streptophyta > Magnoliopsida > Myrtales > Myrtaceae > Eucalyptus > Eucalyptus guilfoylei. Next base: position 7,103,478 of record CM027870.1, on the reverse strand, counting down.
GGCGTCACTCTCCACCAGTTGTGGAGTAGGAATCCCACATCCCCTCTAATTAAATGGATTCTGCCCAAATTAAAGCTCTCTTTAGTGCAAGCTAGTCATCACCCTTTCTAGTAGATTGCTATTATTGTCGGGAGAATTATTTAAAAATGTCATAGACATATTGCATTTTTGCTAATTTAATTGATACATTTCAATTGTGCCAATTAAGTCTTAAACCTTTGTCAATTATATTCATCCGGCCAATTTTAGACGAAAATCGTTGATGTGGATGTAGATTGTCCTAAGTAGCACATGATCGACGTTGACACTGGCAATTTTTTTATATTTCTTTTAATTTTTTTTAGCGGCAAACCTTGCTAGGCATGGAAGGAAAAAAAATAAAAAGAAAGAAATGAAAAAAAAGAAAAAAAAAGTATAAAAAATTATAAAAATTATTCATGTCATTAATCGACTAATGCGACATAGATCGAATGACATCTATGTCAGCGATTTCTGACAAAAATTAACTAGATGAATTTGATTGGCAAAATTTGAAAATATTTAGGCATTCATTTAGAAAAATTAAAAGGTTTAAAATTGGATCGGTAAAAGCGCAGTAGATTTAACACTCTTTGGATAATTTTCCCTATTATAATCTCATATCATCTCTTTGGCAAAGTATTAGGATCTTCTAAACTTAAGCTATATATTTATATCGTAAGTTTTCCTCTTGAAGGGAGTGCGCATCGGTACATTACATTTCAATGAAACAAAAGTATATTGTCTCTCTTTTTCTTTTTTCTTCTTTTTCAATCTTTTATCCTTTTCTTCCTTCTGCTACCTCCTCCTCTTCCTCCACCTCATCGAGCACCTTCTTCGCTTGCGTTCGTCGCTACCGTTGTGGCATACCAATTGTTGCCGCCGAACCATCGTGGTCGCCACTCGGCCTAGCTTCACAGTCACCACAGGCGATGAGCCTGTGCAACATCTCTCTCTCTTTCTTCGCCAATGAATTCCGCCCTTGTGGCTGTGTTGACAAGAAGCGGTGGATGACCGTGATGGGGTGCAAGCAACGGGTCGTTGGGGACGGAAGCGATTGATAATGGTGGAGAGAGAGAGAGAGAGAGAGAGAGAGAGAGAGAGTCTAATTGTGTCAATTTGAGGTAGCCGAGCCAGGGAAACTTTGACAAATTCCATTCTCATCCACTCACGAACAGGAAAAATAAAAATACAATGGAGTGAAAGATTGGAGAAAACGATTCAGTCTTTACACATGTCAATGAAGCACGAGATCTCAAATTCGATATTTAGCTCCTTGGTGATCTCTCGTGGCCAAGGCACAAATTAAATTTGTTTAAACCGTGAAATAAATGTTTTTACTAACCCCAAGTTAATAGGAAAAATACCAAAAAGGTCCTACACCTATTACATTAGTGTCAATTCAATCTTAAACTTTTTAACTGTACTAATTAAGTCATAAACTTTTTGATGATTTATCAATATAGCTCATTTGGCTAATTTTGATCGGAAATCGATGACATGAATACCAGCCATCTTACGTGACATGAGTAGCATTGATGCAGACAAATTATACATTTTTTAAATATTTTTTTGAATTTTTCTTTTCTTTCTTTGTTTCTTTTATAACTCTGCTCAATCATCACTGGTCATAGGCAAGGGCCACAACGCCCTTGCTGGCAATAGGCGAGGGCCACAACCTCTCCTAGATCTAGGTGAGGACCCGATGCCCTTGCCTATGGCTGACGAGGATACGTAGGCCCAAGCTTGTGATCGATAAGGGGCGGAGGCCCATGCTTGTGGCTGACAAGGGGTGCACGACCTCACCTTGACCTTGCATGTGGCTAGCAAGGGTTGGTCAGCGACCTCACTGGCCCATGGCTAGGGAAAAAAAGAAAGAAAGAAAAAAGTAATGGAAAAGTAAAAAAATAAATAAATTATCCATATTAGTGCCAATTGTGTTATGCAGAATGAGCAATGTCCATGTTAGTGATTTTTGGAAAAATTGATCGGATGGATTTTAAAATTACAAATTGTTAAAATGTTTAGAACTCAATAGAAATAATTTGCGAAAAAAACAAAAAAAAAAAAAAATCGACGCAATGGAAGGTTTAAGACTGAATCGATACAAATGTAATAGATTTATGACTTTTTAAGTATTTTTCTCCCAAGTCAATTTTTACGAGATACATTCAAAAGAACCGGCATAATCTTAAAATCGACTCCTAGCTAATTGTATGTTCTACACCATCCAAATGTTCGTTACTAATCTCTTGCCGTGTCATGGACGACCACTTGACACGCCTTAGATCCGAAGAGGTAGCTTTAGTCTGATCAGGAAAGCTCGTCCAGAATATATGAAAATATGACCAGAATATTAAAGAGTATTTTCAGCAAAGAGACAAAAAGGAAAAGGAAAAAGAAGTGAAAGGAAACGATTTGCACGGACTTTGCTGTCTCTACGTGCTTCTTTCCATTGTCCAAGTCACTTTCGGTCCACGACTTTACCTGGGTAGAAAGAAAAGGTCGTTTTGCGTCTAGAAGTTAAAGAAGAGATAAGCCGATTCTTTTGGATCAATGCATCTGGTAATGATTGGCTCAAATTGTGTAGACGGCAGATGAAAGTCTATGTTGAAACTCGTGTCGGATTGCGATCAGCTCGAGAGAATCCAGATTAGCATGTCGAGCAGAAAGATCCATGCACAGATATTCATATGGTAGCGTATTATTTTGGAACACTAAGCAAAACATATGGTCTGAGTAAATTCCCAAAATGTTTTTGCTTAGTTGTCCTAGTCTCTCGTCTTGGCCGATCTCAACGATGTCATTTTAGATGGTATGAAAATGTCTCTCGGATGGCCCTTCGCATGAAGAAAATCTTAGTGAAACGGTTCCCCCAACAATGAGTAGTGTATGTACTAAATCAAGGGACCTGCATTATATTCTAAATTGAGACTTTGTTTGAAGTGAGGATAGTCAAACGGTATCACATGATATGTTATAGCAATGATCTGCCTTGTGGGCCGGATGGCTTTGGTTGTTGAATCTACATGGGGAGCAGCATGCATGAGAGGGACGTAGATCTGCTTTTACCACGATAGTACATTTGTTACTCAACCTTTGCTCGGCCATGTTAGCTGCCGCAGGCTGGGCCGCCCTTGCCATCGTCCACCTCCACAGGTGCCCTCCATCGCAGTTGCCACTCCACCGTTGATCCACTTCTCGGCTTCATCCCTAGCAAGCACACCCGCCTAGCCCTATAATTGATGGATGGGTGTTGACATCTGAATTTTCATGACTCCATTTAATCGTTTGCTTAAGAAATTGAGAATCGACCTTGATCCCTAAACAAAAATAAATTGCATTTGCGTTATAGTATTAGGAACATTTTAATATAATAGTAATAGGCCCATATAAACTACATTTTAATTAGTCAGATACTGAATGAGTTTAAGTAGAAAGACTCTAAACTGGATTAAATTTTCAGATTTGAGCCCTCGTGAGCATAAAGTTCGATGAACCCATAATCTTATACATATGGCCAAAATTTGCATACGCTCTCACTGTGCACATGGATGCCCCAAACTTGGAAAAATTGCATTATTTAATCAATCTTTGAGAAATAAATATGTTATCCTTGAAAATTTCGATTATATGAGAATAGGAGGAAGTGATATCTTAATTTCTTAAGATGAGAGGGTTGATATATTTCTTTGCTTTATTGTTATCTTGAAAATCCCTGGTCCCACACCTAAGAAACAACACATGCGTAAGAGGAGCGCACTCCTTCCTCTCCGCGGTGGCTACCACCCACCGAGTTCCAGTCGCCGAGCTCCCGCCGCCGCCTCCAAGGGCCATTGACGTGCCACTGCTGCTCCCTGCGACGTACGTAGGTCTCCAGCAGCATCTAGAGATTCTAGACTATCTCCGTTGTCCTATCTTTTAATAAAAGCCATTTAGGTGATTTTTAGTGTGCTAGACTCTAGTCTTCTATATATAAGAAAGAAAATACAAAAATGAATAGTCTCGCATAGTTTAATTGATAGGGTTAATTTATGATCCTATCTCATGCCATTAGTATTGCAAATAGGTTGCATTTAATTATAATATAGCACACACGTCATTTTCGATTTCATGTTAGTTCATTAATGTATATTACATTAGAATTCATGTAGTCATAATACTTAAATTAAGTCATGTTTATTTCAAACAAGAAAAACTCAAAAAGAGTTAATTGGCCTTGCATAATCCCATTTAGAAATCGTATCTAGGTCATGCATGCATTACATCATCGTCTGCTCTCTAGTTTATACAATCCATGTTGATTGGGGGAATTAAAAAGCTGTGCTCTTGCTTATTTAGTAAATCCAGGTTCTTTATTCTTTTCCAAGCAATTTATTTACCATTTTAATTAATGAGTGTTACATTATTGCTTGCGCACCCGTAATATCACCTCTCACCTATTATTAGTTTAGAATTAAAGTTGACCAAGACTATTTGCGAAATATATTTCAAAATAAAGAGAAAAGATATCAAAAAGACATTAAATTGATTTAGCGTAATCAAGTCTTTGTATTCATGAATATCTATTTCGCAGAAATAAAATGCACTCTTAAATTTTACTTGCGTTTCTAATCGTTCCGTAACAGATTAGTGACGACTTTAAAATAAATTGAATTGTATGTTAAAAAAATGATACATCAAAATAACAAGTTGCGATTGGAATAAGTTTGGGAGAGTCCGCGCTAAATGACAATATTATCTCTTTAATGAGTAACCGTGGTTGCTTGCCTAGCAATCCATTAACTTCCTTTTAGTGGTTCATTTCGAGAAAGGTCGCAACAATAGATATTATAGTCGCTGAGAATTCAAGACGTGTTCACAATAAGGAACAATGGATCTGCACCGGCATGAGTGGCTGCATGTGATCGCACATGCGTTTGCTGCGATCGATGGGCTCGAGGGATTGAAGCTGGTCATTTTGACTTCACGTCAATCACAAGAAATTCGGGATATGCATCGACATTGACTTGAGTCAATGTTCATGGACGGTACTGCGTAGGATGTGGATCAGCGATGGATGGAACAAGACATCTAACGTGACCCTGTCGGGCCCATCTTGTTTCGTACTGTTATCTTTGCAACTTGTAAGGGGAATCCAGGCCCATGTGTATCATTTTGTAGATGTGATCGTTACTGAAGGAACGAGAGAGAATGAGAACGAAATTAAATTCATCTAAATAAATAGTTTTTTTTTTTTTGGCGGACATCTAAATAAATAGTTGAAGAGCGAATTCGTAGTATGTCCATTTAATTGCATTTCTCAAACACCTTATCTCGATGCTTAAATGGGAACTTTATGAACTCGAAAAGTGAAGAGAATGTAAATAGAGACTGCTGATAAACCCTTTTTTTTCTCCACCATATATGCATATCTTAAAGAATTTTCATTTCGGAATCAATACTAGATAATCAACTCTTGTTTGTTGATTTGTAGATGCTTGTTATTCTCTTTGGTATCTGGTGACCGGCAGTAAGAATTTTAGTATATATTCACTCGCTGTGCTAAAAAAGGCCTCGAAGATATGTTGCGATGGTGCATCAATCTGACTCATGTGGCTTCATCCCTTTGACATTGTGGCTTCATCCCTTTGAATTACGCAACAATCTCATCATCTCTGTCCTTCTGTCCTTTCTTTCTTGGTCAGAAATCTTATCATATCTTTGCCTCGACGGTTCTTACTCATTTGGTTTTCAAAGTTTGCCTGCATGCGCAGAGGCTAAAAGTTTGCGGCGCCTTTTGTAGACATCTAAATCGTTTTGTCTTTTTATTCCTTTTCGTCTTTTAGTTCTCAATTTTTTTGTTCTCCGAAACAGATTTAGAATAGAAATCCATTTAAGTAACACAATTTAATTTTTTTATTTCTAAAATAGATTTCTATTCCAAAAATAGATTCGAAGAAGAAATCGAAACTAAAATTTTTAATTTCTTAATTTCTAAAATAGAAATTGAAAAATCAATTTCGACCGTAAATCAATTTCCGTTCTAGTAAATTTTTTGTCGTATGCACCCTTAATGTTCTTTCTAGTTAACTGGACATGACATAGAATTTTAATTATTCGAAAGCTTATAAAATACTCTATAAGTCTCGCAAACAAATTAAATCCAAACTTTTAGCCCATGTAAAAATTGTTTATCTCGACCACATCGAACGGAAAAATAATTATTTACAAATATCCCAATTTCAATATTAGTTGTTTGTTTGCATCTATCAAGAAGATGAGCTTTATCTAGTATAGAAATGGTGATTATGACATCACTAAGATTCTTTTAATCGAAGGTCTTACAACATCGAGCATTATTTTTTACTAAATTGACTTATAAATCGATGGGATAAACTAGAGACGTATTTTTTTATTGTCTCTATGCTTATCGATAAGGACGTCTATCTAATCCTCTCTATCAACCTTATCTCGGCTGATTTTGCGGTCTCCGGGGAATTCCAATGTGATATGCACTCTCTGGCGAGACATTATGGTTTAGGCTCATCGATTCCTATCAAGAACCCAACTAAATCGTCGGTGCTTTCATCACCTACACACCTAAGAAGAAGTGACGTCATCCCAGGATTACATTACCTAATATTTCTATTTATACCTAACAAATTTAGGCCTTCAATCATTGCTAACTCGCTTTAATTAAGCAAAGTTTCTTATTTTTTTCTCTAAGCTATTGTTACGATAGAGTTTTCACGTGTGCCATGCATTACGTCAATTATAAAAGCCTTAGGACATATTTGCTTCGGCAAGCTTTATGATAAAAAAAAAAAAAAAAGACTTCTCCAAAAATCATTTTTTAGAAAAATATTTTCCCTCTTTATAGGTTAGTAAATAGTTATTTTCGTAATTTTAAGTATATATATTTTCTTTGACAGTAAATACTTTTTCGTTGATAGATCATTTTTAATAAACCAGACGTGTGAAAGTTTAGAAAATTAAGTCATGATTATTTTTATTTTCACTCAAACAAACATAGCTTAATGCTAGACAAAGACACTAAATCGCACTCTCTCGCTAAAAGTGCACAAAGCATTGATCGGTGCACGTCATTCACGGCTATCTGTTCCCCGCAATGGCAGACATAAAGAAAGGCCGCATTCTGTCGTGTTCTCTAATTGATCGGAGAAGCTGGTGACTTGAATGTAATGTCACTGTGACACAATCCCTCCAATTTCACATGGTCTATAGTTTAGTCAGTTCGGTCACCGAACATTACATCATGTTCCGGTGTTCACTTAGCAATATTCGCAAGCTAACCAGTAGATGCATAAATCAATTAGGAAATCACTTTTGAGAAGGACATGCCATCCACCCAATTGATATCATTGGGATTTTATATACATATGGTCTTCCTCCATTATATAATTTGAAATGTGTTGTTGAATATTCTAACACGTTGAACACCTTGAGTGCGGTATCACATCTAGGTTGTCCAAGATCATGTGATTTGTTAGAGATTAATGAAGAGATTCTTCATATCTCCCTTGATCGTGCATATCTGACCAATGAAAGATATGCGCAATCAATGGATATACGCACAATCACTGAAGATGCAGAGAGTATCCTGATTATCTCTTACAAATTACACGATCAAACCAAGATATGCCCAATCAATGGAGATTTCAAAAATCTCCAAAACATCTCTAACATGATTAATGGCAAGTGCATGCAACCTAATAACGATAAGACCGATCAATTTTAACCATCGACATTCCAGAAGAATATGAGGGAACGATAAGGAGATTGACAAGTCTTGTGGAAAATTACATAACCAAACAAAAAAGGGAAAGGAACGAAAAGGCTTTGTGGAAAAATTGTGCGTACTACGAATGTGGCAATTGCCAGTCCATGTGCACCGAATTCAGGCAAGGGTACGTAGAGAAAAGCACTACACACGAATTCGTCCCATGCAGGAAACAAGAAAAAGAGGCGCGGCGGATCCGCGAAAGATATCCATCAGTTTCACTTGCCTAGGCTCGTACACAATTAAAATTTATTTCAGATAATTAGCAAAAGTGCACATGCGCATGCGTACCAAAGGAATCGGTATTTGAAAATCTTCTGCAAAATTGTATAATTATAAAGCACTTGAATTATCAATTATTGGAATGAAATTATTGACACATTATGAAGGAATCACGAACATGTATGTGAAAAAGGAAAACATTTATTGATTTGGACTTATTTTGGTGACTTGATTTTAAGGTAAAAAAAAAAAAAGAAAAAAGAAAATCTCAAGCGTCAACATGCATGAGGAAAAGGAAAACATTTGTTGATTTGGACTTATTTTAGTGACTTCGATTTTAAGATAAAAAATTCTCAAGCTTTGAAAATGAAATACATGATAGATAGGATATATCTATCGATTTATGCGTTTGTCCATTGATAGGAAGGCTTGTAAAGTAACTAATCGAAGATATGTGAAATTTCCGAGGAAGGGGAATAAAGGACTTGTGATATCTTAGAAATTAGAGTTTCTCTTTACTTTACACAACAGTATAGATGAGAATTCATCCCCTCGCCGAATCCTATTCCTAGCCATCATCAAACAAACCTGTATCCCGAGCAACCCATGAATTTAAGAGGAAGGCCTCTCAACAGTCCCAACCCATGAAGAGCTTCTCAGAAGGCCACAAAAGACTGGCCCGAGAACAGAGTCTCCACTTTGCGTGCATCACCGCCTTTTAATTTTTTCATGCTCAGTACGTCTTGGGAACCCCCAATTTCTTTAATGAACAGTAGATTGAGAGTTTGAGCCATAAGCTCGTGGAGCCTTGCCCCATGAACGTAAACAAAGGCGAAAGACTAGTACATACCGCATCAAGAAACAAGAGCCTACGTATAATAGCTGCAAAAGAATAAAGCCGGATTGCATTGTCTAATACATGCACTTAGTATTGGGATTTCATAGTAAATTAATACCGATTACACAAGCGACCTCCACTGCTTTCCTTCCTGTATGTCTAATCTTTGAAATGTTTCCCTTGGCATCAAAATTTCTAGGTTGCAGACAGATTTTAAGTTTATGTCATTTGTCAATTCAGTCTTATACATTTCAATTGTGCTAATTAAGTCATAAACATTTTTACATTTTATCAATTAACTCAATTATATTAATTTTAGATGGAAATCATTGATATGGACGTGGCCCATCCTAATGTGGTATATGGCTAGCGATAACTTGGATATTTTTTTTTATATTTCTTTTAAATTTTTTATTAGTGGTGACCATCGTTGGGCTTGGATGAAAAAAAGGAAAAGAAAGAAATGAAAAAAAGAAAAAAAAATTATATAAATTGTTCAAGTTAGTGCCAGCCGTGTCATAGGACGGATAACGTCCATATCAACGATGAGGGTGTGGAGGCCCACATTGGTGATTGACAAGGGGCGGAGGCCCTCACCCAAACCTAGTATTGAATATTAAGTAAGATTTTAGGAAAATGAAAGTAAAAAAAATCAATTATGGTTCATTTTTATCTTGAAATGCCCTGATCCCATACCTAAGAAACAACACATGCCAAAGAAGAGCGCACTCCTTCCTCTCCGCGGCGGTTGCGGTGACTACCACCCAACGAGCTCCAGCCGCCGAGCTCCTGCCGCCGCCTCCAACGGCCATTGACGTGCCAGTGCCGCTCCCTGCGATGTACGTAGGTCTCCAGCAACATCTAGACTAGCCCCGGTGTCCTATCTTTTAATAAAAGTCATTTAGGTTATTTTTTAGTGTCCTAGACTCTAGGCTTCTATATATAAGAAAGAAAATACAAAAATGAATAGTCTCGCATAGTTTAATTGATAGGGTTAATTTATGATCCTTTTATGATCCTATCTCATGTCATTAGTATTGCATATAGGTTGCATCTAATTATAATATAGCACACACGTCATTTTAGATTTCATGTTAGTTCATCAATGAAAATTACTTTAGAATTCATGTAGTCATAATACTTAAATTAACTCATGTTTATTTTAAAGAAGAAGAACTCAAAAGGAGTTAATTCGCCTTGCATAATCACATTTAGAAATCGTATCTAGGTCATGCATGCATTACATCATCGTTTGCTCTCTAGTTTATACAATCCATGTTGATTGGGTGAGTTAAAAAGCTGTGCTCTTGCTTATTTATTAAATCCAAGTTCTTTATTCTTTTCAAAGCAATTTATTTACTGTTTTAATCATTAAGCGTTACATTATTGCTTGCGCACCCGCAATATCACGTCTCACATATTATTAGTTTAGAATTAAAATTGATCAAGACTATTTGCAAAATGTATTACAAAATAAAGAGAAAATATACTAAAATGACATTAAATTGATCTAGTGTAATCAAGTCTTTGTATTCATGAATCTCTAGTTCGAAGAAACAAAATGCACTCTCATATTTCACTTAAATTCCTAATTGATCTATAATTGATTAGTGGCGACTCTAAAATAGATTGAATTACATGTTAAAAAAATGATGAATGAAAATAATAAGTTGTGATTGAAATAATTATGGGAGAGTCCGTGCTAATCGATAGTACCATCTCTCCAATAAGCAACCGATGTTGTCTACCTAGCAATCCATTAACTTTCTCTTAGTAATTCACTTAAAGAAAAGTCACGGCAATAGACAATGTAAGCATGAGAATTCAAGACGTATGGATCTGCATCGGCATGAGTGGTCGGATGTGACTGCTCGATGGGCTCGAGTGATTGAAGCTGGTCATTTTGACTTCACGTCAATCACAAGAAATTCGAGATATGCATCGACATTGACTTGACTCACAATTCATGGATACTGCTGCGTAGGATGGGAATCAGCGACGAATGGAACAAGACATCTAACGTGAGCCTGTCGGCCCCATCTCGTTCCGTACCGTTATCTTGCAACTTGGAAGGGGAATCCACGCCCATGGGTATCATTTCGTAGATGTGATCGTTACTGAAGGAACAAGAGAGAATGAGAACGAAATTAAATTCATCTAAATAAATAGTCTAAGAGTGAATTCATAATATGTCCCTTAAATTGCACTTCTCAAACACCTTATCTTGATACTAAAGAGGGAATTGAATGAATTCACAAAGTGAAGAGAACGTAATCAGATGACTGCTGATTAAACCTTTTCTTCTCTGCCATGTATACATAACTCAAATTTTTTTCATGTCGGAATCAATATTAGATAATCAACTCTTGTTTTTTGATTCGTAGATGCTTGTTATTCTCTTTGGTAGCAGGTGACCGGCAGCAAGAATTTTAGTATATATTCACTTGCGGTGCTAAAAAAGGCCTCGAAGATATGTTGCAATGGTGCATCGGCCTGACTCATCTGGCTTCATCCCTTTGAATTACGTGACGATCTTATCATGTCTTTTTTTCTTGGTCATAAATCTTATCATATCTTCACCTGGAGGGTTCTTACTCATTTTGTTTTCAGTCTGCATGGATGTGCGGAGGCTAAAAGTTTGCGGCGCCTATCACGGACAACTAGATCGTTTTATCTTTCTACTCCTTTTCGTCTTTTAATGTTCTTTCTAGTTATCCCAGGCACAGCATAGAATTCTAATAATCGAAACATGAAATAAATCCCGTGAATAAATTAAATCTAGACTTTTAGCCCATGCATAGGTTGTTTATCTTAACCACTTCGAACGGGCTAATAATTCTTTATGAATATCCAAATTTCAATATTAGCTGTTTATTTGCATCTATCGGGAAGATGGGCTTTATCTAGTGAATGGTGATTAGGATATCACTAAGATTCTTTTAATCAAAGGTCTTAAGACATCAAACATTATTTCTTACCAAATTGACTTATAAATTGATGGGATAAACTCTAAGTGAATGATCTTGTAAGCAAGTGAGACACATTCAAGCATTCGCATGACCTAGAGACGTATTTTTTACTGTCTCTATGCTTATCAATAAGGACGTCTATCTAATCCCCTCTATTGCATTATATCAACCTTATCTCGGCTGATTTTGCGGTCTCCGGAGAATTCCAACGCGAAATGCACTCTCTGGGGGAGACGTGATAGTTTAGGCTCATCGATCCCCACCAAGAACCTAACTAAATCATCAGTGCTTTCAACACCTACATACCTAAGAGTCAGCCCAAGATCACATTACCTAATATTTCTATTTATACCTAACAAATTTAGGCCTTCAATCATTGCTAACTCGCTTTAATTAAGTAAAGTTCCTTTTTCTCTTTCTCTAAGCTATCGTTACGGTAGAGTTTTCACGTGCGCCATGCATTACATCAATTATAAAAAACTTAGGGCGTATTTGTTCCAGCAAACTTTATGATAAAAAAAAAAAAAGAAACTTCTCAAAAAATCATTCTTTAGAAAAAAAATTTCCCCCTATTCAAGTTAGTGAATATTTATCTTTGTAGCTTTAAGTATTTATATATTTTTTACTGTAAATAATTTTCCATTGATCAATCGTTTTTAACAAACCGGACGTATGAAAGTTCAGAAAATTAATCGTGATTTTTTTTTTTAAACTCAAACAAACATGACTTAATACTCGACAATACACTAAATCGCACTCTCTAGCTAAAAGCGCACAAAGCATAGATCGGTGCACGTAATTCACAGCTATCTCTCCCCCGCAATGACAGACATAAAGAAAGGCCGTATTCTGTTCTGTTCTATAATTGACCGGAGAAGCTGGTGATTTGAATGTAATGTCACTATGACACAATTCCTCCAATTTCACATGGTCTATAGTTTAGTCAGTTTGGTCACCGAACATCACATCATATTCCGGTGTTTGCTTAACAATATTCGCAAGCTAACCAGTAGATGCATAAATCAATTGGGACATCACTTTTGAGAAGGACATGCCATCCACTCAATTGATATCGTTGGAATTTTATATACATCCGGTCTTCTTCCATCATATTTGAGCTATGTGGTTGAATATTGTAACGTGTTAAGCGCAATGAGTGCAATATCATGACTAAGCTGTCCAAGATCATGTGATAAATGAGGTTTTTCTTCATATCTCCATTTATCATGCATGTCCAATCAATCAAAGATATGTGCGATCAATTGGGTTTATGCACAATCATGAGAGATGCGGATAGTATCCTGATTATCTCTTACCAATCACCCGATCAATTTAGGATATGCCCAATCGCTAGAGATTTTGAAAATCTCCGGATTATCTTTGACATTATTAATGCGAAGTGCATGCATTCTAATAAAAGATAAGACACCGACCAAAAAATAATAATAATAATAAAAAATAAAAGATAAGACCAATCAATTATAGTCATCGACATTCCACAAGAAAATGAGGGAACGATAAGGAGATTGACAATCTTGTGGAAAAAATGCAGAACCAAACAAAAAGGGAAAAGAACAAAAGCTTTGTGGAAAAAATTGTGCGTACTACGAATGTGGCAATCGCCAGTCCATGTGCATCCAGTTCAGGCAAACGTACGTAGAGAAAAGTACTCCACACGAGTCCGTCACATGCAGGAAACAAGAAAAAGAGGCGTAGCGGATCCGCGAAAGATATCGATCAGTTTCAGTTGCCTAGGCTCGTCCACAATTAAAATTTATTTCAGATAACTAGCAAAAGTGCAGATGCGCGTGTGTACGGAAAAATCGGTACCTAAAAAACTTTCGCAAAATTGCATAATTACAAAGCACTTGAATTATCAATTAAAGGAATGAAATTATCAACACAATATGAAGGAATCGTAAGCATGCGTGTGGAAAAAGAAAACATATCAGCAGGAGGAGGAGGAGGAGGAGGAGGAGGAATTGTGATATCATAAAAATAGGAGTTTCTCTTTACTTATATAACAGTGCAGATGAGAATTCATCCTCTCCTACATTTTAATTTTTAGTAGGTTAATGTTTATCTAGCTTTAAATTCTGTTCTCGATATATTAGACACTTCACGTAAGAAATTCCCGGGGACGTCGTCTTTTAAACCAAGAAACAAAACTGAAATCAGATATGAGAAAGAAAGCCCACCACTTGAGAAGCGACGAATGTTTCTATTAGGTCCAAACGTTCAAACGTCGTTTCATACAGAAAAAGAGGAAAAAGAAATCAATCATTGCCAACGTTAAAAACATGAAAGCCTCATCGCATGTTTTAGCAAGTTTGTAGAACTTACCTAGTCCATCAACATCGTCGAATCCTAGCCGTGATCGAACAAGCCCGCATTACGAGCAACCATGAATTTAAGAGTAAGGCCCCTCGATAGTCCAACCCATGAATATCTTCTCAGAAGGCCACAAAAGACTGGCCCAAGAATAGAATGTCCACTTTGCGTGGATCACCGCGTCTTTAATCTTTTCTTGCTTAGTGCATCTCGAGAACCCCCAATTCTTTAATGAACAGTAGATCGATCCCAAGCTCGAGCTCTAAGCTTGTGTCCAATTCTACAAGTGGAGCCTCATCCAATGAACATAAAAAAGGCAGTCTACCCACGTTTGTTAAGATTAATTAAGTCGAAAGAGTCGTACATATTGTGTTAGAGTAATTAAATATTAAACTATGCATCTACCTAACAGCTTAAATTTTTTTATTAGTTAGCAGTGGTTTACAAAATCTCATATAATATCAGAGTTGGAAATTTTAAACTCGAATTTTTCCATGCCCCATTTGGCTTCCCAATTATATTTCCACCCTTGGGGTAGTGTTAAAATAATTAAATATTAAACTATGCCTTCACCTAATAATTTAAGTTTTAAAATAATTGGCAATGGTCCTACAAAATCTTACACATTTCATTGAACTAGGGGGAGTGATTTTGAGATATATTTGTGAAGATTGAAATTAACTCATAGAGGTTCTTTTTGATGTAATAGCAAACTTTGTTTTGGAATTCCGCATGTACACCAAAGGAAAAAAATGTGAGGCTTAGTAAGAGACGGACCAAAGCAGACAATATTTATAGTATCAAAGCAAGACCCTCTTTAGTAGGAGTGTGGTTTGGGAACCAACCATGTGGAAGCTAGCAAGTTGGTAACAACCTGATTTGATAAGAGCAGGAGTGGTCATTAGGGTTAGAGGGTCTAGATAAGGAGCGGCTCTTAGCATGCTTCTAAAATAGTAAAGGTAGCAAGAATGAACCGAACTGTGCACCGGACAAGGGAAAAATAACTCTAAGATACATTTGTAAAAACTGTAATTACTTTACGGACGTGCCTTTTGGCATAATGGCAATATTTGCATTGGAAGTTCAAAGTTAGGCGTGCTTAGGCTATAATATTACCAAGATGAATGACCTTTTGGGAAATTATCTCATTGTAAGCCAAATAACAAAGCGGATAATATTTCAAGTAAGTTAAATTTACGGAAGATGAATTAGCTTTTATTCAAATGTACGAGCAAAGATTATAGTTTCTCAAAAATAAGATCATCCCGAGGCTTTGCAGGTTTCTCCCCCTCTTTTTTTTTTGGTGGGGTTGACGTAGGGCTAGGGTTGGCGACTTTTTCTGCATATCCCTGGAAAGTGCTTTAGCTTTTGACAAAAAGCAGTGTTCAGCCCAAATTATTTTCCCTCCTTTTTCCTCATTTTCCCTTTATGAGAAAAATCACTGTTTTTGTCCTTACCATGTGTATGTGCTACCTTTTTGGCTATTCAATTATCTAAATTCATACTTGGGATTCATATGGTAAGCACTAAAGTTGCAGCCCCAATTTAAGATTCAATTATCTTTCTTTTACCAAAACAAAAACAAGATAAAAATTTGAGTGCCTAAGAACTCTTTTTATCTCACATTAATCAACTCTATTCCTTTCACTATCGCATAAACCCGAGATTTTATGCATGATTAACAATTTTCCAGCTACATTAAATACAAACGTATGATTAGAATATAAAAAGGCTATAAATAACTCAAAGGAAGAAGCTAGCGTGGGGATCGGAGTTTCGCTACTACTTTTCATAATTATACTTGGTCAAAAAGTTCAAAATCAAGACCACTAGGATCAAGAACATTTACATCGCGAGTACATAATGCGTAGCTTCTTAACAATTTTTAGTTTTTGAGTATAATATAAAAATAGAGAATCATTCCTCTACTCTCCACTTTCATGAATCAATATCGCCCACAAAAGCGACAGCACATACGCCTCCTTTCGACTCCATGCATGGCAATATAGCGACTAAGCATATATCGAGAAAGGGATGACCAAGATAACATTAACAAATCAAAACAACCTTTTTACATCTCATTATAACTTCAACTTTCTCATCTTCTCAACCATCATTAACATCATATGTACACGCCAACAAAGTAAAAATACATCAACAAAAGGCCAACCCTATCAAACAGAAGAGAAGAAAGCATAAACCTGAAATTGCAAAAATATGTATCGTAAAAGTAGCGGTGACGATAAGTTCCCTTCTTTCCTTTTTTTCACAGAGAAGTAGAACATTGGCTTCCCTGCTGGGAGCTCAACGGGCCGGTTGGAATCGCCGGCCCGAAATCCATAACCGCGATGCAGTTGACATTGATTGGATAATTCCACGAAACCCAAGTCCCTACCTTCCACCTTATCCTCCCATTCGCTTTGACGCTGATCGCCAATTTGCCCGCGCTCTGATCACGGCCCACGTCATAACCGAAAGAGGGAGCGACGGGAATCGAAGTCCCCACCAGGGAGGCGGTCAAGAGATTGGTGTCCTGGTGCCCTTGATAAAAGGGTGGAAGCGGATAGTCAAGGGTTATCTGCTGGCCCTTGTAGGCGACGTAAACCTGGAGGCCATCGTAGTAGATGCCGACCTTGGTGTTAGGGTTTGTGGCGACGAGGGTGAGTTGGATGGAGGAGTTGATGAGCTGCGGATTGGTGGAGAGGTTAAGTTGGTAGATTTGGGCTTGTTGGAGGGAGAAACGGGGCTTGGTGGGGTGGAGGAGGAGGTAGATGAGGAGGATGAAGGAGAGGAGGGTGGTGAAGAGAGTGGACAAGGCAAAGAAGAGCTTCTTGTAGAGCTTGGGTTTGTCTAGGTTTTCGTAGAACCTTGCTTGCTTTTCGGCGCAGTGCTTGGGTGATCTTATGTCGATTTGTGTCATTTGCAGTTGGAGAGAGAGAGAGAGAGAGAGAGAGAGAGAGAGAGAGAGAGAGAGGGAGAGAGAGATGAGAATGAAGGATGAGGAAGGAAGGGGGAGACTTAGCATGCTAAGGAAAGAGAGGTGACAGACTGGGGTTTAATAAAAGAAGAGACTAGCCATAAAAGGTGAAAAGCAGCTGTTGGTTTAGCTTTTTAATTTCGGCCCTATTGGGTTTGACTGGCAGCTACTCCCTCTCCCTCTCTCTCTCTCTATAGATGGAGGGAAGATATTTCATTGGAAAATTACCATAATCATTTCATGCATGGCCAGCATGAAATTGTTTTGGATGACCATACCCCCTTCTTCCTAGTTTGCTTCTGTAGTTTCACTCAAACTGAAGAAGACATGCTTAACCACATTGATGAAAATTTCAAAAAGCACCTTTGATAATGACTGCACCGGTTCCAAATTGATCCGATTTCGCCCGTTAATTTTCTTCTTCAAGTGCTGGCTTTGATGAAAGGTTAGTTAGTATACTGTTTTTCTCCAAACAAAAGGCTCATTCACTGTTCAAATTTTGGTTTTATGTTTCTCCGATTTTGTTCGTAACTATTTTATGCATAGTCATTACATAAGATACCCTCTCCTCTATTGGATTTAAATACAAAATGATATACATTATGACTATTAAAATGGGCTACAAACCCATATTCTAATCCACATTTGTTTAGATGGATCATAAATAAGTCACCTCAAACTTAAAAGCATTGGTTATAGGGGGTGGCTAGCATGACCGTCCACTGTAGAATAACAGTGGAATGGTCAAAGGCTAGCCACTAATCCTTTTGGAGGAAACCGATAACCGGTTTTAATTTGTGACCCCATGTTTTCTTTTTTTCTTTTTTCTTTTTTTGACTTCCATGTTTCCTTAAATACCAAAGTATAAATAAATAAATAAATACTGGCAACAAGCTCAAATTTAGTAATAACATCATAAGAAGGCCCACGAAATCAATTTTCTTAAATATGAAGAAAGAAAAAATAAATAAATACCGAAATATAAATAATTATAAGTAAAAAAAAAATTATAGTTTACTAAAATAATCGTTAATATCATTACAAAAATCTATTAAATTTAAAAGATGAAAAAACGCTTGAAACATCAGCTTCGCAATTAGTAACAAAATCATTGAACAATGAAATAGTTCATCACTCCTTTCGTTCAAACCAAATTGCTCTTAAAGGACTCTCCGATAACCTAAAATTTAGACAATTGATATCAATATGCATAAAACAAATGAAGCAAAGAAAATATCAAAATAAGAATAATGAGTTAGTAGAGAGTTCCAAAAAAAAATTAGTAGAGTAAAAATGCATTCGCCATATGAAAAAGTTAGGATAAGAATAGTAGAAGTGCCAAAACTTTTTTTTTTTAATTCACTTAAGTGTCACAAATTTGAAAAATCGATCACTTGAGTACCAATTTCGATTTGTCTCGCTAGAAAATTTGACATGAACGCCGTTTGTTCGACATGATATCGCATGCATTGATATGGCTAATTTTTAATTTATTATTTTTTTTTGAATTTTTTTTTATTTATTATGCTTTTTTTTAGGGCTGGCGAGGGTCATCGTTGACCCTTACTACCTAGGTGAGGCCATCAAGGCCTCACCAGCTGTTGGTGAGGCCGCAAGGGCCTTCACAGCCATATGGATGAGGTTCACCTCGCCCTTGCCATGAAGGCCTTAGGTGAGGCATCACGGCCTCGCCGACCACTGGCAATGCCACCCAAAGTTGGCAAGGGCATTGCAACCTCATAGGCTACAAGTGAGGCCATGAGGGCCTTTGCGATTGAGGGTGAGGGTTTCCCAGGTTGCGAGGGTGACCCTCGCTAGCCCTAAAGAATAAAAGAAAAATTAAGGCAAAGTAATAAAAAAAAAAGCCCATGTATGATGATTTGTTGGAATTTGCACTTAAGTAATCAACTTTACCTCAATGTGGTACTCAAGTGAGAGAAATTTTTTTTTGGTATTCAAGTGAGGGTCGTACAAAAGTTTTGGTGCTTATACTATTCTTACCTTAAAAAAGTCATAAGAAGAAAACAATTTTCTTGTCTTATTTAAAGAAACAAATTAAAATGATAATCTTCAAGAAAAATGATTTAGCGTGACCTTTTAATTTTGTCTCCAAAATTTGAGGTTGCAATAAGGAACATAGAAGTCAAGAAAATGAAAAAGAAAGAAACATGAAATCAACTATTAAACCGGTTGAGGAGGTCTGCAGGTTTCCTCCAAAAGAACATGTGGCTGGCCTTGGACCGTTCCACTGTCATCCTGCCGTGGATGGTCACACAAGCATTTTCCTTGGTTATAATGGATTTTAAAGTTAAAAACCCAAAATAGATGGTTTAAGTAGATCCGTTAGAAACCCATTTTTAACCTGTTTAATATATAGATTAGGCTAAGCCCACTTTGGTTCTTTTTTTTCCATCTTCGGTTTCATGACTTGCAACCTTCGCCCTTCGTTGCTCAACTTGCGCCATCGTTAAGTTTTCTTTAACCTCTAACTCGCATCTTCATACTACTACCGTGACAAATTGCATTTCTTAAGAAACCCAAACTTTCACCGCCAACTTCATGCCTTTGTCCACAACCCAATCCCTGAGTTCCCTCACAAACTTGATGAGTTAGTTTACGGAGCAGCCCACCCTTCAAAGATAAATTTAAGGAGAAAAGTTGTTAAAAATGGATTCCGGGTCAATTACAAGTTTGGTGGGGTGAGATTAGGTATGGATTACTAAATTTGCATCTTATACAAATGAGTCAATTTAGGTACGATTATCTTTGACCAAATCCATCTAATTAATAGGTCTAATATATATCCATTATATAATTGTATTCTTGCCATGCACATGCCAAGAATGACTAATTGCTTGAGTATAAATTTTAGCCGTGTGGTTCAGCCATACAAGGATATGATATACATAAAGGGACGATTTGAAGCAAAAATGGGTCCTAATGACTTTTTGAGTAATACAAAGTCTTTACGTTCTCTTGATTGAACATTTCCTAACCCTAATGATTGATGGGCGGGATATCTTTCTTAGCTAGAATCCGAAGGGACACGCACTTTAATAATTACTGAAGACAAAAGCAATAGCCTTTTAAAAGAGTCACGACATGTAATGGAGTAGTGTGTGACATTGGTGCGATCACTTCAAACTAGAGACATCGACCTTTTCATCTCCACTTCTAATTAACTCTTGTCGATTTTTGCAGTGAACTATTTTATATGTATATATGGACGCAAACTTTGGTTTGGCTATTAAAATAAGCCGTGATTAGGGGTGCGAGGTTGCTTAAGTTACTAAGTAAGGAGACTTGTTGTCCTGTGGCCCCTTTATTTCTTTGAACTTTGTGCAAAAGTAAGAAAACACGAAGAATCTGGGGACTTGCTTTTGAGGCCCACGAGAAACATCCTTTCTCACTTTTAAATATATTTAGTTACAAGACCTTTATCGTGTCTTGAGTAGCCGTTCCTTTTGAGCTAAGAAAAGGGTGTACCATTGATGGAATCACATTAGCTCATCCTTTGTGACAGTTAATAAAAATGCTGAAATAACGACTATATTAATTGAATAGTAAATAGAATTTATATATGTTCTTATTAGCATCTCTTGATGTCTTGAGGCACGACAGCTCAAGTGGTAAATCCATTTCAAATGGGATAAAGTATTCTTCTTATTGGCTTAATATTGATTTACCAACAATAAAAGGGATGCTCATCATGATTCACGGGTGATTATCACAAGGACCATCGTGCCCGGGACACGGTAGACGACCTGCTGAAGCTCGGCCATTCGATCTGAGTGCAGGGCAAAAAATCAACGCGGTTTGACGGGTCAAGCAAGCTCTGCCTGACAAAAACAATGTAGGACCCGACAAGTCTTCAGGTTGAGGATCTTGAAAAGGGCATTACAGACTGGGAAGCAGAGACGTTTGAAATTAGGGGAGCTTCCACTTTTTGTTCTAGCTTTTGAGACTCTTCGTGTTTATGGAGCCCCTTAATCAACAAAAGCTGGTTGACCCCATTTACTTTATTAATGATCTCTCAACTTCTCCTTTTTCTTATATACATATTTATATTGCTCTCTCTTTCGTCCATTAGATTTTGCTTTGGGACCAAATAAAGGGTCTCCTATCTTTGATTGCATCAGGGGAAGGACAATAAGCTCTCTAGTTCGATTGGACTTTTAGGCGATAACTTTGTGGCGAGTTGGTGATGAGGATACGAACAACTTCTCACTATGACCCTTAGGATATATTTGTTCCAAGAATATAATTAGTTTTTCTTTATTTTGTAATATATGGTTGCAAACGTTTTTGATGTTTGGATTTTTTTTGAAAAATGATTTCAATCTTATAACTTTATCTCAAGCCAAAAAGAAAGAAAGAAAGAAAGAAAGAAGGAATTTTAAAATTTTTTATTTTTCTCTTTTAATTTTTTTTAAATTGAATTTTTAATTTTCTCTTTCCTTTTCTTTTTTCCCTTCCTTCGCCGTGACTAGCTGACAACGGCCATAGCCAAGCTCGAGCTCAATGGCCTCGGGTGAGCCACAAGCTCACGAGCCTCGGAGGAGCCTGAGATCACCAAGATTGGTCAAGCCATGAGATCGCTCGGATTTGGCAAGTCTCTAGCTTGACGACCTTGGCCAGCTTGGGTTCACATGGATCGACTGAGCTTTAAGCTTGTTGACTCGCAAAATGGCTGATTGTCGGGTTGCCTGCTGACAGAGGAAGGAGGACAAAGGGAAAGAAAGAAAAGAGAAAAGAAGATAAGAAAAAGAAAGAAGGAAAAAAAAAAAAAAAGAAAAAATAATTAAAAATTCATTTTAAAAAAGTATTTTATAAGAACAAACATTTCATTAACAAAGGACCTAAAATTAGGAAAATATTTTAGAAAATGTTTTCAAAATTACTTCTGTTGACTCGTTCTCCTAAGCAAAACATACGCTGGAAATGAGGAAAATATTTTTCTAAAAATTATTTTTCACGAAACAAATAGACCCCTAATCATTGGCCAAATGGAGAAGCTAATAATTCCAATGGTTAGGCTCTTATGTCCCACAAATGAGTTCCCACGCTACCCTATTTTCTACTCTGATTGTATATTAGTTCTCATTGTATTTCAGTTTATGATAGTTTTATTCCTGTATATTATTGTATCGTAATTTTAATCCATTTGAGTGCCGAAAATATATAAGAAATCATTAGACAAGGAGACCTTTTTCCTCTTGGCCATAATAAAAAAGGTGATTTTTTTTCCATCGTCAACATTTATTTCTACCTAAAATAACAAAACAGTGTATTTATTCAACAAGCCACGAAAATTATTGCTCCATTCTGCTTTTCACTTCCAACAACTGGCAAGTAAGCAAAGAACATCCAATTCCGTGAAGGCACATGATGACACGAATAGCCGTAGGCATCCTTTGTTTCGACAAGACACCACGATAGAGAAGTGAGAGCATCGCCTATGCACGAAATGTCTTGTAGCCTCTGGACTTTTGTTATGTTCAGGGATCTCATGTCCTATTGCCTTAGAATGGCAACTTCTCTTTTCCAGAATCAATGTGCGACAGACAAGATGAAATCGACATTCGCGTGGTCAGGAGTTACCATCACCACTCACATCCTCTTAAGTGGACACTGAAAATGAATGAAATCTCCTAATCACTTGAATTATAATAAAACAGAGGCATTGTGTATAGATATCGTGCATAAATATCATCGGTCTCTTTTCCTTCCTAATTCTAAAGACATTTTGTACAGGCAAATCCCATGCTTATTGAAAGATCTGTATCTATAGAAAAGATTAAGGTCAATATCTAGTATCAACTTGAGATTTTCTGATTTCTGCACAGGGACACAGCATTGCTCCAGCAGAAAGTTTGGAGACATGTTTTAGCTGGTCTTTCTATTAAGGTTTATGCTAAACATGATATCATAAACAAACAACCAAGAAGGTTAGCTTGGAACCTTTACGTACCGTTTCGCCGAGTTCTTTGTTCCATCATCTCTAGATAATTCTCAAGTGGCCTTTGTAAAGACATGTTTTCCTGAGGCTCCCTAACAAACCGAAAATTTTAATTGATATGAGTAAACAGTCCAACTGAGAAATGACAGTAATAGGATGAACACTCCGTGATTTTCCATTGACTTATCAGTTCTTGCGAAAGTTCTTTGCCTGTTACTACACTAACCATGGAAAATTTCGAATTAACATCAATTAAATCTATCTTTACTTGAAGAGCTCCAGAAGTGTGTGAAGAAAACATAAAAACGGAGAAGAGAATCCCAAAGTTCTAGACATTATAAGACAAGGAAAATCAAGCGAGAGCCGGTTTTCTCACACAGAGCAGATGCAAAAATGTATCTAGCACTATAGCTTGCTCTGTATGGAGCAAGCAAAGAGACGTTGCATATAATTTGTCCTTCACTCATTCCCTCCACAAGAGGAATCTTATGCCCAAATTGTCCTTTACTCGCCTTTCACTGGGGACATTTTTCTGTGAATCTCTTCCAGCTCCTCGAGCTTCTTGTCAAGTGCTCTCCTAAGTGAGGTCATCTGTTTATGTTTGCTTCTGGAATTCGGTTTATGTAGACCTTGAAGTTCAGCCTATGAATTCTGCTGTCCATTAGACGGGTCCGGTTGGTGTACTTTTAACACTTTGTTATCTGAGGTTTCAATTGTCAAAGGAACTGAATGGAATGGGAAGAGACAGCTCCACAGCCTCCTGTCATAACGAGTGGTCTTTCTCGTAAGGATAACTCTCCAGTAAGCATGAAGAACCTCGTGAATCACTAAGACACTCAATTTATCTGAAAGCTACTTACTTACTTTATAGGATTCTTAATTCAAATTACCCGGCAGAAGAACAGCCCAAGTGCCATAACTTGGCACCGGGGGACACTTAAATGCCATAACTTCAAAATGGTACACTTGAGTGCCAGTTTCGAAGTTAAATGGGACACTTAGGGGGTGCATGATAACCAAAATTTCTGTTCCAGAAATAGTTTTTGTTCCAGCACTGCTTTTCGGAAGAGAAACGTTTGATAAACCTATTCAGCTTTTTTATTTAGAATAGATTTCTATTCCGAAATAGGTTTGGAAGAAAAATCGGAAAGTTTTAAAATTTTCTACTTCTCTATTTCCGGAATGAAATCGAAATAAAAATTCTTCTCATCGTTTGTCAATCGGTCCTTCATTCGTTGCCGCCGACCACCGTCGTCGTTTGGCCGCTTGCCACACCGCACGGTCGGCAAATAAATTATTTTTATAAATATCATTTTAAAATGAAAATATTCGAATAAATAAAATGATTTTTATTTTTATTTTTACGAATAAATATTTATTTTACGAAT
This sequence comes from Eucalyptus guilfoylei, assembly GCA_016097605.1. Taxonomy (NCBI): domain Eukaryota; kingdom Viridiplantae; phylum Streptophyta; class Magnoliopsida; order Myrtales; family Myrtaceae; genus Eucalyptus; species Eucalyptus guilfoylei. The sequence continues at coordinate 7,078,993 of CM027870.1, read as the reverse complement.
AAATTAAAAAATCCTTAAAAATAAATAAATATCATTTTAAAAATAAAAATTATTATAAAAATATCATTTTTTCATTTTTATTTTTAATTTTTAATTTTTATTATAAAAATTATTTTTATTTTTAATAAATAAATAAATAAATAAATAAAATAAATGTAATCGAAATAAATTTATTTATTAAAAATAAATTTAATTAAATATCATTTTATTAAAAATAAAAATAAATAAAAATAAAAATATTCATTTTAGTCATTTAAAAATAAAAATAAATTTATTAAAATAAATTTATTAAAAATAAATTAAAAGTAAATTTATTAAAAATAAATAAATTATTTTTATTTATCATTTTATTTTGAGTTTATTAAAATAAATTTATTAAATTTATTAAAAATAATTTATGTATGATAAATAAAAATAAATTATTTTTATTAAAAATAAATGTAATAAATTTATTTTTATTTGTCTTGAGTGTTTTGCCAAATATATTTATTTTTATTTTTAATTTTTATTCATTTTAAAATAAATTTATTCCTAAAATAAAATAATATAGAATAAATAAAATAAATTTATTTTTAAGGATATTTTTATTTTAAAATAAAATGATATTTTTATTTTATTTTTTTATGATTTATTTTATTTATTTTTCTTTAGTTTTTTGTTAATAAATCATTTTTTTATATTAAAGGTCGCCGGTCGTCGTCGCCGCCGCCGTCCGAAAGGAAGAAATTTTGTGTCGTTATCAAACGAATTTCTATTTTTAGAGTAGAAATTTTGTGTTGTTATCAAACGGTTATTTTTGCTTATAAACTCTTCAGAAATGAAATAGAAAAATCATTATTTCGCATTAAACTATTAAACGAATGGTTGTCATCGCCCCTTAAGTGCCACTCCGTGAAAATCCGCCAAATGGCCGACGTGGCAACTTTCCGCGAGTTTGGTCCAAAACGGCGTCGTTTTTACGCCGACGACGGCGGAGAAAATGCAAAAACGACGCCGTTTCGCGTCGACATGTAAATAATAATATAAAAATTAATTAAATTAAATTTAAACTTAATTTTATTTAAAATATTCAAAAAATTAAAAAAAAATTAAGAAAATTAAAAAAAAAGGGGGGGGAGATCGAACGGGCGGTTGAGGGCCGAGCCCTCGCCGCCGCCGCCTCCCGCCGTCGCCGGGGAGGGCCGGCGACGGAGGGGGAGGGTCGGCCGGGTCGCCGGCCCCCGGCCGACCGACGGCGAGGGCTGCGAGCCCTCGCCGGATTGCGGCGAGGGTCGCGACCCTTGCCCTAGATCTAGGCGAGGGCTTGCGGGCCCTCGCCGCCGGTCGGCCAGCCTCGCCGGCCCCTGGCCAGGACCCGGCGACCCCGGCCGACCCTCCCCACTCCGTCGCCGGCCCTTCCCGGCGGCGGCGGGGAGGCAGCGAGGGCCGGGGACGGAGTGGGGAGGGTCGGCCGGCGGCGAGGGCCCGCAAGCCCTCGCCCAGATCTGGGGTGAGGGTCGCGGCCCTCGCCGCGATCCGGCAAGGGCTCGCAGCCCTCGCCGTCGGTCGGCCGGGGGCCGGCGACCCCGGTCGACCCTCCCCGCTCCGTCGCCAGCCCTTCCTGGCGATGGCGGGAAGGCGGCGGCAGCGAGGGCTTAGCCCTCAGCCGCCCGTTCGATCTCCCTCCCTTTTTTTTAAAAATTTTTTCTTAATTTTTTAAAATTTTTAAATTTTCTTATTTTTTTAAATTTTTTTAATTTTTTTTAATTTTTTAAATTTTTTGAATATTTTAAATAAAATTAAGTTTAAATTTAATTTAATTAATTTTTATATTATTATTTACACGTCGAGACGCGAAACGGCGTCGTTTTTGCATTTTCTCCGTCACGTCAGCGTGCAAAACGACGCCGTTTTGGACCAAACTCGCCGGAAAATTGTCACGTTAGCCATTTGGCTGGATTTTCGCCGGAGTGGCACTTAAGTGTTCCATTTTACTCCGATATTGGCACTTAAGTGTACCATTTTAAAGTTATGACACTTAAGTGTCCCTCCGTGCCAAGTTATGGCACTCCAGGTGTCCCAACCTCCAAATTACCCACTTGTGCACATTATTTAACTTTGCAAATTTTGTTATCTGCACTAGTTTAAACACATGCATCGTTCGAGAGTGCACGTTTCTTTGTCGGCTTATGGCATGAGGTGTGGCATAACTTTATTTGCCTGGTCAAGTATTCTTTTGATAGGAATTATATGTTTAGACAATCATAATTGCTACCATTGATAAAACACATTGCTGGAAACATGACAGTTACGGTGTGCATCTAGTCGAATACCTTCAGATTTTATGCAGTCGTTTGCTGAGGGGAAACTAGTAACGGTACCTGTTGCTTTCCCTGCTCTGACAAGTCCAATGCTGTACAGTAGAAGCCTTGCAGAGGATCGGCATGGAGCTAAGATGTACATCAGGAACGATGCCCCATTTGACGGAAAACATTTTCCTCCCTAATAAGTTGATGCAATACTTGCAAATGCTTGATCACTGCATGAACCCCTCAAGGATCATGCTCTCGGTTTCAAACTGATGTTTGCTCACGAAAGTTGCTCTTGTTTCTTCTCAATCACCAATTTCCTAAATTTATGATACTGCAACTGTCTGGGAAATATTGTAGCAACATATGGCATGAACTCGCATGGTTGAACTTGAAGATATAAAAGCACAAGAAATTGCTACATCCAAAAATGTAGACTAACTAAAATTTGGAGGCATTACAAGCAAAATTTCCTAAACAAAAATCATGCAGAATTTTCAGTGGGGCATCAGGACTGCATATTGGCAATGCTCACGAATGGAACAGAACATAAATATCTAGTATCTGAAACTGTACGCTCCAGGAAAATCCAAAGGCAAAAGCGTGACTGTTTCCAATTCCATGAATCATATTGCTGAAAGATTGCAAGCTCCATTTGAGGTGTTCTGCTTGGTACTTTGACAGTAGAAGTACCAAATCTATATACATTCCAGGACATGATAGCTAAAATGTTAGGCTTGCTGGGGAAATAATAGAAGCCCAGTTCAAGTAACACAGGAACAAAGGAAAAAATCTACAACGGAGATATATTTTGCACGATGAATGAGACAATTTAAGAAGCATCGTAGTCAGTAGTCATTGTATGAACAAGTTTAGTCCGTAAGTTGCATCCCTTACGACTACAGATCTTCTGGTTGCCATGGAGATATACTAGATTGCAGAATGACAATCTCCACTAATGTGGAGATTCTTAAACACCCTGACAGATTTCGGACTGGAAGTGCTTATTAGGCCAAGAACAACAGCAATTTTTTCACTGTGCTGGATCAAACATTGTTCCTTTTGTCCTTTTTCCACATCATGAAGAACAAATTCAATATTCAGAACATTATTAAGTTTCTTTATTCGACAAGGCAGAATTTTCTTGCGATGCGCGCAGCAAGAATGACTTTAGTCGGTAATACAGCTATATAAAGAGGGGATCCACGCAGGGACAATTTGAAACAATAGCGGGTCTTAATGACTCTGTACATCATATAGACTTTACATCTTTGTTGAAAATTTTCTCACCCTCAATAATGGACCAGGCAGATAAGGGGACATCGTTCTTACACCAGAATCACGAGGGATACATGCCTCAAGAATTATTGAAGACAAAAGCAACCCCAATAGCCTTGGATATGGATTGGAGACTATTGCGTGCAATTGGTGCTATCGATTGAAGACAAAAGCAACCCCAATAGCCTTTAATGCGGATTGGAGATTAGTGCGTGCAATTGATGCTATCAATTCAAACTAGTGATATCTATTTTTTTGTCTTCACTTCTATTTAACTCTAGTCGATTGATACAATGAACTAATTTTGTTCCCGAAAGGTACAATGATACGGGAAAAAAAATCGGTATGGCTATTAGATGAGATTTGATATTTATTGAACTTTGCGCAAAAAGGAGAGTTCAAAAGTAAGACAATAGGAACCACCACCTGCGGTGGCTCAGTTGGATAAGCGCTCCCATGACGTCTACCCAGGACAGAGGAGTTCAAATCCCGCTGGTCGCACGGGATCTTAAGCGCGGCGTCGGGGTGGTGGGTCCTCCACTAGCGTCGCTCCAGGGTTTATCCACTGGTTGCCGGCTGTACGGGGTTCCTTGGGTATCAAAAAAAAAAGAAAAAAAGAAAAAAGAAAAGTAAGACAACAGGAACAATGGATAGACTTGCTTTTTGAAAACCCACAAGAATCATGCCTTCTCGCTTTGAAACTTAATTAGTTACGAGACTTTTTATCGCATTTTATGTTGCGTTATTTTTGAGCTAAGAAAAGGGTGTGACATTGAAAGAATAGTATTAGCACATCCTCCATGACACTCATTAAATTGAAACAATGACTATACTTTATGTACAAAATAATGCACGTTGTAATTGATAAGAAAATAGGACGTATATATGTTCCAATTGGCACATAACCAAACTATTACCTTAATCAAACGGGCTGTTTTCTCTTTCTCATTCTTGAAAGATAATTAATAAATCCTAAACGATACATTCTAATACAAAATTTTAACCTTTACCATGTGAAACTATACTAATATATTGACTACTCACTGAAACGGTAGTTGGAGACCATTCAAGTTTTGAGCATCTTTTTTATGCTTTGAGGCGTGGTGGCCCTAGTGGTGAGCCGTTTCAAATGTGATGAAGTCTATTCTTTTTGTTGGCTTTATATTGATTTGCTGAAGTTCATCACAAATTGTGAGTGTTTATCGCTAGGAGCATCGTGCCCAGGACACGATAGACAATCTGCTAAAGCTCGGACATTCGATAACAAATGCAGTTTGAGGGGCAACACAAGTCAATCCCAAGTCAATCATGTCAATGCTTACAATGCTCGGCTTGGCAAAGCCACGCTGGACGTAACAAATCTTTAAGTTCAGGATGTTGAGACTTTCGGCGTTTATTGAGCCCCTTAATCAATTAAAACTGGTAGGCCTCATTTACTTTATTAATGTTCTATCAACTTTTCCTTTCTTTCTTTCGTTCTTTTTTTTTAAAAAAATCTATTTTTGCCCTCTCTCTCGTCCATTAGATTTTGCTTCGGGACCAATTAAAGGTCTATTATGTTTGATTGCAACAGGAGAAGAAAGACAATAAGCTGTTTAGCTCGATTGGATTGTTCCAATGGTTAGGCTCTTATACCCATTTATCGAGTCCTTATGCTAGCCTATTTTCTACCCTGATTGCGTAAGATTTCTCATTGTATTTCAGTCTATGATAGTCATATTTCTACAGATTATTGTATTGTAATTTTAATTCATTTGAGTGTCGAAAACAAATAAGAAATCATTGCAGAGAAGGAGAATTTTTTCCATTGTCAATATTTATTTCTACCCAAATGAACAAATCGGTGGATTTATCCAACGAGCCACGAAATTATTGCTCTATTCAATATTTCACGTTCAAGAACTTGTAAGTAAGCAAAGAACGTGCAATTCCTTGAAAGCACATGATGACGAAAATAATAGTAAGCATCCTTTGATTCGACAAGACCCCAACACAGAGAAGAGTCGACATCATCTTCTACATGAATTGTTTTGTAGCCTCTGGACTTTTGTTGTGCTTAGCATCTCATGTCCTATTGCCTTCGAATGGTTGTCTATTCTTTCCAGAGCCAATGCGTGACTGACAAGATGAATTCGACGTTAAGAACTGCGTGATCAGGAGTTACCATCACCACTCGCACCCTCTAAAGTGGATACTTAAAAATGGATTAATCTCCTAATCATTAGAATTGTAGTAAAACAGAGACACTGCATATAGGTATCGTTAATATGTAGCACCGTTGTCTTTTTCTTCCCAATTCTGATCACAACTTGAATAGGCAAAGTCCTAAACTTATTGGAAGATCTCTATCTCCAGAAAAGATGAAACTTATCTAGTATCAACTTAGAGTATTGTTACTGCAGATAGTTTGGAGAGATGTTTTAGCCAATCTTTCTATTAAAGTTTATGCTAAACTTGATATCATAAACGAACCGTTGAGAAGGTAAGCTTGGAACCTTTATATATCCTTTCACCGAGCATTTCGTTTTATCATCTTTAGATAAATTCTCAAGTGGCCATTGTAAAGAAATGTTTTCCTCGAGGCTTCCCGACAAACTGAAAATTTTAATTGATATGAGTAAATAGTAAAGCTGACAAATGAAAAGTATTAACACTCCATAATATTCCAATGATATATCAGTTCTTGCGAAAGTGCTTCGCCTGTTACTATGCTAACCATGCAAAATTTCGAATTAACGTCAATTAACACTATCTTTATTCGAACAACTACAGAAATATGTAAAGAAACCATAAAAACTGAGAAGAGAATGCCAATGCTCTAGACATTATATGAACAAGAAAATCCAGCGAGAGCCAGTTTTTTTTCCACATAGCAGAGGCGAAAATGTTGCAGATTTAAAGAATAAGTAGAGACACTTAGGGCCTGCATGTTTTCGTTCTTTTTTTTTTGTTTATGAACAGAAATTTTGTTTTTTTGTTCCCGGGAACAAAAAAAGAACAGAAACGCGTTTGTTTGCGTTTTTGTTCAAAATCAGATTTTTTGTTCCTGAAACACAAAAAGAACAGAAATGAGAAACAAAAAAAAATTGTTTCTTGCTCCAGAAACACTTTTGAAGAAACACTTCTCTCTACTATTTTCTTCTTCTTTTCTTCTTCTTTTTTCTTTCGCCGGTCGCCGGCCTCGGCCATGGCCAACGACCGGCCGTCGAGGGCCGGCGACGCCGTCGAGGGTCGGTGACCTCGCCGGAGCGTCGCCGGCCCCCGGCGAGCCTCACTGTGGTTGGGCGAGGTTGTCGGCCCCGTCGGCCGGTCGCCGGAGGCCGGTGACCGGCCGAAAGAAGAAAAAAAATAAAAAAGAAAGGAAAAAAGGAAAAATAAAATAGAAATATTAAAAAATTAAAAGAAACAAAAAAAGAATATAAATTTACCAAACGTGTTTTTATTCATTTTTTATTCCGGAACAAATTTACCAAACGCATTTTTCGGTCAAAAATTATTCCGGAACGTAAACATTTTTTTCTATTTCGTTCCCCGGAACAATTTTTGAACAGAACGTTACCAAACGCGCCCTTAGTGTGCATTTGGTAACGTTTCTATTCAAAAATTGTTCCAGAGAACAGAAATAGAAAAAAACTATTTCTGCTCTGGGGAACAATTTTTGAACAGAAGAACATGTTTGGTAAACTTGTTTCTAGAATAGAAAAAGAACAGAAACACGTTTGATAAACTTGTATAATTTTTTTGTTTCTTTTAATTTTTTAATATTTTCCTCTTTCCTTTTTCCTTTTTTCTTCATTTTGGCCGGTTGCCGACCTCGACCATGGCTGGCGACAAGCCAACGAGGGCCGGCGGCCGGCCAACGAGGGCCGGTGGCCTCATCCAGCCACGGCGAGGCTCGCCAGCCCCCGGCGAGGCCAAGCCTTGCTAGGGGTCGGCGACGCTCGGCCTCACCGGGGGTCGGGGATGCTCCGGCGAGGTCGCTAGCCCTCGACGACGGTTGCCGGTCACGGCTGAGGCCGACAACCGACCAAAGAAAAAAGAAGAAAAGAAAGAGAAAAGAAAGAGAAGAAAAAAATTGGAGAGAGAAAAATTGTTTATCGGAAGTATTCCAGAAACAAGAAACAAGTTTTTCTTGTTTCTTGTTTCTGTTCCAAATTTGTTCCCGGGAACAAAAAAATAGATTTAGAACAAAAATGCAAATAATCGTGTTTCTGTTCTTTTTTTGTTCTCTGGAACAAAAAAACAGAAATTGTGTTCATAAACAGGCTTCAGGAACACAAACAAATAGCACCTTAGCACTATAACTTGCTCGATATGGAGCAAAGCAAAGAGATCTTGCATAGAATTTGTACCTGCATTTACTACATTGTGATGGAGCAAATTCACGATTGCACTGAGCAATCCGTGCCATATGACCTCAAATTAAGTACATCGTTGTGTCAATGATTAGTTCCTCCGCAAGAGGAAAAGATACGTAATTTATGCCCAAATTGTCGTTTACCCACCTTTGACTTGGAGACGTTTTTCGATGAATCTCTTCCAGCTCCATGAACCTCTCGTCAAGTCCCCTCCTAAGTGAGGTAATCTGTTTGTTATTGTTTGCTTCTGGAAGTCGGTTTATGTAGACCTTGAAGTTCAGCTTATGAATTCTGCCGTCCATTAGACGGGTTTGGTTGTCCTACTTTGAACACTTTGTTATGTGAGGTTTTAATTGTTCTCGCCGTCCTTTCATAGTGCAGCGGAGCAAAAAATGTTAATGGAACTGAATGGAATTGGAAGAGACAGCTCCTCAACCTCCCATCACAACGACTGGTCTTTCTCATCAGGTTGATTCTCCAGTGAGCGTGAAGAACCTTGAGAATCAGTAAGAAAGTCAATTTATCTAAAAGCTATTGACCTACTTTATAAGATTCTTAATTCAAATTCCCTGCTTGTGCACAATATTTACCTTTGCGAATTCTGTTATCTACACTAGTTTAAACACATGCATTGCTCGAGAAGGCAAGTGGCTTTGTCAGCTTATGGCATTAGGCATGGCATAACTTTGTTTGCCTTGTCAATTCTTGCTTCAGAGGACATGAATATGCTTTTGATAGGAATTGCATGTTTAGATGATCATAATTGCCACATTGCCGGAAACAACATGACAGTTACAGTGCGCATTTTATTCGAACACCTTTGGATTATATGCAGTCATTTGCTGAGGGGAACCCAGTAATGAGTAGCCGTTGGTTCTCTGCTCTTACAAGTACGATGCTGTATAATAGAAGCCTTGCGGAGGAACAATATGGAGCTAATATGTACATCAGGGACGATGCCCCATTTGACAAAAAACAGTTTTTTCCCTGACAAGCAGATGCAATACTTCCAAACGGTTGATCCCTGCATGAACCTCTCAAGGATCATGCCTCTCGGTTTTAAACCATTGTTTGCACACGAAAGTTACTTGTGCTTCTTCTCAATCACCGCTTTTCTGAAATTATCCATCTGCAACAGTCTGCGAAATGTTGTAGCAACATACGGCATGATAGCACAGTTGAACTTGAAGATAAAAAAGCAAAAGAAATCGCCACGTCTGAAAATGTAGACTAACAATAAGTTGGGGGTATTACAAGCAAAATTTCCAAAACAAAAATCACACAGAATTTTCAACAAATGAATGAATTATGGGGCATCAGGACTGCATATTGGGAAAGCTAGCAATAGAACAGAACATAAATATCTAGTATCCGAAAACTGCACACTGCAGGAAAATCTAAAGGCAAAAGCGTGACTGTTTTAGATTTCATTAATCATTTGCTGAAAGTTAGCAAGATCCATTTTGGGGTCTTCTGCTTGGTATTTTGACAAAAGGAGTACAAACTCCATATACATTTGAAAACATGATATTTACATTGTTGGGCTTGCTAGGGAAATGATAGAAGCCCGGTTGAAGTAACATGGAAACAAGGGTGAAAAGTCTAAAACAGAGATTTGATTTACAGAATGAATTAGACAAGTTAAGAAGCATTGTCACCAGTAGTCATTTGATGAGCATGTCCCCTCCATAAAATGATGGAACTGGTTTGCATCCCTTACTACTATAGATCTTCTGGTTTCCATGGAGATATACTTGATCACAGAATGACAATCTCTGCAAATGTGGAGATTCTTAAACACCCTGATAGATTTCGGACCGGAGGTGCTTATTAGGCCAAGAACAACAGCAATTTTTACAGGGTGGTGGAGCAAATGCTGTTCCTTCTATCCCTCTTCCATATCATAAAGAACAAATTCGGTATTCAGAACATAACCCAGTTTCTTTATTCTACTAGCCAATCGATCCAGTTCGTCATAGACATACCTTGCCTTTGGGTGTGAAGTGTCTCCCACATAGAACTTGTGAACTATATTTTTCATTTGAATCCAGCGATAACCAATTTGTGAGATATTTCAGTTTCATCTTGTTTCTGATTGCTGCAGCATCTTCCCATAGACCAGATGAGGCGCACATATTCGATAGCAAAACATAAGAAGCAGGGTCGGCTAGTTCCTGCTAGAAACTCATTACCACAGCTGGTTTCGCAAGTTCAACATTGCCATGAACTCGGCAAGCTCCAAGAAATGTAGGCCAGACCAGTGCATCAGCCCTAAAAAGCATTGAAATTTATAAACAGAAGAGCATCGACAAGGGATCCTGATCTGCCCAATAAGTCCACTGTGCATGCATAGTGTCCAATTCCAGGCAAGATTCCATGTTTTGTGTACATTGACCTAAAGTGTTTTTATCCATCATAAATCGAGCTACAAGAGGCTAAAACAGCAACATAGGTGATCACATTTCGCCTCACACCAGCCTCAAGCAATTTACGGAATGTATTAATTTTAATTTCGAATTTTATAAAAGAAAAAGAAAAAATTAGAATTATGGCATTCTTTACACGTCATTGCATATTAGGATAGAATGCATGCTTGTTAAGAAAATAAAAATCATGTGCACGTCATATAGAATTAGGTTCACGAAAAGCACGTCATTTAGTGATTGTTGCTAGGTTTATTTAATTAGAAGTTGTCCGTAATTAGGTCATTTTGGTTAATTTAGATTGCATATTTAATTATTGAATGTTCAAAATTATTTTACTCATTCATATAGTTTAGGACATATTGCCATGTCATATCATTTCATATTAGATTAGAAGCATTGCATTGCATATGGATTATATTCTCATTAAATAAGTGAAAACAAAAATTGAGTGATTGTGTCTCTAGGATTGTTGATGTGAATTCTGATCTAACAACGCATCTATGAGGTAAGTTATGCGCTTTTTTATTTGCTTTCTTAAGTGCTAAATTGGTGGTTTGCGCACCCGCATGATCACCTTACATGTTAGGGAAGTGAATTAAAAATATTTTTCAAAATAAAAGAGAAAAGTACCGAAAGGGCGTTAGAGAAATCTAAGGTAATCAAGTCCCCGTACTCAAAATCTCTAGTTCGCAGGAGTAAAATAATTCTTCAATTATTTTACTTAGATGTCTAATCGACCTACCGTAAACTGATTAGTAACGACTCCCTTTTGCATGCTAGATATTTGAACCTAAATCGCGAATTAGTATGGGCTTAGGAGAGCCCGAGCTAAGTTAGACTTAGTAGTCTATTAACCTAATTTTAGGTGATGTATCCAAAATTTAGGTCGCGACATTGCAACATGTTGAAAGTCTTCTTCAGAGAAAGAAAGGACAAAACAAGCCCACCGTAATCCATGGGCGTCCATGCATGTGCATGCATTAAAGGAGAGGAGAAAATGGACGTATGAAGCTTTCTTTCTTCTTCTCTCAAAGTCAACGATGATGGCTTTGGCAGAAGACAAGAAAGGGAACACCCATCTTGCATGCAAGTGGGCCACCGTCCACTTTCCTCCATACGTGAAGTCCAACCTGCAGAGATGAGTAGAAGACAACAAAAGAAGCCACACATTAGCCTCTTCACGCTTGCGGCTCATAGATCCGCATGCAATCTTCTAACAATTTCGGCTGATCAATTCACATGCGCTGCTTTGACTCGCACGTGGTCGAGTTCACGTATTTTCGTAAGTCCGATTTCATTTAACGGGCTCAAACTCGAGACATATTTTCAACACTATATAAGTAGTTCTTATCTTTCCTCTCTCCACACCAAATCAACTTGAGCGTTCAATTTCGATAGTTAAACAATGAAGTACTTTGGGGCACTCCTCCTAGCTCTTCCAATTGTCATAAGCATCAATCTTTTTTCATCTCCTTCACATGCCATCTCCTCATGCAACGGCCCTTGTCATACCCTAAATGATTGCACCGGACAATTGATATGCATCAACGGGAAGTGCCATGACGATCCCGACGTAGGCACGCACATATGTTCCAGTACTCCATCACCGGGTGGAGGATGTCAACCCTCAGGCACTCTGTACTGCCATGGCAAGTCCTACCCTAAATATAGGTGCTCGCCCCCGGTAACGTCTTCCACTCAAGCGACCTTGACGAACAACGATTTTGGCGAAGGCGGTGATGGTGGGGGCCCGTCAGAATGCGACAGCAGGTACCACAACAACTCAAAAAAGATTGTTGCACTATCGACTGGGTGGTATGCTGGCGGGTCTCGGTGCGGGAATAGGATCAATATAATATCTACGAAGACTAAGAGAAGCGTGATAGCCAAGGTGGTCGACGAGTGTGACTCTATGAATGGGTGCGATGGTGAACACGCCTATCAGCCACCATGTAGGAACAACATCGTCGACGGTTCAAACGGGGTGTGGAATGCTTTGGGGCTAGACATAGAAGTGGGTGAAGAGGCTGTTACGTGGTCCATGGCATAGAAATTAATGTGTTTTCCTTCTCCAAGATGATCAAATTAAGGCTAAATAAGATCTTGGGGTTCATGGTTGTTGACTAGTGTGCTGTAATAAGCTTGAGACTGTGAATTTATAGTTCTAATATGCAAAATGAGTTGGCAGGGCGACAAAACTGTATGGAAATGCTTGTAAGAGAAGATAATATGCAGTCCGTTGAGACAATAATAATATTATTAAGACGCAGTGGTAGTACTGCGCTTGTCCTTTAATAATCGAGTTACGACTTAAAAACTTACAAGGATCGTGACCCTTAATAATGGTCATGAATAGATAGCTCTTCCATCATCATCTTAATTCCTGAGGCCCATCATACATTTGATTTTCACGAACAAAAAACAAAAAAAAAAGTGAAACAACTTGGAAGGATCGTGGGTGCATTCTCATTTTCATGGCCCAGAGGTTGATTTTCTAAGCCAGGCCCAACCATCAGAGTCGGACATCTCACTAGACAGCTCTTCATACATTGTAGCAATTGAGTCGCGTTTCCGATCTATTTTGATTCGGTTCTCACCAAAACAGGAGTTATCTTAGTTCATGGGACGGTGCGATTCGCTTGCTACATAAAGAAAATATGTATTGTGAAGTCAATTCGCAGAAAAAATCGTTGAGTAGAATGATAAAAAATTATCTTATCAAGGTAAAAATTACCTAGCTCTTCTTCAAACAGGAGCCAAATATTATATTTATCATGTACTTATTTATTCATGTCGATACTACTTCTTTGCATATAATGTACGTCAAGAGCTGTTTGCTCTGGCATGGTTTAGGTTGCTTTATTATAATTAATATTGTTATTAGTATTATCATTATTGTCGTTGTTATTATTAACGTTTTTTTTTTCTCTTTGCTATATATGCTGATCTCCACCACTTTCATTGTCCTTCAAAGTGATCTTCCCTGATGATTTAGAACATTGATTCAGAGCCGTGATCGTCCGAAAGGAGAGCAATATCAAACTAATACTCCCTTGCTGAGATTACATGTAGGCTTCCAAAATTTTAGGGAGTTGTTGACACCCAAAAATTATCCTACGAACATGTGCTTCTCACAAGGGACAGAAAGCTCTAAAGTCACCATCGCAACCATATATGGGCCATAACCCACATCGGCCCAGCCCATAAATATCCATACAAGAAAAGATAATTGAGGATTTTGAGAAATTTGGACTAAATTTCGATAGATAAAGACATGTAATATCATGATAAAGTAGCAGTACGTCACGTGTCGAAGTCAAAGATCAATGATGAAGATACAACATTGGTGGTGAAAATATGTAGGAACAGTTAAAAGGGCGCCAAACTTGAAAGAAGAGCGGTTAACTTGCTGGACAGGCGGCAAAAGATCGCTTTAAGTGCCATAACTTGGCATAAAGAGACTTAAGTGCCAAAACTTACGAAAGTGACATTTAAGTGTCAAAATCAAAGAGAAATTGATCACTTAATGCCACTTCGGCCAAAATCTGGCCAAAATGCTGACGTATCAATTTTCTGGTGAAGCGAGTGCAAAACAGCATCGTTTTGGGTGTGAAGTGTCTCCCATGTAGAACTTGTGAACTATATTTTTCATTTGAATTCAGCGATAACCAGCTTGTAAGATATTTCAGTTTCATCTTGTTTTTGATTGCTGCAGCATCTTCCCATAGACCAGATGAGGCACACATATTCGATAGCAAAACATAAGAAGAAGGGTCGGCTAGTTGCTGCTAAAGATTCATTATCACAGCTGGTTTCGCAAGTTCAACATTGCCATGAACTCGGCAAGCTCCAAGAAATGTAGGCCAGACCAGTGCATCAGCCCTAAAAAGCATTGAAATTTATAAACAGAAGAGCATCGACAAGGGATCCTGATCTGCCCAATAAGTCTACCGCGCATGCATAGTGTCCAATTCCAGGCAAGATTCTATGTTTCGTGTACATTGACCTAAAGTGTTTTTATCCATCATAAATCAAACTCACAGAGCCACAAGAGGCTAAAACAGCAACATAGGTGATCACATTTCGCCTCACACCAGCCTCAAGCATTTTACAGAATGTGTCCAGAGTTCTCGCCACAAATCCATGTTTTGTGAAACCAGTGATCATTGAAGTCCAAGCTACAATATTTTCTCTCTCCTCTCACAGAAAACTTGAAAAGCAGCTTCTACATTTCCACACCCTGAATACATAGTGTCAAAGCATTGGAAATGACTTGATTTGAGTCCAGCCCTGATTTTACCATCCTCGCGTGGATTTGCTTCCCCTTACCAATAGCACCGATACAGGCAGCTCCACTTAAAAGGCTGGCAAATGTAAAAGCACTTGTTCTGATTCCTCTCTCAATCTCATGTGGTAGTTCAAAGGCTTGATTGTCCAAACTTTTGGCATAGGCATCCACAAAGGTACCATAGGAAATCAAATTCTTTTCAAATAGCACATCAAAAGCTCTCTGAGTGTCTTCCATGTGGCCCGACCAAGAATACATGCTAATGAGAGAATTACCCATGGAAGTATCAATGGCAAAGCCCAATTTTATAGCTAGAGCGTATATTTGTATCCCCATAACTACATCACAAGTACTTCCACATGCCTTGAGAACACTAGCAAATGCAAAATGGTTTGGCCTCACTAGACCTTTTATCATTTCCGAAAAGAGTTTGATACTCCTCATTCTCTTCAGTTTGTGCATACCCCATGATTATCACTGTTTAAGACATCATGCTATTATCTTGCATCCGATCAAACACCTTTCTCGAATCATGAAGCGATCCACCAACTACAAACTTCACGTACATGTCTGCCAAGCAGCATCCAACACCAACATCCAAAGCCAATCCAGACTGTATAACCCATGGATGCAACTGTACCCCCAGAAATGGTAACTCCAACTCCAAACATGCCGACAAAACAGCATTGGGTGTAGATCTATATGCCACAGTTCCACCGACAAGCATATCCAGAAACAAATCAATGGCTTTTATTTGGACAACCCAACTGAGTACATCTTTTCATCATCAAAGTCCAGGCCACCACATTCCTCTCGGGCATTTTCTCTAACACCTTACGAGCTGAAACAAAATCAGCACTACCCTTTGCAAACGTGTCAATTAAAATGCACACCCAACACACACATCAGAATCAACGCAGCCACTTTTGATTATAAACCCGAAAATTGTATCGCCAATCGATGCATTTTCCGGAACCGAACAAGCCCCGATAACCACCGGGAAACAATAACCGTCAGGGACATGAGGTCGAGGTGGGAGATTGCTCCAGGGAGGTCGCCGCCGTGGTGGTGGGGTGATCCGGCGGCGGTCGAGAGGCGAGCGGGGAGAGGCTTCCGGGGGAAGGAGAGAGCTTTGATATCGGACGGTGGAGAGAAGACGGGGAGACTTATTGCTCCACATCAAGAGCACGACGCTCAGGAAACGGGAAACGTAAATAGATTGCCATGACCATGAGGCAATTCTTCTGCAAAAAGCAGGAATTAACAAACGCTGAAATCATGTTAAGGTTCACGAATTACATGGTCAATCCGCTTATTTTGCGTTTCATTCGTGCATGGAGAAAAGAAGATCAATCAATGCGCGATTTCTTCATCGTTTCGTGATGGGAATGTTTTGTCGTTCTTTTCTTATTTTTTTATTTTGTTGATCCGACAAATTTAGCTTGTCAATAGTTAAGAGGAATGGCTTTGTTCCCGTCAACTATTGCAAATTTATACAATATAACTTCATATAAGAATTTTATTTCAGATTTGCATGACAAAGCACGTACTCGTTCATGACTAGATCGAAGATGATGGCGTGCAAAAAATTCATTACCATATAAGATGCTTTTTTTATAGTGAATATATACTTCATGAAATGATTCGATGGCGTAAGAAATCACAATTACATCTAAAGTTTTGTGACTTAATTTAGCAAATATGAAATATATATCAAGCAACTAAGTGTCGACTATGGAGGAGAAAAATTTGAAGTTGTTCAAAAGGCAACATCATCTAGGACACCCGTGGAAGGGATGAAGAATGTGAAAAAGAATTGAAGGAAAAGAAGTATGGGAAAAAAAAAAAAACTCACGAGGAAACAGAAAAGTAGGAAGCTACTTTGTACAAGTTTTGTCCAGAAGAATATGAGTAGCGGCATGCATGCATTTACAAATAAATGAAAATAATAACCTTCGTTTACATAGATGATAGACGATATAAGAAACACCATTTGCTTTGTTAGTAATCAATATATAAAGAGAAACAGTGATTTTCATTATGAATAAATAATTTCATTCCTTATGTCGTGAGCCTCCAGCAAAGTCTCAGTAATTTGGCGCAACAATCCAGTGGCCGTGAGGCAACCGGCATGTTACACCTCAGCAGTAACGATGGTTCAGCAATAGCAGCGATCGTGCATGATGAGGATTGAATGAAGGCGGTGAGAAGGGGATGATTACATCCTTTCAGTGGGTAAGCAAACACCAGCACCAGCAGAAGCATGAATGCCACCGTAGCTCTTGTCTAATGTGGAATAGACAAACTGAATCCATCTTCTCTTGAACTGTACAATTAGAGAACCAAACTACTTAAACCCTTCAGGGACATCACTGCATAACATGCTTGCTCTCTTGTAAAGCAACGACTTACAAACTCGGCAAACCTCTGAGCTCAATGGCAACTCGCCAGACAAATTCTGCTTGCTCAAAACAAGGGCAGTTGGCTCAATAAAAGATCACTCAAACCAACTGGAATTGGCTCTAAGAATCTATTTCCACTGAAGTCCAGTAGAATCAAGATGCTCATTTCCGTTTTTGCTCCGGCAAACTACCAATGAAGCTATTGCTTCCTTTTTCAAAGCTTGAAGTCCCCATGAGAGATTACTGACACTTACAGGAACTGAACTTGAGAGCAGATCGCCTCCAAGAGACGAAAAAACTCTCAAACCTCTTAATTCACGTAAGAATTAAGAAACCTTCCCGGTAAGTCCATTCCCTTCGAGATAAAGCATTTGCAAAGCGCTGCAGTTTCTGTGTGTGTTCCACGCGAAGCTATTCCTCTGAATCATATCATCAAACGGTGTCCGTGCATTATCCATTTGGCCTCATTGGATCAATCGCTAAGAAAGCTTCGTCATACCTCATAACAGAGAGAATAAAAACAATGTATTCCGCTGAAGAAGGCATATAGATTCCTATTGCACGTGGCACATATGTTGAAGTACTTAACTTTCCGTTTTTTTTTTTTTTTTTTTTTTTTGTGTCAATAGTGGAGTCCTAGTCAATAGGAAGTGGCTTGTTTTTAGGAGTTAGTTTCTGCACATGTTCTGGTTAGTGGGGTATGTTAGTGGGTCTTTGTTGTTGTTGTTCTGTAACTATTTTCCTGCAAAGTGGTTTGTATGTTCTGCCTATTTAATAGGCTTATGTTATGTTGAATATTTGTGACGAGAGTTACATCCTTGGCTTCTTGAATAGAACATACAACAAAGTTAAACTTTGGTGTCAAAGATCGAAGAATCTTCTCGACTATTGTGACGTCTTCCGTCTTATCTCCATGGATTCGCATCTTATTGACAATCGCCATTGTCCAAGAAAAGAAATCCGTGATTGTTTCTCTGATTTCATTCTTAGCAATTCAAATTCCCCACGAAGCATTTGGAGTTGCTGCCTTTTTGCCCTTGCCGAGCCTTGATATTTCTTTTTCATGGAATCCCATATATGTTTGGAAGTGTCCTTACAGAGAATTTTCTCCAAGATGGATCTGTCAATAGCCTGAAACAGATAGTTTTTGGCTTTAAGATCCTTCAATTTTGCTGCTTCCAGAGCTGTCCGTTGTGCTGTGGTCAACTGAGCTCCTTCCTCTGGTTCGGCAATACCAGAAGTAACAATGTCCCAATACTCCTTAGACTTGAGGAAATTCTCCATTAACATACTCCAATGGTCATAATGACCATCAAAGCGAGGTATAGCAGGTTGTACGAAGTTCTCTATGGCCATCACTGCTGCTGCAAAGAAGAACCACTACTGCTCTCGTGTTTGATCACTCAAGACTCCTTTTGAATACTTTTTTTTTCTTCCCTGTTGTGGTATCTTGATACTGGCTGCAGCAACCACATGCGTGGAGACAAGAAAACATTCTCTACATTAGATGAGTCGTTTCGCACCACAGTAAAATTCGGAGACAACTCTACCGCGCCAGTCATGGGGAAAGGGACGGTTGCAATTGTTCCTAAAGGGACTTCAGTACATACCATCAAAGAAGTGTTTTATGTTCCAGAATTAAAAACCAACCTCCTAAGTGTTGGCCAATTACAAGAGAAGGGTTATGAAATTACACTTAAAGGAGGTGTTTGTAGAATCCATGATGAGAAATTGGGTCTAATTGCTCAAGTTACAATGACTGCCAATCGGATGTTCCCACTACATCTTCATAGCACTTCCCACTCATGCTTCGCTGCAAGATTAAAAGAGGAAGCTTGGGTATGGCATTTCAGATACGGTCATCTCAGCTTTGGTGGACTACGGACATTACATCAAAAGAAGATGGTGGAGGGACTGCCCCCAATCATTGCTCCATCCGAAATATGTGAAGACTGTGTTGTTAGCAAACAACACCATGCTCAATTTCCACAAGGAAAAGCATGGAGAGCAAAGAAACCGTTGGTGTTGGTCCATTCAGATATTTGCGGGCCAATATCTCCAGTTTCCAATGGAGGTAAATGGTATGTTATCACTTTCATTGATGATTATAGCCGAAAGATTTGGGTTTATTTTTTGCATGAAAAATTTGAAGCTTTTGAAGCATTCAAGAGCTTCAAAACTCTTGCTGAAAAAGATAGTGGGAATCCAATAAAGTCCTTCGCACAGATCGCGGTGGTGAATACAACTCGGGTGCATTTGTAGATTTTTGTGGGAAGCATGGCATTAAGAGACAACTCACTACAGCTTATTCACCACAGCAAAATGGAGTTTGTGAACGGAAGAATCGCACTATTTTGAATATGGTGCGAAGTTTATTGACAGCAAGTGGAATTCCAAAGAGCTTCTGGCCCGAAGCTATTAATTGGAGTATTTATCTTTTGAACAAAAGCCCGACTCTTGCTATTCTGAATATGACACCTGAAGAAGCTTGGAGCAGACAAAAACCAGCAGTAGATCACTTCAGAATTTTTGAGTGTATAGCCTATGCTCATGTTCCAGATCAGAAGAGAAAAAAGCTAGATGACAAGGGAGTTAAATGTGTTTTTCTTGGCATTAGTGATCAATCAAAAGCCTACAAGCTTTATGATCCTATAACCAAGAAAATCATCATCAGTCGTGATGTGATATTTGATGAAGAACAATTCTGGCCATGGAGTGAGAAAGGTGTTGAAGGACAAATTCCAATGAATTTTGAAGATGATGAAGAGCCCACAACTAGTCGAACCATCAGAAAGTTCACAAAGTCAAAACGCTACTGCAGAAATTGAAGAACGGCCACATCGAGTTTGAAAAAGACTCTCTTGGATGAGTGATTATGAAGTAACAGGGGTTGACCAATTTGAAGATCCACTTACCTATTTTGCTTTGTTTTCAGATTGTGATCCTACAACCTATGATGAAGCTGTGCAAAAAGAAAATTGGAGAATTGCTATGGATGCAGAAATTGCAGCCATTG
The DNA here is from genome assembly GCA_016097605.1 of Eucalyptus guilfoylei. Taxonomy (NCBI): domain Eukaryota; kingdom Viridiplantae; phylum Streptophyta; class Magnoliopsida; order Myrtales; family Myrtaceae; genus Eucalyptus; species Eucalyptus guilfoylei. The sequence continues at coordinate 7,058,937 of CM027870.1, read as the reverse complement.
AGAAGAATAATACTTGGGAGTTGACAGAACTTCCAAGAGGACACAAATCAATCGGGGTCAAGTGGGTGTACAAGACGAAGTTGACAAGTACAAGGCACGCTTGGTCGCAAAAGGTTACAAGTAAGAATTTGGAGTGGATTATAAAGAGGTGTTTGCTCCCGTGGCAAAACTTGACACAATCAGATTGGTGATTGCATTAGCAGCACAGAATTCATGGCCTATCTTCCAATTGGATGTGAAGTCAGTGTTCTTGCATGGTGACATCCAATAAAAGGTATTTGTTGATCAACCTTCTGGTTATGTGAAGCATGGTAGTGAACATAAAGTTTATAGACTAAAAAAGACACTATATGGGTTAAAACAAGCTCCCCGAGCTTGGTATAGTCGCATTGATGCTTATTTTTTGAAGGAAGGATTTAGAAAATGTCTATATGAGCATACATTATTTATTAAAGTTGATGATGGTGGAAAATTGCTTCTGGTATGTTTGTATGTGGATGATCTCATCTTCACAGGGAATAATAGTGTCTCGATCAACACATTTAAGAAGTATATGATGGGTGAATTTGAGATGACTGATCTTGGATTGATGCATTATTTTCTGGGCATAGAAGTAATTCAATCTGCAGCCGGAATATTTCTTTCCCAAAATAAATATGTTCAAGAGATTTTAGACAAATTTCAAATGAAGAATTGCAACTCTGTGACCACACCAACTGAGGTTGGATTGAAGCTATTGAAAGATTCTGACGGGAAAAAGGTGAATAGCACACTTTACAAGCAAATTGTTGGAAGTTTAATGTATGTGACATTAACGAGGCCAAATATCATGCATGGTGTGAGCCTCATAAGCAGGTATATGGAACGCCCAGCAGAAATACACTTGCAAGTTGCAAAGAGAATTTTCCACTACTTGCAAGGGACTGCATCTTTTGGGCTGTTTTACAAAAAAGGAGAAAAATCAGATTTGTTTGGCTTCACTGACAGTGATTTTGCTGGAGATATGGATGATCGAAAAAGCACTTCTGGCTATGTGTTTATGTTTGGTTCAGGGGCTGTTTCATGGTCTTCAAAGAAGCAGCCAATTGTTACTCTATCAACAACTGAAGCTGAGTTTGTAGTTGCCACCTCAAGTGCTTGTCATGCTATTTGGTTAAGAAAGATTCTTGGAGAACTTCAGTTTAAACAACAAGAAGCGACAACAATATATTGTGACAACAACTCAGCCATTAAACTTTCAAAGAATCCAGTTCTACATGGAAGGAGCAAACATATAGATGTGAAATATCATTTCTTGAGGGATCTCACAAAAGATAAAGTGATAGATCTTGTTTTCTGCAGAAGTGAAGATCAACTTGCTGATTTATTCACCAAGCCTCTCAAAGTGTCTACATTTCAGAAGCTGAGAAAGCTACTTGGTGTTTGTTTGTTGGATGTTCCAGATTAAGGGAGGGTTTGTTTTATTCCTTTAAACTGTTGTCTGCAACATCAGTTTAAGGGAGGGTGTTGAAGTAGTTAACTTTCCGTTTTTTATGTGTCAATAGTGAAGTCCTAGTCAATAGGAAGTGGCTTGTTTTTAGGAGTTAGTTTCTGCACATGTTCTGGTTAGTGGGGTATGTTAGTGGGTCTTTGTTGTTGTTGTTCTGTGGCTATTTTCCTGAAAAGTGGTTTGTATGTTCTGCCTATTTAATAGGCTTATGTTATGTTGAATATTTGTGACGAGAGTTACTGCAGCAACTCTCTTGTGTGTTTTTCTTCTCTGAGTTTATTTAAGTAAATTTCAACAACATAGACGTATCCTGATTCGATCCGTAGTACAATAAAGCCTTTGAAGGCGCGCACGATGACGATTCCACAATCAAACATGTCAGGACGAGTAGTTTCGACTTCGTTGATGAAAGATCCTTTTGGTTTTGGTTGTGTGCGATGAGCGTGCCCCGTGGATCATCAATTCCTAGTGTTGAGCTCGAGAGCTTCGTCTATGGAGGTTGAGCTTGCTGAGAAGAAGGTGAATCCGTCAAAAAGGAAACTTTCAGTCCTGTAACTGAAATCCAGCGATGGAGAGAGAGCTTGAGTTGGAGATGGCGGTGGCACTGGATTGTCGTCGGGTCTGGGCTACTGTGCTTGATGGGCTTAAAGGAATTGGATTTCACCAATTAGAGGTGATGGGCTGGATTGCCTTAAGCCCAAATGGAATGAATGTGGCCGGACTCCATTGATGGATCTTCCATTGATCTTTTTTTTTTTTTTAAATTTAAATTCTCTATTCTATTTTTATTTTATTAAGTTTTTTTTTAAAGAAAAAGTGCATATTCGATTAGTCTGTTAAAATTCAGGTCTCAACACCTACTATCGATACATGAAATGGAATACTATATTTCAAGGAAGTTGTCAAAAGAGTGTCTCTTGAATTATTAGTCAAGTGACTAATTCACGAAAATTAGAAGATCTAATGAAAGTTAGAAAACTCTATGCAAACAAAAAAAGTAGTCATGTAGTTACTCACACAACACTCGCTTTAATTTCTTTTCTTCTTACATTGGGAGTTCTAGCCCTTCGATGGAAAGGAGATACAATCTATGCACACGTATAGCTACAGCTGATGATGAATCCGTTTGGGGGTGATTTCAACTGTCCCTTTTCTTTTCCTGGAAATCTTGCAACTCCTACAATTTGGTTTTCATAGGTAATGGGAAGCTCTAAAACATTTCAAACACACATATATTGACGCGTATTAACGCGTACAACTTGTCATTATTTCATGGATTTAAAATATTTCTGTCATTTTTTAGTAGTTAGTGAAAGTGTGTGCAGAATCATGCAAAATTGCCGTTACATATCATTGCCAACAGATGCTTACCGCCCCTATGGTACTGGGATCCGCAAACCTGACCTCCGAAGATCCTACTGAAATCATTGGGGGCATAGCATCTAGAGTATATGAATCAAAGTAGCAAAAGAAAGTTGTCTTCCATGAGGTACTATCATAGAGACGAGTCAACTCCGATGTCGTACCCCAAATAATGGAGTCAAAATCCTTACAGTTGGGTCATGTGTGTTAAATCTGAAGAACCATTCCCTAATTGAATCTTCACATTGGGATGTGGAAGAAATTAGCGGAACGCTGGACGAAGTTGATAGAGTTTTCAGTTCCATCTCGGTTTCACCATACTCACAGGCCGGCACATGACTGCTCGGGTATAGAAATGGCTTGGGAGACGTTCTTAGCTTAACGGAAGGACTCATGCACAACAAAGTTGCAAGTTTTAAGACTTAGATGAGCAAAATGAAAGTTTTAAGACTCAAAAATACATTATGTTGACCAAATGAAAGTTTCAATCATTTAAATTAGCGCTAATGTAACTTTCAAGACCCTATGATGACCCCATTGGTATTTTCTCAGGAATTTGATTGATTTTCGATCAAAGCAAATGAATTACAAAGAAAATAAATTTTTGTTGCAATTGGCGAATAAAGAGTTTGAATTTTGGCGAGCCAAATGCCGAGCGACCTCTAAATGATTAATACCAAGTCAACGAGGACATTGGACCATTGGCAAGTCTATGTAAGATGGCATGTTTCGCAGCGCTCTGTGGTAAATATTCTACATAAAACAAGTGATTCGGTTTATAGATGATTAACTGGATTAGCTAAAATTCACATTGGATGAACATATAGAATATGCTTCCCAAGCACAGTTATGAACCCCAACATACATCCCATTTAGGATATTATATGGATCACACATGGCAAAACTATATATGAAGTAAAATAACACTCCGACCCAAAAAAGAAGTACAATAACACAATAGTAACCTAAGAGCTAGAAGAAGACAAAATGTAATCACTGGCAAACTAAACTAGCTCACCTCCTTCCCAACATAATACCATATTGTGGGGAACAAAGCTTTTCCAATTAAACTGTAAATGGTTCTAAACATCATTGCTACCTCCAAATGGAAAACTAGCAGAAATTATAGAAGCACTTGATGAAGTTGAAAATGTTTCTAATTCCATCTCGGCTTTGTCATCGTCAATTGGCTCATCTGATGGGTAAAAAAGTGGTTTTGGAGGCATTTGAATATTACCAATATCTCCTTCAAGCATTTCTAAGACTTTGTTCATTGGAGGCCGATGGTCAGGATTTAATTGTATACACCAAAGTGCAACTATTATCATCTTTTTTATCACTTCCCTTTCTTCTCCTACAACTTCTTCCATTTCAACACTTTCTTTTTTATTGACTTGGTCATACACCCACATGGGAAAATAAATTTGGCTTGAGTGTTCTACATTTGCGTTTACATTTTTCCTTCTACCTGCCATTTCCATGAGTAACATCCCAAAGCTATAGACATCCGCTTTATAAGACACACCTCCAATATTTTTGTAGAACAGCTCAGGCGCCATATATCCCAAGGTTCCTCTTGCAGCAGTCACTGAGACTATGCTATGATCAGCGGGATAAAGTTTTGCGAGTCCAAAATCAGAAACTTTTGGAGTGAAATTCTTGTCTAAAAGAATGTTGTGAGGTTTGATATCAAAGTGTAGTATTTGCATGTCACACCCTCGATGTAAATATTTGATCCCCTTTGCCACCTCAAGAGCGATCTCATATATTTTCTTGTAATCAAGAAATTTATCACATTCCTCTGTGAAAATGTGCTTATCCAAAGATCCATTCGACATGAAATCATATACGAGAGCTTGTTTCGTACCTTCAAAGCAAAAACCAATGAGTTGTACTACATTAACATGGTGAATTCTTCCAATAGTAGCCACTTCACTGATAAAATCTTGGCCATTAGCCTTTGAATGCTTCAAAATCTTGATGGCCACTTCGATGCCGCTTCTAAGTTTTCCTTTGTATACAGAACCATATCCCCCTTCACCTAGTTTGTGCTTAAAATTTCCGGTGATCTTCTTAATATTCGAGTAAGAATACCTTATGGGCAAAAAGTTGTTATGAGCTTGCAAAAATTCTTCGATGTTCTTGTCCATTGCTAAATGCCTTCTTTTGTATTTGTAGATTAGAAATATCGCGACAAATGGCATCCCAATTATGAACTTCATTACACAAAAAAGCACTGCAAAAAATTTTGTTGGTTAGAATAAGTTTTTTTCTTCATAATTATTGTAAGAATAAGTAATTGTGGCTTACCTAATGGCATAAAATCCACGGTAATCCAAAACGCAATATCATCGAGGACACCTGTTGAAGTAATGATTGATGTGAAAAAAAAAATTTGAAGGAAAAGAAGTTCGGAAAGCAAAGACACGAGGAAACAGAGTGGCAGCAAGCTACTTTGTACAAGTTGAATCTTGTCCAAACGAATATGAGAAGTGGGATACGTGCATTTGCAAATAAAAGGAAATAATGAGCTTCATTTTTCATGTAGATGAGAGGATTCAAGAAACTCCTTTCGCGAAATTAGCCATCAACAAATCTAGAAAAAAATGTGCTTTTCATTTTTAATGAATAATTTTGTTCCTCCTATCAATACATGACTACACTTTTTTTTAAGGATTTTTAACGAGTGTCTCTTGGATTATTAGTTGAGTGACTAATTAAAGAATTAATAAAAAAATAAAAAAAAAAAGTAAATTCTTTGCCAACAAAAATCTAGTCATGTGGCTGGTGGCACAAGAATCCTTTTTTCATTTTTTTTCACAGTAGGAGATTTAGCCCTTTTGTGAAAGAAATTATAATCTACACATATATATGCATTTACGTACATCATCATGTATATTTTTGTCATAATTTTCTTGGATATTATATATTCCTTTCGTTTTCCAGTTTTAAAGAGAAAGTAGCAAGTGAAAGAGGGTACAGGTGAAATTTCATTGCAGATCAATACTTACTGCCATAATAGTAGATGGATCCGCAAACCTGACCTCCGATGTCGCTCATTGCTAAGCGGCGGGAATAAAAGTAGCGATAGAGATGAAAGTAGCTATACCAATCAGAGTAGCAAAAGAAAGCTTTCTTCAGTGGAGATCGATATGGCATATCGTAGTGGACAACAAATCCATCGACCATGATGCTATGAATTAGCTTGTAATTGTAGAAGCTACTGTTAATGTGTTCTCCAACTTCAAAATAATCTGTCCATGTCCAACTGTAAATGTTGCAAAAATCCCTAACATCCGAAACTTTTGGATTGACCAAAGCATACAAGTTCCAATTCAATGATGTGTTGGAAGAGTACAACCCCTCGGTGCATGGACTAGTAGTGATGTAGAATGGAGAATTAACCGTCTTTGAGCAGTTCACAATGACCACTATACTGTGGTTGGAGTCTGAGCTAAGAATCAATGAATCACGAGGAAGACACGAGCAGTTATCCTTTTGCAGTCCAACGTTGACAAATTTGATTTGTCTAGTGGAATAATTGATAGACTGCACATAGTATCGGTCATCATCATAATCATCATATACAACAGCCCGATTATCTTCACAAATCAGCTCGAAACCCATGCTACCGCATCCTTTTGGATCTGTCTTTAGTCGAAACGGGTAGCTTATATTGTGAATGTTACCACATGATGAAGTGAAGCACTGCTGCTTACTCTCAACACTGCAAGTCATCACTAGAACTAGAATAAGAGTGAGTAGCAACACTTGACAAATGTTCATGGAGCGTAGAGCATTAACCATGTCTCTGTATATCTTTGGACAAAGAGAAATTGGTAAAGAATTGCTGGGAGTGTGTGGAGGAGGCGCAATATAAAAAGATTGAAAGAAGATGGAACGATCCTTATTTGATTGGGGACTTGGAGTCGCCTGGTCTTATAGAGAAGCCCCCAAGTCAGTCAACGGAACAAATGGATGGAAAGTCAAGAAATTAAAGAGGTGAACTAAAACTGAGGTTTCATCATTAGTGGAAGTCGTGGAACGGCCGGTTTCCATCCCTGTTTGATCTTTCCTTCTCCACTATCTCCACTTTGCTTCCGCTCTACTCCACGTGATTCTTGGGTCCACATCCTATTAACAAACAAATATACTCACTATCTTTCCTCTTATTTTCTTCTTCGTTTTTCCCCTCCTCCATTCTTCTTCTCTTCTTCTTGGAAAATTCTCTGGTCCATCATCGGTGCTTAATCACTTGATATGTATTCAGTATTTGCTAAATTACGTCACAAACTTTAGACGTAATTCCAATTTCTTACATGGTCGAATCATTTCTTTAAATAAATAACGCTATAAGAAAATTGTCTCATATGGCTATGATATATTGCACTGCGTCATTGTCGACCTAGTCATCATGTATATCTTGAAAATAAAAAATCCTTATATGAAGATAAAATGTATAATTTGCAATAGTTTATGTGCATGGTAGTTACATAAAATACCCTCTCCTATTTATAAATAGTATTCTTGCAATGCACAGTGACAAGAATGACGGTAGTTGCAAATACAGCCATGTATGGATGGGATCCACGTAGGGCCAATTTGAAGCAATAGTGGGTCCTAAAGACTTTGTACGTCATGTAGACTTTACATCTTCTTTATTGGAAATTTTCTCACCCTAATGATGGACGGGACAGATGAGGGGCTACCGCTCTTAGCCGGAATCATAAGGGAGACATGCTTCGAGAATCATAAGGAAAATTTTTCCTTTTTCCTCCAATTCACTCTCGAAGAAAATTTATACTTTTCAAAATTAGTTATTCTTCATGTCACTACATAGCACATCAGATTTGACACGATACCATAAAACTATGTCAGCATGCATCCGAATAATTCGTTCTAATTTCTTCTGCGAAGACATTTATTTATAGAATGTGGAAATTCCATGTAAAATTACCAAATATAGGATAATACTTAAGAAACGCAATAGAATGAGGCCACACACTAAGAATATCAATGTTCAAACTTGAATATGATGAGTTTGCATAACTCAATGATTGCTGCAATCTCGCATATTAGGAATTCATACCTTGCTATGGCTATATTCCACAGTCAAAGCAGTACGACTACTTCATCTTAAGATGTCTTGCAATTCGACATTCCAAAGTATAACCTGTGTCAAGTCACATAGGAGAAAGAATGAAGTTACCAATGGCACCTATTATGAGTTGATGCCCCCTCTTTGCATATCACTTGAGGATAATGGATCCTCAGTTTTATTGACTATGAATATGTCCGGAGGTGACAACGGTCAATGTGCATGGACAAATGTCCAAAACTGAAAACACTAGACACCCTATGTAGTGATCTACAGTGATCTTACAATCTACAGTGGTAAAGCCAATCTGAGTATCAATGCACACTGGACCATTAGTTAATGAAGGCACCTCTTTAGCTGTCAATTAGACGAGATTTAAGTGATGTCTAATCTAAGATTTAATATCGATAGGTATGTTCAACTTCCCAATGGCTTGATCATCAAGTTGGTCTAGTTGCTTTAACACGTGGGATCTTTTGATAAGTCATTCAAAATCCCCATGATGAGTTTACCCAAAGAAATAACGACCATCCAAGTGATGGGATAAGGAAGCAACCTGAATACACAACCCTTATTTTAAAGACTAGACCATAAAGATTGAGTGATGTAATTGTAGATTCCGTACTCTTTCATCAGTTGCAGGACATATATTAGCCCCCTTGGAAGCACAACTCCGTAGAGGATTCCCGTCCAACTTTATTTTTGGGTGCTTTTCTTCCCTCAACTTATGACTCTTAAGGGAACGCCTTAAAGAAAAACCTCAAAAAATCTTGAGAAGTCAGCCCGTTTGCTTTAACCTTCCCGTCAAAAGTTAAAACTACTCGAATAATTTATGAAAAATTATGAAATGATTATATGTGAAATTACATGTCAATGTTTGTAGGCGATGAAAATTTAAGGTATTTAGAGTTTAAAAAATTGAAACTATGCGCACCGTAGAATTAGATTAAGTAATGTTATAGATATTTAGATATCTTGTAAAATGTAAAAAGTGTAAAGTTAATCTCCCTACTGCAATTATCTTATGGCCAAACCAAAGAAGAACAAGCTAGATATTTTCTTCTGCGATACGGCTTGTGAGTAGTTAAGGAAAAAACCGTTGGCCATCGCGTTATGGAGTTGCTTGTTTGGTGCAAGCATACAATCATGACATGCCTATGTCGTCACGGATGATGGTGCCAGATTCCTCAATAACCGATGAGTTTTCATCCATCACAGCCCATGAATACCCACTCATTTTAGATATCTTAGACGATACGTCCGACGAGTATGCTCCTTCGATATATAAAGGAGAAAGCAACGGGTCTTCAGCACTTCACAAAGACCATTGAATTGACCAGAAACATGATAAACTCTCGTAACCAAAGTTCGAGTTCGTTAATGAATAACTAGGGAGGGAAAAGCAATTGGCCCTTTGCAATCCCACGTCGAACACGAGGGTATCACCAAAATTGACGGTATCAATTATTTTTATAGATGGATTTGAAAAAGTAGTTCGTATGATTATTTTCACACGCTAACTCAAGTCTTGAGTCGCCACAACCTTTCACATCACTCTTCATTTGAAAGGGACAGGTCATCTTGGAAACTTCATTGCAGGAGAGGCTGAACAGGGTCGTTCATTCGGGGCATTAGTGTCCCAGTAGCACGGCAAGAAAGACCAATGACACGAGGCACACGGGTCTGGAATTGCGAGGAAAAGTCTTGAGTCGCCGCAACCTTTCATATCACTCTTCGTTTGAAAGGGACAGGTCATCTTGGAAACTTCACTGCAAGAGAGGCTGAACAGGGTCGTTCAGTCGGGGCATTAGTGTCCCCAGTAGCACGGCAAGAAAGACCAATGACACGAGGCACACGAGTCTGGAATTGCGAGGAAAAGTCTTGAGTCGCCACAACCTTTCATATCACTCTTCATTCGAAAGGGACAGGTCATCTTGGAAACTTCACTGCAGGAGATGCTGAACAGGGTCGTTCATTCGGGGCATTAGTGTCCCCAGCAGCACGGCAAGAAAGACCAGTGACACGAGGCACACGGGTCTGGAATTGCGAGGAAAAGTCGTGTCGTTCTCAGCTTGTGAGCGATGGAAATTTGGGGCTTAATATGTGGTGGAGGATCAACAAAGATAAAAAGACGTCCATGTAATAATGGCGAATGAGAGAGACCGTAAATATGAAGACTAGGGATCTTCTATTAAAAAGCCCATGTCAACCAATAAAACAAAGTCAATCAAGTTGAGAATACTACAGGAGTAGAGAATAGGACCCAACACCATCGCCATTTCTTTTTGGCAAGAAACCATCGTATTGACAACCCATAAATGTAGCCGTCCAACAATATTATTCATGTTTTAGAGATTTTTGTTAGATAATTAAGTAATTTTAAATTGCCAAAGATATTTAGGATGTCAATGAGTTTCCTTTTTTCTAATATGACAAGAAAGCCGTCTTAAGATTCCATTGCAGACTTTGAATTGTAGTCAACCCAAATGAGTTAAGAATCGAGTGCATCCTGATAATTAAGGATTGCATAAATTCTATTCAAAGGAAAAAGAATGTTAAGAAATAAAAAGAATTATCCACTCTATTCTATTTTTATCAAAGAAAATTCTCCATAAGTTGTTAAAGTAACGTTGTAGTTCCCTCGCTATCTTTAGGGAGAAAATTTACCAAACGCGTTTCTGTTCTATTTTTGTTCCGAAGAACCAAAAAACATAAATAGGTGTTCCCCGGAACGTTACCAAACAACCCCTTAGAAGACTTGAAAGTCACCAATAACAAAAGGTATTAGGGTTCTTTGGGAAATTCAAGTTCAACTTATTTTTACTCGAGAATTGTGTATAAAGCAACACTATATAAAGTGTATATAGTCATTAACAAGTTCAAGAAAATGCAAGTTAAATTCGAAATTTTGTAGGTTTTGTTCTTAATTCTTTATGATAACCTAAATCAGTATTGGGACAAAAGAATACTTGATGACGGTTGAAATTACGTCAAATCTTAAGTTTTTTCTTTTAGCTAGAACTTTTCCACTATAATTAAAGTTGGCTTCATCCATATTATATTTTTCTAAAAGATATAACTAAACAATGTATATTTTGCATACAAGGCGCATATAAAGTGTTAATTAGAAATCACAATTTCTTACACAAAAAATAATACGATGATGAAAATAATACAATGTCAATACATAAAAGCTGAGATGAGATTATGTCATCAGTGGACATCTTTGTCCACTGAATCAATCTGGCAAAAGAACGCTTCAAGTGCCAAAAGTTGGCACAAATGGACACTTAAGTGCCAAAATTTATGAAAATGACACTTAAGTGTTACTTTTTTATGAAAAATAGGACACTTGAGTGCCACATCCAGCGAACCCGCCGGTAATCCTACATTGCATTTTTTATTTATTAATTTTCTCGCTTACATGACTCGTCGGAAGATTGACTCAACAAAACACACACAAAAACGACATTGTTTTGGTATAATTTGAATTTTAATATAAAAATTAATTAAATTGAATTTAAAACATAATAATAATAATAATAATAATAATAATAATAATAATAATAATAATAATAATAATTTATCATTTTAAAAAAAAAAGGTGGAGGGAGGTGGCTAAGGGTCGAGCCTTCGTCGCCACCGTCAGGAAGGGTTGGTGAAGGAGGGGAGAGGGTCGGCCGGGGTCACTAGGCCCTGGCCAGGGGCCGGCGACCCCGGCCGACCGACGGCGAGGGCCTGTGAGCCCTCACCCCAATTTGGGGCAAGGGTCGCGGCTCTCGCCCAGATCCGGCGAGGGTCACAGCCCTCGCCCAGATCTAGCAGGGGTTGCAGCCCTCGCCCAGATCCGGCGAGGGTCGCAGCCCTCACCCAAATCCGACGACCCTCGCCCCAAATTGAGGCGAGGGCTCGCGGGCCCTCGCCGTCAGTCAACCAGGTTGCTGGCCCCTAGCCAGAGCCCGGCGACCCTGGCCGACCCTCCCCCCTCCATCGATGGCCCTTCCCGATGACGACGAGGAGGCGGCGGCGGCAAGGGCTTAACCCTCAGCCACCTCCCTCCCGTTTTTTTTTTTAATTTTTTAAAAATATTTTTAATTTTATTTTTAAATGCTTTAAATAAATTTAGTTTTAAATTTAATTTAATTAAATTTTATATTTAATTTTTTACCACTTTAGCACCAAAACGACATCATTTTTGCATTGTCTAATCATGTTAGCGTGCAAAACGACGCCGTTTTGTACTTATTTCGCCGGAAAATCACCACGTCAGCATTTTTGCTGGATTGACACTTTGATCCATTTTGCTCTAATTTTGGTACTTAAGTGTCATTTTCGTAACTTTTGGCACTTAAATGTCCATTCGTGCCAACTTTTGGCACTCCAAGGGTCTGGTTGTCGAATACAACAGTAGCAATCTACCTTAAGCAAACTTATAAGGGTTTTGATAGAAATTTCTGAAAATAAAAAAAAAAAGTTTGAGCATCAAAATGAAGATGACATTAATAACAATTTCTTACATGGAAAAGTCACGTCACTCTCAGCCAACGAGCAGTGGAAATTTGGGGCTTGATATGTGGTGGAGGATCAACAAGGATAAATTATATATATACACGTAATAATGGCGAATGAGAGAGAAACTTAAAAATGAAGACTAGGGGTCGTCTATTGAAATGCTCCTATCAACCGATAAAACAAAGTCAATCAAGTCGAGATTGTTACAGGAGTAAACATCACAATTGACAACCCATATATTTAGCTGTTCAATGACACCATTTCATTGTAGGACCAAACATCATCCCCAATTTTTCTTGCAAGAAAACGTCACAGTTAACAACCCATATATTTAGCTGTGCAATGATACAATTTCATAGTTTTGGAGATTTTTCTTAGATAAGTTATTTCAAATTCCTTGAGATATTTATGCTATTAATGATTTTTCTATTTTCTAATATGACAAGAATGTCATCTTAAGATTAGATAGTAGACTTTGAATCAAAATAAATCCAATGTGAGTTAAATGCGTCTTGATAATTAAGGACTGCATAAATTCAGTTCAAAGGAAAAAAAAAAATGTTAAGAAACCAAAAGAATCATCCACTCTATTCTATTTTTATTGAAGAAAATTCTGCTGAAGTCATTAGAGTAAAATATTTGAATTTTATAATTCCCTCACCATCTTTGAAGAGAATCTTATAGCATGTTCAACAATTTGGCATAATTAGAAGACTTCAAAGTTGCCAATAACAAAAGGCGGCAAGGTTCATTAGGAGAATAAAGTTTTTATTTTTATTTTTACTCTAGAATTGTGAATAAAGTGACACTATATAGAGTTTACATCAGTCATTAATAAGTTCGAGAAAATACGAGTTCCAATTTAATGATATGTTGGAATATTATGACCCCTCAATACATGGACCGGTGGTGATGTAGAATGGAGAACTAATTGGCTTCAAGCAATTCACAGTGACCACTGGACCATCGCGGTCCATTTTGCATGGGTTGTTGCGTCAATACGGTGCTTGAAGTTATACACCACCCATGAATGACGGGAGAGAGAGAGCAGTTTTCTTTTTGCGACTCATCATCGACTAATATGATTTGGTGGGTGGAATAATTGATAGACTGCACGTAGTATCGGACATCATGCAAGTATAGAACTGTGCAATTATCTTCACAAGCCAGCTCATTCTTCCACTCACTTCATCCCTTTGGGTCATTCTTCAATCGAAATAGCATTGCTCGGAGTGGCATTGCTAGTCATTGCATGCAACAAAACAAAAGAGTGACAACACTACATAGACATTTGCAAAGCTGAGAGCATAAATCATGTCTCTACTTGTCTTTGGGCAAAGCGAAATCGTTAAAGAACTGCTTGGTGTATGTGGCGATGGCACCATATGACAAGATTGAAAAGAGATTTAATGAACCTTGTTTGATTAGAGACTTTGGAGTCGCTTTGTCCTATAGAAAATATCAAGTCAGTCAACGGAACAACTGCACTCAGGTCAAGACATTAAAGGGGACAACACAATCCCAAGTCACATTATTAGTGGAGTCCCGAGCACAGCCCAATGGCCAACCTTGATTGAGACCCCCTGTAAAATCATCCACGCAAAAAATTTCAGAGCATCGTTTTATACATTTGATCTTTCTTTTTCCATGTAATTGTTGGGTCCACATCCCATCAACAAACAAATCCATCTTTCTTGTTATTTTCTTTTGTTAGAATATTTAAATAATAAATTGCATATTCATCTAACAACTTAAATTTTTAGAACAGTTAGCAATGATCTCACAAAATCTCACTTGGTATTAGAGCTGGAAGTCCTGAGTTCAAATCTTACCAGACCCCCTCCCTTATAATTCCATACTTAGTACTACGCAAAAGACCAGACTAAGCGTGAGAAAGAGTGTCAGAATATTTAAATAATAAATCATGCATTCATCTAATAACTTAAATTTTTAGAACATATAGTAGTAGTCTCGCAAAATCTCACTTTCGTTCATTTTCATCTCCCTTCTTCTGCAACTCCCTCCTTCAACGCCCGAGTCATGATCATAGGAAATTTTACACCCATTGAAAATTCAAAAGTTTCTTCCAACTCTCTTCACACGATTGTTGGCTCCACATTCCGTCAACAAATAAATCTATCTCTCTCCCCCATCACTTCCTTTTTATACACAATTTTTATTTCTTATAGCGTGTTCCCTCACCATCTTTGAAGAGAATCTTATAGCGTGTTCAACGGTTTGGTATAATTAGAAGCCTTCTATTTTATTAAAGTGAGGCTATATAGAGTGTACATTAGTCATTAATAAGCTCGAGAAACTACAAGTTCCAATTCAATAATGCATTGGAAGATTACAACCCCTCAATACATGGACCGGTGGCGATGTAGAATGGAGAACTAATTGGCTTCAAGCAATTCACAATGACCAATGGACCATCACAGTCCATTTTGTATGGATTGTTTGGGTCAATATGGTGTTTGAAGTTATACACTGCCCATGAATGACAAGGATGAGACAAGCAGTTATCCTTTCGCAACCCACCGTCGACTAATCTAATTTGGTGGGTGGAATAATTGATAGACTGCACGAAGTATCGACCATCACACAAATATAGAACTATGCAATTATCTTCACAAGCCAGCTCATTCTTCTGCTCACCACACCCCTTTGATTCATGAGTAACCTATATTACAATGTCACCAGAGTATGAAGCAATGTACTGCAAATTACTTGGAGTGGCATTGCTAGTCATCACATGCGACATAACAAGGAGGAACGGCAACATTGCATAGACATCAGTAGAGCTAAGAGTATTAATCAGGTCTCTGTTTGTCTCTGGGCAAAGCGAAATTGTTAAAGAACTGCTTGGGGGTATGTGGAGATGGCACCATATGAAAAGATTGAAAAGAAATTGGATGAACCTTGTTTGATTGGGGACTTTGGAGTCGCCTTGTTCTATAAAAAAGACCAAGTCAGTCAACGGATCAGGTCAAAAAATTAAAGTCGAAGTTAATATTACTAGTGGAGTAATGGGCACGGCCCGGTGGCCAACCCCAATTGAGAACCCCCCCCCCTAATTACTTTCTAAGCAATAGTCTTTACATTTTCTATAAAAAATAATAATAATAATTAATTAACCTAATGATTGATAGGCACGACACGGAATATGTCTTTCTTAGCTAGAATCAAAAGGGACCCATTTTAGAATTATTGACGACAAAAGCAACCATAATCGTGTTTGATGTGGATTGGAGATTTGTGCGTGCAATTGGTGCAATCACTTCAAACTATTGATATCTCTTTTGGTCTCCACTTCTATTTAACTATGGTGGATTGATATAATGAACCAATTTTGTTTCAAAAAGCTATATAGATGCAGAAAAAAAAAAACCCAGGTTTGGCTATTAAATAAAATTTGATAGGGCTGATTTACTTTGCACAAAAAAAGTGGTTCAAAGGTAAGAAAACAAGAAGAATTGACAGACTTGCTTTTTGGAAGCTCGCGCGAATCATGCTTTCTCACTTTTAGATATAAGTAGTCACAAGACTCTAGCCGTGTCTTATGTTGCGTTACCTTTGCGCTAAAAAAAAGATGACATTGAAAGAATAATATAAGTGCGTTCTTGACACTCACTAGAAATGTTGAAAAAGCAACTATACTTTATGTACAAAGTACATGTTGTAAATTGATCAAAAAATGGGACGTATATATGTTCCTATTAGCACATAACCGAACTATTACCTTATTCGAATGGGCTCATACAATTAATAAATCCTAATCGATACATTCTGAGAAACTTTTAACATTTACCATATGAAATTATACTAATCTATTGGCTATTCACTAAAATAGTAGTTGGAGACTCTTTTGAGTTTTGAGCATCTTTTTTGTTAGAGTTATTTAGGAAAATTAGGATGGTTTTTGTATCTTTCAAGATTATGTAAATATCCTCTATGATTTTATGTATCTTAATTGATATGTTATCTTATTTAGTCTTTCATAAAACCTACAAAAAGGCTGATAATCCTCATTATGAATATATCAAAATATATAGAAAATTCCTTATTTCTCTCGCTCGCATTTTTCTTAACTTTTTTTATGCTTTGAGGCACGGTGGTCTGAGTGGCAAATCTGTTTCGAATGTGATAAGTGTGTTCTTGTTGGCATTAATTGATTTGCTGAATTTCATCACGAATTATGGGTGTTCATGCGATAGACCATTTGCATCTCTAATTACAGTGGCTAAAGCGCTTTAGCAGAATATGGCGAAGGAGCTGCAGACTGAAACGGCTGCTTGCGTCGACGCTGATACGATGGCAAAAAGCACTGTTGAGGAATTCAGCCAGTCGGCTCGTTTTCAGGAACTCTTGTATGAGATTTTTCTGACAAAGCCACAGACCAGATGGTTGCAATGACGGTGAAGATGTGCTTTTTGTTATCTTCTTTTTCTGTTTTTCTATTCTTTTTAAAATGCATTTTCTGTATTTCCCCTTATTCTTTTCTTTTTCAAGTTGGGTGTTATGGATGGCTGATAGTTTGGAAATTAGAATACTTCCTTATAAAGTGCTGGAGACGAGCCAGCGCAGAATTTCATGGATACATGAAAAGAAAAAAATTACTAGATTGAAGAGAGTTATCCTTTTGAGTGAATCAACTTGGGGGTCCTCGGGTGGTTTGTGAAATTTAATGGTTAACTCTATTTTATGAAAAGTAGTTTTGGAAGGATAAAAAATGCGACGAAATCGTGCTTGTTTTTACATATATAAGTTGATATTTTATAAATTCTTGGGTCAGATCAATATAGCATTATTGCCCCCATAATTGCTCTCCCCGGTCGATTGTAGTAGGGGTGCAATCCCAACAATTTACGAAGAGAACCCATCCGAAAAGACGATTTCCATCGGAGCTGATTCTAATGCAAATTCTATCCCCCTCGGTTTCCTGCTCTCCCTAGGCAGCAATAGAAAAAGGGGAATTATTACGAGACTCGTTTCAGAAAATCCTTAACAAGTTCCAAGAACATGAGTATCATCTCAAGATTGTGTTTCCACAAAACGGCACCAAAACTTTGATGCACGACTTAAGAATCACCGAATCAACCAAAACTCTGCTGCATAAATCAATCTGCATCACGGAATTCAGGTTAAGGCCGGATCACCCACCGGTACTCAAATTAGTTCCCGCAAGAGGGAATTGAGGATCTTAATTGCACAAGAAGATCAAGATTAGATAGTGAGGGAGGTTTCATCTTATATAGGCGCTCCCCTTAGTGAGTTGTCAAGTCAAGGTTGATAGATTGCAGCTTTGGGTGACGAATGGCAATGTAGACGCACAAACGTCCATTAGTAAAGACACTTGGTACTCCAACAATATATAGTGTTCTCCAGTGATAAAACTGATTTAAGGATTGATGCATGCTAGACTTTTAGTAAGTGGAGGCACAACTGTGTCTGTTGACTAGACTAGATTTAAGTATGTCTAATCTAAAGACACTTGGTATTCCGAGAATATAGTATCGCAGCACCACTATGTTTGTTTTCCATTTTCTTTTTTCTTTTCTTTCTCTCTCTTTTTTTTTTTTTTTCCTTCCCTTCTTCCTATAGCTAGTCGCCAAGCCTCAACGACCAATTAAAGGCGAGGGCCAACGAGGTTGACTAGCGAGCCTAACTAGCAAGGCTGACCTCACCTAGCCAAATATGGCGAGGTTAACCTCGCCTAGCAACAACGAGGTGGAGCCATGCCAGGAGTAGTCGAGGCTCACTTCACCAGTGGCTAGCAAAGGCGAGCTTCAAATGGAAAGGTTGATCCCGCCAGTCCTTGCCTTTGATCAATTGCCAAGACCCGACAACTGACTAGAGGAACAAGGGAAGACAAGAAAACAGAAAAAAAAAATCAAAAAAATATTTAAATATTATTAAAATTGTTCACGTTAGCATTGACCACGTCAAAAGTTAGAATTTATTGCATGAATAATAATATGAAGAAAGAGATAACTCAATAAAACTATCTATACATATAAGGTAAAGATGAGATTATGTCTCCGTTTACATCTTTGCAATTGACATCTTTCCCATTGAATGCATTATATTGGAATTTACCTTAAGCAAACTCACATGGATTTTGATATGCTTTTTTTCTAAAGAAAAAGTTTGAGCATGAAACTAAATATGAGATTAATTCTCTATAGCATATATTTGTAATTTTTATTTTTGTGGGAAAATTTCAAATGTAGATCTAAAGTGTAAATATTTTCTTTTAAAAAAATCTTGATTGAATCTTGTTTTAAATAAAGTCACGAAGTAACCAATTTAATGTCAAATAATGATTTGAACTCACTCTCTTGTTAAATGTTGGCATGGCAACTGTTTCCAAAGACTAAAACAGGGGCAATTATATATATATATATTTTTTTTTTAAAAGTTGACTTTACTCTAGATCGTCATCTTGAAGAACAGTTGCTAAACAAATTTTGTCCAAAATTTTCCCGCCCTCAGGTCTGTCCCGCACATAACGAATAGCTTCTCACCCCTTTCAAGTTCTTCCTCGGAAGCTCCATCCTCCTCAGCTGGATGAAGGAGCGTTCGATTACATCTAAGGAGCTTAAAGAGGCTACGATTCTTCGACTCTACTTCTGATTCTTCGGGTTCGCTCGATTCACTCGATTGGAAATGAAGGGTCGACAGTGTAGGTGTGGAAGTAGGGCGATTTATTGGCGAGGTAGTTTTCACACATGTCCAAAAACCGGCGCAAGTGTTCTGATTTGCTTGAATTTCGTGCGCCTTCTTTCTTTGTTGGTTGTGGATCCCTTTGTGGGAATGATGGCTTCTCTCAGAACTCACGCTTAATGATACTGGAACAGAGGACCTACCTGATTCGGTGCGGTCATTGAGGAAACTTGAATTGTTGAGTACTATGAAGTGCGTCTCCCTGACTGAACTTCCTAAATTTGTTGGTGAATTAGAATTTCGAGGTGCGTCTCACTACCATGGTCCATTATGACATCGCAGAGCTTCCAGAATTGATAGGAAAATTGGAAAACATCGTCTTCATGAGGCTTAATTAAGGAGCTCGAGTCTCTTCCGCCTCTTCCATTGAGTTTGGTAGAGGTTAATATTGCAGACTGCATGGCAACGGAGACGGTCCCTGATCTGTCTGAATTGGAGAACTTGGAGGAGCTGAACATGGTGAATTGCGAGAAAGCGGGGGATGTTCCAGGACTCCAGTGCGCGCAATCCTTGAGAAGGCTATATTTGACTGGATGCCACTAGCGTTCTTCAGTAGTTAAGACGATAATTTCTAAGGTTCTCTCTCTCTCAAAAAGAGAACAAAAGAATGCATCTACAAGTCCGAAAACTCTGGAAAAGGGGAAAATTTTATGCGTCAAAACCTCATTGCATGAAAAACTGGCAAATCATGCCATGCGGGTATAGCAGTCAATTGTAATGCTCGTTTATATAGCAGTCACGACAGTCTGATATTTTGCAGGTTTCTTTGAGGAATTTATGCGTTCCCAGTATGCGAGTGAGTGAAATTCCAGATTCACTAAATGAATAGGAAGTGAGCTATGCGGTCCACGAAAACCCTGTTCACAGAGGTGTAGTCTTCTTCATCAGCAGCGACTTTCCCAGAATATTTGAAAGATCATATTCTCACAATTGTGGATAATCCAGGCAAAGATACTTAAAATGAAGAAAACTATCTCCAGCACTGCTTTGCCCTAGAAGGAAGTTTCGAAATTGGACGAAGATCAGGTTCACTCATGCCAGTTCTCGGATTTCTACCCCTTGCTTTCCAAGTTGAAAGAGAAGGGCATAAAATTCAGGTGGCAAAGCAGAACCCACCATTTATTGCTGGAATTCAGCTGAAGTAACGTGGGGCACGTTCGATTTTCCAGAGAAACGATGACTTTGATGGAGATAAGCAGCAACGAGAGGATGGCTAATGGTC
This sequence comes from Eucalyptus guilfoylei, assembly GCA_016097605.1. NCBI lineage: Eukaryota > Viridiplantae > Streptophyta > Magnoliopsida > Myrtales > Myrtaceae > Eucalyptus > Eucalyptus guilfoylei. The sequence continues at coordinate 7,038,528 of CM027870.1, read as the reverse complement.
TTTATCAAAAAAGCTTGCCCAGTTTTTAACTCTGTAGTTGTGCTTCAATTTGGTTTATAGTAAGCCCCTGGAAAATAGAAGCAGAAAAGATTGAAGAGAAGGGAACAGGCTTGTGCCTATCAATTGAAATTTGACTCCAGGAAACGAAGTCTGAATATACCAGAAGTTCCCTTGTAAACTTGTAATGAAGATGAACTAGAGGATCCTTATCTCTCGTTCAGTTGTTTCTAACTCAGTTATTTTACCCAGAGTGCTCCATTATATACATATCCACCTTTATTCTATTGCAAAGTGTGAGCAGGTCTTTCTCAAATGGCTTTTTATGCTAATGGATGTGTAGAACTCGCTCTTTCTCAATTGTACTATCGAATATTCCCCTTAATACAAGCTCAAAGACAGAACTCCGGGAAAGGAGAAATCAAAACTCAGGCATAATTTGTTAACTGAACATGTGATAAAAAAGAGAAGAAGAGCCAAAAGATGTTTGAAAATGCTAACAACAGTATAACTAATGGCTTTCCAACAATTCTAACAGCAAGCATTTGGCCAACAAGAGTATATGAAACATCTATGATCACAGCAAGCATTTGGCCAAGTGATTGTTAAAAATCATCATTACCAACTCATCATAAAACAGCAAGTAATTGGCCAAGCAACCATCATCAACTTATCATTAAACACTTGAATTTCATTAAACTTGAATATTTGCATTAAAAAAAAAAGGAAATGAGTTTACAAAAAAATTAAACCACCCACCGATCACTTCCATTAGTCACTACTGCAGTTTTCGAATGAGCAGTTACCGAAAGTAGGGCTACCAACCATGACTTCCACTACTGCAGTTGTATGCCAAACACCACAAGCAGCTCGAACAGTGTGAAGCCCTTTCAAGGGCTCCACTTCCTTGGGTATTGATACACTTTTCCGATCACCATGGCCCAGAACACCGAAGGCACCATCACCGGAAGCAAGTAACTGGCCAGCAGAAGTGACAACTACAGCGTGCCAAATTCAACAGGAGAGGAATGAGACATATACACCTTCCAAGGGTCCACTCACTCTTTTTGATACCCAGAGGCTCACTTCATTCCCATGCCCAAGAAGACCAAAACTATGAGCTCCATCACCCCCGAGTGTATAAATCACCAGAACATGTATGATACTCGCTTCATATATGTATTGCTGAGAGCATCTATTAGCTTTCGATGCAAGACATAAGAGTCCAGCCATGCCCCAGTCTCTCACCCCATCTCTCCCCTACGAAAAGCTATCTCCTTTCTTGGACTTTAAAGCAGCATGTCATCCACCACAAGCAATATTCTGGGCATCAAGTCCAACTGCAGACGCCAAGTCCTTAGAAAGCGAGGAACCCATTTCTACTCCAACATTAGCTCGCAGTCCATGAAGCCCACCACCAAGAACACCATCACCTGTGCCTTCTTCCCTCCCAAATAGAAACTTCCGCCATAGCAACACCTTCATCCTGACCAGAACAAACACCGGAAGCTAAACTCATTCACGATCCCGCACCATCGCCCTCCCTCCACGCCTAAACTGTCGACCCTCCAATCCAATCGAGTGAATCAAACAAATCAGAAGAAGCAGAAGTAGAATCGAAGAATCCTAGCCTCTTTGAACTCCTTAGATGTAATCGACGCTCCTGCTCCTCCAGCTGGGGATGGAGCTCGCGGGTTAGAACTTGAAAGGCGTAAGGAGAGATTTGTCTTCGGCGGACAGCCTTGTGGTAACGGGGAAATTTTGGACCAAAATTGTTCAGCGATTGTTCTCCAAGGTAACGATCCTCTAGTTCATACACCTCTTCAGCATAAATCTAGAGGTAAAATAAAATAAAAAAAAATTTGGATGAAATTATCCGCCGATTGAAAATTTGGCTGGACATCAGTTCACTCATTTGAAATTACGATGGTTACTCTGAGTTCTTATTTAAAACAAACTTCATTCCAGTCTTCCACTTCAGATTCGTCATTGAAAATTTTGTTAATTTTTTTGGCGGGTAGAGGGTTGCTTCTCCTTCTCCCCCTTCCCTCCATGGCCAATATTGGGTATAGATGAATTTTCATGTATTGAAATCACCATAACTGAGTGATCTAAGAGAAAATTGTAATATTTAGATAATATTACTCGTTGATGATTTCATGTCAACTTTAAAACAGATTATGGGTTCTTTCAAATATAAACTTCATTGAATTGTTTCATTTAAGATCATGTTTTTTCCATTTGATAAAAATTGTTTCTAGCATAGATAGACGGTGTCCACTTTGTTAAACGTAAACATATATGTTTTCTTTAATAATGAATTCATAGGTCGAAACTGGTTGTTTTTTATATTGAGAAATCATATGGTGGCAATGGCGCGTATAGGAGTAAGATCAAGGGTTATCGTTAGTTTTTACGTTGGCATTATCCAAAAGCACATAACAAGGGAGGGCATTTACAATGGCCGTCGCCTTCCTCCTCTGTTTTTTTCCTTGCTCGCTGACCAATTTTTTATCCTTTTGAAGGTGCAAAAGAGTAAAACTATATGAAGTACAGTAACACAACATTTATATAAGAGCCACAAGAAGACAATCTCAAAGTAATTAGGGTCAAGATAAACTAGCTCAACTCCCTCCCAACATAATACTAGATTGTGGGCAAATGTACAAAGCTTTTCCAATCAAACAGTGCATGGTTCTCTAAACAACATTGCTATCTCTAAAAGGAAAACTAGCTGAAATTACCGAAGCACTTGGTGAAGTAGAGAGTGTTTCTAGTTCCATCTCGGATTTGTCATTGTTAACTGACACATCTGGTGGGTAAATAAGCGGTTTTGGAGGCATATGAAGTTTACCAATATCTCCTTCCAGCATTTCTAGGACTTTGTTCATTGGAGGGCGGTGGTCAGGGTTTAATTGTATGCACCAAAGTGCAACTATTATCATTTTTTTTTATCACCTTCCTTTCCTCTTCTGCGACTTCTTCCATTTCAACACTTGTACCTTCACTGACTTGGTCATACACCCATAATGGAAAATAAATTTGGCTTGAGCGTTCTGCATTTGCATTTATATTCTTCCTTCTACTTGCCATTTCCATGAGCAACATCCCGAAGCTGTAGACATCCACTTTATAAGATACGCAGCCAATGTTTTTGTAAAACAACTCAGGCGCCATATATCCCAAGGTTCCTCTTGCAGCAGTTAATGAAACCATGCTATGATTCGTGGGATAAAGTTTCGCGAGTCCAAAATCAGAAACTTTCGGGATGAAATTCTTGTCTAAAAGAATGTTATGAGGCTTGATATCAAAGTGTAGTATTTGCATGTCACACACCCGATGTAAGTATCCAATCCCCCTCGCCACCCCAAGAGCGATCTCAAATATTTTCATGTAGTCAAGAAACTTATCAGCTTCCTCCACAAAAATGTGCTTATCCAAAGACCCATTTGTCATGAGATCATACACGAGAGCTTGTTGCGAGCCTTCAAAGCAAAAACCGATGAGTTGCACTACATTAACATGGTGAATTCGTTCAATAGTAGCCACTTCACTGATAAAATCTTGGCCATGGGCCTTGGACTGCTTCAAAATCTTGATGGCCACTTCGTTGCCGCTTCTAAGCATTCCTTTGTACACGGAACCATACCCCCCTTCACCTAGTTTGTGCTTAAAGTTTTTGGTGATCTTCTTAATATTAGAGTAAGAGTACCTTATGGGCAAAAAGTTATTCTGAGCTTGCAAAAATTCTTCAATATTCTTGTCCATTGCTAGGTGCCTTCTTCTATACTTGTAGATCAGAAATATTGTGACAAATGGCATCCCAATTACGAATTTCGCTACACAAAAAGGCACTGAAGAGATTTTTATTGGGTTAGAATAAGTTTTTTTTTGTTTTTATAATTATTACAAGAACAGATCATTGCGGCTTACCTAGTAGTTCTATAAAATCTCCGGTAGTCCAAATTTCAATATTTATCAGCAGACCTGTGGAAGGAATGAATGGTGTGAGAAGGAATTGAAGGAAAAGAAGTTTGGAAAACAAAACTCACAAGGAAATAGAGTAGTAGCCAATGACTTTGTGTAAGTTGACTTTTGTCCAAAAGAATATGAGTAGTGGCACGAGTGAATTGACAAATAAATGAAAATAATGATTTTCATACATAGATGGTAGGCAATACAAAAAACTCATTTCACTTTGTTAGATGTTAACAAATCTAGAGAAACAGTGATTTCCATGTTTAATTAATAATTTTGTTCCTCCTAGTGGTGCATGACTACAATTTTTTTAAGGAATGTTAAGGAGCGTCTCCCCGATTATTAGTTAAGTGACTAATTAAAAAACTAATTAAGAATTAAGAAAATGTATATTCTATGCCAACAAAAGCTAGTCATGTGGTTGCTCGCACAAGCATCTTCTTTCTTTTTTACAGTGGCAGTTCTAGCCCTTCTGTGGAAAAAGATTATAATCTAGACACTTGTATATGTGCAGCTGATCTGAGTCTGTTTGGGGGTGGCTTCTACCGTCACTTTTTCATTTTGTTTCGCGAATCTTGCAACTCCTTCAACTTAGAATTTATAAGTAATGCGATCCTCCCAAAAACTTTGAAATACACATAGTTGACGTACACTATCTTGTATATTTGTCGTAAGTTTCATGGATATTACATGTTTCTTTCATTTTCCAGTTTTGAAGAGAAAGTGGGAAGTGAAACATTGTACAGAATCATGCAAAATTATGGTAAAATTTCATCGCTGACCAATACTTACCGTCGTAGTAGTACCTGGATCCGCAAACTTGACTGCTGTCGGTGCCATACATAGACAATCTATCAGAATAAAATAACTTATAGAAATGTAAGTAGTTATACAGATCAAAGTAGCAAAATAATTTTTTCGCCGTCCCAAATGGACCAAAGTAGAGAGTGAATCCATCAGCCATGATGTTATGGATTAGCTCGTAGTCGTAGAAGCTACTATTGATCTGCTCATCATATGCAAAATGAGATGATACCGTCCAACTGCTAATGGTGCAAAAGTCCCTAACATCCGATGCTGATGGATTGAGCAAAGCATACAAGTTCCAATTCGATGATGTGTTGGAAGAGTACAAACCCTTAATGCATGGACTTGTAGCGATGTAGATAGGAAAGTTAACTGCCTTTGAGCAGTTCACAATGACCAGTGTGCCTCCTTGGATCATGTAGTATGAATTATTTGGATCGGAACGGTTCCTGAAGTTATAGAACGCCGTGAATGACGAGAGAGAGACGAGCAATTATCCTTTTTCAACCCATCATCAACCAATTTGATATCGAGGCTGGAATAATTGATAGACTGTACATAAAATCGGCCATCATGGAAGTATAAAACAGTACGATTATCTTCACAAACCAGCTCCTTTTTTGGGTCACTGCATCCCTTTAGGTCACTCTTCAATCGAAACGGGTGACTTATGTTGCGAATATCACCACAGGATGAAGCGACGCATCGTGGATTACTCGGCCCGGCTTTGCTAGTCATGACTTGCAATAGAACAAGAATGAGCAGCAACACTAGAGATATATTCATGGAGTTGAGAGCATGAAACATGTCTCTGTTTGTCTTTGGGCAAAGAGAAATTGGTAAGGAATGGCTTGGTCTGCGTGGAGGAGAGGTGCAATTTGAAAAGATTCAGAAGAGATTGGGTGATCCTAATCTGACTGGAGGCTTGCGGTCGCCCGGCCTATAAAGAAGCCCCAGTCAGTTAACGGAACAAATGCAAGCAAGTCAAGAAGTTAGAGAAGGTGGACCCAAGCTGAAGCTCCATAATTAATTAGTGGAGCCGTGTCCAACTTTTTCACATCTCTCTCTCCCTGTCGCTTCCTTCTGACACATTCTTCTTTTTTTGTACTTTGTTTTTTTCCTCCACCCTTCTTCTCCACTTTTGAATTTTATTTTATTTTCCCTTCCATTGCTCTTAATCACTTGATATTTATTCCATATTTGCTAAATTAAGTCTCGAACGTTAGTCGTCATTCAATTTGTTACACAGTTGATTATTCTTGAAATAAATAGTCACTATTAAAAAAATTATCTTATATGATAATGAGATATTGCACCTCGTCAACCCAACTATGAACGATTACATATTTTATCTAGTAAATATGAGAAAATCCTTATCTAAAGTTAAAATGTATAAATTTGCAATAGCTTGTGTGTGTATTGTTACATAAAATACCCTCTCCTCTTCTATACTCTGCCTAAAAGCAAAATCATATAATCCACCTTATTATTGTATTCTTGCTATGCATGTAGCTAGAATTACTATAGTTGCTTAAGTACAAATTTTAGCTAGCATAGCTATATAAAGATGGGATCCGTGTGGGGACAACTCGAGTCCATAGTGGGTCCTCATGACTTTCTATATCATATGGTCTTCACATTTTTTTTTTTATAGAAAATTTTGTCCCCCTAATAATTGACTGGCTCGATATAGGGAATATTATTCTTGGCAAGAATCATAAGGGAGACATCTTTCAAGAATTATTGAAGACAAAAACAAACTCAATAGCCTGTCATGTGGATTGGAGATTGGTCTATATCAATGGGGCAATCACTTCAAATTAGTGACATCTCTTTTCACCTCCACTTCTGATTTACTCTGGTCGACTGATACAGCAAACCAATTTTGTTCAAAAAGCCGTATAGATATGGAAGAAGACTTTGGTTGGCTATTAAAATAAGATTTGATTAGGTGTGTGAGGTTGATGAAGTTACGACGTAAGGAGATTTGTTGTCATGTAGCAAGAGAGTGCAGAAGTAAGAAAACATGAGGAATCTACAGACTTGCCTTTTGAAGCCCGCGAGAAACATCCTTTCTCGCGTTCAAATTTAATTAGTTACAATATCTTTGTTGCGTTTTATGTAGCCATTACTTTTAAGCTAAGAAAATGGCATAACATCGACAGAATCACATTAGTGCGTCCTTCATGACTGTCGTGAAGAATGCTAATAAACAGTAACTACACTTTAACAAGATATATAGAGTCGAAAGATATGTAATAAATCATAATCAATACATTCTCATAGACTTCTTAATATATACCATATGAGACTGTATAGATACACTGGATATTCGCCTAGACGATAATTAGAAGTTATATTGCCCTTTTGAGTCTTGAGAATCTCTTTGATGCTTTGAGGCATGGCGTTTCAAGTAATAAATCCAATTCAAAGTGACAAGGCTGTTATTGTTGTTAGCTTTATATTGATTTTCCAACAATAAAAAGATCAATTTTTGGGTATTTATCCCTAGAAGCACTATGCTCGGTACACGACAGGTAACCGGTCGAAACTTGGCCATTCGACCCGAATACCAGTAATTGATGCGGCTCGATGGGCAATACAAGTCAATCCCAAGTCAATTATTTCAAGGCATACAATGAAGCAAGCTCTAGCTTAACAAAGCCATATCGGACCCAGCAGATCTTTAGGTTTAGGAACTTGAAAAGAATATTACAGATTGGGAAGCAAGACATTTGAAATTAGGGGAGCTTCCCTCTTTTGTTCTAACTTTGTACTTTTTGAGTTTATTGAGCCCCTTAATCAACAAAAGCTGGCTGACGCCCATTTACTTTGTTAATGTTCTCTTCCCTTCACCTTTTTGTTTTTGTGTTTTCTTGCTCTCTCTTTCGTCCATTAGATTTTGCTTTGGCAACAAATAAAGGGTCTTCTATGTTTGACTGCAACAGGAGAATAAACAAATATATATACTTTTTACTTGGATTGGATTTTTGGGAGATAACTTTGTGGTGAGTGGCGATGAGGATATGAACACCATGTTGATGTGGCTCATTGCTATGGTTGGACCCCTAAATTTTTAGCCTATGGGCAGTGCATAACCAAGAAAACATTCCCATCCAGCAAGTTTTGAATCTTCAAATTGAAAAAAATAATGCAAATTCATGCATTACATTGCTTGCAAATAGAACAAGAAAGACTAGCAACACCATATAGATATTCATGGAACTGAGAGTATTAATTATGTCTCCGATTGTCTTTGGGAAAAGAGAAATTGGTAAAGAATTGGTTGGTCTGCGTGGAGGACAGAAGGAGGCACAACATTAAATGATTGAAAAAAGATTGGATGAACCTTGTTAGACTAGAGACTTAGGAGTCGCCTCGACCGATAGAAATGCCCAAGTCAGTCAACATAACAAAAGCCTGCAAGTCAAGAAATTAAAAAAGGGGACCCAAACTAAAGTTCCATTTTTAGTGGAATCACATCCAACCCTTGGAAATTTTACACCCATTGAAAATTCTAAAGTTTCTTCCAAACTCTCTTCACATGATTATTGGCTCCACATTCCATCCACAAACAAATCCATCTCTCTCCCCCATCACTTCATTCTGATACACAATCTTTATTTCTTATAGTGTGTTCCCTCACCATCTGTGAAGAGAATCTTATAGCGGGTTCAACAGTTTGGCATAATTAGAAGACTTCTATTTTATTAAAGTGACCCCATATATAGTGTACATCGGTCATTAATAAGTTCGAGAAAATACAAGTTCTAATGGACCCATGGCAATGTAGAATGGAGAACTAATCGGCTTCAAGCAATTCACAATGACCAATGGACCATCACAGTCCATTTTGTATGGGTTGTTTGGGTCAATACGATGCTTGAAGCTATACACTACCCATGAATGAAGAGGGAGAGACGAGCAGTCGACTAATCTGATTTGGTAGATGGAATAATTGATAGACTGCATCTAGTATCGGTCATCACACAAGTATAAAATTGTGCAATTATCTTCACAAGCCAACTCATTCTCCTGCTCACTGCACTCCTTCGATTCATTCTTCAATCGAAATGAGTAGCTTACATTGCAAATGTCAACACAAGATGAAGCAACGCACTATGAATTACTCAGAGGGGCATTGCTAGTCATCGCATGCAACAAAATAAGGAGGAGAGGCAACACTCATAGACATTGGCAGAGCTGAAAACATTAATCAGGTCTCTATTTGTCTTTGGGGCAAAGCGAAATTGCTAAAGAACTGCTCATGTGAAGATGGCACCATATGAAAAGATTGAAAAGAGATAAGATGGACCTTGTTCGATTGGAGACTTTGGAGTCGCTTTGTCCTATAGAAAAGACCAAGGTAGTCAACGGATCAGGTCAAGAAATTAAAGCCAAAGTTAACATTATTAGTGGAGTAACAGGCACGGTGTGATGGCCAACCCTGATTGAGACCCCCCATAATCACCTACATAAAAATTTCTTAACATCATTTAATACATTTGATTGATTTGTCTTTCTCCACATAATTATTAGGTCCACATTCTATCAACAAACAAATATCTCTCTCTCTCTTCCATCTTTTTTCTTATTTTCTTCTTCGTTTGTTTCCTTCTCCCTTCTTCTTCTTCTTCTTCTTCTCTCTCTCTCTCTCTCTCTCTCTCTCTCTCTCTCTCCGTGAAAACAAAGCCGTGAGGGAAAAGACCGTGGCTGGGATGGCGGTTCATCCGCGCTAGGACAAGTGACCCCAAGCGGACAATATTACACGCCGGGATGTTACAAGTGGTATCAGAAGGAGTCCCTCTCTTGTCCCATATTGCCTAGGGAGGGAGTCCTGGACTAGCTTATAAGGCTCGAGTCTCTCTAATCTGTGTAACGCGTTTTAAAGCCGTGAGGACTCAGTGTCCAAAGCGAACAATATTATACAGTGAGGCCCGGGTCATTATAAATGCTCTCTCTCTCTCTCTCTCTCTCTCTCTCTCTCTCTCTCTCTCTCTCTCTCTCTCTCTCTCTCTCTCTCTAACTTCCCCCTTCACCACCCAAGTCACAATCATAGGAAAATTGACATATAGTTTCGAGGAACAAGATCAAAAACAAAAACTAGCCTGCCTCAAAACAACTTCTTCTCCATGTCATGACGTAGCACATCAATTTTGATATGGTACCATCACAGTCCATTTTGTATGGATTGTTTGGGTCAATACAATGCTTGAAGTTATACGCTACCCATGAATGATGAGGGAGAGACGAGCAGTCGACTAATCTGATTTGGTGGATGGAATAATTGATAGACCGCATCTAGTATCGGCCATCACACAAGTATAAAATTGTGCAATTATCTTCACAAGCCAACTCATTCTCCTACTCACTACACTCCTTAGGTTCATTCTTCAATCGAAATGAGTAGCTTATATTGCGAATGTCACCACAGGATGAAGCAACGTACTATGAATTACTTAGAGCGGCATTGCCAATCATCGCATGCAACAAAATAAGGAGGAGCAACAACATTGCATAGACATCAGCGAAGCTGAAAGCATTAATTAGGTCTCTGTTTGTCTTTGGGCAAAGCGAAATTGTTAAAAAACTGCTTGGGGTATGTGAAGATGGCACCATATGAAAAGATTGAAAAGAGATTAGATGGACCTTGTTCAATTGGAGACTTTGGAATCGCCTTGTCCTATAGAAAAGACCAAGTCAATCAACGGATCAAGTCAAGAAATTAAAGCCAAAGTTAACATTATTAGTGGAGTAATAGGCACGGCGTGGCGGCCAACCTTGATTGAGACCTCCCGTAATCACCTACATAAAAATTTCTGAACATCATTTAATACATTTGATTGATTTGTCTTTCTCCAAGTAATTATTGGGTCCACGTCCCATCCCATCAACAAACAAATCTCTCTCTGTCTCTCTCTCTCTCTCTCTCTCTCTCTCTCGACTCCACTTCTTCGTTTGTTTCCTTCTTCCTTCTTCTCCAACTTCCCCCTTCACCGCCCAAGTCACGATCATAGGAAAATTGACATATAGTTTTGAGGAACAAGATCAAAAACAAAAACTAGCCTGCCTCAAAACAACTTCTTCTCCATGTCATGACGTAGCACATCAATTTTGATATGGTACCACGAAACCATGTTACATAAGTCCACTCGTTTGTTCTTTCGAGTGCAACAATAACTCCATTACTTGTTAGATAAGTTCAATGATCTGTTCTTGTCTGTAGTGATTTCTTATGTTTTTTCGACACTTGCAATACAATAATCTACAAAAATATAACTAGGACAGAGTAAAATAAAATGAGAATTCATATACAGTTGAAGTAGAAAATAGGTTAGCATAAAGACTCACTGAATGGGCATAAAAGGATTCACACCCCATATGTTATCTGGAAATTTCAAGAAAGTTACCTGGTTAATTTGGCACTTCTACACTTTAGCGAGGCATGATCTTTTGATACTACTTTTATGCTTCGTTTGGGAGAGGCAGGAAAGAAGAAAATGGAGGTGGGTGAAGAAATTTTTTTCCTTTTTCCCCCAATTCACTCTGGGAGAACATTCAAACTTTTCAAAATTAATTTTTCTTCATGTCAATACATAGTATATCAGTTTTGACACAATACCACGAGACCATGTTAACATGTATCAGAATATTTTTTTTCTTATATCTTCTCCCAGGACATTTATTTATAGAATGTAGAAATCCAATTCAGGATTACCAAATGTAGGATAATACTTAACAAATGCAGTAGAATGAGGTCACGCACTAAGAATATCAATGTGTAGAACTGCATATGATGAGTTTGCATAACTCAATTATCGCTACAATCTCACTGATACAGGATTTCTTACCTTGCATGGTTATATTCCACCACCAAGCAGTATGGCTACTTCAACTTAAGACGCCTTTCAATTCGTTAATCCAAAGACTAACCTGTGTTGAAGCAGCATAGGAGAAAGAATGGAGTTGCCAATGGTATCTATTGTGTGTAAATGCCACGCCTTTGAAGATCTCTTGAGGATAATTGATTCTCAATTTTGTTGATGATGATATGTCCAGAGGTAATCTTGAACTCACAGTCGTAACATTTATGGAAATGATGTAATTTAATCAAACAACAGATCAGAGAGAACTGAATTAACACTTATATGTTGTAGTTTCTATTGGTGAAATGACTCTCTTGATCATAGATTCCTTTCGATCAAGTTAACTCACTGATTCCGGCCATCCCTGTTCAATAAGTAGGAAATCTATCCTGAATTGCATAACAAAGGCAACCATGTCTTGACGCCTCATTCCCATTGACAAGATTCTCTTCGGTTTCGAATCACATTTTTCAAGATTTCAGGACTAAGAACAGAAAAATGAGAGAACAACCAAAGAAATATTGCCATCAATTAAAAGGTGGATTCCATTAGAATCGACAGTTACACAAATACAAAGATGAGCCACTGTTCTTGTTGCTTAACATTCAAATTGAGAATATTCAGTCATTTCATTCAACTGGGTATTGACCATTTTCTTCAAACTTCATGATGGCTTTGCAAGTTTAGGGATGAAATAATGACTTTCTATCTTCACCTAAGGAAGTCCCAGCCAAAATTTTACCTTGGGCAAAAATAAAAAGAAAAGCAAAACCTTGAAATTGTAAAGCTTTGAGAAAATTCCGTACAATTTCCATCAATTTGGCCATGAACTTCTGCGGATGAAACTTAGCAACCCTTTACTTTTTAGGCTTTGTGTGCCAGCTCTTCTAGCTTCTCTACAAATCTCTCAGACGAAACACATAGCAGCTTGTTGAGCGACGTTCCTTCACCTCACCTATATTCTTCTTCTTCCCCTCGTACCTGTGCTTAATTCTACTATCAAGTTTATGATCAAGGAATGTAGGGAAATCTAATTGCTCATCAAGGCCGTGTCCAATCCACCCTACCAAATACTACACTTACTCCTCCAGAGAATCAGGATTGCATTGACGTATCTGAGGATCTTACTCATGAGAAGCACGCCTTCACAGGAAAACTCATAACTCTAGAAGAGCTCAATCACCTTCTACATATTCTCACCACTTGTCCTAGTCACAGCGCCTATTGCAACTGCGAATTCTTTCGTTCTGTACTTGTAATCAATTTTCACCATAAAACCAAGCTTATAAGCAATGTTCCCCCCAAAAGATAGAACCAAAAACAAAGGGGCTTTTGTCAAGAACTTGAAAATCTCACTGGAGTTCAGTCCACAATGCCAACAATGTTAGGAAACACAATTATGATCCTAAATATTTCTTGATAATGACCTCAATATCTCTACAGGACTTTCCAAGTGTTCCACCTGGTATTTCGAAATGGTAGGAAGTTTGCGCAACACTGCCCTGGTGGCATCCTCATCTCCTCCACTAAGTTCTAAGAGAAACTCCACTCTAAGAATCAATTGGCCATATAATCAATAACTCTGTTGCTTGTTAGATAAGTCCAACAATTTATTCTTGTCTGCAACAATTTCTTATGTTTTTTCGACATCCGTGATACAATAATCTGTGAAAATATATCGATCACAAAAAGTGAAATAGCAATAAGAATTTATTTACAGTTAGAGTAGAAAATAGGCTAGCATAAGTCTAGCATAAGGACTCACTAATGAGCATAAAAGGATTCACACCCCATCTATTATCCGGAAATTTCAAGAAAGTTATATGATCAATTTGACACTTTTACACATGAGCGGGTCATGATCTTTTGATACTATTTTAATGCTTTGTTTGGGAGAGGGAGGGAGGAAAGAGGAAAAAGGAGGTGGGTGAAGAATATTTTTTCCTTTTTACTCCAATTCACTCTCGCAGACAATTCAAACTTTTCAAAATTAGTTTTTCTTCATCTCAGGAAATAATATATTAGTTTTGACGGGAAACCATGAAATCTTGTCAACATTTATCGGAATAGTTTGTTCATATTTCTTCTCCATTGACATTTATTTATAGAATGTGGAAATTCAATGCAGGATTACCAAACATAGGAGAAAACTTAAGAAACGCCATAGAATGAGGCCACACACTAAGAATACCAATGTTCAGACCTGAATATGATGAGGTTGCATAACTCAATAATTACTACAATCTCGCAGATATAGGAATTCTTACCTTGCCATGGTTGTATTCCACCATCGAAGCAGTATGGCTATTCATCTTAAGGTGTCTTGGAATTCGCCATTCCAAAGTATAACCTCATGTTGCATGGGAGAAAGAATGAAGTTGCCAATGGCACCTATTATGCATAAATGCCACACCTTTGCAGATCTCTTGAGGATAATAGATCCTCGGTTTTGTTGATGATCATAATGTCCTGTGAGGTAATCCTGAACTAACAGTCGTAATAATTTACGGACTGTAATTTAATCAAAGAACGCCGGAGACAACAGAATTAACACTCAATTATCTGTTGCAATTTCTACAGGTGAAATGACTGTCCTGATCATAGATGCCTTGCAATCAAGTTAACTTATTGATTTTGACCATCCTGATTAGGAAATCTATTGCATAACAAGGGCAACCATGTCTTGATGCCTCATGCACATTGACAAGATTATTTTCAATGTCAAATCACGTTTTTAAAGATTTCAGGACTAAGAATAGAAAAATGTGGGAGCAACCAAAGAAACATTGCTATCAAAAGTAGGATTCCTTCGTAAATGACAGTTACACAAATACAAAGATCAGCCACTTTTCTTCTTGCTTTAACCTTAAAATAAAGCATACTCAGTCATTTCATTCAACTGGGTATCGACCATTTTCTTCGAACTTAATAATGGCTTTGCAGGTTTAGGGATGAAAAATATGACTTTCTATCTTCACCTAAGGAAGTCAAGCCAGAATTTCACCTGAAAAAACCAAAAGCCTTCAACTGATGAAGCTTTGAGAATACTCAGTAACTATGCAATTTCCATCAATTTTGCCATGAACTTCTGCTGATGAAATTAAGCAACCCCTAATTTTTAGGCTTTGTGCACCAACTTTTCTACCTTCTTCTTTGCAAATCTCTCAGACGAAACATTAAGCAGCTTGTTGATCGACATCCCTTCACCTATAATCTTCTTCTTCACCTCGTACCTATGCTTGATTCTACTGTCGAGTTTGTAACCAAGAAATGCAGGGAAATCCAATAGCTCGTCAAGGTCACGTCCCATCTCCCCCACCAAATATTCCACTTTCTCCTCCAGAGAATCAGGATTGTATTGAAGTATCTGAGGATGCTTCTTACTCATGAGAAGCATGTCTTCACAAGAAAACCCATAACTCAAGAAGAGCTCAATCACCTTCTGCATATTCTCACAACTTGTCCTAGTCACAGCACCTATTGCCACCGCGAATTCCTTCGTTCTGTACTTGTAACCAATCTTCACCAAAAAACCCAGCTTATAAGCAATGTTCCCCTCAAAAGATAGACCCAAAAACAAAGGGGCTTTTGTCAAGAACTTGAAAATCTCATTGGAGTTGAGTCCACATTCCTTGAGAAAACTAATTCTGGGATGCAATTTCCTCTCCTTGCTCGCACTAACAATGCTAGGAAACACAAGAATGATCCTAAATATTTCTTGATCATCTAATCCTGCAAATGACCTCAAGAATTGTACATGGCTTTCCAAGTGTTCCACACGGTATTTCAGAAAGGTAGGCAGTTTGCGCAACACTGCCCCGGTTGCATCCTCATCTCCTCCGCTAAGTTCTAGGAGAAACTCCACTCTCGGAATCAATTGGGTATCCATATCAAAGTTAAGAATGGGGGGATGCCTCACGATCAAATCAACCCCACCGTAGTGGCTCAAGAAATTAAGGAGCCTTTCAATCTCTTCAAACGGCTTAAGAGACAAAGCCTTTGTCAAATTCACATTGTTGAGAACATGAACAATCTTTTCTCTAGGAATCCCACTGTCAGTCAGCAAATTAACTTTTTCCTCAAATCCAGCCAGGAATTGCGGCTCAGTTGACAAAAAGAGACGCTTAAGCTGCATTGGGTCAACCTTTCCATCTAGTTTGTCACGCACGAAGAGTATAAAGGGATCGATTTCACCTGCTGCCAACACAGAAGGGCGTTTGGCAACCAAATGGCAGAGCTCAAGGCCACTGATTCCGACCGATTTCAAAGAGGTGACGCGAGCCCGCAACGAACTGATAGACTTCAGCCTCAAATCCGGGTCCCTGGTCAAGAGAGATTCGGTCTCTTTCTCGTTGAGCCCGAGTTCTTGAAATAACACATCCAACGCCCCTGAAAAGGCAAGACTTTTAACGAGGAGTTCGATCAAATATTTCAAATTGCGTTCAAGGACATCAACCGTTTGATGAATTGTCTGTGAGAACCACTCACCCGGTTCGAACTCGACATTAGGTGATGAGATGACGCGGCGACATTGCACGTGAAGCGATGGCGCCCTCGATCCGATTCCGGACGGTTGACTCGAATCCAGCAAAGGGGACGACTTGGGGGAAGAGAAGGTGGCGGAACGAGGGACGGAAGCTGAAGATGGGGAACGCTGCGAGTGGAGAAAGAAAGCGGGAGGTCGAGGGCTCCTCAACATCAGCTCGAGCGATAGAGAGAGAGAGAGAGAGAGAGAGAGAGAGCAGTCGATTACAGCTCTCGGTACAGTGCGATTCCCGGTAGCAGAATGAAGGATGGATGGAGATGGTGAGAGGCGTAGAGCTAATGGTGGTTTTTTTTATCTTTTTTTTCCAGAACTTTGAGCGGGACGTTTTTCTCCGAAGCAACTTGCCCGGATCCGACCATCAACGTGGTCTCCTCTCATCGTATCGCACCTAAATAAAATAACGAAAATAATTATATCCCTTGAACAAAAATTAATAAAAAATATTCATTTTTTATAATAATGTATATCTATACATTTTGCAAGGATATAAACAATCATTTTTCAAGAAGATATTTTACAATCATTTATTTTCCACGAAACAAACGAAATCTTAATTTAATATATTGTACATGATCAATAACTTACCCATATGAATACTACACTGTTTATATAAGTGACTAGTTTTTAATGATTTTAATTTTATAATAAATAACATTTTGTCATCAAAGTAATTGACATAATGGTAACAAAGACACCTATTTTTTACAATGTCATAATCGCAATTCTCGTCGTAAGCAAACCTCTAAACGAGATTTCTTAACTATTAGTATCTTGATGAGGCTGCAATGACAAGTTTGTCAACCACACACTTTCAAGCCAAGTGGTGCAAAATAACCATGCCTCAAAATCGAACACTCCATAGCGGACATGGAAACTGTTATAATAACATTTAGAGGGAGTCACGACACTGATCATTTCTTTTCTCTCGACCGTTTAAGCATAGGAGTGAGGCACTAATAGTTCCTAAACTTTTAGGAATGTCAACGAGATGTTGCATTTGCATTTTCTTGGTAATTACAAATGTTAAAAAAATGTATAACAAGATGAATATTTTTAAGATATCAATAAAAACAAATGTTATGAAACCACATAAACAAAGAGAGTGGCGAGAGAAAGTTCAAGATGATGGGGAGCGATCTTTGCCACATGACCTCAAATTAAGTTCATCGCTGTGTCAATATTCAGTTCTTCAGTGAGCAGGATCGATGCGCAATTTACGCCCAAATTGTCCTTTACTCACCTTTTAATTGGGGACGTTTTTCCATGAATCTCTTCTGGCTCCTGGATCCTCTTCCATGATAATGATCAGTTTTATTTTGTTAAAGACAACTCAGAGATCTCACAACCATGCTTAAAACTTGGTGGATATGGTGTAAATGACTAAGGAAATAAGAGATCTTTAGCCCCTAAATTGTGGAATCTCATACCGAGGACTGAAATTAATCTTTCCAAGGCGCTTTTATATTAATAAATTTATAGAGCAACCGGGATAAGATTTTTGATGGAATGTTCAGAAAGATTCATCTCTAATGACAGAAATATTTTCTTGCATCATGTTCTAGTGAAGAACTGATATACTTTAGAAGTCCGTGTCTATCAGAGATGCTCCAATTATGTCAGTAGCTTCCCTAAAAGAATGATTGTTGCATTACAATCTACACAAGCCTCAGTGGCAGCATTTCTATTTTCTTCCTCAATGTCAGAATCGACGTCCTTGTTAAGATGAAGAGTACCATATGGTCCAGAGCAGTCAAAGGCCCGTCCTGCTTTTTAGGACAGCTGATAGGAAACAGATGCTTCTGGGCAGAACACCCAGGACGATACCAAATTGAACTAGTCACGGGTCGTATGTTATCAACTGCTATTTCTTGCATGGACTGGGTGTGCCACTTTTCATTTTTGCCACTTAATGTCAAAACAACAGTTTTTCTCCATGTTACAACATAGTACATCAGTTTTGGCATAGCATCATGAAACCATGTTAGAATGCATCGGAATTCTGTTCTTACTTCTCCTATGACATATATTTACAGAATGTAGAGATGCAAGGCTGGGTCACTAAACACAGGGTTATACTCAAGAAATGTTATAGAATGAGGCCACGCACTAAGAATATCAATGTCCAGACCTTACTACAATGAGTTTTCATAACTCAATGATCACTGCAATCTCGCAGAGCATTTATTAGCTTGCAATGGTTATTTTCCACCATCAAAGCATTATGGCTACTCCATCTTAATGTGTCTTGCATTACGCCTTTCCAAAGCCTAACCTGTGTCAAGTAATAGGAGAAAGAATGAAGTTGCCAATGGCACCTGTTATGCATATATCCATGCCTTTGCAGATCTCTCGAAGATAATCAATCTTCGGTATTTTTTTACAATGGATATGTCCTTTGTGGTTATCCTAATCATAACATTTGTGGAAATGACGTAATTCAATCAAAGAACGAACCGAAGAGAGCTGCATCTCAGTTAATTATGTATTGTGTTTTCTATTGGTGAAATGATTTTCCTGACCAATTAATTCACTGATTCTGGCCATTCCTGTTCAATAAGTAGGAAATCATCTTGATTTGCATGACGGGCAACAAGGTCTTCATGCCTCATGGACATTGACAGGATTATTTTCAGTGTCAGATCACGTTTTCTGAGATTTCAGGTCAAAGAACAGAAAAATATGAGAGCAACCGAAGAAACTTTGCCATCGACTCAAGGTGGATTCCTTTGTAATCAAGTCATACAGATGCATAAAGATATAAGCCACTTTTCTTGTTGCTTTAACATTGAAGCGGCGGATACTCGGTCATTTCATTCAACTGGGTATCGACCATTTCCTTCAAGCTTAGGGATAGAACAAAATGACTTTGTCTCTTCACTTAAGGAAGCCGGCGCCAGAATCTCTCCTGTAAAAGGCCATACCTTGAACTCATAAAGCTTAGGGGAAGATGCTTTCATGGCAGGTGCCATGCCGCTGCAGCCCAGCCAAGGCCCCTCACTGGGCTTAGGCAAGCGCAATGGGACCCCAGCTAATTGCCCAAACGTTGGGCTTGGCTAGCGTAACATGTCTCAGGGTCCTGGTGCGCCATAAAAGCCTTGACAGGAGCACTCTGGAGGGTGTCCAATGTCGGTGCGTTCGTCTGGAGAGCCAGGTGACTGCATTGAAGAAGACTAAAGCTGCGTTTAGTGGTCTGAATTTCTAAACAAGCCCAAGCTCAAGCCAGGGCTGTAAATGTCGGCCGAAAGGGAAGCTTTTGGGCATGTGGCCCACTCCAAATAGGAGGTCCGTCGGCTGAACGCCTTGCCGACTGTTGCTAAAGCGCTTTAGCAGAAGATGGCGAAGGAGCTACAGACTGAAACGGCAGCTCGCGTCAACGCTTCTAAGAAGGCAACAAGCGCTGTTGAGGAATTCAGCCGGTCGGCTCGTTTTCAAGAACTCTTGTATGAGTTTTTTTTTTTTTTTTTTTTTTTCCTGACAAAGCCACAGACCAGATGATTGCAATGACGGTGAAGATGTGCTTTTTGTTGTCCTCGTTTTCTGTTTTTCTTTTCTTTTTAAAATACATCATCTGTATTGCCCTTCGTTCTTTTCTTTTTCAATTTGGGTGTTACGGATGGCTAATAGTTTGGAATTTAGAATACTTCTCTATTAAGTGCTGGGAATTTCATAGATATGTAAAAAAAGAAAATATTAGATAGAAGAGAGTTATCCTTTTAGATAGAAGAGAGTTATCCTTTTTGAGTGTGAAAAGGCTAGTACGCATGTCTAAATGGGGTGAATAGGTGTATATAAAAATTTATTCGCAAGACTTAATAAAATAAATTGCCTTATAAAATGATTGACTAGGGAAGTAAACTGCTTTGAATAATTCTATAAAACAATTATATAAAGCAATGTGATAAGGAGTTAAGGAAAGAGAATGAGAACACAATATTTATAGTGGTTCGGCTTAATCCAAGCCTACATCCACTCTCCCATGCCGACAGCCCACTGGCTAAATTCCACTATGAATCAAAAGATATTATACAGCTTGTGATTTTCAACTTCCTCAATGGAGAGTCTCAACTAGTCTCTTCACAAAGTCTCACTATGTGCTTCTCTCTTTTGTATACAAATTGAGCTCGATGAATTGAAAGAACAAGGAACTAAGAGATTCAGACTTTGAAATTCTTCTTTCACGCACTGCTTTGAACAACTGAAGAGTTTGCCTTAAATACTCCTTCATGCCTTCACAACCGTTGGCACTTTCTACAGGAATTTTTTCAATCTACCTGTTGGACAGAATCAATTAAGGTGATCTCGAGTCATTGAAAGATTAGTGATGAAAGCCCGTCAATCATGTTCGCCCATACAATCAGGATTTTGGTTTCTATAAGTAGAACCTTCCAAGTTTGCTCGCCTTTCAAAAGATTTTCAAATCGGAGTAGATTCCAATAAAAATAATCAATCTTACTGATGATGTGTTCAGCCAAAAAGGTCTTCCAAAAACATACGAATCGAATCCTTGAAGATAATCCGTCATCTGGATAAGTCTTCTTTCTTCGTCTGGAAACTGTCGGCGAGGGTAGACTTTGAGTCTTGAGTTTGGCAGTCTTCAGACTTTGACAACATAGTCTGGAGTTCTTTAGACCTTAACACTTGAATCTGGAAGTCTTCAAACTAGACCGATGAAAACGTTTTGTCAACTTCAAAACAATAAAGGAGTTTTCTCCAACGGAGTGTAGCAAAATTCGAGGTGCTGGAGTGGTTCATGAAATTTAATGGTTAACCCTATTTTACAAAAAGTAGTTTTCAAAGGATAAAAAATGTGAAGAAATCGTGCTTGTTTTTTCATGTATAAGTTGATATTTTATAAATTCTTGGTTCGGATCAATATAGCATTATTGCCCCCGTCCCATGCTCTCCCCGGTCGATTGTAATAAGGGCGCAATCCCAACAATTTACGAAGGGAACCCATCCGATAAAGACGATTTCCATCGAGCTGATTCTAATGCAAATTCTATCCCCCTTGGGTTTCCAGCTCTCCTTAGGCAGCAATAGAAAAGGGGAATTGTTACGAGACTCGTTTCAGAAAATCCTTAGCAAGTTCCAAGAACATAAGTATCATCTCAAGATCGTGTTTCCACAAAACGGCATCAAAACTTTGATGCACGACTTAAGAATCACCGAATCAACCAAAACTCTGTTGCATGAGTCAATCTGCATCACGGAATTCAGGTTAAGGCCGGATCGGCCCACCGATACTCAAATTAGTTCCCGCGAGAGGGAATTGAGGATCTCAATTGCACAAGAAGAGTAAGATTAAATAGTGAGGGAGCGTCTCATCTTATATAGGCGCTCCCCTTAGTGAGTTGTCAAGTCGTGGTTGATAGATTGCAGCTTTGGATGACGAATGGCAATGTAGACGCACAAACGTCATTTAGTAAGAACACTTGGTACTCCAACAATATATAGTGTTCTCCAGAGGTAAAACCGATTTAAGGATTAATGCATGCTAGACTTTTAGTGAGTGGAGGCACAACTGTGTCTGTTGACTAGACGAGATTTAAGTATGTCTAATCTAAAGACACTTGGTATTCCGGCAATATAGTATTGAAGCACCACTATGTTTGTTTTCCATTTTCTTTTCTTTTCTTTCTTTCTTTTTTTTTCTTTTTTCCTTCCCTTCTTCCTTTAGTTGGTTGTCGGGCCTCAACAACCAGCTAAAGGTGAGGACCGATGAGGTCAACTAGCGAGGCCAACCAGCAAGATCGACCACACCTAGCCAAATCTGGCGAGGTTAACCTCGCCCAGCAACAACGAGGTGGAGCCACGCCAGAAGCGAGCAAGGCTCACCTTCACCAGTGGCCATCAAAGGTGAGCTTCGCCAGAGGTGGAAAGGTTGATCTCGCCAGTCCTTGCCTTTGGTCAATTGCCAAGGCTCGACGACTGGCTAGAGGAAGAAGGGAAGACAAAGAAAAGAAAAAAATATTTAAAAATATTATTAAAATTTTCCATGTTAGCACCGACCACGCCACTTATGATGGCCAGTATATATATAGTGTTAACTAAAAGTCAAAATTTATTACATGAATAATAATACGAAGAAAGAGATAACTCAATACAACTGTCTATACATTTAATGTAAAGAGGAGATTATTTCTTTGTTTACATCTTTGCAATTGACATCTTTCCCATTGAATGCATTATATTGGAATTTACCTTAAGCAAACTGACATGGATTTTGATAAGCTTTTTTTCTAAAGAAAAAGTTTGAGCATGAAACTAAATATGAGATTAAATTCTCTATAGCAGATATTTGTAATTTTTATTTTTGTGGGAAAATTTCAAATATAGATCTAAAGTATAAATATTTTCTCTTAAAAAAAGATATGGATTGAACCTTATTTTAAATAAAGTCATGAAGTAACCAATTTAATCTCAAATAATGATTTGAACTCATTGTCTTGTTAAATGTTGGCATGGCAACTGTTTCCAAAGACTAAAAAAGGGTCAATTTTATATTTATTTTTTTTTAAATTGACTTTACCCTAGATCGTCATCTAGAAGAACTGTTGCTAAACAAATTTCGTCCAAAATTTTCCCGCCCTCAGGTCTGTCCTGCCCATAACGAATCTCTTCTCACCCCTTTCAAGTTCCTCCTCGGAAGCTCCATCCTCCTCAGCCGGATGAAGGAGCGTTTGATTACATCTAAGGAGCTTGAAGAGGCTAGGATTCTTCGACTCTACTTCTGATTCTTCGGGTTTGCTCGATTCACTCTATTGGAAATGGAGGGTCGACAGTGTAGGTGTGGAAGTAGGGCAATTTGTTGGCGAAGTAGTTTTCATTTTCACACATGTCCAAAAACCAGCGCAAGTTTTCCGATTTGTTAGAATTTCATTCGCCTTCTTTCTTTGTTGATTGTGGGAATGATGGCTTCTCTCAAAGACCTGACGCTTAATGATACTGGAACAGAGGACCTACCTGATTCGGTGCGGTCATTGAGGAAACTTGAATTGTTGAGTACTATGAAGTGCGTCTCCCTGACTGAACTTCCTAAATTTGTCGGTGACTTAGAATTTCGAGGTGCGTCTCACTACCATGATCCATTATGATATCGCAGAGCTTCCAAAATCGATAGGAAAATTGGAAAACATCGTTGTCGTGAGGGTTAACAAATTTAAGGAGCTCGAGTCTCTTCTGCCTCTTCCATCGAGTTTGGTAGAGGTTAATATTGCAGACTGCATGGCAACAGAGACGGTCTTTGATCTGTCTGAATTGGAGAACTTGGAGAAGATGAACATGGTGAATTGCGAGAAAGCGGGGGATGTTCCAGGACTTCAGTGCTCGAAATCCTTGAGAAGGCTATACCTGACTGGATGCCACGTGTGTTCTTCAGTAATTCAGAAGATAATTTCTAAGGTTCTCTATATCTCTCTTAAAAAGAGAAAAAAAGAATGCATCTACAAGTCCGAGAACTCTGGAAAAGGAAAATTTTATGCACAAAACCTCATTGCACGAAAAAGTGGTGAATCATGCCATGCGGGTATAGCAGTCACTTGTAATGCACGTTTATATAGTAGTCATGACAATTTGATATTTTGCAGGTTTCTTTGAGGAACTATGCGTTCTCATTCTCAGTAAGCGAGGGAGTAAAAATTTCAGATTCGCTAAATGAAGAGGAAGTGAGCTATGCGGTCCATGAAAACCCTGTTCGCATAGGTGAAGTCATCTTCATCGCCAGTGACTTTCCCAAAATATTTGAGAGATTATATTTCCACAGTTGTGGATAATCCAGGCAAAGGTACCTAAAATGAACATGCCTATCTCCAGCACTGCTTTGCCCTTGAAGGGAGTTCCGAAATTGGATGAAGATCAGGTTCAATTATGCCGGTTCTAGGATTTTCACCCGTTAAATTCCAAGCTGAAAGAAGGGCACAAAATTCAGGTGGCAAAGCAGAACCCACTCTTCATTCCCCGAATTCAGCTGAAGAAATGCGGGGCACGTCTCATTTTCGAGAAAGACAATGCCTTTAATGGAGATGAGCAGCAACGAGATGATGGCTGCCAGTCTTTATCCAAAAAGCTTGCCTGGTTTTTAACTCCGCGTAGTTGTTGCTTCAGTTCGGCTCATAGTAAGCCTCTGGAAAATAGAAGCAGAAAGGATTGAAGAGAAGGGAACAGGCTCGTGCCTATCAATTGAAATTTCATTCTTGAAATGGAATCTGAATATACCAGAAGCTCCCTTGTAAACTTGTAATGAAGATGAACTAGAGGATCCTTATCTCTTGTTCAGTTGTTTTGAACTCTTTTCTTTTACCTAGAGTGCTCCATTATATACATATCCACCTTTCTTCTATTGCCAAGTACGAGCAGGTCTTTCTCAAATAGCTTTTATACTAATGGATGTGTAGAACTCGCTCTTTCTCAGTGGTACTGTCGATTATTCCCCTTAATACAAGCTCAGAAAGAACTCCGGAGAGGAGAAATCAAAACCCAGGCATAATAATTTGTTAACTGAACACGTGATGAAGAGAAGAAGAGCCAAACGATGATCGAAAATTCTAACAACAGTATAACTAATGGCTTTCCAACAATTCTAGCAGCAAGTATTAGTATATGAAACATCCATTGATCACAGCAAGCGTTTGGCCAAGTAACTGTTAATAACCATCATCACCAACTCATCATTAAAACAGCAAGTATTTGGCCAAGCAACCATTATCAACTTATCGTTAAACACTTGAATATTTGTATTAGAAAAAAAAAATGAGTTTACAAAAGATTAAACCGCCCACTGATCACATCCATTACTCACTACTGCAGTTTTCGAATGAGTAGTTACCGAAACTAGGATTACCAACCATGATTTCCACTACTGTAGTTGTATGCCAAACACCCAAAGCAGCTCGAACAGTGCGAAGCCCTTTAAAGGGCTCCACTTCCTTGGGTATTGATACACTTTTTCGATCTCCATGGCCCAGAGCACCAAAGGTGCCACCACCGAAAGCAAGTAACTGACCAGCAGAAGTGACAACTACAGTGTGCCAAAGTCAACAGGAGAGGGATGAGGCATATACCTTCCAAGGGTCCATTCGCTCTTTTTGGTACCCAGTGGCTCACTTCATTCCCATGCCCAAGAAGACCAAAACTATAAGCTCCATCACCCCCAAGTGTATAAATCACCAGAAAGACTTACCGCGCATGTATGATACTCGCTGCATATATGTGTTGCTGAGAGCATCTATTAGCTTTGGATGCAAAACATAAGAGTCCAGCCATGCCCGAGTCTCTCACCCCATCTCCCCTGGGAAAAGATCTCTCCTGCTTGGTCATTAAAGCGGCACGTCATCCACCACAAGCAATATTCTGGCCATCAAGTACAACTGCAGACTCTATGGCCTTAGAAAGCGAGGAACCCATGCCTACTCCAACAATAGTTCGCAGTCCATGAAGTCCACCACCAAGAACACCATCACCCGTGCCTTCTCCCCAAAAAGAAACGTCCACATAGCATCACCTTCATCATGATTCATGACCAGAACAAACTCCGGAAACTCAACTCATTCACGATCCCGCACCATCGCCCTCCCTCCGCACCTACGCTGTCGACCCTCCATTCCAATCGAGTGAACCCGAACAAACCAGAAAAACCAGAGGTAGAATCGAAGAATCCTAGCCTCTCTAAACTCCTTGGATGTAATCGACGCTCCTGTTCCTCCAGCTGGGGAAGGATCTCGGGAGGAAGAACTTGAAAGGTGTAAGGAGCGATTTGTTGTGGGCGGACAGAGCTGAGGTAACGGGAAAATTTGGGACGAAAACTGTTCAGCAATTGTTCTTCAAGTCAACGATCCTCTAGTTCATACAGTTGTTCAGCATAAATATAGAGGTAAAATCAGAAAATTTTGGACGAAATTATCCGCCGATTGGAAATTTGGCCAGACAACGGTTCACTCATCTAAAATTATGTCGGCTACTCCTGGCTCTAATCTAAAACAAACTTCATTCTAGGCATTTTTAAAAATTGCCCCCACTTTAGGTCCGTAATTAAAAAATTTCTTAATTTTTTTGGCAGGTAGGGGGTTGCCACTCCTTCTCCCCCTTCCCTCCATGGCCGATATCCGGTATATAAGTCAAGTTGATGAATTTTCATTAAAGTGCCTTGAAATTCTAAAAACCCGTTAATTGAAGTCACTATAGTGGATGATATAAGAGAAAATTGTAATCTTTCGATATTATTACTCGTCGACAATTTCATGTCAACTTTAAAGCGGATTATAAGTTCTTTCATATATAAACTTCATCGAATTGTTTCATTTGAAATCATTTTTTTCCATTTTGATCAAAATTGTTTCTAGCATAGATAGATGTGTCCACTTCGTAAAACGTATACATATATGTTTTCTTTGATGATGAATTCATAAGTCAAAATCAGTTGTTTTTTATATCGAGAAATCATATGGTGGCAGTGGCGCACATAGGAGCGAGATCACAGGTTATCATTAGTTTTTTCATTAGCATTATCCAAAATCATGTAACAAGGTAGGACAATTCACAATAGCGGTCACCTTCCTCCTCTATTTTGTACTTGCTTTCGGACCAATTCTTTGTCCTTTTAAAGGTGCAAGAGAGTAAAACTATATGAAGTACGATAACACAACATTAATATAAGAGCCACAAGAAGGCAATCTCAAAGTAATTAGGGTCGAGATAAACTAGCTCAAGTCCCTCCCAACATAGTATTAGATTGTGGGCAAATATACAAAGCTTTTCCAATCAAATAGTGCATGGTTCTCTAAACAACATTGGTAGCACTAAAAGGAAAATTAGATGAAACTACCGAAGTATTCGATGAAGTTGAGAGTGTTTCTAGTTCCATCTCGGATTTGTCCTTGTTAACTAACACATCCAGTGGGTAAATAAGCAGTTTTGGAAGCATATATAGTTTACCAATATCTCCTTCCAGCATTTCTAGGACTTTGTTCATTTGAGGGCAATGGTCAGGATTTAATTGTATGTACGAAAGTGCAACTATTATCATTTTTTTATCACCTTCCTTTCCTCTTCTACAACTTCTTCCATTTCAACACTTGTACCTTCACTGACTTGGTCATACACCCATAATGGAAAATAAATTTGGCTCGAGTGTCTTGCATTTACAATTACATTCTTCCTTCTACTTGCCATTTCCATGAGCAACATTCCAAAGCTATAGACATCCACTTTATAAGATACACCACCTATGTTTTTGTAGAACAACTTAGGCGCCATGTATCCCAAGGTTCCTCTTGCAATAGTTAATGAAACTATGCTATGATCCGTGGGATAAAGTTTCGCAAGTCCAAAGTCAGAAATTTCTGGAGTGAAATTCTTGTCTAAAAGAATGTTATGAGACTTGATATCAAAGTGTGGTAGTTGCATGTCACACCCCCAATGTAAGTATTCAATCCCCCTCACCACCCCAAGAGCGATCTCATATATTTTTATGTAATCAAGAAACTTATCACCTTCCTGAGCAAAAAAGTGCTTACCCAAAGATCCATGTGTTATAAGATCATACACAAGAGCTTGTTTCGAGCCTTCAAAGTAAAAACCAATGAGTTGCACTACATTATCACGGTGAATCCTTCCAATAGTAGCCACTTCACCGATAAAATCTTAGCTATTGGCCTTGGACTACTTTAAAATCCTGATGGTCACTTCATTGTTGCTTCTAAGTACTCCTTTGTACACAAAACCATACCCCCTTCACCTAGTTTGTGTTTAAAGTTTTTGGTGATCTTCTTAATATTAGAGTAAGAGTAACTTATACGCAAAAAGTTGTTGTGAGCTTGCAAAAATTCTTCAATATTCTTATCCATTGCTAGGTGCCTTCTTCTATACTTGCAGATTAGAAATATCGTGACAAATGGCATCCCGATTACAAAATTCGCTATCCAAAAAAGCATTGAAGAAATTGTTATTGGCTTAGAATAAGTTATTTTTATAAGGAAATGAATTTATAAGTCAAAATCAGTTGTTTATTATATCAAGAAGTCATATGCAGGTAGTAGCACGTTAAGGAGCAAGATCACGAGTTATTGTTGGGAATATCCAAAATCACACAAATGAGGAATTAAAATTCACAATGTCCATCACCTTCCTCCTCTGTTTCGATTCTTGCTATCTAACCAATTCTTTTTATTATTAAGGAGGATGCAAGAGAGTAAAACTATACGAAATACAGTAACGCAACATTAAGCTAAGGGCCACAAGAAGACCATATCAAAAGTAATTAGTGTCAAGCTAAACTAGCTCAAGTCCCTCCCAACATAATACTAGAATGTGGACAAATACACAAAACTTTTACAATCAAACTATGCATGGTTTCTCTAAACATCATTACTATCTCTAAAAAGGAAACCAGCTGAAATTACCAGAGAGCTCGATGACATTGAGAATGTTTCTAGTTCCATCTCGGTTTTGTCATTATTAATCGGCACATCAGGTGGGTAAATAAGTGGTTTTGGAGGCATTTGAAGTTCACTAATATCTCCTTCGAGCATTTCTAGGACTTTACTCATTGGTGGCCGATGGTCAGGATTTAATTGTATGCACCAAAGTGCTACTATTATCATCTTTTTTATGACCTTCCTTTCCTCTTCTACAAATTCTTCCATTTCAACATTGGTACCTTTAGTGACTTGGTCGTACACCCATAAGGGAAAATAAATTTGGCTTGAGTGTTCTGCATTTGCCTTTATATTCTTCCTTCTGCTTGCCATTTCCATGAGCAACATCCCGAAGCCGTAAACATCCACTTTATAAGACACCCCACCAATGTTTTTGTAGAACAACTCAGGCGCCATATATCCTAGTGTTCCTCTTGCAACAGTCAATGAAACTATGCTATGATCTGAAGGATAGAGTCTCGCAAGTCCAAAATCAGAAATTTTCGGAGTGAAATTCTTGTCTAAAAGAATATTATGGGGCTTGATATCAAAGTGTAGTACTTGCATGTCACACCCCCGATGTAAATATTCAATCCCCCTCGCCACCCCAAGAGCGATCTCATACAATTTCATGTAATCAAGAAACTTATTACCTTCCTCAGGAAAAATGTGCTTATCCAAAGATCCATTTATCATGAGATCATACACAAGAGCTTGTTTTGAGCCTTCAAAGCAAAAACCGATGAGTTGCACTACATTAACATGGTGAATTCTTCCAATTGTAGCCACTTCACTAATAAAATCTTCGCCATGGGACTTAGACTTCTTCAAAATCTTGATGGCCACTTCGTTGCCGCTTCTGAGCATTCCTTTGTACACAGAACCATACGCCCCTTCACCTAGTTTGTATTTGAAGTTTCCAGAGATCTTCTTAATATTCAAGTAAGAGTACCTTATGGGCAAAAAGTTATTATGAGCTTGCAAAAATTCTTCAACGTTCTTGTCCATTGCTAAATGACTCCTTTTGTACGTGTAGATTAGAAATATCGCGACAAATGGCATCCCGATTACGAATTTCGCCGCACAGAAAAACACTAAAGAAAATTTTGATAGATTAACATAATTTTTTTTTTCAATTATTGTAAGAATAAATCATTGCGGCTTACCTAGTAGTACTATAAAATCTGCAGTTGTCCATATTGCAATATCATCGTGGACATCTGTGGAAGGAATGAATGGTGTGAAAAGGAATTGAAGGAAAAGAAGTTTGGAACATAAAACTCATGAGGAAACAGAATAGTAGTAACCTACTTTGTCCAGGAGAATATAAGAAGTGGGATGTGTGCATTTCCAAATCGATGAAACTAATAAGTTTCGTTTCACATAAATGATAGACGATAGAAGAAACTCCTTTCGCTTTGTTAGTGGTCAACAAATATAAAGAAACAATGATTTAATTAATAATTTTGTTCCTCCTATGGATGCATGAATACAATTTTTTAAGGAATGTTAACGAGTGTCTCTCGTATTATTAGTTAAGTGACTAATTAAGAAAAAAACGTAAACTCTAGGACAGCAAAAAACTAGTCATTGAATTGCTGGCACAATAATCATTTTTTTTTTTTTTATAATTGGAGTTCCGACCATATTTTGTGAAAGGAATTATAATCTAGACGTATGTACATGTGCAGCCGATGTGGGTCTGTTTGGGGGTGGCTTTCTACTAATTTTTCAGGAAACACCTCAGAAAACTTCTGTACCACGGTTATGTTTTCCATAATAAGTTCCTCGACTATTGCATCCACTACAGTTGCCATATAGATTTGGCAACCAACAACCAGATCCAGGTTATCTTTAGTGACAAATAACAGGGATTGAAGGTCCTTTCTGACTTTCAGTAAATCAAAACTTTCGTGCACTAACTGAACAAACTGAATTACAACAGAAAGCTCATTGAGTCAAACCTTTTTATAAATGACTTCCAAGTCATACTTAAGCAAACTCTTCAAGTACAACTATAGCCAGGGATTCATCTTCTTATTATTTTATTACAACAACGAAAACTCCACAACCTTCACTCAAAATCCAGCTGCGCTACTCTGATAATAACTCCTCAAAAACATTCTTCCCTTGATCGATGCATGGTCAATCCATTCCTATTCCTTTCACCATCCTAGTGGCGTCCTGTCGGCGGTAGCGATGCTCGAGTTCTCTTGAACTTACGCGGACAGTTCCTATTCTGATGGCCGTGTGGCCACATTCAAAGCATGCTCCCGTTGTGCTTGGTCACCGGGCTGACTCATACTTATTTTCTCAAACTTAACACACAATTAGTGAGTCCCCTACCTACTGTCAGGTGACAGCATGCGCTCTTTCTTATACTGAAGGCCTGTCCCTAAAAACCCCACGATGCGTTCTATGGCGCACTCCTTTCGATCTGTCCCATCGGCTTTCTAGAACCGTTTCTGGCCAGGTAACCCTGATGGTCACACACAGAACAAGCACCCGTCTTACCAGGACACGGGGCTGATCCATGTCGGCTTCTGTCAGCACGACACACTCTAATCTGATTCATTACTGACCTAACCATCCCACTTTTCCAGTTGGACGGAAATGGGATACTTTTCTCCAATCATAAGCTCCTTCCCAAACTGATTTCCATCTCTACTGAATCTGAACCTCGACTTGGATGCAACGGCTTGTTCCTA
This sequence comes from Eucalyptus guilfoylei, assembly GCA_016097605.1. Classification (NCBI taxonomy): domain Eukaryota; kingdom Viridiplantae; phylum Streptophyta; class Magnoliopsida; order Myrtales; family Myrtaceae; genus Eucalyptus; species Eucalyptus guilfoylei. The sequence goes on along the minus strand of CM027870.1, from coordinate 7,007,216 downwards.
TATCACAACTCCAGCTTGGGCCTCAACAGGCGCAGCAACAACAGCGACTCAATCCTGAGCTTACTGGCTCAACGAGTTCCCAAGGAACACTAGCGCCAAAACGATCCCATCAAACCTAGGACCGCTCGGTGCTGCTACACTAGTACCGACCTGCAGCGGTACTCTTATACACGCGCTGGTCTGAGCCAGTGCTCCACCACGACCACCTCGGGTACCGACCCTCGTCGGCGTACAACCCAGAGTAACTGGTCTAAAGGTTCTCTCTAGGAGTCCTCTGCTCCTGATCACTCATCTACAGGATCTTTACAGAAACCTGTTTCCCAATTCTAATCCCATATTAGAATTTGAGTGATCCTCACCAAACAATTTACAAAACAACTATCAAACACATGCACCAGCATGAATTAAAAGACATTCCTACTAACTATCCCATAAACAATCGCACCTTATCACTCCATTCACAGACCCGCTCTGATACCACTTAAACGGGGATGTCACGCCCCGATCCTCCGAGCGCGCGCACATCCCTCTGCGGTCGAAAGAAATGCGACTTCCCAAGACACGTCGCCGACCCATTCATTTTTATTGCACATACGGAAGCGAAACAAATCCCCTGATAACATTTAACTTAGGATAGAAAAGCAGGCAATCAATCACAACCAAACAAGCTTTCTTATAAACACATAGGTTTATATACAACACTAGATTGTCTACGAAATAGACAGGCTCAACAACTAGGGAACTGTCCTATGACCAACTTGTCAGACACGTTTGCCGATTCTTCGGTCTCGACCTCCACAAATGTCCATGGCTTCGAGTCCTCCACGACCGCCATCTAAGGACCTGAAAATATTTCCCCCAAACCGGGATGAGACAATGTCTCAGCGAGTCCTACCCTCTAAGACCCAATTAGGAAGAAAATACGCCTCAGGGCGCTCTAGCCACACAAATAGGATGGAGGACTTACCTTGCCTCAGTCCTTTCCTGCACGTCAATACAATTCAATTCTCAATCACACAGTTGAGCCAACGATTCAATTCAATCATACTATCTATCTTCCAATACTATCTATCATTCAATATCGTCTATCAATACAGTCGTTAATATGACATATGCTCTCCAAAGCTGTAATATATAGACGGTAGCTCGCTCAAGCTGTATAGATAGATAGCTCACCAAAGCTGTAGCTGTAGTATATATAATAGCTCACCAAAGCTGTAGCTGTATATAGATCGTGCTCGCACAAGCTGATAAAACGATCTTAGCTCACACAAGCTGATATATATATATATATATATATATATGTATATAATATTTGCTCGCCCAAGCTGATACATATATATAAACCAATGCTCGCCAAAGCTGAACATTCAATAATAAACCATAGAACTGGATATTCAATCCAATAACAACCAACGATTCAAACTAGTCATACAAACCAATTACGGTGCTAAAAGCCAACACCGGGTATTTTCAAGTTAAATACCACAACTTCATCAATATCACTCAATTCCACACTTTTGGAATAATCAACCATAATCATCATTTCCACTCAATTTCTCAATTTAACATACAATTAGCACAACCGACCGCACCGTTGCGATCAGTGCGAAATTCTAACAACCGGCCATCCCGTAAAAATTTTTGAAATTATAAAATAATTAAATTTAATCCCGAAAATTAAATAATTAAATATTATATTATAATAATATAATTTAATAAAATAATATTTATAAATTCGAAATAATTAATTAATTAAAAATAATTAATTAGGGCTTAAACAAGATTACACTAATTTAATCATACAATTAGCCCTAATTAAACATCCATTAAACTAATCATACAACTAATCTAATTTACATTAAAATAATCTAATCTAACCACCTAAACCTAATTAGACTAATCTAAACACCATTAAGCATAATTAACTTACTAAGCCGGGATTAGAGGATAAACTCACCGGATTAACGTTCTGGCGAGTCCACGGCAAAGGCAACGCCAAGGCGGGCGATAAACCTCAAGGCGGCGACACCAACCAGGGCCGGGAAGACACCTAAAGCGGGCCTCGAAGTCTCCAAAACCTTGCCGGTTGCTGCTTCTGTTCCAAGGACCGAACCAAAGAAGAAGAAGGGCTGAACGGCGAGGAAACGGGCCGATCGGAGCTCCGGCAAGCGAGTGGTTGGCAACCGGTGGCTCCCGGGGGTCAAGGGAACCTTGATGGAGGTTGGGATGGGCAAAGAAAGGGTTGGAAAGGGGCGAAACAGCAAGAAAACGTGAAACAGGCGGAGCAGGGCGGAACCAGGCGGTCCGGCGACCGGTGGCTTCGCGCCGCCGTACGGGACGGCCGGAGAATCGTTCCGGCTAGCGGCGAGGTGCTCCGGAACGGGCTGGATGTCTTCTTCGCGGCGATGGGTGGTTCGTTCGCTGATTCAACCGGGAAGTTAACTTTTTACTCGGATCTTTGGCGAAAGGTCAGCTGGAGCAGAAACTGGAACGAGGGGAAAACAGGGGAGGAAAACGGCCGACGATGGCCTTCTGGGTGTACGACGATGGAGGGGCTAGTGAGCTCGGTTTCCTCTGGTTCTCTTGAGCTTTTCCTAAGCCTCAACCATGGAGAAAGCCATGAATTAAGGGAGAAGAATCTGCTGAAGAGTGGGGGGTCTCCTTGGGCTCTCTAGAGCTCAACACTTGCCATCTTCTCATTGGCTTTGGCCCCACCATGACACCACATGACCTCAGCCACTCTCTCTCCTCCAATCTTCCTCTACAAGCTTGGCAATAGGTGCAAAATGTGGTGTGCCATGGGAGTTACGAATTTTGGACATTCCCCCATTCAATCCATTCAATTCTCTCTCAATTCCATCCAATTGAAGCTCAATTAAATCAACACATGTGTCCTCGGCCTTCTCATGACATTTCTCCGTCAAATGATCCAACTTGCATCCCATAGATTCGATAAAAAAAAACGGCCCTCTGACAATCCCGAACAAAAACGGTCTTACTTTGCTTTTTCGCCAAAAATCTCGGTTTGTAGAAAAATCTTCTGGAGATGAGTCGACATTCCTAAAATGAATTGTGACTTGACAAAACTTTCAATTTCTGTAATCGAGTTCAATTTCTCGATTAATTTCAACCTGGCGCGACTTTAGCGCGTCCTAATCTACCGGGTAGCTTTTAGGAATTTTCAGTGCAATTGACCTGTGGTTGATTATTTTCAAGCCACAAAGTACATCTTCGACACATTAGCGACTCTCGGTTGTCGTAGAAATCTCAAGATTTCAAATACGGACACAGGATACCAAAACGACAGAGAAATCGGTCTAGTGCCGATCGACAAGATTTGTGAAATCAGGTGGAATCACCCACACTTAATCACATGCCTTTGTCGAGTCGACCTATCTCCGGTCTCTAATCGATCTGTGCCGCAATGACCCTTGCAGATTAGCACGGTCGAGCAGTCGATTCCTGGTCGAATTCTCAAGTCTATTGCGTTTAGATTCCTTAACGACTTCACCTGATAGACTAGTTATCTCATGAGTGGCCAACTCAGAGAAGAGAGCTATAGACGCGAAGATGAAATGCCCGACTTATTCAATTGAAACCAGAATTGAAAAATCGGGATGTCACAACTCTTCCCCTCTTGTAAAAATTTCGTCCTCGAAATTTATACCATTAACATTCTTCTTCAAAATGGTGGGGTATTGTCGTCTCATCAATTCTGCTCCTTCATTTTGCTTCGCACTGCTATCCAAGATCCTCGGTGCCGACGAAACATTTCCAAATTGACCAGACCAATTCTTGATTCCCAAAAAGGCTAAGCACTTGTCCATCTTTACAAAAATGAAAGTTGCAAAAGTTTTGGTTCTTTTTTTTTTTTTTTTTTTTCGACAAAGCGGCTAACTGCCGCGTCGGGGATTCGAACTCCCGACTTCGGACCTGCGGCTTCATCCCGGGTACCACTCGGCTAGAGGCACCGACGGTGCTTCAAACTGCTTTCTTTTTCTATTTAAGGCCAAATTTCCTATTTGAACCCAAACGTGAAATATTCCACCATTAAACAATTCCGACTCTCTTTTCTTAACAATTTGAGATGTCCCTATTCTAGGTGACATCCAAGGATGAACAGGATTCTCAACCTGAAAATTCAAAGGTTTTCGACGCTTAATTGCGTAAATTTCCCGGCGGCTCTAAGCGGTCCTTAATCTGTCACTGATATTCGCAACTACATCCACTGACTGCTGATTTGACTCTGGGCTATGACCTTTCATTCTCTGACCTCAACTCAGCACTGAAGTTCTGTACACTCTGATCTGCACTGCCTCAAAAGGAACCATCTGACTGATCTACTGAAACTAGGAACCTCTGGTCAAGATCTGATAAAACTCAGTCACTGTCACTCTAAGCAGATGAACTATTTGATGCACATACACTTCGGCATGCTTAATCAAATCAAGATCCTTCCGCACAGCCACAAGGTTGGCTGATTTCATCAGTCTGTCAATTACTACCCGAAATGAAATTATTAACACATTGACTCTTCGATAGATCTGTCACAAAAATCTATTATGGTGTGTTCCCACTTCCTCACGGGAATCTCGAGAGATTACAAAGGTCCTCTCAACTTGCAATACCTTGCTTTCATTTGATAGCACATCTGACACTTGCGACCTGTCAGTGATATCTGTCTTCATACCGATCTACCAATCATGTTGATGCAAATTCTGACCCATCTTCGTACTGTTTGGACAAAGCTGAAGCTGCTACAACGAGCTTCCGAAAAGATCTCTTCTTTAATCTCTGTATCATCAAGTACACCCAATCGTCCTCGGAACCTTAGCGTTTCGTCCTCAGAAACCTGAAATTCAGTTCTCCTCTTCTCTGTATTCTCTTACAGAATCTTCTGAATCTCTAAATCTGTTAACTGAAGCGTCTTGATTCTGATCTGTACTTCCGGCTCAATTCTAAGGGTGGCCATAAGATTCAAAAGGTGGCCTACCTTAGATTTTGAAAACCAAATCTCGAACTTTCTCAAGTAAAGTCCATTCCTTGACCAATCATACAAGCAACTGAAGACTCCCGAGTTAGCGCATCTATGACCTTATTCGCCTTTCCAGGGTGATAGAAGATATCACAGTTATAATCCTTAAGGAGTTCTATCCCGTGACACTGTCTCATATTCAACTCCTCATGAGAGAATACGTACTTGAGACTTTGATGATCAGTTCCCCACCAGTAATGCCTCCAAATCTTCAGAACGAACATAACTACTGCAAGTTCTAAGTCATGCGTCGGGTAATTCTATTCACGAGGTCTCAACTAACGGGACACGTATGCAGCAACCTTGTCATGTTGCATTAGCACGCAACCCAGTCCTCTAAACGACGCATCACTATAGATCTCATAATTTCCAGGACTAGATGGAATGGTCAGCACAGGTGCGGTAGTCAGCTTCTGCTTAAGCTCTTGGAAACTAAGCTCGCACTTGTCTTCCCCTCTTATAAACACATAGGTTTATATACAACACTGGATTGTCTACGAAATAGACAGGCTCAACAACTAGGGAACTGTCCTATGACCAACTTGTCAGACACGTTCGCCGATTCTTCGGTCTCCACCTCCACAAATGTCCATGGCTTCGAGTCCTCCACGACCGCCATCTAAGGACCTGAAAATATTTTCCCCAAACCGGGATGAGACAATGTCTCAACGAGTCCTACCCTCTAAGACCCAATTAGGAAGAAAATACGCCTCAAGGCGCTCTAGCCACACAAATAGGATGGAGGACTTATCTTGCCTCAGTCCTTTCCTGCACGTCAATACAATTCAATTCTCAATCACACAGTTGAGTCAACGATTCAATTCAATCATACTATCTATCTTCCAATACTATCTATCATTCAATACCGTCTATCAATCAAGTCGTTAATATGACATATACTCTCCAAAGCTGTAATATATAGACGGTAGCTCGCTCAAGCTGTATAGATAGATAGCTCACCAAAGCTGTAGCTGTAGTATATATAATAGCTCACCAAAGCTGTAGCTGTATATAGATCATGCTCGCACAAACCGATAAAACGATCTTAGCTCACACAAGCTGATATATATATGTATATAATATTTGCTCGCCCAAGCTGATACATATATATAAACCAATGCTCGCCAAAGCTGAACATTCAATAATAAACCATAGAACTGGATATTCAATCCAATAACAACCAATGATTCAAACTAGTCATACAAACCAATTACGGTGCTAAAAGCCAACACCGGGTATTTTCAAGTTAAATACCACAACTTCATCAATATCACTCAATTCCACACTTTTGGAATAATCAACCATAATCATCATTTCCACTCAATTTCTCAATTTAACATACAATTAGCACAAACTGACCGCCGCCTTTGTTGCGATCGGTGCGAAATTCTAACAACCTAAGCCATCCCGTAAAAATTTTCGAAATTATAAAATAATTAAATTTAATCCCGAAAATTAAATAATTAAATATTATATTATAATAATATAATTTAATAAAATAATATTTATAAATTCGAAATAATTAATTAATTAAAAATAATTAATTAGGGCTTAAACAAGATTACACTAATTTAATCATACAATTAGCCTTAATTAAACATCCATTAAACTAATCATACAACTAATCTAATTTACATTAAAATAATTTAATCTAACCACCTAAACCTAATTAGACTAATCTAAACACCCCTTAAGCATAATTAACTTACTAAGCAGGGATTAGAGGATAAACTCACCTGATTAACGTTCCGGCGAGTCCACGGCGAAGGCGACGCCAAGGCGGGCGATAAACCTCAAGGCGGCGACACCAACTAGGGCCGGGAAGACACCTAAAACGGGCCTCGAAGTCTCCAAAACCTTGCGGGTTGCTATTCTGTTCCAAGGACCGAACCAGAGAAGAAGAAGGGCTGAACGGCGAGGAAACGGGCCGATCGGAGCTCCGGCAAGCGGGTGGTTGGCAACCGGTGGCTCCCGGGGGTCAAGGGAACCTTGATGGAGGTTGGGATGGGCAAAGAAAGGGTCGGAAAGGGGCAAAACAGAAAGAAAACGTGAAACAGGCGGAGTAGGGCGGAACCAGGCGGTCCGGCGACCGGTGGCTTCGTGCCGCCGTACGGGACGGCCGGAGAATCGTTCCGGCTAGCGGTGAGGTGCTCCGGAACGGGCTGGATGTCTTCTTCGCGGCGATGGGTGGTTCGTTCGCTGATTCAACCGAGAAGTTAACTTTTTACTCGGATCTTTGGCGAAAGGTCGGCTGGAGCAGAAACTGGAACGAGGGGAAAACAGGGGAGGAAAACGGCCGACGATGGTCTTGCGGGCGTGCGACGATGGAGGGGCTGGTGAGCTCGGTTTCCTCTGGTTCTCTTGAGCTTTTCCTAAGCCTCAACCATGGAGAAATCCATGAATTAAGGGAGAAGAAGTTGCTGAAGAGTGGGGGGTCTCCTTGGGCTCTCTAGAGCTCAACACTTGCCATCTTCTCATTGGCTTTGCCCCCATCATGACACCACATGACCTCAGCCACTCTCTCTCCTCCAATCTTCCTCTACAAGCTTGGCAATAGGTGCAAAATGTGGTGTGCCATGGGAGTTACGAATTTTGGACATTCCCCCATTCAATCCATTCAATTCTCTCTCAATTCCATCCAATTGAAGCTCAATTAAATCAACCCATGTGTCCTCGGCCTTCTCATGACATTTCCCCGTCAAATGATCCAACTTGCATCCCATAGATTTGATTAAAAAAAACGGCCCTCTGACAATCCCGAATAAAAACGGCCTTACTTTACTTTTTCGCCAAAGATCTCGATTTGTAGAAAAATCTTCTGGAGATGAGTCAACATTCCTAAAATGAATTGTGACTTGACAGAACTTCCAATTTCTGTAATCGAGTTCAATTTCTCGGTTAATTTCAACCTGGCGCGACTTTAGCGCGTCCTAATCTACCGGGTAGCTTTTAGGAATTTTCAGTGCAATTGACCTGTGGTTGATTATTTTCAAGCCACAAAATACATCTTCAACACATTAGCGACTCACGGTTGTCGTAGAAATCTCAAGATTTCAAATACGGACACAGGGTACCAAAACGACAGAAAAATAGGTCTAGTGCCGATCGACAAGATTTGTGAAATCAGGTGGAATCACCCACACTTAATCACATGCCTTTGTCGAGTCGACCTATCTCTGGTCTCTAATCGATCTATGCCACAATGACCCTTGCAGATTAGCACGGTCGAGCAGTCGATTCCTGGTCGAATTCTCAAGTCTATTGCGTTTAGATTCCTTAACGGCTTCACCTGATAGAGTAGTTATCTCGTGAGTGGCCAACTCAGAGAAGAGAGCTATAGACGCGAAGATGAAATGCCCGACTTATTCAATTGAAACCAGAATTGAAAAATCGGGATGTCACAAACTGGCTTTGAGCAATTCACCATGACCAATGCAGCACCATTGATGATGTAGTATGACCCGCCTTTAATCATGCGGAACGAGATCTGACCGGAGTTTATGATATCCCACACAAATGAATGATGGGGGAGAGATGAGCTGTTATCCTTTTGTAGCCCGTCATCGACCAATCTGATTTCACTAACGGAATAATTGATAGATTGCACATAGTATCAACCATCAAGGATGTATAGAAAAGTGCGATTATCTTCACAAGTCAGCTCATAATTCGAGTTGCCACATCCCTTTGGATTGCTCTTCAGTCGAAACAGATAGTTTATATTGCGAATATCACCGCAAGATGAAGTGCATCGTCGATTGCTTGGCCTAGCATTGCTAGTCATCACTTGCAGTAGAAGAAGAATAAGTAGCAAGACTTGATAGATATTCATGGAGCTGAGCGCATTATTCATGTCTCTGTTTTTCTTTGGGCAAAGAGGAATTGGTAAAGAATTGCTTGGTGTATGTGGAGAGGCACCCTATGAGAAGAATGAAAAGAGTTTGGATGAACCTTGTTTGATTGAAGACTTGGAGTCACCTTGTTCTATAGAAAAGCTCAAGTCAGTTAACGGAATAATTGCAATCAGGTCAAGAAATCAAAGGGGTTGACCCAACCCAAAGTTTGGGCTTGGCCCGGCGGCCAACCTTGATTGAGACCCCCCTAACCACCCAAGACGAAGTTCCATTTGATCTTTCTTCCTCCACATAATTGTTGGGTCCACATCCCTTCCACAAACAAGTCAACTAGAAAAAGGCAACATAAGTATCATAAATTTCATACGACGTTCACTTGAGAATTATAACTTTTTTTTTATCACTTAAGTGTCATAAAACTTTTTAATCATTTACTTGAGTCTCATAACTTTTAAAAAACGTTAACCACAAGTGCTTCGGATTTTTAGCACTTTGGTGAACTATTTTTTTTTAAAAAAAAAAAATTGGTCATTAATGATCTATTAAAAGTTATGACACTCAAATAAATATTTTTTAAAAATTATAATACTTAGGTGATCGAAAAAAAAATTACCACCCTTAAATGAGCGCCATACAAAATTTCTAACACTTGTGTTGTTTCTCCTCCCCCACCCCCAGGTAATTTCTTCTTTGTTTGTTATCTCCCCTTATTCTTCCCCGACTCCCTTCTTCACCACGCGAGTCACAATCGTGGGAAAATTGATGCGTTGTTTTGAGGAACAAGATCAAAACAAAACTAGCTTGCCTCATAACAACTTGTCCCCATGCCACGGTATAGTACATCAATTTTGACACAATAACTTGAAACCACGTTATATAAGTCCACTCATCTATTCTTTTGAGGACAACAATAAGTCCATTGCTTGTTAGATAAGTCCAACGATATGTTCTTGTCTACAATGATTTATTATGTTTTTTCAACACTTATATAGATTAGAATGACAATGTGATAATATGCAGAAACATTGTATAGATTAGAATGGCCATGTGATCATATGCAGAAACATAACCATCACAGACTGAAATGCAATGAGAATTCATAGACAATTAGATTGGAAATTAGGCTATAATAAGGACTCACTAAATGGGCATCAGAGGATTCCCGCCCCATCTGTTATTGGGAAATATCAAGAAACTTATATGGTTAATTTGACACTTTTACGCATGTGCAGGGCATACTACCTCAATGCTTTGTTTGGGAGAGGAAGAAGAGAGGAAAAAGGAGGTAGGTGAAGAAATTTTTTCTTTTTTCCTCCTATTCACTCTCATGGAATATTCAAAATTAGTTTTTTATGTCACGACAATAATTTTCATTTTTAATTATTTCTATTTTTTATAGCACATTGATATGGCGTAGTACGATGAACCCATCTTAGCATACATCAAAATATTTTATTCTTATCTCTTCTCCAATGACATTTATTTATAGAATGTAGAAATGCAATGCAGGATTCCCAAACTTAAGATAATACTTAAACAAGAGGTCGTACACTAAGAATATCTGTTAGGATACATGTGCGAGTTGTATTAGAGAAAATCTCATAGGAAAATTTGTATAGTGTAAAGCAGTTAATATATTTTAGTTGGCTCATAATTCATTAACTTAAACTCTTAAAGGAAGATGGATCCAATTGGATATGCTAACTTGCTTGAATTTGAGCTCCCTCTTATCTATCTCCCTAAGTGAAAGATATTGAATTTTTACTACATACCCTCAACAAATATCAATGTCTAGAAGATAATTGATCCTCGGTTTTGTTGACAATGAATATATCCTAAGAGGTGACAATTGAAGACATTTGGCAGTCCGACGGTATGTAGTGATCTACAATGATAAAATTGATATGAGGAATACATGCTAGACTTTTTAGTTAGTGGAGGCATAGCTGTGGCTATCAATTAAATGAGGTTTAAATAATGTCTAATTTAGATCTGATACCGTCAACATTAGGTATGTTCAGCTTCGCGATGGTTTGATCATCAAAATCTTTTGAATTTTTCAATGGGTGTAAATTTTCAAGATGTGCTATATAAGTAGGTGAAGTTTGGGTCCACCCATTGAAAATTCAAATTTATAGGTGGACTCAAACCTCACCTACTAAATTTGAGTTTTTTAACCTCACCTCCTAAATTTGAGTTTTTAATGGGTGCATCCAAACTTCACCTACTTACGTAAATTTGAATTTTCAATGGGTGGACCCAAATTTCACCTACTTATACAGCACATCTTGAAAATTTGAAAATTCACACCCATTAAAAATTCAAAAGATTGAGGTTAAAAACTCAAATTTAGTAGGTGAGGTTTGAGTCCACCCGTAAATTTGAATTTTCAAAGGGTGGACCCAAACTCCACCTACTTACGCATCTTGAAAATTTACACCCATTGAAAATTCAAAAATTTTTGTTTCATATGAGATCTTTCTCCTCTTTCACCAGTTCCTTCCCCTCTCTCCCCGCAATTGTTGGTTACACATCCCATCACCAAATAAATCTGTCTCGCTTCCACTCTCCCTATCACTTCCTTCTCATACACTATCCTTTTTCTTATTTTCTTCTTCGTTTTTTTTTTCCTCCTCCCTTCTTCTTCTACATCTGCTTTCTTCACTGTACGAGTCACGATCATAGCATAATTGATGTACAGTTTGGAGGAACGAGATCAAAAATAAAAAACCAGCTTGCCTCAAAACTTCTTATTCTCCATGTCATGACATAGTAGATCAGTTTTGACGCAGTAACCATGAAACCATGTTATATGCCTCCAGTCATCTGTTCTTTTGAATGCAACAATAATTTTGTTACTTGTTAGACAAGTCCAACAATCTGTTCTGGTCTGCAATAATTTCTTATGTTTTTTTTTTTCTGTAAGACTAAATCTGAATAAAAAATGATGATCCCAATTTATAAATTCATACAAAATTTGGGGTTGATTTTTGGAAATATAAAGATCAACATACCTCCAACCATTGATGAAAATCTCCAAATGCTGAAAAATTCTAAAACCTAAAACAGATGCATGAAGCGTGATCGATCTGCGAAAATGGAAACACCATATCTGTACATCCTGTTCCATTAGTCAATACTCCTCAAACGTGATAGTGTGTTTTTTCTGTAATGATAAGATTTGGACTAAACGACCCGACGTTTTATTTCATTTCTTATACTACCAACGTCTTCCATCAAGACCATTATGGTAACATATTAACAGGTAAATATCACGTAATAAATGTGGGTAATAAATTGGGTAATAAATCGAAATTAATTGGAAAATACAAAATTTGGATCACATTGAGAATAATAAAATATATTATAACATTCTCCTACTTGATCCCAATATTCCATCAAATGAAATATTAACCTAAACTCACTTAAAATTCATGCTGAAATAAAACATATGAATCACGACGATGAGTCCTCTTAAAGCGAGTATTATCTGCCGTGTATCACAATGCATTTCACCAGCTCATATGTGATAACATAACTTAATGAATAAACATTATGTTTACTACAGGTCAAACATAATTGTTTCTCTCAGAATAACTGAATGTATACAATTGTATTGAGAAAAACATTACAAATGGATAGAAGTCTCACAAATTCTTCTATATAAAGAAAATTTTACATAATTGGACCAATGCCCATTCTGAATACATTATTCTTATAACTCAGTAGTGGCATGCCTTTAGTTAATGAATCAGTTATCATCAATCCAGTGCTTACGTGTTCTATGACCACTTTATTCTCTTTAATACGTTCATTAATGGCTAAATACTTAATGTCGATATGCTTGCTTGGACAATTATTTTTTTGGTTCTCAGTCATGAAAACTACAGCTAAATTGTCACAAAATATTCTTAATAGCCTAGCAATAAAATCCACAACTCTACACCCTGATATGAAAATTTTCAATCACACACCATTTGACATAGCCTCAAAATAGGAAACGAACTCTACTTTCATAGTGGAAGTAACAATCAAGATCTATTTCGCACTTTTCTAGGATACAACTCCGCCGGCAAATATAAAAATTTATTCCAACTTTGATTTACGAAAATCAACGCAACCAAATTAACAAATTAACCTTTTCCTCGAATCCGACTAAGAAATGCGGCTCAGTTGACATAAAGAGACGCTTGAGCTACGTCGGGTCGACCTTTTCATCTAAATTGTCACGCATGAAGAGTATAAAGGGATCGATTTCATCTGCTGCCAACACAGAAGGGCATTGCGCAACCAAATGGCAGAGCTCAAGGCCACTGAGTCCAACAGATTTCAAAGAGGCAACACGAGCCCACAGCGAACCGATAGACTTCAGCCTCAAATCCAAGTCTCAGGTCACGAGAGATTCGGTCTCTCTCTCTCTCTCTCTCTCTCTCTCTCTCTCTCTCTCTCTCTCTCTCTCTCGTAAAGACGAGTTCTCGAAATAACACATAGAACGCCCCCGAAAAGGAAAGACTTTAACAAGGAATTCAATCAAATATTCAAATTGCATTCAAGGACACGAACTGTTTGACAATTTGTCTCTGAGAGTCACTCACCCGCTTTGAACTAGACATTAAATGATGAGTTGACGATTAGATGATGAGTTGACGCGGCGGCACTGTACGTGAAGTAATGGTGCTCTCAATCCGACTCTGGACGGTTGACTCGAATTCAGCAAAAGGGACGACCTTGGGGAATAGGATGTTGCGGAGCGAGGGACTGAAGCAGAAGACGGTCAGCGCTGCGAGTGGAGAAAGAAAGCGGGAGGTCGAGGGCTCACCCCATTCCTCCCCTAGGAAAAGATCTCTCCTTGCTTGGTCATTAAAGCAGGCATGTCATCCACCACAAGTAATATTCTGGACATCAAGTCCAACTGCAGACTCCAAGTCCTTAGAAAGCGAGGAACCCATTCCTACTCCAACATTAGTTCGCAGTCCAAGAAGCCCACCACCGAGAACACCATCACCTGTGCCTTCTTCCCCCAAAGAAAAACGTCCCCATAGCATCACCTTCATCATGACCAGAACAAACACCGGAAACAAAACTCATTCACGATCCCGCACCATCACCCTCGCTCCACACCTACGCTGTCGACCCTCCAATCCAATCGAGTGAATCGAACGGGCCAGAAGAAGCAGAAGTAGAATCGAAGAATCCTAGCCTCTTCAAACTCCTTAGATGTAATCGACGCTCCTGCTCCTCCAGCTGGGGATGGAGCTCGCGAGGAAGAACTTGAAAGGAGTAAGGAGCGATTTGTTGTAGGCGGACAGAGCTGAGGTAACGGGGAAATCCTGGACGAAAATTGTTCAGCGATTGTTCTTCAAGGTAACGATCCCCTAGTTCATACAGTTGTTCAGCATAAATCTGGAGGAAAAATCATAAATTTTGGATGAAATTATCCGCCGATTGAAAATTTGGCCGGACAACAGTTCACTCATTTGAAACTGTGTCGGTTACTCCGAATTCCTATTTAAAACAAACTTCATTCCATTTTTTTTTAAAAAGAAAATGCATCTACTTCAGGTTCGTAATTGAGATTTTTTTTAACTTTTTTTGGTGGGCAGGGGGTTGCACCTCCTTCTTCCCCTTTCCTCCATGGCCGATATCGAGTATATAAGCCAGGTTGCTGATTTTTCATTAAAATGCTTTGAAATTCTAAAAATCCGTTAATTGAAATCACCGTAACCGAGTGATATAAGAGAAAATTGTAATCTTTCGATATTATTACTCGCAGATAATTTCATGTCAACTTTAAAACGAATTATGAGTTCTTTTAAATATAAACTTCATTGAATTATTTCATTTAAGATCTTTTTTTTTTTTTCCATTTTGATAAAAATTGTTTCTAGCATAGATAGATGGTGTCCACTTTGTAAAACGTATACATATATAAGCCAAAATCAGTTGTTTTTTATATCAAGAAATCATATGGTGGTAGAGGCACATATAGGAGCAAGATCACTGGTTATTGATAGTTTTTACATTGGCATTATCCAAATCACATAATAAGGGAGGACAATTTACAATGGCTGAGGACAATTCATAAGTTGAAATCAGTGGTTCTTAATATTGACTGTCGCGACCTAAATTTCGAGTGAACCACCTAAAATTAGGCTAATGGATTACTTAGCTCAAGCTCTTCTAAGTCCATACCAATTCACAACTTGAGTTTAAATTTTTAGCATACAAAAAGGAGTCGTCACTAATCAGTTTACGGTAGGTCGATTAGACACCTAGGTAAAATAATGGGAGAATTATTTTACTTCTACGAACTAGAGATTTTGGGTACGAAGACTTGGTTACACTAGACTTTTCTAATGCCCTTTCGGTACCTTTCTCTTTTATTTTGAAAAAATGTTTGGCAAGCAGTTTGAATTAATTTTAATTCATTTCCCTAACATGTGAGGCGATCATGCGGATGCACAAACCATCAATTTAGCACTCAAGAAAGCAAATGAATAAATTGCAAAAACTTACCTCATAGCAATGAAAGCATCTACAATATTAGATGTTAGATCAGAACTCACATCGACGATCTTATATATGATTTCTAATTAACACGCAATCACTCAATTTTTATTTTCACTTTATTTAATGAGAGTCATGCAATGCACGCTACTAATCTAACATGAAATAATATGACATAGCAACATGACCTAAACTATATGACATGAGTAAATAATTCCTAAAGAAATGCAATAATTAAATGCAATCTAAATTAACCAATTGACCTAATTTTAATGACGGACGATTTCTAATTAAATGACCCTAACAAAAATCACTAAATGACGTGCATTTCATAAACCTAATTCTATATGTCGTACACATGATATTTCTAAAAAAAATGCAATCTATCTAGAAGAAATTATCTAAACCTATAATATGCAATCCTAACATGCAATGACGTGCCAAGAATGCCCTACTTCTATATGCATGATATTTATTATTTTTTTAATAAAATTCGAAATTTAAAATTGCCACATAATTAAACATGCAACTTAAATCAAACAAAAACTAACATCCTAAATGAATGCATTTTTTTTGGATTTTTTTATTTAACAAAATAAAATTGATTCAATCAACATGATGGCAAATCAAATAAGATAGGATCGATATCCACAAATTAAATCACGAATTGAATCTCGGACATGAGATCAGATTGTTGATTTTTTGCAAGAGATTACGAGTCAGATTTCGGGCGCGAAAATCGGACTGTCAATCCCTAATTTGATTAGCTATTTCATGTCGGAATCTCAATTATACATTAAGAACTGATTCTACAAAAAAATAACATAAAATAAAATAAGATAAATAAGTAAAAGAAATAAAATAAAGTAAAAAAAAAAAAAAAAAAAAACTACCTAAATTGATTTTCCCTTTTTTCTTTTGTTTTTTTCCGCAAGCAAGGCTTGTGCTCGTGTGGTGGATCACCCAAGGGTGGCTGTTCGTCGGTCCGGCAAGGGCGTCGCGGTCGGAGCTCCGGCGAAGGTCCGGCGAGGGGGAGCAGCGCGCGGCGAGGGAGGAGCAGCAGCTCCGCGTTCGGGTGTTTCGGGTCTGCTGGCGTCAGGTACTGGCAGAAGCAAACGGCTGCGGGGATGGCGGTCGTTGACGACGGAACTGCACGGGACGAACGCCAGCCGATCACAGATGGGCAAGCGGCTGGGACGTTAGCGCTCGAGCAGAGGAACAAGGCGCGGGCCGGCGCGAGGTGCAGGCGAAGCGAGGAACGGCGGAGCAGAACCAGCGTCGATCGGCACGGGAGACAGCAGGCGGAGGCACGGCGGAGCTATCAAACACTGGGGTGGGCAGATCGTGTCAAAGCAGGGGCAGCGGCGTCGCAGGGAGAACGAGCAGTGAGATCGTCGCAGGCGGATCAGCAGGGTGGCAATGGTGCGCGGCGGGGCTGCGCGTCACGGCGAAACCGGCGAGACGGCAGTGACCGGCGAGCAGGGACGTCGGATCGCTGGATCTGCGCTAGGCGATCGTGGACGACCGGCGGAGTAGCGAAGCAGCAGGGCGAGGTCGCGGTGGGCTTCGGCTGAGGGCAGAACCGAAGCGGTGTCGCGGTGCAGCAAGGCAGTGGCTTTGTCGGACTGGCGGAGCTTCAGCGTCGGCGGGGCAGAGGTTCGGAGGTGGAGCGGCGAGGCGGCGGCGCTGGTGCAGTGAGAGGGACAACGGCGACTGGCGGACGGCGGTGGCGACCGGCGCACCATCGAGGGGATCGGGCAGCCAGGGTCTCCGGCGAAGGAGTCCCCCGAAGAAGACGATGCAGCCCTTTTCTCTCCTTTTCTTTTTTTCTTTTTTTTTCTCTCACCTGTCTCTCTTACTCCTCTCTCTGCAACCTGTCGCGCACTTTCTCTGCAGAAGCAAAAGCTTCTTTTGCTGTTGACTTTTCTCCTCTTCCCCAAAAAGTTTTCTTTTTTCTCAAAGGAACGAACGGAGAAAACTCTTTCTCGTGTTGAATTTTTTTTAACCTAAAACTCCATAGAAGCCCCCTTAATGTGGCCGTGTATTCAATATGTGACCCCCCTAAAATCCTAGGTGCTTTAATTTATTTATAGGCCACATATTAGGATTTTAATTTTTCTAAATCGATATCTATGAAGATTTCTTTTCCAAATGCAATATTTGCTTTTATAAACGCAATATTTTCTTTTCGGAACACAATATTTATTTTTGAATTGAAATCCTACAAAGATAAATCCGTAAAATCTTCCTGAGGATACGGGCTTGGGCCAATTTACTCCTTTCGTGAGCTTAGTCCAACTTATCAAATTAAAGTTCTGAACCATCAATTAAACCCATTTATCACCGACTCACCGTAAATGCAAATTAAAAATAAATGTTCCTAAAACTACATGCTATGCAATTAATTAAATTTTTTTAGGGATAAAATTAACCTCTAATTTTTTAATGCGATAAATAAATGATCAGATCGCCAAAATTTAGGTGTCAACATTGACAAATCATAAGCCGATAGTAACCTGTTAAGTAGCAAGATCGCATGTTATTATTAGCTTTTCAATTGAAATTGCCCTAATCACATAATGAGAGGAAAATTCTCGATGTCTATCACCTTCATCACCGTTTTTGTCCTTGCTCTCTTACCAATTTATTTATCCAGTTGGAGGATGCAAGAGAGAAAAACCACAAGATATACAAGGACACAACATCAACCTTAGAGCTAGAAGAAGACAACCTCGAAAATAAGTCCCTCCCAACATGATATTAAGTTGCACGCACAAATAACGAGTACGTAAAAATCTTTTCCGGTCAAACTGAGGATGGTTCTCTAAACATCATTGCTACCTCCAAATAGAAAATTAGTGAAAATTGTCAAAGCGCTTAATGGAGTTGAGAATGTTTATAGAACCATCTTGGCTTTGTCATTGTTCGCTGGCTCATCCCGTAGGTAAATAAGCATTTTTTGAGGCATTTGAAGTTTACTAATATCTCCTTCAAGCATTTCTAGGACTTTGCTCATTGAGGGCAAATGGTCAAGGTTAATTGAATATACCAAAGTGCAACTATTATCATCTTTTTTATCACCTTCCTTTCCTGTTTTGCAACTTCTTCCATTTCAACACTTTTTCCTTCATTGACTGGTCGAACCCCCACAACGAATTTGGCTTGAGTGTTCCACAATGGCATTTACATTTTTCCTTGTACCTTCCATTTCCATGAGCAACATCCCAAAGCTATAGACATTTGATTTATACACTACACGACCAATGTTTTTTGTGGAACAACGTGAGCACCATCTATCCCAAGATTCCTCTTGCAGCAGTCAATGCTACTATGCTATTAGAAGTTGAGTAAAGTTTCACTAGTCCAAAGTTAGAGACTTTTAGAGCGAAATTTTTGTCTAAAAGAATATTGTGAGACTTGATATAAAAGTGTAGTATTTGTATGTCATACCCCTGACGTGGGTATTTAATCCCCCTCGCCACCCCAAGAGCAATCTCATATATTTTCATGTAATCAAGAAATCTCATATATTTTCATGTTATCAAGAAACTTATCACCTTCCTTAGTGAAGATCCATTTGACATGAGATCATACACAAGAACCTATTTCAAGCCTTCATTCACTACATTAACATGGTGCATTCTTCTGACAGTAGCCACTTCATTGAAAAAATTTTGACCTGGCCTTAGACTATTTTAAAATCTGGATGGCAATTACGTTGCCACTTCCAAGCATTCCTTTGTACATAGAACCATACCTCCCTTCACCTAGTTTGTCCTCAAAATTTCTAGTGATCTTCATGAATTTGAGTAAGAGTACCTTATGGGCAAAAAATTGTTATAAATGTGCAGAAATTCTTCAATGTTTTTGGTCATTGCTAAGTGCCTTCTTCTATTGTTGAAGATTAGAAATATCACAACAAATGGTGTCTCGATTACAAACTTTGCTACATAAAAAAACATTGAGGAAAACTTTGATAGCTTGGAATAGCTTCTTTTTCTTTTATTCTTAGAACAAATCATTTCTGCATACCTACTATAAATACAAAATCTGAAATTGTCCAAAATGCAATATCATATAGGTAGGATACCTGCGGAAGGGATGAAAGATGTGAAAAAAAAAAAAAAAGACGAAAAGAAATATGGAAAACAAAACTCACGAGGAAACGGAGTAGTAGAAAACTATTTTGCACAAGTTTTGTCCAAAAGAATATGAGTGCATGCGTGCATTTGCAAATAAATGGAAATAATAAACTCGTTTACATAGATGATAGACGATATAAGAAACTCCCTTTGCATTGTCAGCAGTCAACAAATATTGAGAAACAGTAATTTTCATTATGAATTAATAACTTCGTTCCTACTGTCGTGACCCTCCAGAAAAGTCTCAGTAATTTGGCGTGACGATTCAGCGGCAGCGTCCGTGGGGCAACCAGCATGTTACACCTCGGCAGTAACGATGGTTCAGCAATAGCAGCGATCATGCATGATGAGGATTGAATGAAGGCGGTGAGAAGGGGATGACTACATCTTCAAGGGGGCAAGCAAACACCAGCAGAAGCATGAATGCCACCGTAGCTCTTATCTAATGTGGAATAGACAAACTGAATCGATCTTCTGTTGAACTGTACAATTAGAGAAACAAACTACTTAAACCCTTCGGGGACATCACCACATAACATGCTTGCTCTCTTGTAAAGCAACGACTTACAAACTCGGCAAACCTATGAGCTCAAGCGGCCACCCGCCAGACAAATTCTACTTGCTCAAACCAAGGGCACTTAGCTTGAAAAAGATCACTCCAACCAACTGGAATTGGCTCCAAGAATCTATTTCCACTGAAGTCCAGAACGATCAAGATGCTCATCTCCATCGTTTGCTCCAGCAAACTACCGATGAAGTTATTGCTTCTCAAAATTTCAAAGCTTCAAGTCCCCATGAGAGATTACTGATACTTGCAGGAACTAAACTGGAGAAAAGATTACCTCCAAGAGACAAAAAAATTCTCAAACCTCTGAATTCACCTGAGAATTAAGAAACCTTCCAGGTAATTCCATTCACTTCGAGATAAAGCATTTGCAAAGCACTGCAGTTTCGCATCTCAAGGGCTCCACTAAAAAAGTTATTCCTCATACTCAGGTCCTTCAGTCCGTGTCTGCTCCGAGCGAAGCTATTCCTTCGAGGCATATCATCAAACAGTCACCGTGCAGTACCCATCTGGCCTCATTGGATCAATAGCAAAGAAAGTTTCCTCATACCTCATGACAGAGAGAACAAGAAAAATGTCTTCCCCTGAAGGAGGCATAAAGATTCCTATTAGTCGCGGTAGATAGACGTGCCCCGGTTCAATCAATAGAGCTGTACCTGTTTCGAATGTCCACAGCCGCTTCATTTGCCACTATAATAACTTCCGCCTGAAGGTTTGATAGAATGGATAAATCATGCGATCGTAAGGATCATGGAGTTGTGAAGATCCAACCGTTCAGGTTACTTAATCATTTTTCGCCAATGCCAGAAGGCCGAACCCGCTGGCACAGAGTCGCGATGCCACGTCGCGCAGCATCAGGCGCATAAGAGGCGAAGGAGAATAAGGATATCGGCGGCTGGAACGCGAGAACGCCTGAGCGTGCGATGAGCGTGAGCCGCGGATCGTCAAATTCCTACCATTGAGCTCGAGAGCTTCGTCTATGGAAGCTGACCTTGCTGAGGAGAAGATGACTCCATTAAAAAAGGAAACTTTCAGTCCTGTAACTGAATTCCGGCGATGGAGAGAGAGCTTGAGTTGGAGATGGTGGATGGTCGTCCTTGTCTGGGCAAGGGCTACCGTGCTTGATGGGCTTAATGGAATTGGATCTCACCAATTGCGTTAAAGCCCAAATGGAATGAATGTGGCCGTACTCCATGAATCGTTCCTTGAAAATGTATATTTGATTAGTTCGTAAAAATTCATGTGTCAATACCTACTATAGTTACATAAATACAATTTTTCAAGGAAATTGTCAAAAGAGTGTCTCATGAATTATTAGTTAAGCGACCAGTTAAGGAACATATTAAGACAAAAGGAAAATCTTAACTTTATGCCAACATGAAAGTAGTCATGATTGCTGTCGCTGATGAAATACATTGCTTGGAAACATGACAATTAGGCACTGTTTGGTAACCATCCAAACAATGCGTGATCCCGATTTTTGTTTTAGAATCGGTTTGAGACGAGAATCGCATTTGGTAAAATTTTTGTTCTTAGGACCACATTTGTTCTGGGAGGAGAGTTGGGAAGAGAATCAAGAATTAAAAAAAAAGTTGATTCTTGTCCTAACAAAATTGAGAATCAAAACTCTTCTTCTTCTCTTTTCTTCTTCTTCATCGACCGCCATCCCGTGACCGCCGCCGCCACCGCCCACCGCGCCGCCGCCCCCGCGTCCTCCGCCGCCCGCCGCCATCCTCCGCCACCCGCCGCCGTCCTCCACCTTCGGTCACCAGCAACTGGTCCAGCGAGCTCGCCGGAGGCTCGCCTCACCGGTGGCCACGCGGGCCTCGCCGGGGCTAGGCGAGGCCTGCCTAGCCCTGGCGAGGCTCGCCCAGCCTCGCCGGTGGCCAGGCGGGCCTCGCCCAGCCCCGGCGAGGCCCGTGTGGCCACCGGCGAGGCTCGACCTCGCCAGATCTAGCGAGGCCAAGCCTCGCTGATGCGCTCGCCCAGCCTCGCTGGTGGCCAGGCGGGCCTCACCTAGCCCCGGCGAGGCTCGCCCAACCCCGCCGGTGGCTAGGCAAGCCTCGCCCAGCTGCCGGCGAGGCTCGGCCGACGAGGGCCGGTGACACTCCGATGAGGTTGCCGACCCTCGTCTGGCCGGTCACCCGGACTGGCGACCGGCCTGAAGAAGAAGAAGAAGAATGGGAGAAAAAAGGAAAAAAAAAAAAGGAAAAAAAAAGGAAAAAAAGAAAAGGAAAAAAAGAAAAGAAAAAAAGGAAAAACAATATAAAAATTATTTAAAAATTAAAAGAAATTGATTTGGAACAGAATCAATTAACACGGTACCAAACGTAATTCTATTCCAGAATCAGAAATTTTCGACAGTTACCAAACACATATTTTTACTCAGAATCAGTTCCCGGGAATAGAATCAAAAATAATTATTTTTTGTCAGAATTTGTTCCCGGGAACAGAATTGTTACCAAACGCGCCCTTATAGTGCACATTCTAGTCCACTACCTTCGGATTATATGCAGCCGTTTGCTGAGTGAAAACTTGTGAGGAAGACCTATTGCTTTCCCTATTCTGACAAGTACAATGCCGTATGAGGAGAAGCCTTGCAGAGGAACTATATGGAGATAAGATGTACAGTAGGAACGATGCCCCATTTGATAGAAAACATTTTCCTCGCCAAAAAGTCGATGCAATACTTGCGAATGCTTGATCATTGCATGAACCCCTCAAGGATCATGCCTCTTGGTTTCAAACCGTTGTTTGCTCACGAAGGCTGCTCTTGTTTCTTCTCAATCACCAACTTCCCAAATTTATCCACTCTGGAACAGTCTGGGAAATGTTGAAGCAACAGCTGACATGAACTCGCATAGTTGAACTTGACGATGTAAAAGCACAAGAAATTGCCACATCCAAAAATGTAGACTAACTATAAGTCGGAGGCATTACATGCAAAATTTCCAAAACAAAAACCATACAGAATATTCAGCTAATGAATGAATTATGGGGCATCAGGACTGCTAATCGGGAACGCTCAGGATAGAACAGAACATACATATCTAGTGTCCGAAAATGGCACATTCCAGGAAAATCCTAAGGCGAAGCATGACTGTTTTCAATTCCATGAATCATATTGCTGAGATATTGCGAGCTTCATTTGAGGTCTTCTGCTTGGTATTCCGATGGTAGGAGAACCAAATCTATATAAATTTCAGGACATGATATTTACATTGTTGGGCTTGCTAGGAAAATAATAGAATCCCAGTTCAAGTAACATAGGAACAAAGGAGAAAGTCTAAAATGGAGATTCAATTTAGACAATGAATGAGACAATTTAAGAAGCATCGTCGTCAGTAGTCATTGCATGAGAATGTTTAGTCCATAAAATGGTGGAACTGGTTTGCATCCCTTAGGACCATACATCTTCTGGTTGCCATGGAGATATACTTGATCGCAGAATGACAATCTCCGCAAATGCGGAGATTCTGAAACACCCTGATAGATTTTGGACTGGAGTGCTTATAAGGCTAAAAACAACAGCAATTTTTTCACTGTTCTGGAGCAAATATTTTTCCTTTTGTCCCTCCTCCACATCATGAAGAACAAATTCAGTAGTCAGAACATTACCCAGTTTCTCAATTCAACTAGCCAATCGGTCTTGTCATAAATCTCCTGTGCCTTTGGGCGTGAAGTGTCACCCACGTATGTTACCTGTGAACGTTATTTTTCACTTAAATCCAGCTACAACTGGCTTCTTTTGTAAGATATTTCAGTTTCATCTTCTTTCTGATTGCTGCTGCATCTTCCCAAGACCACGCGAGGCATGAATATTTGATAGCAAAACATAAGCAGCAGGGTAGTCCGGTTCCTACTAACATATAATTGCTGCAGCTTGTTTTGCAAGTTCAACATTGCCGTGAACTCGGCAAGCTCCAAAAAATGTACGTCAGACCTGACTAGTGTATCCGCCCTAAAAGGCATTGAATTTATAATCCCATGGGAAGGATTCCGATCCACCCAATAAGTCAACAACGCATGCATAGTGGTCAATTCTCTCATCTCACGGAAAACTCGAAAAGCAGCTTCTAGGTTTCCCCACCTTGAATACACAGTGATCAAAGCATTGGAAATGCACTGATTTGAGTCCAGCGCTGATTTTACCATCTCCCATGGATTTGCTCCCTTTCACCAATAGTGCCGATACAGGCAGCGCCACCTAAAAGGCTGGCAAATGAAGAAGCGCCCCTTCTGATTCCTCTCTCCTCAATTTCATGTAGCAGTTCAAAGGCTTATTGGACTCCAAGCTCTTGGCATAGGCATCCACAAGGGCATTATGAGAAATTAAATTCTTTTCAAATAGTGTATCAAAAGCTCTCTGAGTGTCTTCCATGTGGTGCGACTGAGAATATGTGCTAATAAGAGAATAAGCCACGCAAGTATCACCAGCAAAGCCCAATCTTGTAGCTAGCGTGTATATTTGTATCCCCATATCTACATCACAAGTACTTCCACATGCCTTGAGAACACTAGCAAATGTGAAATGGTTTGGCCTCATGGGACCTTTTATCATTTCCAAAAAGAGTTTGATACTTCCCGTGATTATCGCTGTCTAAGACATCACGTTATGATCTTGCACCCGATCAAAACACCTTTCTCCAATCATTAAGCAATCCACTAGCTACACACTTCACGTACATGTCCACCGAGCTGCATCTAACACAGACATCCGAAGCCAATCCAGACCGTATAACCCAGAATTGCAACTGCAACCCCAGCGATTGCAACTCCAACTCCGAACTTGCTGACAAAACAGCTTCGAGTGTAGATCTATCTGCCACAGTCCCACTCACAAGCTTATCGAGAAACAAATCAACAGCTTTCTTGGACAACCCACCGGAGTACATCTTGTCATCATCAAAATCCAAGCAACCACACTCCTCTCGGGCCTTTTCTCGAACACCTTACGAGCTGAAACAAAATCAGCACTAGCCTTCGCAAACATGTCAATTAAAATGCACACCCAACGCACACATCATAATTTACGTAGCCGCTTTTGATTATAAACCAGAAATTTGCATCACCAATTGATGCATTCTCCGGAACTGAACAAGCTCGAATAACCGCCGCGAAACAATAATCGATAGGGAAAAAAACCATCTTCAAGCATATGAAGGAAAGTTTCAACCGCTTCTAACTCCAAGAAACCAAGTCCCTTTTCTGACCCATGTCCATAAATATCCTCCCGGCCTCGGCCCAGTCATTGCATTTCGAGTAGAGACTGATGAGCGAGTTGAGAATCCCCGAAGTGGGCCTCGAGCTGGTAGCGAGCCAGCGCGCGATGGGCCCGCCTCCGAGAGCGAACAGACTTGAAGAGGAGAGAGAAGGTGCGGAGGTCGGGATGGGACCCATCACGGCACATGAGGTCGGGGTGGGAGATTGCTCCAGGGAGGTCGCCGCCGCGGTGGTGGGGGAGATGAGGTCTTTATACTTTTCTTAGTCTGGCGCATGTAGCTTCTCCAATGTACCAAACCATTTTCAAGCCTATCCAACAAATCGTATGCCATCAGCGGGTTCCACAAGTCGGTCGGGTTTGGGTGCCATGCCACCAGTGGCGCTCACGGGCTTGCATGCCAATTCCCTGACTCCCTCTGAAGCAACCCAAACAGAAGAAGATACGTTTCCCTTCCCCAAGATCCATGTATCACGAGAACACCACCCCAAGATACAATATGCGTGATTCACCTGTTGCATTTTTATTTTATTTTGTCAAAACCAACGTGTCATCGGTCTCACATTGATTAAATGGGAAGGATCATCCTTAATTAAACTCAATCTCATCGTCACATTGGGATGAAGAAGAAATTAGTGGAACACCGGATAAAGTTGACCAATTTTCCAATTCAATCAAGGTTTCACCTTTGTCATACGCAGCACATGATGGCTTGGGTATTGAAGTGGCTTGGGAGGCATTCGCAGCTTAACGGAAGGATCATGCACACCAAGTTACAAATTTTAAGACTTAGATGAATAAAATGAAAGTTTTAAAACTCAAATGTATTATGTTGACAAGTTGCGAGACTTTTCTAAGTAATTGTCCCATTTTCTCTTGATCATTTAAAATTTAGAGCTAATGTGACCTTCAAGACCATATGATTGCCCCATCGCTATTTTCTCAAGAATTTGATCAATTTTCGATCCAAGTAAATGAATTGCGAAGAAAATAAAATTTTATTGCAATTGGTGAATAAAGAATTTGAATTTGGGCGAGCCAAATGCTGTGCGACTTCTAATGCAATAACCACAAATAAAAACTACTCAGTGACCTAAGCAATCGAGGAAAAAAGAATGATTTACACCGAGTCAAGGAGGACACGGGCCACTAGCAAGTATATGTAAGATGGTACGTTTCGCAGCCCTCTTTGATGAATATTCTACAGAAAACGGGTGATTTGGTTTATAGATGATTGACTGAATTAGCTAGAATTCAAATTGGATGAACATATAGAATACACTTCCTAAACACGGTTACATCCCATATAAAAGATTGTATGGACCACACATGGTGAAACTATACATGAAGTACAATAACACTCCGACCGAAAAATAAATAAAAAAAAGAGTACAATATCACAACAGTAAGCTAAGAGCTAGAAGAAGATGAAATGTAATCACTGGGAAACTAAACTAGCTCACCTCCCTCCCAACATAACATTACGTTGTGGGGAACAAAGCTTTTCCAATTAAACTGTGCGTGGTTCTAAACACCACTGCTATCTCCAAATGGAAAACTAGAGGAAATTATGGGAGTACTTGATGAAGTTGAAAATGTTTCTAATTCCATTTCAACTCTGTCATCGCCAATTGGCTCATTTGGTGGGTAAATAAGCGGTTTCGGAGGCATTTGAATATTACCAATATCTCTTTCAAGCATTTCTAAGACTTTGTTCATTGGAGGCCGATGGTCAGGAACTAATTGTATACACCAAAGTGCAACTATTATCATCTTTTTCATCACCTCCCTTTCCTCTCCTACAATTTCATCCATTTCAATACTTTCTCCTTCATTGATGTGGTCATATACCCACAACGGAAAATAAATTTGGCTCGAATGTTCCACATTTACATTTAAATTTTTCCTTCTACCTGCCATTTCCATGAGCAACATCCCGAAGCTATAGACATCTGCTTTATAAGATACACCACCGAGGGTTTTGTAGAACAGCTCAGGTGCCATATATCCCAAAGTTCCTCTTGCAGCGGTCATTGAAACTATGCTATGATCAACGGGATAAAGTTTCGCGAGTCCAAAATCAGAAACTTTCGGCAAGAAATTCTTATCTAAAAGAATGTTGTGAGGCTTGATATCAAAGTGGAGTATTTGCCTATCACACCCCCGATGTAAATATTCAATCCCCCTCGCCACCCCAAGAGCAATCTCATATATTTTCTTATAATCAAGAAACTTATCACCTTCCTTTGTGAAAATACGCTTATCTAAAGATCCATTTGACATGAAGTCGTACACAAGAGCCTGTTTTGAGCCTTCAAAGCAAAAACCAATGAGTTGCACTATATTAACGTGGTGAATTCTTCCAATAGTAGCTACTTCACTAATAAAATCTTGGCCATGGGCCTTGGATTGCTTTAAAATCTTGATGGCTACCTCGTTGCCGCTTCTCAGCATTCCTTTGTACACGGAACCATAACCCCCTTCACCTAATTTGTACTTAAAATTTCTAGTAATCTTCTTGATATTCGAGTAAGAGTACCTTATGGGCAAAAAGTTGTTATGAGCCTGCAAGAATTCTTCAATGTTCTTGTCCATTGCTATGTGCCTTCTTCTATACTTGTAGATCAGAAATATCGCAACAAATGGCATCCCGATTACGAATTTCACTACACAAAAAACAACTGAAGAAAATTTTGATAGGTTAGAATAGTTTTTTTTTTTTATTTCCATAATTATTGTAAGAATAAATCATTGTGGCTTACTTAATAGTACTAGTAAATCCCAAGTTGTCCAAAATGCAATATCATCTAGGACACCTGTGGAACGAATGAATGATGTGAAAAATAATTAAAGGGAAAAAAAAGTTTGGAAAGCAAAAATCATAAGGAAACAGAGTAGTAGCAAGCTACTTTGTATAAGTTGAATTTATTGTCTACAAATCAAGAAAAACAAAGCTTTTCATTTTTAACGAATAATTTTGGTCCTCCTATCGGTACATGACTACAATTTTTTAAGGATTGTTAACGAGTGTCTCTTGGCTTATTGGTGAAGTAAATAATTAAAGAACTAATTAAGAAAATGAAAAAAAAAATCTAAATTCTACGCCAACAGAAAACTAAATTGAAATTCTATGCCAACAAAAAACTAGTCTTGTGGTGGGTCGCACGAGAATCCTTTTTCTTTTCTTTTCATTTTTTTACAATACAGATTTAGCCCTTCTGTGGAAAGAAATTATAATCTAGGCACATGTATACATTGACGTACACTATCGTGTATATTTTGTCATAATTTTCTTGGATATTAGATATCCCTTTCATTTTCCAGTTTCAAAGAGAAAGTAGCTAGTGAAAGAATATACAGAATCATGCGAAATTACGGTGAAATTTCAATGTCGATCAATACGTACCACCATAATAGTACGCGGATGCACAAAACTGACCTCCCCCGCAGTAGCTAACATATAAGCGCTTGGAAAAAAAGTAGCGATAGAGATGTAAGTAGTTATAGATATCATAGTAGTAAAAGGAAGTTTTCTTCCATGAAAATATATAATAGTTGAGAACGAATCCATCGGCCATGATGTTATGGATTTGCTTGTAGTTGAGAGAGCTATTATGAGCCTGCCCACCCCCAAAATCTTGTGACGCCCATGTCCAACTGCTAATGGTGCAAAAATCCCTAACATCTGATACATTTGGATTGACCAAAGCATACAAGTTCCAATTCGATGATGTGTTGGTAGAGTATGACCCCTCAATGCATGGATCGATAGAGATGTAAAATGGAGAACTAACCGTTTTTGAGCAATTCACAATGACCGATATATTCTTGTAGGACAGGCTGCGGTATGGGTTGTCTAGAGTGGAAACTCTATGAAAGTCATACAATGACAATGAATGATGGGGGAGAGACAAGCAGTTATCTCTTTGCAGCCCGCTGTCAACCAATCTGATTTGTCGTCCAGTATAATTGATAAACCGCACATAGTATTGACCATTAAGGAAGTTTAAAATAGTGCGATTATCTTCACAAGCCAGCTCGAATTTCGATATACCACATCCCTTCCGGTAACTCTTCAGTCGAAATGGGAAGCTTATATTACGAACGTCACCACAAGATGAAGGAATGCACCGTTGACTGCTCGACTCAACATTGCTAGTCATCGCTAGAAATAAGACAAGAGTGAGTAGCAACACTTGACAGATATTCATAGAGCCAAGAGCATTAATCATGCCTCTGTTTGTATTTGGGCAAAGAGAAATTGGTAAAGAATTGCTTGGTGTGTGTGGAGGAGGCGCAATACAAAAAGATCAGACAATCTTTGTTTGATTTGGAAACTTGGGAGTTGCCTGATCTTTATAGAAAAATCCCAAGTCAGTCAACTGAACAAATGTATGAAGTCAAGCAATTAAAGAGGTGGACCCAAACTGAAGTCACAGTATTATGGGTACTTGGATGGCGGTCAGTTGAGGTACCTTGCCATAAGGCATGCCACCAAGTAGAGCACCTTTCACCCTCCCTCACTAATTCCAGGTGTGAAATGCTATTATACCTACCTACCTTATGGTAGATAGAATCGAAGTCCTGACATAATATCTACCTTCACCATCATGAGGCCTCCTAATTTCCTCGTGTTTCTTTATCTTCCCCACAAGGAGGGAATACGAGGGTGGCATTACACAGTCTCCCATTCTAAGGTGGATCTCTCGCCTGTTTCTCCTCATTGAGCTTTTTAAGAATCTGCTTAGATCGAAAGTTTCATTATTAGGGGAACCTATTCAAAGGATCTTTTTACACATTTGATCTTTCCTTCTCCACTATATCCACTTTGCTTCCACTTTCTCCTCGTGACTGTGGGGTCTACATCCCATCACTATCTTTCCACTTCTTCTCCACCTTCTTAGAAATTTTTACATTCTATCATCGGCGCTTGATCACTTAGATATGTATTCCATATTTACTAAATTAAATCACAAACTTTTAATGTGATTCCAATTTCTTACAAGGTCAAATCAAATGTAATTCCAATTCTTTACAAGGTCGAATCATTTCATGGAATAAATAATCAGTATAAAAAAAAAAAAAAAAAGGATCTCATATAACAATGATACATATAGACGGTGTCATCATTAACCTAGCCATGAACGAATGCATATTCTGTCGCGCAAATCTAAGAAAATCCTTATATGAAGCTAAAATGTATAAATTGTAGTAAATACCCTCTCTTGTACTCCGCTTAAAAGCATAATAATATATATATCCAAACTATAATAGTATTCTTGCAATGCGCATGGGAAGAATGATAGCCGTTGCTATTACTGCTATATAAAGATGGGACCCATGTGGGGACAATTTGAAGCAATAGTGGGTGGTAATGACTTTGTTCATCGGACATATTTTACTTCTTTATTGAAAGTTTTCTCACCCAAAGGATGGACGTGGCAGAGATAGGGGATATAATTGTTAGCCAGAATCATAAGGGAGACATGCTTCAAGAATTATTGAAGACAAAAGCAACCCCGATAGCCTGTGATGTGGATTGGACATTAGTGCGTGCAGTTGGTGCAATCATTTGAAACTAGTGATATCTCTTTTGATCTCCACTTCTATTTAACTCTGGTGGATTGATACAATGAACAAAATTAGCGATGAGGGGAAGAAAACTTCAGTTTGACTATTAAATAAGATTTGTTAAGTGGTGCGAGGGTGAGTTAGGGCCTATTTGTTAAAAAAAATTTATGTTCCCCAGAACAAAAATTTCTATTCTTTTGTTCAAGGGAACGAAAAAGAAAAGAAACGTGTTTGGTAAAAAAAAAATTTATCGGGAACAAAAAGTAGAAAAAAGTAACTTCTTGTTCTTGAGAACAATTTCTAGAATTAATTTTTATCTCTCTTCTCTTTTCTTCTTCTCTTTCTTCTTCTTCTTCTTCTTCCCGAGAACAATTTCTAGAATTAATTTTTCTCTCTCTTCTCTTTTCTTCTTCTCTTTCTCTTTCTTCTTCTTCTTCTTCTTCTTCTTCTTCTTCTTCTCCTTCTTCTCGGCGAGCTCGCTAGACTTCGCCTAGCCGGCGACCGGCCAAAGAGAAAAAGAAAATGGAAAAGAAAAAAGAAGAAAATATAATAAAAGAATTAAAAAAATTAAAAAAATTAAAAAAATCTAAGAATCCTACCGAACGTATTTTTATCCTAGGAATAGAAATTTAAGAAAGTTACCAAACACGTTCTTTTGCTCAGAAATTGTACTCGAGAACAAAATCAGAAAAAAAAATCATTTTTCTTAAAAAATTGTTCTTCGGAACAAAATGGTTACCAAACGTGCCCTTATTTTATTGAACTTTGCGCCCAAAAAATGAGTTTTTTTTTTTTTTCAAAAGTAGGAAAGCAAAAGAATCGACAAACTTACTTTTTGAAAGCCTTGAGAATCATGCTCTCTCTTTTAATTATAATCGGTTACAAGACTTTTGTCGTGTCATATGTAGCCATTAAAAGGGGTGTAACAATTGATAGAATCATATTAGCGCGTCCTGACACTCATTAAGAATGTTGAAAATAACGATTATATTTTATATATGAAATGCATGTTGTAAATTGAACAGAAGATAGGAATTATCTATTCCTATCAGCACGTAACCAAACTTTTACCTTAATCAAACTGGTTGTTTTCTAATTCTTGATAGGTAATCAGTAAATCTGAATCGATCTATTCTAAGAAACTTTTTAACAACATTACTACATGAGACTATACTAGTATACTGACTATTTGCCGAAATGGTATATTTTTACCCAAAAGAACAAATCAGTGGGTTTATTCGACAAGTAAATTCTTGCTCCATTATCAATTTTTCACCTTCAATAACTAGCGATTAGCAAAGAAACATGCGATTCCATGAAAGCACAATGATGATGCAAATAATGGTAGACATCCTTTTATTCGACAAGATCACAACATAGAGAAGAATGGGCATCAGCTGTACACGAATTGTTTTATAGCGAATGGATTTTTGTCATGTCCAGGGATCTCATGTTTTATTACCATTAGAATGGTACCTGTTCTTTTCGAGAGCCAATGCGCGACTGACAAGATGATGGAGTTGACGTGAATCTTTACCACGACTGATCACACCCTCTTAAGTGAACACTTAAATGGAATTAGTCTCCTAAATCACTAGAAATGTTTTAAAACAGAGGTATTATGTATAAATATCATCAACAAAGCCTAAATTAAGTCACAAACTTTAGATGTAATTCCAATTTCTTACATGGCTGAATCATTTCATGAAATAAATAATTGCTTTAAGAAAAGTATCTCATATGACAATGACATATCGCACGGGATCATCATTGATCTAGCCATGAACGACTACATGTTTTGTCTTGCAAATCTGGAAAAAAAAAATCTTATTTAAAGCTAAAATGTATAAATTGTGCAATAGTTTATGTACAAAGTAGTTACATAAAATATCCTCTCCTATACTCCATTGAAAAGCAAAATCATGCACTATAATTGTATTTTTGCAATGCACTTGGCAAGAATAACTATAGTGCTTTAGTAAAAATGTAAGCTAGTACAGCTATATCAAGATGGGATTTATGTAGGGACAATTTGAAGCGAACGTGGGTTCTAATGACTTTCTTTATTGAAAATTGCATCTCCCTGATTGACGGGGCATGATACTTTCGGTTGCCTTGTCCTACAGAAAAACCCAAGTCAAGCCCGTAAAAAATGCATACAACTCAAGAAATTAAAGGAGGTGGACCCAAACTGTAAGTTCCATTCCATTATTAGTGGAGTCATGTCCAACCCTTCTCAATTGATGACCCCCTTTATTGAGCTACACATACAGCACTTCTCGGATGTTTCCACCCATTGAAAAGTCTAAAGATTTTGCTTCACATAAGATCCTTCTTTCCCCATGTTTCTTCCACTCTCTCCACGTAAACGTTGGTTCCACGTTCCTTCAACGGACAAATCCACCACTCTCGCCTAATACACTCTCTTTCTTCTTGTTCTCTTCTTCATTTTTTTTTTCCTCCTCCCTTCTTCATCTCCATCTTCTTTCTTCGCCGCATGAGTCACGATCATAGGAAAATGGATTTATAGTTTCAAGGAACAATATCATGAATTAAAACTAGCTATCCTCAAAACTACTCTTTCTCCATGTCACGACACAAGAAATCAATTTTGACGCAGTACCATAAAACCATGTTATACAAGTCCACTGATCTCACAATACAATAATTGCAAAAATATACTATCATAGAATGAAATAAAAGAAGAATTCATATATAGTTAGAGCAGAAAATAGGCTAGAATAAGAACTCACTAAATGGGCATAAAGGGTTTCGCGCCCCAGCTGTTATTTGAAAAAATATCAAGAACATTATACGGTTAATTAAGAACTTCTACACATGAGTGGGGCATGATCTTTCGATACTATTTTAATGCTTTGTTTGCGAGAGGGAGGAAAGAGGAAAAAAGAGGGGGGTGAAGAAAAATTTTCCTTTTTCCTCCAATTCACTCTGCCAGAAAATTTAGACTTTTCAAAACTACATCTGATTTGACATGATACCATAAAAACATGTCAGCATGCATCCGAATAGTTTGTTCTAATTTCTTCTCCAATGACATTTATTTATAGAATGTGGAAATTCCATGTACGATTACCAAATATATACATAGGGGAAAGATGTTTAATAAATCCTAATCAATACATTCTCATAAACTTCTTAATATTTACTATATGAAACTGTATCGTGCTATTCGCCTAGACAATAATTATTGGTTAGATAATCCTTATATGTCTTGAGCATCTCTTTGATGCTTTGAGGCATGGCCCTTCAAGTGGTAAATCCATCTCAAATGTGATAAGGCTGTTATTGTTGTTAGCTTTATACTGATTTGCCAACAATAAAAAGATCGATTTTTGGGTATTTATCACTAGAAGCACCGTGCCTGTACACGATAGCTAACCCGTTGAAACTTGGCCATTCAACCCGAATACCAGGAACATAATTGATGTTCGATCGGCAATGCAAGTCAATCCCAAGTCAACCATATCAATGCATACAATGAAACAAGCTCTGACTTGACAAAGCCATATTGGACCCAACAGATCCCTAGGTTTAGGAACTTGAAAAGAATATTACGGATTGGGAAGCAGAGACATTTGAAATTAGGGGAGCTTCCCTATTTTGTTCTAACTTTTTACTTTTTGAGTTTATTGAGCCCCTTTCAACAAAAGCTTATGGGCCCCCATTTACTTTGTTAATGATCTCTTCCCCTCACCTTTTTGTTTTTGTGTCTTCTTGCTCTCTCTTTCGTCCATTAGATTTTGCTTTGGCACTAAATAAAGGGTCTCCTATGTTTGATTGCAACAGGGGAAGAAACACAAAAAAACTTTTTAGTTGGATTGGAGTTTTGGGAAATGACTTTGTGGTGAGTGGCGATGAGGATGTAGACACCATGTTGATGTGGCTCATTGCTATGGTTGGACTCCTAAATCTTTAGCCTATGGGCAATGCATAACCAAGAAAACATTCCCATCCAGTAAGTTTTGAATCTTGAGATTGAAAAAGATAATGCAAATTCATGCATTACATCGCTTGCAAATAGAACAAGAAAGACTAGCAACACTAGAGGGATATTCATGGAGCAGATAGTATTAATTACGTCTCCGATTGTCTTTGGGATCCGATTGTCTTTGGGAAAAGATAAATTGGTAAAGAATTGGTTGGTGTGTGTGGAGGACAGAGGAGGCACAACATTAAACGATTGAAAAAAGATTGACCGAACCTCATTAGATTGGAGACTTTGGAGTCGCCTCGACTGATAGAAATGCCCAAGTCACTCGACGTGACAAAAGCATACAAGTCAAGAAATTAAAAAGGGGACCCAAACTAAAGGAACATTATTAGTGGAGTCATGTCCAACCCTTGGATATTTTACACCCATTGAAAATTCAAAGTTTCTTCCAAACTCTCTTCATGTGATTGTTGGCTCCACATTCTGTCAACAAACAAATCCATCTCTCCCCCATCACTTCCTTCTTATATACATTCTTTATTTCTTATAGCGTGTTCCCTCACCATCTTTGAAAGAATCTTATAGCGTGCTCAACAATTTGGCATAATTAGAAGCCTTTTATTTTATTAAAGTGACACTATATAGAGTGTACATCAGTCATTAATAAGTTCGAGAAAATACAAGTTCCAATTCAATAATGTGTTGGAAGATTACAACCCCTCAATACATGGACTGGTGGCGATGTGGAATGGAAAACTAATTGGCTTCAAGCAGTTCACAATGACCAATGGACCATCACGGTCCATTTTGTATGGGTTGTTTGGGTCAATATGGTGCTTGAAGTTATACACCGCCCATGAATGACAAGGATGACACGAGCAGTTATCCTTTTGTAACCCGCCATTGACTAATCTGATTAGGTGGGTGGAATAATTGATAAACTGCATGAAGTATCGACCATCACACAAGTATAGAACTGTGCACTTATCTTCACAAGCCAGCTCATTCTCTTGCTCACTGCACTGCTTCAATTCATTCTTCAATTGAAATGAATAACTTATATTGCGAATGTCACCACAATATGAAGCAACATACTACGAATTACTCGGAGCGGTATTGCTAGTCATCCCATGCAACAAAACAAGGAGGACCGGCAACACTGCATAGACATCGGTGGAGCTAAGTGTTGGAGAAAACTTCCTTATCTGTTTTGAAGTTGACAAAACGTTTCCATCAGTCTAGTCTGAAGACTTGCAGACTCTATCGTCAAAGTCTGAAGACCTCTAGACTCAAGATTTAAAGTCTACCCTCACTGATAGTTTCAGAACGACGAAGAAATGTGTCATCCAATGAAGAAGACTTATCTAGATACAAGTTTATCTTTAAGGATTTGATTCGTACGATTGAAGAATCTCTCACGGCTGGAGATAGCTTCTCGTGATCAATTATTCTTATTGAAATCAACTTGAATAATTAGATCCGTTGAGTAGTGAAGTATACTTGGAAGGTTCTACTTATGAAAACCTAGATCCCGATTGTATTGGCGAGCAGGATTAGTGGGCTATCATCACATTCCTTAAACAACTCGATATCTTCCGAATTGATTCTATCCAACGGGTAGATTGGAAGAACTCCTTTGGAAGGTGCCAATGGTTATGATGGCATAGAGGAGTATATAAGGAGGACACTCAAGTTATTCGAGTGTGTGCGTGAAAGAAGAATTCCAAAGTCTGAAACTTTTAGTTCTTTGCTATTACAATTTGTCGAGCGTAAACTGTACTCAAAAGAGTGATCAAATTCTTGTGAGACCTTGAGGAAATGTAGCAGAGTCTCTACACTGTGGAGTCAAGGACGTGATACTGTAAAATCTCTTTTATCCTTAGTGGAATCTAGCCAGTGGGCTGTCAGTGCGAGAGAATGGACGTAGGCTTGGTCTAAGCTGAATCACTATAAATCTTGTGTTTCAATTCTCTTTCCCTAATCTCTTTACTTAATTCGCAGTCTTATATATCAGCTTATGATCTTTTATATCTTCAATCTACTGTTTTATTATAAGTCGAATTAAGCTGTTAAGTCTTGCAAAAATTTCTTTAACACCTATTCACCCCCCTCTAGGTGTTCATACTAGCTTTATCACTAAGCGCATTAATCAGGTCTCTGTTTGTCTTTGGGCAAAGCGAAATTGTTAAGGAACTGCTTGAGGTATGTGAAGAGGGCACCATATGAAAAGATTGAAAAGAGATCGGATGAACCTTGTTCGATTGGAGACTTTGGAGTTGCCTTGTCCTATAGAAAAGACCAAGTTAATCCACGAATTAGGTCAAGAAATTAAAGCCAAAGTTAACATTATTAGTGGAGATGGCACCATATGAAAAGATTGAAAAGAGATTGGATGAACCTTGCTTGATTAGAGACTTTGGAGTCGCCTTGTCCTATAAAAAAGACCAAGTCAGTCAACTGGTCGGGTCAAGACATTAAAGCCAAAGTTAACACTATTAGTGGAGTAAAAGGCACGGCCTTGCGGCCAACCCTAATTGAGACCCCCCAATTACTTTCTAGGCAATAGTCTTTACATTTTCTATAAAAAAAAATAATTAATTAACCTAATGATTAACGGGCACGATACGGAATATATCTTTCTTAGCTAGAATCAAAAGGAACCCATACTTTTAGAATTGTTGACGACAAAAGCAACCACAATCGTGTTTGATGTGGATTGGAGATTTGTGCGTGCAATTGGTGCAATCATGTCAAATTATTGATATCTCTTTGATCTTCACTTCTATTTAACTATGGTGGATTGATACAAAGAAACAAATTTGTTTCAAAAAGCTATATAGGTGCAGAATAAAAAACCCTGATTTGGCTATTAAATAAGATTTGATAGGGTTGATTTGTTTGCGCAAATAAGGCAGTTTAAAATTAAGAAAACAAGAAGAATCGACAAACTTGCTTTTTGGAAGCTTGCGCGGATCATGCTTTCTCACTTTAGATTTAATTAGTCACAACACTTTTGTCATGTCTTATTTTGCGTTACCTTTGCGCTAAGAAAAAGGTGACATTGAAAGAATCATATAAGTGCATCATTCTTGACACTCGTTAGAAGTGTTGAAATAGCAACTAGACTTTTGTACAAAGCACATGTTGTAAATTCAAAAAATGGGACGTATATATGTTCCTATATATACATCCCATTTGGTTACATAGATGAATCATTTCATGAAATAATTAATTGCTATGAAAAAAGTATCTCAGATGATAATGATATATTACACGGCGTCATATCCAACCTAGCCATGAATGAATGCATGAAAAAATCTTTATCTAGAATTTAAAATGTATAAATTTGCTATACTTTACATGCATAATAGCTACAAAAAATACACTTTCCTATGGTCCGCTTAAAAGCAAAATCACATGTCCGTACTATAAAGGTATTCTTGCAAGGCACGTGCCAAGGCAAGAATGACTATAGTTGCTTGAGTATAAATTTTAGCCGTGTAGTACGGCTATATAAAGATGGTATAATACATGTAGGGACAACTTGAAGCAATACAGGATCTTAATGACTTTCTAAGCAATAGTCCTTCCATTTTCTATACAGGCACGATACGGAATATATCTTTCTTTAGCTAGAATCAGAAGGGACCCATACTTTTAGAATTGTTGACGACAAAAGCAACTACAATCATGTTTGATGTGGAATGGAGATTTGTGCATGCAATTGGTGCAATCACTTCAAACTATTGATATCTCTTTTGGTCTCCCCTTCTTTTTAACCATGGTGGATTGATACAATGAACCAATTTTGTTTCAAAAAGCTATATAGATGAAGACTAAAAAATCCCGGTTTGGCTATTAAATAAGATTTGATGGGATTGATTCACTTTGTGCAAAAAAGGGGGTTCAAAAGTAAGAAAACAAGAAGAATCGAGAGACTTGCTTTTTGGAAGCTGGCACGAATCATGCTTTCTCGCTTTTAGATTTAAGAAGTCACAAGACTTTTGTCGTGTCTTATGTTGCGTTACCTTCGCGTTAAGAAAAAGATGACATTAAAAGAATCATATAAGTGCATCCTTGACACTCATTAGAAAAGTTGAGATAGCAACTATACTTTATGAATAAAGTACATGTTGTAAATTGATCAAACTATTGGCACATAACAACTATTACCTTATTCAAACGGGCTCATATAATTAATAAATCCTAAGCAATACATTCTAAGAAACTTTTAACATTTACCATATGAAATTATACTGATCTATTGGCTATTCACTAAAACAATAGTTGGAGACTCTTTTGTTAAAGTTATTTAGGAAAGTTATTTAGGAAAAATAGGATGGTTTCTGTATCTCTCAAGATTATGTGAATATCCTCTATGATTTTACATATCTTAAGTGATATGTTATCTTATTTTAGTCTTTCATAAAACCTATAAAAAGGCTAATAATCCTCATTATGAATAAATCAAAATATATAGAAATTTCCTTATTTCTCTTTTTTCGCATTCTTCTTAACTTCTTTTGATGCTTTGAGGCACGGTGGCCTGAGTGGCAAATCTGTTTCGAATGTGATAAGTGTGTTCTTGTTGGCATTACATTGATTTGCTGAATTTCATCACGAATTATGGGTGTTTATACGATAGACCATTTGCATCTCTAATTATAGTGGCTAAAGCGCTTTAGCAGAATATGGCGAAGGAGCTGCAGACTGAAACGGCAGCTTGCGTCGACGCTGATAAAAGCGCTGTTGAGGAATTCAGCCAGTCGGCCTGTTCTCAAGAACTCTCGCATGAGTTTCCTGACAGAGCCGCAGACCACATGATTGCAATGACGGTGAAGATGTGCTTTTTGTTATCTTTTTCTTTTTTCTGTTTGTTCTTTTTCTTTTTAGGGAACATCATCTGTGTTACCCTTTACTCTTTTCTTTTTCAAATTTGGTGTTTTGGATGGCTAATATTTTGAAAATTAGAATACTTTCTTATTAAGTGCTGGAGTTGAACC
The DNA here is from genome assembly GCA_016097605.1 of Eucalyptus guilfoylei. Taxonomy (NCBI): domain Eukaryota; kingdom Viridiplantae; phylum Streptophyta; class Magnoliopsida; order Myrtales; family Myrtaceae; genus Eucalyptus; species Eucalyptus guilfoylei. The sequence goes on along the minus strand of CM027870.1, from coordinate 6,967,363 downwards.
TGCGCAGATTTTCATAGATACGTAAAAAGAAACAATTTACTAGATTGAAGAGAGTTATCCTTCTGAATGAGACAAACTTGGGGGTCCTTGGGTGGTTCGTGAAATTTAATGGTTAACTCTATTTTACGAAAAGTAATTTTGGAAGGATAAAAAACGCCACGAAATCATGCTTGTTTTTACATATATAAGTTGATATTTTATAAATTCTCGGTTTGAATCGATATAGCATTATTGCCCCCGTCCCCATGCTCTCCCCGGTCGTTGTAGTAGGGGCGCAATCCCAACAATTTACGAAGAGAACCCATCTGAAAAAGACGATTTCCGTTGGAGCTGATTCTAATGCAGATTCTATCCCCCCTCGGTTTCCGGCTCTCCTTAGGCAGCAATAGAAAAGGGGAATTGTTACGAGACTCGTTTCAGAGAATCCTCAGCAAGTTCCAAGAACATAAGTATCATCTCAAGATTGTGTTTCCACAAGACGGCACCAAAACTTTGATGCACAACTTAAGAATCACCGAATCAACCAAAACTCTTCTGCATGAATCAATCTGCATCACGGAATTCAGGGTAAGGCCGGATCGGCCCACCGGTACTCGAATTAGTTCCCACAAGAGGGAATTGAGGATCTCAATTGCACAAGAAGAGTAAGATTAGATAGTGAGGGAGGTTTCATCTTATATAGGCGCCCCCCTTAGTGAGTTGTCAAGTCGTGGTTGATAGATTGCAGCTTTGGGTGACAAATGGCAATGTAGACGCACAAATGTCCATTAGTAAAGACACTTGGTACTCCGACAATATATAGTGTTCTCCAGTGATAAAACTGATTTAAGGATTGATACACGCTAGACTTCTAGTAAGTGGAGGCACAACTGTGTCTGTTGACTAGACGAGATTTAAGAATGTCTAATCTAAAGCTGCTTGGTATTCCGAGAATATAGTACCAAGGCACCACCATGTCTGTTTTCCATTTTTTAAAATTAATTTCTTTTCTTTCTCTTTTTTTTCCCTTCTCTTCTTCCTTTAGCTAGTGGTCGGGCCTCAACGACTAGCTAAAGTCGAGGGCCGACAAGGTTGACTAGTGAGGCCAACTAGCAAGGCCGACCACACCTAGCCAAATATGGTGAGGTTAACCTCGCCTAGCAACAACAAGGTGGAGCCAACTAGAGCAAGTGAGGCTCACCTTCACCAGTGGCTAGCAAAGGCGAGCTTCATATAGAAAGGTTGATCTCGCCAATCCTTGCCTTTGATTAATTGCCAAGACCCAAATTAATTGCCAAGACCCAATGACTGACTAGAGGAAGAAGGGAAGACAAAGAACAGAAAAAAAAAAATCGAAAAACTATTTAAATATTATTAAAATTATCCACGTTAGCACCGATCACGCCACTTAGAACGACCGGTGTATATATAATGTTAACTAAAAGTTAGGATTTATTACATGAGTAATAAGACAAAGAAAGAGATAACTCACTACAATTGTCTATACATTTAAGGTAAAGATGAGATTATGCCCTCGTTTACATGTTTGCAATTGACATCTTTCTCATTGAATGCATTATATTGGAATTTACCTTAAGCAAACTAACATGGATTTTGATATGCTTTTTTCAAAAAGAAAAAGTTGGAGCATGAAATTAAATATGAGATTAAATTCTATAGCAGATATTTGTAATTTTTTTTTTTGTGCAAAAATTTCAAATATAGATCTAAAGTGTAAATATTTTCTTTTAAAAAATGATCTAAATTGAACTTTATTTTAAATAAAGTCATGAAGTAACCAATTTAATCTGAGAAAATTATTTGAACTCACTGTCTTGTTAAATGTTGGCATGGCAATTGTTTCCAAAGACTAAAACAGGGGCAATTTTATATTAAAGAAAATTGATTTTACTCTAGATCGTCATCCTGAAGAACAATTGCTAAACAAATTTTGTCCAAAATTTTCCCGCCCTCAGGTCTGTCCCGCCCATAACGAATCGCTTCTCACCCCTTTCAAGTTCTTCCTCCGAAGCTCCACCCTCCTCGGCTGGATGAAGGAGCGTTCAATTATATCTAAGGAGCTTAAAGAGGCTAGGATTCTTCGACTCTACTTCTGATTCTCTGGGTTTGCTCGATTCACTCGATTGGAAATGGAGGGTCGACAGTGTAGGTGTGGAAGTAGGGCAATGTCGTTGGCGAGGTAGTTTTCACACGTCCTAGAACCGGCGCAAGTGTTCTGATTTGTTAGAATTTCGTGCGCCTTCTTTCTTTGTTGATTGTGGATCCCTTGTGGGAATGATGGCTTCGCTCAAAGAACTCACACTTAATAATACTGGAACAGAGGACCTACCTGATTCGGTGCGGTCATTGAGCAAACTTGAACTGTTGAGTACTATGAAGTGCGTCTCCCTGACTTAACTTCCTAAATTTGTTGGTGACCTAGAATTTCGAGGTGTGTCTCACTACCATGGTCCATTATGATGTCGCAGAGCTTCCAGAATCGATAGGAAAATTGGAAAATATCGTCTTCATGAGGCTTAACAAATTTATGGAGCTCGAGTCTCTTCCACCTCTTCCATTGAGTTTGGTAGAGGTTACTATTGCAGACTGCATGGCAACGGAGACGGTCTCCGATCTGTCTGAATTGGAGAACTTAGAGGAGCTGAACATGGTATTGTGAGAAAGCGGGGGATGTTCCGGGACTCCAGAGCTTGAAATCCTTGAGAAGGCTATACCTGACTGGATGCAACTAGCGTTCTTCAGTAGTGAAGACGATAATTTCTATAGGTTCTCTCTCTCAAAAAGAGAACAAAAGAATGCATCTACAAGTCCGAACACTCTGGAAAACGAAAATTTTATGCGTCAAAACCTCATTGCACGAAAAAGTGGCGAATCATGCCATGCGGGTATAGCAGTCAATCGTAACGCTCGTTTATATAGCAGTCACGACAGTTTGATATTTTGCAGGTTTCTTTAAGGAATTTACGTGTTCCCAGTACGCAAGGGAGTGCAATTCCAGATTCACTAAATGAAGAGGAAGTGAGCTCTGCGGTCCACGAAAACCCTGTTCACAGAGGTGTAGTCTTCTTCATCATCAGCGACTTTCCCAGAATATTTGAGAGATCATGTTCTCACAATTGTAGATAATCCAGGCAAAGATACTTAAAATGAATACACCTATCTCCAGCACTGCTTTGCCCTAGAAGGAAGTTTCAAAATTGGACGAAGATCAGGTTCACTCATGCCGGTTCTCGGATTTCTACCCCTTGCTTTCCAAGTTGAAGGAGAAGGGCACAAAATTCAGGTGGCAAAGCAGAACCCACCATTTATTGCTGGAATTCAGCTGAAGTAACGTGGGGCACGTTCGATTTTCCAGAGAAACGATGACTTTGATGGAGATAAGCAGCAACGAGATGATGGCTAACGGTCTTTATCAAAAAAGCTTGCCCAGTTTTTAACTCTGTAGTTGTCGCTTCAATTTGGTTTATAGTAAGCCCCTGGAAAATAGAAGCAGAAAAGATTGAAGAGAAGGGAACAGGCTTGTGCCTATCAATTGAAATTTGATCCTGGAAACGAAATCTGAATATACCAGAAGCTCCCTTGTAAACTTGTAATGAAGATGAACTAGAGGATCCTTATCTCTTCTTCAGTTCTTTTGAACTCCGTTATTTTACCTAGCGGTGTCAGGAACCGAACTAAAAACTGAACCGAACCGAACCGAAAAATTCGACTTTTTTGGTTCGATTCTCATTAAAAACTAAATTTTTTTTGTTGGTTCGGTTTTTATCGATTAACCGAACCACAAACTGATAAAATCAAACCATTAAAAATTCGATTTTATGCTTTCCCGACTCCCATCTCCTCTGGCTCAATTTCGCGCGCCTCCCTCCATGGTGGCCCAGCTCGAGAGCCCCCAGCCCCCGCCCCAGCAGCAGCAGCAGCAGCAGCCGCCGCAGCAGCGGCAGCGCGAGCGGGACGGTGATGGTTCGCCGCTCGATGATCGCGTGGGGAAGACGAAGTCGCTGATGTGCGCCCTCGGTCTCATCTCCCGCAACCTCCCCCTGCCCCCCGACCTGCTGAACGCCGTCTCCTCCATCTGCGACGACGCGGCTCTGATTTGAGCGCACAGCGAGACGAAATCTGGTCGCTTCAGCTGAAAAAGTGGCGACCCATCAACGGCGCTCGGTCCCTCTTCATTCGTCTGCATCTGGGTCTTCTTCTGTCCTGGGAATTTCTCCCCCTTTTTTTTGGCAGGATTTTGACCGAGCTCTGCGGCGGGGGGGTTCGTCGGACCATGACTTAACCGGTTACTCCGCGAGCAAACTAGCTCTCCCTTCTCAAGCTGCTCTCTGAATCTCGCTCTCTCGCTCGCCCTCTGTGCGCCTCTGATTTGAGGGCATTGCCAGAGAAAATCTGGTGTCAGTTTTTCAACAAAACTGACGACCCTTCATCAACGCTCAGTCCCTCTTTGTTCCTCCGCTTCTGGGTCTTCTTCTGTCCTGGAAATTTCCTCTCTTTTCTTTTTTTTTAGCAGAATTTCGACCTACCTCTGCGGCTGGGGCGTTCGCTGGACCATGGCTTCACCGGGCGAGGAGTGGTCGCTGGATCTTCTCCAGGAATACCTTCAGAACAAGAATTCTCGAGAAAACGTAAGCCAGTGGTTTTCTTGTGTCATTTACAGAGACTTTTTAGAGTAGTTTGGTTTTTTGGTAATGAATGTTCTACGGAGGAAGGGTTGTGGATTTCGGCGACCGGGCTGGGGGATTTTTGTGAATTTTCCAAAAAAAAAAATCAAAAACCAAAAACCGAACTAAATCGAACCGTCGGTTCGGAAATATTTTTTTACGATTCGGTTCAGTTCAGTTTTTCAAAAAAATCGAACCGAACCAAACCGTTAACAGCCTTAAAGAGTGCTCCATTATATACATATCCACCTTTATTCTATTGCAAAGTGTGAGCAGGTCTTTCTTAAACGGCTTTTTATGTTAATGGATGTGTAGAACTCGCTCTTTCTCAATGGTACTATCGAATATTGCCCTTAATACAAGCTCAAAGCAGAACTCCGGGAAAGGAGAAATCAAAACTCAGGCATAATTTGTTAACTGAACATGTGATAAAAAAGAGAAGAGCCAAAAGATGATTGAAAATGCTAACGACAGTATAACTAATGGCTTTCCAACAATTCTAACAGCAAGCATTTGGCCAACAAGAGTATATGAAACATCTATGATCACAGCAAGCATTTGGCCAAGTGATTGTTAATAATCATCATTACCAACTCATCATAAAACAGCAAGTAGTTGGCCAAGCAACCATCATCAACTTATCATTATACACTTGAATTTCATTAAACTTGAATATTTGCATTAGAAAAAAGGGAAATGAGTTTACAAAAAAATTAAACCGCCCACTGATCACATCCATTAGTCACTACTGCAGCTTTCAAATGAGCAGTTACCGAAAGTAGGAGTACCAACCATGACTTCCACTACTGCAATTGTATGCCAAACACCACAAGCAGCTCGAACAGTGCGACGCCCTTTCAAGGGCTCCACTTCCTTGGGTATTGATACACTTTTATAATCTCCATGGCCCAGAGCACCGGAGGCGCCATCACCGGAAGCAAGTAACTGGCCAGCAGAAGTGACAACTACAGCGTGCCAAATTCAACAGGAGAGGGATGAGACATATACACCTTCCAAGGGTCCACTCACTCTTTTTGATACCCAGTGGCTCACTTCATTCCCATGCCCAAGAATACCAAAACTATAAGCTCCATCACCCCCGAGTGTATAAATCACCAGAACATGTATGATACTCGCTTCATATATGCATTGCTGAGAGCATCTATTAGCTTTCAATGCAAGACATAAGAGTCCAGCCATGCCCCAGTCTCTCACCCCATCTCTCCCCTACAAAAAGCTATCTCCTTGCTTGGACTTTAAAGCAGCATGTCATCCGCCACAAGCAATATTCTGGACATCAAGTCCAACTGCAGACTCCAAGTCCTTAGAAAGCGAGGAACCCATTTCTACTCCAACATTAGCTCGCAGTCCATGAAGCCCACCACCAAGAACACCATATCCTGTGCCTTCTTCCCCCCAAAATAAAAACTTCCGCCATAGCAACACCTTCATCCTGACCAGAACAAACACCGGAAACTAAACTCATTCACGATCCCGCACCATCGCCTTCCCTCCACGCCTACACTGTCGACCCTCCAATGCAATCGAGTGAATCGAACAAACCAGAAGAAGCAGAAGTAGAATCGAAGAATCCTAGCCTCTTTGAACTCCTTAGATGTAATCGACGCTCCTGCTCCTCCAGCTGGGGATGGAGCTCGCGGGTTAGAACTTGAAAGGTGTAAGGAGCGATTTGTTTTCGGCGGAGAGCCTTGTGGTAACGGGGAAATTTTGGACGAAAATTGGTCAGCGATTGTTCTTCAAGGTAACGATCCTGTAGTTCATACACCTGTTCAGCATAAATCTAGAGGTAAAATCATAAAATTTTGGATGAAATTATCCGCCGATTGAAAATTTGGCTGGACATCAGTTCACCCATTTGAAATTACGATGGTTACTCATAGTTCTTATTTAAAACAACTTCATTCCCCTCATTTTTTTATAATAAAAAAAATGCCTACTTCAGATTCGTAATTGAAAATTTTGTTAATTTTTTTGGCGGGCAAAGGGTTGCCTCTCCTTCTCCCCCTTCCCTCCATGGCCAATATCGGATATAGATGAATTTTCATTTATTGAAATCACTATAACTGAGTGATCTACGAGAAAATTGTAATCTTTAAATATTATTACTCGTTGATAATTTCATGTCAACTTTAAAACGGATTATGAGTTCTTTCAAATATAAGCTTCATTGAGTTTGTTTCATTTAAGATCATATTTTTTTTTCCATTTTGATAAAATTTGCTTCTAGCATAGATAGATGGTGTCCACTTTGCAAAACGTATGCATATATGTTTTTTTTTTTTTATAATGAATTCATAAGTTGAAATCAATTATTTTCTATATCGAGAAATCATACGGTGGCAGTGGAGCATATAGGATTAAGATCGTGGGTTATCGTTAGTTTTTTCATTGGCATTATCCAAAATCACGTGACGAGGGAGGACAATTCACAACGGCCGTCACCTTCCTCCTCTGTTTTTGTCTTGGCTTTCTGACAAATTTGTTTGTCCTTTTGAAGGTGCAAGAGAGTAAAACTATATGTACAATAACACAACATTAATATAAGAGCCACAAGAAGACAATCTCAAAGTAATTAGGGTCGAGATAAACTAGCTCAACTCCCTCCCAACATAATACTAGATTGTGGGCAAATGTACAAAGCTTTTCTAATGAAACAGCACAAGCTTCTCTAAACAACATTGTTATCTCTAAAAGGAGAACTAGTTGAAATTACCGAAGCACTCCGTGAAGTAGGGAGTGTTTCTAGTTCCATCTCGAATCTGTCATTGTTAACTGACACATCTGGTGGGTAGATAAGTGGTTTTGGAGGCATATGAAGTTTACCAATATCTCCTTCCAGCATTTCTAGGACTTTGTTCATTGGAGGGCGATGGTCAGGGTTTAATTGTATGCACCAAAGTGCAACTATTATCATTTTCCTTATCACCTTCCTTTCCTCTTCTACAACCTCTTCCATTTCAACACTTATACCTTCACTGACTTGGTCATACACCCACAATGGAAAATAAATTTGGCTTGAGCGTTCTACATGTGCATTCATATTCTTCCTTCTACTTGCCATTTCCATGAGCAACATCCCGAAGCTGTAGACATCCGCTTTATAAGATACACCGCCAATGTTTTTGTAAAACAACTCAGGCGCCATATATCCCAAGGTTCCTCTTGCAGCAGTTAATGAAACTATGCCATGATCCGTGGGATAAAGTTTCGCGAGTCCAAAATCAGAAACTTTCGGGGTGAAATTCTTGTCTAAAAGAATGTTATGAGGCTTGATATTAAAGTGTAGTATTTGCATATCACACCCCCGATGTAAGTATCCAATCCCCCTCGCCACCCCAAGAGCGATCTCAAATATTTTCATGTAGTCAAGAAACTTATTAGCTTCCTCCGCAAAAATGTGCTTATCCAAAGAACCATTTGTCATGAGATCATACACGAGAGCTTGTTTCGAGCCTTCAAAGCAAAAACCGATGAGTTGCACTACATTAACATGGTGAATTCTTCCAATAGTAGCCACTTCACTGATAAAATCTTGGCCATGGGCCTTGGACTGCTTCAAAATCTTGATGGCCACTTCGTTGCCGCTTCTAAGCATTCCTTTGTACACGGAACCATACCCCCCTTCACCTAGTTTGTGCTTAAAGTTTTTGGTGATCTTCTTAATATTAGAGTAAGAGTACCTTATGGGCAAAAAATTATTCTGAGCCTGCAAAAATTCTTCAATATTCTTGTCCATTGCTAGGTGCCTTCCTCTATACTTGTAGATCAAAAATATTGTGACAAATGGCATCCCAATTATGAATTTCGCTACACAAAAAGGCACTGTAAGAGATTTTTATTGGGTTAGAGTATGTTATTTTTATAATTATTGAAAGAACAAATCATTGCGGCTTACCTAGTAGTGCTATAAAATCTCCAGTAGTCCAAATTGCAATATTTTCTAGCACACCTGTGGAAGGAATGATTGGTGTGAAAAGGAATTGAAGGAAAAGAAGTTTGGAAAACAAAACTCACGAGGAAATAGAGTAGTAGCCCGTCACTTTGTATAAGTTGACTTTTGTCCAAAAGAATATGAGTAGTGGCACGCGTGAATTGACAAATAAATGAAAATAATGAGCTTCATACATAGATGCTAGGCAATACAAAAAACTCATTTCACTTTGTTAGATGTTAACAAATCTAGAGAAACAGTGATTTCCATGTTTAATTAATAATTCTGTTCCTCCTAGTGGTGCATGACTACAATTTTTTTAAGGAATGTTTAGGAGCGTCTCCCGGATTATTAGTTAAGTGACTAATTAAAGAACTAATTAAGAAATTAAGAAAATGTATATTCTATGCCAACAAAAGCTAGTCATGTGGTTGCTCGCACAAGCATCTTCTTTCTTTTTTACCGTGGGAGTTCTAGCCCTTCTGTGGAAAGGAATTATAATCTAGACACTTGTACATATGCAGCTGATCTGAGTCTGTTTGGGGGTGGCTTCTACCGTCACTTTTTCATTTTGCTTCGCGAATCTTGCAACTCCTTCAACTTACAATTTACAAGTAATGCGATCCTCCCAAAAACTTTCAAATACACATAGTTGACGTACACCATCTTGTATATTTGTCGTAAGTTTCATGGATATTACATGTTTCTTTCATTTTCCAGTTTTGAAGAGAAAGTGGGAAGGGAAACATTGTACAGAATCATGCAAAATCATGGCAAAATTTCATCGCTGACCAATACTTACCGTCGTAGTAGTACTTGTCTCGGCAATCTCGATTGCTGTAGGGGCTATACGGATACAATCCATCAGAAGAAAAGATCTCATAGAAGTGAAAGTAGCTATACAGATCAAAGTAGCAAAAGAAACTTTTCGCCGCCCCCCCCAATGGACCGAAGTAGAGAGTAAATCCATCAGCCATGATGTTATGGATTAGCTCGTAGTTGTGGAAGCTACTACTGATCTGCTCATAACTGCTAAAATTGGGTAATATTGTCCAGCTGCTAATGGTGCAAAAGTCCCTAACATCCGATGCTGATGGATTGAGCAAAACATACAAGTTCCAATTCGATGATGTGTTGGAAGAGTACAAACCCTTAATGCATGGACTCCCAGCGATGTAGGTGGGAGAGTCAACTGCATTTGAGCAATTCACAATGATTAATGTACCTGCATAGACGAATGCGTATGATCTATTTGGATCGGAGAGGTTGTTGAAGTTATAGAACGCCTGTGAATGACGAGGGAGAGATGAGCAGTTATCCTTTTTCAACCCATCATCAACCAATCTGATTTCGAAGCTGGAATAGTTGATAGACTGTACATAAAATCGGCCATCATGGAAATAAAGAACAGTACGATTATCTTCACAAACCAGCTCCTTTTTTGAGTGACCACATCCCTTTGGGTCACTCTTCAGTCGAAACGGGTGACTTATATTGCGAATATCACCACAGGATGAAGCAGCGCATCGTGGATTACTCGGCCTGGCTTTGCTAGTCATGGCTTGCGATAGAACAAGAATGAGCAGCAACACTAGAGAGATATTCATGGAGCTGAGAGCATGAAACATGTCTCTGTTTGTCTTTGGGCAAAGAGAAATTGGTAAGGAATGGCTTGGTCTGCGTGGAGGAGAGGCGCAATTTGAAAAGATTCAGAAGAGATTGGGTGATCCTAATCTGACTGGAGGCTTGCGGTCGCCCGGCCTATAAAGAAGCCCCAGTCAGTTAACGGAACAAATGCAAGCAAGTCAAGAATTTAAAGGAGGTGGAACCAAGCTGAAGCTCCATAATTAATGGAGTCGTGTCCAACTTTTTCACATCTCTCTCTCTCCCCGTCACTTCCTTCTGACACATTCTTCTATTTTTATACTTCGTTTTTTATCTCCTCCCTTCTTCTCCACCTTTGAATTTTTATTTTTTTTTTCTATTCCATCGTGCTTAATCACTTGATATTTATTCCATATTTGCCAAATTAAGTCTCGAAGGTTAGTCGTCATTCAATTTGTTACGCAGTCGATCATTCTTGAAATAAATAGTCACCATTAAAAAATTCTTATATAATAATAAGATATTGCACAATGCCATTGTCGACCTAGTAACAATTACATATTTTATCGAGTAAATCAAAATCCTTATCTAAAGTTAAAATATATAAATTTGCAATAGCTTATGTGTGTATAGTTACATAAGATACCCTCCCCTCTTCTATATTCCGTCCGAAAGCAAAATCATATATATCCACCCTATTATTGTATTCTTGCTATGCGCATAGCTAGAATTATTATAGTTGCTTAAGTACAAATTTTAGCTAGCACGGCTATATAAAGAAGGGATCCATGTGGGGACAACTCGAGTCCACAGTGGGTCCTCATGACTTTCTATATCCTATGGTCTTCACATTCTTTTTATAGAAAATTTTGTCAGGTGGGCCGATATAGGGAATATTATTCTTGGCAAGAATCATAAGGAGACATCTTTCAAGAATTATTGAAGACAAAAGCAAACTCAATAGCCTGTCATGTGGATTAGGGGTGATCGGGTCCAGGGTGAGTAGGGTCTAGACCTAGACCCTATACCCTACCCTATTATAACCGATTCTCCTTTTTTGGACCATGTACCCAACCCTGTTTGTATTAAACCATGTACTCAACCCAACATGTTTTTTCAATCCGGTTCCAAGGTCAACCTTGTTTCCACTAGAACCTGTTTTACAATCGCCCGACATTCTATACGGCTTCGAATTTTAAATTAATACGCGAGAAAATAACATAATTCTTATCATTTGTATTGAAACATTAGGTACTTGTAATGAATAAGTACATGAACTTTTTGATTAAACGAAAAATTAAGGATCCATAAGGCTAATTATCATAAATAAAATCATCAGGCAAAGCAAAAATCATAACATTGCATAAACATAAGCAACAAACATGGGTTTAATATTAGTCACATTCCCACAACTACTACATGAAGCTATTCATTTATCTAAAACAGTTAATAAATCTCTACTGCAAGCATAACTCCTCATCTAAAAGAGAAATTAGGCAAGTCAATCCAAGTGGTACACAAGAATTTGGCGGCAACGAACGTTGTCTTTCTGTCGGATGATGCGAGAGGGAGCTAGTGAGGGAGGGAAGGGAGCAAGTAAGAGGAACAACAAAGGAGGAGCGTCGTGCATGTCTGAGAGAGCCAAGAAGAAAAATGCCATGCGATTGCGGGAATAAGAATAGAAATTATGGGGAAAATAGGGTTTTTGACATCTACTTACAAAATTGATTCCCAAACCGGTTCCAAAACCAGTCCAGGAACTAGTTCCGGGTGGGTAATCACTTAGACCTGGTTCTCAGACCGATTCAAACCAGTTCTGAATTTTGGGAACCTATTCTTGGACTGGTTTCAATGGGAACTGGTTCCCAACCTTTTTTTCCAGGTAGGCCGGTCTGGTTCCCGATTATACCCGGTCCAATTGCACACCCCTAATGTGGATTGGAGATTGGTCTATATCAATAGGGCAATCACTTCAAACTAGTGACATCTCTCTTTTCACCTCCACTTCTGATTTACTATGGTCGATTGATACAGCAAACCAATTTTGTTCAAAAAGCCATATAGATATGGAAGAAGACTTTGGTTTGGCTATTAAAATAAGATTTGATTAGGGGTGTGAGGTTGATGAAGTTACGACGTAAGGAGATTTGTTGCCATGTAGCAAGAGAGTGCATAAGTGAGAAAACATGAGGAATCTACAGACTTGCTTTTTGAAGCCCACGAGAAACATCCTTTCTCGCGTTCAAATTTAATTAGTTACAATATCTTTGTTGCATCTTATGTAGCCATTACTTTTAAGCTAAGAAAAGGGCATAACATCGATAGAATCACATTAGTGCGTCCTTTGTGACTGTCGTGAAGAATGCTAATAAATGGTAACTACACTTTAACAAGATATATATAGTCGAAAGATATGTAATAAATCCTAATCAATACATTCTCATAGACTTCTTAATATTTACCATAATATTTACCATATGAGACTGTATAGATAAACTGGATATTCGCCTAGACGATAATTAGAGGTTATATTACCCTTTTGAGTCTTGAGCATCTCTTTGATGCTTTGAGGCATGGCGTTTCAAGTGATAAATCCAATTCAAATGTAATAACGCTGTTATTGTTGTTAGCTTTATATTGATTTTCTAACAATAAAAAGATCAATTTTTGGGTATTTATCACTAGAAGCATTGTGCCCAGTACACGACAGGTAACCGGTCGAAACTTGGCCATTCAACCCGAATACCAAGAACATAATTGATGCGGCTCAATGGGCAATACAAGTCAATTCCAAGTTAATTATTTCAACGCATACAATGAAGCAAGCTCTGGCTTAACAAAGCCATATTGGACCCAGCAGATCTTTAGGTTTAGGAACTTGAAAAGAATATTACAGATTGGGAAGCAGAGACGTTTGAAATTAGGGGAGCTTCCCTCTTTTGTTGTACTTTGTGAGTTTATTGAGCCCCTTAATCAACAAAAGCCGGCTGACGCCCATTTACTTTGTTAATGATCGCTTCCCTTCACCTTTTAGTTTTTGTGTTTTCTTGCTCTCTCTTTCGTCCATTAGATTTTGCTTTGGCACCAAATAAAGGGTCTCCTATGTTTGATTGCAACAGGAGAAGAAACACACACAAAAAAAAACCTTTTAGTTGGATTGGGTTTTTGGGAGATAACTTTGTGGTGAGTGGCGATGAGGATATGAACACCATGTTGATGTGGCTCATTGCCATGGTTGGACCCCTAAATTTTTAGCATATGGGCAGTGCATAACCAAGAAAACATTCCCATCCAGCAAGTTTTGAAACTTCAGATTGAAAAAAATAATGCAAATTCATGCATTACATAGCTTGCAAATAGAACAAGAAAGACTAGCAACACTAGAGAGATATTAATGGAACGAAGAGTATTAATTATGTCTCCGATTGTCTTTGGGAAAAGAGAAATTGGTAAAGAATTGGTTGGTTTTTGTGGAGGACAGAATGAGGCACAACATTAAACGATTGAAAAAAGATTGGACGAATCTCGTTAGACTGGAGACTTAGGAGTTGCCTCAACCGATAGAAATGCCCAAGTCAGTCAACATAACAAAAGCCTGCAAGTCAAGAAATTAAAAAAGGGGACCCAAACTAAAGTTCCATTGTTAGTGGAGTCAAGTCCAACCCTTGGAAATTTCACACCCATTGAAAATTCAAAAGTTTCTTCCAAACTCTCTTCACATGATTGTTGGCTCCACATTCCATCCACAAACAAATCCATCTCTCTCCCCCGTCACTTTCTTCTGATACACAATTTGTATTTCTTATAGCATGTTCCCTCACCATCTTTGAAGAGAATCTTATTGCGTGTTCAACAGTTTGGCATAATTAGAAGACTTCTATTTTATTAAAGTGACCCCATATAGAGTGTACATCAGTCATTAATAAGTTCGAGAAAATATAAGTTCCAATGGACCTGTGGCAATGTAGAATGGAGAACTAATGGCTTCAAGCAATTCACAATGACCAATGGACCATCACAGTCCGTTTTGTATGGGTTGTTTGGGTCAATACGATGCTTGAAGCTATACACTACCCATGAATGAAGAGGGAGAGACGAGCAATCGACTAATCTGATTTGGTGGATGGAATAATTGATGGACTACATGTAGTATCAGCCATCACACAAGTATAAAACTGTGCAATTATCTTCACAAGCCACCTCATTATCCTACTCACTGCACTCCTTCGTTTCATTCTTCAGTGAAATGAGTAGCTTATATTGCGAATATCACCACAGGATGGAGCGACGTACTACGAATTACTCAAAGCGGCATTGCTAGTCATCGCATGCAACAAAATGAGGAGGAGCGGCAACACTGCATAGACATTGGCGGAGTTGAAAGCATTAATCAGGTCACTATTTGTCTATGGGCAAAGCGAAATTGTTAAAGAACTGCTTAAGGCATGTGAAGATGGCACCATATGAAAAGATTGAAAAGAGATTAGATGGACCTTGTTCAATTGGAGACTTTGGAGTCGCTTTGTCTTATAAAAGACCAAGTCAGTCAACAGATCAGGTCAAGGAATTAAAGCCAAACTTAACATTATTAGTGGAGTAACAAGCACAGCACGACGGCCAATCTTGATTGAGACCCTCTGTAATCACCTACATAAAAATTTCTAAACATCATTTAATACATTTGATTGATTTGTCTTTCTCCACATAATTATTGGGTCCACATCCCATCAACAAACAAATCTCTCTCTCTCGCTCTCTCTCTCTCTCTCTCTCATCTTTTTTCTTATTTTCTTCTTCATTTGTTTCCTTCTCCCTTCTTCTCCAACTTCCCCCCTCACCACCCAAGTCACAATCATAGGAAAATTGACATATAGTTTCAAGGAACAAGATCAAAAACAAAAACTAGCCTTCGTCAAAACAACTTCTTCTCCATGTCATGACATAGCACATCAATTTTGATATGGTACCACGAAACCGTGTTACATAAGTCCACTCGTTTGTTCTTTCGAGTGCAACAATAACTCCGTTACTTGCTAGATAAGTTCAACAATCCGTTCTTGTCTGTAGTGATTTCTTATTTTTTTTTACACTTGCAATACAATAATCTACAAAAATATAACTAGGACAGAGTAAAATAAAATGAGAATTCATATACAGTTAAAGTAAAAAATAGGTTAGCATAAAGACTCACTGAATGGGCATAAAAGGATTCACACCCCATATGTTATCTGAAAATTTCAAGAAAGTTACCTGGTTAATTTGGCATTTCTACACTTTAGCGAGGCATGATCTTTTGATACTATTTTAATGCTTCGTTTGGGAGAGGCAGGAAAGAGGGAAAAGGAGGTGGGTGAAGAAATTTTTTTCCTTTTTCCTCCAATTCACTCTGGGAGAACATTCAAACTTTTCAAAATTAATTTTTCTTCATGTCAATACGTAGTATATCAGTTTTGACACAATACCACGAGACCATGTTAGCATGTATTAGAATTTTTTTTTTTCTTATTTCTTCTCCCAGGACATTTATTTATAGAATGTAGAAATCCAATTCAGGATTACCAAATGTAGGATAATACTTAACAAATGCAGTAGAATGACTTAACAAATGCCGTAGAATGAGGTCACGCACTAAGAATATCAATGTGTAGAACTGCATATGATGAGTTTGCATAACTCAGTTATCGTTACAATCTCACTGATACCGGATTTCTTACCTTGCATGGTTATATTCCACCACCAAGCAGTATGGCTTCTTCAACTTAAAGCGCCTTTCAATTCGTTAATCCAAAGACTAACCTGTGTTGAAGTCGCATAGGAGAAAGAATGGAGTTGCCAATGGTATCTATTGTGCGTAAATGCCACACCTTTGGAGATCTCTTGAGGATAATTGATTCTCAATTTTGTTGATGATGATATGTCCAGAGGTAATCTTGAACTCACAGTGGTAACATTTATGGAAATGATGTAATTTAATCAACTAACAGATCGGAGAGAACTGAATTAACACTTATATGTTGTAGTTTCTATTGGTGAAATGACTCTCTTGATCATAGATTCCTTTCGAGCAAGTTAACTCACTGATTCCGGCCATCCCTGTTCAATAAGTGGGAAATCCATCCTAAATTGCATAACAAAGGCAACCATGTCTCCACGCCTCATGCACATTGACAAGATTCTCTTTGGTTTCGAATCACATTTTTCAAGATTTCAGGACTAAGAACAGAAAAATGTGAGAACAACCAAAGAAATATTTGCCATCAATTAAAACGTGGATTCCATTAGAGTCGACAGTTACACAAATACAAAGATGAGCCACTGTTCTTGTTGGTTAACATTCAAATTGAGAATATTCAGTCATTTCATTCAACTGGGTATCGACAATTTTCTTCAAACTTCATGATGGCTTAGCAAGTTTAGGGATGAAATAATGACTTTCTATCTTCACCTAAGGAAGTCCCAGCCAAAATTTTACCTTAGCTGGAAAAAAAGGGCAAAACCTTGAAATTGTAAAGCTTTGAGAAAATTCCGTACAATTTCCATCAATTTGACCAAGAACTTCTGCGGATGAAACTTAGCAACCCTTTACTATTTAGGCTTTGCGTGCCAGCTCTTCTAGCTTCTCTGCAAATATCTTTGACGAAACACATAGCAGCTTGTTGAGCGATGTTCCTTCACCTCACCTATAATCTTCTTCTTCCCCTCATACCTGTGCTTAATTCTACTATCAAGTTTATGATCAAGGAATGCAGGGAAATCTAATTGCTCATCAAGGCTGTGTCTGATCCACCCTACCAAATACCGCACTTACTCCTTCAGAGAATCAGGATTGCATTGAAGTATCTGAGGATGCTTCTTACTCATGAGGAGCACGTCTTCACAAGAAAACTCATAACTCGAGAAGAGCTCAATCACCTTTTGCATATTCTCACCACTTGTCCTAGTCACAGCACCTATTGCAACTGCGAATTCTTTCGTTCTATACTTGTAATCAATTTTCACCAAAAAACCAAGCTTATAAGCAATGTTCCCCCCAAAAGATAGACCCAAAAACAAAGGGGCTTTTGTCAAGAACTTGAAAATCTCCCTGGAGTTCAGTCCACAGCGCCAACGATGTTAGGAAACACAAGTATGATCCTAAATATTTCTTGATAATGACCTCAATATCTCTACATGACTTTCCAAAGTGTTCCACCCGGTATTTCGAAATGGTAGGAAGTTTGCGCAACACTACCCCAGTGGCATCCTCATCTCCTCCACTAAGTTCTAGGAGAAACTCCACTCTGAGAATCAATTGGCCATATAATCAATAACTCTGTTGCTTGTTAGATAAGTCCAACGGTTTATTATTGTCTGCGATGATTTCTTATGTTTTTTCGACATCCGTGATACAATAATCTGTAAAAATATATCTATCACAAAAAGTGAAATAACAATAAGAATTTATTTGCATTTAGAGTAGAAAATAGACTAGCATAAGTCTAGCATAAGGACTCACTAATAAGCATAAAAGAATTCACACCCCATCTATTATCCGGAAATTTCAAGAAAGTTACATGATCAATTTGATACTTTTACAATTGAGCGGGCCATGATCTTTTGATACTATTTTAATGCTTTGTTTGGGAGAGGGAGGAAAGAGGAAAAAGGAGGTGGGTGAAGAAAATTTTTTCCTTTTTCCTCCAATTCACTCTCGCAGACAATTCAAAATTTTCAAAATTAATTTTTCCTCATGTCGGGATATAATATATTAGTTTTGACAGGATACCACAAAACCTTGTCAGCATCTATCAGAATAGTTTGTTCATATTTCTTCTCCATTGAGATTTATTTATAGAATGAGGAAATTCAATGCAGGATTACCAAACATAGGATAAAACTTAAGAAACGCCATAGAATGAGGCCACACACTAAGAATACCAATGTTCAGACCTGAATATGATTAGTTTGCATGACTCAATGATTACTAAAATCTCGAAGATATAGGAATTCTTACCTTGCCATGGTTGTACTCCACCATCGAAGCAATGTGGCTATTCATCTTAAGGTTTCTTGGAATTCGCCATTCCAAAGTATAACCTCACGTTGCATGGGAGAAAGAGTGAAGTCGCCAACGGCACCTATTATGCATAAATGCCACACCTTTGCAGATCTTTTGAGGATAATAGATCCTCGGTTTTGTTGATGATCATAATGTCCTGTGAGGTAATCCTGAACTAACAGTCGTAATAATTTACGGAATGTAATTTAATCAAAGAACGGATCGGAGACAACGGAATTAACACTCAATTATTTGTTGCAATTTCTACAGGTGAAATGACTGTCCTAATCATAGATGCCTTGCAATCAAGTTAACTTATTGATTTTGACCATCCCGGTTAGGAAATCTATTGCATAACAAGGGCAACCATGTCGATGCCTCACGCACATTGACAAGATTATTTTCAATGTCAAATCACGTTTTTAAAGATTTCAGGACTAAGAACAGAAAAATGTAGGAGCAACCAAAGAAACATTGCCATCAACTCTAGGTGGATTCCTTCGTAAATGACAGTTACACAAATACAAATATCAGCCACTTTTCTTCTTGCTTTAACCTTAAAATGGAGCATGCTCAGTCATTTCATTCAACTGGGTATCGACCATTTTCTTCGAACTTAATAATGGCTTTGCAGGTTTAGGGATGAAAAATATGACTTTCTATCTTCACCTAAGGAAGTCAAGCTAGAATTTCGCCTGAAAAAACCAAAAGCCTTCAACTGATGAAGCTTTGAGAATACTCGGTAACTATGCAATTTCCATCAATTTTGCCATGAACTTCTGCTGATGAAATTGAGCAACCCCTAATTTTTAGGCTTTGTGCACCAACTTTTCTACCTTCTTCTTTGCAAATCTCTCAGACGAAACATTAAGCAGCTTGTTGATTGACATCCCTTCACCTATAATCTTCTTCTTCACCTCGTACCTATGCTTGATTCTACTGTCGAGTTTGTAACCAAGAAATGCAGGGAAATCCAATAGCTCGTCAAGGTCACGTCCCATCTCCCCCACCAAATATTCCACTTTCTCCTCCAGAGAATCGGGATTGTATTGAAGTATCTGAGGATGTTTCTTACTCATGAGAAGCATGTCTTCACAAGAAAACCCATAACTCAAGAAGAGCTCAATCACCTTCTGCATATTCTCACAACTTGTCCTAGTCACAGCGCCTATTGTAACTGCGAATTCCTTTGTTCTGTACTTGTAACCAATCTTCACCAAAAAACCCAGTTTATAAGCAATGTTCCCCTCAAAAGATAGACCCAAAAACAAAGGGGCTTTTGTCAAGAACTTGAAAATCTCATTGGAGTTGAGTCCACATTCTTTAAGAAAACTAATTCTGGGACGCAATTTCCTCTCCCTGCTCGCACTAACAATGTTAGGAAACACAAGAATGATCCTGAATATTTCTTGATCATCTAATCCCGCAAATGACCTCAAGAACTCTACATGGCTTTCCAAGTGTTCCACACGATATTTGAGAAAGGTAGGCAGTTTGCGCAACACTGCCCCAGTTGCATCCTCATCTCCTCCGCTAAGTTCTAGGAGAAACTCCACTCTCGGAATCAATTGGGTATCCATATCGAAGTTAAGAATGGGGGGATGCCTCACAATCAAATCAACCCCACCATAGCGGCTCAAGAAATTAAGGAGCCTTTCAATTTCTTCAAACGGCTTAAGAGACAAAGCCTTCGTTAAATTCACATTGTTGAGAACATGAACAATCTTTTCTCTAGGAATCCCACTGTCGGTCAGCAAATTAACCTTTTCCTCGAATCCAGCTAGCAATCGCGGCTCAGTTGACATAAAGAGACGCTTAAGCTGCATCGGGTCAACCTTTCCATCTAATTGGTCGCACACAAAGAGTATAAAGGGATCGATTTCACCAGCCGCCAACACAGAAGGGCGTTTCGCAACCAAATGGCAGAGCTCAAGGCCACTGATTCCGACCGATTTCAAAGAGGCGACGCGAGCCCGCAACGAACCGATAGACTTCAGCCTCAAATCCGGGTCCCTGGTCAAGAGAGATTCGGTCTCTTTCTCGTTGAGCCCCAGTTCTTGAAATAACACATCCAGCGCCCCTGAAAAGGCAAGACTTTCAACGAGGAGTTCGATCAAATATTTCAAATTGCGTTCAAGGACATCAACCGTTTGATGAATTGTCTCTGAGAGCCACTCACCCGGTTCCAACTCGACATCAGGTGACGAGATGACGCGGCGACATTGCACGTGAAGCGATGGCGCCCTCGATCCGATTCCGGACGGTTGAGTCGAATCCAGCAAAAGGGACGACTTGGGGGAAGAGAAGGTGGCGGAGCAAGGGACGGAAGCTGAAGATGAGGAGCGCTGCGAGTGGAGAAAGAGAGCAGGAGGTCGAGGGCTCGTCAACATCAGCTTGAGCGAGAGAGAGCAGTCGATTACAGCTCTCGGTACAGTGCGTTTCCCGGTAGCAGAATGAAGGATGGATGGAGATGATGAGAGGCTCAGAGCTAATGGCGGTCTTTTTTTCTTCTTTTCTTTTTTTCCAGAACTTTGAGCGGGACCTTTTTCTCCGAAACAACTTGCCCGGATCCGACCATCAACGTGGTCTCCTCTCATCGTATCGCACCTAAACAAAATGACGAAAATAATTATATCCCTTGAAGAAAAAATTTAATAAAAAATATTCATTTTTTATAATAATACATATCTATACATTTTGCAAGGATATAAACAATCATTTTTCAAGAAAACATTTTACAATCATTTATTTTTCAGGAAACAAGCAAAATCTTAATTTAATATATTGTACATGATCAATAACTTATCCATATGAATACTAAACTGTTTATATAAATGATTAGTTTTATTCACAATTACAATAATGATTTTAATTTTATAATATATAGCTTTTTGCCATCGAAGTAACTGACATGATGGTAATGAAGATACCTATCTTTTATGAGGTCATAATCGCAATTCTCTTCGTAGGCAAACTTCTAAACGATTGAGATTTCTGAACTATTAGTATCTTGGCGAGGCTGCAGTGATAGATTTGTCAACCACACACTTTTAGGCCAAGTGGTGCAATATAACCATGCCTCAAAATCAAACACTCCATAGCGGACATGGAAACTATTATAGTAACGTTTAGAGGGAGTCACTACATTGATTGCTCCTTTTCTCTTGACCATTTAAGCATAGGAGTGAGGCACTAATGGTTCCTAAACTTTTTAGGAAATGTCAACCAAATGTTGCATTTGCATTTACTTGGTAATTACAAATGTTAAAAAAAAAAAAATGTATCACAAGATAAATATTTTTAAGATATCAATAAGAGCAAATGTTATGAAACCACATAAACAAAGAGAGAGTGGCGAGAGAAAGATGTCGTCATGGCGGATGGGGCCGACGATCACGATGCGCCCCAGCCGCCACCTTCTGCCGGATACGAACGCACAGAAACTTGACGGCTATCAAATGCCTCTTTTAGAATTCGATATATGGATAATATATCAAAGCCTCCAAGGCCTAGATGTTAGAAAAGCTCGAGAATATTCTTCTGACCCTAGTTCTGTGGGTTTTCAACGATGCATCCTTCATTGGAACCGACCACTACCACCATTCACCAACATGAACAAACTCACTAGCTAGCTCCCAACTTCCCGAGCGCCACCGCTATGGCGGCAGCCCCACCGAGTTAGCCTAAGGCCGACAAGGGATGCTTGGGCCCTCGCCAGTTCATGGGTGGCGCCACCAGCATCGTCCACCACCTCCCACCATGGACTCGCTTCTCCTGTCTCTCTCTCTCTCTCTCTCTCTCTCTCTCTCTAGGTTTCCTAAACTTCCATTATAATTGTCTTTCCTTACATCCATACTCAACAAATAATCTAGTCGGTGGATACTCAACAAATAGTCTAGTCGGTGGATACTCAACAAATAATCTAGTCCCATATGATGCATCAACTATGCAATTTGTACCGTCCGTACTGCTGTCCATATAAGACTAACTTCAACAAAAATCATATAATTCACGGACCAAATTGGACAAAAATAGTTTGGGACTTGACTGAACATTGAACTGAAGGCGCATTTATCCTTTCAAACATAAACCACAAGCCTGTTTAAATCAGACACCAGCTCAAGTATGTGCATGAAGTTTCTCATTACAATCAGGAATTAATTTTCAAGGAATGTGAACATCGAAACGCAATGTAGAAAACATACTCGCTGATTAAAATTACAATCTCGTGGACATGAGAATCGCTTGTCTTTGCTAGTCTACCTGAAGGGACTTGGTCATATCCTTCATATTGGGACACAATCGATAGAGAACCTAATTGAATCATTCATCAAAGGGAAGACATTAACATCAGCAAAGTGCAATCACATCTGACCAACGGATCATTTCGATCGATGATGGTAAGTGGTAAGTAGACACTGACCAGATCTGCATCCTCAATTGCCCCATTCTTGTCACCTTTCAGTGTGAACAATGCCTCAATTGTGATGCATGTCAATTTACTCGAAAAAGAGGTATCTTTACAGTGAATTTTGCCAGAAGATACAATGTTTCGAGTTCTTCAAAACAATTTCTAAAGACAAAGCTACAGCTGTTTCACAGGACATACCACCAATCTAGAGACCTCCCCAAAATTGAAAATTTTTTAAATGAATTTACTCTGCTTACATTTGAATTGAGCTTTACATGGTAATCATCACTATCCAATTGCAATCTCCAATTAACACCAAGCGTTTCCACTACCCAATTCTAGATATGCAGTTTTATCAAGCCTTACAATTTACATTGGGAAGGCTTGATATGACTCTTAGACGATTTTGCTTTCTTACCCTTGACTGTGGGAATGCCTTTGATAAGTACAACAGATGAGCCTCCGGTCCTCCGCTTCCTGGGGGACTCACAAAATTGAAGGTGGAACCTGCAAATCATCCACAAGGAAACTCAAAACAAATTCACAGGTTAAGCAGCGATGAAGCATTGCACCAACCACTTCACTCAGCACATCAATATTGCCAATGCACTTGCCTTGTCTTGGAGGATTTATCGAGATTATGAGCCAATTCCTTGGAGGTTTCTGCTTTGCCATTTTCAATATTATGTTCCTGCAAACACACTCAATTGTTAGCGCTGTTACCATTGTCATTTGCTACAACAAGTTGCTCCTCTTTCTCAGAACATATGATAATTTAGGAACTCAGAAGAGAGAAGATGATGCAGCTCAGTCACCTATTGTCGTCTAAACAGTCACATTAACCCCATTATTCATGTATACAATGGACTCTCATGCGCAAATATGAAACCACAAAACGACTATTTAGTCACCATCCAAAAGGAACAAACAAATTAAGAGAAAATGAGTTTAAGGTCATAAGTTGCCAATTTAAGACTGATGAAGTTACGAATGAAAACCACCACAGATTTGAGGAGAAGACTGATTACTATTTTGTAGAAAGTGGGAAAAAGTATTATGACTGGTTTCTAAGTTGGTGGCAAGCACCTAGGTTAATGACGGACTACAATCCTGAATGAGCCATTGAAATCATGGAACAGTTTCCTTGAACTACCTGCATCTATATTGCTCTAAATGGTTCCGAGGAATTATTGAACAGACAAACTATTTTCCAATTTAACCTCATATTGCAATTGGCATAAACAATTTACTCGCAAGCATGATACCACTACGAACATTTTGAGCCAGATACTACCCCAGTACAGCTGATAAATCTAGAAGCAAAGTAGACATCTAATATCTGATGGAACCTGAACAAACAAGCATCAAGACAGTATCTACTATGGCAGGATTTCATTCTTAACCAACAGCACCCCTTTTTTTTTGCCAGGAAAAAAAAATCATCTGCATAAGATAGAGTTGTCAATAATAACGAAAAATACTGAGACAAAGGCACTATACTTGAAGTAGGGAAAGCTTTGAGAGAGAGGAGCTGATTCTCTTAATAAGTTTAATCTTCATTTGCTTAATTGAAAGAACCAGTAAGAATGGAAGAGTACAGAACAAAGGGTGCTAAAGAAGTAGATGGTGTATGATACCACGGGCTAAATTAACTGGACTAAGACCTTTCACAAATCCCCGCAAAAGCAAAGACCAGCATACGATCATGCAGTGAATTCATAAAAAAAAAACACGTAAATTTCCAATACACAAAGTCCAGATTCGACATTAAATCAACACACATGTTTCCAGTCTACCAACCCAACAAGGGCTGCCAAGAAACTTTGGAACACTACCATAGCGTGGGAATAGTGGGGCTGTTTTAAAAACAATATCATTTGCAGGCTTGTCGTGGCTTAAGAGAATGTCGACGCATGGGTTCTGCTGGGGAAAGCATCTCCATCCACCAAGCAACGAAGATTCATGGCACACCAGTTATCGACTCCACAAAGCAAACAACGCATATGAATGCTTGCTAATACTACTTACTCAGACTCAGCACATGATGACCATTTGCAAAAGCAACGTAAGAAAGTATAAACAATGGTAAACACAGAGGCTAAAATCCCAACACATTACCTCACCCAATTCATCAACCTCGGAACCCGAAACTTTGAGTTTCTTCTTCCCACCCACAATCCCATCCTCACTCCCACCCCCTAATTTCCTCTTCTTCCTCCCGATGCTGCTCCTCACCTTCCCCTTCCTATCCCTGACCTTCCACACATTCTTCCTCCGGTACAACACCTTCTCGAACTTCCACGACTCGCAGCTCGTGTCGATCACGGTCACTTCGCTCCTCGAGTACCCGACCAAATCCTGATTATCCCCGCTCTCCTTCTCCTCCTCCTCCTCCTCCTCCCCATCCGCATCCGCTCCCCTCGCCGTCCTGTCCACCGCATCACTCTCCAAATCCGCCGACGGCGTCCTCCACCCCGCATTCTCTCCCCCCGCCGCCGCCGCCGCGGCGCAATCGGAGATCTTCTCCCCGGCGCTGGCGTCGGAGGTCCTGGAATTGGGGAAGAACCTAGGGTTCGGCTGCTTCCTGGAGCTCTTCCTCGCGACCTCCCCCTCGCCGCCATCCCCCATGTTGAAGAGCTCCGACAGGACGCCCGTCATAATGCCGTACCAGTCCCTCTCGCCGCCGGGGTCCTGAGCCCGCGCCGAGTGCGCGTGGTCTTGCGTGCCGATTTGGCTCTGAACCGAGTGAGTCGACTCGGAGGTGGACGGATCGGGGGCCGGCGGGGTCGGGGGCTAGGGTTTTGGGGATTGGCGAGGAAGTGATCGAGGCCGAGGCCATCGCCGGCGGGGAAGCCCCTGGTGGACCGGAGGCGGTCCAGCCAGTTCGACCCGGACCGGTCGGCCGGGACGGAGCAGAGCATTTTAGGATGACGGCAACGGCGGCGGCGGCGACGGCGACGGCGGCGGAAGGAGACGGGCGTCGCCGGCCGTCGGGAATGCTGGTCGCTCGCGGACGCTCCGCCGTCGGCCGTCGCTTTAGAGAGAGTGGAGAAGAACCCGCCTCGACTAATTTAACCACCGCCGCTCCATGATTTCTGGATAGCAATAATTGCCAAATCCCGGCCCTAAACGTTTTTGATTGGGGGTCTGTCTATTGCTAAATCGTCCTAAACTTCAGATTAATTCGAGTATTAGTCCTGAACTGTTTTTAAAATATTCGATCACGTCCTTCAATTGACAAGACAGCTTCCCAACTGGGACATAATCTCCCGTCTGATACGACGCGAATGAAGTTGGATTTTAGTCCTCAGCCCTTTAATTGAGATTAGTGAAATGGAGTGAGAGTGAACGATTTCTCTGGATGAATCCAAAGGAAAAATTGAATTGCTCATACTTGTCAAGGCTCTTATGCTGTTTTTCTTATCCTTCTTAACTTCATGAGAATTTGAGGGTGAAAAAAAATAATAATCTTAATGCTGCTGTAGAAGAGGTTTCAATTGGATGGGCGCGATTGAGCCAAGTGAAAATTACATGTTAAAAGTGAATAGTACACGTTGAAAGTCAGGTGTATGATCTTGCTCATTTTAATGTTAGTATTGCGTGAGCAAGATTTAAGGGTATAATTTTTTAATTTGAATATTAATTTTGAAAAATTAATGCCTCTTTTGACGAATTTCGATATTGGTAATTGATGAAAGGATGATATTAAATTTGAACAACATTTCAAAAATTTAAGGCTCGTTTATGGAACTTAGTGTCGCACGATACCTTCTCACCTCAAGTTAGTCGAGCAATTGCTTCCATTCTTATTCTCTATGAGAGTTGCTTCTAAGCCCATTCTTCATAAGGATAAGAAACAATAATTACCAAACAAAGTACGTGAGTTATGCAATTTTTACCTGTTTTACAACTAAGTACCTTTTCTTTTTAACCGAGCTTTTCAAATTTTTCAAATTTGATTCAGTATAAGGCTTCATTCAAAATTATTAATCTTAAATTGCAGTAGGAACACCAATATATGTGACAAGAAATGGAGTATATTGGAGGAAATTGTAATTGTATTACATTTACTATGTATATTTTGTACATGCACATGCACATGCCCATATTTATAATACAAAAAGAAATCAGTAAAGAATAAATAAGACTACAATTCCTATTATATCTTCTGAATATTCCGAAGATATTCCATGACTAAATCAATTATCCCATAATCTCCGTGACATCAAGTATGACCTCTTCAGATAGTGCCACATCAATAAAGATATGTCGGATGTCTAATATCATTTAATTAGTGTTTTCTCTTCCTCCTTAACACTCAAGTTTACCTTTCCCACCAAAGAGACCCTTTAGTTTTCATCCAAACTTTTCTTCCTAGGTGAGTAGGAATACGCGGGTGATACTATGGGGTCTCCCACCCCGAGCAGATCTTCTGCCTATTTCTTCTACTTGATTCTTTTAGGAACCTACTTAGGTCCATACCACTCAACACCTTAATATAGAACCTCTATTAGAGATGGCATAATTTTTTCAAGTGAACAAGTGATGTTAGCAACCATGCCTAACTTTTGTTGAGTAAGCAAGTCACGAGAAACAACTCCAGCCCTTTGGTCCATTTAGCCCTCTGACTATTTGTTAGGAGAGAGAGCATTTCATGACAATGCCATTGTCAAAAAGATTTAAATATAGAAGCTTATCCTCTTTTTAAATGGGCCCATTGAAAATGCTGCCTCGTTCAGGATGGGAGTCGATGTGATGCAACTTGAGCAAGAAGAAAGAGACTGTCGCCGGCCAGATAGTCGTAAAAAATTATCTGGCTCGAAAGAAACTCTGAAAAAGACTTGGGAGAAAGGATATACCAAGTTAGCTTCCTTTGTCCTTAATCTAGAAGAGTGAGCTGGATTTTACGTCCTTTTTTTTATGGATTAAGTGCATTGAGTTAAATATGAAAATTTGAGATATTCAATTGAAAAAATAAAATCTAGATACTCGATTGTAAAATGAATAAGAAAATATAAGTACGTGTGATCTCATTACCCAAGAATGGATATTGCGTAGATTTTTCTTGATGGTTATATGATTCTTTGATTGTGAATACTTAGATGGGACTTTGCAGATCAATCTTTTATAGGTCTTTTGTGATTGTTCCCTGTTTAATTGACTCTTTGGCTTGTAAGGGCATCAGTACCCCACTTGCTCTTCCTCTTCCAATTATGATATACAACTGTAGGGAAAAATAAATAAATTAGATCTTGTTTGTTTGAAGTTAAGTAAAAATTATTTTTTACTTCTCTGTTAAAATTAAATGATAATATCTGAAATTTAGAAGTTGTGAAGAAACTTATAAGCGAATCTACATGTCCACGTTAATATGTTGTCAAAAATCCAGTTTTTTTTGTTAAAAGTCGAGTCAAAATGCACGTACCTTGGATTCAAATTGAACCAAACGTAATATGTAAAAGTCAATCTAGATACACCTCATTTGAACTAATTGAAAAATCGGAGTTGACATCACACATTGGAGAAGTTTTGGGTATTTAATTGAACCTATTGAAATTTTAGTGAATAACATTATATATTGAACAAAAGTCCAAAACTATCAATGCACTTACCCACTTTGGATAATTTAGCAATTTCAAGGTATTCGTTAAGCAGTCCCCAAGTTTTGCAAGTTGGATTTTTTTTTTTAAGAATTAGGTACACTTAATATGTTAAGAAGTAACAATTCTGTATTTTAGTACATTTAATTTAACAAATATTATAGTAATACATATTTGGTACTATTTTGCCGGATTATTTAATTGTTCCTCATGTGAAATCAAGAACAAAATTACCCATGATTGGAAAAACTCCATACATAACAGTAATTTGTGAAATGCGCTCGTTAATATTCAATGATTGGCAAAATAATCGACAAGTTATTTGCAGTTGACAAGTTATCAAATTTGTACCGAAGCTTATCAATGCGTACTAAAGTAAATGACGAGCTCTATGATTTATCAACATTTACGATGTCATTAGTATTCAGTATTCATCATTATTGTCAATAGGGAGCGAATTTAATCCGTCAATGTAACTATTTGGTAAAGCCAACTTATATTCCAATTTCTCCGAACAAAATACTTAAAAACTCTACGGATGATTAAGAAAATTATTAATTCTACCTTATTCTAATTAATATTTTAGACATGTATTATAAATATATATAGAAAATCTCTCTCTCTCTCTCTCTCTCTCTC
Source organism: Eucalyptus guilfoylei (assembly GCA_016097605.1). NCBI lineage: Eukaryota > Viridiplantae > Streptophyta > Magnoliopsida > Myrtales > Myrtaceae > Eucalyptus > Eucalyptus guilfoylei. Next base: position 6,938,454 of record CM027870.1, on the reverse strand, counting down.
TCTCTCTCTATCTGTGCGTCCCTTTCTACGGAGATCATTCTGGACCAGTCCTTATCTTGGCTGGGCTATTCAGACACAGCGTCTCCTCCACCCGTCCACCGATTCTGCGGCGGAACCTCTGGTCACAAAAGCGCATCGACAATACCCACGACGTCGACTGTCTTCTCGTACAAGAACTATTCCTGGGTCGTCGCCTCTCCTCTCGCCATCACACATCCCTCTCTCTCTCTCACATGTCCTTTTCTGGGCAATGGCGCACTCGGGCAGGCCTCCCTTTTTCCTACGCTTTCACGACGCTCCCGTGATATTTTCGTTTCCGGGTTTTGATTTTTGCCTCCCTTTTTTATTCGCTTGCGTAATGTCTTCCTCTGGATAAGTTCCGTTTATAAAGGAGACATTTTTTTCCTCTCCTTCTGGGGTTGCACGGACAAAGAAATGCCATAGTTTTGCCTTCTTTTGTTACCAGGAATTGGGTCGTCTTCTTCTTCTTCTTCCGTCGTAGTTTTTGTCCTTTCCCTTTTGTTATGGTCGTGATTGAGGCATTTCGTCGAACAGTTTGAGGGTCGAAAGATGTTGGGGGTGTGCGCGGATGTGGTGCTGTTCCTTGTTCCTGTTTGGATCGCTTTTCTCGTCGGGGTCGTCGTTGGATGGGTGTGGAAGCCCAAATGGGCGAGCTTGGGGAGGGTCGAGTTGAGCTGTTCGGTGCTGGGGCAGCCCGATTCCTTGTTCCCTTTCTTGCCGTCGAAGTCGGTGATGTCCCCGTTGAAGGGGTTCGGGTCGGACCCGTGCTTGAATTCATTCAAGGTGCAGTGGCCGAGTTTCGACTTGCGTAGTATAGATGCTGCGGCGACAAAGAAGGAGCCGTTGTCTCAATCGCCTGCCTTGTTTGAGGATTGCAGGTATGCTGCGGGATGTCTGTTGGTTTTACTGTAATTTCGCTCCGTGAATCGCATCTTTTTCACGTGTCTTTGTTTCTCAGTTGCTATAGCCTATTAATGGCATCGCGGGGCGGTATTGAGTTAATGTAAATTCTGTTTGTTAATATCGATCGAGTTATAAGCCAGAAAGGAGGGATTATGCCATTCAAAATATGTTCTGATTGACTATGAGATGGAGCTTATACTTTACTCATGATGATGCTGAAAATGGTTCTTTGCCATGAGCGAATGTTGCGCCCTGTTTACAAGCTTTCTACGTGAAGAAGCAGACATTGTCCGCTGCACATGAGGCGGGGACAGGCCTACTGGTATATAGATTGACCTCTCATGAAATTAATGGAACTCTTGCAGCACATCAGAGGCCGGAGAAATATCCACTTTGTTGTCAGAGGAGGATATGACGCAGTTATGGCATCTTGTTGAGATGAAAGATGGAGGTCCTCCTTGGATACACATGATGGATCGTTACACGTTGAGTATGAGCTACCAAGCCTGGAGGCGAGATCCCCAAGTATGGCATGGATTTCATGGTTTCCACTCAATTTCTAAAGATTTCATGAATGCTGTTCTTTACATTTTCAGTGCTATTTTATTCAGTTCAATGCTATTATCAAGATATCGATTGAATAACTGTCTGGCTTTGCTTCTATTGATTATGTAGACTGGCCCTCCTCAATATCGTAGCCGAACCGTATTTGAGGATGCAACACCTGAGACGGTAAGGGATTTCTTCTGGGACGATGACTTTCGGTCAAAGTGGGATGATATGCTTGCCTGTTCAACTAATGTAGAGGACTGTCCCTCCACGGGAACCATGGTTGTTCATTGGATTAGGAAGGTGAAATCTTCTCTGTTTTGCTGATATTTTCGTTTTAGGGATTACTTTCAGTTGCATGATGCTCATGTGAATAGTTTGCATTGCAGTTCCCCTTTTTCTGTAGTGACCGTGAATATATCATCGGGCGCCGAATATGGGAATATGAGGGGTCATATTTTTGCGTGACAAAGGTATGAGAAGTGATATTCTTGGTTTGTATGTCGAATATTCAGGAATGACATTCTTGCTGCTTAAGAGAATTTCCAATGTTTACTTTAGCCAACCTTCATTGATTTTCTGGCCCAAAAAAAAAAAAAAAATTGCTTTTGTTGATGTGATTTGTTTTCTATGATTATGTACAAAGTGATCTGTCTGTTTTACTTTACAAACTTTCAGGGAGTACACTACCCTTCCATCCCTAGGCGCAACAAACCGAGGCGTGTGGACTTATATTATTCAAGTTGGTGTATTCGAGCAGGTACATCGCCTTCTCTGTTCCAACGTTAACTATCATCCTTCTCTCTCTCTCTCTCTCTCTCTCTCTCTCTCTCTCTATTTTTCCCACCATTTGCAACCTGGAGTTAATACGACTGTGCTGTGGTGGCCCTTTTTCCTTCGAATTTCACCAGTCGAGTCAAGAAAGAATGAGGGGCAGCTGACAGCATGTGAAGTCTTGCTCTTCCATTATGAAGACATGGGCATCCCAAACGAGATTGCAAAGCTCGGAATAAGGCAGGGGATGTGGGGAGCAGTCAAGAAGATTGAACCTGGCTTGCGTGCCTACCAGAAAACTAGAGCTTCTGGGGCACCGCTCTCGCACCCCGCTAAAATGGCTCAGATCAACACGAAGATAAGCCCGGAGTTTGTCAAGTCTTTGGAAGAATCTGATGACACATCTGAAGTCGGTAAAGCTGATGTAGTGGAGAAACCGAAGGGCGGTAATCTACCCAAGGTTTTATTCATTGGCGGGATCCTTGTCCTTGCATTCAGTCTCAACCACAGGCTTCTGATTAAAGCGGCTATATTTAGCGGCGCCCAAAAGTTTGGGAACTTGAGAAGGAAGAGGCCAGAGGTGAGACACTAAGATCTGATGGTATTAACACCTTTTGGCTGCCACTTTTACCTTTTCTCAGCAGGAATACGCAATTCGGATTCATTGAAGCCGAGCTTAAAGCTTAGACGTGAGAAACTTGATACCAAGTGTTAGGATATATACAGTTTACTGTTGTAAATCACAGATAGTTCCTCCATACCAGCATTACTGTTGTAAATCACAGAAAGTACCTCCATACAAGCACTCGAATTCATCATGGAAAAGTACTATTAAGTTTTATCCATTTACTTCTTGTTTTGCTATGTCGATGTCACTTTATGCTAGTTTGTGTTTCTCGTAGAAAAGGAAATTATTTTCTCTCCACTCTCTCTCTCACAAAAACCTAGCATGCTCATGCACTTCGCCGCTCCTTCACCTTCCTCTTCTCGCCTACTTGGTCCTCGTCTCTCTTCGCCTACAGAGTTCTCTTCCTCCTCCTGCGCCTCTCTGCCTCCAGAGTTTCTCCTGGTCCCCTGCCTGCTTGCTCCTCATTTGTAGTGTCAAGCTCAATCGATTGAGCAAGGCTGAATATAATTGTTTGATTCGGTTGATCCACACCTCTGGATTATGTGCCATCATTGCTTGAATCAATTTGATAATTCATGCCGTTTGTTCTCTAAATGTACGAGATAAATATCGCATCTCGTAACTTACAGATTTTCCTAGACAATATCCAAGTAGTTGTTTGGATATTCGATTTTGCTTTGATCTCTCTGTTTTGGTTCCCCTTCCACTTTCGTATTCTGAACTCTCATAATGGCTTTTGTTGTGTATATATGGTAGCTAGCAATTGATGATGAAGATTCTGTGGTGGCCGGAGACGTGGAGTAAAACATGTGTACGAAATTATCAGTATGAAGGGTGCATGTATGGTTCTTGCGTACATGAGCTCCGTTGTTCAATTCATGTAAATATATAAAAGTATTTGGTTGGTATCATAATACGTGATGATATGTGTATTGCGCTCGTAAGTGCTAGGCTTCGGTCTGGAGTTTTTGCTGAGTTTTGATTCGGAGTGTTTAAGTGTACAGGAAAACAATGGAGTAAGCAGGACAAAATTTTCCAAATCATTTTAGATTTCAGTCAAGCATCGAGAAAAATGACTTTTCAGAGCACATTTGCCAAAGTATCATATTTCCCGCTGACAAAACCTAGGCACAAAAGTCTCGAACTGATCAAGTCCAAGGCCTTCGCTTCTTACGGTATAATCTAGAATTTACGTGGGCAAAACTTTGCATTCAAAAACTAATAACTACAAAAATGCTCCTAATGCTGGACATTGTTACATACATATGACCAGGGCAAGGAAAGGAGAAATTCTTACATACGCTCCATACTTGCAAACCAACATCGACCATCAATAATTTTCGAGTTCAACTGCACTACTGCAGTTCCTATGAAACTTGGGAATTCATTTCACTTTAGCTTCCTGCTCTTTCATAGAAAATTCAATCTCTAGCCTCGGATAAAACCATTTCGACATCCCATTCATATTGCCCGAAGCACATCAATAGGAATGTCCCTCACTAACCATGCTTTATCTGATACCACACAATGGAGGTTCTAAAACCGGTTCTTACTTTTTATTGTCACATAGAATTCACCAGTATCATCAAAATCCAAATTGAAAGGTGAATTGTTCAACAAGTGCAAAGCATCCTTACAGGCCATAACAGATTATCACATTTTAACGGACAAGAGATATAAAGGCCACTTTGCAAAGGTTATCAATGACAAGGTCTTACAATATTTTGAGGGATTTTTATTAAGTTCATCGCCGGTGTAAGAAATAATTCCACACTTTTATTCTATTGCAACTTACAGAATTCGACTTATTGTGCAGTAAAAGACAACGATGCTGTGATGACATAATCAATGTCCGTCCATTACGGTTTCACAATACACAATTAAGAAGAATAGCCATTTACTCTGACATCTCTCTTTCAAATCCAAATTCATGTTAGCTTCTCAGAACAAACCCATATCAATTCAAATGGATGGCTTAAAAATTTTGTGCAGAGTTACAACTTTCAACGTACTGGAAATTAACGGAAAGTCACTCTTATGCCCTACAACTTCATCTAACCAAGAATTCGCGATGCCAATATAACTCAACCACAGAGGAAGCTTATGCAAAATAAAGACCAACATTCACTGAACAGAGAATCTGCCAAAACTCAGATCTTTCAGGGAGGAAGCTTGGAGAACCAGAGAATTCAGAACAGTCTACAACTATGGTCGCCAGCACTTTGATCCGAATTTGCTAATCAACAGACATTTATAACTAGAGTGAACCTTGATCTGAGCATTCATTTGAAATAACTAGGTTGTTGATTAATTCCTAGATTGAATCAAACATAAAACTTAACCAATGTCACATGTCGATGCTGCTTAGAACTAAACCACATTATACAAAAGCAGAATAATTCTGCATATTAAATATATAATCAGCTGGATTTATGGCATCTTAGGAGCAAAACTGTCTTGACATGAAATTCACCCATTCTCATAACTAAGTAAATCAAGCAGTCATACAAACTAGAGAAAACGATTGCCGATCGGATGATCCGACATTAAGTTTGAGACTAATTGTCAAAAGTGCACAGCTTGACGAACTTCGTAAAACTAAACAAAATTTAAAAGTAATAGACCACTCCAATAGAATTTCTAGCAGACCAAAATGCTCCTAATCAAACAAGCTGAATCCCATGTCGTCATCGCTCTCTTCCTTAGGTTCCTCCTGAACACAGAACAAGAATACAACAGCATGAGATTCAGACAAACTTACCAGCATAACAACAAATGATGAAGAATGTCTCGTCGACACTCCACTATTAATGCTACATAATATCATAATCTTCGACCCCAGTTCCTTGTAAATTATACGTGATAAGAAATCAACTAATTATGCACTCGATGCGTATGGAAAAGAGACAGAAAACCATAACCATGCTCCTAAATGAGGCATAAAAAACTATACTTTACACCCACCTATAGCTAGCTCCTTTTAGAACACAGCATCATCAACAAGCTAAGCCTCATTTCACTAAATAAGGTCAACTAATTACGGAAATGCGCTTGATTCTGGATCAGCTCTGAGAATTCTAAACTCATTACAAAAACAAGACCAACCGCAGCTAAAAATTATAAGCATAGCATCGACGTCTTGGGGAATAGACAGTCTAATTCATTGATAGCTGCCTGCTGCGAATCAAGGAACCAGCAAAGAAGGGAACTTTTACCTTCTTCTCCTCCGCGGCCGGGGCGGCGTCGGCGGGGGCGGCGCCGCCGGCGGGCGCGGAGACGGCGACCGCGGCGGCCCCGCCGCCGGATCCGACGTTCATGATGAGGTCCTCGACGTTCCTCTTCTCGGCCAGCTTGGCGAACAAGCCGGGCCAGTAGGACTCGACGCTGACGTTCGCGGCCTTCACCAGAGTAGCGATCTTCTCCGCCTGTTCCAAAGCCGCCGTCGCGCGGTTAAATCAAAAACCAAACCAGCAGCGATCCATACACAGACACAGAGAGAGAGAGAGAGAGTTACGGTGACAGGGATGCCGTCACCGTGGAGGATCAAGACGGCGTAGGTGCAGGCGATCTCGGAGACGGACATCGTTTCCGGCAGAGGAGGAGGCGCTCCGGCGAGATTTCGAGGGGACGGAGGAGGCGATTCTCTTCGGTTGCAGTCGCTCGAAAGGAGGAGGAGGGTTTCGCGGAGACATTTTATATGGGGTGCGATCTAGGGTTCTAGGGTTTCCGCCTCCCTTAGTCACGCGGCGGTCACGTGATGATCCTGGGCTCCCTCCTCAAAGTGGGCCCATCTCAGATTGGTTTTAAGCCTTTCTGGTTTGGGCTTGGTATTGGGCTTCGGCTTGGTCTTGGGCTTGGGCTTAGGGTGAAGAAGAACGGATCCAAACATAGGCATTTGAGATTTATTTTCCTTTTCTTCTCTTGGGTCGAAATAGACACGGGAGATTGAAAGGGGAATTGACATTTGAAGTAGCAGTTTAAGCAACATCCAAGGGACAAAGATTGCATTTGGTTTGGGCATTTGAGGAAGATCTTTGGGAAAATGACGGGTTTTCTCAAATTGCAAATATATTTGGTAAAGCGTGAATTATCTTTGATTGAAAATATTTTTGGAAAGAGTTACGCATGTAAATGACTTTAATTATATATTTTAAATGAATAAGTAAAAGGAAATTTGAACCAATGATGCTGAGATAATGGTCAGACGGCAATGAGTCAGCTTCTGCCAAATCTAACATCAACCGCCCTTGCCTAGGATCATGTGACCTCAGTCATGGGAATCAAATGAACCCAAGCTAAGGTCACACGACTTGAGGGAGTCGACACCCACTTGCGTGACCCCGCAAGTCACATTTGACGAGGACAACAAATGTCCAGTCTCAAACTTGACCACGCTTAACTAGGGACACTCGACTCAAATTAATTAGGACTCAAAAGTGAGCATGAGTATCGTGTGACCCTTAAGACCCGCCCTACCTCACGGCTGGTGACCCTTGACGACACTCAACACTCGGCAACCGTCCCTTGACGACTGTTCATGCAGCCTCGTTTCAGAGAGAGAGAGAGATAGAGAGAGAGAGAGAGAGAGAGAGAGAGAGAGAGAGAGAGAGGGAAGGAGGGATGATGAATGGTGAGAGATATGAACAGTGCAGCGCTCGAGGCTAAAGAGGAATACGAAAGGGCAAAATTGAAATACAAATTTTACTTAATGATGAGCTCTAGCAATTCGAAACGTTGAATGCCCAATACCGGTGGGCAATGGCCTTTAGACAAAGGCCTTTTGGAGGACCTTGAAAATATTAGCATTTCTCAAATGGGCTTCTAGATATTATTACCAGATGGTTTAGCATTTGTCCAATGGCTTCTAGAGGTGCAAAAGATGCTGGAATGCGATCCCAATCATATTAGCCATCAGTCTAATGCCCGGTGTGGATCTTTAATTCATTCAACGTTGAACAAATTTGTAATAGCTCGAAAAGATAGTCCGTCATTCTTGCCAGAACGAGAAGAAACTGCAAGGTAATTATTATCCCACTATTATCTTGAATGACTCATGTTTTTAATTTACGCGAATTTTGACTAGTGCATTACCTCTTACTTGTGAGATACTCTGTGAACTAAATATTTAGCTATTCAAAATTGGTTCACTTGTCATGAGAAAATGATATGAGAACCTAGTCAAGAAAGCAAAAATTCTAAAAATTTGCATTTTGAGGTGTATGGATCATCTTGTTCAGTTCTTATCGCCAACAATTTCATAGGGTCATGTTGTTAGGAAATTACGAATCTCTAAATTCCGACGTGAATGTCTATCTTTGCCAAGACTGAAAAGATAAACTTGTATAAGAGCGGGAGACTGATCTAACATAAAGTCTAATTCAAATGGGATATGGAGAAAGAAAGAAATCCAAACCAGGAATTCAATTGTGGACCGGCCTTTGAACTTTGGCTTTCGCCATTCGGAATGGAATGTTGACGGGATCACGGTCAACAGTCAAGCACAGCTTTGTGTATAAGAAAAAAGATAATGAAATTCTCTAGAAAGGTCAAAAAGAAAAAATCAACCATGTACAGTCAAAACCTACTCCATCATCGGATTCGATTCAAACGCGAAAACTCCTTCATTTTTTTTCAATTTCCCCTCTTCGTCATAGTCGAAATGCGGCCCATGTAATCCCCTCTTCTGAAAAAAAAAATAATGTGTATCATTCCATTTTATCATGCAAATTTCGTAAAAATTCATAAGAAATTCACATTTATAATCATTTTGGTTGCTCATATATAATGTGTAATGAGATCGCTTACATCCTATTTTGTGCTTGACGATCTCCAGCGAATGGGATAAGTCTAACATTCATAGGTGGTGAACATTTCTTTTTATTTTTGGCCCACTGACTTAGAAACTCATATGGTTTGAATTAAAATTAGTTAAATTTAGGGTTGACATTGACGTGAGCTTCCCTGCGGTACCGGAAGTTAACTGCCAACCTCTTGTGGTCTATTCTAGATCATAAATATGGTGCTATTGTTAGGTAAAATGCCATGCCTATCCTATAGTTTTCCAACTTCTGTACCTTCCATTTTGTTTATTTATTTCATATTTGGTTGACTAATCAACAAGTCCTAACGCGTAACCAAAGATACTAGAAATCTTTCATGAAAATATCACCAGACTCTAGTATGAAATAACCGTCCAAAATTACATCACTTGGTCTTCTATTTTGCAGGCTTGACTTTTCGAAAGATACAACATTTCTTTTTTCATCCATACACCGTAGTGCGTGCATGACTTTAATCGACATAAAACACACCGAACATCCTCATGCATTCATATCCAAAGTCAAATACTTACCCCAATTTGAAGACGTGGTTTTTTCTTATAAATTTACCACCGATAACTTAATACAAGGATCAATTGATCATACCATGAATTGAAACTTTAGTACAAAATTCCTCGCCTTCCTATTTTAACTAAAAAATATATATATATACCTACATATTTATTTAATGTAGCGATGACGCATATAAGTTCCATCAATCATGGTTGATTTTCTTTTGTGAGAATATGCTCTGGGTCGATACCGGGTGCCTCCCTGATTATCCTTTTTTTTCCAATAAGCCGGGTCGGCACGATGCCTAATATAACCTCACGAGTGAAAAGACCTTTTTGCCCCCCAATAACAAGAGCAGTTCGGTTACGTGGGCCCCCCAACCTTGGCCGAGACAGAGCTCTGCCATTTTCGGAATTGTCGATAGGAGAGCTACAAAACCTCGGTCGATGTCCGGCCCTCTCCAAAGTTGCCCGGGTGCGGGGCCCGCCAAAACCCAGTTGTCCGCCGCGTCGCGTCCGTCCGATCGATCGCGGGCCAATTCGGTGGGCCCCCCCGGGGGCCTCGCTCGCTTACCTTTTTCACATTCTAGCTTTCCTGTCCCGTTCGTTGGGCCCACCGGTATTTTTTATTTTTTTATTTTTCTTTCGCAATATTTTTTGAGGGGTTGGTTTCCCTTGTGCTGGATGGACCTACCAACCGCGCAATTTGGGGGATAAAAAAAAAAAGCACGAGATTCTTATTAACCCATTAATAAAGTGAGATTAGCAAGGTTCCACGAGTAAATCATTTGATTATTTTTATGAAATTTAAAATATACAAATAAGTGAGGACTCATAAATAATGAGTTAATATTCAAAATACGATACACGAATTATTCACATTGTCGATGAAAGTTTATCAAAATTTGACGTGTCAATTTTTATCATCACTGTCGCTATATCATGTTCATTGTTCGACGGGATTGACATGAATCACGATGATCTTCCATTGTAGAGCAATCGATAATGATGGTTAGAAAGAGTTTATCAACTCCTGTTAACCAAAGGATTTTAGGCACAAAATCGTTGACCAATGCAAACCAAACAAAAAAACAAAACCCACATGGGCTCCTTTCTCTCTCCTCCGCCCGCCGCATCCTCCTCCATTCTTTTTCTTCACTCTTTGTATATAAATTATATATTTTTTAGGGCATCATTAAAGAGAAAAAATCGAGTCCCACTTTTCTTTCTTTATTTTGTTTTTATATTGGCCCAACGTTTTTCCCCAATTTTTATTATTAAAAAAAAACCCATTCTCATCCAAGAATCACCCTTTTATCTGTCCATTGCTTCACTTGTACAAAAAGAGAAGGATTTCATGCTAATTTAGGAACTCTAACTTTACATGTATTATTGTACGGCAGATAAACAGGCCGGTTTTGTATCGCTTATATTGTAGTCTTATTTACATATAAAGACCTCGGTGCAAATATTCGTTATTAAAAAATTAAAGGAGATAAAAAAGAGATCACGTTTGCCCCCAAAAAAGTACAGCAAATAATATCTACAGTGAAATCCCACGTCCAAGTCAACTATTAAAATCGGATCCCGTGCGAGAGATTGCACATGCTAAGTCAGCGGACGCTATAACGAGATTGGAGGGTTTTTCGGGCCAAAATGTCACTTAAAAAATGAGGAATTCTTCCTAATTTCTTGTGTAGATTTTTCTTCTTGATTTTATTGCCTTTTTATGATTTGCACAATTACAAAAGCTATCCATCTCCGATGCGTATTAAATGATGCAAGCACAATTGCCTTTTTGGGTCAGAACGAATTTTTTTTTTTTTAATCTCCGACCATACCTTACTTTAGCAAATTTATATTACATTCCTTTATTTGACGGGATTTTACTTTCAATTTTTTTCCCAAGGAATGAGTCACGTATTTACCGTTAAATGGTTGATATAAAATTAAAAAAATCAATTGCAAAGCTACTTACGTACACACGTTATGAATCATCTCTACACGATATTTACGTGATGATCGAAACCGAAACACATTTGATTATGAATATCAATATATACACGTGTATATATATATACCTATATATTTGCATGGTTTAGTTAATAGGGTTTTCTCGTTTTAACTTCCGATGACTCGTGCCATTAGTTATTAGCCGAACGCTCTACCATGGAGCCATAAATGAGATATCATATCTCATGGTGATTCTGTTCCTATTATAGACATAAGCTAAATTTGATTAGATCTCGTAGCTCTTATTGTTCCTATATTATTATATATATATAATATACTTATATATATATATTCTATAATGTAAAATAGAGATGTGAGAATTACTCCACCCGCGAGACATACCGAATAATAATCCCCAAGACTTTCCATCCGGTCTCTTCTGCTGTTCCAATTTATTTCAAAGGTGTCATTTTTATTTTCCTTGACTGCGCATCGCTCCCTTCTTCCGAAGAAGGTCCGCGAAAGGGCATTGCCAAAGCTGAACCGGACCATCCAAAGAGCACATCTTTTTCTCCCTCCTCTCTCTCTCTCTCGCTCTCTCGCTGTGAAAGGGTCACCACCTCTTCTTCAGAATTTTCCCAGCGCTCGTCTCGAATGCGCGATCATCACTGAGAGAAGGAATGGAGGCGCCCACGGAGGCGAGGCGGGAGCTGCGCGCGGTTTACAGGCAGTGTTCTTGAGGTGCGCGTCTGTGCGTTGGCGTTTGGTCGGGTGGGGATATAATTTTAGACGAGGCAGGTGAGTGATTGCCGGGAGTGTTTTTTTTTTGGCTTTTTTTTTCCATCTGGGTGTGCTCAGATTTTCTCGTTGCATCAGTTTTGATAGTGAAAAGAGGAGAAAGGAGGAATTTTTGAGAATTTTTGCGGAGAATCTTGGTAGAAAAAAGGAAAAAGCTCGCTCCTTTTGATCATGGCGGTACCTGAGAATGCTGGAGTGAAGATCGGGTCGTCGGCTCAAAATCCGGACACGAGTGCCAGGCCGTCGGACTCGAAAGATTTCGACAGACCCAAACCCAGAAATGACGTCAGTGTTAAAGCCAGTGACGGCGTTTATGTTCCTAATGCGTTGACCGATGATCGAGTCGGCGCAAGGGATGTGTCCTTCGATGGCGAGAGTCTGGTGGGTCAGATGAGAAATGGGTCGGACGCTGAAGTCAAGAACCAGCAGATGGCGATCAAGGGTGTTGGATTTGCGAATGGGACTAATTTCGGATCGACTGTTGTAAAAAGTGATGTTCAGAAGCTGGTGGAGATTCTGTCGAAGTTGAATCCTATGGCTGAGGAGTTTGTGCCTCCTTCGCTTGTTTATAACCATGGACACATGGGAGATGGAGGATTTCCTTTTGCTTACAATCTGGCAGTTCATGATGATGTGGCTAATGCTATTGGCTATTCGCCGAAAAGGGTATGCATTATGGCCATCTACGGTTTATGTCAGCACATATTATTTTGCCCAATTCTTCGTTTGTGAAATGCTTCTGGTTGCTGAGTTAATACCAAAGGACTAGAAATGAGAAACGGTACAAACCTGCAGACACGCTTTTCTTATGATTTGGTTAGTCCAAAGTTGGATGACCTCAATTTTCCAAAAGGCTCTTTATTTTATACCAGTAGTTTCTCCATCTTCTGCCTGCGCTTTGAATGAATGCAGCTGAATGTCATTATTCTTCCTGCTGTGTTCATTATGGTTGACAATTTTCGTTTTATTTCCAACCGTTCAATTTGGCTTCCGCGTGTGCTATTGCTTATCATTGGATTATGGTGCTTCTTTTCCAGAGAAGGAATAACGGTAGCAATGGTCGGCGAAGGATGAATAATAGAACTAGCATGGCACAGCGTGAAGAGGTGATTAGGAGGACTGTGTATGTCTCCGACATAGATCAACAGGTAAGGAGTCCATTGGTCGTCTTCTGGTTTGTATCCTTTTTGCGTTCAATGCTGCTTGGTATTTGGATAGTTTTCCTTTGGTTTGACAATTGTCATCTGATAATTATTTCTCACCTTTAGGTTACTGAAGAACAACTTGCTGCCCTCTTTAATAGTTGTGGACAGGTAAGACTTTTCTGTATTATTATTCAAATTTGATCTATTTGTGGTGGATTACGCTTATTAGAGTTTTTTCCTTTCTTTTGGAAGGTTGTTGATTGCCGTGTATGTGGCGATCCTAATTCCTGTCTTCGATTTGCTTTTATAGAGTTTACTGATGAAGGTAAATATCATTGCGATAAAAGCTTTTTGTCTATTTATGACTTATTTTTTAACCATTTGATGCTAGTTAAATTGACGCTTGCAGAAGGTGCACAGGCTGCCTTGAATTTGGCTGGAATGATGCTTGGTTTCTATCCAGTCAGGGTGATGCCTTCAAAAACTGCAATTGCACCTGTGAACCCAACATTTTTGCCAAGGGTGGGAATTTTATACCTTTTTTCTTTTCAAAAATGATGCTTGTCCTTTACTAGTCTTATAACAGGCAAGAGGAATAATATGTTTCTTGATATTGTTAATCTAAGTAGCTGTTACTGAGCTGTTAACCTTTCTCTATGTTTCTCAGTCTGATGATGAACGTGAGATGTGCTCACGAACTGTTTACTGCACAAATATTGACAAGAAGGTAGTCAAGGATTTCCACATATTTGTGGTTCCGATGGAGATTTTCACACTGGCTTCTTATCTAGTTGTGCACATTTTTCAGGTTACTCATGGAGAGGTCAAGCTCTTCTTTGAATTATCGTGTGGAGAGGTATGATTCATTCACTGAGCAAATTTCAGTGCCAAGAACTGTGAAGTTTTTGGCTATTTGGATCAAATCTTATGAGATATGATTACCTTTTCTAGGTTCGGCGCCTGAGGCTTCTTGGAGACTACCACCATTCTACCCGCATTGCTTTTGTTGAGTTTATGATGGTATTGCTCTTTGATCTTTTTTTCAGTTCCTGAGCTTATTTTTTACATTTTCAGTGTCATACCAAACTGGTTCCTTCATAATTCGTGAAAGTTGTTATTTGCCAACATTATCCGTGTTTATACTGTTTTTGTTATCTTGCAATATTGGACCTTGTTGGTCAATTGTCCTGAATTTCTCTTAAGTTTTAAGAAAGAAAACCAGAATTCTCCGAAAAGAAATTTACGAAGAAGAAAACAAACAGAAATGAGGCTGGGCAGCCCAAGAGGGCCAAGACACAAATAGAACATGCAATATGTTGGCTGCTTCGGCACAGATGTCTTTACTCTGGGACTTTACCTGCTCATCCCATTCATCCTGTTTTGCTGTCCCCTCTTATCTCAAGTAGTTTGTACTGTTCTCTTATTTAATGCTATACCAAGGCCAAAAAAAAAAATCATAGGTTGGAGGTGTGCATGCAATGAGATAGCATGTTTCCTCAGTGGGAAGAAGGTTGAATATCTCCATCATCCATGGAGGCTGATGAGGGAGACAAAGCGAGTCTGTATGAACAGGAAAATTAGTAAATAGATATATGGCAAGAATTGTGAGTCTCCCGATTTATCTATTCCACACAGAATGTCCCATTTACACCCACGCCCTCGTACGGGTACAATTTTCTGGTGAAAACCTTGTTTCCATCCGTCTCAGTAGTTCTTAATACTTTTTCTCATCAATTCCATGGTTTCCGTCAATTTCATATGAGGAAGCCTTAATATAATGTGTGGTCCATTGAAAGAGCATAATCTATCCATTGAAGATGGGTGGAATTCTTTTTGTAGCTACAGTTTGTCAGGTTCTCCATCTGAAGCTAAACATATATCTGGATCTTATGAGAATATGGTGAGCCACACAATGGAGTATCCATTCCATCAGGAATAGTCCTGGAATGGAATGGCTATTCTGTTTATCCTGCTATGCCACGAGGGAATGATATTGTCTAAGTTGATATGCTAAGGTCTCATATGGTGTGGTTTTTAAACTAAATTAGAACAGTGTGCTTATACATCACTGTGCGATTAGCGATGTGCCTCGAGATTCTTGGGAGTTACAACAACAAATAATAAATTATGTATGCTCAAGAAATTTCCGGTTAGAGTATATTAAAGAGCTGGCCCACTCTGCTTTTTGATAAATCTCCATTGTTTTTCTCAGAAAAAGCTTTAAAAAATTGAAGTACTACAGCTTTTTATTGGTCTAATGCAGCATTGATCTTTTTTTTTTGGGTAAAGGTGCAGCATTGATCTTTTCTTTTTTCTTTTGGGAGAAATACCTGTTAATCATGTTATTATTATAGCTATATCCTCTCTATCTCTGGACTTCATCTTTGTATGGCCCTATACTTTTAGCGTAAATTTTATTAAAGAGTGCTTCAGGGCACTTGTTACACATCCAAATAAAGAGAGCTTGTCATTTCCAAAACAATCTTCTTCACATGTTATGGACAACCAGTACATTGAAAATGTACATCTTTCTTTATTAGCTATGGTGAACAAGTGCCACAAGAGCACTTGTTAAATAACTTTTTTAAGCATACGTTAGAAATTTGCAATAGTTTTTATGCTCCGTTGGCACTTTGTTGTGTTATGTTGCATTGTGCTGATATTGTAGTTACGCAGGTGTTTAGCTTCAATGTGCTGTGATGATTGATAAGATCTGCTTTGCTTAAGATTTTGGACTGAAATAATTTGTCGAAGGAAATGCCTTTTTGTATACAGGCTGCTTTTAGCTGCTTCAGTTTGCGCCTGATTCTACTTTTAAAAATTTGCCAGACGCTTGATTGGAGCAGCTGCGGTTTGTTGAGAGTATAAATAGCTGTCATAAGGCAATAGAAACTGATACTCACTCCATAGGTCAACCTTTCTTTACAAAACAAGGATGACAAATTAATATATATCAACAATGATCTCTGTTATCTGCAAATTTCTTATTTCTGGTTCCCTTGAATTTGCGCAACCATAATGTTTGTCAAGATTGGATTTGTCTCATTGTCATAGTTACCAGATAGATTTACTTTGTTGTTGTTGTTGTTGTGTGGGGCCTATTGTGTTGGAAGAGCTAGCTCTGAAGTGACTGGGTGATAGTTCAGGAAATCTTACCATCAACTGCACTAAGAAAGGAACAAGATTGTCCTCAATCGGTGTTAGAAACTGGGAGAGCATGTCTGACAATCCTTTCTGTGGGAAGTACTTGGTCTAGATGCTGAATTCATATTGTGTAGCAGGTTTCATGTTTCTATAAATAATAAATTGTCCGTCATGATGGCAGGAATTGAGGCCCTATAGCATTCTTCAAGTATCTCACTTGAGTGTTGGCATCCTTCTATTTAGAGATAGAAGAGAATAGAAGAGAACATTTTTTTTATTGGGAACTACTGCTTAGGTCTGTGTTTGGGCCCTCTAGTTAAAACAGATAAGTTCCTTGTCAGTCCACATTGGAAAAGTACCTGGCTGGTTTATGCATTAATGATGACAGTGGACTAAAGCCCAGTAGGCTGTAGGTGCTTGCGCCAACTACTTTCCTACATGCGTGCTCAGTCCTTCAATGTTCTTTAGCTGTATATTCTTCTACAAGTCTTTCTTTGAATTTTCACTTTCACTCAGTGTCATTCTGATCTTATCACGTCAACCCATGTATTTACAAGTCACTGCTGTTATTTTTTTTTTTTGGAAGCTGCTTCATCCTATGTCTGGTGCCCATGATTTCATATTATATGGAGTTCCTATGACAAGATGTGTGAAATGTGTTTTGAAAGAATTGTTGCCTATGTGCTAGATTATTGACGAGGCAGGAGCCTGCGATCCAAAAATTATCCAGCTGTCTTATCGGTTGTCTACAAAGTCGCCTTCCTCCTTTGAAAATGTCTTAAATATCTGAAAATTTATGTTCTCTCCAAAATGCTTATGGTTCAAACATGCAAGAAAGTCTAGTTCAACGAAGTTCTCTTTGGAAAAATGGCTTATCCACTTGGTTTATGTTATCGTGAAGAAAAGCATTGGAGTCAATTGTGATTGAATGAATCTGAATATTCTGAAGAGAGTTAGTTGGATCCTTTCTATGCATATCACTTGTTGTGAAAAATCAAAATTCATATATCTCTCTCTCTCTTGCCTTGGCATGCTTGAAACATTTGGGACATACTTATGGCGTCACATTGTGCACTTCAGATAATTGTTTATGTTTGCAACATTGGAGTCAGATCATAATCTGTAAACCATCTTTTACTTTCTCAATTGCAGGCAGAAAGTGCGATTGCTGCTCTTAGCTGCAGTGGTGCGGTTCTTGGATCATTACCCATAAGGTCTCTCTCTCTCTCTCTCTCTCGCGCGTGCACTCGCAATACTCATACAAGTTCTGAACCAAGGTGCGATTCATGTTTGCAGGGTGAGCCCATCAAAGACACCAGTCAGGCCACGTGCACTGCCTCGCTCTCCCGTGCATTGAGTTTGCTCTGTGCCCATCGTTTGGGCACTTGCCGCTTCACAGATATATATATGTACACATGAACAGAGTCAGAGCAATCACATGGCACTAGCGTAGTACATATATAATGCTCATGTCCTTAAGGTGTCCGATATGTAGATTCCGCACCTTGCTGCCGGCCTTAGAACTTTTATTTCACTGAGCTCGGAGAGCTGAGAATGAACTTTCGAATTTTATGTTTGCTCCAGTGATTTAAGATTTCCCCTTCGAAACGCAGTCACTGGTCTAATTTTTCACAAGTTAAAGATTCCTGAACAGAATGTCATTCTATGGTATTGGCTTCTTGTTGCAGCTTGTGTTGCAATGTCTTCTAATCCTTGGCTCTTTCCAGAGAGAACTATTATAACTTAATGATTACTCTCCCGACTTGCTCATCCTTAATACGTAAAGGTGAAGAAATGTTTATGCTCAGGACACATTTACTACCCTCTTTTTTGAAGGGGTACGCCATATCAACATCGATCCATAGCATCAGCTTCTCTAGCTGTAGATTACCATATATTTCAGTAGCCAAAAAAAAAATCTGTGAGTGGCTCGATTTGATTCTTGAAGGTGGGCAAGGGAAACCCGTAGGCTTCAGTTTAGTGCTTCATAATGGCGTCAGGAATGGAAATGGAGGGTGCGCATCTCGCTGAAAGTGGTTCGATGTTTGGTCATGGTGGAGCCCCAACACGAGCATCGACCGACAAACATCCATTGTCGCATCACTACCACATCACCGTCCTACTCAGAAGCGAATGGAAAATATCTCCATCAACAGTCCCACTCTCTCTCTTGCTAAAATTTGACGTCATGCGGACGCAACTCTGTGGACCGCCTTGTCCTTGCTAAAATGAAGATCTATTTTGTAAGCCCATTTTTAGAGAATCGAGAGGTTTGAAGTACAATGAATTTCGTTCCCTTTTTCTTTGGTTGCTTCTCTGAATTTGTGACAATGGCTTCATTGATAACTGGGTTCTTTTTTTTTTTTTTTTGGTTGAAGATCTGCCAGGCAAAACATGTATTATAGCAATGGCATTAGATGTGTATGTAGAGAAAGCTCCAGGAACGGATCACCTGATCCTAGAACATCCTTAAGGTGAACCTAAACCAACCAGAATCTGTTCTATCTACTTCACCTCGGTGGCAAACGAAGGAAACAAAAAGCCAAGTGGCGAGTAGCTCCAAATGGTTTAGGACAGTCTTTTTTCCTTGCAAATATTGAGCTGTTGAATAATTTGATGGGATTTCGAATAAAAAATATATATATAATTTGATGGGATGGCCGATTACCAACCATCATTTGCTGTCTATATTATTATAGTATAAACCACCCCCTTTAAGGAGCCTATGTCACTTTGCCTTTTCAAAATGTCTCTTTAACAGCTCACACTATTTTACTTTTTCGCGATATATCTAATATAGAGAAACTTTCCAAGTATTAATATTTTAGACAAATTTGTCAATCTCAATCTTTTCGATCATGAATGGTGTCAAATAGTTATGTTCAAATCAAAGACTCCATAGTAGGCATGGAGACACTGGTAACGCTCAAAGAGGGTCGCTAGTATTAGTTGCCTCTTCCCACATTTTTGTTAGTTAAAAGCAAGTTTATAAAAAGATTTCAAATCTCAAAATATGTTGATCATTTTATATATAATTATACATTTCCTTTGTAAATTGTGTATCCATATTATTATTTAACAAGTCAAATATTCATTTGGTTTTAATCTTTCAAGTGTCAATTTTTTGCATATAGGCAACACCTCTGGACGTTTACTAGTTTTTTTTTTTTTTTTTGGTCGGTGCATGTTTACTAGTTACTAAATAGAAAAACCTTCTAAAAAACTATTATATACCACTTTGGCAGGCATGGGCATTACTCATCAGCACGCCCACCTACAACAAAGCACCTCAGCAAGTAATGCTTACTCCTGGGAAAGAGTCCATATCTTCATCATAAATTGATAATATTCAATAAAAATATTTTTAAATAAAGGGAAGGTAATGATTATGGTCAAGATATTCCACAAAAATGGAGCCTCTGCGATTCATGGAGAATATCGGCAATCTTCTTGATGGCATTTGGACATCTTTTGTGAAGACTTTTCCTCCTGTCTGCCCCAAAGTGACGACCTTTATAAGGTTAAAGTTAAGCTTGGCCTTCACCATTTATGCTGGGCCATGTGTGTACAGTCAAAAAGTGTAGGAGACAATAAAAAAGAGGAGACAATAAAAAAGAGGAGACTCTACTTGACATAGGGACACCTAAAGGGCTCATAAGAGCAGTGTCCCAATGCATCATCACCTTCCACTAACCCACCGCCTCTCTTTTTGCATGCGTATGGACGGTAACTTCTTCCTCTTCTAGACAAAAAAATCTTAGTCTGTACGTATATTAAATGTCTCCACGCCTCTTCCTTTCCTACCTTAAAACATTTTTCTAATTCATTTGTCCCAGGAAATGTAGCTTTCTCAACTCCATCTTCCCAGCACTCACCACTAATATAATGCCCATGTAGTAGCTCTCAGAAGGCCTTTGTGCAGATGTTCCTCATTCTCTCTGGAATCTTGTCTTTCACAAGAACATCTGCTTTCATAGACAATGCCGAGAAACTGTCTGGTTTAGAAGATACGCTTGCTACTTTTCATTTTTGTGTGATCTTAAGAAACGAGAGATGGGTAACTCTGTTGCTCTTTCTAGAGGAAACTGTGTTTCTTGCATCAGTATCTCCGCAAGACAGCAGGGTAAATTCTTGCAGATTGTGAAGCTTGATGGGAAGATAATAAAGCTCACCGCGCCGGTTCTAGTTAAAGATTTATTGAGAAACTTGGGAGGCTCGGGGATCGGCCTTTCAAAGGGAGATTCGAAGCGGCTTCTGCCAAATCACATGTTGAAACTGGGGAAGGTTTATTATGTTCTTCCTGCTGATGCTGCTGCTGCTGCTACAATGAGCCCAGAGAGAGGTCCATCTACAGCTAGCCAGTCAGAACAGAGCGACGGTGTGAAAAAGAGGATAAAGATAGTCATCACAAAGCAACAGCTGCAACAGCTTTTGTCAAAGAGTCTTTCTGTTGAGGAGGTTTTGGCAGGATCCGAGAAAGGAACTTCCCAGGGCCGTGGTCTTGATTCTCCTGGAAACTGGAGGCCTCGGCTTGATTCTATCCCCGAAGGTAATGATTGATGTCAGCGCTTTATTTTGGTTTCTGCCATTGCTACTTGTAACATAATTAGCACAGAACAGGCAGATAGTTGTTCACATGTGTGAGATTTCTAAACAGAACTACAGTCGATACACCGAAGATCCATACTGTTACCCTATTTTTAAGCCCGAGACTCTTCCATGTCAAGCAGAAATGTATCTATCATGAATTTCATGTCTAGCAGAGTCACCCTTGGTGTCTCACCATGTGCGGTGTTCCTATTAGATAGTGACTTTCATTATTTGGTGTCCATATCAGTGAGCTTGAAATGTTTTTCCGCAGCTAAAAAGGAGACGGAATCATGAGTTGCAAAAACATGGTTCCTGGATTGTCCTCCATATGTTGTTAAAACCAAGTAGATCTTGAAAAAATAATCCTCAACGAGCCTAGTAATTTTCTGGTGGTGATACAACAGCGAAAGGCATAAGAGTTTCTTCAGAAACATGCTATATGAGAGGAGCATACAATTAGATATTGTTCAGCTGCGCAAGCTTTGTACTAGAGGTTTATTCAAGCGTAGGGTTCAATATCTTAATCAGCCTTTGGCTGAAACTTAGCGCGGATTACTTCTAAATTATATTCTCCATAAAGTTGAAGGTGATTTAGAATATGGCAATTAGGAGAAAAGGGTAAAAGTCGGGTTAGGGAACGGTTCATGAATCTAGGAAAGCTATACGTATTCACTGATCATACTAAGAACCTGTCCGTTCAACGAAAACCGAGTCCAAAGTCGCAGTCAGCTTGTAGAAGAGCAGACAAGGAAAGATTTGAGCACAAACCAGAACAGACAAGGCAGTTCTCCCTGGAGCTAGCGGGGATCTTAAGCTCAAAAGATTCCCTCACCTTGCTTGAAGGAGACATCCCACCTATTAACTGCATAACTAACTTAGATTACATGCGGTTTAGAATTCATTTTAAGGAATAAGAAAAGTCCAATATTCCATTCGGGCAGAAACATAGATGTCATGGATAGATTTTTTTTTTTTAATTTCATTCTCGACATATCTTAGATATATTAATATCTGAGAATTTATCTGTCTTCCGTCTTCCATGGAGGGGCTGAATAAACAATTTTCCACAATGGTGATTTGGTAACGCTGTCAATGATTTTGCAAGGAATAAGCATATAAGATGCGACCGCCCTCATCAGGGTAGGCGACAAATTGATCAATTATGATGAGGATTGAATAGTTGATTGATCAATTATGATGAGGATTGAATAGTTGATTCAGCGTGCTCAAATCACATGACCGGAGATTAGTACCTTGAAAATGCCTCGGTTCCAAGAAAACAAGAGGGGGATGGCAGGAATAAGCAAAGGGCTTCCTTTATTTCACACTTACGAGGTATTAGATACAAAACCAAAAAGAGTTTATACATACATCAGGCCTGAAGACAAAATAGCCTTCACTAAGAGCTCATGGCAAGCCCCTTGCAGAGATACTTACATCCCTCAGTGGCACTTCACTGTACTTGTACATCCATGACATTGCGCTGCACTTTCATCTTCGGGATGGTAACATAAAGAACGCCGTTCTTGAGCTCTGCCTTAATCTTGTCCTTCTCACAGTTATTGGGTAGCTGGAGGTGGGTGTTGTAGGAGCTGAAGCTCTGGCCCGACCACACATCCTTCTCACCTTCTTCCTTCTTCTGCTCTCCCCTGATGACCAGCATATCATCTTCTATGGACACCTTAACGTCCTCCTTGGCAAGTCCAGGCATGTCGAACCGCATCCTGATCTCATGCTCGTCGTCATGGATGTCCCACGGGGCCCGTACTTCTCCAACCGCTCTGTTCCTGCGGCCAGGAAGTGTCATGGCATCCTCAAACAGCCGATCCATAGTGTCCAACATTTGCCGCATAGTCCTCATCGGCGAGAGCGGGTCCAGTAAGCCTGCAATCGAAGCCAATTATTACTTTCTGTGGTTTCTAATTCATCATGACAAAACTCCACACAAAGGACCACATGAACTTTTATGAGGCACAGCTTTTGCCATATGCAGCCATCCAAGTAATTCTTAACAGATAGTATAATTTAGATAATTAGACCACTCCATCCAAAAGCTAAACCAGGGCAACAATTTCCCCACAGAAAATCTTCAACCACTTTTGGTTTTCATTTAGAGATTGGTTAACAAAATCCATATTGCAAAGCTCATCACGTATGCAGCAGCGAGTTTAAGAGGGAAAAGACCTACACTTGAACAATCCATGGCTGATTTTTACATCTTACTGCAAAGATAAAACAAGGTTGACGAGGCAAATTGGGAAGAACATTTCATTGGTGCAGGGAAAAAACTCTTTTATCATCGAATGAACCTAAAATCGATTGAAAGTTTGAAAAAAAAACATCCCATCACCGCATAGACTCTCCCAAATGAAGACGCTATCAAAGATTCATGAACGGAAGTTAATGAACTCGAGCTTCCTACACATTGGAGATTCCGTAATTGGCGCACAGACATAAGTCTACCAACGCTCATTTCAGTGCACTTCAGAGAGAGGAAAAAAACCTTACTGCGCTGATTAAGAACAGAGGATCAAGGTGCTTACCGAAGGGCGAGACGTCAACGGCCAAGCGCCGCGGCCTCCTCTCGACGGACGTCCCCTGTCCCTGGCTCACCTGCACGTCCATCGCCGAGTCCTTCCCGTCGCCCTCCTGGGCTCTCACCACCGACAGCCCCGACGGCTTGCCGCCGCCGGTCCTCCGCGGGAACGCGACGGAGCACGGCGCCATCGCGGCCCGCGCGGACCGAGAGGCCGCGCCGGCGACCAGGGGCGAAGGCGAAGATGC
Source organism: Eucalyptus guilfoylei (assembly GCA_016097605.1). Taxonomy (NCBI): domain Eukaryota; kingdom Viridiplantae; phylum Streptophyta; class Magnoliopsida; order Myrtales; family Myrtaceae; genus Eucalyptus; species Eucalyptus guilfoylei. The sequence goes on along the minus strand of CM027870.1, from coordinate 6,914,834 downwards.
CAATGCCGAAGCCATTCGTCCGATGAACAGCACAAAGAGCAGTAGCAGAAGACGCGGAAACGGAGGTTCTTGGGTTCGTTATCTTTCGTTCTGTGTAGGGAGCTGCTGCGGAAAGTGGGAATTACGGGGGGATATATTTATAGAGAGAGGAGAGAAAGATGGTGAAGGAGCGAGAGGTTTCTGGAGCCATGGAGAAGGAGGGAGAAGGAGGAGGATGATGATTAAGAAGCTTGCTGTCAAATCCTCACGCGCGCGCACTGTGCGACAATGGCGATCGAGATCTCTCTTGCTCCTTCCGGAGAGCTCCATCCCCATCCCCATCCCCATCCCCATCCCATCCGCTTCCAGCGACGAATGGATTCTCGTCGCGTTTGCATGTTTATCCGCCACTTTCTTATTTTTCATTCGTATTTTCAAATGCGTCACTGGGATATTTGCTGTTTTCAGATATGGACCCGCACTTTAGCTGGGTTCTCTGCTAGGGGCATGATCGGTTCCAGGCCAATTGGTCCTACGACAAGAACAGGTGGTCCAGTCTAATAAAATCGATCATTTTTTTTTTTTTCACTAATTACTGCTATATATTATGAAGAAATAAAAAAAAAGCCAGTTTTTTTTTTAAGAAATATAAAAATATATATCTAATTAATCTAGTTTGGTCTGATCTAGGTGGTTCCTAATTCAGGAGGTCCGTTTTGTACACTCCTATTTTCTTCATATTAATCCTACTTATTTTGAAGTCCAGATGAGAAGAAAATGACTCTTCAATGATATACGCTTTTTAGACGCACTAGCCATTTTGAATTTGTCAACTAGCGATTATCTTTGAGATTACGAGCAATGTTATTTTAGGGCAATGGAATTGTGATGAAAATGATTTATGCCTATCGATGAGGGATGAATGCATGTCAAAAATGTAATTTTACGATTTACATCGCCATTGAACACGCCAGATTGTCTCAGAAACGGCTGAGGCGCAGGAGAAAAAAAGGCTCTGTCTTTGCTGGTAGAATGGTCCTTGGGCTTGAATTTATAGCATTAAAGTTGTACAAGTAGATGTGAGATCACTATTAACTTCAATGCATTTATGATATCTTCCCCATTATTGCAAAGCATTTGATAAAAAAGTCAAGGTTGCTAGATGTGGGTGTGATTTACCATTTTATATCTCCCCCTTCGCTGATAACTCTTGGCAAAAATTTTGTGGCATGCATCTTTCCCACTTTGTTCCTACAAAGAGATTAGTCTGGTGCCTAAGATCACTGAATTACAATTTTAAAGTGACCTATGTGGGAGCGTTAAGCCCAAAGACCGCGGCACATAGGCTGTCGAATTAAAACCGGAGACGGCTAGATAATCGCACCTGGGACTTATTAAAAGAGACATCAGTTTCAGTCTATCATAAAATTCACTTCAGAACATGAAGAATGTAGCCAACCCACAATGGCTGAGACAAAAAATTTAAGTGCAGAAATTGAAGAACGAAGGAGCAAAGTTTATGATTGCTGCAAATAGAAAAAGGCAGCATGATTAAGTGCACCTGAAAATTGATCGCACAACGACGACACTACGACTAAACCAAAAATCAGACGATCTTCTTGCAAGAAACAACTGTCAATTGATCTCAGTAGGGCTGGATTGATTGCTGTTATTCTCTTTTTTCTTTTATAGGAGCTAAAATTTCAGAAAGACTGGAAAAAAACTGCCCTAGTGAGAACATAGCAAAACGAAAATAATGAGGGCAGCACATCAACAACAAGAAGATGACTCAGGGATCTACTCAGCTGCTTCCGCATGATCGGAAACATTGGCTTGCTTCAACTTCTCCAGATCGGAAATTCGTCTATCCAGCGAGGCATGAAGCCCTTTCATCTGCAAGTGTAAATGAAAAGAATCACCAGTCATAAAAGCACACACCTGCTATTGCAACCTATAATCATCACATGATAGACTGGCTTCAACATCAGTTGTATCTGCCAACTTCCCGAGGGTTAACAATGTCCAGCAGTAGAAAGAGTATAAGATAATCTCCTTAACACAGACCATGCAATGCCTTAATATAATTGATGCTCATGAGCTAAAAAGAGAGCAACTCTTCATGTATGTATGTCTTTACACTTAATTTAACTATCTGAGGAATACAACACAAATTCTTCAAACATGTCCGCGGAATGCCCATCCATGCAAGTTAGCACAATATGTGCATGTGATAGAACAACCATGAAGATCCTCAAACAGATTAACTCCAGAGAGGCACACCTCCAGGATCTATACTTCCACTGTATTCTCATCATATGCATGGTAGGTTCAGCTTAATAGTCTCTCTCCAAGCAACTGGATATTATCTAGCTCATAACAACACTAGTGAAAAGGTAGCAAGGAATTAAGTTTGGAAAGAGTCTGCACAAGGATATCAAGATAGATCACTAAACTCAAATATTTTCTTGTAGCTCATCAGAATTTCCAGTTCCTTGTAAATCAGATCATCCTAATTCCACCACCCATGAAGTCACTCATAAGCACCGGAAAACATCAGAAATTTCTGGTTTGTAATTAAGGTCAAAAGAAGAACCATGTGGAAAACAAATTACGGTTTACGTTTATGCAGAGGGCTCAATTCATTTTGATGAGGGAACGGCAAATAGTAAGCTCTGACGATTTCCATTCTAAATGGGGAGAGGTCTAGGAAGTAAGAAGGATTTGACCATTAGTCCCTACTCGTAGTTCAGAATCAAGAAAAACCACTTTTGCATATAGGCTCAAAATGTAGATAAAGGGAAAACAATACATGTTTAAGGAATCACACAGGCAATTCCAAGCTCACCACATAAATCTCAGTAGTTCATTTTTTAAAGAGATAACGGTGTCAGTTGCTTCAGCAATGATCTCGTTTTCACGCTCAGGGAACAACGAGACAATCCCAAACGACACCCGAAACCGAATTCTTTCACACTCAAGCCTCTTAATCCCGAGTGTTTGCAGCACATTCACCGGGAGAACTTGAGACAACACACATTATTCCTCGTAGCCGCCACCACTACTTGCATCCAAACCCAAACGACAAAACCCACATTCCCAAGCAGCCCAAGAATGGCGGCAAACTAGTCACGGGTCCTCGAGCTCACGAAAATCGGGACGAATCAACAAGGATCATCCCCATCTCTTCTCAATTCCAGGTCCATATCGTCTCCACCGGACCCCATCGCACCCATCAAGTCCAATGCCAGGCGACGCGCAAAGGGTTCCATCACAAGACGTCGAATTCCCAGAAGGGACTCTAAATTCCAAAAGCTCTCGGAATCGGCCTTTTCCAACGACAGGGCGACCCACGAACGTGATGAATCCGACTCCAAAGAAATCAACGCAGCGAAATGCACACAACGGTATGGAATGGCGTAGACGACGATCGATTGTAATGCGGAGAACATGGATCGAACCCTAGAAAAGCGGGGATGGATTACCTGGTGGGAGACGGATTCTTGAGCGACCTTGTAGTCGTTGTGGAGGATGTAGAGGCCGATGAACGACGCCGTCGCGGCTCCGGCGAAGAACGACGCCATTCTCACCCGCAATACGTACCCCATTCTTCCCTTCTCTCTTTCTGTCTTCTCTTTCTCTGTAGCGTCGCTTCGCTTCCGATTTCGGGCTTCCTCTGCCTTTGTTCGCTGTTCTTCGCGCGTAAAACGACGTCGCCCTTGAAGGCAAGCTTGGCCTTTTCTTTTTCGATAATGGGCTTAAAGGTGTAATGCTATTTTCGGTCATTTGAATCCACCTAATTTCATTTGGGAAGAGATCACCAAAAACCCCAAATTTTTTTTTGTGACACGAAAAACCCCAAACTTTTCAAACTATGACACTTTTGCCCCATCAAAGGTATTTTTATCTTTTTTTTTTTTCTTCTTCTTCCCTTCGCCGGCCATGGCGGAGGGAAGTTGGCGTCCGGCGAGGGCGCGTCGGGCGAGGGCATGAGGGAGGCCCTCGCCCGACCCAGCTGAGGGCTGCCCTCGCCTAACGCCGGTGAGGGTGGCCCTAGCCAGCCCAGGTGAGGGTGACCCTTGCCTAATGCCGGCGAGGGCAGCCCTCGCTTGACGCCATTTAGCCGGCTGGCGAAGGGGAAGAAGAAAAAAAAAAATTAAAAAGTAAAAGGACCAAAATGGCTTATAATTGAAGGTAAATGTGTCACACAACAGAAGTTCGAGGTTTTTTGTGTCACAAAAAAAGTTTGGGGTAAATGTGTCACGGTTGGCAAAGTTCAGGGTTTTTCCCTTTTCATTTCTATTGACTTTTAATTATAGTGAAGTTGAGTTAGATGGTTTTAAAAAAATTTCCATTTGTATCGGGGGTTGTTGCTATAGTTCTACTTGATATCTCTCCGTCTCATTATCGATAAAGAGGAAAGTCACGTTTTCTTCTATATTAGATCATGATTAGCGAGCAAGTGGGCATAATATTTTATAATTAGTACAAGTTTAGTTGTTGCGCTAATTATAATGCGCAATAGATCATAACGATTGTCAATTAGGCAAGCACTTAATAATTGATGCTATTTTAATTGTAAAATTGACTATGAGAGTTTTATTGTATGTAAACCACACCATATGTACTAAATTTCAATTGAACGTCAATTGCACCAAACAAACGTAACAAAAGCGATTATGTACCCGAAGTAGCCGTCGTCAAATCTCTTACTCTCCTTTCACCCTTTTAACCAAATAGAACTGGTCGTAATTTAATATCTTTGATAATCTTTTTTTTTTGTCATAAATATCTTCGATAATCTAAACTATCGAATATCTTGTGAATTATCACCTATGCAACATTTGATCGGAGGGACGATCGACAGCTGAGATGCGACCCGCACTTGTATAAATAGGGGTTCCTTCCCCTCATTGTAACTAGTTCGTTCACAAGTGAATATACACTCCACCCAATGGCTGCACACAATAGGCCAGGGTCGTCTGACAAGCTTGACACGGGAGAAGGTGAACAGCCACTGGTTACACATGGGCTGGCCGAACATTGCTCACGGATTGATCATAGGTCACACATGGGCCTTTGCCCGTATCGCTCATGGATTACAAGGCATGTTTTGTGATTGGCAAAGAAAAGGAAAATCATCTTAATTTGGATCATCCGGTTTTCAACTATCCTACCCCCTATTCCACCCTCTCATAGCAAATCTCTCTCTCTCTTTCTGGCCACCGCCGCCGCAAGGCTATGAAACTCCCAATTAGGCAATCCTTATCTCTATTATGCTTCAATTTTCAATAATCTTTCTCGTTTCGGGCGTGTTATCGGTTAAGTTATCCTCATAATGACATTAAAACCACTAACACTAATGCTGGCAATATGTTTCAAGATATTCTTGGCGTTGATTACGAGACCTAACGCTAATTGGCAACCTAAAAGGATAAACACCTTCTTCTCATCATACTAACTCCTGCTTGAATTTTCAACAAGTCCCTATTTGAAGAGATAATTGTACGAATAGTCATTAAACTTTGGTCTAATATGTAAAATCATCCCTCAATGTTTAATTTACTCAATTTCATCTTCCAAATTTTTAATACATATCCAATTTATTTATGGATTACATGAAAGTCCCATAACTTTTGGTACATAGTCCTTGAGTTTCATGTAGTACAAGGATTAGATTGAACATATACTTAAAATTTTAGGACCGCAAAATAAAAATTTGGGAGCGATATTACATAATAAGCTAAAGTTCGGAAGATCATTTGTGTCATTTCCTCCTATTTTAACCATAAAATAGGAGGAAATGACGTCACATTTTCAGTGTATAGTTCCTCAAAAGTTCAAAACATCCCAATCGCCCGAACTTCAAGTGTTTTGAGTTAGCCTCTATCTTCTCAAGATGTCCAAAGCCCGGTCTACGCTCACTCGCACTAAGCGCAGTTAAACCTATTTATATATTTATTTATTAAAACGCAATTACAGGACCAATTCATATGAACATCCTAGGATCATTGCCATACCGAACAAGAAGAAAAAGGAAAATCCTCAAAACCAAGTTGAACGTTCTTTTTCTCATTTTGTATTTCTTTTTAATGTTTTGTGAAGTCATAGCAATTAAAAAAAATTACAAATGGTAGGACCAAAATGAGACAAAGTCAAAGAAAACGGGTTTTTTTTAATCTTAATAGGCACCGTCCTCTTTTTAATAATGCAAAAGGCACCTTAGCGTAGACCAAATCCTGGTTAACAGATAATTCCGACAATAAAAAAGAGAGGTCTATTTGCTTTAGCATAATTATTTTGTGCCTTCACTGAAAACTTTCGAAAAATAGATACAATGCTTTTTATTTTTCTTTTTTACATCATACATAATTAAGATAAATGCTACAAAAAGGAAGTACGAGAATTTGCCAAAAAAGAAAAATGAGTACGAGAATTGGATAGTCCGTACGAATTGGAAATCATGAAACCGGCTCATTCCCGATTTAGAAAATAAAACCATTCAATCCAATCCAAAACTTGATAAATTATTCTCGAGCGTTACAAATGCGCGCGAGTCATTGCATCGTTAGTTACGATGGGGTCCCACCTGAAAATGCGCATGATCTGACGCCACATCGATGCATGCGAGTCGGGGTCGGGTGGGAATCCGAACGACTCGAGTCTAGAAACCGGGCTTGGTCTTTGGGGCCGCCGGCTCTTGTTTTCAAAGGGCAGTAGGGGGGGGGGGGGGGGTTCGGTGACCTACCGTCCGACCTCTTTCGTTCTGGAACCTCCACTCCTCCTCCGTTGGCCATTTGAGCCCCGACCGTCCAAAACGCGCGGACGACATGACTTCGTCAGGACGATGGCGGGCCAAAGTCAAAGCCGCGATGCGTTCGATGGGAAAGTCCACAAAAGACTAAACAAATCGCCGCCGATGCACCAAAACGACCAGTCACGGTCCGTCGTTTCGTTACGATTCCTGCCTTTTCTTTTGGTTTTTTTTTTGGGGAACGGGCGCGAGCAATTATGAAATTAACGAAACCAACCCCTCCTTCCCCCTTTTGAATATAAACGCGTTTTCTCGGCTCCAGTATTATCCCCTGATTCACGGCTCATCCTAGAGACCTCCGCAGCGTTGAATATGCCGAGGTCGGTGCGGCGTTGACCGGCCGTTCCGTCGGTCCGATCCCCAACCGACGGCTGTGATCCGCGCGTCAGTGTGATGCTGGCCGTGACGCGAGCCGCAGGGGACGACTCCCTCACGCTTCTCTATGGCGTCTTTCTCCTCTTTTAATCAAACGGATTTCAACTGCCTTTTCATCGCTCCGTCGTCGCTACTTCATCTCTCTCTCTCTCTCTCTCTCTCTCTCTCTCTAGCTCGCTCTCCTTCTGCGTCATTTCGTCTTTGGGAGGGAGTTCGCCGGAGAGGCTCCGGCGTCCCGATCTTTTGACCACCGGCGGCGATCGCCTTCGAGCTGCCGCATTCCGGCGATGGGCCACTGCTGCAGCAAGCAGAGCACCGTCGCGACCGCCAACTACGCCGCCTCCCGGCCCGATGAGCAGCCGAAGCCGCCGCCGTCGCCGCTCCCGGCCGCGTCGCCCGCGCGATCCGGGGTGGTCGGCGGCGGCGGCGGCGGGGGCGGCGGGGGCGGCGAGGTGAGCTCCCTCTCGGGGAGCCCGTTCCCCAGCCCGCTGCCCGCCGGGGTGGCGGCGTCCCCGTCGCCGGCGAGGACGCCGCTGAGGAAGTTCCGGTGGCCGCTCCCGCCTCCGTCGCCGGCGAGGCCGATCATGTCGTTGATCGCGAAGCGGCGGGGCCGAGGGGCGCCTAAGGAGGGGCCAATAGCGGAGGAGCAGGCGGTGGACGGAGAGGGGGAGCCGCCGCTGGATAAGAGCTTTGGATACGCGAAGAACTTCGGCGTGAAGTTCGAGCTCGGGAAGGAGGTGGGGCGGGGGCATTTTGGTCATACGTGCTGGGCTAAGGGAAAGAAAGGAGAGCTCAAGGGTCAGAATGTGGCCGTGAAGATCATTTCAAAAGCTAAGGTGTGTGGTATGTGTTACTGCTATTGACAGTTTACAACTCAGCGGCCTTTCTCTGTTGTTGCTGTTCTTTGAATCTAGCTGTAAGGTGAATCGATTGTCGACCTGTTCTGTTGTTCGGGGAAATTATGATCGTCTAGTTAAGAGAGAATTCTCTGATCAGTTCAGCAGGAATTCGTAAGCAGCATAGGGTACACTTAAATTAAATATGGTTTGAACAGACGTGCTTGGGCAGGACCTCAAAACATGCAGTATTTCATGACTACAATGTGGGAGCTGCGTAACCCCAGATTCAACTTTCATGGCCATGGCATGGCTCATAGAAGTTTGCGTACTTTTGGCAGCCGACATGTTATGATTTTAAAACTAGAAATACAAGGCGGTCACTCTTAATTTTGTTATTTGGTCCAGCTTGTAGAACAGGAGGCAAACCAAAGTGACTGAAGTGCTTTTGGTTAGCACTTGGTCAGCAGGAAGAGGGCAAGTCGGCGATGCCTGGGGATGACAATTGACGAATGAATGATCTGAGGTTTATTGAGCTTGCTTGTTAGAGAAACAGAAGCAGCGAAGTATCTCTAGAATGTTGGTTTGATATTTTGAACTCGAGAGCATCGCAAGGTGAAGGTTTCCTGAAAGTGTGGGGATATTCATCAGTTTCAGGATCTAATGAACTGATTCTTGGACTTGATTAACTCGTTCTTGTTAACCCTAATTTACCAAGTTGTCTAAATCTCAAAACAGATTGAAGAGGTTTGGATGTACTGCATCAGTGTGAGAAAGATGAGCATGGATGCTAAAAATTAGAGCTGATCACTTAGGCTAAGGATTTAATTTATGTTAAGCAAGAAGTAACGAATGTTGTAGTTAGAAACCAAAACCCGTTACTGAAAGATTGAGGTGTTGTAAATATGTTCTTGGTCGATTGTACCTGCCTTTTCATAGAGCATACATAAATGTAGATACTTGGTCAAGATGAAGGGGACAATATATATAGTTGCTGCGTGTACGACCAGGACACTAGACACTAGAGCAAGAAAATTGTTCCTGATATAAGATACCTGTGCTGAAATTTCATGATCGGGTGGTTGTTGGACCTGTGCTGAAATTTCATAATTGGGTGGTTGTTGGACCGTTTTAATTTGAATACTCCTCCATTGAAATTGTGTATTAATTTAATCTGGATTTTCAGACTCAATTAAAGTTGAATGAGTGGACCACAATTCTCACCTCCCCCCCCCGCCCCGGCCCCCGCCCCAATCCCTATTGCACAGCATTTTAACTTGAGCACTGATGGAAACTGGATGAGTGGTTTTTGGCAGATGACATCAGCGATATCAATTGAAGATGTTCGTCGGGAGGTGAAAATATTAAAGGGATTAGCGGGACACAAGCACCTCATTAGATTTCATGATGCATTTGAAGACAACAACAATGTCTACATAGTCATGGAGTACGTGCATCTCTGTTTCAATCGTCAGCTTTAATAGCTATGTCATGGGAATCATGGACATCGTTCAAATTTCCTTTATTTTTGTCTCTTTCTGCATGTGGGTTCCCAGAGTCCGAAAGCTAATGAATGTGAGCTATGTTATGTAACTAGACTTGCAGAAATATACTGACAAGCTGCTATAGGCCGGATTCTTCCAATTTGTGGGAATTTGTATTCTAAAGTATGGATTTATGTTTTCTGTCAGATTGTGTGAAGGTGGTGAACTACTTGACCGTATTTTGTCCAGGTAAAAATGATGACCATTTGAATTGCCACTGATTTTTCTTTTCAAGGCTTTGAAGTTTATTTTCTAGACTTGTGGTTTTTCATTTGTTGCTACTCTCACTACAGAGGTGGTAGATACAGAGAGGAGGAAGCTAAGGATATAGTGATTCAAATTCTGAGTGTAGTTGCTTATTTTCATCTTCAAGGCGTTGTGCATCGTGATCTAAAACCAGAGGTTTGCTGCTATAGATGTCTTGAATTTATCATATGTTACTCTTGCATGTAAGACTTTCAAAGTAGGATATTCACATTGTGTATGCTGCTCTTTCATTTATGTTAATCGGAATGTCATCATCTTCCAACCATTCTTTTCTCTCTTGACTTCATGGCAGAATTTCCTATTCTCCACAAGAGACGAGGATGCGCCAATGAAGATAATTGATTTCGGCCTCTCTGATTTTAATGGGCCAGGTAACTGTTGGATTTTTCAGGGAGATGTTTATGGGTTTGTGGTCATTTTGTTGGAAAAGGTACAATACATAAGCCACTGGAATTCATATTCCTTGTAAATGTATGACAGATTTGGTGTCTTACCAGTCACAGTACTTTCAGTCTTGGTCATCTCCCATGTATGATCCTGGTGGCATGGACTGAATTTCTAGAAGTTGTCAACCAAGTTTGGCTTAAGATGCTTTCAGTTGGCACTACGTCATCCTATAATTGAGTCTTTCATAGCCCCTCAGCAATTGACATCTTACATACCGCAGCTTGATTCCCCTTTTGCATTTGTTCTCCATAATGATCCTCTTTACCAGCTATACTGGTAACTGAAAACGATTGTAAAGTTCAGTTTCCTTCAGCCTTTGGATGAATAATTGACTTTGGCACAGTTCATTTGGCTGATCAAGTGTCGAAATCACAATATTATTTGGGTGTTTTCTTTTTCCTTTTGGCATGAGTGTGATTTTTTCGTCTGTCCTTGAGCTCAACAAATTGAAATTTCATGCATTCACAGGTCAACGTCTCAGTGATGTTGTTGGCAGTGCATACTACGTTGCACCGGAAGTTCTCCATAGATCATATAGCCTTGAAGCGGACATGTGGAGTATTGGGGTCATAACATACATATTGCTATGTGGAAGCAGACCATTTTGGGCTCGGACTGAATCTGGAATTTTTCGCTCTGTTCTTAGAGCAGATCCTAACTTCCATGATTCACCTTGGCCTATGGTATCAGCTGAGGGTAGAGATTTTGTGAAAAGGCTTCTGAACAAGGATTATAGAAAAAGAATGACCGCTGCCCAGGCTCTAAGTAAGTTTTTTTATGGACAGGGCAGGAACTCTTGTAAAGTTAGCCATTTTAAAATTAGTTGTCTAACGATAGTGATTCTATCCAAGGATGATATTCATGCATATGCTTAGCTAAATCGCTGGAATTTGCTATATTTTCAGCTCACCCGTGGATACGAGATGAAAAACATGCCGTGCCTTTGGATATTTCAATCTACAAATTAGTTAAATCCTATGTTCGTGCCACCCCATTCAAACGGTCTGCACTAAAGGTAATCTTTCTTCATCTTGTTAACCATACTGCTTTCAAGAAGAAGTTATTCTGCTCCTTTGACTTAAAATAACTACGTAATAAATGGAAAACACAAACACTGAAAGAAGTTCTGTAGCATCCTATTCACATGGGCAGGCTAATAGTACGAGGCCTACTCTTGTAGTGGGTGGAAAAATGTCACTTCACCTCTATACTGGAGTAATCTGACTTTAGGTTGTGCATTCTAATTTGGTTATGTGAATTAACTTTAGGGATATCGCTTTTGTTTTAAAATATGCAGGCTCTCTCGAAAGCGTTAACGGAGGATGAGCTTGTGTATCTCAGGGCCCAGTATAATCTATTGGAACCAAAGAATGGATATGTTTCTCTTGATAACTTTAAAGTGGTGGGTGATGTATTACCTTTACAGATTTTTTGGCAATTTGTATCTGGCTGTGTTTGGAAAATACAAATCTATATATGTCATTGATGCCATTTAGTATTATTTTGACCTTCTGACTGGCACAAGATCAGTTTTTGTCACTGTTCTTGATGATTCATCTTTTTAAGTACCTGTAATCTGGGTCTGCTTTGGCTGCAATTGATTTCTGAAGGAAAATGCAGGCTTTGATGAAAAATCTGACCGAGGCAATGAAGGAGTCAAGGGTTCCTGAAATTTTAGATGCGGTAAGATTCTTTTGTTCCAAACGTCTGAAGCAATTCAATTCTCCTCAGTGATCCATGATGATGAGATTTACATCCATGCCCCATTCTTTTGTATATTAAGATTACTTATATCATATATTTAAGCTGCATAATTATCCGTGCTAACTTCCATTTCACACAATTTAAGATGGAACCACTCTCACATAAGAAAATGGGCTTCGAAGAGTTTTGTGCTGCGGCAATCAGTCCACATCAGCTAGAGGGTCGTGAAGACTGGGACCAGATTGCAAATACTGCCTTCGAGTATTTTGAACAAGAAGGAAACCGGGTCATTTCCCTCGATGAATTGTCAAGTGTATGTGCATCGGCAGCTTTGGAAATCATCTCTTGCTTACCTAGAAATTGGATTGACAAATTCACGTATGTTTTACCTCACGCAGGAGGTGAATCTGGATCCCAGAGCACAGTCTCTCCTCGATAACTGCATCAGAAGTACTGACGGAAAACTCAGCTTTCTTGGATACACCAAGTTCTTACATGGTGTGACGCTTCGAAACACTAGCTTGAGACCGAGATAGCATGTAAGTGTATTGAATTTGCTTACAAATCTTTGATTTGAAGTGTATAGCCTTTTCAATTCGAGAGGTGAAGTACACTCCGATTGGCAAATCTTGAGGCGTGCAATCGCGTGAGATTGGTTGGTAGATAAAGGGTATGATGCTTTTGTGACCGCCGATTTGTTGAAATGTATTGTCTCTGTTCTTCAAATCCTCGAGGCCATGAATGGCGAAGTTGAAACGGCTCCGAGTCCCGAAACGCCATGGTTCTTTGTAATGGAGGGGAAAATGGTCTGAATTCTTTATAATTATAGGATGATTGTCGTAACTTTTTGAAGCTCCTTCCCAATCTGTACTTGCACATTCGTTTACCATGTTTTGTGGTCCGACGTAAAAGGATAATTGAGCTTGGTACGAAGGCATCGGAGTAAGTTTTTAGAATATAGGATCTGTCTCATTCGAGGAAAATGAATAATTTGGTAAACACTTTCCTAAAGACAATTGCTTGTATCATTTGACATTATCGGTTAATGAAAATATTTCTGTTATCAACAATTATTTATGTCTAAACAATTTTTTGTGGACAATGAAAATATCTCTTACTCATTTATTTTTATGAGCGGTATAAGGGATCACATTTAAAAAAAAGTTTTTTGAATCATTTAGTTTTTGTTTGACAAATCCATTTCTTTCACCAAATAGCTTTTAGGTGAAAAGTGTTAAAAAAATCCTAAACTTTTTGCATTTGTGCCAATTTAGTTTTAAATATTTTTTTTGGTGTCAATTTTTTCCTAAACCTTTTTATTTGGTACCAATTTAGTCATTTTCGGCTAATTTTGGTAGAATTTTACGACTAGGCGCGTCGGTTGCGATGTTGATAGTTTTTAATAATATTTTAATATTTTTGAATTTTTAAATTTTTTCTCTTTTTTTTTTCTTTCTCCTCCTCCTTCCTTCAGCTGGTGGCCAAACCTCGGCGACTAGCTAGAGGCAATGGCCAGTGAGGCTTGAGTCCTCGCCAGTGGCTACAATGACAGCCTCAAGCTAGCCTCACTAGCCATGGGAGAAGCTCGATCTCACTAGATCTGACAAGGTCGAGCCTTGCTCATGGTCGGCGAGCTGCCTAGCGCGAGGTTGCCATTGCAGTGAGGTCGAGCCTCTCCCATGGAGGGCAAGTTGCCTAGCGTGAGGCTGTCATCGCGGCCACTAGTAAGGGCTCAAGCTTCGTCAGCCATCGCCTCTGATCGGTTGCCAGACTAGTGGCTTGAGCATCGCCGGCCATTGCCTCTAGCTGGTCACCGAGGTTGAGCAATCGGTTGGAGAAAGGAGGAGGAGAAAGAAAAAAAAAAGAAGAAAACAAATTCAAAAATATTAAAATTTTATTAAAAATTGTCTGTTTGGCAATTATGCCGCGTTAGTCGGCTAGAGCCTAGTCAGCAAAATTCAGCAAAAATTAGTCGAAAATGACTAAATTGGTATTAAGTAAAAATGTTAAGGATTAAATTGACAGAAAAAAATGTTTATAACTTTTTTAACACTTTTCTCGAGCTTTTAGTGAGAACAATTTTCACACTCAATGCTAGATAGTAGATATGTAAATTGGGTATCTTTTTTTTGGCCAAAAAAAAAGGAGAATATTTTGCTAGGGAACACAAAAAATATATTAAAATTCACCTAATAAAATTCAAGTTCAGAGTTGATCTCAATCTCATTTTCGATGGGCGGCGCATATTTTATGACAAGCCCAAGTTGCACACTTCCAACCAGCGAGTCGTATCGAGCAACACTAGAATTACAAACTGGTATATGGATAAGTTTAAGATGTGATGTGTTAGATAGCGATTGGCCACTCAAACTTAGCGAGCGCTATTCACGAACGAATAATGGCATGATACATCTGATCTTATAACTCTAGCATTTTTCACTCTTATTACCTGATAAGGTTTTTCAAGAGAATCATCCAAAAAATCCTAAATTTATTGTACGGCAATCAATTTAATTTCAAATCTTTTAATTTAATCAATTTAGTTATAAACCTCTCAATTTTACTAATTTTTTAGTAAATCTTTTGATAATTTATAAATTTAGCCTTAAACCTTTTGATAATTTATCAATTTAGTCATTCTAGATAATTTTGGTCGAAAATTACTATATAGATAATCTTTTGTAATTTTGTAATTTTTGTAATTTTTTTTTTTAAACTTCGGAGGGAGATAAGGAAAAAAGTAAAAAGAGAGAGGAAAGGAAAAAGAGAGAGAGAGAGAAGAGAAAGGAAAAAAAGGAAAAAATTGAAAAATATTAAAAAATTATTTAGGTTAGTGTCGGCCATGGAATATAAGAAGATCGGTATTAGCTGGATTGTCACGCTTGTAATTTTCGACCAAAATTAATTGGAATGACTATAAAGACAAAATGTCAAAAAATTTAGAAATAAATTGATAAATTATGTATAGGTTTAGAACTAAGTAGGCATGATCGAAATTGTTAGGATTGAATTGGTTGCCGTATGATAGATTTAAAAAGTTTTTTGGTAAATTTTTCAAGGATTTTTAAGGTCCAACTCCATCTCCCAACAAAACTAAAAAGCAAGGCCTATTTTCCTCCCTCGCCGTAAGTGGATTATAAAACTTATGCACTCGTGAAAAATGAAAAGAAGCATACATGGTTGTCTCAATCCAACCTTTTGCTCTCTACTAAGATTTAAGTTCCGTTCGTTTCGTGAAAAATGAAACGTTTCCAATAAATATTTTCCTAGAAGTAATTTTCTAAGAAAAGAGGAAAAGTCGCCAAAACTCCAAACTTTACCCAAAATGACAAATTTACTCCATTTTTTTTTTTTATGACATGAAAAATCCTAAACTTTACTAACCGTTACACATTTACCTCACCATGGGCATTTTCGTCTTATTTTTTTCTGTTTTTCCTTCTTCTTTTTTTCCTTTTTTCTCTTCCCTCCGTCGGCCATGGCGGAGGGAAGCCGGACTCAGGCGAGGGCAAGGGTTGTCCTCGCTTGACACAGGCAATGGCAGCCCTTGTCGACATCGGGTGAGGACGGCCCTCGCCGAACTTTGGTGAGGGCACCCCTTGCCTAAGTCTGGTTAGGGAAAAGAGAAGAAAAATGAAAAAAGAAAAAGAAAAAGAAAAAGAAAAAGACGAAAACGCCCTATGGTTCAGTATAAATGTGTAACACAGATACAAGTTCAGGATTTTTTGTGTCACAAAAAAAAGTTTGGGGTAAATATGTCACGGTTAACAAAGTTTGGGATTTTTCATGTCACAAAAAAAAGTTTGGGATAAATTTGTCACTTTGGATAAAGTTTGTGATTTTTGGTGGTTTTTTCCCCCAAGAAAATAATAACATTTTCCGGTATTCGGCTGAAACTTGAAATTGAAGTGAAAAATATTTTCGTTATTCGGTATCTCATTTGATTCTCCTCCATGCACTTCTTTTGATTATTATTTTTTATTTTATCTATTATTTATTTATTATTTTATTTAAAAAATTCAAATTTCAATTTTGTATTTTTTAAAAATCGATTTTTAAATTATTTTCATTCCTCTTTCCTTTCCTTTCCTTTCTTTTTTCTTTTTCTTTTCGTAAATTGGTTGTCGGCGGCAGTTGGCAAGCGTTGCCTTGGGCCTCGCCGCCCTTTGGCGACACAAGCGTTGTTGACTAGCGAGGCTCGAGCCTAGTTGAGACCCGAGCCTCGTTGAGGCCCAAGCCTCGCCACTGTTTGATGATGCTTGAGCGTCGCCCGATCTGGCAAACTCTAATTGCCAATGGCAAGTTGCTGGCCTTCGTTGGGGCTGACGACCAACCAAAAATAGGAGGAAAGGAAAAAGAAAGAAAGAAAAAAAAAAGAAACAAAAAGAATAAAAATTAACTAAAACTCGATTTAAAATAAAATAAAATAAAAAAAATAAAAATAAAAGGAAAATGTATTTGGTAAAAGAAAGTGAGGTGAAAAAAGTTATTGAAAATGTTTTCCACATTTTAAAAGTGGAAAACATTTTCCCCACTTTTGAAAGTGTTTTATCCAATAGCGGAATACGTTTTCTTTAGCTAATTTATTTTCCGTGAAATGAAAATTGAAAAATCCAAAAAACGCTTTTTTGGAAGGTTATTTTCCATAAAACGAACGGAATCTTAGAATATTATTCCAATGTGAACTCATTGTTAAAGTGAAAGTTTCAAGTGTTTCGGACTTAAATAGAAGTCAAAATGTATTA
The DNA here is from genome assembly GCA_016097605.1 of Eucalyptus guilfoylei. Taxonomy (NCBI): domain Eukaryota; kingdom Viridiplantae; phylum Streptophyta; class Magnoliopsida; order Myrtales; family Myrtaceae; genus Eucalyptus; species Eucalyptus guilfoylei. Next base: position 6,898,126 of record CM027870.1, on the reverse strand, counting down.
ATCGCAAAATCTAAATTGTCAAAACTATAAAAAGTAAAACTATATTCAGGCAATTGGCACCTGCATCAAAAGAGTTCTTCCTCAAGCAGAAACCGACACGCGGAGAGAGGATAAGAGAGATCCCATCGCGTAAGACTTCCCGAGATTTCATCAAGCAGATCATAAATAAAACTCTGTTCAGTCAATGGAGACCGTGTTGATGCCGTGGCCATACCGAGCCAGCCGGTATCGATGAGTTCTGCTCGACTGTCCTGACTTACATGTTCGCACACGACTCGTCATGCACACTACTTGCTCGGGAAATCACGCGTTGTTTTTGCAGCGAACGTTGCTCGATTCTCTGAAGGAAACGGAGCAATTGTCGCAGTACATTTCGGTCATTGATTCAAAAGAAGCAAGAGATCTCGATGCATAACACAGGCCATTGAAAATCAGTTTGCCTTTTTCTGATTTCGCTCATCGACTTGGTAGGCATTGAATGGCCAATTAGTGATCGAAATGAAGACGCATTGAATTACAAATACATCTGCAGACGAATGCGTCCTTTTGATTTCTTGATTTCTCGATTTACATGAATTAAAGAGGCCCAAGAGAGAAAAAAATGATGGAAGAAACGCGTCACATGACTATCGTATACTCATACTAAACCTTCTACTTCATGCACATATTGATCAAATACATCGTCAGATCCTCCGTCAAGCAGGTCCGAAGCACCACCCGTGGACGTTGTTGTCGTGGCGGTCGTGGCGATGGCTCTTGCTCACGTCCCTGTCGATCGAGTCCTGCACGTTCCGGAACTCATCGACGTGGCACGGGATGTTGATGGGGCCCTTCTGGTCGAACCCGTACTCGTCCTCCGCCTCTCTCAGCAAGTCCACGAACAGCGGGTGGTTCACGTAAGCCACCGGGATCACGAACCGCCGCTGCTCCTCGCCTTGCCCGACCGATACGGCCAGGCACCCCCTAGGCACGTCCTTCAAGTTGCCTTCCTCCTCCCTCTCCTCGTGGTGGCAGTGGTGGAGGTGGACGTGGGGCAAGTGGAGGTGAATGCCCGGATGGTGGTGGCGATGCCTGTCGACGCTTCTCACCATCTTAAGGAAACAACGAGGGAAACCCAGCTCGAGGCTGCTTAAACCTTTCGAGATCGGAGCGGGGAAGAAATTCTTCTTGTTCGCCGATCGAAGAATGAGAAGTGAGAAGAGGATTGAGGGGGAGGGCGTTGTTATAAATAGGTGCGAAGGGGTTGAATGTGAACGGAGGAAGGTCAAGGGGAAAGAGAAGTCTAGTCCTTTTGCATGGGAAGGAGCGTGTTGGATTAGGGACGAAGGAGACGAGTAGCGGTCGCATTTGGGGTCGGTCGTTGCAGCCGTCCGCGTGTGACGAGAGAGTTCCTGGTCAACTCGTCTTTGCTGTTTGGTCCCCAATAAAAAAATAAAAAAAACTCGTCTTTGCTGTTCATTGTTAATTCTTTTCTTGGGATAAGTATGATCCCTCTTTTTTAATCGTTTCCGAAGTGATTAAGGAAGGCTAATCCCTGCAAAAACCCAAAAACAACACTTTCAAAATTCAAACTGACATTTATTAACAATATAATCTGGTCATGCCCTCTAAATTTGTGGGCAATATTTACATTTTAAAGATGGTTTTCCTTTCTGCTTTGAAACTTCATGCGTAGAGATGTGTTTTATTTATTTATTTATATATATATATATATATATATATATATATATATATATATATATATATATATATATATATATATATATATATGTTGCTAAGCACGCGTTGATTATAAATTATTACATTCAGTTTTGGTTTTGGGTGAGATGTACAATGACAGATGATGAAATCAAATGGGAATTGATGACCTCTTGCTGGAGTTCTCTTACTCCGTGGAGACGCTGCGACCCGGTTTTCTTCACATGGATAAGGATCCTGTCCAAAACGAGCAAGGAACTAAGGAAGGTCAGAATCCCTTCAGAAGATATCTACCAAATTGCAAACATCTCACGCAAAAGAAGTTTCAAATCTTCTGTATGAGCCTTTAATCTCATGACCGGCTCGTCAATTTTTTGACATCAGAATACTTCGATATATACCAATTTGACCGATAAAAAAAAAAAGCACCCGATTTATAGATAATCATTGTTTGTTAATGTTTTGAAAGACGGATTATCGTGACTGGAACTGTGAAATTAGATGTCTCGAACGTGCACAAGTTTCTTAAACAAGTGAAAAACTGATGCGAAATTGTGGTTTGAATCGTTTATATATTTAATAAAAATTTACTATTATAAATCCCAGTGATATAATACTATTCTAATTTTTAGCTCAGTCCTTTCCATATTATTTTATTGAGTAAATCTTTTTCATAATTTCTTTCCAAAGAAGTCCATATATTTTTTTTTTGGGTTAATTCCCTAAAAAAATAAATCTCGACTTTTGGTCCAATTACAATTCTACTCCAATTTTTTGTTATCTAAAAAAAATCCACAACTTTCACTCCAATATTAAATTTGCTCATGTCTCTAATAATTGCCATTGGAGTTCTCAAGATTATCACTACGAGGAAGCTGCTATTGCTCCATACGAAGATGAGAGTGTTAATGAAGATGTGTGTTTTAGTAATGACCTCGATGTTGATAATTTTGGAGAAATTAGTGGCAATATTTGGACACATCGGTAAATATGGGACTAGAGTGAAATTTGGATATATTTTTTTAGACAAAGAAGAAGGTTCTGGCCAGAATTAGCATTGGACAAAAAAAATTTAGGGGTCGTTTTTAGAAAGTTACAACTATTTTTATTTAATTTATCTGCATAAATTTTGTTGGGGTTAGGTTAGGGCAAGTGGATGTGCTAAAGTTGAAAATGTGAATTAGGGCAAGTGGGAGTGCTAAAGTTGAGAATATGAATATCAATTCCTGCATAGAACAAGTTCAATTCGGGAAAGCGTTCGTCATGAGAAGCAGAGCGAACGAGCTTGACCTGGCTCGAATCCGATTCCGATGATAACTGTGGAAATAGTCACCCTAGGCTGCCAAATAGAAAAAGGAACGCATCGGTATTCGGTACCGCTGGAAACGTCGTCGTAGCAGCTGTATTTTGAGCAGAACATAATTTCAAAAGTTTGACTTTGTCGGACACGTGTATGGTGCCTGGCTGCGAACATCAGCACGTGGGGGCCGCCGAGGTTGATGGGTTGTCATCACACGTCACCTCATGCGGAGATTTTGAGCATGTTTTGAATCTGACCAAATCGACCATTCGAAAAGAATATTGTTTGGCCGACATTATGAGGTCACGTCGTCGTCTCTGCCTTTTTCCTTTTTTTTTTTAATATATACATTTTCGTATGTTAATTTCGCACGTTTAACACGGCAACAAACTCCCACCTAACGCCACTTGGAAATTGGACACCTACTCAAAAACCGGACTTTTTGTGTGGAGTGTGTCTCGAAATCATCACTAGAGGATAGATTTTTCCTTTTTTTAGACCAACCAAACCCACTCCGGACAAAGAAGATTGGTCGGATCCAAGATTCAAGTTCAAGATTTCGCACCGAGATATCATTAGAATGGATAAGTATGTGTCGCGATAATTGACTTGCCATCAATGGCGGAGCTCGCCGAAGTTTCGTGATATCTCCGAAGAGCAAAAATAGTATCCGGCCCTTTGGCACCGATGACGGGATCCGACCTCAATTGTCGACGCCGACCGCGACGTGAGCAAGAACTTCCCGAGATGGAACCTGGAAAATGTTGCTCAAGATTGAAGGCGAGTGGACCGACCTGTAGTGCGGAATCCGCTGGAAGAGGATTTAAGAAACTCGGCGACAAGTAAAAACAATCAAATTGCCCATTTTGCACGTTTATGTTTGAGGGTTATAAATTAAACTTTATAAATTCAGTTTGTGCATCCAATCCAATTTTGCACGTTTCTTTCATGTGTTCTCATGACAATCATTCGGGATAATTACCAAAAAATTTCTAAATCTACCACACTTGTATTGATTTAGTCATAAATATCTCAATTATGCCAATTTAATTATAAATCTTTTAACGTTTTGTTAATTGAGTCAATCCATTTAATTTTGATAGGAAACCATGAATGTGAAATTTTTAATTTTTATAAAATGTTATTAAAAATATTCACATCTCCACGTTAGCGATTTTCTAATCAAAATTGACTGGATGGATTTAATCGACAAAACGTGTAAAATTTTAAGAATAAATTTGTATAATTGAACATTTTTTAAATAATTCTTGATTAGATTTAACTTGTTGGGTTAAATTCAAAACCGTGTCATGAGACTTTTATCTTGCACAAGGTTGAGAATTTCAAATCGTAGGATGCCATTGGCTGAGGATCACAAGTTGTGCAAATTGTCGGAGTCCATACTCCAAAGTTTTCGTGGATATCAATGTAAATCTTGTTCCGTTGACCAAGTCAAGTCAACCCCAGAGTTAGCCCTTCCAAAATAACCCGCAGAAACCAAAGTTTCCAAAACGCTCTCAAGGGTCCCGACAAGCATACGCAGAATGGAGGAGAACCGACCAGCATCGCCAATTTCGAGTTTCATATCACATGTCGAAACATGGAAATGTCGCACAATATTCACACCGAAGCATCGTTGCAGCTGCTTATTCGATCACCACGCCCTGATGCATGTCATTCGTGCGTGGTTCATTTGATGGCAGGGTGTAATTTTTCCGCATAATGTTTTATCGAGCAATGTCGAGGCAATCGTATTAAGACCGTCATTTCATTATTTGCCATGCTCATGACTCTACCAAAACCGATCTATTCCAGTTTAAAGAAGCCGCAGACGATCTCGCATCTGAACATAATTCAACTTTCCTTCTTCCTGAGAATTCTTGGAATTGGAAATAAAAGAGAATCTAAGAACACAAGTTCCTACGCCTCAAGAACCAAAAAAACACGCGAAAAATTGAATTCTTACGATCAGCAACTTCGAATTCCTCTCTCCCGTCCCAATCAAATGTAGTGTACGGATTCGCTAATATCTTCCCTTTTCATACTTTTACCCCCACCTCCTCCGCCTGCGGTATCCTGTCCTCCTCCCGTGCCGGCCGCTGATCCGGGCTCCACCGGCAGCACTCGCCGCCGGCCGCCAAAGTGTCCATAATTGGCCGAATCACCAAAATCCCCTCCCCCGCCACGGTGCATGCCAACGTGCATAGGAAAACGCCGAACTCCAAGACCTCGTAAGCGGCACGGTCCGGCATCCACATCACCGAGACCCCCAGCAGCAAAATCTCCAAGGGCAGCGACACCAGGACCGCCATGGCGAGCACGTAAATCCGAGTCCTCAGTCCTTTGTTGATGACGAGGGACATGACCTTCCAACATGACAGGAGGAAGCACAAGGAGTAGGTGATCCCGAATGCTCCGAACACGATGATGGACATCAAAGGGTACGTGCACAGGACGGTTTCGTTGCCGAACTCATCCTTGGAGACGTACGTGCTCCGCCCAAAGATCTCTGGGAACAGCAGGTCGATCGGCTGGTAGAACACGAACAGGATTTGCAAGAAGAGGAGGGGCAGGCAGGTGCCGAACACGAATGCTAGGGCCCACAGGCGGCACGGGTTCTTCTTCTTGATCGAGACGTTGACGAGGAAGAGCGCGGTTAACAGGAAGACGGGCTCGCAGAGCCCTAGCGAAAGGACGGAATGGAATCTGCAGATGTCGGCTTGCTGGCTTTCCGTCAAGAAGGGCAGGAACGGCACGAGGTAGCGGCGGCGGAAGAAGGGCACGCGGAGGAGCTCGACGAGGGCCCAGAGGACAGTCGAGGAGACGAGGAGGAGGCGGACGGTCCAGAGGGAGTTGAAGTTGCCGAGGTGCGGGGCGGAGCGGGACTTGAGGCAGAGGTGGATGACGGAGGCGAAGGAGAGGGAGGACAGGAGGAGGAGGATGGCGATGAGGGCGAGGAAAGCGAGGTCTATGGCCGTGTCGAGGGGTGGCAACGTGGGCACGGCGGTCATCTGAAAATCGACGGGCCTGCCGTGGGAACGGGCCGTGCGCACGACAAACGGCGTCTCCCTCCCTCTCTATTTCTCCGAGTACTATCTGAAATCTTGATAGCTGCAGAGGGATATGGTATGGAAGGAGATGAACGGGTAAGGGATGAAGAAGCGATCAAGCTCGGCGTGCATGGGATTGCATGGGATTGGCATTTGCAGGAGGGAATGGGATTGGCAAGGGGAGAGAGAGATGGAAACTGAGTTTTCGCTTGCGTTCTTTTGCGTGTGTCTCTCTCTCCCTCTTTCTCCCTCACATCGCTCTCTTCTCTCTCTATCTCTCTTTGGCCTTTTTCTCCAATCGGAGAGAAACGGAGGCAGAGGAAATCAGAAATACAGGAAGATTAGGGTGGTCCAGAGAGAGGCAGGGTGGCATGGATTTCGGGGATGGGACGGCTAAAGAGGAGGAGGGCTTCGGACATGGCTGGACAGATCGATGCATTCGTTACGATTGAGGTGGTGGAGCGGGCGTTGTTTCGTCGACGGTTGATGGGGAATTTGGAAGTTGTCTTTGCGTCTGTCGTGTCGCGTCGAGATTTGGGATCTCGTGGACATGTTTTTCATGCGCATTCGTTTCTCTTTATTTGATTAATCGTGGTTGTGTCCCCCACGTATGATTCGTTGTTAAGGAGGGAAAGCTGGTGTTACGTCGTTTATCTACATGGATGGAAAGAAAATCGGGTAAACAAAACAGAAAGGACATAGTGTAGTATGCACAATTTAAAATTCGGATTTTCATTTGGACCTTCTTCTATTACTAGATTTCTTATACCCAAAGAAGGGAATATGCATATTCATATTATGTGATCTTCGAGTTATGAAGTATTGCAATTGCATGTCTTATTTTACGGATATTACCTCAGATTCAACCGGTAGCATGAACGTATAAGTTCATCCGTCTTCCACTATAGCTTCTTACGTCGACTTCAAACATGAGATAGACAATTTTTACTCATTTATGTCTGATCAAATACAATCCAAGGCTCTATTTGGTCGTCCAGATTTGGATTGAAATATGATAGAATAAAAGGGGATTTGAAATCCTCCACATATCTCCGGATTGTTAAAATATCCCATTATATATTTGGTACAATCTAAAATAAGATTTGAAAATTTAGAAATTTTTTGTTGATAATTTTCAACAATCTACAACTAAATATAAGATTGAAAATCTTTCAAAATCCTTCTCATTTAAAATATTTAAAAAACCTTTAGAAATTCCATCTCTATCTTTGCCTTCTCCTATACATGAGACTCAAAGCCTGCTGATGACGCCTTTGGGATGCAGACCTCCGGAGCATGATGTCTCTCAACCGACACAAGTTCACATAATTTTGGGATAGCCTCATGAACGGCAGGAGTAGGACCTAAGCAAATCCTTAAAAAGACCATGACATCTTGGAAAGACAGGATGGAGGCAGGTAGGGGCCTCGATAAAGATTCCCTCCTCACTGCTAGACCTGGTCCACATCCCCTTATGGGGGAAGGGCCAGCTACCTGGAGTGGAGACACTGACCGCTTGAGTGCATCATGTGGGTCGTACGACCAGAGTCCATGGCTAAAGAAAGTGGGCTAAGAGAGGACACAGTAGAGAAGGTGTGCGTTGTGGGATGGGTCCGCAAGAGGAGGTTCTACGGTGCCGTTCCCACGTTCTTGATGCTAGAACTCGACGTTCGAGAGCGTGGTCGCCAAGAAGGTAATGGTGTGCTAGTCGTCGTTCATCGATCAGCATGTGAACAGTTGGATTGAAAGTCATGCATAAAACGTCAGGCTCGACGTCAAGGACGTAAGTGACTAGGGTGCAAAGGACAGCATGACAATCGTCTTTAGGCCCCTTTTCACCTTTACTCGTCGGTACACGATCGCCGGCTAGTGATGATGACCAGCATAGTGGAGTCGATGGCGATCGTGTAGTGGTCGGGAGTGATGATAATCGGTAATTTTTGTGGTGGTCCTCATGTGGCGGTGCTAGCAAAGCAACATCAAATGAATCACTTTATTTCTCCGTTAAAAGATAAAATATGAATTTTTAGTTAATTTTTTATTTTTATATTCGATCCAGGTTTATTCCACCTCTAAACCGGATTTCTTATCTGGCATTTATCCGGATGTATTCGAGTTTATTTGATTTGAAGAACGTCACCAAACATCGAATAGGATAATTGTTATCCTATCTGAACTAAATGTGGGCTATCAAATGTAGTCTAAAAGCATTTCCTCCTTTCTTATTTTTTCTCTTTTTGAGAAAATACAAAAAAAGTCATAAACCTATTGTATAGACAAAAAAAGTCATAAATCTATTGTATTGATGCCAATTTAGTTTTAAATTTTTCAATTTAACCAATTTAATCCTAGACCCTTTCAACAATTTGCCAAAGTAATTTTTCTAGCCAATTTCAGCTATCCTAAGTGGCATGATTGGCACTAACAACGAATTTTTTTGTAATTTTTAAAAATTCTATCTTTTCTCCTTTTCTTTTTCTCTCACTATCCATCTCTTTGAAAAGGCCAATGGGGTCACTTGCCTGATGACCTCTATGGCTATAAAGCAAGGGCCACGACCCACGCCGAAGCACCGCACGCTTCTAAAGCTTAAACCATGTTGAAGCTACTAGAGGAGGTTCAACATAGGTGATGATAATTAAGGACCTATTAGGTAACGTTTCTGAATCTCAATTATTCTGTTTTTTTATTCCCCATAAATAGGAAAAGAACAAGTATCATGGAATATATTAGTAGTCAAGGAATAAATTTGGAATAAAAACATCAAGTAGAAAAAAACTAATTTCTTAATTCCTAGAAACAATTTCTGAAATAAGACATTTTTTTTTTCTTCTTCTTCCTCTACTTGATTGCTAGGCCTTGACCATAGCTAGCGACTAGCCAGAGACAAAGCTTGGTGATTAGCTAGAGACAAGGTTCGACGACCTTGCCAGCCTTGGGGGAGCATCAGTGGCCCTCGGCAAGCCTCAGTGTCACCTTGGCGGGGGGGGGGTGAGGTCGACCCTCACCAACCATGGCGAGGCCGACTTCATTGGCGACCAGTCGTCAACCATTGCCAAGGCTCGGCAACCAGCTAGAGAAGGAAGAAAATGGGAGAAAAAAAAGAGAAAATTAAAAAAAAATTGAAAAATCTCAGAAAATTATTTAAAAATTTTAAAAAATTCTAAGTCTCAAAAAAATTTAGAATTGTACCAAACTTAGTCATGTTCATTTCCTACTCTAGAAATAGAAATTTTATAAAGTTTCGAAACACATTCGAATGCTCAGAAACTTATTGAGGGAATAGAAATAAAAATTATTCTTGGAACAGAAATGTTACAAAATACATCATAGAAATCTGCATTCAATAAGAAGTCAGGGGTCAAAGAAGGACTAGAACCGTCAACCCAGTGAAAAGACCACTAGGGCTTGGGGTGGCAATGCGTGTAGTGTAGGCAACCCTCGTTGGTGCTTGGGCAGCAGCGGGCCCTTTCCCATTCTTTTTTGACTCTCTTTTTAGCCCTATGTCTCTTATCCAAAATATTCAGTGGTTGCTAACCACCATGTCAGCGTCCTACGTGGCACGCGTGCTCCATTGAAATGTCGACACGTGACCTTGGATTTTATTTTTTTTGTCGGTGGCCTTGGACTTGGACCGGCTGTAAAATGAAAAAGTCTATAAAAATTGGGCTTTTTTTTGACGCGACAATGAATGCCCAACTCCTGCTTAAAAATTTCTCTCTCCTCTTTTCAATATTTAGGGCTTTTTATGTTCTTTCTTTGAGAAGAAGAAGCCAGATGCGTCTTTCTTTCTCGAGCGCGTCCAGACCAATTGCAAAATTTATTAGAAAGCATATGTCGGAATCAAGCACGTTGAAATTATATTTCTCGATAAAAAGACCATGTCGAAAATTATATTTCTCGATAAAAAGACTGAAAAATAAACGTAGAAAATACTAGAAGAATTACGAGGGGTAGATTGTATCTTTTAGGTTAAACAAACACCATGGTAGATTCAAAGTTCAAGGACTTACTCATTGTATCAAATAAATCCATGCCCTTGTAAAGTTGCTGATGCACTATTCAGAAAGCAGAAGCAAATCCTCAAGGACATGACCTTGAAATCAACGTTCATTTTGGTAATCGATGTGAATTTTTATTAGGGGTGGCAAAATAAGTTAAATACACTTTTTTTAACTTATTTTTTTACGTTCTTATGGATTTATAGTAGCAAGGTCCAATTCAATATGAATTTTAATGGGTCTATGAAATACATAAGCATTTTCAACCCATATTTCGCACTTGGGCAGGTTGCTCCGCCACGATCTATCGACTCGAGTCGCTGCCGCCAGCCACTGCCGCCTCTGGCGACCACCTCTTTTTTAATTGCTCATTCCTACACACACGAGCACAGCCTTCTTCATTCACAGTAAAAGTTGAATTGGGTCGTGCAAAAAACTGTCTGAAAGTCTTGCGCTAGTATCATTGGCGATTGCTGTGTCTTATTATGTTTTTTATGCTTTTGATTTTATTTTTATTTTTTTGGGATTTTGCTTTGTGGAATTTTTCTGAGGAAAAAAAAAAGTTCATGTTAAGTGATGTTTGTCCACGTCTATATCACAATTTCCAAGTCTAATTGAAACCTGGGTTGGGTTTGGATTGAACCAAATCGTCCATAGGTCTCTACATTTGTATGACATAAAAAAGAGGGATGAGCACTTGAGTTGAATTGGAAATTGGACTGAACCAATCATTGAGTGGTTCTCGCGGGATTTGGTCCGATTCCAAGAAGATATCCGGTTCGGTCCTGGTTTTGGGGTGGGACCGGACTGACAGAACAAACCCTACGTATTTCATTTTTTTTTTTTATTCAGCAAACCCCCAGTGAAATTTCTTTTAGAAATAGTTATTTTATTCTCTTATGAAATCATCTTTAGACGTTCCTTGTACAAATAGTTATTTTCTTTTAAGGAAAAGAAGAGGTAAAAAAAATAGGAAACTATGATCAGTTCTAGCCTAGGGCTACGAGGGTTAGTTCCAAATTGAGAATCCCCTACCCAATCCGGTTTTAGGTTTCAAGTTGTGAAATGACCAATCATAGAATCAATTGCCCTTGAAAAAAAGAAGAAAAAATAGAAAGGATCAATTTGGGTCAGACCCATTTTGGATCAATCCAAATCCGACTTAATGCACCCATTCGATAGGTTTAGCATCACAAATGCAACCTTCTCGAGTCCATTCTGATCCCCAAACAGTAATGGCCTGTATGAGTAACAAAGTTAGAGGGTTGTAAATTCTTGAAATGGGCAATCTAGAAAACATTATTTAGTCATGTGTATGTATCGCGAAAGCATTGTTAAGCCTCAAATTCTTATCAAGCTTAGATATTAAAGCCCCATACATCATTTCGAATCTGCAGCAATCGATCCGTAAAAGGCACGAAATTTGCAAACTATGGCTTCTATACAGGTTCATTCCCCGTTTAATTCCCGTGTTTATTTCAACTTACCTCCAACTAAGTAACAACTAATTTTAGGCCATCAACTCTCATTACAATACCTACGATTTCGAGGGCAAGAAGCACTTGGTGCCATCGACCGCCAGTCGGATAGGTGGGAAGAATGACTTCCTAGGAGCGGCTTATTTGGCTGTTGGAGGGATTTGCTTGTTCTTGACTATAGCCTTCATACTTGTCTATGTGCTCATGCCAAGGTAAGTCTCGATCGGTTCAAAACATGACTGTCGCAATAGGCGTTTGAGAAGATTAGCTTTGGGAAATTTGACCATTTGATTTTGATATGTTTCTTTTTTCCTTTTTCCTTTCGTCTTCTTTCTTTTTGTTTGATGATATGGGCAGGCCTCTTGGAGATCCATCTTACATATCTTGAAATAGGAATCCAGCAGGACGCTGGAACTAGTGCCTACGTTACAAAATCTGGATTGCCATGTTCTGTAGGATTCTTGTCATGTATGCTACTTTGGCTTTGTGACATTTAATACTCTGCTATTTAGTTGAGTCATTGTAAAAGGAGACTTCTCTTTTGTAGCTTCATAAAGCTCGAAAAGAATTCATACGTCCTTCTAGTATGAGTTTGTATACATGATACACAAACGCGAACGTCGGTATAAATGTATGTTTTCACGCATGACCCACCAACCAGACGGGTGAATTTACCAGCTGCGAGGAGCAATGAAGAGAGGCAGTGATTTAGATAAATTTACCTAAGCATGACCATTGTGACAGAAAGTTTGGTATGTCACTCCGTCTTCCTTATCCATGAAAGTGACTTTCCCCAAAATTAGCAGAACCCAGTTGACAAATTTACTCCGGAAAGCACCGAGACAAACTCAGAGTTCGTCGTGCATAGGTCTATCCAATGGTGGATCCAAATTGGGAATTACATTATCAACGACATGGGGGATATTGATGCCCTCTCGGTTGCCTCTCAGTCCAATCTCTGCTTGTCCTGCCATACCAGCCTTCAGCGCAGCTGTAACCTTCCTCTGCAATTTTAGTATCCCAATGCGTTTCGAAATGACATATAGAACAGCACATGAGAATAAGATAAATCCAACAGCAATTATTATCCTGTCAATCAGAACCAGGTATAAGCTCAAGGCAATTTCAGGTAAATATGACATATGAATAGAAAAAAGAAAAAAGTTTGTCCAAATCCAGACCTGTCAATCACATCTTGACGTCCCATTGTAGAAAGTAGGCTTCGGGTGCGCATCAACAATGAATGGTGGCCCTTGTACTCACTTTCAGCCTTTCTTAAGACTCCAGTCGATTCCTCTGCAAAATTCGCCATGAAAATGATACATTCCAGTTTCTTCTAAAGTCATACTTATCTATTTGTAGAGACAAAATACGAAAAAATAATAAGTTTCATCAAGATCCAGGCCATAGCAAAAGTGTCACCATAGATAGATGTTGCACATATGATGGATAAAAACTACCAAGTACTATAGCTTTTAGTCTTTAAACTTCACATCCCTGCAAGCTTCCAACCCAGAAGTGAGGTCATAGTTACCTCAAGTTAAATTGGTCTATAGTCCGGTTAATGTGCAATACACTGCTTTGCATAATTTAATCATCACTTTCCCATATTCTTATAATCTAGGAATATAACCATTTTCTGTTGCTCACGGTTCTGTTGCAACAAACTGTATGCGAGTGAATTTTCACTTTGATGCAGGAAGTACAAAAGCAGAATTAATTCTCAAAATTAGAATAAATATACTTCCTTCTTTTTCAATATTTGACAGAAAAAGGCTTACTAGACAATCTGAGGAATCTCTAACCCTAGTTATATGCCTAGTGAAGGTTTTACATTATGATGACAGAGCAAATTTGAACAATGTAACTTTCAACTCCACTAAAGACAGCTAATGTAGTTTGACTGGACTTCCAGTTAATTTTGTTATGAACGCATTTCTACCTTCTTTCCTGTAATGACATGTTTATACATGAGGACCAACTAGCAAACAAGTATCGCGTGCCAATCTAATGGCAAGGACCTTAAAAATATGAAAAGATTAATAAACATGTTCAAAGTAGGACAGATCTCATAATTATCTTAATTTGACGATTGATACTACATGATTATGACAAGGAAACACAAACTGCTAGCCTTACATATCACTCAACTAGCCCTTGTCTCATTATGTCTCTCTTCCTATTTGCAGAAAAGACAACAGGTTTAATAGCCTAAAAGGAAAACACATCAAAATCCAAGATCTTAGCCGAGCGCTTCCAATGATAGAAAAGTGGTAGGTTGCTTTGAGACTATACTCCTCTTTCCATTACTAATCTTAGCGAAAGGAGCACATTTCCATAATAAAAGGAAAACTGAGGTCACAGCTTATGCATTTAACGGAGAGAGAAAGGCCAACTCAGAAGGATTTGTCACGAAAAAGTAAAGATCAGAAAAGATCTGGAGCCTAGCAGTGCAAAACATGACAATGTGTATTTGCTTCAAAAACTCTTCACAGGAGCAAAACATACTTACCAACAGTCATGAGCGTATTTGCACTTCGTTCCACCTCCTGCAGAGTGGCCTTAGTGTTACAATGATCTTCTTCGTATAATTCAGTGTTGGGAACTTGGAACAACATAAAATATCTGTGATACAGACAACTAAAAAAGTGTGGGGAAAGAAGATGCAAAGCGAGCTGACTCTTCACCTGGACCATCAGCTGACGAGTGCGGCGAAGGCTCTCTGTGATATTTTCTGCAGCAGATGTCATTCCAGCCTTTGTCCTAACAATTAGTGGTAAATCAACTACTTGTAATTCGTATGACAATAGGCAGTAGAGATTAACCACACGGATGTCTGGAATTCCAGATATTGAAAGCAACATCATCTCAGAATAATAAAATATTGCAGAGTTAAATAAAAAAGTAAAAGAAGTGATACATACTGTAAATTGCGTCTCCGAATTGTTGATTCCTCTCCGCCGCCAAGAAGCAGTTCTCTCTAAAATGCATGAAATTACATGAGTTCATCTTCCTGAGCCCACATTTGGAATCACCACATAGAAAAGTCATTGATTGAGCAAAGCAAAAACAAAGCATCATATAGAGGAGACTGTACATACCTCTTCTTGCGCAGCCTTCTTCAGATTAGCCCTTGCTTGCAAATTAGCATTCCTCAACCTCATTCGCAAGCTGATTACAGAGATGATCTTTATGAATCTTCTACATATTGGTGTATGCACAACTAGTTTGCTCATGTAGAAATATTTACATTCAGATTAGTCAGGAATGCACAAACAATGGATGTCAAGCATGTATATAAACTTTTAAGAGAGTTAACAGGCAAACTATCTCAAGATCGGACCAAGAAAACCACAAATCTCTTCTCAACTCACAAGGATGCAATTGGGACTTATTCGGATTACTCTTAAACAAAATCCTTACAATTTAAGTTAAACAAGTCCAAACATACATGGGCCAACCATATCTTTCAAAAAAAAAAAAAAAACCCTCAGCAACAGAAATTCCAAAAGCAAAAGCTGTCCTTAGCTTTTCTCAAAACAAAAATTCTTCCTCCTTGTCTACACTTCCCAACACCCTTTTCTCAAACAAATGATTTGGCTCCCAATCGTAAGTTCTACTCCAGCTGCTAATGACAACATGAACACAAGAAGCGATCATCTTCCAGAGTTCACAAAATTACACACATTGAGTCTCAGGTCAACAAATTAAGAACTGAGTACTTACTTTTGGCTCTTGGTCTTCCACGACTCGAGCAACGACTTGGCAGATTCAACAGAATCAATGGTGGGCAGCTGTGGGGCGAGAAGATCAAGTTTAAACTGCAGCAAATTCAACAGAGCCAAGCCATCCTGCGCCAGACCGTTCAACCTCGGGAGCGAATTCTTCTCCTCTCTCGACTTCCCATACTCCTCAATTGCCTTTATATGCTCTTGGGTTTTGACATACGCCTCACCCCATTCCTTCTTCACTTCTTCAACAGCCTCCACTACCTTGTCCATTCTATAAACAATTTTTCCCCCAAGACAATTAGCTCAAAACGAAAAATTGTTTTCTATTTCCAGATCACAATTGATGTTAATGCCTTTTGAAAACTGCCATATACCCTAAGAATATGAGCCCCACAACTAAGAGCTTCACTAAAGCAAGCATCAGTGGCATATGCAATACGTGTGAACTGACCATTTTTCCTCACTAGCTTAAGCTGTCAGAAAATGTGTCACAATGTATGTACCATATATCTTAACATTGTACTTTGACACTTGTACGTGAAAACAGGTAACTTGGATGCATATACATCAATCATTAATCAAGGAACAAACAGGAGTTATATAAATAATCGCTCAAGAGAGAGTGTCGAGCATATCGGGCATATATTGCCGTGTAAACCATTTATCCAAAAAATTCATATTACATTGTCCACAATGCATATCAAGCATATAATGCTTTGGATATCAATTATAGAATCCCCATAAATAACCTCATAATTGTCACCGACTCAGACAATGCGTTGATCACGCTTTCAACTCCTTCCTTATGGAATAGTCATGCCCTAAGGCCTGGTTGTAGTACCGCCTGTCGCGACACGATCTCGCCGCCCTCGAAGTCCAAGGGGAGGAAAGGTGAGGTTTAGGGGTATTTGATCACAAGATCACGAGCTCTCCCAAGCTCATATCCCGCGTAACAGCGGATTTTATACGATCTAATCATTTATGACAACCTAAGAATATACAGGAGTCGCCACTAGCCTTATTTTTTGGGGATCGGCTAGAAAACCCAATCGAGGGTTAGGAGAGTTCCCTCGATTCCTACGCAACCAGATATCTAAATTCGGGGACTTGGGTTACGCTAATATAGCTATTAGCGCCCTCTCGGTACCTAAACAGTATGTCGTGTTTTTCCTAACATGTCTATGCGTCTCTTTTAACATTTTTGGGATCATCAATTCTGGACTAACTGATCATGCGTTGTGGATTACTTTCATTCTATTCTATTCCTAAAAAAAAAGAAAACAATCAATGAAATTGAAATTGCAAGACCTGAAGTAAACAATCAAGAAAAGCAGTAAATCTATCATGTAATCCTAAAAATATAAAAGAGAAAACAATTGGGAAAGAAAGAAACCCGCAACTCGTCGGGTTTTATACAATGCATGGAACCCGAGACATGTCGGGAAAAACGAATATTACATAATAATGGTCGGAATGGACATCGACCTCCACCATCTTTGCGCTTTCTCTATCTTCGGGGTCTAATCTAATCCTAACCTAAGAAACCTATATAACTAGGTTCATACAACGGAAGAAAACAAACATGCAGATCAAAACAATTTTCATGAAGACAAGACAGCACTGCAGGTCAAGACAAATTCCAGACTTCAAAACTTGATCTAAAAAAAAAAAAAAGCAGAGCAAACGATGGCCAAATCGCACATATAATACGTCTGTGGAAAGCTTGAGAAGTCTATTACAAATCTCTATAAGATATTAAGTCCTAATAACATCATCTACCAGCTCATTCCAGTTAAAACAGAAAATCGCAGTAAGTCAGAACAGCAAATCAATCTAAAAAAAAAACTACTGTAGAATCAACAGACTTTGTAGGTGTTTTTCGATGACCAAATGACGTCTTCTCAGGGCATGTGAACTATCAAATCGAAGCTTGAGAAGTCTATTTTCTATGTCTAAAAGGGCTCAAGACCAGAAAGCCTCATCTATCACCTCATTTAAGCCAAAACAGAAAGTGACATATCAGGTGTACGAAATTGCAGATCAAGGCAAATCAAGTTCAATCAACTTCAAGTTCATCATCAATAATCATCAACTCATCGCAAATCATGCGAGATCAGCATCATAGGAAAGATTAAAACGAGCCTACTTCTTAAGAGACGTTGAGTCCAATTGACGTCAAATTGATAGTCGAAAAATGATCATCATGAGGACATACAAATCAGCCACAAATGAATTAGAACATAATGCATAACTAATGACTTATAAAACCATCCAGACAATGCACAAAGAGTAGTTCTAACAATGAATCACAGCAAACCCTACAACCTTAAAAGGGTCAACAAAAGTAACGAACCATGTTTTTATTTCTACAAATTTCTGCTTATATCCGCCAACTTCAACCATCAATAGATCTCTGTTTGATCGAGAAAACTTCCCAAATTTGAGTAAAACAAGACCAGAACAGAGATTTATTACTTTCTAAAACTCAATCTGATTCAAAGTGAAAACGAATATCACTCAAAGTCGGCGAGGCCAATGAGCACAGGTTTTAAGCATGCCATAATGCTAAAATTACTCAGATTGATTGGATCAACAGTAAGCAATATGAAATCAATATGGGCATCATGATTTAAGTAAGCCATGAACATCTTACATATAGACTGATGAAAACACTATGCAGATATTCATTCAGGCATTTTCACAAACATATGGCAGGCATCTCAGCTTAGTGACCAAAACACAAGGGTGAATCAGCAACTTAATATCACACGACCACATCATAATCCAAGCAGGCTCAAATCAATAGCATATCCACAATAAGATGCTGCTTTCACTCTAAAGTTCTTGATCTCCATTTTTGAATTAATGACCCATACTTATTTATTCAAACCCTCAGCTTTTGCCCTCACACGACTAACATTCACAGCAACATTACTCTTATATTTTGACCATGAAATCCAGTCACAACTAGTTCTGCTCTACAACAGAAATCCTGATCTACTTCAACACCAGATACAGAGCCTAGCGGTTTTCCAGATACAGATCATGATCGAGCCAGAGAGAACAAAGAGAACAATCTAAGAGAGAGAGCGACAGAACTAGTGCAAGACAGAGCGATCGAGAGAGAGAAAACCTGATCAAGCCAGAGACAGAGCCGAGAGAAAACCTGATCAAGCCAGAGACAGAGCCGAGAGAAAACCCCAGCAGTGAATGATGAACGGATGAAACCAAACCGAACGTTACTGCTCCACACTCGGCATGAATCCGAGCCTCGCGCTTCGAGTTCTACCACTGGTAGTTGCTTCGTCTTCGAGAGTTGATGATTGAATGAGCGAGCGTCAGATCTCCGACAAAGAGCTAGGGAGCGTCCGATCGAGAGCCTTCGGAACCAAATCCAGCAACGAACAGAGGGAATGAACTGATTCCCCTCCCGATCAGTAACCGACTATCGAATCACGGCTGTTGGGAGCGTTGATCGGAACTGAACACAGATCCAGTATGTCACGACCTCCCCGAAGCGGGTTGGACCACCTAAAGGTTCGGCTAATGGATTGCTAAGCCTAGACTTAGCTCGAGCTCTCCCAAGCCCATACCAATTCGCAACTTAGGTTCAAGTTTATAACATGCAAATGATTTTTATCATGGAGTCGCCACTAATCTATTTTTGGTGGGTCGATTAGAAACCCAAGTAAAGTAACGGGAGATTTACTTTACTCCTTCGAACCAGAGATTGTGAGTTCGGGGACTTGGTTACGCTAGATTTCTCTAACGCCCTTTCGGTACCTTTCTCTTTTATTTTAGAAAAAATGTTTGGCAGGCAGCTTGAATTGATTTTAATTTATCTCCCTAACATGTGAGGCGATCACGCGGGTGCGCAAACCACCAATTTAACACCCAGATAAAGCAATGAATAAATTGCAGGACTTACCTCATAGCAACGAAAGCATCTGCGTTGTTAGATCAGAATTCACATCGACAATCCTAGAAATGATTTCTAATTAACACGCAATTTCTTTTTTCTTTTTTTTGTTTTCACTTATTTAATGAAAATCATATTCTATGCAATGCATGCTATTAATCTAACATGAAATGATGTGACATGGCAATATGTTCTAAACTATATGAAATAAATAAGCATGCAGTCTATCCTAAAGCATGAAATTGATTTATTCTAAATTTTTTTTTTTGTATTTTCCATGAAATTCGAAATTAAATAAATGTAACCATTAAATATGCAATCTAAATTAACCTAATAACTTGATTCTAATGACAGGCAATTTTTAACTAAATGAACCTAACAACAATCACTAAATGACATGTATTTCATGAATCTAATTATATATGACATTCACATGACAAATTTTTTTCTTAAAAGATGCACTTTATCCTAGAAAACAAAACTAACTTATTCTAAGACATTGTTTTTTGTATTTTTCATGAAATTCGGAATAAAAAATGTGAAAATTATCTATCTAAATTAAAATATCATCTAATTTGTATTGGGAATGAGGTTAAGCCAAATCCTAATTTAGACTAGAATGTTATCCTAACTTAGAAATCCCTAACTAAAATGCAATCTATCTAAAAAAATCTATCTAAACTTATAATAAATTAAAAATATTATATAGAATTAAACTATATGAAATTTTACCCTAAAATGCAATGACATGCAAAGAATGCCATAATTCTAATTTTTTTTTTGTTTTGTATTAATTTCGAAATTAAAGATTGTCAAGTAATCAAACATGAAACCTAAGTTAAAAACTAGCAACCTAAATTGATTGATTTGATTTTTTAAATTCGAAATAAAATTCCTATTCTAAATATACAAACCCTAAAACAGGAAATAAACCTAATTCTAACCTACATTTTTTGGATTTTTTTTAATTCGTAATTAAAAATGCTAAAAAAACTAGTTAAAGTGAGATATTATCTATTTTAAGTTAGGAATAGACTAATCTGAACCCTATCTTAACTTAGAAAATTGCCTCGTCATGCCATTTAATTCAAAAGATACTATCTAACCTAGATACCATCTAAACATGCATTTTTACATAAAAAAAACTATTTTATCAAGCAATTTTATCTAGGAAAATCAATTCTAATTTATGGGAAATGCAAATGCAGTTTTTTTTGTATTTTCGGGATAAACAGAACAATTAAAAGTTAAACACCAAATCATCCATGGTCATCAAAAATGTTATCCATCATTCGAATTTAGATTCAAAATTAATTATTTCGCTAATAAAATCGATAAATTGATCTTAAGCCTTAAAGATCAAGATATCAATTTTACTCCCGCATGATTAATTATTCCATCTAAAGCCTTATAGATGGAATAAAAATTTGTGTGCCGTTGCGAATTAAATGGTACGTCGGGGATTTTCAAACATGCATTAAGAACTAATTCAAATAAAGAAACGAAACTAAAAATAACATAAAATAAGATGAAATAAATCTACCTAATAAAATAAAATAAACCTACCTAATAAAATAAAATAAACCTACCTAATTTGAATGTTTTCCAAATTTGCCTCAACGAGTGGTGCTTTGTAGACCACGACAGGGACTTAGCTCACGACCGGGGTGGCTGTTGCAGCTGCGACGGGCAACCGTGTGCGGTGGGTACGGTCGTCGGAGCTCCGGCGAGGGACAGCAAGCTCGGAACGGACAGCGAGCTGCTGTGGTGGCGTCGCTCGGAAGGGGATGGCGGCTGGCGGAGCTAGGCGGGCTCGAGCGATTGCTGCAACGGCGTGCAGCGGTGTCGGGCAAAGGAAAGCGCGGCAGCAAGGGGTAGAGCTTCGGCGGTTGATGGAACGGCAAGGGCAACGGCGACGGAGCTTTGGGCGGTCAGAGGTGTCGGGTCGTCGTGGCCACAGCAGGGGCGACGAGCGGTGGTGCGAGCTTGTGAGTGAGCCGGGTGCTGGTGGCTGCTGGTTGCAGTGGACGAAGAGCAACACAGGCGCGGGCTGCTGGGCGTCGACTGCTGGCGTTGGAGCTCAGGCGAGGGGACCAACGGAGGCGCGGCGGGGCAGAGGCGGAGGCGTGGCGGTGTTCGCACGAGGGGTGACCAGCGTCGGGCAGCAGGGGTCGAGTTGCTGCACGACTGAGTAGACACAGGGAGCAGACCCACAGACGGCGACGGGGCTGGGCTGTAGGTCACGGTAGGCTTCGCAGCAGCGGTGGTGGCGAGCTGCTGGTGCTCGCGGCTGCGGAGGTGTTGCTTGCAAAAGCAGCAGTGGCGGGCGGAGACGGTGGCGCGCTCGGAGACGACGAACGGGGGCTCGAATGTTGCAGGCCACCGGCAGAGCAGAAGCAGCGGTAGAGTCGCTCGGGCGTGCGGTGGCTCGGCCTCCGGTCCTGGCGTCGCGGGTCGGCAGCAGTGGTGGCGCGCTCGGGGCTCGCTGGAAGGAGATGCTGGCGTCGGTCAGAGGTGCAGCAACGGGGACGGTGGCGCGCGAGGGCAGAGGCGCGGCGGCGGGCTCGGAGCTCGCCGGAAGGAGGAAGGCGGCGGGTGAGCGGCTGCAGCGCCGAACGACCAGCAGCAGCGAGGAACTCCCGAAGAAGATGAACAGTAGGGGTCTTTTCCTCTTTCTTTTTTTTTTTTTTTTTTTTCTGTTGTTCGGTCACTTCTTTTCTCTGTCTCTCTCTCTCATGTCTCACTCTCTGCAGTCTCTCTCTCTGCTTTTTCTCTTTTTTTAATCTCCTCCCCCTGACTTCATATTTTCTCTCCCTGACAGACTCTCTATCTCTCTTCCTTTTAACCGTAGGAGAAACCCCCCTCACAATGAAATGTTTTCTTTTTCCTTCCGACCAACCTCTCGAATGAATTTTTTTCCTTTTTTTTGCCCCCTTTTTAAGCCGAGGATCCTTGCTTATTTATAGGCAACAACCGACCTTAGTGTGAACAGGTGAACAGGAGGCAGCCGCAACTTTTCCTTGCTTGTTCAAGTTTGGTTCTTTTTTTTCAAATATGGTGGCCACCGATCTGCTCTCTAGGAAGGAAAGTATTATAAAAACATTAGCCCATCTTTTTGCAAAGGCGTACGTAGAATTTCACGTCCCCCATTCCATGTGTGCATGTGCATGCATTAATGAGGGGGGAGAAAATGCACGTTCATGGATTCTTCTTTCTTCTTCATGCTTGGGGCTTCTTATACGGCTACTTGTCCCTCCCTTCTATAGGATTGCCGCAACTTTTGACTTTTCTTGTTTATTATTTGCTTCCTCCTTCAGCAAATTTCTCGTTGCTTCTCCTGACAACCCACACTTGAGAGAGAGCATATTATATAATATATCATGGGCTCATTTTGCTTCTCCGAGGGTTCCTCTAGAATCCGCACGTCCGCCGAATTTGTGCGTGCATGCGCATGCATTAATGAGGGAGAGACAACGGACGTGCAAGAACTTCCTTCCTCTTTTTTTTTTTTTTTTTTTTTATATGCAACTAATTACTAAATGATTAGGTAAAAATTTAGGTATTAACAGCTGCCCCTCTTTGAAGGTGGGCTCGCAGAGGTTGCATTCAAAGACAATATGATACCTAAATTTTGACCATGCACATGCAAGTGATGGTATTTTGGCGGGATCATGGATCCCCCTTTTTTTTTTTTTTTTAATGCAATGTCATGAAAATGGTAATGCAAATGTGAGATGTTGAAAAGGAGAGCATACCTGTAATTACTTACCAGTCAGAGCATCGGGACGAATTTTCATCTGCTCGACAAGTGTCCAGTTTTCATTTCAGGTTCCCTGAAGAGTCCACGTGAATTTATCCAACAGACGCTCAATGTTAGGTGAGATGCCTTGTTGAATTCAGATGACTCGAAATACCTAGATCCATACTAAGGTATAGCGAGTAAGATCGACGAGATTTGAGACATCCAGATCCAGACTGAGATGTCAAGAAATTGGGGACTTAACCAATAGACACTCAATGTTAGGTGAGATGAATATTGGATTAAGGGGATTCGAAATACCTAGATCCAGACTAAGGTATAACGAGAAAGATCGGAAAGCATTCATATCCAGAATGAAATGCTTAACGAAGAGTTTTGGAACTTAACCAATATACACTCAATGTTAGGTGAGATGTATATTGGATTAAGAGGATTGAGAACTTAACCAATAGACACTCAATGTTAGGTGAGATGAATATTGGATTAAGAGGATTCGAAATACCTAGATCCAGACTAAGGTATAACGAAAAAGCTCGGAAAGCATTCATATTCAGAATGAAATGCTTAACAAAGGGTTTGAGACATCCAGATCCAGACTGAGATGTCAAGAAATTGGGAACTTAACCAATAGTTACTCAATGTTAGGTGAGATGAATATTGGATTGAGAGGATTGGGAACTTAACCAATAGACACTCAATGTTAGGTGATATGAATATTGGATTAAGAGGATTCAAAATACCTAGATCCAGACTAAGGTATAACGAAAAAGATCGGAAAGCATTCATATCCAGAATGAGATGCTTTACGAAGAGTTTTGGAACTTAACCAATATACACTCAATGTTAGGTGAGAAGTATATTGGATTAAGAGGGATTCGAAATACCTAGATCCAGACTAAGGTATAACGAAAAAGATCAGAAAGCATTCATATCCAGAATGAAATGCTTAATGAAGAGTTTTGAAACATTCATCAAGAATTCGGGAATACCTAGGACAAACCTGGGATATTCGTGAAGGTCACTTACCTCTTGGTAGAAAGAAGTTTTGGGACATTGACGATGTACCTCAGATATTCATGAAGGTTTCTCACCTCGAGGCTTTTGAAAGCAACATAAATGTCAGGAGCTCTTGGGTCTTCAAGGAAACATTACCTGTTAGACATGATTAGAGCAAAAATACACGCATTTACCAAATAAGTGAGCAATTCAACATACTCCAAAGTCCACTGAAGTTTTTATCCATTCAATCAAGATTTATGTATGATGGTTTTACCATATTTGCACCACCGAATTTCCACTGGGGAGAATCATCATTTAAGACCATTTCACTCATGACATGGAATTTCAAGAATACCAAATGAGAGACTTTCAGTTAGAAAGGACTTTCACTCACTCTCACTGAGAAGGTTATTTTGTCCCAACCATTAATGTGGGATCACAGGAACCACTCCATCTTATCATCATCATGTTGACAAGGGTTTGAGTATTCTCGCAAGCAGTACGACCTTATCAATCTGAGAGGTCTTTATTAGGACTGTAATTCAGGCTTGGTCAATGGCTCAACAAAGAGGGACTCTTTGAGTCAAGGCTAATGAAAGAACAATACTTCGCAATCATCCCTGGGTTTACAAGTCAAGGAACCTGCGAAATGAGATAAACATGATCTTGCTCGTACTTCTTCAAGCGATGCTTATAAGCATATGAATCCCTACATTAATTTCAGTGCCCTAATCTGAAGAGACTTCGTAAGGGACGTAACATAGGTTAAGTTCATGGGTTGAGAAATGAACGGATCATTAGGCTCAAAATGTGTATAGGGGGATGAGAATTGATGATCATCTTGGCATTGTCACCGGTCCTCTTCTTCATCATTGGGATTTTCCTCATAAGTACTATAAAAACTCGGCATTTGAGTTCTTTGAGTACCACTCCATTGGGAATACACCCTTTTACAACTGATAATCATCTATCTTGACTCTTTCTTTCATTTTCTATGGGCATTGGTCTTGTTTTTACCAGGCACACTGCTTTTTCATGCCCATCAATTTTTTTTTTTGGCACACTACATGCATTGAATAACCACGTAATGCTTTAACATTTGGGCTCTTGGAGATTTTCAATTTTTCCAATGCTCTGGACTCGGCTGTTTGAGCATTTGCCTTTTTGCCTTGCCCCAGTGTGGGGGATGATCAGCAATTGGGTTTAAATGAAACGACTTTACAGGCTCGAGGGGCTACGCAATGGATAAAGTGTGTGTAGGATAGAGAAAGAACTGCTCTTCATCATCCTAAGGCACTTAAATTACTGTATGAATTCAATGTAATAGCAACACTTGAAGATTGATGCGAGTGAGAGCAAGAATATTCCTATCAATTTCCTTACCTCATGATGTCGTCTTACCTCCAGTCTGCCCCAACGTGGGGTGGTTCTTGACAGGGGTAATTTAAAAATTATCCACATGTGTGGGGCTCAAAAGGGTTTAAACAATGGATATGCATGTAGTATTTGGGATAGAGAATGAACTGTCTCTCATCATTTTGATGACCATACCTTTCGCGAGAGAACTCTTTACCTTACAAACATGGAACTTCCTACACTCATCTCACCAGTCTAAGAGCAAGGGACTGTGTATAGGATAAGGCTTGCCTTTCATCATCCTGACATGTCTCATTTGGCATGTTCAATCCATTCCACATCATTCATTATCTTGATCTGCTGACAATCCCTAGTGGAATTGGTAAATTAAACAGGTAAAACTATAATGCAAAATTCTCCTTTGAAAGGTCGCAATCACTTCATGAACTTATCAGCTTTGACCACAAAGAGTTTGCAGCTCAAAAAGAAAGAAAAGGATTGAAAAAAATTGTTTTTTTTTTTTTGTTTTTTTTGTTTTTTTTTGTTGTTGTTGTTGTTGTTGTTTTTTTTTTTGTGGCAAACTTGTTGCCGTTTCCAGGGATCGAACCCTGGTCGTTCTCGGACCCTTTCATTCCCCATGCCACCAGGCCGAGGCGCTGGTGGTGTCCTCAGGGCATTTATTTTTTCATTTAATTGAACTGACTCTGGGTCAACGTGTCTGATATACCGAATCAAATGAATTCGATATGTGTATGGAACAAGGCATATTTTTCATCTCATTCAATCCATTCCCACATAATTCAATGAAGAAATGAGTACCTTCAATTCACAACAAATTCTATCAAGGGTAATATTTCTTCACAGCATCAGAGTTAACAGGATTAGAAAACTCACGACCATCCATTTCAGTAAGGATTAAGGCCCCTCCAGGGAGTACCCTCTTCACCATATACGGGCCGCTATAATTTGGAGCAAATTTGCCTCCAGGATCAGGAAAAATCGGCAACACCTTTCTTAGAACTAGATCATTCACTTTGAAGTGTCTCGGCCGTACCTTCCGATTGAAAGACCTGGCTACTCTTTGTTGATATGCCTGACCATGGCAAAGAGCTCTTAACCTTTTCTCATCGATCAGGTTCAACTGCTCAAACCTTTATTGTGTCCATTCTGCCTCGGACAATTCCACTCGGGATAAGATTCTCAAAGAGGGGATTTGTACTTCCACAGGTAAGACTGCCTCCATGCCATAAACTAAGGAGAAAGGGGTTCCCCCGGTAGATGTTTGGATTGATGTCCGATATGCCATTAGAGCAAAGGGTAACCTGTCATGCCAATCTCGATAATTCTCAGTTGTCTTAGCCAGGATCTTTTTGATGTTCTTATTAGCTGCCTCAACAGCTCCATTCATTTGTGGGCGGTAAGGTGATGAATTCAAATGCTTGATTTTGAACTCACTGAACAACCCGTCAACGAACTTGTTATTCAGATTTGTCCCATTGTCAGTGACAATTGCTTCGGGGACACCATAACGGGCGATTATGTCACGCCTAATAAATTTCACAACATTTCGGGCCGTGACATTAGCATATGATGCTGCTTCAATCCACTTTGAAAAATAATCTATTGCCACCAATATGAATCGGTGCCCATTGGAAGCTTTGGGATTTATCGGGCCAATCACATCGATCCCACATTGAGAAAGGCCATGACTCAGATAGCTGGTGTAACTCCGTTGGAGGAACATTTATTTTATCTCCATGAATTTGACAACGATGGCAACTTCTTACATGCTGTATGCAGTCACTTTCCAGTGCAAGCCAATAGTAACCTAGCCTCATAATCTTCTTGGCTAACATGTGCCCATTCATGTGTGGGCCACAAACTCCTTCATGTACTTTTTGCATGATTTGGGTAGCTTCTGCTTCATCTACGCATCTCAACAAGACTGAATCATGAGATCTTTTGTATAAATTCTTACCACTGACGAAGAACTTTGAGGCCATCTTCATTATGTATTTTCTATCTGCTGGAGTGCTCCCTTCAGGAAATTCCTGCTTTTGAATATAGTTCATGATGTCGTAATACCATGGCTTCTCATCAAGCTCTTCATTCACAACCATACAATAAGAAGGTTTGGCTAGAACCTCAATTTTCAAAGGCTCGACTTCTAAACCATCAGTAACTTGCAACATAGATGACAACGTTGCCAGGGCATCGGCGAACTGATTATGAGATCTAGCCAAGTAGTCAAACGAGATTTCATCGAACTCCTTCACCAACTCCTCGAGGTACTTGTGATACGGCAATAATTTGGCATCCCTGGTCTTCCATTCACCTACAGTCTGGAGTATAATCAGTGCAGAATCTCCATATACTTTCAATTTGGCCACTCCCATTTCAATTGCGGCTTGAAGTCTTAGAATACAAGCTTCATATTCAGCTATATTGTTAGTGCATGAGAATATTAATTTCGCGGCCACTGGGTGGTGTTGTCCGTCTGGGGATATCAGTACTGCCCCAGTACCAGAACCGAACAAGTTCACAACTCCATCAAAGAACATAGACCATGCATCTTCATTTATGGCCAAAATACGATCATCCAGAGGACAATCATCATCATCCGAGGTTCTAGGATTCTCAGCCAATATATCAGCAATTACTCGGCCCTTAACTGATTTTTGTGGCATGAACTATACGTCGAATTCCGAAATCAAGACTTGCCATTTGGCTAACTTACCCACCAAAGCTGGTTGATTAAATAAATACTTGATGGGATCGTTCTCAGTCACAAGAAACATCTGGTAATGCAAGGTATACTGTCGCAGTCTATGCAATACCCATACTAACGTAACACAAGTTTTTTCAGCATCAGAGTATTTTAGCTCTGAGACAGTGAACTTTTTACTCAGGTAATAAATGGCCCGTTCCTTCTGATCCACGGGACTTTTCTGAGCTAACATCGCACCCAGTGACTCACTATGGATTGTGAGGTACAAAATCAAAGGATGCCCCGATATTGGTGGGACAAGAACGGGTGGATTCATCAAATATTGCTTCAGCTTGTCGAACGCTTCTCGACATTCATCATTCCAATCAACTTGTGCGTTTTTCTTCAAGAGTTTGAAGAACGGCTTAGCGGTCTCGAGAGTTGGGAGATGAATCGTGCAATGTAATTCAGTCTCCTAGGAGACTCCGGACTTCCTTCACCTTTGTCGACGGAGGTTGTAGCTCACATATTGCCTTGGCTTTAGATGGGTCAATCTCAATTCCTTTACTACTCACAATGAACCCAAGTAATTTTCCCGACGCTGCCCCGAACACGCACTTGGCGGGATTTAAACGAAGCTTGAATTCACGGAGCCGATCAAATAACTTCCTAAGGGTTTTGACATGACTTCTCCCAGTCGGGTTTTTGCAATCATATCATCAACATATACCTCAATTTCTTCATGCATCATGTCATGGAACAACGTAACCATGGCTCGTTGGTAAGTTGCTCCTGCATTTTTGAGTCCGAAGGGCATGACCTTATAATGAAAGGTTCCCCAAGGGGTGATAAATGCTGTCTTCTCTTTGTCTTCATCCTTCATTCTTATCTGGTTGTATCCAGAAAAGCCATCCATGAAAGAGAATAATTCAAATCCGGCAGTACTATCCACGAGAACATCGATATGTGGCAATGGGAAATCGTCCTTTGGGCTGGCCTTGTTCAGATCCCGATAATCAACACACACTCGGACTCGACCGTCTTTCTTCATGACAGGCACTATGTTGGCCACCCATTCAGGGTATTGCGAGACTTCGATGAATCCCACTTTGAGGAGTTTCATTACTTCCTCTTCTATCTTCTTTGAGAGCTCTGGTTTAGTCCTCCGAAGCTTCTGCTTCTTAGGGCGCACGTCTGGATTAGTGGGCAAACAATGTTCCACAATTGACGGATCTAAACCTGGCATATCAGCATACGTCCAGGCAAAGATATCCTGATATTCTTTTAGCAACTGAGTCAGGTGCTCAGCCTCATCTTTGGGAAGATTTGCCCCAATTTTTATCTCCTTGGGCTCCTCGGCATCACTCAAATTGATAGTGACGGTTTGCTCGGAGGTGAGAACTTTGGGTTTTTCATGTTGCTCCCAACTATGTTGCACTTCAATGGAGTCCCCATTTGGATCATCAGGGTCATCATTGTCATCGCTCATTGCATTGGATTGGACCATTTTCACCTCCTTGCCTGCCATAAGGTTGCTCTCTTGTGGGCTAGCACTCATTTCCTCCGATGGTTCTTCATCAATGGCACCTATAAGGAGATCATCGAATAGGGTCGTGATCCCTTCCATCCCATCATCCGGATCCTCTGTCTTTGAAGTTGTTGGGTCATCCATGCTACTCCATCCATCGGGCACGACACCTCGGGTGTTGATCACTCCTCCTTCATCATGCATCATTCTAGCAGGGCCGGGGAATGTCTTGCGAATGTCGAGGAGTAATGAGTTTTTCCTCTCTTGTTCATGTCCTCCACCTCTTCCATGGTACCCTAATCCGGTGGAACGAGACCTTCGAGGGGCTTCAATAGGATTCCGAATACCCTGTTCTCTTTTACCAAGTCCACGGCCAGGAATAAAACCATTTCCAACCATCACTCTTGCTACCATAACTGCTGCATTCGACACATCAGGGATGAGTGCTGTCGATCCTCGAGATGCATGAATAGTGGATACGAGCTCAAATGATTGGTAGCTCGACTCCTCCCTACGTTCCGGCTCGACATAGGGGATGGCCGTCTCATGATAAATCCGATGATCCTCCTCGCCATGAACAATGACTAGCTTTCCTTCGACAACAAATTTCACGCTTTGGTGGAGACTTGATGGCACAGCTCCTGCAATATGAATCCAGGGACGACCTAATAGGAAATTGAATGCTGTAGCAATGTCCATCACCTGGAAAAGGACGTTGAACATCACCTGCCCTATTTGCAAATCAAGGTGGGTCTCCCCTACCACCTCCTTTCTTGTACCATCAAAAGCTCGAACGGAGGTCTTTGCAGCATTTATTTTTGAAGGATCTATTTTAAGGCGGTGAAGAGTTGCCAATGGGCAGATATTCAAGGCGGACCCATTATCAATGAGTACTCAAGTCACATGGGAAGCCTTGCACTTGATAGATATGTATAACGCCTTAGTATGTCCCCTCCCCTCAAGAGGGAATTCTTCATCAGAAAAGGCTATTAAATCTTTGAGAAGAATCGACCCTACAAATTCCTCCAACCTGTTTTCCTCGATTGTCTCCGGTACACGAACTTCGCTCAAAACCTTCATCAGGGACTTTTGATGCGTAGGAGACGTTTGCAGGAGTTCAAGTAAAGAGATTTGAGCGGGCAATTTCCGCAACTGGTCGACCACGTTATACTCACTTGCTTTGATTATAGCCAAAAATTCTTTAGCCTCTTCATCAGTAACTGGCTTTGCCGATTGTGTATTGGTTTGAGCATAGGTCCGACCAGACCTTGTAATTAGGTCAACATCTAGCTCGTATGACCAGGGAACTGCTTTGTTATCCTTGTACTCATACAACTGGGGCATCTCAATTATTATTTCTTCATCAGTTGAAGGCACTTCCACTATCAGTCCTTCATGGTCAGAGGCGTCCTCAAGTGGGGGCATGTCCTCGATCAATGAATCTGGTTCACTCTTTCCAGTACTCAGCTCAGCAAATTCTTTCTCCCAATCAATGATGACTTGGGAGATGGTTGACACTATTCCAGTTTGATCAGCATACACAATCATGCCAGCCTTAACCATTTCTTGAACCCTTTCCTTCATGGTAGGCAAGGGAGGATTCTCATCTGTCGGATAATAACCAACTCTAACCAATCCGCTGTAGATATCTTTGACAGACACCTTCAAGTTCATCTTTTTGCTAGCATTGAACTCAAAGACTGCATTCACGTTTCCCTCATGTTTCGGCAACGGATTCTTCTTGACATTTGGTTGGGTGGTACGAAAAGAAAATGCCTTAGTATCCAATAAATTTTGGATCTTGTGCTTCAATGTCATACATTCATCAGTTGAATGGCCTACCTCTCCCATATGATACTCACATTTTTTGGAGGGATCATAGTTGAAGAATTTTTCAGCATTGGGCCGCTTTGGTTCGTTGGAGATTAATCCCTTCTTTTGGAGTATCGGCAGGACCTGAGATAGAGGGCCAGGAAGAGGGGAGAACTGCCTTTTGGTGAATTGCCGTGGTACAGGCACTCGACCTCCATCTTGCTGATTCCCGGGGACACGAACCATCGGAGGCTTACTAGGGGCCGGTTGCGCATATGCAACATTGACTTCAGTGGTCGATTCTTTGTCTTTCTTTGCAGTAAATCTTTTGCCTGCAGTGGTTGGTTCATTAAACCAGCCATCTCTCAGCCCTGTCTTGATTTGTTCACCCACTGGGATGAGTTGATTGAAGTTCTCAACATACGTGCTAGCCATCCGATTACGAAACTCGAATGGGAGAGTCTTGACAAACAACTTCATCAATTCTTTGTCAGTAGGTTCGGGAGTGATTTGGGCGGCTAGATTTCGCCACCTTATGGCATATTCTTTAAACGACTCACTCCTCTTTTTCTCCATTCGTTCGAGATCCTCTCGTGAAGGTGCAATGTCCATGTTGAACTTGTACTGCTTGAGAAATGCATCGGCCACCTCATTCCAAGTGTTGAGGAGGTTTATATTTTTCATAATATACCAGTTCAGTGCGGGCCCAACTAAGCTCATTTGGAATGACTGGATCATAAGGGGCTCATTTTTGACATGCTGAGCCATCCTTACATGGTACATCTGCAGGTGAGCTTTCGGGCAGGAAGTACCATCATACTTCTCGAACTCTGGCATTTTAAACTTATTTGGCATTTTGACCTTCTCATAAACCGACAAGTCGAATGGGAATGAATTCCGCGACTCTTGCAATTGTTTCAGTTTCTCTTCAAGTTTGGCGAAGCGTTCATCTTGCTCCGCCTTAGGGACATTGTCGGGCTTAGCCTTTTCGGCAGTGACGAACAGTGGCTCATCTTCTAG
Source organism: Eucalyptus guilfoylei (assembly GCA_016097605.1). Taxonomy (NCBI): domain Eukaryota; kingdom Viridiplantae; phylum Streptophyta; class Magnoliopsida; order Myrtales; family Myrtaceae; genus Eucalyptus; species Eucalyptus guilfoylei. The sequence goes on along the minus strand of CM027870.1, from coordinate 6,865,767 downwards.
CTCAGGCATGTCGTCGTCACCCATTTGGGCCTTGTTCGTCTGCTTTGGGACTATTATCTCGGGGAGAGCGGGTGCAAGAGTCTGGTTCACTTGGAGGGATTGCATCTGATCTGTCATAAGTTGCATAGAGGTGAGCAACTGCTGGAGTTGGTTTTCCATAGCGGTCATACAATCACGCATTTCAGTTTGGTCGGCCATTTTTGCTCTCGATCATGTAATGATGGGTGAACGTGGAGGATTCGTTATCACCTAAATTGGAGAAATGAATACACATAAGCATTTCATATAAAACATGTCAGTCCATGACGAAAGTCTAACTGCTTTTATTTAATGAAATTGTTTGACATTGACAATGTAAAAACTTGAAAGGCCCTAAACAAAAACTAATCAAGTAAAATGACTCAACTTCCTAAACATTAAGCTAAAGTAAAAAGATTAAATAGATTCAATCCACTTTATTTGGCCCGATCTGTAAACAAATGGGAAGCCAACGCTCGACTTAATTGCCTCTTCTCCTTAGCGTCCTTCTTGGCTTGCTTCTCAAGTTCTTCAATCTTCCTTTTGTGACGATTAAGCTCTGCTTGTCGAGTGGGCTTTTCAGTCACATCCGGCATTTTTGGGAGAAACTCAGTCGGGATCTTGTGCTGACGGATGTACCGAGCCGTGGCGTAGTAAGTCTTTTCCTTCCCCTCAAGCTCATCTTCAGGCAAGCTCAACTTTTGTTCGTGACATGCGAGCCAAGCTTGTTCGATGCGGCGAAGCTCCTTTTTGTGCTCACCATCCTTGGCAGTGAATCGGACTTGGAACAAACCCAGCTTAAGAAGGGGCGGTAGGTCCTGCACAACTCGGTATTGACGAGCCACTCGGAGTGGGTAGTAGGGAGTGGCACCAGTGATCCCCAATAGCGGGATCGGCTCATTATCGCCATGAGAGAGACGTGCCTTGGAGACTTGGAACCATTTAGCATGCCATAGGAAAATCTTGGTTTTCGGGTTTTTCAACAATTTGACCCATTTTGAGAAAGAAAGATTTGGAGTTCGATCATGATGACTTTTGAACACCTCGATGGGATGATGGGAATCAGTGATATTAATAATTTTCATGCGAATATCAATCCTACTCATATGAGAAAAGAACCAGATTTGTAAAAGCTCAATTGGTGCACGAAAGGTTCTATCTTCATCTTCCTTAAATCGGGTGAGCGACAAGAATGTTTCGGCTAAAATAGTGTTGACAAAACTAATCCTTGCACATACTTGTTTAACTACCCATGCGATAGAAGGATTAATGGCGCCTTTTCGAAGAGGAAAAACAATAAACCCGAAGAAGGCTAAAAGGAAAATCTTACTTTTTAAAAGAGTGTTAGCCTTAGCGAAACTTTGATCTAGGAAGGAGAAAGGACATGCATGACAATTATCTTTTAACACTCTTTTTATTTGATTTTTATCCATCCTAAGAAAGTCCGACAAAATTGATTCAGGTTGTAACCCAAGGGGTGGATTTATTAATTCCAATTCCAAAGGTTTTCCTATGGCTATGCTGTATTCTTCCAGAGTCGGAGTCAGCTCATGCTTACCAAATATAAACGTTGATGTTTGGGGACACCAGAAATGAGCAAGTGCTTGCATGACGCCGCTTTGGACATTGATGTCAAGGAGGGGAACAAGGCGACCAAGTCCGTTTTCCACATAGCTTTGGCCATCGTGACCTAGACAATCCCACCATGATTTGAGTTCAACCTTTGGTGTAGGCACGAATCGAATGTCGAATCTTCCCATTGTTTATAGACTAGGACTCGACCAACCTAATGTCATGGACCGACCAAAGACATAAAGTAAGTAAATTGCAAGGGTAAAGGGCGGAAAACTTACTTCACCAGGCGATTAAAGCAACCACATAGACAAGCGCATGAAGTGTGAGGTTCGACTTCTAACTAGGAAGGCTAAGCAAAGTGGAGTTTAAAGGGTGGGATGACTTAGTTGCAGCCTCGCATACTAAGTCAAGTCCTCCTAACTCCGGCTCAGTCAAGATTGATACCCCAATGCGACGCAGCCTCGCGGGCAGAGGTAAACATTCTTGACACCAAGAAAAACTTTCGGGATTGAGTTGGGCAACCTCTACTACGCGGCCTTGTGGTCAAAGTCGTATCCAACTCAATACCATCCTAAATGTCCTAGTGCGGCCCAGGTCCGGCGGCGGGTCGTGTGTGCAATAGTGTAGTGCTAAATGCAAGGCATGCACGACAGTTTATATCAACAACACTTCGTTCATGAAAATAAACCATACATTCCTACACCTCCCTGCAAAACAAAGATTAGCAAACACTTCCCCTTATACCTCCCACCCTGCAAGAACATTTAACACCTTAAATGTTAGGGACGTACCTGGGATCCTTGCTGCCAAACAAAAAATATTTTTCAAAAAAAAGAAAATTGGCCTAAGTCCACTAAGAATTTTAATTCAAGTCCCCAGTGGAGTCGCCAAGCTGTAGCGACCTCCCCGAAGCGGGTTGGACCACCTAAAGGTTCGGCTAATGGATTGCTAAGCCTAAACTTAGCTCGAGCTCTCCCAAGCCCATACCAATTCGCAACTTAGGTTCAAGTTTATAACATGCAAATGATTTTTATCATGGAGTCGCCACTAATCTATTTTTGGTGGGTCGATTAGAAACCCAAGTAAAGTAACGGGAGATTTACTTTACTCCTTCGAACCAGAGATTGTGAGTTCGGGGACTTGGTTACGCTAGATTTCTCTAACGCCCTTTCGGTACCTTTCTCTTTTATTTTAGAAAAAATGTTTGGCAGGCAGTTTGAATTGATTTTAATTTATCTCCCTAACATGTGAGGCGATCACGGGTGCGCAAACCACCAATTTAACACCCGAGATAAAGCAATGAATAAATTGCAGGACTTACCTCATAGCAACGAAAGCATCTGCGTTGTTAGATCAGAATTCACATAGACAATCCTAGAAATGATTTCTAATTAACACGCAAATTTTTTTTTTTTCACTTATTTAATGAAAATCATATTCTATGCAATGCATGCTATTAATCTAACATGAAATGATGTGACATGGCAATATGTTCTAAACTATATGAAATAAATAAGCATGCAGTCTATCCTAAAGCATGAAATTGATTTATTCTAAATTTTTTTTTTGTATTTTCCATGAAATTCGAAATTAAATAAATGTAACCATTAAATATGCAATCTAAATTAACCTAATAACTTGATTCTAATGACATGCAATTTTTAACTAAATGAACCTAACAACAATCACTAAATGACATGTATTTCATGAATCTAATTATATATGACATTCACATGACAAATTTTTTTCTTAAAAGATGCACTTTATCCTAGAAAACAAAACTAACTTATTCTAAGACATTGTTTTTTGTATTTTTCATGAAATTCGGAATAAAAAATGTGAAAATTATCTATCTAAATTAAAATATCATCTAATTTGTATTGGGAATGAGGTTAAGCCAAATCCTAATTTAGACTAGAATGTTATCCTAACTTAGAAATCCCTAACTAAAATGCAATCTATCTAAAAAAATCTATCTAAACTTATAATAAATTAAAAATATTATATAGAATTAAACTATATGAAATTTTACCCTAAAATGCAATGACATGCAAAGAATGCCATAATTCTAATTTTTTTTTTGTTTTGTATTAATTTCGAAATTAAAGATTGTCAAGTAATCAAACATGAAACCTAAGTTAAAAACTAGCAACCTAAATTGATTGATTTGATTTTTTAAATTCGAAATAAAATTCCTATTCTAAATATACAAACCCTAAAACAGGAAATAAACCTAATTCTAACCTACATTTTTTGGATTTTTTTAATTCGTAATTAAAAATGCTAAAAAAACTAGTTAAAGTGAGATATTATCTATTTTAAGTTAGGAATAGACTAATCTGAACCCTATCTTAACTTAGAAAATTGCCCCGTCATGCCATTTAATTCAAAAGATACTATCTAACCTAGATACCATCTAAACATGCATTTTTACATAAAAAAAACTATTTTATCAAGCAATTTTATCTAGGAAAATCAATTCTAATTTATGGGAAATGCAAATGCAGTTTTTTTTTGTATTTTCGGGATAAACAGAACAATTAAAAGTTAAACACCAAATCATCCATGGTCATCAAAAATGTTATCCATCATTCGAATTTAGATTCAAAATTAATTATTTCGCTAATAAAATCGATAAATTGATCTTAAGCCTTAAAGATCAAGATATCAATTTTACTCCCGCATGATTAATTATTCCATCTAAAGCCTTATAGATGGAATAAAAATTTGTGTGCGGTTGCGAATTAAATGGTACGTCGGGGATTTTCAAACATGCATTAAGAACTAATTCAAATAAAGAAACGAAACTAAAAATAACATAAAATAAGATGAAATAAATCTACCTAATAAAATAAAATAAACCTACCTAATTTGAACTTTTTCCAAATTTGCCTCAACGAGTGGTGCTTTGTAGACCACGACGGGGACTTAGCTCACGACCGGGTGGCGCGCCGCTGCGACGGGCAACCGTGTGCGGTGGGTATGGTCGTCGGAGCTCCGGCGAGGGACAGCAAGCTCGGAACGGACAGCGAGCTGCTGTGGTCGCGTCGCTCGGAAGGGGATGGCGGCTGGCGGAGCTAGGCGGGCTCGAGCAGTTGCTGCAACAGCGTGCAGCGGTGTCAGGCAAAGGAAAGCGCGGCAGCAAGGGGTAGAGCTTCGGCGGTTGACGGAACGGCAAGGGCAACGGCGACGGAGCTTTGGGCGGTCAGAGGTGTCGGGTCGTCGCGGCCACAGCAAGGGCGACGAGCGGTGGTGCGAGCTTGTGAGTGAGCCGGGTGCTTGTGGCTGCTGGTTGCAGTGGACGAAGAGCAGCACAGGCGTGGGCTGCTGGGCGTCGACTGCTGGCGTCGGAGCTCAGGCGAGGGGACCGACGGAGGCGCGGCGGAGCAGAGGCGGAGGCGTGGCGGTGTTCGCACGAGGGGTGACCAGCGTCGGGCAGCAGGGGTCGAGTTGCTGCACGACTGAGCAGACACAGGGAGCAGACCCACAGACGGCGACGAGGCTGGGCTGCAGGTCACGGTAGGCTTCGCAGCAGCGGTGGTGGCGAGCTGCTGGTGCTCGCGGCTGCGGAGGTGTTGCTTGCAGAAGCAGCGGTGGCGGGCGGAGACGGTGGCGCGCTCGGAGACGACGAACGGGGGCTCGAATGCTGCAGGCCACCGGCAGAGCAGAAGCAGCGGTAGAGTCGCTCGGGCGTGCGGTGGCTCGGCCTCCGGTCCTGGCGTCGCGGGTCGGCAGCAGTGGTGGCGCGCTCGGGGCTCGCTGGAAGGAGATGCTGGCGTCGGTCAGAGGTGCAGCAACGGGGACGGTGGCGCGCGAGGGCAGAGGCGCGGCGGCGGGCTCGGAGCTCGCCGGAAGGAGGAAGGCGGCGGGTGAGCGGCTGCAGCGCCGAACGACCAGCATCAGCGAGGAACTCCCGAAGAAGATGAACAGTAGGGGTCTTTTCCTCTTTCTTTTTTTTTTTTCTGTTGTTCGGTCACTTCTTTTCTCTGTCTCTCTCTCTCATGTCTCACTCTCTGCAGTCTTTCTCTCTGCTTTTTCTCTTTTTTTAATCTCCTCCCCCCGACTTCATATTTTCTCTCCCTGACAGACTCTCTATCTCTCTTCCTTTTAACCGTAGGAGAAACCCCCCCTCACAATGAAATGTTTTCTTTTTTCCTTCTGACCAACCTCTCGAATGAATTTTTTTTCCTTTTTTTTGCCCCCTTTTTAAGCCGAGGATCCTTGCTTATTTATAGGCAACAACCGACCTTAGTGTGAACAGGTGAACAGGAGGCAGCCGCAACTTTTCCTTGCTTGTTCAAGTTTGGTTCTTTTTTTTCAAATATGGTGGCCACCGATCTGCTCTCTAGGAAGGAAAGTATTATAAAAACATTAGCCCATCTTTTTGCAGGCGTCTGTAGAATTTCACGTCCCCCATTCCATGTGTGCATGTGCATGCATTAATGAGGGGGGAGAAAATGCACGTTCATGGATTCTTCTTTCTTCTTCATGCTTGGGGCTTCTTATACGGCTACTTGTCCCTCCCTTCTATAGGATTGCCGCAACTTTTGACTTTTCTTGTTTATTATTTGCTTCCTCCTTCAGCAAATTTCTCGTTGCTTCTCCTGACAACCCACACTTGAGAGAGAGCATATTATATAATATATCATGGGCTCATTTTGCTTCTCTGAGGGTTCCTCTAGAATCCGCACGTTCGCCGAATTTGTGCGTGCATGCGCATGCATTAATGAGGGAGAGACAACGGACGTGCAAGAACTTCCTTCCTCTTTTTTTTTTTTTTATATGCAACTAATTACTAAATGATTAGGTAAAAATTTAGGTATCAACACAGTACAAACCTAACCTTAGCGCGCCCCGAAACCGGCCAAAAGCCAACCCCGCACCTCCGGTTCCGAGCCGTCCGGCAGCTTAGCTCAGTCGAGCGCTCCAACGGAAACCGCAGATTCCAGAAGAGAGAACAAACTCCGACGCCCGATCTTCGATCGCCCGCCAATGGAGGAAAATCTCCGCATTCGATCCGCGCTCCGGAGAGAAAGAAACGGAGAAGAATGCCCCCCAGAGACCGAGATGGAGAGAGCGGGAAAGAGAAATGAAAGAGTGAGAGTGGACCTCGTGCGAGAGACCCCCCCACCGTTTTTGTCGAATCCGCTTCCCCCTTTTCTTTTTTCTTTCTTTTCTTTTTTTTTTCATTTCTTCTTTTCTTTTTCTCTTTATTTCTTTACTATTTTTTCTTTTTTCTTCTTTTTTTTTTATGTTTTCATTCATTCATTTTTTTTTTTGTCTTTTTGGCTCTCTTCTCTCTCTTTTTTTTTTTTTTTTTGCAAAAAGGATGATTAAAATGTCGACAAAAAATTTCAGGTGTCAACACCACCACATAACTAATTCAGGTGAGAGAAAATTTTGGCTATTCTTTAATGTACATGATGTTTTGTCCACATAAAAAATGTCTTCTCGCAATAATAATACATTAGAGTGCACTTTCTTGATGTCTCTCGAATTTAAACGATGAAAAGTGACAATGAACCAAGGCATGATCAATGCCAACTCAAGAATATATTATCAACTCTTAAATTATGTAAAATTACTCAAAATTGGATGAGCTGGCACTCAACAGCATTCAATGGAATTTAAACTCAAGAAACTTTCTTAGCAATGTAGAAATGCAAATACATCTAGTTGTTGTGCTTCTAGTTCTTCACAGACAAATCTTCTATAAAATTAAATCCTCAAACAATTTCATTAATAAGGATAAAGAAAAAAAGATCCATTGATAAGAAATAACCATAACAAATTCCCAATAAAATCGAAAAGCACTCATTCTAAACACAGCTCATATACTATGAAATAAAAAATAACAAGTCCAAGCCATTCTTCCCTTACTGTATGATTAGGAAATGATGCATAAAGCTAACCCAAGAAAGAGCATTTTCTGAAAAACAAACCCTTCAATGGAACTACTCCAAACTCCCCCCCCCCCAAAAAAAAAAAAAAAAAAACCTCATCCAGTTGGATGAAAAGATCAAAATGGAAAAAACTCAGCAAAATGAAAAGATACAAAACGGAGGGGAAAAATCAGAATTAGAACACGGCAGAGAACATAACTTGACTCAGATCTGCCTTTTCCTCTCTTCTTCTTCCTTTCTCAAGTTCTCATTGGCACTTTTGCACTCCACAGACCCAAGGCTTGGATTAGAAGAGCTATGAGTAGGAGCCAATGAGGAATTTCTACTCTTTTGCCTTCTATAGCACTTTGGGGTAGGGGAGCAACTTCTGTGACGCCTCACTATTGGAGAACGACTCTTGCATCGCCACGGAGATATAGAACGACTTTTCCTTCTGTATATTGCAATAGAAACCATTCAGCAGGTAATACGAGATTACACATTACATATTCTCATGCATATCAAGTCCGCACCAAGAGATAAAAGGCAGGAAACATTTACAGTTACCTCAGATACTGTTAAGAAGCTCCATCTTTTATCACATGAAGTTAAAGTCAAAATCGAGCAACAAAAGCACACTGACCAGCATTCATAACCTGCCGACCTCCCACGAGATAGGAACAAATTGAATTTCCTTAATATCATGAGGAGTGCTATGCCTCATCTTGTTTTCATTACACTGTCCACTGAAAGCCTGATGTCTATCCAAGCTTCCTGTCAATTTTCAGTGTAGAAGCTCCCAAAACCAAATACCCACCAGCCAGATCATGAATATTAACCAAATTCTTTTGTACTCTTTAAAGCCTCGGCTTGGTCATCGGGAAGTAGGTGCAGACCAGGTAGAGTTTCGAAGCCCATACAGAGAGAAGTCGCAACTTAAACCCCAGCAGCCAAAATTTAATAGTCAAGCAAAACTTGAATATCAAGTTTGCGTCTGCCCAAAAACTATGCCCACCAAATTGCACAATCAAGTGGCATAAACTCACTCATGCAGTAAGTTACATGCCAAAAATTTCTAAGAACTGCATCTTCATATCAAACCTTTTTCATCTTTTCACTAGAACATCAAGTCATGTAACGGCTGTCGCCTGAAAATTCACATCAAACCTATCATTGCGCAATGCCTCAGCTTACATCTGATAATAAAACAATGCTCACAAACATCTACTTTAACATCTTGTAACATCAAGTAGGGATGTCAAAAAACCCATCCCAGCCGAGCTGACCTGGCCCGGCCCCGCACAGCCCGACACTAAAGTTAGGGTATTTTGGAATTAGGCCTTTTAGGTGTTGCTATTGTTTGTGTTAAATTCGGGTCGGGTGGGACTAGGTCAGACCAGGCCAGCACGGGTTTTTTCTCTCTCCATGCGTATGCAATGACGACGAAACATCTAGCTAATCTGTCTAATTAATTAGCTAATTGCTTCATCCTCGTTGCACATGCACAAAGAGTGAAAGGAAAAACCAATGCTGGCCCAGCCCAACTCGTCCCGACCCATTATATGATATTTCGGGTATCGATTTGGGTTGGGTCAAGCACATGTTTCAGGTTGGCTCGGGAATCACAAAAACCCGATCCGACCCACCCATTGATAACACAGGCATCAAGGCCAAATGTCTCTAGAAGCTTGAAAGGTTGAAAATTTTGGGGCATGATAATCTCAGTCAAAGATTGTAGAGAACGCACATGATTGTGATTTTAGAGCTCCGATCTGGTTCCTCCGAGAAAGTTCCGTCCGATTATATCAAAAATCGATAGCCCCCGTCTCCCTCTTCCCCGCGCTTATTTGTTCCCAATAGGGAGGGAAAGAAGCCATGTCTAAGAACTTTTTCCGCTCGACCTACAGCGGGAAGAACAGCCAAGCGAGAGGAAGAAACATGAACATTCCCATTACTCTTCTTTCAATTCCTCCAGGTTCGCGAATGTCGAAATCTACGAGGTTCCGATAAGTTATCTTGGAATCCAGGAGGTGTGATTTTGGCTAGAAAGCTGCTCATATCGGTAGTTCATTTGAGCCTCTGGCTGTGACGTCCATGGCACAGATTAAAGGTTGGCCATGGTTGTCGCCTTTGGCTCGGACCAGATCAAGGTTACGCAGCCTCGATGTGGACCTCCCGCGAGCTTTGCAAAGCTCGAGGGGCCTAGATGACGGCCTTGTCATTCTCTACATGTCCTCATAATGCTCAATGTACGGTTCACAGCCATTAGAAGTCATCGACTGCACAATATCTGCTGCCTTCTTTATGTCACCTTGTTTGCAGAGACCATCTCTTCTGTCGTCCAAATCCAATTAGAGAACACGGCTATTTAAGATTGAATTATTTATGAAAAATGGTAATTGGTTTATCGCAATTTTGGAAATTCAAGAAGGGGAAGGACTTGCTCACATTCGGAGATAAAACCACATTCAGCAGAAATACGGGTGAAACGGCGACATCCATAGAGGAAGGCCAAGTCGTCGTCTTTAATTGGAAGACATGAGCAGAGAAATCATCATCGTTGGCAGACAGAGGAAGAGACTAATGGGTCTTCCTCGTTTGATCTAATTCTTACTGTCTAAGGATTGTGTCTGTGAAACAATCGGAGGACCATCTGCCAACTCCTCCACCGAGGCACCATGCCAACAAGGATCCCTCACACCTCTCACAATTGGCTGTGGTTGGCGAATTTGCCCAAATCTAAGCAAGGGCCTTGACCCTCACTGCCCAAATTTGGGCAAAGGCCTTCACCAAGGTTAAGGGCCACGACCATCGCTAGTGGCCGACAAATCGGCGAATGCCCTTGCTCAGATCTCAGCCTTCGTCCTTGTGGCCAGCGAACTCACCCAAATCGGCCCTAACCCTCACTGCCCAGATTTGGGCAAAGTCCTTTGCTGGGGTGAGGGCCGCGATGATCACCTATGGCCGATGAGGGTTCCCGAGCACTAGGAAGATGAACAGGAGTATTGGGGAAAACAGAAAGGAAAAAAAAAAGGAAAAAAAATCATATAGAAAATCCGAAAATTTTAAAAAACTGTGATTGTGCCACAAAGAACATTTAGCATTCATTTTAGTGATTTTTTATTTATCAAAATTGGTAGGAATGGTTATATTGGTAATTTGTCAAAATGTATATAATTAAATTAACAAAATTAAAAAGTTTAGAACTAAATTAACATTTTTACAATTGATCTATGACTTCTAGTAATGTCCCCTCTACCCCCATCCCTCCTTAGCCTTTGACTGGCCGCTAACATCAGCTGTCACCTCGCGGCAGGCTCGGCCGCTAGTCAACTATATAGAGTAGATAAATTTAAGAAGAGGATTTCTATGGCAAGGAAATGAAGACTGATGTGAGCCCCTTTTTTTACTGATCAGAGGTGCATGGGGAATAGTAGAAGCGGGTGAGTGCAGGGTGCAATTTCTTCTCTTATGTTTATGAGGACATATTAATCGCTCAAACATAGATTCTCTGATTCGCTTTTTAGGTTTCTGCGGAGTCAATGTCGTCCAAACTTATCTGATTAGTTGTACTAAAAAATTAAGAGAAAGCAAGAGTAGGGCGAGGTGAGTCTTTGACAATGTCAGAGTTTCGCGAAGTACCATACATGGCATTGGAATGTATCGCGAAAAGGGCCAGTCGAGTTCACATGATATTGTGGCGTAGGGATGGTGACTTTTGATGGTGCTAAAGATCATGATTAAGGAACGAGCTTAGGTTTTGGGTATGGATGATCTGTCATTGTGATAATAATCACAGAACTGAAAATCTTAGAAATGCAGGGAAAACTTTGATTTAGAGATGACACTCGTGGATATATGTATCTGCATATGTTTCGAATGAATCCAGTTAGCAAAATTGAGAGAACAGGAAATCCATATCGGATCAACTCGATATCTTCCAAATTGAGTATACACGAGATGGGACTACCGATAGAATATGGGAAATGCTCAACATCCTTCCTTAATAGCACTAAACCCCTAGGGTTTCAAACGACCGCAAACATGTTAGTGTCTCCAACACATTTATTGAAGCTCCAATTTCGATTATTAGTATATAAGTGTTCGACAATTCTTATAATTTTCTACTTAGAAAAGAGAAAAATTAGCAGCAAGTAGTGCCAAAATGCTAAACGGATATCGCCGTCCTCAATAAACTTCTTCATGCAAAGTAAAAAATTCCAGATTTTACCCATCCTTAGCCTGCTTTGAATCCACATTAATAAAGTATAATTGCCTCGCTAACATCGACTGTATTTGAAGAGTGAGATACCTCAGAATACATTTACAGTTGAGAAGCTGGCCTGCACAGCATAATCTTTAGGGGAAACAGCCCGTTTCACTGTTGTTATTATCGTTACCATTGTTACTGTCGTTTCGCCATTATACATATGTGCTACTGTACAGTATTTGAGTTTTTGTAATTTTTGTTGTCCTTTTGCCTTTGCATCGTAGCTTTTGAGGTTATCAGATTTGGAGTACTAATCGATGAACTTAGAAAGTGACCATCACAACAAGAATCGTTGGGCTCCCGCTGGTCTATTTTCTTCTTGGTTTTCTTTATCCTTAAACTTTCCCATCCAATTTCCCGTCCCTTACCGTTATGCATATATTAATTTCCCTTTAACAACAACTGAATAGAATAAACATCATGTGAAATAAAGTGTTTATTTTTCTTATTGCTGGTGAGTGGTGAAGAAAAATGATCTCGTCATTGTCATTGCGTAAGTCCAAGATGATATTTTCCTATTAAGCACTCCAAGCAAACGACGTACTATCAAACCCTTTTCGTCCAAAGATCGTCTTGAGGAAGACATTTCAAAAAACTTGTCGGATGGAGCGAAAACAGCTAAGGGAAACTGCATCTCCAAAGTGAACTTTCGAGTGATTCTCGATGGTGACGACACTGAAGCAAGAAAAGGGTAAGAGACAAAGTCTGGACTCAGACGTGTTACCGGAAACGCAATCGGGCCAATGCATGCATCCAAAGCTGCAGGACTTTCTCCGAAGTCAGAATACGAAAGCACGAAAGCAGCAGTCTTAACTCCGAGTTTGGGACTTGCGATTTTGCTGAAAGCTGCCACAGCATTCACTGCAAAGCTCTCTGCCTTGTTAGCTCCTGACATCTGCAACTTGTCCTCGAAGTCTGCATGCCCGTACGTGTGCGTTGGAGAGAGGGAGGGAGGTTCAAGACTAGATTCGATTCTAGCGTTGTAGGTTTATCTTAGATATCGTCATCGTCGACGTCATTTGATCATCAGCGAGAAAGAAATATTATCAGTTTGCATAAATGGGCTGAAAGGACGGACTGGACAACGTGCTCCTTTCGTCGTTTAGCATTCTTTTTCTCGTGATGCGTGCCAAACCTCCATCTATGAATTGAAAAGAATCTCACCGTGGTATGTAAGTTTTCGATTTGCACTTTTCTTTTGTTAGATTGCTGAGTTTAATGTATGCTACTGAGTTTATATTTTTTATTTTTTATAATACTTAGATTACACAGACAATCGTCTGTCCTCAGCATGAAAAGAAATATGAAAAGATGGTATTTGAGCATGAAAATTTCGGGAGTGATATATTGAGGAATTTTCCTTAGCTGATAAGAATCAGTACAGATTGAAGTCGAAGGAGGCCAATCAAAAAGTACATCATTGAAGTTACTTTCAAAAGTTTGACTTACCTTATAGTGGTCAAACACGTATCATCTGCCAAATAACGTTACAATAAAAAATACTCTTCATACACACGGTGGATTCATTCCTGATAAGTTGTGGGTGATCAATTATGCACTTAATAACTGAAAATCCAAAATCAAGAGATATATAACAACCTCACAATGTTAAAACAAGAATGACACTCAACGCTTATCATTCTACTTTTCGTCCCCAGATGTCACGACATGACCTAAACTACAAGAGCTACAGTCAGCTCTGGCCAATACCATTGGAGCCTCATGGTTATGTCCTTTGTTATCTCCAATCCTGTCATCCTAGAACCCAATCAGGAGCCTTCCTTCATATCCTCGGCTTGGTGGTACACAAGATCTCTATTGCAAAACTTGAGCTAAACGACGACATTGAAGCTCCATGTTTGATTGATCTAAAGGAGGGATATTTCAAGAGCTACAGTCAGCTCTGGCCAATCCCATTGGAGCCTCATGGTTCTGTCCTTTGTTGTCTCCAATCCTATCATCCTAGAACCCAATCGGGAGCTTTCCTTCATATCCTCGGCTTGGTGGTACACAAGATCTCTATTGCAAAACTTGAGCTAAACGACGACATTGAAGCTCCATGTTTGATTGATCTAAAGGAGGGATATTTCAGTGACCAAATGTCAAAAAAGGAAAAGAAAGAGGGACCCCTCTTCTTGAAAGAGATTCATGAAATCAGCCCTTATAGTGAAAATTATTATTGTTTTGTTTATACATCCATAATGATGCTTCTTGAAGTAGTCGGTGCAGCTGGATGTCATGACTGATGATAACAATTAATTTTTTATAAGACATTTGGTGGAAATTTATGGTGCGGGAGACATTTGGTAAAGTTGGAATGCATATATGGTCTGATTCAAGCAAAAGAGAAAAAGGGATGGTTCACGCGGTGATCCATTTTCATTTCCAGGATTCGATTCTTCCTTTTCGCCTTAGCAATACTGAACCCTAAAACAACGGAGGAGGTTCATCATTAAGGTTCGATTCACGCAGAATTTGGGGGGGTATATCATCACCAAAAAAGAAGTGAGAAAAGGACAGAAGAATAGGAAGATGGGTTGGAGAGGGCCTGGAGTTGTGACAGACAGAGCAAGACGATATGGTTGGATCTAAATCCATGCAAAGTGAAGCAAACAGACTGCGGAGACCGGGGAGGAAATGAATGATGACAATGTTGAAAAGATGGAAGATGAATGAATGAATGGGAAGTAATGAGAGACTAATGATGAAAATAGTTTTTTTTTTTTTATTAAATGGGATTGGTCCGTGTGTGTCAGACAGAAGCAAGGGCATGGCATGACATAGCTTAACGACAGTCAAAGCTCCGCATCATTACACCAATCTGGCAACACATGGGGAGCCTCTTCGTCCCATGCAAATGCAATTACAAGCTCATAAGCTAAAACAAAATCAATTATTGCACATCTCTCGCAGAACACAAGAAAAGCTCAAAGGAGAGAGAGAGCTTAACGACAGTCAAAGCTCCGCATCATTACACCAATCTGGCAACACATGGGGAGCCTCTTCGTCCCATGCAAATGCAATTACAAGCTCATAAGCTAAAACGAAATCAATTATTGCACATCTCTCGCAGAACACAAGAAAAGCTCAAAGGAGAGAGAGAGAGAGAGAGAGAGAGAGGAAGTCAAGGTACCTTGGGATCTCTGTGACTATGGATTCGATTCGGAGGGCGCTTGAAGGTGCTTTGGTCTGCTCTGCTCTGGAGAGGGAATCTAAGCGGAAGCAAGAATTGAGGGGAATGAAGCCTGGTCCGAGGCCATTGGAATGAATCCAAGATTGAGTCTTTGATGGGTAGTACTCAAGAACTTGAAGCCTTGAACCAGACAACATTCCCCACAAAACCTGAACTTCCCCATTTCTTCTTCATCTTCTTCATCATTGCTCTGTGTGTGTGTGTGTGTGTGTGTGTGTGATGATTAGCTGGGCGCTTGAGTGTGCGTGATATCTAATCTATTTTCTAGTCTCCCAGTCTCTCTCTCTCTGTGATCTCCCCATCCCTTTACTTTCCGTTGCATCGAATGAATAAATGAGACGAGATGTTTGCCCCTGCTGATTATGAATGTGAATGCGGTGAATGATGACGACGATGATGATGATGACGACGATGAGAGAGAGAGAGGGAGAGGGGGAGGGGTGGGGCCCAGGTGGTCTTTCCTGGAACCCAGCTGTAGGGTTAACGGTGGGTGAGGATCATTGTCTCAATAATTACATGGGCGGATGTATGTCTATTCAATTTGTACATAATCATGGCCCAGTGAAATCTCTGCGGTTGGATCTGGGGGCCATCATGGGTGAGATTCAGGAGGGGATTCAATATGGACATGATGCATGCATGCATGACATTCAAGATGATGGGATTGGGGTGCACGTGGACCTGGAATTCCATTTCCAAGATCTTAATCTTGGTGTGAAACCGGCAGATCTTCGCAATGGCTTTTTTCTCCAACGAACCCCGGGGGGAAAGTAGAGACGGGGAAAGTGCAAAAGACAAGAGGAAAAATCAACAAAGGGAGAAGTTGCTGTAGGGGTTCTATCTTTTCAGGTTTCGTGAGCGACGGTTCCGCTTAGGAATTGACTTTGACCCCATGCGTACGCCTATCCGGACCTTGAACTTTAGGCTGTTGGACGTGGACCATAGTCATACATGGGATGGAGGTCGGGGCGGTAAATCAGGAGGTCGCTGAGTTCGACGCCCGACAAATGAGCGGGGTAAAAGACCGTACCGAAAACATTTCAAAAGTTTAGCCGAAGACTAGCTAAATCCACAACCCCTCTCACGGGCCAATTCCTTTTGGAGAAAACGTCAAACTTTAGCTTCTTCGGGACCGGGGAGAGACCCATTTTCACCACAGCGCTGCAAGCTTGCACGACAGTCGATCGAAATCAAGGATTCTTTAGATTCTTTCCATTTTTTTATTGTTCACCTTGGGGCTGGTGATTTTACGCTAAGGCAAGAGCTGTGGTTGCCATTTATAAAGCAAAAGCCGATGGAGCAACTACAGGAGCTTGGCTCCAAATAATCAGATGGCAACGAAGCAAAGCATCCTCAGTAGAACCAAAGCAAAGCCTCCTCCAGTAAAAACCCCAATCCACTAGTTCTAAAGGGGTTGGTGAAACTGGAACGATCATGGACTAGTAGTACTAATGAGTTGAAAAGGCCAAATCAGAAACCGAAAGATCACGATAACCCGAAAACATGCTCAGAGTCATATCATATCGAAAACCAATATTACATTGCGATACTCTCGAGACAACATAATGTCCAAATCTCAATAGTTACAAACCTATCTAAACTTTCTAGAATACCATCTCTCAGAAGCATTTGCCACCCGATCGGCAGCTGGTCGGCAATCTACTTGATCTTCTTCTTTGCCCTTAGCTGCAAAACAGGACGATAGATTATAAGTCCCTGTTCTCTATAGAAAGCAATATCCACAGCTCAAGAAGGTAGATCAAGCAATTGCCTACCTGATTGCTGTGCCCACACTTCTTTTTCCTGCAGTTGACAGCACGAGGGTGCAGGCGCGCATAGCATCTGCAGACCAGATTCAGCTTCAGAATCATGAGTGGCAAGCAACATACGACAAGCCACACGTATCATTGACCTAAAAAATTACATATATTTGCACTCACTTGCGGCATATCATTTTGTCCTGGTTGAATTTCCTAGCCAATGCCATCAAGGACGGCTCTATGATGCCACCACGAAGCCTCAGCACCAAGTGCAAAGTTGATTCTGCAAAATTCCCCATAGATATCCCGTGAACCAAAGTACAATCTCTGAAGATACGGCGGAAGCCCTAAATTCAGATCCAATAGATAAAGCTGGCAACGGTGAAAGTTTTACAATTGGAGATATTGAACCACGCCGATTTCCTCCTTCGAGCTATTCTACTCGAGCACAAGCCTAGATGAAACACTCACAGCACTACTTCTCTGCGTCTAGACACGCTCACGGTTATCCTGATGCACGGCCAAACTCCACTCTACACCTGCACTAAGACGGTGTTCTATCTTGCTAATTCGTCTAAATTCTTGTCGTCGCCAATTCACCATCCACGAATCGTCACTACAACATTCATAGCCTACACTCCACAACAAAAACCCAAAGACCTCATCTACACTATCGACTTCGTAATTCAACTCCCATTCGACTGTTACCTCGAGCTTAACAGGTCTTCAGTTACCAGGAATAACTTACCCTCAACTATCGCCGCATTGCAACTTGCAAGTATGAATTTCCACAGATGCAACATCCAACCGATCCGAAACAATCAAGCAATCGACTCAAATGTGACTCTACATCAGGGCTCACCACCTGCCTACGATCGTAGAACGTCGATAGCATTAGGGCACGATTGGTCACGCGACTAATGTCGTATCTTGCCGTATTCAGGAGCAATTATCTCATCCCTAACTGAATCGCGATAGAAACGAACCTTTCTGGATATTGTAATCGGCGAGGGTGCGGCCATCCTCGAGCTGCTTCCCGGCGAAGATCAGTCTCTGCTGGTCCGGCGGGATTCCTGATCGTTCACCACATGCACGTCACCTAAAACCATCGAAATAACAGAAAACCGCGGGAAGAGAGAGAGAGCGAAGTTCCAATCCCGATGGCCTCCATGAGCGTACCTTCCTTGTCCTGAATCTTGGCCTTGACGTTGTCGATGGTGTCGCTGGACTCGACCTCGAGGGTGATGGTCTTGCCGGTCAGTGTCTTCACGAAGACCTGCATCTTCTCTCGCTCCCGATCCTCCTCCGCTCTTCCTCCACCGGCTGCGGATAGCACCTCCGTCGTCTCGCGGCGGAAGAAGACTCGACCTCCGCCGGGGAGGGATTGGATTAGGGCTTTTTCCTTGAGGTTCCGCCAAGCGATGGTGGAATTTGGGCCTTTCGATTGGGCTCTATTGGGCTTCATTGGGTGGGCTGATTCTCATTAGACGCTCGGCCCAACAGTTCAAAACTCATATATATGTTGTAGCTTTATGGTTCGTATTAAAGTCTCACGAAAATAGTGAGAGAGAGTCAAAAGATTATACTTCTTGAAATTGCGAATATGAATAATCATGTTTTCTTTTTTTTACTAGATTTGTCATTTGCTAGCTTACCAATCTCATCAATGTTGCTATAACCCATTTATATATATATATATATATATATATATATATATATATATATATATTTTTTTTTATCATGGTTGAACTTGTGACTCTGAAATATTGCAATCAGCTTTTTCTTTGTTGAAAATATAAATGATACAATACTTATGAATTGTTTGAGAAGGATATTGCATTTATGCACTTGTGGTTTCTTTAACAATAAATCATGAGAGATTCTTACCATATTGGTTTGTGCATTTTTAAGTTCATCTATATCAATATGTCGTTCATATTGCATAATTTTTAGGTTATGAAAGTATACAACTTTATTATTGCGATTTACCATATAGTAAATAGGATATAGGAAAGTCTTTGAATTTCTTATCCTATCATATTTTTTCTATCTTGGCTGAAAATCAAGATAATCAAACCCAGCCTAGGTTTCTTGGAAATTTCTCTTTTCAATAAAACTATCTTTTATGGAAGTAAGCTAACAATTAAAAAATATATAGAGTGCGCTTGGTTCAACTTTGCAAATGAGTATCGCGGAAATGCAAATACCTTTGATCTATAACCAAATGAGAAAATGTAAATTGCATTTGGTAAAAAAATCCTTTACAAAACTATTTTATCCTAAATAGTGTTTGGCAAATATTTTTTTGCAAATGGCTTTTGGGTCTAATTTTATGCTTTTTTTTAAAAAAATAAAAACCCTCCAGCAAAGGGCTAAGGTCACCGACAAGATTTGGCTGGTGTTGGCGGCCGTTGCCCAAGGTCGTGCAACCCCCGGTGAGGGTCACGTGAACCCAGGCGGCCATCGCCAGGGTTGTGCCACCCAAGCGGCCCTCCCACAACTTTGTAGACACCCAACCCTCGTCGACCGCCCTAATCAACTGCTCTTACTAGTTGCCCTTTCTCAAGAAGAGATGAACAGCAACGAGGACAAATTAGAAAATTGAAAAAAAATCGATGAGAATAATTTGGGAAGAAGAAATTTAGTTTCAACATTAGGTCAAATGTTGAAAACCCGATGCTAGTCTCTACTAGTATTACTAGTAGCGAGCTTCCGAAAGCCCCTTAAGATGGAAAGCTGAACACCCCGGCATTTTTCTAAAGGATTTTGTGGACTCCACTTTAAATTGTAATTGAATGATCGATGGCAATTTTAATTAGGTGGATTTAGTTGTATGAGTGGTGGAAATGGGGTCGCTTTTCGAGCAACATTTTCCGAAAAAATGATCTGTTATATCGCTTAGAAAAATTAATCAACGTCAACAATAATTCATATCTAACTATTCTCATGGAATTTTATTTTTGTAAACGATTATTTTTCGAAAATATCTTATATTAGTTATGACTTTTTCGTGAAATAAAACTCATCCTAAGCCAAGGGAAGTGCTCCTTTTATCATGAGGAGTGAAGCCTCTGTCAGTGTCATTTCTGCACGCCGGAGTCCACTAACAAAGAGCATATGCCTTCAGCGTGACATGACATGTCGCGCTATTGCTCCTTCCTTACCAAGAAGCATCGCTAGCTAACCTTCAAACCTCTCCTCCGAAATCAACTCCCTTCCGGCCTTCGTTCGGCAAAACCAGGGAAAAAACACAAGAATTCAATGGCTGAGACCGCGCCCGCGACGGTGCCGGCGAAGAGGAAGGTGGAGGTGTTGGGTTCGGAGGAGGAATTGGCGGCGGCTCTCGCCAAGTACGTCGCCGATCTCTCCGATAAGTTTGTCCGAGAGAAAGGGCTCTTCACCGTCGTTCTCTCCGGAGGCTATCTCATCGACCTCCTCAGGTGCACTCTCCATTTTCTTGAATTAAGTCCGTGAATCTTCCAATTCTCTATGCGTCAACAAACGCGCGGTTATAATGACAAGGCCTCACAGCCCAGTTACAGAACAACCCCGGCTATATCGGACGGGCTCTTGTCGTCTTATTGCTGCTGGTATCGATAGACCGTAGATTGCGCAAGCTGATCTGGAGATCACCGGGAACTCTAATGTGCTTTAGTGTCAAGTCCAGTTTATTTGGTGATGAAGTGTGCATAAGGCTAGTTTGGATATAATTTCTGCAATGTGTTTCAAGTTATTGTAAATGCTCATGCCCAGAATTTTTACAGGAAACTGGCGGAGCCGCCGTACGTCGAATCGGTCGAGTGGTCGAAATGGCATGTCTTTTGGTTAGACGAGAGGGTGGTTCCTAAGACTCATCCCGACAGCAACTACAAGCTTGCCTGTGATGGTTTGCTCTCCAAGGTAAAAGGCCTCGATTTTGACTAGGCAAGAAACAATAAATTCTAATTTCATATCTTGGACCATCATCTATTAGCAGATAATTACGTGTTTACATGGTTGTTAGAGCTTATCAGATTCACCACCATGAACCCTTGAGAAGAATAAATTGCCCTGATCCAGAAAAATTGGACCATCGCTCATAAGGACGAAGGCTCGTTCGAGGGAAAATAGGACCTTCATTAGCTATTCATATTTCTCGCAATGTGGAAGATGCATGATTAGCAGTTTGAGATATGAATAAGCTGATAATTCTTAGCTTGATTTAGATAAGACCCAAATCTTGGTACTTCGATCTGAGGAAAGGTTTCTCCTTACAAAGATGAAATGTTTGCTTGATTTTAATGAAGCAACCTCATCATCTGTGCTTCCTTCAGGTACCGGTTGTTCCTGAAAATGTTTATGCCATTAACGATACGCTGTCAGCTGAAGGTGCAGCTGACGATTATGAGGCCTGTCTAAGGTACTTAGTTGAGAGCGGTGTATTAGCTCCATCAGCTGCTAGCAAGTTCCCGAAGTTTGATCTGATGCTGCTCGGCATGGGACCCGATGGTCACGTGGCGTCTCTGTTCCCAGGGCATCCTCTCCTCGAAGAGAAAGAGAGGTGGGTCACTTTCATCAAGGACTCGCCGAAACCGCCTCCGCAACGAATCACTTTCACTTTCCCAGTGATCAATTCATCCGAGTACATCGCTCTCGTGGTTGCGGGGACTGGCGAAGTGGATGCTGTGCACACTGCATTAGGGAACAGTGGGGATGCTAAAAAGTTACCTGCACAAATGGTGACACCCGAGGGGGAGTTAACTTGGTTTCTGGACAAGGATGCGGCTTCTAAACTTTAGAGATTGGCTTGTTCGTTTTGATCTGTGTCTGATGCGTGTAAGTTGCTTGGTTTCATCAGCAAAGTAGCTTTATTTATGTGCTGATGCATTCCAAGTAACTTTTTAAGTATGCAATTTAACCTCCCTCTTTGAATAACTCTGTACTTTTAAGATTTGCCCTTGTTGACTCTCATATGGATATGCATGTCCGAGTGATGCTATTTTAGGCCTATTCTTGCAACTTTCAATGAACAGAGAATGTGCAGGCTGTGATCAGGCATGGGTATTATGGACTTGAAACTCTGAAGATCTAACTAATAGAAACAGATGAAAACTCAAGAATGAAACCAAACGATGGAAATTTGGACATAAACCAAAAGCTTAAGTAGAAACTGTCGAAAGTCAAAGAAGAGGGAGTATTGTTGCACAATCTAAGGACTTTCTCCTCATACGATGATCACCATCCAGTTAGCCAGTTGGCACAAACCACCCTGCTTATCCTCAATTATATGCAGAAAAAAAGACCCCTCAAGAAGGAATGTTGGACATCCATACAAACTCTGTAATATTCTTTATCGTTGTACAGTCGGACTGTGGAAGCTAACCTGAGAATCAACAAAGGTGCAAGAAGCTGCAACACATCGATCTAGACTGCATGGTCTTAGCAGGATTGGGTTGCCCGTGGCAGAACATAAGTCCGCTTTTGTGGGACGGTCAAGGCATCCATCTCATCTGATTAGAATTTTCTCATCATCTCTCCCAGTATCGCCTTGACCCGCCTCTTTGAAATCGCCGGTTCCATCTGTTCGTGCACAAATTGAGAGAGAAAGAGGTTATTACTGCAAATATAGCAATCCTGTCCAGAGCATGAAGATCTTAGTCCTCTCTTTTCTTTTTCTCTCAGTGTCTCTGATGGCAAGAATCTGAATTCAGGACTGTAGATCAATTGTGCAGCACAAACTAACTGGTCAACGCAATCAAAATTTCATCCCCTCCGGGATGTTATGCCAAGAACAGTGTCCCGTCATTCACCTACATCGCAAGTTCGCAAATTCAGCTTCACTGACCAATATTAGCCCTCACCTCATTCGATCTTCTGATGGGGCTTGGCGTCAAATATTTCCTACTCCGACTAGAATTACATGTTTTTCTTAGTTCTGCCATCAATGATATTGTCGGAGCAGGCAAGAGGGCATACTTCATTGAGCAACGTCCACCAACCTTCAAGGAATGAATCTCCAAAACTAACTTGTGCTGTGTAAAACTTAATGAAGCACAAGTGATAAAAACTAGTTCCAGTTCTATTCTCAGAAAACTCAACATGGTGGAGTTTTTTGATTGTGCGCAATTTTTGGTTTGACTTCAGCTCTTCGTGACTTCTAAAAGCAGCAGCATATCATGAACGATCACTTGGTTTCTTTAGGTGTTGCGTTTGATCGTACACAGAAAGAACAAGAAATGCGATGGATGCTCTGCTGGGTTGCTACTTGCTACTGAAATCCACGAATAGGAATTATCGAGTCAAGGTTTGAACATTGCTTGTTTATCTTTGAAAATTTATGATGATCAGCCCTCTGCTACTACCCGTCCACCGGCAACTTCCTTTTCTTTTCCTGTTTTGTTTTGGCATCATGAGATGCTCCTTTTTCATCACCTCTGGGTTTCAGCGTGGAGGCAAGCATGAATGAATTTTTCAGAGAATGAGAACTGCAACTGAAAAGGCCCTTAAATGAAATCATTATGGGCCAACAACACCATCCTTTGCTCATAAGAATCTCACCAGAGATTGCCATTCTAATGCAAATTTCAATTCTCGTGCTCTATATATACACACGCAATATAGCATCGAGGACTTACTTTTCAGACTCATATACTCACACAGAAGCAATTATCTCAACCTTATTCATCATGTTACTGATACATTCTCTATTTGCTTTGTCATCTACTAATGATGGACTATCATTTCTTCTACCTTATGTGCTTGAAAACTTGCCATACTAGGTCTGATTCTGCCATGAGTTTTACTAAAAAAAACCAAACTTAACAAAACTTTCTGACCCTTCGATCTGAAATCTACTCTCCCTTCAAAAAGTTCATGCATATTGGAGGATGAATCTTGGCCAGAGCAAGGATCGCCGAAGGTAGAATCCACAGTCCATCGCCACATATCAGACCAGAAGCTGCTGCAGGAACCATAAGCGCTGCGTTTTTGCTGTTCAGCTTGTGCCACACGAAAACGATCAGGCTCCCCACGCACATGTCGATTGCAAAGTTGGCCCCAACGAGGAAAGGCACGGCCATGGCCATGGGGAGGGGCAGCCATTTCCCAATTTTTTTTGGCAAAAGGTCTCTTGCTAAATTGGCCACCACGGCAAAGCCAAAGAAGCCGTAACACAGCTGCAAGCAGTGTTTTGGAAGGGCAGAGAAGCCTTCTACGCCCAAAATTGCCATGTTCCGGTAAATGAGGGCATAAGGAGCTGGATATTCTCCGTTCGGATCCCCGATATTGAAAGCCTTATAAAACAGAAAGAATGTTAGGGGAGCAACTACGCAGCCTATAGCGGTGCCGAGTGCCTGGCTGAGAAGCATTGCTCGTGGAGAAGTGAAGGTTAGATGGCCGGTCTTGAAGTCGTGCATCAAATCCGAAGAGATGGACACCATCGACTTAATCAGGCCACACCCAACAAGCCCCGCAGTTACACCAGAGTCCTTCCCTGTTATCGCGGCGAGCACAAAGAGTGCGACTTTTCCATAATTGTAGCCCATGTTCATATCAGTAAGGCCCGCACCGTAAGCATTGCAGAAGCTAAGGGACGGTGCGAGAATATACGCGACGACCACGTAATACCACTTGAGCTCAGGGAAGATGAGAGGGATCACGATGATGGAGATGATGGAGAAGAAAATGTACCCGAACAAAGCCAACTTCAGGGGAATTCTCTCTCTTAAGAAAACTTCATTACGCTGAAGATCATCAAGAGACTGGTTTTCATTCTCAGGAACTGAAAAGAATAAAAAGTAAAACTGGGTTAGCCAGATACCTTCAGCAGGTACAAAACATTGCATAAATCCCTATTAAGATAAAGAACACAACGTATTGTATTGCTTTGCTTACATGTTTTATTGTTCTTCATGTTCAATTTGGCGTGGAGGTTTTGGGCAGTGAAAAACAGTATTTTGAGGAAATTGTAGAGGCCGTCTCCAAGAATTAGAGAGATAGAAATGAAGACCTGCACATGCACATCAAGAAACAGGATTACCGCTTAATGGAAATTCCATGGCACAGGCTTAACAAGATGGTCTGAGGCTTCGATACTCACCTTGTAGCCAGTTAAACTCTTCATGCTGCCGTCCTTCAACGTCTCAGAGTACCACTTACCTTTAAGCCCACCTATGAGCGGCCACATTATTCCATAAGAGAGAACCGCGCCGAGAAGCAAAGACAAGTTCACTAGATGCGGACAGATCATCCCTGCCCCGACATACGTTGTACTGAAGTCGAAGAAAAACCTGCGAAACAATACATCACCTGTTGGGTTACGATGACTCGAGTGGTGGCACTAAGGAAGGGAAAAAACGAAGAGTTAGAGCACGCACGAGTGTTGCCAAGCTTTCAACCCGAATGTTGGAAATTGGGTAAATCCACATTTGGGTCCACCTGAGTAAAACCACTGGAAGAACCCCCAGAGGAAACTCAACGAGAAGAATTTCGTGAAACCATGGACCTGTTTCCTGCACGACAAAACTTGTTTAAGCTCATTCGCTCCATGGATCACGCAGAGTTAGAGCCGAGCAATCGAAAGGCGAAACTAGGAAGGTTGTATGCGTACTTGGCCATCTTGTCGCCTTTAGGAGTATGGAACCCGTTTATGAGAACGGCAGTTGCAGTTCCGCTTGGATAAGTTAGCTTGTAGTCTATTATCATTATCTGTCACACAAGAACATATTAACATACTGTCTCAAGATGCTCGCTCAAAGTGCTTTTGGTAATTGAGTGATCTCAACAGTTTCGGTAATCCGAAAAACCAGTTAGATTGTGGAACATCCATCAAAAGCACGGCATGTCGTCAAACAGAGTGTAATAAAAAAAGTCACCTTTCTCAGAGGAACCAAAGCCGTAATCCCCACGAAGCTAGTCACGAATAGGAAGCCGGTCATCCAACCAATGCCGGGTTCCGTAATGCCCTTGGGACTATTCCCAGGGGTATCCTCACCGGCCAGCTCATATGTTCTCCTGTTTAAGCCCAACAGATAAGAACCGAAACCACCTGTACGAGGAAATATCAATGAGGAATTGTGATCATTCAGGTAAAAAAAAGATGAAAAAAGTACATATCAGCAAGGAAAAGAAGTTCCACCTCCGAAGGCAATGGCATAGCAAGCAACTGCGCAGGTTTGAACGATGGTATTCTCCTGCCGGGTGAACGGGGTCGTCACGATTCCGGCCTTGTGTAGCAGCTTAGTCCAAGTCCGGATGAACACAAAGCTGAGGAGCGCAGCCGAGACATTAAGGTTCGGGACTAGACCCGTGGTGAGGTTCAGCTTCATCACTATCACGCTGTAGATGATTCCTATGGCTGTGCTAGTGACAATTCCCCTGACCGTGATCTGTTTCCACCATGGCACGATTCTTTTCACGTCGTCGGGCTCGATACGCCCCTCCTGTGGGTCGCTTCTGTCAAATTTCTCCTCCGCCCGCACTTCCTCAATGTTCATGCTCCCCATTATTCGATCGAAAACGCGAAAGGTCCTCTTCTTATCTAATTTATCAGCAAACACAGAGTAGATCTCGGTATGCCAATAGAATGTGCAGGCTTGTACGTACACAAACAGTACGGCTCATGAAATCGGAAAAGCCAGCAAGCTCACCTCAGTTTCGTCAATAACCCAGATCTCTTTCCTTCTTCGCGATTCTGAAGTTGACCCTTCCTATAATTTATAGAAAAGGGACTGCTCCTCGGTTGCCTCTCGACTCAACACCCAGACATGAACATTCAATGCTCCCCCGAGAGGCCCCCTGATGCAGAGCATTAACTGCAGCGCTGAAAACAAAATCACTCGGCTCAATGCACGCATACAGGCCACACGACACAACAAAGAGCAAGAACGCCCACGAATTTATACCGAAGCGGTAGGCACTTCATACGGAGAAAACCGGGGAAGCGTGTCCGATTTTTGTACTGCAAAGAAGTACGACCGAGCGCCTTGCAGTACGCAAATCTAAATTTTCCAATACAGCATCAGTCTCCACAAATGTCAAACACATGTTGAGCTGTGATTGCTCATCCTTGGAGTTGACTCAAAGAAAGAGAAAAACCCACTTCGCCTTACCTTCATCAAAGCTCGAAAGGAAACGAGAAGTGGGCAGTGGATAGATAGAATGGGGGCGATCGTCACTTGGGAATGCGAAGGCCTTAAGAGCGTCCGTTTCTGTCGTCCTTCCTCTGTCGTCTTCCCTACAAAGTGAATCGACTTTTTTCCCGAACGTGGGGCTTCGAGCGCGACGCATGGAGGAAGAAGAATAAAGGTGTGAACGTTGGAAGTCAACAGACCCGCAAGAGCCACATCGAGACAGAAGATGTCGCCAAGTGTTGATTTTTCTAAAGCTGGTGGGCAGCGTCGATTCGAGAAAGAGTGCGGTCAAGTGGAGTCCCCCGATTTATTTACTTCCTTTCTTTATTATTATTATTATTTTTTTGTAGGATTTTAGTTACAAAAAGACAAAATTCCCATGTACATTAAGGCGTATTTAACGCTCCCGCTTCTCCCATTTCTGTTTTCGATTTCTAAACAAAAAATAACGAAAAAAACCTGTTTAAAACATTTGTTAGAACAATTTCTCAAATTTTTTGTTAGGAAATAGTTTTGAGAAGCGAAAAAAAGTTTCTTGTTAGGGGAATAATTTCTAGAAATAAGTCAATTTTCTTTTTTCTTTTTTCTTTTGTTTCTCTCTCTTGCCGCAGCCACCTCCAATCGCCCGAAGCCACCGCCACCGGCCAACCGCCGCCGCTCGCCACTGCCGTCGTCACCGCTACACGACCGATCGCTGCCGATGACGGCCGGTGGCGGTTGGTCATGCAGTGGTGGCGACGGTGGCGCGAAGCGGCGTGCGGCGGCGATCGGCGCGATCCGTGAGCAAGAATAAAAAATGAATAAATACTAAGAAGAAATTGTTGCATTACCAAACACATTTCTATTCTTTTCTATTCCAAGAGTAGAAATTTTGTATAGTTATCAAACAGGTTTTTTTTACTCGAAATTATTAGGAACAAAAATAAAAAAGAACTATTTCGAAAAAAAACTCTTAGGAATGTAAACGTTGTCATGCGCGGCCTAAAAGGTTCTATGATTTATTTTTAATTATTAGATTTTACTTCCATGGAGATTAAGTTTTCCGGAAAAAAGAAATTTCCAAGAAACCTAGTTTCTTTCTCCATCGTTGATCATATTAATGGATGAATTGTCAAATAGGATCTAGAAATAATTTAACATAAACAATTTTGCAGCACAATTATTTATTTTTTTTATAAATTTTCATCTCAATCATTCAATTGCAATTTAAAATGGTATCCCCAAATTTATTTACTTCCTTTTAAAAAAAAAAATTCTATTTTCATATAGGATTCAGTTACCAAAAAGACAAAATTTCACCACCGGCCGTTGCAGCGTGGATGGTAGATCCCTTGTGCTTCACCGAGGAGGCCAAGGTTCGAAGCCCCTGCGAAGTAGGGAGGTTGAAGCGCTGTGTGGTGAATGAAGCGTGGCGTCGGGGTGGTGGTTTACCCGCTAGCGACACCTGGGGGTTTACATGGCGGCTATCGGCCAAAGCGGTTTCTCCAGCACCAAAAAAAAAAAAAAAAAAGACAAAATTTCCAAATATATTAAAAGGCACTATGTTTCAATTTTTAGATTTTCCTTCCATAAAAATTAATCTTGTCCAAAAAAAAGAATTTTCCGAGAAACCTATTTTTTTCCTATGTTGTTGATCAAATTTATAAAAGAAATTGTCAAATAAAATCTAGAAATAATTTAACATAAACAATTTTTTAGCACGATTATTTGTTTACAAATTTTCACCTCAATCATTCAATAGCAATTTCAATTTGTATCCTCAAGTTTATTTACATTCCTTTTTTGTTGGATTTAGTTACCAAAAAGAGAAAATTTCCATGTATATTAAAAGGCATTATGTTTTTCTAATTGTTAGATTTTACTTTCGTAAAAATTAGTTGTCAAAAAAATTCCAAGAAACTTAGTTCTTTCCCATGTGGTTAATCAAATTTATGTATAAATTTTCAAGTAAAATCTAAAATTAATTTAACATAAACAATTTTTTGGCACATTTATGTGTTGATAAATTTTGACCTCAGTCATTCAATTGCAATTTGAAATGATATTCCCAAATTTATCTACTTTCCCTTTTTATTTTCTCTATTTCCATGTAGGATTTAGTTACCAAAAAGAAAAAAAAAAACGAGGTATATTAAAAGGCACAGTATTTTTTTAATTGTTAGATTTTACTATTATAAAAATTAGTTTTGTCAAAGAAAGAAATTTTCAAGAAACCTATTTAACTTTCTAAGTTATTGATCAAATTTATGGATAAATTGTCAAGTAGAATCTAGAAATTATTTAATATAAACAAATTTTCAGCACAATTAACTGTTTATAAATATTCACTTTTGTTGTGTATATCACTATCAAATCCCGTCACATTAGTTTCAATCATATATATGAATTTTCTTTGAAGATTTTCAAAAATAAAATCATAATTACATTCTCCAAAATAAAAATTTAAAGTGAGATTTAATTAAACCAAAACACTACAAGAATTTTTTTATAATGCTAGTGAAATCTCATTATTTTAGATTAACAAAAATTAATATCATCTATAAAGTGATCTGAAAAGACATCAATATGTCTCTTTTTGCATAAAGTTTTAGTGTATTTTTGGATATGTATATAACGTCTTACATGTTCTGTATAGAAATATCTCACCGATAGTAAGGAAAAAATAATTTTTTTAATAGTTAGTAAAGAAACTAGATATATATTGTAGACCAATGAAATTTAAAAAAAAATTACCAAGAAAGTGAGCTTTTGAGACAAAAGACAAGGCATAAATAAGTTATTATATAAGAAATCAAAAAGATTCTAAGTTTTTTTTTTTACTATACCAAAGAATCCATCTTTTCTTCTTATCATTAATAAGATACTTTTACACAGTGAGTATGCAGAACGTTATAAGAATACTATGAATACAATAAAAAAAAATCTTTAATTCACAAAAAAAATGTAAAATACGTAATTGTGACAACTAAATCCTAAATACAAATTGAAAAAACAAGAAAAAGAAGATTCTTGGCCATTACTTCGCAATTGAATGATTGAGGGTTATTTTGTCCTTTTAGTATAAATGGGAGAAATCTAGTCATATATGGTGTAGAAATAGCACTGTCGTAAAATTAACTTAGATTAATGTTGAATCTGATGTGCATCAATCTTTTTCGCTAGGGATAATGTCTATTGTGCAGTTAAATTCTAAGATTTTCAATTTTATGCACTCGTTTGCTCTATTTGTCTAATTGGGTAAAGTACTTCTTTTGTCATTATCACTAACATACTCACTAAAAAAAAATGCTTGAAAGGTAATATTAGCTAGTCAAATTAGCCTATTTTTGGTCAGGATTTCTAATTAGGATATGACTTAATAGAATAAGATATAAAATCCAATGGATTTTGCTATATTCTATCCATTGTTTGGTGATTGTAATAATAAAATTGATTATATTTACATTATATCATATAAATTGTTTGGTTAAAATGCCATATCAATATAAATTAATCACAAATTTTACAAACAAAGATGGTAAAAACTCTCGTAACACTCTTGTCAACTTTATTTTTTATTTTCATTTTTACTTTATTTTCCTATCTTTTTAATTAATTCCGTTTATTTCTCTCTTCCCCTTCCATCATTCTCTAATAAAATTTTATTAAAAGAAAACTTTACTAATACACCTAAAATACATAATAAATATAAATATTAATATATTGAATTTTATATTATAAGATATAATTAAATTCGAATATATAAATAAAAATAAGATTAAATATGTTAATTTGAATTTCTTATATTAGAATTCAAATATTATTTATACTGAAATATAATTTTAAAATTTCTTAAATTATGAAGTTTTTTATTTGAGAAAATTTTCCGATTATAGATATTAGAAATCCCCTTTATCCCACCTCTTCCATGGAGATAATTTTATTTGGCTTATATCCTCTTTATGTTCGACTTTATCCTGTCTTAAGTATGCATGAAATGTAAGATAGAATAAATTTTATCCTGACCGCCAAACGCAATCTTAGTACATTAACAAAAATTGACAGGTGCTTACAAAAGATGAGCAGCATTCAATGATTTTTTTTTTAAAATGCTCGATTTTGCCAATCTCGCGCTTATCCTAAAATGACATTTTTCAGAACAATCATTAAATATTGCTTGTCTTTTGCCAACACCTCTCTCTCTCTCTCTCTCTCTGCACTAAGTTTTTTTTTTTTTTGGTTGGTTCTCTATGCACTAAGTTGGTTAGCTATTGAAGTGGAGCAGGTCATTAAAAGGATAAAAGGGAAAAAATGGACGAGAGATCCGCCCTAGAATGGGAAACCTTGCAATGTCACTCTTGTATTCCCACTCATTATGGAAGAAAAATATTGGGTGAGAATAAGAGTTCCTCTTCGGTGGAGAAGGTAAACTCCACGTCAATGTTTTGACTCTAGCTACTGCCAAGTAAGATGATATAGTCATCATCTGCACCTAGGGTGAGTTGAGGATGGGTAAAATATCTACTACTGTGTTGGCTGAGCTTTGCTCGGACTAATAAACCAGTTTTCAACACAATACCCCCGATTTATTAGTTCAAGTGAATCTCAAACTACATCCAGTTAATTTTCATCTCAAAAAAGAAAAATCAAACCGGTATTCATGACATGTTTACTCCAAATTAATTTTCGTTGCATGAAAAAAAGCAATCGCTTCAAACTAAAATGTCGTCCAACAAAAAAGCAATTGCCCAAATTTGCCCTTCCTTAGCATTTTGTCCAATCTCTCGTTAAAATACATTTGTGTGAAAATGCATATCAAACAATTCGAGACGGATCCAACGTGGATAATTTGTTAAAGTTTAGAGTAAGAGAGAAAATAATGACAAAGAGTTTATGATGGCTCAATTTCAATTAGGGTTGGGGTTGAATGATATGTGTGAAGAGGTTAATTATAGGAAGGGCATTGACAGAAATATAATTACAAATATACCATATAATACATATAAGATACACATTAATAAAATACATGTGTATTGACATGTATGCATTTTGACAGAGGTGAGGTTGGTATCCTTTTGGGATATTTTGTGAAACTAATTTGGAATAAAAATATCATGGGATATCGGTTTGAGATTTTCTACAAGACAAATATGGCTATGGATTAGATGCATATTAATTTCAAATATTTTGCGAGATGATAATTATTTTGTGATAAATATGTTACGAGAACACCGACTTGAGATTTTTAATGTCGATCTTGTAAAAAAAAAAATACAAAGAAAGAGTACACGAATTCGGTTAATATTAGAGTAAGGCTAAATTTTAATAAGTTATTGCGATTATTTGCAAATCCGATGCGTCAGATATTTATTATGCGACCACTTATTTTAACCTCCATAATTACAAAATCTACTTAATGAATATTAAATTTCGGAAGGAGGAGAATAAGTGAGGGAAGCCAATTTTCACTTACTAAAAAAGTGCTAATTTTTGGGAAGGAATTTTCTTCTTCTTTTTGTCTTTATTATTCCGCAAGCCCACCTTTTTATAAGGATATACTTAGCGTGTATTGGATGCAACACTAGCTAATCGCGTAAGATTCTGATTTTGATCATAGGCTAAATTGGCATAGGGTCATTCTTCATCCTGTCTAGTCTACTCAATCAACATGGATTGATTGATTGATCGACCTATTCCAAATAGTACAAATTCGATTCATCTCACTTAATTGAACAGCTTTTTAATGAAAGTGTCATCTTACTCAAGATTTTTAGCAAGTTTTCTTTATTCGAAAGTCGTTGATTTGCTTATCCAGTTGGATCAACACGGGATGATTTTCAGTTGAGGAACTAGAGGTTACTTTATCAAATCTCACCTGCTGCGTGCTCTCGTCAGAGCCACAAGCGTGTTCAGAATGCTTGAAATTAACCAGTTCATGGGATTTGTATTGTCTTTTATAGATCTTCAAATAGTCGGAGATGTGCATCCGTGTCTGTAGTTTTCGAAATAGAGAGGAGTTCACATTGAAAAAAGAAAAAAAGAAACACACGTGCGCGCGTTCACATTGAAGGCAAAGCTTGTCCAAAGGAGGGAATTCTACATAATTTGAATGATATATTAGGCCAATCCAGATGATGGAATGTGTCTATCAAATCATGCGAGTCCGAGCAGATCTCGATGATTGCTGCTACATTCGACTCGAGTTTTGCGTAGAGCGTGTTGAGTGTGTTTCCGATTCTACGCTAATCAAGTTATCGAAAATACGATGGACATCATATGATGCTAAAGGGGTTAATCAAAATGGGTGTGATAAAATACAAAGGATCAAGTTGGAAAATGTGCTGGGCGTCCACGCTTTGGATTCGGAGGAAACTAAGAGAGCGTAGTTTGAAAATTAGGCCCTTGGTTAGTTCTCGTTCAACAAGGTGGACACGTTCAAAGTGGTCTACCGTCTACATGCGGACCGCAATAATAGAGCACTCTACCGGTTAATAAAAGAAGTCAAAAAAAGGACACATTTCCAAAAAGAATAGCTAATAATAATCTTATTTAGCATGACAATTATGGATGTGCTTGGTTCAATTTTTCAAAAAGACTTTTGGCCTTCAAAACCCCTTGAAAAAAAAAATTATGGCATTCGGTTCAACTTTTAATTCAACATTTGGCTAAATGGTGGCTTTGGCAATGCTAAATACCCAAAATAGCTCCTCACCAGTTCTGGCTTTCAACATTTACGGGTTGCCATTTTCTAGAGTTAAATGATTCTCTTTTTTCCAAACTCGCACTAATTTTTAATGTGACTATTTATCATCTCTTTGCGAGGGTGACCAGCAAGGCTAGATATGGCCGACATAGAGTTGAGAGAGGTCGGGGAGGTCACATGACCCGGACAATCATAGCCTAAGGCAATAGGGTTCCCGCTACCTAGGCAGTGGTCGCCTGGGTTTCGCAACCTTTGGCAGCCCTTGTTTCGGGTTACGCAATCCTCATGAAACCTAGGTGATGGTCGCTGGGTTCTGGCGACCTAGGCGACGGTTACTTGGGTCTCATGACCTTAGGTAGCCTTTTCTTGGGGTTGCGTGATCTTCGTCTATGGTCGCTCGAGGTCATGTGACCTTAGGTGGTGGTTGCTTGGGTCGCACATGGGCAACCTCAAGCGGCCCTCGCCTAGATTGTGCAACCCTGCTAGAGGTAGAATGACCTTAAACGACAACCGCTAGAGCTAGATTTGGTTCCTAGCGGCTTGAGCCTTTCGCTGGCTCCAACAAAAGATTCAAGTGTTTTGTAATAAAAAGAAATTACTTACACACACACACAAAATGCAGCCAAAGCCTTTTGTACATTTTTTTTTCCAAATACCACTTGACCCAAAGTTGCTTTATAAAAGAGCTTTTACCAAAGTAATTTGCCTTTTCCCAAAGAGTTTTAAGCTTTCAACATTAGCATTTTCCCAAAGCCCATTCCAAAAGTCGAACCAAACACAAGTAGTATGCTTTGCAGTTCAAGAGTATTTGTTCGTTTCGTTATTAGGAGATTGCCCAATCAGTTCTAAATCTGTCGTATAGATGTTAATTTGTCACTAAATGTTTCAATTTTACTATTTTAATCCTAAACCTTTACGCAAAATTTCAATATTATCCTTTATGATTAATTTTCACTGAAAATTGCTAACAAGATAGTCTATTTGTTATCAACCATCATACATGACATCCCCACGCTTTAGTAATTTTCAACTTTTACCTTGGCTATCAAATGTAGTTAGAGTTCGAGAAACCAATCATCGCTTCATAATCATCCTCATAAAAAATGTGCAAAAAACCATAAAATTGAATTAGATATACCATTTTTCGACTGGAAAAAAATTTAGACGTGCAATTTATATAGAGGGAAAGTAATCGGAGAGAAATGAAAGGATGATGAGTGATTTGGAAAGATGAGAGTGGAGAAGTGGCTAATTACCACCAATCTCTATATACATCAATATTTTTGTGGATAAATTTTATTGCACAAACTTCAATTAAATCCTAAGCTAAAATATTCTATCTGGAAAGAGGAGAGAAGTAAATGAAGAAGGGGCTAGTTACCAACAAAACTGACATACATCAATCTTTTAACTAGGATAATATCCGTGTATAAATATGCAATTAAATTCTAAAATCTTCTATTTGTAATCGGGTCTTTTTGACTTGGATGGTGGGGGTAAAATAGTCCTTTCATCGTTATCATTAGCACGCTTTCGTTGATGTGACTGGCGGCATTTCTTTTCAATTGATTATTAACATAAAAGGGTGAAAACGGCCGTCCATGAAAATACCATTGAAAGATAATCCTACTTAAAAAAAAATAAAAATTGGCTGGTCAACTTGGGCAATAAAAAATTAGCAGTGCTGACAAAAGACAAACTGCGGGAACAATCGCCATGAAAAAATT
Source organism: Eucalyptus guilfoylei (assembly GCA_016097605.1). Lineage (NCBI taxonomy): Eukaryota > Viridiplantae > Streptophyta > Magnoliopsida > Myrtales > Myrtaceae > Eucalyptus > Eucalyptus guilfoylei. The sequence goes on along the minus strand of CM027870.1, from coordinate 6,830,551 downwards.
AGTAGCAGAAGTCCAATTGTTCACCACGCCTATTTTCACGTTTAAAATTTAAGAGGATATTCGATAAAAACAAATAAAGGATAAGCTTATCATAAATATGTTAATTTAAAAATTTTGGTGATACAAAAGTAATTTGAGGCAAATTTATTTGGACCTACCAATTTAAGATTATCAATGGTATTGTCCCTATAATAAATGTGGAGAAAGAGTGTAATAATTTCAATTAATATTGTAGTAAGTTTGAATTTAAAAAATAATATTGGACTAATTTACGAAGTGATTTATTTATGATATGTCAAAAATTTTATTGAGTGCCCCGCTTATTTTAACTGCCATTATTACATAATTTGTTAAATGATATTAAATTTCCAACGGAGGTGAATATTCACTAAAGTCAAATTTTTCGAAGGAATTTTCTTTTCCTTTTCTTATCATTCCACAAGGGCCACCATTTTATAAGGATATACCTTGCGTGTATTGGATGCAAAAATATGGACCATCTCAATTTAGTAAGTGGTGATTTCCTTGGGAGATTCCAGATAGACCTAGTGCCACGTTATCAACACTAGCTAATTGCATAAGATTCTGAATTTGATCAGAGGCTCAATGGGTATAGGTTCATTTATCGTCCTATCTATTCTCCTCGATCAACATGGATCGATTGGTCGGCTTCTCCAAATAATAAGAATTTGGTTTATCTCACAATCGAATAGTTGTACAGTGATGACATCTTCTTTCACTCATCATTTCGATTATAAGGGATGAACAGTTCCAAATTCTATCTAAGTTTTCACCTAAAAACTGCAACCTATCAGTCAGAACATTTTTCTTAATTTTTGAAATTTGGAATCTACCTCATCACAAATTCAAAATTGGTTCTAGGACCTATCTAGGTTTCACTTATACTTTTATTTGAATGATTACCTAAGGACAACAATTTGCTACAATTCACTAATCATAGCTTACATTTTAATACTAAAAAATTATGAAATATTAATAAAGTAGAAGTCTCAGTCGTGTATATTATCATAAATGGAAGCTCGGATTAGTGATTTCAGATTTCACACTCATTATTGGACGTCATGAAATGTTGTAGAATTGCGTGAAGACACAAAATAAGAAAAACACAAAAACTCGTTCTAAATTCTAGGTTCTAGACGTTTGGCACCTAGAACCTACTTGTCAAAATATGTTCACCAACTCATTATTGGATGTCCTGGACTGTTATAGGATTATGCGAATACATAAACAAAGAAAAACACAAAGATTTGTTCCAAGTTTCAAGTTTTGGGTGTTTAGAACTTGAAATCTACCTATCGGAATAAATTTCCCATTTCAACTGATATAATTCTCAAGTTCCACGTTCTATCTTGAACTTATGTTTATCCCTACCAATTACCTAGTTCTTTTTTGTGCGCCTCACTATTGAAGAAATTCGACCCGCACGAAGGTGCTATAACCTGAGAACGTTTGCCGCCCCACCTTCACGAGATTGCAGTACTCCTCGACATCCCTTGAGTAGTACAAGTACCGCATCCACCAACCGAAGCCACGAAAAAAGTGATCGATTTTCTAATTCCCTATTCGTCATATGCCACATACCTTGGCTCATCATAACCTAAGTGCTAGGTACATGCATTCCCCTACGATGAAGATTGCGTGCGAGGACTCGCGAAATAACGAAACGGACGGCCAACAGAACTCGGGCTCGGAATAACTAAAGAGCGGCCACTAATATTTGCAATGTTCGAAAATCAAATTAGCATGTGATGAATGGACTGGCTGGCCTTATTGGCCGACAACAAGGACATCATCGTTTTGATTAATTGGTAGTTGATTCTCCCCCAGATGACTACCCAATTTAGCCACTTCAAATAGCAATGTGGTTTCACGTGAACATAGATGCTCTTCAGTGATCGAGGGCTGCGCATGGTGTAACTGACAATGTAGTGGTTCTCCTTGAGTCTTGTCATATTAGGAAAGGTATTTATTCATTTGATAATGGCGGTTGGGTGGTCGAACCTTTATAAAGCGCTCTGCTTATCCCTTTCGGGCAAGGCGATCCCCTGTTCCGTCACGGCAGAATTAAAGAATATTGTCTAAAGAGTTAATGGAAAGAATGGCTCTTAATGGAAGTTGTCTTGTCGGGTCTGGAATGCGTTGCCACGACTCTTGAGGCACTATGTGATGTTGAGGGTTGACCAACTCCATGGACCTCAGCATCTGCTTAAATTTGTTTCAGTTTGTTCTTCTCATTGCATGATTATTAAGATGAAGCACTCAAACACAACAAATTAAAGAGTAAAAGCGAGCAAGAGAAATCAAGACACAAGATTTTTCCTAGTCCACCCTTAAATAACCACTATAATTAGCACATTTTACCTCTCTGTTACAATTCTTGATTACAATAGATCGAGACTCATGCGTCTTCCTGTTGATAGAGAATATGAATCATATCTGAATAAGCACTTCAAGAATTTGAATGAGAGAAGGATAACGGGATCTAGGCCCAAGGGAATCCAAGACTTGCCATGGGCCACACATCGCTTGGAGGAACTTTTCATGTCCTTGAGGCCCAATTAAGTGCCGTAGATTCGAATATTGATCAAAGAGAATTTATTAGTCACATGAGTGAGTTAAGGTTGCTTATGGTAAGCCTATAACATGTCCACAAGTAGAATTGATTGGTGATCGGGCCAGACCTAAAAATAATTGCCTAGACCCACCCATGATTCAAAAAAGTCGAATCTCCGTTGTATGGATTTGATCAGGCCTTGGTGAGCCAGCATGAGCGGACCGAGCCAAGAACGGAACAGTCTGCCCGTGCCCTATTATTTTGCCCTATGAGCCGACCGTGCCCATCTGGGCGGCCTCCCGATTACCAGAGATATTTGTAATGTCCCTAACTTACACTAAAAAGTGGTTAGGAAGATTAATGTAGTTATGATTTGCATATCAAACCTGTACTTACCTGACTTCTACCGTCACTTGAAGAATCGAGCTGCGTCGCACTTTGCTTTTGGGAGGCTGACCTGTTTCCACACGGAAGGCCTCCTTGCTTGACTCTTGTTTCTTTCACTTTGAGCAACACTTAGGGTCACTATCATTAGACAACTTTGAGTTAGCTGAAGATTCTCCAAAAGAATAGAAACAGAAAAGGTAGGCCAACCTAACTCTTGTATAAGTTCGGTAGAAGCAATCACCATATCTATAAATATATATATATATATAATAGAGTCCTAAATCCATTTTATTTATGCCGATTTAATCCTAAATATTTCAATTTGACTAATTTCATCCTAAACATTTTGACAACTTACCAATTTAATCATAGATATTTCAATTGTGCTAATTTAGTCAAATTTTTTGACGATTTGTTAGTTTTTCCAGAAATCACTAACTCCTTATCTATTGCCACACTAAATCACCAGAGAGGTCAATAAGCAAGGCGGATTTACCTTGACAAAAGGGTGCTCATGGAGGGAAGAGCGATGCCCTTAGCGAGCGTGAAGAACGCGCAAATGGCCAAAAGGGCGATTGTCGAGTGGTTGGCAGCCCAAGGGGCGAGAAGAGTGGCTAGCAACCATAGCACCACGCCTCACGCCCCACACCATCACCTCTTCCCATCGTAATTTTCAACCAGCACTCCTCCGGTCACCGACGGGAACACATTCCCCACTGGAAAGACAACTGCGTTACATGAAGCACAAACACATACCTTGTCAGCCAAGAAAGTGATAAAAATCTTAGAATTTCTGCTGTATTAATCACTAATTGCTACATAATCATTTTAATTGGTTTTTTTTATGAGAAACCCACATATTATTTCAATCTCAATCAACCAGATTTTTTTTTTTTTTTTAATTTTTAAGCTATCCATGTGAGTAAATTCGCAGTCCGTGGATAGCTTAAATTTTTTTATAAATTTTATAAAATTTGCTGAATTTTTAAAACTTTTCTTTTATATTTTTTTCAATGCTGGGCCAACGACCCTCGCCCAGTCTAGACAATGGCCGCCTCACCCAGACCAAGGCCCTCACTAACCTAGGATTGAAAAAGAAAGAGAGAAAAGAAAATAAAAAAAATAAATAATAAAAATAAATAATAATAATAATAATAGTAGTAGTAGTAGTAGTAGTAGTTATAAATTCAAGAAAAATTAAAGATTTGCAAAAATTATCCACGCAAGTGTCGATTGTGCAATGTAGGACGATCGGTGCTGACTAGACCGTCATGCTAGCAAGTCTTGGGCAAATTAGATTGGAAGGATTAAATTGATAAAATATATAGGACTGAATTGACAAATCGTCAAAATATTTACAACTAAATTAGCACAATTAAAAATTTATAACTAAATTGGTAATTTTTGTCAAAATGTTTAGGACTAAATTGGCTAAATTGAAATGTTTATGACTGAATTGACACAAATGCAATTGGTAATTTTCCCTTAGTTGATTTGATATGTATTACATTAAGAAAAATCCCAGAAAAAATAATTAGTATGGTGTGGAGCAGTTAATATATTCTAATTGGTCTGTAACTCATTGGTTTAAGCATTTCAGTGAAGATGAGGTCAACTGGATATGTTGACAGTTTTGGATCTAGGCTCCCTCTTGGCACCCTCTCCAAGTAAAGTTATCAAGACTCTTTAACTGATCTTTGCAGTGACTATTGCCAGCATGATACTTCAAGTGTTCCTGGTCCCGCCGGCAACTGGCATTAAATAAAAATTCCATCACCTAGTTATGCATTTTCTAAGTTCTTCTGTTATACCTAATGCCAGCTGGATACATTCACAAGCTAGTCGTTGGATCCTTTAAGGTTATGATTCAATAATCTTGGATAAAGTAGACGAGGAATCCCGAATTAATAATCATTCCCATGTTTGATCACGATGATTGGGTGCTTTTGCTGTAAGTGATGTTCATGTGTTTATAAATTGAAAGAGAAAGGCATGAATTCTGTTTGAGCTTTTTGTCGGTCTTTTCGGGCTTCATTATTTGTGGCATGATGGATCGTTTACAGATGCTCCGCCTACCTTTGCTCGGTGGTCCTGGACCAGCCTTCTTTGTGACTTTACTTAGGCTCACGAGCTGCAGCTTTTGCATAATTTAAGCCCTCGATCAGAGTGATACAGAGCTGGCCGAGGCGTGGATTCAAAGGGGCCAACCCATTTCTTGGTTTTCATTTTCGGCACGAGGGTCTGTCGTTCTGAAACTTGAGAGATCATTGTTTGTGTGTAGATACCATTCAACCATGCTCAGTCAGCGGGTTGGACAGGCCGGGCTGGGCCTTAAAATCCTTGTTCGAGGCGGTACCGGGTTCGTAAGGGGAACTAAGCAAGCAACTCCAAGGTCCAAGCAGGATAAGAATATACTGTTTTATCTCGGGTTACTCGTCTTGAGAAAATACGTGGCGTTCGTTGTACCCTCACCATCCGGTTACCATTCGAGCATTCGGGGATGGACACGTCCAGAACGCGCAAAACTCGAGTCCGACAGAATATTCGAGTTTTCTTTTCCTAAGAACGTGAACATTCTCTAAGGAAATCACTCAAGGTGGTCCAATAAAAAGCAACGGACAACAATTAGGTTGCGAGAACTTGGTACATCGGTAACTTCTTGGACAAGAGTGACGGTTCCCTTGTCCTTGTCTCGAGCCAAAGGGTTGGAGAGATATCTTTAAAAAGAGACATGGTGAACATGGACCATGAAATTTTAGTGAATGGAGCCACCACTCCGTCGAATTAACTGAGCGGATCCAATGGGTTTTCAATAAAGACAATATAATCAGTGAGCAGATCTTGCAAATTGATCGATATTGTGGGCGAGCTCTTAAAGGTGTCAATAGGATAGCAGAAGGGGAAAGGAAAATGTCTCCATCCCATGACTAATTCCACGCACTTCTGGTGGGGAATGGTGCTTCGATGCTGGTCAGATTGCATTCTTTGTCGGCGACCACGAGGGACGAGACCGAATCAAGAAAACCGAATGCGTGAACACTTGGATTGGAAACTGATATTTGTGATTGTGCGACTAAAAGATCATCGCTCCAGGAAGTGTTTTTTAGCAAGTTTTCTTTCTCCGGAAGTCCCGAAGAATTGATTTGCTCAGCCAGTTGGAGCGTCCGGCATGATTTTCAGTTAGTAAACTAGAGGTGGTTTGTTAAAATCCCGTCGACTGCGTGCTCTGATTAAAGCCACATGTGTAGGCAACTTGAAATTAACCGGTGGATCTTTAAATAGTCAGAAATATGCGTTTGTGTCCATAGTTACCGATAGAGAGAAATTCAAACGAGCAAAACACATGCACATCAATTAGGCCAATCTAGAGGACGGCATGTGTCCACCTCCTGAAATTCTGTTAGTAGCACGAAATCCACACAAACCTAATTACTTATGGACCGTAAATCATGCGAGTTTGAGCAGGTCTCGATGAGTGCTCCTATAATCAACCCGAGTTTTGCGTTGAGTGCGCTGAGTCCGTCTCGATTTCATGCTAATCAAGTCATGTAAAAAACGATGGACGTCATATGATACTAAAGGGGCTAGTCAAAATGTGCTGGGCGTACACGCTTTGGATACGGAGGAAACTAAGAGAGCGTAGTTTGAAAATTAGGCCCTTGGTTAGTTCTCGTTCAACAAAGTGGACACGTTCAATGGATTAGCCGCTTCATGTTGACCGTAATAATAGAGCACGTCTACCAAATAATAATAAGGAAACAGTCAACAAAAGCACACTTTTCCAAAACAAATTGCGAATAATAATCTTGCCACTGCCCTTTTGAAGAGAGACTTAAAATAGTATTGTGTACCAGTTTGCACTTATCCCGCGTTGTAAGGAGAAATTGCCCATTCGATCTTAAATCAGTCATAGAATTCAATTATAAATTTTTCAATTTTATCAATTTAATCTTACACCTCTATAGGAAATTCCAATGTTGCCCTCTACGATCAATTTTCATTATAAATTACTGACGTTGCGGTCCACTCATCGTTAGTCTTCATGTGTAATATATCACCGTCTCAGTGATTTCCAAAGAAAAGTGACCAGAAAGATTATACAGAATTTTGCGCAAAGATTTAGTATGAGATTGGCAAAATTTAAAAGAAAATTAGGATTGAATCGATTTTTGTCAAATAAGGTTAAGATAGATTGGACAATTTCCTCCATCGATATCAATCAAGGGAAAATTATCATTCAAAAGTAAATCAATCACATATCTAGCACTTCAATTACAAATTCATTGATCCCTTTAAACCTTCGTTCTTTCCAAATTCAAATTAAAAATCTCCCTTAATCCTTTTCTGATGAGCTAAATTTTTCTTATGTAATGTTATGTTATAAGCTCAAGTTCATTTTTTTAGATTGACCAAATCGTCAAATGTCCAATTTTTCAACGCTCTTACGTTTCTCTTGCTGACCCAAGAAGCCATACCCGTGTTCTTTTGTTTTTTTTCCTTATATTTGTTTTCCTAACACAAAGTTGTGTGAACTTTTCGAAAGTACGAGCGCAAGGTAGTGCGGTCAGAAAAAGTACCTAAGATTCCTCAAGCAAGCGACAAGAACACTAGCGATTCAATTCCGGTTTCTTATCTTTTAAGACATGGTTGACATGAAATGTGGGCAGGTCAGGGTGCACAACATTTAAATAAAAGACTAAGCTTGTAGGACGTACCAAATATTTCGGTGGAGGTTTGCTTGGAACGTAGGCAAAACTTCACGGGATCAAATGTTATAACCGGTCTTAAAGTTTCCTTTGACCTAAAAATAAACAATCCCGAATTTTGTCCTCATGCCATTTTCTATTGCAAATCAGATTAGAATAGATCCCATCCAAAGGAGAATTTCATGAACTTATAAAAGTATATCAAAATAAACATGTAACGTTCAATTGGTCCAAATTGGACCCATGTTGGAGTCAAGCCCATTGAATAGATTGCATGGACACGGTTAAGGACCATATAATATAGAAATCCTTTAATGATTGGTCCCGAAATTTCTTATTGTATCATTTACATATCGTGGGATGTTAGGTCGATTATGAAACTATTGAGATTATAACATTTCCTTGATGTTTTCTTAGACAATTCACATATAGAAAGGATTCTTTTTGCATGATACATTTTCTCGAGGTTTGAATGAACAGACGGAAGAGTATAATAATAACAATAGCGACGCCAATTTAGAGTTTGGTAGGAATTGTGCCGCAATTGTTTTGCATAAGAGTCGTATTTCTTTCGATGTTAGTTAAAAGTTTAAAATTACTATAAAAATCAAATGAAACTTTTGCATGCTACTTCATTTTTTTAATCAATTTAATTTTTTAAAGAATCTTGCTTCACACTCGACCGTGTACTCTAGTGCAAACTAGAATATATGTTATTTCAAGTAAAACGTGCTGCAATGAATGCTGTGTCAGACGTCATCTCGAAATAAAATAAAAAATTTGTTGCACAAGTTCATGATATAAATATAACGAAGCCATGAACCACCGGCACTGTAAGCAATGTTTTGGAGATTTTTTTTTTTTTTTAAATGGGAGAATACTGAGTATACATCAGCTTATCAAGTGACGCGATATATTATAATCGTACATTACATATGACTTACGAAGGGCTGCCGGCCGGCCCGAGACAACCTCCCCGAGCCGACCGCTCCCTTCAGCCCCATCCCACAACTGGCTCAAAACAACGAACTAACGAAATAAAGTAATTTTGTAGGCAAATGTGTTCTCAGGGCGCTAACTAGACATGAATTGTAAAGAGTTTCAATTTTGTAATTTAGATTATACGTCACAAAAGATTGAAATTAGAAGTTTTTTATTACGAAGAAACTTCAAACTAGTACAGTTGTAACTTTAAACTAGTGTTTTGACTATTAAAAATCTCAAATTAATACATTTGTGACAACTTTACCCTCCCGTTAGTTTATTAAATTTTACCATTAAATTATCATAATGGATAGGATGTACTAATTTTAGGTTTTATCATCCATTTGTTACACGTGGTATCAGTTTATGATTTTTCATGTTATTAATTTAATTTAATGAAAACTAATAAAAAGTGAAGTTGTTATAAATGGTAATTTTATATGAATGTACTAATTTGGGAGTTTTTTGTGATGTTACCCATTTTATTTAATGGTTAACTGGCGTGGATGGTAATGTTTTAACAGAATCCTAGAAAAAAAAATGGACCAGATAAAAAAGTCAAGTCATACATTCACGGCCGGAGCCAAACATCGACAGCTACCTCCCTCTGCTGCAACTCTCTCTCTCTCTCTCTCTCTAGATTCGGCTTTTTTGACCAATTAATGGCGCCGGCTCTGGACCTTCCCCTACCTCCCCATCGTCCCCATTAAAGCCTCCTCCCCTCTCTCTCCCATCTTCAACCCCAGATCGCCACCTGTTCGGCAATCCAAGCCTCGTCCATGGAGTTTCCGCAACTGTAAAACCAGTCGAAAATCGTCATCGTCATCGACCCATCACTCGCCCAGCCATGATGGGCTCCGGCAACGGGCTCGCCCTCCTCCTCGCCGCCGCCGTCCCCGCCCTCTTCCTCCTCCGCCTCCTCTACAGGACCTCGCTCCTGCACAAACTGGCGGCGCTCCTCCGATCGGTGGAGGACCGGTGCCACGCGTACCAGCACTACCGGATCCCCCAGTACAACGAGCACCTCCAGGAGAACCAGCTCTACCGCAAGGTCTCCACCTACCTCAGCTCCCTCGCCTCCCTCGACGGCTCCGACTTCACCAACCTCTTCTCCGGCGCCCGCTCCAACGACGTCGTCCTCCGCCTCGACCCCGACCGGCCCGTCGCCGACCGGTTCCTCAGCGCCCCGCTCTCGTGGGCCAACGAGGCCGGCGGGCCCGAGCGGCGGGCCTTCGTGCTGAAGATCAGGAAGCGGGACAGGCGCCGCGTCCTCCAGCCTTACCTGCAGCACATCTTCCAGGTCTCCGACGAGATCGAGCAGAAGAAGAACGAGGTGCGACTGTTCATGAACCTCGACGGGGGCGAGCGGCCCGGGGAGGGCGGCCCGCGGTGGCTGTCGGTGCCGTTCACCCACCCGGCGACGATCGACACCGTCGTGATGGATCCGGAGCTGAAGGGCAAGGTGAAGTCGGACCTCGAGAGTTTCCTCAAGTCGAAGCAGTACTACCACCGGCTCGGCCGCGTCTGGAAGCGGAGCTATCTCCTGCACGGCGCGTCCGGCACCGGGAAGTCGAGCTTCGCGGCGGCGGTGGCGAAGTTCCTCGAGTACGACATCTACGACGTCGATCTCTCCCGGGTCGCCGACGACTCCGACCTGAAGGCCCTCCTCCTCCAGACGACCCCCCGGTCGGTGATCGTCGTCGAGGACCTCGACCGCTTCCTGGAGAAGAAATCGACGGCCGTGAGCCTTTCTGGCGTGCTGAGCTTCATGGACGGGATCGTGTCCTGCTGCGGCGAGGAGCGGGTGATGGTCTTCACGATGAACGACAAGGATCGGATCGATCAGGCGGTGACGAGGCCCGGTCGCATAGACGTCCACGTCCACTTCCCCTTATGCGATTTCTCCGCCTTCAAGGGCCTGGCGAGCAATTACTTGGGACTCAAGGAGCACAAGCTGTTCCCGCAGGTGGAGGAGATCTTCCATGCTGGGGCGAGGCTGAGCCCGGCCCACATTGGCGAGATAATGATCGCGAACCGGTCCTCCCCGACCCGGGCCCTGAAGACCGTGATCGGCGCCCTGCAGAGCAGCAGCGAAGGGCGGGAGGTCCCGAGCAAAAACGGGGCTACATTGACCGGTAGCCGGTCCGGGCGGGGCGGGAACGAAGCCGCCGAGCCCGCTTCAGTCTTTTGTAGGGAGAGCGTCCACACGGTTAGGGAGTTCGGGAAGCTGTACGGGCTTTTGAAGATGGGCAGCCGGAGGAGAGACAATTCCATGGACTTGAGTTCGGGCGAGAAGGAGGGGTCGAAGCATGAAGCCCAGAGTTGAGGCCATTCGGAATTGGTCATTCGACTAGAAATGGGTTAACCTCAAGGTTTAACATCGATGTATAATTAGGAAATTTAATGCTTATTTCTTATTTTTCGCCAGAGGAATCATAAGTGAAATTGCTTGATCTTTGTATAGTCCGTCCATAGCAGTGAAAACCGTTTGTTTTCTTCTTCGGCTCTGGGAAGTGAGCTGAGCTCGGAAACGTTTTGCTTGATGCGGGCAAACGGTCAGATCCCTTTTCTTGTACACGGAGGCTTTGACACGATCGATGATGATGCCTTTGACAATTCTCTCATTTATGTCCGACTTTTCTCATTGCCTTCTTCTGGTAAACCATAATGGAGGAGAATTTATTGGAGACGTTCGCTTTTGTCAATGCGACACCCTGTGCGAAAATCGTGTTTTGACGGTCCCGACCTCGGATCCCGTGGACAGCTCGTTCCCCAATGATGTTCTCAAATTGGAGCCTACCATCATTAATTCGGAACACAAATCCTTGTCAAGTGCCAAGTCATGTCAGCTCGTAATAAGAATAGTGATAGGCCACATTCCATCAACTGAGACAGAGTATCTTAGAGAGCTAACAGCGAGGATACCTTTCTTTCAAAAATAGCGGATGGTGTGATACTGTCAGAGTTAGAAAAATGACACGTTGGATTGATTGCATCATAGGCATGTCATCCACTGGTCCTCTCAAGTCACATTGACCCTAGAAACACACTTTTGGACGGGTTTGGATGAGATTATTTAGATACGAAGTCCAATCAAATTAGACTTATATCAGCACATGAATTTTTTCCTGGCAAAAGTTGTACCCGTCCCCCCATTGATCACCTCTAATTTAAAGTTCCTTTTACTTAGCAATTAGTCATGTAACTGTGAATTATAGTTAAGTTAGTCTCAATCGAGTGATCAAAACGACTTCACTCGGATCCCACCCAAACCAGACAACGGGCCGCTCGCACGGTGCCTAAAATGGGCCGACGGCCCACAGAGCCACGTGCGGGCCGCGTGCGGGCTAGGGTCACGTGCGGAGCACCTGCCGCGACTCCCCCTTCCCCAGAGGCCAGCGATGCGAATTTTCGTCTCGGTCCCGTCTCCCCTTCCTCGTCTCCATCTGTACGAGGCCTTGCGCAGTAGATCGACGATCCGGCTCGCTTCGCTTCGCTTCGATTTCGCTCCGCAAAAACCTCGCGAAGAATCTCCAAAGCGAATCCGCGAATTCGCTCCCCCGCTTCCGCTCGAGGTACGCCAATCTAGCGATCGTTGACGTGAAATTTTTCAGCGTCGATTGAGGAATCGTCTCACACGGGAATTCTGTCGTGCCGTAGCCGTCGAGCTTGACCCGCGGGCGTCGGCGTGCCGTGTTGTCCGGGGGCCGTTTCGGCGACGGACGGAGTGAGGTGCGTGCTGGGGGCTGCTTCGCGGCCTGATTTCCGCTCTCCAGGTATTTGTTTAATTGTCTTCGAGTCTGCCGGATTCGATTTTTTTTTTAACCCCTTTAGTCGCGGGATTGGATTCGCGTCCTCCGGTCGATTAATTTCCTTCGATTTCTCATCCGGTATCATTCGATTAGCTACCCTGTGTCTGTGTAATCGAGAATGCGAAGGGTTGTGTGGTTGTTGACTGCAAGTTAGGAGTTTGATAATGTGTCCTTACATTACACGCCGCGCCCGGCAATCGTTTCTAGTGCGATTTCGAGTATTGTATGCGGGTCGTCCTCAGCGTGAATTTCGCCGAGCGGTTGATTATTTGTCTCCTTTTTTCTTCTCATTTGTGCATTCTTTCTTTTTATGTCCAGATTTGAGGCAGCGCTTGTTTGAGGACTAAGTTCGTGACAATATGGTTAGCAATCAGCAGAACCTTTGATTTCGAGAATTGTTCTGATTTATTTCCTGACAGAATGTGGAATATGATGCTGTGCATGTTCTTGATAGTTATCCCTTTTTTTTTTCCTTCAGAATTATCTTCTTGGAGCATTTAAACCATCATGCAACATTTTTATCACATTTTCCGATGGGAAAAACCGTAAGCAGGTAATCCAAGTCTGCTACTGTTGGGCTGATTATTACTGGGGAGTGGAACGATTGTCCTTGCTTGATGAAAATGGTTATCAAAATAATTTCCAAATTTTGAGATCTTTATCCTTTGTGGGGGTTGTTCTCTGAATACATAGATCCATGCACACTGATATTTAGTTGCTCTAGTCTGGGAAAAACCATTCAACATAAAGCATACTGCGAATGTAGCATAAGCATCAGAACAAAAGTCTTTCTTTGGAAGTATTGTGTAAATGGTAATTATGCATCTTATCACTGGTATTGTGCCCAAAAGTCTTCGAATTTGGTTCCAAGGCCTCAAGCTTGCAGCACTGTTAGACTCTACTAGTCACAGGCACCTTTTCATTTTCTGTTATCTCAAGTCTAGATTAATTATCAGCTATCTTTTCATCATCATTGTCTTCGTCATAAGTGCATCACAGTTGATGCGAAAGGGTTATATTATGCAATATCTCTATAATTCTTGCATCCTCATAGGTTCCTCTGAAGAAGGAAAATGGCCAAACTGTCATGGTCCCACTATTCCAAAGCCAGGAAAATATATCTGGCAAGGTATTCTTCTATTTTTGTACTCAGTGCCAAGTATTGCAACACCTACTATTTTGTGAAAAAATAGCTTCATGTAAATATGGTTTCAATTGGTTTTGTCATCCAGGTATCAATAGAACCAATTCAAGGGAAAAAGGTTGAACACAATGGTGTAAAAGTTGAACTCCTGGGTCAGATAGGTTAGTGCCAGCTACAATGTGATGTTAGAATTATGCTCTGGTGCTTTGAGTAGTCTCTTCTCCGACTTTCATGCCCCCTCATTTGGTGATCAAAGAGTGCATTCTCCATTGCGAGCAAATAGCTGAATCTGACTATGCTATTGCTAATTTATTCTTCTGCTCAAGCAACTCCATGTCTTTGTGTTTTCATTTTAATACATTCAAAAATGTTATCTACTAGTAGCAGTAGCTATTGGCTCTGTTGTTTTTGTGGATGATGTTATTGTTTGAATTTTGAGTGGGTGAATCGTCTTCTGCTCAAGTGGAAGTTGTCTTCTTAAATCAGCTGTAATTACAATTTGAGTGGCCTGCCCTAGTTTCTAAAGGTAGTTCTCATGTATTTTCTTAGAGAGAATTTCGTTCTGTGTTGGAGGTCAATTGCTCTCCAGGATAACGTCAATGAATGCGTGACTCCATAGTTTTTTTTCCTTTTTGAGACTATAAAGGATTGTATAATTGTGCTTATCTTGTACTTTTGATCGAGTTGTTTGGAGAGTTGTCATTTAAATTGCTGTGGTCGATATTTGCAAAAATTTGACAAATTTTTGTGTTGATCCATAGTGATTGTTGCTTTTACTGTATAGAGAAGATTCTTAAGAAGAATATGATTTTAAGGTTGTTTTGTATCAAGATGAATGCCATAAATTCAATCCAATGCTTTGATGGAACATTGTAATGGTCATAGGCAAACATCTTTTTAGTTGATGCTAGTGCTGAAAGCTTTTTTTTTTCTGGCTTTATTAATGGCAAGCTTTTCTGAATGGAAAAGAGAAAATGCCTACTCTAAAAATTGTATATTTGGTTGTGCATATTGACTTCCTTTTATCTTCCTTCTTCTTTTTTTATGATTATTTGTTGTAGTCAGTTTAACATATGCATTTTTGGCCAGTGTATTTAAATGATTGATCTTGTTTTACTTTTCAGAGATGTATTTTGACAGAGGGAACTTCTATGATTTCACTTCTCTTGGTGAGTTTCACTTTAGGCCTGTCTGATGCAACATGATAACTACTTTGTTGTTTTATGGGTTATGATCCATTTGTTAGCATCGAATGATGCTTATTTGTGTTCTTTCATTTGCAGTTCGTGAGTTGGATGTCCCTGGTGAATTATATGAAAGGAAAACATACTCGTTTGAATTTTCTACGGTTGAAATGCCTTATGAGACATATAATGGAGTTCATGTGAGGCTTAGGTAAGTGCTTTGTTGAATTCTGTGCAGAGAAATATGGTTTACATGGAGGAATTCCGAACAACTTCCTTACATGATCTCTCCATATATCTAAGCATCTCTGTATGTACTCATGATGTGCTTTTGCTTTTGCTTCATGCTGACAAGTGATGAGCTGTCACTAAGACCAATTCCATAGTGATCTCAAACCGCTTCATAGGTTCCCTTTTTTTAATTCTGTTTCTGACAAGGCCATATTTTGGTCAGTCAATTTATATGAATGTGTGCCGTGATTGACTTAATGCCTCAACTTTACTTCTGTTGGTTTCGGTTGTCCAATCCACTTTTTCTAAATGAAAGGAGTCTTTGATCTGTGTAAAGTTGTTTTAGTTTTCTTGTCCACTCTTTTCAGGTATGTCCTGAAAGTAACAATCAACCGTGGTTATGCTGGAAGCATTGTAGAATACCAGGATTTTGTGGTAAACTTATTCTTTTCTCTGCCATTAATAGTGGATTACTATACACATTTACAGCTACTGTCAATTATGGCATCTCAAAGTTTTTGTTTTATGGTATTTCATCAGGTTCGAAATTATACTCCACCACCATCAATAAACAATAGTATCAAGGTGGGAGCAATGCTCTGTTTAAGTGTGGTTTTCAACATGCCTTCAATGTTGTCATAGTTTTTTTTATATATGGGGATATGATAGAAGCATAGGAAAATTGTTCCATAGTCTGAGAGCTCCCTTATCTCACTTTTATTTGACATCACATGCATAGTCTCTTCATTGCTATAATTGTTTCTCAAAATTCTCAATTTTCATTGCAATTTTTGTGTCATGCAGATGGAAGTGGGAATTGAAGATTGCCTACACATTGAGTTTGAGTATAATAAAAGCAAGTGAGTTCCTTTCTTTTTTCTTTCTTCCTTTAAGATCTTGCTGGACCTCATTTACTTTGTGGTAATCTGAGATGCAAAACTTTCTTTTTAATATAGGAGAGTGCACTGACGCAATCTGTTTTTTTGTGAGACTAATTATCTCGACCACCTGTCCATCATCACATTTTTACTATGTGGACATCGCAGATTCTTGGTCCAAACAAGGATTGTTTTCTCATTTTGAATAGGAACTTTTTCATTGCCTGTGCAAATTTGCATGTGTTGCAGGTATCATCTGAAAGATGTCATTATTGGAAAAATATATTTTCTTCTCGTGAGGATCAAGATAAAAAACATGGATCTTGAGATCAGGCGTCGAGAATCAACGGGCTCTGGGCAAAATACCCATGTCGAGACAGAAACCCTCGCTAAATTTGAACTTATGGATGGTGCTCCCGTCAGAGGTATAGCTACCAAACCTTGGGGTTTTGTATTTCACTACCAAATGTCTATGCTCTTATGTCATGTTGTATGAAATGTTGTCATTTTTTAGGAAGGTGTCTTTTTTGTGTCATCTTTGGATCCTATAGACCTGTTGCTTATGATGAGCACTTGATGCAATGGCTCATAAGCATGTATTTGCTTGTACAGGTGAATCTATACCCATTAGATTGTTTCTTAGTCCTTATGAATTGACGCCAACCTACCGGAATGTCAACAACAAGTTTAGCGTGAAGTACTACTTGAACCTTGTTCTTGTTGACGAAGAAGATCGACGGTATTTTAAGCAGCAGGAAATCACAATATTTAGGTTACAAGAGACATCGTCATGATCCAAGAAAATCAACACAGAATTGGTCTATTGAAAGTGGAAATTGACTGCCTTGTGACATCTTGTAAGGCCTTTGAAGTTTAGGATTCAATAGTGGGACAGACAACTTTTGGCTTGTAAAGGGCAACTGCTGATTGTTATACCAGCTCTATCACGGCTTTGTTTTTGGTGTTGTTGCTGCGGTTGCCTGCAGGGATGAAGAGAATGACTGGGTGGCTTTTATTATGGATGATCTACCAGTTAGTGTCGTAAATAATATTCTGGTACAGCATGAGGTTCCTTGGTGCTTTCGCAGAAACCGCATATACTCCATGGCGTTTAGACTTTATTTGCAGAAAATATCACACTTAGTGCATTGACATGTGTTGATTGGTCATTATCTTTTTCTGGTCCTTGATGTACTCTGCAGTCTTCTTGTTTTAACATTGCTTCTTGCCCGTATATATTTTATATTACTGGATCATTATTTTTGCTTGGCTTTCGTTGGAGTTGATGGCTTGATACTGATGTTATGTTCTTCCTGGCTAATGAAATTTATTGTAGATATGAACTACTGGAGAATGGCGGATATATTTACCAATTAGACTCTGGGAATTAAATGTCCGGCAATTTTGGACAGGCGCAAATCCGCATATGTTACGGATTCACCTTGCCTAGTCTATAGTGCCTGAAACTTTAGCGTCTTTTATACCTCTTTTTTTCGATAATGATTTTGATCCTTTTGAGCTGATGAAGGGTCTCTGGTCTCTTAATTCGTCTTTGGCCATAGGGCGGATGAAACTTTTTCTTTTTGCCGAAGATAAATTGGAGATGCTCTGAGCTGCGTGGTAATAAATGAGGAAATTTTGGCCATCTCACACAAAAGAAAATTTCGTAATCGATGCATTTTTCAACTCCTGCTTCATTCATTTTGCCACACGTATAGAATGGATTCAAAGAAGCGCGAATTCTTCTACTTCTATGCATTTTGGGACAGATCGAAAGAAAAAATCGCTGTTCTGATTGGAGATGCATTCTTGTAGTCTAACTCCTGCAAGATATCAATGATCAAGCTGTCTGGTTTACATGGTCATCAAAGTACTCATCGTATGACTGGCGACAGGCGACATTGACCGCCATATCCCATGTGATTTTCCTAAATGAGAATGATCAAAAAAGCGACGATATGATGCTCGAGTTTTCACTCTTCAGAAGCTGCCGGCAGTCCCTCCTTGAACCATGTATACAAGCCCCCTTCTAAATGGAAGACATTGGTGTAGCCGTTGAGCACCAGCAGGTATGCAGCAATAAGTGATCTGCAGGAAAGAGCTTGATGAGTAACTATCGAACGATCTCCATATTAGAGGATTAAATCATGATTACCTTGATTGTTGTCCTTCGGGAAGATTTTGAGATGGCTTCATCGTGCCACCGGCTGAGCAAGCCACGATTATCTTGGCATCTTTACTGATTTTCGATTCCACAGCTGTGGCAAAGAGGAGGTTAAGAAGATCAGTCTCACATCTTTCGCAACACGGAACACCGTCGAAAGCAAGATAGTGCGACAAGGCTATACTCGTTATGAAGTCTGGGTTCTCCTCTGTGCCCGCAAAGATGCCGAAAAAGGCGAATGCAGCTCGCCTCGCAATGTCCCATGCCGTCCATTCCTTGATGAGCCTATATATTTGCACATTTATTGCCCCCGGCGGATGAGCCTACCGTATAAAAACGAGCACACAATTTCCTTAATTCAGCATGCCCGATGGATCCAATTCGTGGTCGTGCAAAAATTAAAGATAATAGATAGCAAATCGACTAGCTAACCTCCTTGTATTCTGCTTCAGGTCGTACATCAAGAATTACGAACTTATTTTCCTGCTGAAGGCGCAGTGCTTCCTTCACATCCACACTCCTTACCTGGGAACAAGATATTCAGCTTAATTCAAAAGCTAATTCATGTTCCTGATCAAGGATCACTGAGCAAATCCAACCCTTTTCAATGTTTAGTAAGTTAAGCCCTTTGTCATGTTTTACTTCATTTGGCATCTCTCCCAACGTTTATAGGCAACAGAAATGTCTCTCTCTGGCCGTAGGAGACAATTAGGATTGACAGCATGTCTATTTAAGTTCGTCTAAGTCATTTGGACGTTCAAACAGACATGAGAATTCCTGTCAGATGGAGTGTCCTATCTGTCCCAGGGACAGACTGTTCTCCTTTTGCACACATGAATGAACATGTCTATATATGCGAGAGAGAGAAAGAGAGAGAGAGAGAGAGAGAGAGAGAGAGAGAGAGAGAGAGAGAGACCCTTTTCTGGAGCAGCAATTCCCTCTTCACCTTCCATTCTTCTTCAGCTAATCCCTCAAGATAAATTAGAGAAAAATCAGTTCGTGTTGGTGAAGTTAACTGGCCAGGAGTTCAAGATACTCCTGAGACATATTCACTTCTCACTTAATTCCGCGAATATGAACATTACCAATGAATTGGGCGGCCAACTAGCCACGGTATGAGTACCTGGTGACTTTGCAGGCTTTGTTGCTGCACTCATGACTTTCAGCGCGCCTGGAACGGATCGTGTTGACAAGCTCCTGTGCGAATGCCCGAACGATCCGAGTGCGGCGCGGCAGGGGGCATGGTCGTGAGCGGCCCTCGGAGTGAAAACGAGAGGCGAGGACTGGAAATTGGAGTGCAAAGAAGATGAAGATGCCGGATGGGGCGTGACCGAAGTTAGACCTGCCATTTTCTTCTTCCTTCTCTCTTATCCCCAGAGCTTCAATCAGCAAATGCGGCACTTGAAAATTGTTATGTTAATCAAGACTGGTCTTTTGATAGTATGACAAGGAAATTTGGCAACAAGACTCTGTATTTTCTTGGTGAGTTCTTTCGGTATGTTTTCTGGGGATATTTCTGCACACTAGACGGTCTAAGGACGATGGGGCCACTTGAACTGGAGATTGTGGATATTTATCTTGCTCAGAATCTGAACTTGTGGTGGACATTCCAAGTTGCCCTTGTTGATGTGGCTTTGCTATTCTAGCCTCATCCATCTGATGCTTTCCTTTCTCCCGCGGGCCCTCCCATTGAGAATGACGGAGGCTCGAGAAGTAATAACACGAGGCGATACATGTTGAGATACATTTGAATTGTGGAAAATAATAAATCTCGCGTGACTTCTACCGAATCCAATAGTTTGAAGCAAGTTTGCCTTGAACTTTTAAGTATGCCGTTATGAGGCAATGATCAATTTTTTTTTCTTTTTTTGTCGGCTCTACTTTACTTTTATTTCAATTCTCATACTTATACTTTTGCTCTACTTCTATGTAGGGCGTGAGGGTCGAAATCAATACCTGAAACTAAATCGCCCCCACTTTAATTCCCCGAAAATGTGTGAATTCAAACCTTCCACATTTCCTTTTTTCATGTGGCATTTTTCATGTGGGAAGAGTGCCCACTTACCATGATCAGATTGACAAAGCATGGAAATGGGCAACGAGAACCAGAAGGGCATAAATCATTTTTCGATGGCAAAAGCTGTTGTCTACTTCGTTACAATGGGCTAAATCTGAAGGCCAAAATCACAAAACTTCCCTTCCCGAGTCTTAGGAACTTGTGAAGAACAGGGCCCTAATGCAAGATTGAATAAAGCATTATGCAAATTAAATAAGAAAATATCCAAGAGTCCCAATTCCTAACTTAATTGTTAATCTTTCCTCGTTATTTATGTAGGGGTAATTTAAGAAAAAGCGAGAAGAGAGATAAAAAAAAATGCCTTAATTTAAAGATAAATCAAGGGAGAAAATTATCTAAGAAGTCCTAAACTTATTATACGGTGGTCGATTCAATATTTTTTTTTTTGGTCATAAGCTAAAGCATTTCATTAAGTAATCAAAGATGAGAAGCCCGGTAAAGGAGCATCATTACATAAAGGTCCCATAAAATTTGTGGAGGTGATGAAACCCAATTCAGAAATAAATAGTTGTTCTTGTAGGCTTTAGCTACCCAGTCTACAACACAATTGGCCTCTCTAGAGCAATGGGCTATCTTAACGTTGGAAAATGCCTGCATTTTTTCCTTACATTTGTTGACAATAGGTTGAACTTCCCAACTTAACTGCTGAGAACTGGTCATTGCTTTAACAAGTTGCGAACTGTCTGACTCAAAGAGAAGTACTTCGTGTCTTTTAGGGTAGAAAAAGTTGAGGGCTTTCCAAAGTGCTAGGGTTTCGGCCATTAAGGGGGAGGAGGCTCTGATTGCTTTGGCCTCTCCGCCCACCATCCTCCCCTCCGAATCACGGCATATGCAGGCTATAGAGTTCTCCACCGAACCAGGTAAGAATGTTCCGTCTATGTTTATCTTCAAGGCTCCTTCTTTCGGTGGAATCCATGTCTGAGATGGTTTTTTTGCTCGAGTTGCAGATCTGGTTTTTGTATGAGCATCTTCTCGGATTTCAGATCTTCTTGCTCTGCCCCCTGCACCAGCGCATCCTTCCATTTCCAGCACTCTATAGTTCTGTCTCGGCTCATCTCTCGGGCTAGGGCGCCGCTCTCCATGTTTCTCACTTGCTTTTCTTCTAGATCGACCATCTTTTTCGGCTTCCTCTAGTCGGGTTCGTGTTTGTTGGTCGCCGTTCGGCCCACTGTTCGTTAATTCGTCTGCTTCGTTCTCTGCTTCAATAATGCGATGGTTATCATTTCCGAGTTGAGAGGGGTCGATTTCTTGAGATTCAGAGCCGTCAACTTCGAGGGTCCTCCAACATGTAGCTTCTCGGGTTTCAGATCTGTGAAGGGATCGCTCGTTCTCTTTGGCGTTCTCCCGTCGGGTTCGGGTTCGTAGCTTGCCGTTCTGTCTCCTGGTCGTTGATTCCCTTGCTTCGCACCTGGTTTCACCGGTAAGTCGAGGGTTAGAGGTGCTGGGCCAAGAGTACTTGTCTCGCCGTCGTGCTCTGCTGCCTTCCACTCCTGTTCCTGACTTTGATCTCATGTTTCCTCTCCACTCATCTCCCCTGTTTCGCAAACCATCCTCTGTGTTGTGTTCTTGCATACGAGTCATAGGTTGTTGCTCCTCACCCGATTCTCTATTCCCGTCTCTGCTCTGCATTAGTCTCACTAATTTCTGTGCTAATTTCTCTATTTTCAGGTTCGGCTTCTCCATCATCTCTGGATCCATCCTTCCTTGGATTCCACCTATGATAGCTTTTAAGGACCGCTTGTGCTGCATCGATGATAGCCGACGCCTTTGGTTTTCTACCCCGAAAGACTGCCTGATTTCAAGCCTTCCACATATTCCACAACGTTACAGCCACCATGTGCAGGTTTGGAGGGTTTGTTGTCTTTTTTTTGAGTTGACAAAACCATTCTTCTATCCTTGTCAAGCCCTGGCGTGAAATTTTAATGTTCAGCTCAGTGTCCCAAATTTGTCTTGTCCACGGAAACAGCAAGAATAAATGTTCAACTGTTTCCCTCTCAAAGTTGCATAATGGGCATATAGGGTCAGGTAATATTTTCCTTCCAAATAGGTTATCTTTTGTTGGGAGAGCATTGTTGCATAAATTCCACATAAAAATCTTTATCTTGGGTGAGGTGTGCAAATTCCAAATGTCTTTCCAGAGTGAGGGGGGAGGTTGAAAAGAAGTTGTAGCCTGATTCTCCTGAACTTGTGCTTTGTCCTCCTTGATGTAGTTATACGCACTTTTCACTATATACTTGCTTGCCTGCGTGCCAGTCCATACAAGTTGATCTATTTCTGTTTGGGGCTTAATAGGAATAGTCAGAATTTCTTCAGCTAACTGTTCATCAAAGTGTGTTGCTATTTTAACTTCATCCCATCTCCCTTGCTCTTTGTCTATGATTTCTGAGACTAAAGAAGGTTCATTAACATGCATTGGACCGTCAATAATACCTCTGTGCAGCCATTTATCCTCCCTGATTTTAATCTTAGATCCATCTCCTACTTTCCACATGATTTTGGGTGCTATAGAATCTCTCCCTAGGACCAGGCTTCTCCATCCCCATGAAGGTCGAATGCCATTTACTGCATGCCAAAAATCCATGTATGGATAGTATAACCCCTTGAATAATCTGCCCCAAAGAGAAGATGGTTGTTGTACCAGTCGCCATGCCTGTTTCCCTAACATTGCTCTATTAAAAGAGAGAAGATCTCTAAAACCCATACCACCTCTATCTTTCCTGGTTTTCAATAAATCTCATCTCTTCCAATGAATGCCTTCTTTCTTTTCATTAGTTTTCCACCAAAATGAAGCAATTTTCTATTCAATAGTCTTGCAAATAGATACTAGGATTTTAAATACTGACAGGACTTCTTTTCCAGCTTTAGATAGCAGCTTCTCCTTCCAGCTTTCTAATTTTGAACTAATTCTCCCGAGGACCCATCAAACATTTGTTTTTTCGACTCTACCCAATCCGAGGGAATACCCAGATATTAAATATTAAACTTTTCAATTGTGCTAATTTAGTCACAGAATTTTTGACAATTTGTCATATTTAGTCCTAAACTTTTCAATTGGGTTGATTTAATCTTAGACATTTTGATTATTTTGCTAATGTAGTCCTTTTGGCCGATTATCCTAATATGTAGGATTGAACTGGTAAATTTTCAAAATGCTTTGAGAGTAAATTGGCAAAAGATTCATGACTAAATTGGCAAATCATCAAAATGTTGAAGACTGAATTAGTCGTCTTACCATAAATTTAGGACTTTTTGGACAATATCTCTAAATCGAGATTAACTCTAAAGATAGGATGTGGCATCACATGTGCAATGCATGTGTTTGTTATGGAGAAAAGTGGTTAAAAAGTCCTAAACCTTTTGTATTTGTGCCAATTTAGTCATAAACTTTTTTTTAGTGCCAATTTAGTCCTAAACATTTTTACTTAGTGCCGATTCAGTCATTTTCGGCCAATTTTAGCTGGGTTTTGCTGACTGAACGTTGGTTGACTGACGTGGCCTAATCAATGCTGACGTGGACAAATTTTAATAATATTTTAATATTTTTGAATTTTTTTCTTTTTCTTTTTTCTTTTTTCCCTCCGGCGACCAGCCAGAGGTAACGGCCGGTGAGGTCGACCTCGCTGGACCTCACCGGCCACCTCGCCCTCGCTACCTAGCGCGACAGTGGCTGCAAGGGTGGCCTCACGCTAGGCGGCGAGCCTCGCCTTCGCCGGATCTGGCGAGGGTCGAGCGTCACCCATGGCCGGCGAGGCTTGACCTCGCCAAATTGCGGCCTGGGCAACGCCGGCAAGGCTCGACCTCGCCAGCGCCGCCCAGGCCACGAGGGCAACCTATCACCGGGCTGGCGAGGTCGAGCCTCGCCCATGGCCGGCGAGGCTTGACCTTGCCGAATCACGGCCTGGATGGCGCCGGCGAGGGCGAGGTGGCCATCAAGGTCCGGTGAGGTTGACCTCCTCGGCCGTCGCCTCTGGCCGGTCGCCGAGGTCCGGCGACTAGCTGGAGGAGGGGAGGGAAAAAAGAAAAATTCAAAATTCAAAATTTTTAAAATATTATTAAAATTTGTCAACGTTAGCACCGATTAGGCCATGTCAACCGGCTGGCATCCAGTCAACAAAATTCAGCCAAAATTGGCCAGAAATGACTAAATCGGTACTAAGTGAAAATGTTTATGACTAAATTGGCACAAATACAAAAGGTTTAGGACTTTTTTAGCACTTTTCCTGTTTGTTATGTCCGGAGAGAAGGGAGAGAAGACGTAATATTTGGGGGGGGGGGGTTGGAGGAGGCCTTTCGAGTTCCTACGTCTTACTTGTCCTGAGCCCAAAATTAATAAAATTACTAGCCATCATCTATCGATTAACCTCTCACAATATCTGACGTAATAATAACTTAATTTCATGAAAGAATACATAGATTCTTCCTCTCATGGCAAAAATCTCTTGGCTTCAAAACACTTGAGAGGCACCAATTGGATACAATTAATTCTACTGTTAAGAAATTACAATTTAAGAACGATGATGGAGACGGACGGACGGATAGGTTGGATTGAAGGTTTTGGTGAGTTTTCAATTATAACCCAATTTTTTGGGCCTTAAAATTAAGTTTTGCCTCCATCGAAATTTCCTTATAAAAAAAAACATGGTAACTCATTATTGCAAGTAATTTGCCCTCCACAAATTGATGGATGGGGTATAGAAAAGCTTTGAAAATTTTGGCAGGTATTGCGAGCAGAAGAAATTTTATCCAAGGGTAAAATCGCATAAGGGACCCGAAAGAAAGCGAAACAAACTCATGTTCTAACTTGAGGTGCACAAAAAAAAACTAGGTTTGAGGCTGAGGAGAGACTCACAGGTCAAGATTGCTCAATTCGGAACGGTTCAAGATGAATTTAGTAGGCACGTACTTGGTACATTTAATAATTTTTCTCGATCGAGTGAGCAAGATGAGGAGAGGTCAGAAGAAAATATAAAATCTTGTTGGCAAATTTATTTCGATAACCGTAGACCTGTTAAAATGGGCCATAGACTTATTTCTTATTTCATATTTAATGGGTTGAGTTGTTATGTGGATTAGTTATATTTAGTGAATGTGTCATGAAAGGGTTTCGAATGGTAAAGCCTAAAATATTATATATGCTAAATGAGTTTACAGTTTATTTAAACCCAACTCACTCCTATGACTCTCTTTCGCACTTGCTCACCCACGTCTCTCTTCTCAATTTTCCAAGTCAGCACTTGCTGGCGTTCACATCAGACATTTCTGGCCAAAATTGGTTGGAATGACTAAATTTGAACATCGGTAAAAGGTTTACAACTGAATTGGTCAAATTAAAATGTTTGTGATTAAATTGGTATGATTGCAATTGATTTATAACTTTTTTTTCGTAATTTCTCCTCTTTTTCATGAATAGGCGTGGCCATTGAATTCGACAAGCCTCATTTTTCCAAAAGTGCTGTCTCTAAAAAGCTCTATGTCGATTGTGCCAATTTACATCCTAATCCTCAATTCCACGTAAGGCTGGCGAGATCACATCCTCAGCTTACCATATTGATCGTGCCATTTTACGTCATAATTCTTGATTCCACGTAAGGCTGGCGAGATCAGATCCTTAGCTTGCCATATCGATTGTGCCAATTTGCATCCTAATCCTCGATTCCACATAAGGCTGGCGAGATCACATCGTCAGCCATTTTTTTTTCTTCTGTTTTCTTTTTTGTGGGTGAAATATGACACTTTGTAATCTACCAAAGTCAACTCGACAAGGATTCCAGCGCAAGGGGGATGAAAACTCAGCTCTAGAAAAAAAAAATGTGGACGGATATGATTGCAATAGAGCTATCGATCATGTCGTGTATTATTTAAAAATGGTGTAAAAGCAATAAACTCATGTTTTAACTTGAGGTGCCCACATTCTACATGTGCACAAAAAAGAACTAGGTTTGAGACGCACAAAAAAGAACTAGGTTTGAGACCAAAGAGAGGCTCAAACACGTTGAGACCATTCAATTTGGAGTGGTTCAAGACAAATCTAGTAGGCACACAATTGGTATATCTAATAAGTTTTCGTGATTGAGAGAGCAAGCTTAGGAGAGGTAAGAAGAAAATATGAAATCTTGTCAACAAAATTATTTCAATATCTGTAGACCTATAAAAATTGGCCACAGACCTATTTCTTATCACATATTAAATGGGTCGAGTTGTTATGTGGATTAGTTATTTTTGGTGAATAGGTCATAAAAGAATTTGAATGTTAAAACCTTAAATATTATGTATGCTAAAGAGTTCATGGCTTATTTAGACTTAATTCTTTTCTATGACTCTCTCTCACGCTTGCTCACCTCATGCTCTCATCTCAGTTATGTCAGCTCAACGTCAACGTCAGTAATTTCTAGCCAAAATTAATTGTAATTACTATATTTGAAAATCATCAAAAGGTTTACAACTGAATTTGTCAAATTAAAATGTTTGCAATTGAATTAGTACATTACAATTGATTTAGGACTTCTTTTTTTTTTGGTCATATCTCTTCCGATTCATAAACAACGAGCCTCATTTTTCCCAAAAGTGTCGTTTCTAAGAAGCTCCATATCGATTGTGCCAGTTTACGTCCTAATCCTCAATTCCATATAGGGCTGGCGACTTCACATCATCAGCTTGCTTTTTTTTGAATGAAATATGACACTTTGTAATCCACTAAAGTCAACTCGAGATGGATTCCAGCGCAAGGAAGATGAATAGTCAGCTCAAAAAAAAAGAAAAAAAAGTGGACAGACGTGATTGCAATTGGGCTATCGATCATGCCGTGCATTTCATTTAAGAAATGGTAAAAACAAATTGCGAGTAATTACGCATCTTTATTAGGGTCACGACGCCCCTGACATCTTGTTGACTTCTTTTGTGGGAATATTCACAAATTGTTATAGTTTCTTTTCAAGCGTGAAGGATATTTTTTTTATTTTACAATATATAACCATTTCCATTGTAATTTTGGACCAACAAGGATTTTAGCACGTAATCATATAGGTATCATATACGTAGCATAGCACCACATGTAATCATCTACATATCGTAGCAATAAGTCATGGTGACTTGAGCAATATATATGAACACGCCTATTTCATTTCAATCTTTCTAGACGCTTTTACAAAAGAATTAATATAACAAAGGTCATATATGTCGCGTCCACATGATGTCTCTGAACTCCCTGCTTATCATACAAAAAACATGAAAAATATATGATCGGTTCCATCTGTAATGTCAGGTCGTCCAGGTCGTCTTCGCAATTGATGTGGCTTATGCGTAAAGTTTGTCAAAACAGAATTCTTCCATCAAAATTAAGCATCGGGTGCATCTTACAATATACACAGTTTCTCTCTCTTGGATAACAAAACTCTAACGTGCCAATTGCTGCATTTCTGTGGTGGATCTCTGCGTAAACTTTTTCGTTGTTTGTCAAGACCCTTCTTTGTCTGGCTTGCTCAAGATCGTACCATCATCTACATTTTTAAGGGAAGATCGGTGTTCAAATCTGGAAGTATGTTCATCGGACCTAGTTTTTGGACTCATTTCATGAAGTCTGGAGGGATGGAGAGAGAGAGGCATGGTTATGGACATCACGTCTTTTAGGTTTTTGATTAAGATATGATGAGAACCCTAAACTGGGGGAAGTACGGGAAATTAAATAAAAAAATATGATAAATTTAATAAATATTTATGAAATATTTTAGTAATTTCTCCTCCGTTTCATAAATAGACATGGTCATCGAATTCAACAAGCCTCATTTTTGTCAAAGTGCTGTTTCTAAAAAATTCTATGTCAATTATGTCAATTTACGTCATAACTCTCGATTGCATGTAAGGCCGGCCAGAGCACATCGTGAGCCTGTTTTTTTGTGTGTTTTCTCTTTTGTGGATGAAACGTGACACACTGTAATCCACTAAAGTCAACTCGAGAAGGATTCCAGCGCAAGGGGGATGAAAGGTCAGCTCTAGAAAAAAGAAAAGAAAAAGTGGACAGATATGATTTCAATATAGCTATCGATCATGTCGTGTATTCATTTTTAAATGGTGTAAACAAATCATGGTGATTTGAGCAATAAACTCATGTTTCAACTTGAGGTGCCCACAAGCTCCATGTGCACTAAAAAAGCTAGGTTTGAGGCCGAGGAGACACTTGAACGGATCAAGAGTGGTTAATTCGAAATGGTTCAATATGAATCTAGTAGACATGCACTTTGTACATCTAATAATTTTTCGCGATCGAGTGAGCAAGACGAGAAGAGGCCAAAAGAAAATATGAAACATTGCTAACAAAATTACTTCGATATCTATAGACCTGTCAAAATGGGGTCGTGTACCTATTTCTTAACCCCATATTTGATAAGCCATATTGTTATGTGGATTAATTTCATTCAGTAAATGGATCATAAAAGGGTGTTGAATAGTAAAGCCTGAAATATTTTGTATTTTAAATGAGTTTACAGCTTATTTAAACTCAACTCCCTTTTATGATTATCTCTCATGCTCGCTCACCTCATATTCTTATCTTAGTTTGGATATGAATTTTCTTAAATTGGATAAACTATGAAAGTATTTTCGTAATATTGGTTGAATATAGATCACTAGAATTGTATTGTGGGTCAATTTGGATCGCATCAGATCATTTTCGCCTAGACTCGGCGCACCGTTTGATAGGCTTAGAATATTTCTCACTTATATATTTTTAATATTAAAAAAATCAACAATTTGCAAAAGTTACATGTCCCAATAAGAAAGGTGGATTTTTGATGGAGCATTGGAAACCAAGTTTTACTCGAGGGCACGTTGAATTTTAGCTCCTATTTGAGTGTCCTTCGACTTATACGCAATCGATTGTGCTAAGCTTGCTTTTATATATATATATATATATATAGATGAAGAGTCAGATCCGAAAAAAAAAAAAAAAATGGACAGACATGATTGCAATGGAGCCATCGATCATGCCGTGCATTTCATTTTGGAAATGGTAAAAAAAAATTGCGACGTAATTACACATCTTTTTTAGGGTCACTACGCCCCTGACATCATGTTGACTTCTTTTGTGGGAATATTCACAAATTGTTATAGTTTCTTTTCAAGCGTGGAGGATATTTCTTCTTTTACAATATATAACCATTTCCTTTGTTATTTTAGATCAACAGGGATTTTTAAGAAGCTTCTGAAAGCACGTAATCATACACGTATCATAGCACCACATGTAATCATATATGTATCTAGCAAAAAGTCATGGTGATTTCAGCAATACATATGAACACTTCCATTTCATTTCAATCTTTCTATACGCTTTTACGAAAGAATTAATATAACAACAGACATATATGTCATGTATCACTAAACTCACTGCTTATCATATGAAAAACATGAAAAATGTATAATCGGTTCCATTTGTAATGCTAGGTCGTCTTCGCAATTGATGTGGCTTGTGCATAAAGTTCTTAACACAGACTATTCGTCAAAATATAACCCTTCCATCAAAATTGAGTATTGGGTGCATCTTACAATATACATAGTTTCTCTCTCTTGTATGACAAAACCCTAACGGGCCAATTGCTGCATTTCTGCGGTGGATCTCTATGTAAAATTTTTCGTTGTTTGTTGAGACCCTTCTTTTGTCTGGCTTTCTCAAGATTGTATCATTGTCTACATTTTTAAGGGAAGGTTGGCATTCAAATCTGGAAGTGTGTTCGTCGGACTTGGTTTTTGGACTCATTTCATGAAGTCTAGAGAGAGAGAGAGAGAGAGAGAGAGAGAGAGAGAGAGAGAGAGAGAGGGGCATGGTTATTGACATCCCGTCTTTTAGGGTTTTGATTAAGGTAAGATGAGAACCCTAAAAAGTGGAAGGACGGGAAATTAAATGAAAACATGACAAATTTAATAAATACTTCTGAAATATTTGGTAATTTCTCCTCCATTTCACAAATAGACGTGGCCATCGAATTCAACAAGCCTCTTTTTTCCAAAAATGCTGTTTCTAAAAAACTCCTCATCAATTGTGCCAATTTACGTCCTAATTCTCGATTCCATATAAGGTTGGCAAGATCACATCGTTAACTTTTCTTTTTTTTTTTTCCTTTTTTGTGGATGAAATCTGACACGTTATAATCCACTAAAGTCAACTCGAAAAGGATTCCTGCACAAGGGGGATGAAACGTCAGCTCTAGAAAAAAAAAAAAAAACAAAGTGGACAAATATCATTGCAATAGAGCTATCGATTATGTCATATATTCATTTAAAAATGGAGTAACCAAATCACGGTGATTTAAGCAGTAAAATCATGTTTTAACTTGAGGTGCCCACATTCTCCATGTGCACAAAAAAGAACTAAGTTCGAGGCCGAGGAGACACTTGAACAAGTCGAGACTGTTTAATTCAAAATGATTCAATACGAATCTAGTAGGCACGCACTCCGTATAATATTTTTTTTGCGATCGAGAGAGCAAGACAAGGAGAGGTCAAAAGAAAATATGAAACATTGTCGACAAAATTACTTTGTTATTTGTAGACCTATCAAAATGGGGCTATAGATCTATTTCTTAATCCATATTTAATGGGCTGAGCTGTTATGTGAATTAGTTTTATTTAATAAATGGGTCACAAAATGGTTTCAAATAATAAAGCCGGAAATATTTCGTGTTTAAATAAGTTCACAACATATTTAGACCCAACTCTCTTCTATGATTATCCCTCACCTCGCTCACCTCGTGCTCTTATCTTAATTTCAGTATGAATTTTCCTAAATTAGATAAACTATGGAAGTGTTTTAGCAATATAGGTTAGATATGGATAACTAGATTTGTATTATATGGAAATTGATCAAAATATGTTAGATGAATCAATTTGGATTGGATCAGATCATTTTCGCCGCGACTTGACGCGCCCATTTGATAGATCCACAATATCTTCACCTATATATTCTTAATATTGAAAAAATCGGCAATTTGCAAAAGTCATGTGTCCCAATGGGGAAGGTGGACTTTTGATGGAGCATTGGAAACCAAGTTTTATATGAGGGCACGCTGAATTCCTCTTCTTTGAGTGTCATTCGACTTATACGCAACTCGGTGCAAGAAAATCATGAGAATAGATTCCCCTATCTAATTTCTTCTTCAGATAAAAATTTAATTTGTACTATGATAATTTGGAAAAAAAATTAAAAAGACAATGTCGGAGCAAAGATGTGTGCTGAACAATGATCCTCTGTTTCAAGGGAAATTATTTAAAAAACTCTAAACCTATTGCATTAGCTCCAATTCAGTCTTAAAATTTCAAATTTGACCAATTCAATCGTAAATCTTTCGATAATTTACCAATGTAATCATTTTAACCAATTTTGAGAGGAAATCGTGAATGTGAATGCCGACTTTCCGACATAAGTTGTTTGCACCGACATAGATAATTTTTATAATATTTTTAGAAATTTTTGCATGTTTTTAATATTTTTTTAAATTTTTTTTCTTCTAAGCCTAGTCCAACCCTTGCTTGTGACTAGCAAAGGTTCGGCAGCAACCCTCGCCAGACTTGGTAGGAAAAAAATAAGGAAAAAGAAAGAAAGAAAAAAAAATAACTCAGGAATTTTTTTAAAATCTATGAAAAATTTCCATGTCAATACTAGCCATCCTACGTGTCACTGTCGACATTCATATCAGCGATTTTCAACCAAGAATGATCAAAATGATTATATTTGCAAATCATTAAAAGGTTTATCATTGAATCGACCAAATTAAAAAGTTTGCAATATACTAGAAACTTTTTTTTTGGAGTAATTTCTCTTCTGTTTCATGAATAGACGTGGCCATCAAATTCAACCAGCATCATTTTTTCCAGAAGTGTTGTTTCTAAGAAGCTCCGCATCGATTGTGCCAATTTACGTCCTAATATGCTGGATTCCATGTAAGGCTGGCGATATCACATCACCAGCTTGTTTTTTTTTTTTTTTTTTTTTCCGATTAAATATGAAACTTTGCCATCCACCAAAGTCAACTTGAGAAGGATCCCAGCGCAAGGGGGATGAAAAGTCAGCTCTAGGAAAAAAAAAAAAAGTGGACAGACATGATTGCAATAGAGCTATCGATCATGTCATATATTCATTTAAAAATGGCGTAAACAAATCATGGTGATTTGAGCAATAAACTCAGGTTTTAACTTGAGGTGCCCACATTCTATATGTGCACAAAAAAGAACTAGGTTTGAGGCCGAGGAGAGTCTCGAACGGGTCAAGACTGTTCAATTCGAAATGGCTCAAGACGAATCTAGTAGGTATGCACTTGGTACATCTAACAATTTTTCGCAATCAAGAGAGAAAGACTAGGAGAGGCCCAGAGAAAATATGAAACCGTGTCAACAAAGTTACTTTGATATCCGTAGACCTATCAAAATGGGTCATAAACTTATTTCTTAACCCATATTTGATGAGCCAAGTTGTTCTATGGATTAATTATATTCAATAAATGAACATAAAAGGATTTCGAATGGTAAAACCTAAAATATTACGTGTGTTAAATGAGTTCATTATTTATTTAAACCCAACTCCCTTCTATGATTCTCTCTCACGCTCGCTCGCCCCATGTTCTGATCTCAGTTTGGGTATGAGTTTTCTTAAATTAGATTAACTATGAAAGTGTTTTAGCAAGATGGGTTGAATACGGATCACTGGATATGTATTATATGAAAACCGGTCAAAACGTGTTAAATTGGTTAACTTCAATCAAATCATTTTCGCCTTGACCTGGTGCACTCATTTGATAGGTCTAGATTTGTGTCACCTATATATTCTTAATATTAAAAAAATCGACAATCCGCAAAAGTCATGTGTCAAGGGCACACCGAATTCTATCTCCTCTGTGAGTGTCATTTGACTCATATGCTACTCGGTGCATGAATATCATGAGAATAGATTCCCCTATCTAATTTCTTCTTTAGCAAAAAAATTGATTTGTACACTGATAATTTGTAAAAAAAATCAAAAAACAATATCGGAGCAAAAATATATGTGCTGAACGATGATCCTTTGTTTCAGGGGAAATTATTTAAAAAACTTTAAATCTATTGTGCTAGTTCCAATTTAGTGTTAAAATTCTAAACATTTTAATAATTTGTCAATGTAGCCCTTCTAGCAAACTTTGAGACGAAATTACTAATGTGAATGCTAACTGTACGACGAGACGTTGCCTATATTGACATAGATAATTTTTATAATATTTTTTGAATTTTTTATATTTTTGTATTATTTTTTCTTCTAAGCCTGACCCAACCTCACTTGTGACTAGCGGGGGTCGGGCGGCAACACTTGCTAGACTTGGAAGGAAAGAAAAAAGGAAATAAAAAATAAAAATAAAACTCATAGTTTTTTTAAAATATATAAAAAAATTTCATGTCAAAGCCGGTCATTTTACGTGTCATTGCTAGTGTTCGCAACAGCAAATTCTAGTCAAAATTGATCGAAATGATTATATTGATAAATTGTCAAAAAGTTTACAATTGAATTAAATTAAAAGATTTGTCATTAAATTGGTGTGACTATAATTGATTTAGGACTTTTTTTTTAGCAATTTCTTCTCTATTTCATAAATAGACATGGTCATCGAATTCGACGAGCCTCATTTCTTCCAAAAATGCTGTTTCTAAGAAGCTCCGCATCGATTGTGCCAATTTACATCAAAATCCTCAGATCGATTCCACGTAAGGTTGGTGAGATCACATCGTTAACTTGGTTTTTTTCTTCTTTTTTTTTTGGATGAAATATGACACTTAGTAATCCACCAAAGTCAATTCGAGAAGGATTCCAGCGCAAGTGGGATGGAAAGTCAGCTCTAGAAAAATGGGATCATGCCGTGCATTTCATTTTAAAAAGTGGTATAAACAAATTGCGACGTAATTACGCGTCTTTATTAGGGTCACGACGCCTCTGACTTCTTGTTGACTTCTTTTGTGGGAATATCCATAAATTGCTTTAGTTTCTTTTCAAGCATGAAGGATGTTTTTTCTTTTACAATATATAACCATTTCCTTTGTTATTTTGCACCAACAGGGATTTTTGAGAAGCGTTTGAAAGTATGTAGTCATATACGTATCGTAGCAACATGTCATGGTGATTTGAGCAATACGTATGAGCACATTCATTTCATTTCAATCTTTCTATGCGCTTTTACGAAAGAATTAGTTATGTCAACATGACGTCATTGAACTCCCTATTTATCATACAAAAAATCATGAAAAATATACGATTGGTTCTGTCCATAACGCCAAATCAGCTTCGCAATTGATGTGGCTCATGCATAAAGTTCTCAAACAAATGAGCCGGTTAAAACGATCAGGCACATCTTACAATATATATGATTTCTCTCTCTTGTATAATAAAAAGCTAACGGGCCAATTGCTGCATTTCTGCGGTGGATCTCTACGTAAAATTTTACGTTGTTTGTCGAGACCCTTCTGCCTAGCTCAAGATCGTAGGATTATCTCCATTTTTAAGGGAAGGTCGGTGTTCAAATCTGGAAGTATGTTTGTCGGACCTGGTTTTTGGACTCATTTCATGAAGTCGAGATCGAGAGAGAGAGAGAGAGAGGGGCATGGTTATGGACATCACATCTTTTAGCTTTTGATTAAGATAAGATGATAACTCTAAAACGTGGAAGGACAGGAAATTATATCTCTGAAACAATTATCAGATTTGTACGTGTGGTTGGAATTGATTCATGTGAAGTTGGTGGAAGTAAAATTTAATCAATTCTTATCGTGATCAAATTAGGTAATGTGCCGACGAGGACGTTGTGTCTTTTGTGCAAATTTGCCTTACAATACTATGATTGCGATCTTGTAATAGAAGTGAGCCCCCCCCCCCCCCCCCCCACCCCAACTTTTCCCCCACCAATTTTCAAAAGTTAAACATTGGGGGATGCTCCAACGTGAATTTACCTAACTTGATTTGGCACAACCAATCCGATGCGAGCAGCTGCGATACGACGTGACGAAACCCATGACGTAATAGAATAGTGAAATTGCAATTCTGCTAATTGATGCAATGGTAACTAACTCTATGTCAATTGATTGATCTAATACAAATTTACTGTCACATAATCTTAAAGAAGAGTTCACGGCCATAAATATACTGATAGCTACCCTAAGTCTCAAGAGTTAGTCAATCCAAGCAAGCATGGATTACTATAATCAACCAAAAAGAAAATCTCTGGTGCAATTACGAAAACTTCAAATGCAATGGATTCAATTATATAGAGCAAAATCATATGAATTCCTCATGTTCTGGAGGTGCGTACACATATGCGTAGATAGAGAGAGAGTGGATTAATTGTCTAATGACTATTAATCTCTCCTACACATGAGTGAATCGATCAACAAAATGCACATAACCATCGGCTGATACAAACTTCGAATTTAAATAAGGACATTACCATTTTTTGAATCGGGCGAAGCACGCATGCGGGTAGAGGACGGCCATAATTGATTAGAGGAAGTTCTCTTTCAATCGGGAATGAAATAAAATACGATCCATTACACAATTATGGATCGATAATAGAAGTACCTATCAAAGAATTTATTATAATGTGGCGGTTGCGAGCTCAACCTTCCCCACAAAGGGCAAGGATATCCAGCCAAAAAAGAACTTTTACAGCGTCTTTGATGCTTTTATTTACGGCATTTCCTTTGGTAATTAGGAACACAACATATGGAAGTTCGACACGTGCAATGAAATGAGGTGGGCAGATTTCTTGACACGATCTCCTCAGGATCTGTAGACCCTCGTTAGGATTCGTCGATTAAAGGATGCTGTTCCGACCCCCGGAGCCAAAAAAGAATTTTAAGTTGTAGTTGGGATAAGATAAGGCCCTCAAGTTGAACATTTCAACCGAGGAAACAAACAAACGGGTTGGTTCCATTGATCCTGCCCTTTTGATAAAAGAAGATTCTTGTTCATCTTTCCCATTTGTAGGGTTTCCGGATTTTGCTCTTTATGGATTTTGAGATTCTTGTTCATCTTTGATTATGTTCTATATAGCACCTCTTGACTTGTCAAGAGGCCTCCTTTATGTTGTTCGAATAGATTTTATATAAATCGACCCTTGTATTTCTAGAGTTACATTTATCAATTTTGTGGACCGTATGTGTTTCGATGCTTGTATCCTTTCACATGGTATTTAATGGCATCACTTGTGTTTCTTGCATTGAATGTATACTAAACTCGGGACGAGCTTTGTATTATCTTTTCCTAAGGACAGCTTGAAAAGAAAATTCAATGTTCAAGTAGAGTCCAAAGTTTTCAGAATGCGTGTTAGATTTTCTATGGGGAAAAAAAAAGAAAAAATGGGCCAATCAAGATGCTCTGGCGTCACGGGTGGCAATATTGGGATGATGCCTGGAGATTTAGGAATAAAATTCGTGGGATGATGCCAAGCCGAATACTCTAATGTTTATTCGATTATTATCTTAGCTGTTAATTAAGGTTATATTATTAATTAAGGTGCTGGGTACAGACTACCAGCTACTGTTTATTGCTGCCTGGATCTATTTATATACACATACATGTACATATTTACTAAGACCATAGTTTTACGTGCAAACACGATAGTGACGAGACGTATAAACTCCATTAGATGCGCCGTCAAGTCAATAACATAATACTTTGAAGAAATTGATTATATTACATATAAATTTAACAATCTATTAGACCAAATCTTCACATATATATCTTTGATTGATGTATCCCGAGTCCATCTATATATCTTTTGGAATGATAATAATTCATGAGTTATGGCACATAGTATGGCAAAATTGTTTGCAAAGTCCTAAACCTATTGCACGGCAGTCAATTCAATCATAAGTCTTTCAATTGTGTTAATTTAATCTTAAACTTATTGTACAACGGTCAATTCAATTATAAGCTTTTCAATTGTGACAAATTAGTTATAAACCTTTTAACGATTTGTCAATTTAGTTATTTTGGCATGAAATTCTTGACGTGGCGATCTAACCAATGCTGAATATTCAAGAAAATTACCAACAAAGTCAATTTTGCCAATCCGGTTCTAAACTTTTTTTGGATCATGTGAGTCTTAAACTTTTTTGCATTTATGTCAATTCAATCCACCTAGCCAAATTTTGTTGGTCGGCGCTGACATGGCACAATTGATGCTAACGTGGCATGCCAAATTTCGATGTAAACAATTTTTAATAATATTTTAATATTTTTAAAAATTTTAATTGTTTTTTTATTTTCTTTCTCTTCGTTCTTTTTTTGTCTTTTCCTTCTTCCTCTAGCCGGGGCAACCAGCCAAAGACAAGCCCTCGTTAGATCCAACGAGGGCAAGCCTCACCAGAGGTGGTGATTACTCCAAGAACTGGCCAAAGGAAGAAGGAAGAGGAAAAAAATAAATATAAATAAATAAACAAATTTTTTTAAAAACATTAAACTATTATTAAAAATTGTCAATGTCGACACCACTCGTGTCATGTCAATATCGACCATACCACGTTAGTGCTGATCAACTAAATTTGGCTAGATGGACTAAATTAACACAAATGCAAAATATTTTTTTTTTTGGTAAGGTCAAATGCAAAATATTCATAACTCATTTAGCCAAAAAAAAAAAATTATGACCAAATTTACACGATTATAATAGGTTTCGGACTTTTTTGGTAATTTTCTCTCGATTGTTCTATATGGCACAGTTGGTACTGACATGAACAATTTTTGCAATTTTTTTTTTTAAATTTCTAAACTTTCTTCTCCTTCTTTTTTCATTTTCTTTTTTCCCTTTATCCCTATGTCAATCGCCTTCACTAGCCTAGGCATAGGTATCCTTCTCTAGAGGCTGGCGATGGCTAGGTGAGGGCAACCCTAAATTTAGGAAATTTGTCAATGATCTTGTTGTCGAGATTTTGGGGGGGAGTGTCATCCAAACCTCAATTGCGAGATTTGACGATGCTGCACTATCGAGCGAGGGAGGGAGGGAGGGAGGGAGGGAGGGAGGAACCTATTGAATTTTGTAGAGAGTGACATAGCCAAGGGGAAAGATGGAGCCGAACATGACAATGATAATAGAATTTGGTGATGGTAGCAACGACCACTCCAGTGGAGGAGGTATGGTGATCTAAGTAAACCGATTGACACACGACATGCGATGTAACACAACATGATATGCCAACACTTCGTTTTTTTTTTTTTAAAAAGAATTTCGACACGTTGGGACCTGTTATATACCAAAAATATATTTTTTATATAGGCATGATAAGTTATCATTTTTATGATTATTTTAATCAAATTAATTTGATTAAAATTCACAAATAAATAAATAAATAATAATGAAAGAGCCTATAATGAATTTACACTAAAAACATTAATCCATCATTTATTAATGTCATTCATTGTTTCGATTTGACAAATTTAACTCAATTCTAAATAATCCATATAACTTAGAGGAAAAAAAAACAAATAATCCACATTCTGGGATTCACATGTCGAAGAGAAGAGAAAAAAAATAAATTTGGGAGGTGAATTGTGCGTCACGAGAAGTGAGAGTCAAAAGAAAAAGAAGATTAAGTTTTTTTTCTTTCCACTATTATTATTATTTTTATATTTTATTTTTTTACACATTTACATGTTTTTGTCAAATACATATTTACTTTTTGACCCATTATTTATTGAAAATTTTTAAAATTGATCCCGTACAAGTTAAATCACATGTCAGAATTTCCAAACTTACATGTCAGAATTTCAAACTTGCATATCAAAGAGTGTCGGAAGAGTTGACTAGGTGTCAGAAAATCCAACACCTGTTTACCAAATATCAAAGAGTGCAGTTGACACAATACAAAAGTTCTCAAAAAGTGTCAGTACTACTTAGATGGTGACTACTCAAAAACATAGGAAATGAGAGAGGTAGAGCAAGTTAGGTTTGGTCAAAAGGTGGATTGCTATGTGTCAATCTATTGACAAAGGACTTGCACAAATACTACGTAACTAGCCTCACGCAATTCACTCAAAACTTTAGTAAGGAACACTTTCCATCCGTGTTATCGTAACTTAATGCAACATTCCGAAATAACATTGCCTAAAACCATCAAACTGAACAAAATAGAGGATGAACCATTTGGGAGATTTGAATTCGGGACATGTAATTACGTACCACTAGACTGCATATAATCTTTTTTGTCAAATCTTGCTACTTATAATATATTATATTTGAATCTTGTTCAAAATAATTCTATTGTATTTCCGTCTTTTCATTTATTGGAGCTAATATACTTTTTGCAACTTGGAAAGAAAATCTATAGAAATTACGTTTGGGAAAAAAAAAAAAAAGTTGCCTAAAATCATATCAAAGATGAGCCTTTACGACTAGTATAATTGGAAAATTTTCCAAAATAACACATATTATAAATATTGTTTAAATTGATAGCAGTTGCAACTTGTATAAGCAAATGATACCTAGGCTCCATTTGTTTCATAAATAATAAATGATTTGAAAAACATTTTCCTAAATATGATCACTTGCATTGCTTACAAAAATCAATGAACGAAATACTTTCTCCCAATACACCCCCACATTAGTGCTTTAAAAAGATATGATATTTTGCTCTTTTAAGTGAAATCTTGTTAACCACTAAGGTTGCCTCGGTGATCACCCTTCCCACATGAAAATGAGGAGGTGAGGAGTTTGATTTTCCACATTCTCAAGGGATTGGATTTGGAAGTGGGGACATTTAGTTTCAAGTGTAGGGTTGCAAAAAAGTATGGTAAAAGTTTGAAAATGAGTTGAGAATTAGAATAGAATAGACAAAAAAATAAGTGAAATTTTGTTATTTCTATAGATATACCTTGGATTTATCAATGCAAATGGATCTTCAAATTGGCAACATAGGGGAATTCCTCATGAAGTAGTGTTGATTGTGAGTAATTACGCTAGTCATTCTAATTAAGCAGGCTACAAAAACGACTTTAAGCAACTATATAATTGCAAAAATAATAAAATTATTTAGATAGAAATTATTTTTGGTAATAAAAACGTGTTTATTTTAAGCAGTAAATTTTATTATTTTTGCAATTATATAGTTGCTTAAAGTCGTTTTTGTAGCTTGCTTAATTAGAATGACTAGCGTACTCACAATCAACACTACTTCAAGAGGAATTCCCCTATGTTGCCAATTTGAAGATCCATTTGCATTGATAAATCCAAGGTATATCTATAGAAATAACAAAATTTCACTTCTTTTTTTGTCTATTTTATTCTAATTCTCAACTCATTTTCAAACTTTTACCATACTTTTTTGCAACCCTACACTTGAAACTAAATGTCCCCACTTCCACATCCAATCCCTTGAGAATGTGGAAAATCGAACTCCTCACCTCCTCATTTTCATGTGGGAAGGGTGATCACCGAGACAACCTTAGTGGTTAACAAGATTTCACTTAAAAGAGCAAAATATCATATCTTTTTAAAGCACTAATGTGGGGGTGTATTTGGAGAAAGTATCGTTCTTCTACCAAATAGTTTTATCTTTCCTGAAAATGTTGCGATTCCTTTTTTCTCCAACATAGGGTTTTATCTTATTTACTTTTCCTTTTTCTTTTAGGCTACGTTTGCTCGTCCAGATTTCTAATCGAGATAAGACTAGATAGTATATGATATAAAATCTAGGGGTTTTTAATATATCATATCCACTGTTTGGTAATTATAGTAATAAAGTCAGATATATTTACATTATATCATGTACATTATTTGGTATAAACGACACATTAGAAAAAATGAACCAAAAATTTTATAAACGGAGATGGAAAAATATATCACGATACTCTTGCTTACTTTATTTTATCTTCCCCTCTTTTATTAATTAATTTCTTTTTTATTTTTTCCCCTCCCATCATTCTCTAATAAAATTTTAGTAAATAGTAGACTATACTAATATAATCAAAATACTAAAATATGTAAAATATATAAAATATATATTTATATTTATATATTGAAATTATTTTATAAAAAATAATTAAATTTGAATATATAAAAATAAAAATAAGATTAAATTAAAATAATTATATTATTATTATTTTGTTATTTTGAATTTCTTATATTAGAATTCCAATATTCTTTATATTGAGATATAATTTTAATTTTGTTAATTTAAAAATAAAATTCCTTCGAGAGAAATAACTATCTCTCCCATCACTCTTACTCACTTTATTCTATTTGCTTTTTATTTTATTTTCCTCTCTTTTATTAATTAATTAATTTTTTATTTTTTTCCCTTCCCACCGTTCTCTAATAAAATTTTATTGAATAGTAAATTGTACTAATATACGTAAAATACTAAAATATAAAAAATTTATATAAATTTATATATTGAAATTATTTTATAAAATATAATTAAATTCGAATATATAAATAAAAATAAGATTAAATTAATGTAGCTATTTTTTTTTCATTCTAAATTTCTTATATTAGAATTCAAATATTATTTATATTAAGATATAATTCCAATTTTGTTAATTTAAAAAATCTGTCATTCGATAAAAATAACTTTCCTATTATGAATGCTAGAAATCCTATTCACATTTATCCCACCTCTCCCATGGGATAATTTTACCATATCTATATCCCTCTTATATCCCCCTTTATCCTGTCTTGAGCAAGCACCAAATACAGGATATGATAAATTTTATCATATCTCGAATTTTATCCTGACTGCCAAACCCAGCCTTATTGTATTATAAATCTAATTGAAGATTGTATTTTGTAATTTTTCAACTTATCTTTTAAGAATCCAATTGTACTTTTGCTCTTTTATATTTTCAAAACAATTTATTGATGTATCTTTCATGTGTTTGTATTGATTTTTTATTTAGTTTTATTTTGTTGGAATCCTTTTAAATCCAGCTTTAAACAATTCATTTATTTTCTGCATGTATTTATTATATAAAAATCAAATTGA
Organism: Eucalyptus guilfoylei; assembly: GCA_016097605.1. Taxonomy (NCBI): domain Eukaryota; kingdom Viridiplantae; phylum Streptophyta; class Magnoliopsida; order Myrtales; family Myrtaceae; genus Eucalyptus; species Eucalyptus guilfoylei. Next base: position 6,788,431 of record CM027870.1, on the reverse strand, counting down.
GGATGAGATATTTGAATACTATGATAAATGATACAAACAATACCGGTAATCTCTATCTTATGTTTTCTTGATTGAATTGCTGATAAACCATTGAGTTCCTTATGAGTAGAAAAACTATCAATCTCCTCTAAAAGATTAGTTCATCTTTTAAATGGGTTCATAGGAAATTTTTTATGTGAGTATATATTTTCAAATTTAACTTACCTAGTGGTCCGCTTCAAAATTAACTTCACCTATAGTCATTTTGTAAATTAATTTAATTTACTTAATCAACACATATGTAACTTATCTTACTTTACTATTGTCTAACACAATATGAATATAAATAGTTACCATGATTATTGAATGTTTTGAATAATTAAAATTTTGCATATTCTAATAGACAAAGTTAAAACTTCAATATGGTTTATTAGTTCACTATCTAATATAAGAACACAACAAGAGAATTCATGCGATTATCCTACCATCTTATGATATAAACATCTTACCAAAAACACTTTTTTAAAACAAAAATAACAATGCCAATATAATCTATATTAGCTAAAAAGGTGTTCCATATAGAAAATTTAGCTTTTCTCTGCGATCCCTTCTAGTACTTTTTTTTTCATAACGTGATTGGTTCGGTTGGATAACTCTGTGTATATTATACGCGTTATCTTTCTCAACTTTGTCATACATATCAATTATCTGGCACATTCAAATCCGTACTGTTTCACGTGCGTCGGCAATTAAAAAAAAAACTCCCCCGATGCAGTGCATTTGCCTAATGCTTCTTTAAAAAAATCGAGAAGATAAACAGTAAAAGGGTTCAATGTAGTGGAATTCCTAAAATCCCGATACCATGCTTAGAAAAGCTCCATCCTGTATTATATACGTTAGCTGCAATGATGGCCACGTCCTCTCTCGTGCTCTTTTTGCTTACGAAACCCTGTGCTTCATCTTCTCTCCGCACACGCATATATAGAAAGAGGAGAGGATGCTCCAAGCTCTCCATCCATGGAGGAAACCCTAACAAGTTTGGAAAAAACCAGGAGAAAAAAGAAGAAGAAGGAAAGCTGGAGAAGTAGACACGCGTGGTACTGATCCGGCTCATCTGTCGATTCCTCGGTGGTCGTTGTCCGTGGCCGTCTTTCCAGCGGTTGAAGGCGAGCCGAATCAATATCACTCTTGTATGCTTCTCCTCCGCGCCACCCTCGAAGCCCTAACATGTCTGGAGCTTCTTGTATGCTTCTCCTCTGCGCCCCTAACATGTCTGGAGCTTCTTGTATGCTTCTCCTCTGCGCTCCTAACATGTCTGGAGCTTCTTGTATGCTTCTCCTCTGCGCCACCTTCGAAGCCCTAACATGTCTGGAGCTTCTATTAGAAGAAAAGCTGGAGAAGTCGGACACGGCAGGGTACTGATCCAGCTCATCTGTCACTTTCTCGGTCACCGTCCAGGGCATCTTTTTTGCCGCCCCACCGCCCTCCGTGGAAGCAGAATGCCGCCGGCAATCACCCGAGATAAGTTCTCACTGGATGCATATGCTTCTTTCACTACATATCAATTCATTCACGTTATGTTACTGTGAGCTGTGAATTGGATCCAGTGTTACTGTGTTTTCCCGTTTCCCTTCCTGCTGTTTCGGCAGCATCTGCTTGTGGCTGTATGAATTAGGGCTTGATGATGCCGATGCATTTTACTCTCTACACATCTACAAGTTTTCATCAGAAACTGAGATTAAATTTCGTCTATAAGATGAACAGCTTATTAAAGCATCTTTCTTCAGAGATTCTTCCCAAACTCCTTCTGTGGGCTGTTGGAAATTAGAGAGAAAATGTGTATTTAATTGAGCAAATTAATAGCCAGCCGGCAGATATATATTTTTATATTTATATATGTATGTATGTATGTTTAAAAAAAGAAGAAGTAAATGTGGTACAGGGATGTCTAATGTTTTCAAATGACTATTTTTATATCATCGTATCTTTTGTTGGAGTTTCTATTTATTTATCAATCTCATGCGCGTGTTGACTATGAGCAGATGGAGTTCTCCGCTTCTTTTTCTTTCGTTTAGCATAAAATCTCGAATCAACTACTTATTTAGATGTATACATAGATTGTCTAAGTATATCAGACAAGAAACTATTTTGCTCCTTGATATGTGATGTTATTACTTAATCGTGACATAACTTTATTTTTTTAATGTACCAGCCCGATTGTGACCCGCTTCCATAACTTTTTGTTAAGATCCGGTCGAGAATATTTCAGGTGCGAATGTTATGGGGTTTATTTGGACCGCTTAACATAAGTCTTTCTCTTAGGTTTTTCCTTCGAAGTCATTGGATATAGTTTTCTTGATGAGTGGTTAGCTTCGTAGACTTTGACGTGGGAAAAGTGCACCACCAGTCCCAACCTTTATGTATTAAATATAATGGATTCATAACTTATCGTTTTATTCAATTAAGTCCCACACCCGCTAATATTTCGATTGATTCAATTCATTCCTCAACCCGTATTGAAATTGTAAATTAGTTCTAAAACTTATATTGAAAAGTTTTGAGTCGGAGATGACACCTGAGCAACTTTTAAGTGACGCGTAGACAATTTTAGTCACCGTCCCTTGATTTTTTAGGTACCGCCCCAGACCGAAAGTGGATTTGATTCAACGACCAACGGGAGTCCGGCACGCTGTTTTAGGTTATGAGTAAGTACAGTGAAATCATTCTTTAACCTATCTTTGCACTTGTTCAACACGACAGCGGCTCTTCCCAAATCCGAAAGGCAGAAACGGAGGGGGCTCAGGCCCACACTCATCAATCTCTCTCGGGCCCAATAAAATGGGCCGGGCCGGGCCGGCACTCAGGGCCCGAGGAGAACCGGATCCCGCTTCCTCCGGCCCACGGGCCCGGGCGCGCGTGGCGTTCCCTCGCCTAACGCGGCGCGTGGGGCCCCGCCAGGCCCACTCCATTTCCCGGATCGGCAATCGCGTCAACTTAAAAAAATTGCAGAAATTCCTCCACTGACTGACAAGCGGATTCTGTGTCTTTCTCTATAGCGGAGCAAGCAACAATGCTCCTCGTTTCTTCGTCGTTCTGCACGGGTCAGTCCTCTCTCTCTCTCTCTCTCTCTCTCTCTCTCTCTAGCTTGCTTGCGGCATATCTCGGTGCCGAGGATATTCATCGGTTTGTTCCGAACGCCTTTATTCGCGCGCGATTCCGATCCTCCCTGCGATTCGTGCTTCTCCGCGAAGCAATCGGGCGTCGTTGTGAAGCCCAAGCAACGAATGATCTCGGTCCCCCGGATCGCCCCAATGGGCGTTCCCGCTATTAGGGTTTCGATGGGATTCGAAATCGAGCCCCGATGCTTTGCTTTCTAGCGGACTTTGGCTTTCGGTGGTGTGTGTGTGTGTGTGTGTGTGTGTGTGTGTGTGTTTTTTTTTTTAAATGTTTTTTGTCTGGGCTCTTGGATGGGTTGGTGATGATGGTCGCGTACCCGTCTCGTTTTGATGGGTGTTTTTTGTTTTTTAATATAAATTCCGTCTCCGTCGATCCCCAATATAATAATACGAATCTTCGCTCGAGCATAAATCCGCTTCGGCAGAAACTTGCACGCTAAAGCCACGCCCTGTTCGTGTTCATCGTTTTGCTGCTCAGGTTGTCGAGTCATTGCTGGGTTTTTTTGGTTTTCTCTTTTCTGGGTGGGTTTCAATGTGAGGGATTGATGTTGGGTTGGTTTTCCGAGTTGGGTTCTTGTGAATCGCATTGTTTTGTTTATTCGTTTCCTTTCCTGAGCTCGGTTCTTGTTTGTTTTTGCTCGAGCAGTTGGCTTGTTGGAGCTTCAGTAGTGGGTTTCGATGGCGGAAATCGTGGGCCCTCGGATATATAGCTGCTACAAGTGCCGTAATCATGTTGCGATGCACGACCATATCATATCTAAGACTTTCCAGGTGAGGCCTCCTTCAAATTTTCTTTTCCAAGAAAATGGAGTGCCGATCGTTTGGATTGTTGTTTTATGTGAATGGAGGTTGCAGTAGGTTCTGCAATCCGTATGTTTATGTTGCTTTTCGAATTACAAGGATTGAGACCATAGAGTCCTTTCTCACTGGTTCACTGGATGGCAATTTTGATTCAGGAGGGAGGATGGTCATTTGAATTCGAAATGCAGTCTTGAACTCAAAGGACGGTGGTTGTAAAATCTCTGCTTTAGTTCTTCGTGAAAAAAATTAAAACCTTAAAAGCAGTGAGACGAACCTTTTGTGCTAATATGTTATAATCGGTTGTGCATATGAACAATGAGTTTCAAATTCACTGATATATCCTTTGATGACTCTTTTTTCCACCTTAAGAATTATAATTAGATTGTACTCGGGTAGTTCTGGCAGATTCATGACCAACTATGTTGTTCTTCTTCTTGAATTTCTGTGACCTTGATTGGTTTGACTGCAACAAAAACTTTCAGGATGATTTTGTTTTCGTAATCATGTCCCTAGGGAAGAAATGGCCGAGCTTTTCTGTTTTCTCATGCCATGAATATTGTTGTTGGGCGCAAAGAGGATAGGCATCTCCTAACCGGTCTTCACACCGTTGCCGATATCTCTTGTGCCGACTGCCATGAGTTGTTGGGATGGAAATATGAGCGAGCTTACGAAGTTTCGCAAAAGTACAAAGAAGGGAAATTCATACTCGAGAAAGCAAAGATTGCCAAGGAAAACTGGTAGCACTCCACAACGTTTATGGGCCTGCTTTCCGCTTGTTCCGTCCTAAATTGATCTGTTCAATGTTGTTAATGTTCGTGTTGTACATAGATGCTCTCCCAATTGGAAATGTCATTGTTTCTCACTGTCAATTCCTTCCATGTGCTGTGTGGATTGTGGACACCTGTCAAAACGATCATCACCCTGCTTTTCCATGAAACTTGTTGACTGTCTCGTGTTTCTGGGAATTTCTATGGCATCAAAGGCTAGTAATTACTGTCTATATATACTGTGTGGTCTCTGTCTTGAGGGACGTCTTAGCAAGTTGTCCAGCAAAATTCTAGAGTCTGACGATGACTTATGAATGGACATAGAATGCGGAAGGTGTTGCATATCGGTTAAGATACGAATATTATTAATCACTACTCGAATACTCTTGGTTGAGGAATGGCTTATACGGTTCAGGTCGGGGATGCGATGGATGTGGTGCTTGCTGCTTTAAACTCAATTGAGCACTTACTGTTTGTGCATTTCTCTGGCTAGCTGCAACTGCCTCTGTAATTCTGATGGGCTGCGTTTCATTCTGGCTTTTAGAGTTTGAAGGAGAATGGTTTGGCTAAAAGCCTTTTACTAGAAACAATGCTCCTGCTCCTGCTCCTGCTCCTGCTCCTGCTCCTGCTCTTCCTCGTTAATGTTCATCCTGAATGATATCGTTGGAGGAGCCTGGTACTTTTCTTAAGCAAAAGGATCAAACTGTGCATAAAAAGATTGTGCAAAATCACACGTGAATGTTTGCACCTTTGACAAAATTATCCATGGTTGCTCGAACTTAAGGTCATGGCGTCTATGTTCGCTCGAGCTTGCAGCCCCCATGGTTGCTAAAGTCTGAACTCACGACCATGACCATCAGATCCAAGTTGGACGGTAGTGAGCGGTGCTGTCGACATCGGCGAGGTGGTTAAGGTTGAAGGGCAGGCAAGGCGAAGGCCGATGGTGAGAAGGGTTTAGATTTAGGTGATTTGAGGTTAGGGTTCTGTTTATTTTTTTAATTTTTGTGTTGATGATTCGACACCTATGAGGCGTTACTTAATACTTAGATGGTATATGTTAGCAATCAGATGATCCACGTAAGCAAAATCCGATTGGCAATATAAAGGGTACGGCAAAAAGATTAACGGATATATGGAGACGTTTGGCCAACAAAAATAAAATAAAATAGGGGGATAATTTTGAATATCTGATAATGATACCGGTGCCATTTTTTGATAAAATCAACTTCGACTCACTATGTAAAAAGATTAGGAATTCAAAATTCAGCGAGAAGGGTAAAAATGAGAAAATCGAAGGAAAACGAGACCAATCTGAAATTGCGTTTATTGACTGGAAAATTCTAATTTGGCCCCGTAACAAACGACAAATTAACGAGACGAGGGGCGGCACGTGCCGGGTCATCGTCTTCCCTAACGATTTTCTTTTCATTTCCCGAAACGACTCGCCATCGCGATCGCCTCTCCCGCACTGTCACAGAACAGAAGCGGACGGCTCGGATTGCGACTCGAGGGGAGCGATGTACCTGAAGAAACCTCTGTGGACCGACGCCCTGAAGAAGAGCGGCGGCCGCGACGCCGACGCCGACGCCGACTCCGGCGACGGTGACGGCGGCGGCGGCGGCTCCCCTGAGCCCGCGCGGGACTCGCCGCTCGCGGTGGTGGAGGAGCTCGTCGGCTTGCTCACGAAGCAGCGGGTGTACCGGGAGGTGACCCTCGCCCTCCGGACCGGCCTCAGGGACGCCCGCGCCGAGTTCTCCTTCCTCCGCGTGCGCGGCCTCCGGAGCCTCCTCAAGTTCCTCCGATCCGTCTCCGAGTCCGACACCACCATCGAGCTGTTCGCTCTCAGCCAGTCCGTCCGCGAGCTCCAAGGTTCTTCTCGCTTCTCGTCGCGCTCCCCGATTGCTGGTTCTATCTGGAGTTTGGATTTTGGATTTGGTTGCTCCTGGATGGAAAGGAGAAGAGTGGAATGATGAGGCAAATTCGAATTGTCTTTGGTTAACCGAGGGGACAATGTCGATCGTTCATAATCTCAGTGCCTGTGCATGCCCGAGCTCCGACGTTCCCCTCTCAATTTTGTGTGTTTCCGTGTGTGTGAAGACGGATTTAGTGGCGTTTAGGAGTTGGTTGCTGGTGGAATTCCTCAATGAGTGGTGGCTTAAAATTCTGCTTCTTGGCTCGAGAAAGGATGAAATAGTTAGTGGATTTTGATTATATATGTTTGATCGAGATGGCAGGGGACATAGTATTGCAAATTTCAATGTTTTGTGATTTTAATCTATGTGCTTGATTTGATGTTTGAGCTGAACTCAGAGTTGGTAGATGAGTGTATAGGCAAGTTCTTCTGTGCCACATCAAATTGTATGCTCGAAGAACGTAAATCGACAAATTGACAACGCCAGACTCGATGGAGTTAATCGATGGCCATGAAAGATGAGGCACATTACGGATCTGTTACAGTACTTAGCAAAGCAGGCCAATCACGTTTTAGTAAAATGAGCACATGTTCTGGAGTCAAAAGTAGTCTATTGCAAGAGCTGTAGATGAACAATGACTTTCTTCATATGACTTGTTCTAGGTTGGTTTTACTCATGTTTGTCTGTCTGAAAACTTGCAGTGGTTCCAGTTTTGTTTCAACATTCATTAAAAGATGCAGAGGAAGGCAATGTGGCGAGTTTGGATCATATTTTCGCCGTTGAGCCTCTGAAGATAACTAGTCCGTCGACAGATGCTGAAGCTGCGTTGGCACTTCGAGTTTTAGAAGGTTGCTGTCTTCTTCACACAGAGAGCACCATCTTGGCGCATCAGCACAAGGCTATTCCTGTACGTATAGGCCCAGTTCAAATGCGTTATTGATAGACATAAATTTGTGCTGGACTCTTGGTATGGATCTTTAGACAGTAATTGTATGACTTCAATATGATAAAATTACATGTTGCTTAATATGACAACTTGTCGCTTGAAATGCGAAAATGATTCTTGCTTTGAGGATGAGGAGAAGTGGAAGGGTTCAAGTAAGTGGGAGGTTTCATTGCACTTCAGTTTGATGAGATGTAAAGTAAAGGCACCGAGTGAAGTGTCATGATTATTTCCTATCAGATGATGGCTTCTGTAAAGATCTTTGCCATCAAATGATGGCTTCTGTTAAAGATCCTTGGATCTGTTCCTTGTTTACCTCCACGTTCCAAATTATATATCTCATTCCATTTTTGAGTGGAATAAATGAACTAGTTTTCTATGAGTTTGAGAGCCTACTGTTTACTGATAAATCTGAGTCTGTGTCTCTTAACTGCTGGATTAAGTCACATTTGGTAATGGACAGGTTTTGATGAACATACTTTCCACTCGGGGAGTGCTGGAGCAAGGTGCTTGCTTGGATGCTCTGATTTCTATCATGTTGGATTCGTCAGCCAATCAGCTGGTATCATCTCTCCTTTCTTACTTCAATATGGACAAATGCTGAGTTACTTGATCAGATTTCTATAATGTTAAATTCATCAACCTATGGAGGTTTTGTCCGTACTGTGCTTATAGTGTTTATAACATAGCCTTTGTGATTGGTTCAGTTTGTTGTAGTTGCATAGCATTAGATGACGTTCAATTTATGACCAAAATCTCAAAAGTTTTTTCATCATACAGGCACTTGTGATTCTTAAATTGCCGATGTAGTTAAAGAATGGCACAATCTTGTGTAATAGTTGCAAGCATTTGCTTAGGCTGCTTCCCCTTTTTCCAGGCGCCATTCCTCTGTTGCAAGCGCGTTGTGTCATGTTTTAGTGGTTGAGACCGACGTAAACAATACAAAGGCTCAAAGAGATTGAGCCATCCAGGATTTGTGGAAAGACGTGTAGTTGAAGAATTTGAATCTTTTGCTACAGGACTTTGAATCATGCCGTGGAATCGAGGAAGTTGCAGACCTCATAAGGGACAAACAAATCGACGAGAACCTCAGGCAGCTCTTAAGCCCAAATCAAAGCCTTTTTTTCTGACAATTCTTGCTATCATGTCAAGAAGTTCATTAAAAAAGAAACTTTGCTCTCTGATCAGGTTGAAGTGTGGGGAATTCTTGCTGCTGCTCATTGGGCATGTAAACGGGAGGGACAAGTCTCCCATGGCAACCGTTCACGAAGATATAAGGCAGCTTCTGGGGGAGAAATCTGCATCCTTGATATGGGCAGCTAGTCAATTTGGCTCAACTCTTGATCCAGACCAGAGATTGACAGCTCTGCACATTCAAGCTCGTCGGGTTCTTGAATCAATCGGCATGTACTGAGCCATGGTCTTTGGGGGTACAAAAATCGGCCCCCTTTTTGCCCACTTGTTACTAGAAGATGCTAGTTACAGAGATGAACCTTTTCGACTATAAGTAATTTCTGTACAAATGGACTTGGAGCAGTTGCTAGTCATGAGACTTGACAATTATAGACAAATTCCAAAATCCTTTTTCATGTGTATTGATAAAGTATCAAGAGCATCATATATCTCATATGTTCTATCATGAGACATGTCACAGGCAAGAAAAACATGAACTTGGTCTTTGTCCTCTATCCAACTACAGCCTGGTCTCTTCTGCATTCCCCGATCTTTCATCATCCTTCTCATTCTTGCCAGATCGGACCATCTGCCTGCATGGGCATATAAATTCGCTAACATGGTGTAGTTACCAGCATTGTCTGGTTCCAACTCTAAAAGCTTCTGGGCTGCAATCTCTCCTACACCCACATTACAGCAGATAACACAGCCACCAAGCAATGCATTCCACACCACTGCATCCGGTTCCACTGGCATCTTCACTATAACTTCATAAGCTTCAGCCAGCTGCCCAGCACGGCTTAGTAGGTCAACCATACAAGTGTAATGCTTCAGCGTGGGCTTCACATTGTAACGCGCCATTAAGTCAAAGAAATGACAACCAGTTTCAACTGTTCCAGCATGGACACAACATGACAGAACAGATAAGAAAGTTACATGATCCGGTTTGCATCCCTCCACTAGTAGTCGATGGAACAGAGAAATTCCCTCTTCTCCAAGACCATGCATTGCATATGCAGTCAGCATGGCGTTGTGGGCCACCAGGTTAGGATTTGCAATTCTGTCATAAGCCCGCACCGCATGCATGATGCTGCCAGATTTGGCGTACATGTCAACTAGGGCAGCTCCAATGTAGACATCAGATTCATACTCAAACCTGATTGAGTAGGCATGGCACTGCTTGCCTCGGTCCATCGTTCCCAATCTAGAGGATGCTGTTAGGATCATCCCAATTGTGTAGGCATCAGGCCTCAAACTTGAACTCTGCATATCAGAGAACAAGATCATAACCGAATCATGATGGCCGTTCTCCACATAACCAGCAATAATACTGTTCCAGGTATAGATGTTTGGCTCGAAATCATCCTGCTTCATCCTTTTGAGAAGTCTTTGAATATTTTCAATCTCATTGCAGCGGGAATAGCCTGATATTAGAGCATTCCATGTTGTCGTGTCTCGTTCAGCCACTTGATCAAATGCCAATTGCGCCGCTACCATGTTATGACACTTGCTGTACATCTCCACCAAGGCCCCACCTACAAAGGGACTGGAATGCAAGCCTAGAACAATAGCATGGGAATGTATCTCCTTTCCTTGTCTCAAAGAAGCCATATTAGCACAAGCAGTTACAACACTTCCCAAAGTAAAAGAGTCAGGTTGAACCCCTTCTTCGAATAGCATAGAAACGTACAGTTCCAGAGCTGCATGAAACAGGGAATTGTCTACATATCCTGAAATGAGTGAATTCCATGAGATAGTACTCTTCTTGACACCTCGCTGTTCCATTCTGTTAAACAGTGCCCTGGCTTTCGATATTTCACCATTCTCCAAATACCCAACCATCATGGTGTTGTAAGCTACTTCATTTTGGACAGAAAAATTTTCAAACATGTTTTCAGCACTTGTCATGTCCCTGCATCTTCTGTACACATCTACTAAACCATTCACAACATAAGAGTTAGACGTGAACTTATGTCTTGTTATGTAGCTGTGAATTTCTTTCCCAAGCTTTAGCTCTTGTAGTCTGGCGCAAGATGGAAGAACACTGGCCAGAGTCCGTGCATTCGGTTCAAACCCTTCTATAATCATTCTTGCTAGCAGGTCAATTGCTTCCTCATCATAACCATTCTGCGAGAATCCTCCGATGACAGCACTCCACGAAACAAGATTCGGCACCAAACCGTCTGAACAAAGCATATTCTCCAAATACTCTAATGCCTCATAGACCATGCCATTGGTAATACAAGCTGTGATGACAGAATTCCACGAGACGTGATCCCTCTGAGGCATACTCTCCAAAACTCTCTTCGCATCTTCTAAGCTTCCGCACTTGCCGTACATATCAATAAGAGCATTGCACACGTAAATATTGGACAGATGTTGGTACTTGATTACCATCCCGTGCATTTGTCTACCCAATTCTACCGCATCAAGACCGCTACACATCTTCATCGCGATCGGGAACAAGAAAAACTCCAGCTCAACGTCCCCGAGCTGTAGTTCCCGAAATAACAAGAGACCCTCCTCGAAAAACCCATGATCCAAACAAGCACCTATAATGCCCGCCCAAGAGTACAAGTTCCTCTGAGGCATTTCATCGAACACCCTAAACGCGTCGCCCAAACGACCGCACTTGCCGTACATCTGGAGCAACTTGGTCTCCACGAACTCATGCCCGCGAAACCCACATTTGAGGGCGTGCCCGTGCACTTGCCTCCCAAGATTCGGGCACTCGCAAGGTTCAAGAACCGAGGCGTAGGCGTAGGAATCGACGGGCCCGTCGAGGAGGATCAAGCGAGTCCCGCGCGAAAGCTGAGCAGCTTGCGCAGGTCCGTGCGCTCGTCGAGCCTTCGGGAAGGGAATGGTGGTTCTCTTGCGAGGGCCGGCGTCGTCGGAGCCGCGGCCGAGCGGCGGCGGCGACGGCGGGGAGACGGTGGCCGGGAGCGGCGCCAGCATACGCGCAGCCATGTCAGGCCGTAATTGTGACGACAGCGAAAAGGCGGACGAGACTGCTGCAGAAAAAATGGAGGGATGAGATGAAATTAGCCCTGTTTGGTTACGCGAACATGACTAAGCCCGCCGTAGCTTGGTTTCTTTCCGTGAATTCGCGCATCGAGTCCCTCCACTTTTAGTTTCTTTTCGATTCGGTCCTCGTGCTCTCAAAGTTGACCAATAAGGTCCCCGCGGGCCGTAGTCTATCGTCAAGACGGTTTTAAGGGGAAATCCGGTCGAATTCTAGTGGAATAGTCAACAAGAGTTGGACAGCTGGTTGTTGATTTTTCTACGAGTCGCTCGGAGAAGTCAAGACCGTAATGATTATGGTGAGTTGTTGTCTGCTCCATCGGACAATTTGGTCGAGTGAATTTTTGATTTGTTGATTTGTCAAGAAAACGTGGTATACGGACTATGATTGTCATATGTTTCAAGAGAAACGCGGTGCAAGTCTTAAAACATACCAAAAAGAAAATGTAAATTCTCAGAATTTTATTCAATTATTGTGATAAAAAATTCTATTAATTCCATTGAATTTGAATGACTCCATATATTGAATAATTACACTTTAAAACTTAATTACATGCATCGTTCTGAAGATTGTACTATGTCAGCATTTCTCAATAGTTGAAAGTGAAGAGTGAAAGGAAATGCATGATTGCACTTTTCCAACACGTTTCTAGACTTAATTACTCTATCTAAAAATCGTAAAACTTGACGGCAGTTCGACGACAAGAGCCTTTGCTTTTTAACGGTCGCCTTCAAAAGTATTTTCATTTCAACCTTTTTGAGCGCCTTCTCCATACTTGAAGCAAATGATCTTAGATCGGAATGAGTAGGAATGCTGCCGAGAAGTCAAAGAACTGAAGATGACATCCTGCATACCTTGGTACCTAATAAGCCTATCTTTTTCTGATGAATCTCTCTTAAGCTTTTGTCAAAACCAGCTGCCAATAAAAGCTTATTTCTCTCAACTCAAGCTATCACATTAAGGAGAACCCTCGATCCCGGATTCCGCTAAGCACACCGATCTAGACGAACATAAGGTCATGCTTGGGATCGACGCAACCATCGATCTTCGAAGAGCAACGGCAATGATGCTATCGGGGACGGCGCTGCACAACAAGAGTTTAACGGGTCATTTCTATCATCCCCATTTAGTAATTATCACCAAACGTACGAGGGGCCAAGGGATGTTTGAAAGTCCTGCCCATTGCAATGACAAATTTAGAGGAACAAAGAGAAAGATTGAAGGGGAAGTTAAGGCAAGATAGATGGCCCCCAGTTTGGCCAGAAAGTGACCCTTTTTCGTGGAAATAGTGGGGGTGGTGGTGGCGCCCAATTCCATTGACCGCTTTCCTCATATGATAATACCGCTAGTGATGATCAATCATAAAGAAAGCTTTTCCCCTACACGGCTCAAACACGAACGGCGGCCAACGTGCGTCGGCAACTTGAGGTTCCGGATTGGGATCGCGTCGGCCCGACCAAACCCGTCATTCATACGTCCCTCTCTCGACTGGTCCGGCGCTCCTTCGTTCCGTTTCGACCGTGTTCACAGCTACAGTCGGATATCAAAGCATGGGATGCAAAATGCACGTTTGGATGAAGGGAGTTTGCCGAGAGAATGAGTTTAATGTGCCCCCGCTGCTGCACTTACCGAGGGGAATGTTTTGGCGGGGCCCCTGCTCATGTTAGAGAGAGAGAGAGAGAGAGAGAGAGAGAGAAGAGGGTGGTGAAATCTCGCGAGGTGCTTTTGCTGCTTTTGTCGTGAAATGAGCAAAAGCAGCTCGGAATATATTCATTGGGCTTTGCAATGAGCAATGATTTTTCATGGGAATGGATCGCGTTGCCATCAACGTGTATCCGGCCACGTTGGGACTGACTGACTACAACGAGGAATGGAATGGTGGAGGGAGGAGATGGGTGAATTAGTAAAAATTCTCGGAGGAAAAGATTCAAATATCTTCTGCACAATATCAAATTCACTGGAATCATCTCAAAAGGCGTGTACAAAACTGGATATTTACTCGCGTCGTATATCCACAGCAATATCTTAACGAGTTTCTGCAGCACAGCACACTGATAAACATACTTGATATGCAGCTTCCGATTTTCGAGATGTTGATTATGCATGACGGCAAGGGATTAATGCATTAAAAACTACTGACTTTTTCACGGAATGTTGGATAAAGGGTGTACGGGTCACTTTATAGCAAAGGCGTTTCAGATTTGTTTGACTCTATATCTACTTTGCTCTTCTGATGACCGGAGTAATCTAATCGTCAAAAGGTGCCTGCACCACCACCATCATCACGGCCATCATCATGACTCCAAAGTGGCATGCCATGCCATGCCATGTGAGGCAAAAGGTGATGGGTCGTACCAACCCTAGCTGGTCCTTTCCCTTCTTTCTAGTAATTAATCTGTCTTCAGATCGGATCCCCCGCTTTGTTGCACGAAGCAGCTTTCATGGAGGGGAAAAAAGAAAAAGAATCTCTCCGAGACCCAGACAGACGTTGCTGATAAGACCTACCCTTCTCTGACTCATCTTCAAAGAAAACAGGAGAGAGAGAGAGAGAGAGAGAGAAGGAAGGGGGGGGGGGGGGATTGTCTGCCATCATTCCGACTCATTCATGCTCAGGGGGGTAAAAAGAACACAAACAACAGTGAACATGCTCGTACAGATAATTAGCAATCAACCATTCAGACATCTTGAAACTGTACAAACTGAGTAACGAGACCCATCTGACTTCGTTTAAGCTTAAATCTCTAACTCTCTATTCCACGCTTGAGAACACCTAATACAGTATTCCCAGACTAGCTTCTGAAGCCAACCCCAAAATGAGCTTCAAAGACAAAGGGGAGAGAGAAAATAATAGGAAAAAAGAGAGAAAGGAAAAGGGTTGAAAACCCCATGTAACCCTGATTGTTAGTTCCCATCAAAGGCTCCAGCCCAACCAAGTCGATTCAATCCCAAGCAATCCCAAGAAGAGAAGAAATAAAAGGTTAAAGAAAAAGAAAAATCAAAACCCTTGAAGCGTCTGATGATGATCGGAATACCAATCTTTCTCAATCAATCACCATGATCCTCCAGTGCCCAGCACTCCATTCCAATACCCATTTGAATGATCTCCTTGTCCTCTACTTTGAAGACCAAACTGACCATCAACACTAGGAGTACTGGTCACTTGATGCTTCAAACCATCCTCCACAGGAAAAAACAGCTTCGCACCATCATTACTGTCGTCACCATTGCCGCTCTCTTGCAACCCTTGGAGGCTCCCAAGAAAGCTACCACTCTCAAACCCATGTCCAGAAAAACTACCGAGTGAGGATGTCGTCGGTTTGAGACCAAGGAGATGCTGGAAATTCAAGCCACCGGCCGCATAAAAATTGGAGCTTGAGTCAGATGCTACAGGCATGTGCGGCATGAAGGAGCTTAAGCTCAATCCCATTGAAGAAGAAGCAATAATTCCACTGCTACTCTTGGGATTTTGTTGATCAGTAGTAGGAGTAGTATCAGGTGGGTATGTTAAGTTTAGGTCTCGTTGGGCTTCATGGGTCTTAGGGTTTTGAGGAAGACTTGACGGGCCCACCACCAGATCAGGAAGCTTGATGATCTTCGATGATGGCGAAGAAGAAAATGACGAAGAGGGTCTCTTGTTCTTCCTGGAGCCACCACCCACAGGGACATTCCTGAGGGACCCACCCTCAGTCCAGTACCTCCGACAGGTCTTGCAGAAGTATCTGGGCTGAGAGAGGCTGTAGTTATTGTAGTAGCAGAACTTGGTGTTGCTTGAACTGCACCTCGGGCAGTTCAGGGCTTGATCCTTATGCGGCCTGCTTGTTGTTGTGGTTCCACATGTAGGCTTGATCTCTTGCAAGCTCACGGACACGGGCCTCGATGATGATGCTATTTCCATTGGGGGGTTATTATTAATCACCCCAAGGAATCCCTGAAATTCAAACAACCATAGGAAGGAAGGAAGGAAGGCATGAAGAAAACAGAATGAATAGAGACAGACAAGGGGAATAAGAGCGGAAACAAACAAACAAAAAGACAGAAAACCAAAGCAAAGAAGGTGTGCTTTGAAGGCTTTTGGAAGAGTGATTATGCCAGAAGAGAGCAAAACAAACAAATTATCATAACTTTTCAGAAGGAAGACAGAAGAAAAAGAGAGAAGAAGAAGAAGAAAAAGGTCGGCAGTACTTTCAAGGACTCGAGAAAGATCTCCAAAACGACAGCAACATAAATTCAAGCGTATTTAGTGGAGGGCTTTGCTTGCTGAACATCATCTCATGGGGGAGAAAAGGTAACTTTTTTTCTTTCCTCCCCCTTTCTTTTTTCTTTATGATTTGAAGTCGAAGGGGAAGGAACAAAGCAATCGAACAAAGAGAGGAAAAAGTTTTTATCCACAAAGCCCCCAACTACCAACTCGAGCAGAGAAAATCTTGAGCTGAAAATGATTGTATTGGGGGAAGAGAGAGAGAGAGAAGAGAGAGAAGAGAGTACCTGTGCAGTCCACTGAGATGAGGCTGCGTTGTCCATGGCTTAAGAGGGGAGCTGAAAAGGTGAAGGGAAGACTGGGAAAAGAGAGGAAAGAGAGGAGAGAAAAAAAGCCTTTAATGGAGTGTTTGAGAAGGAAATCGCCAACTTTCAAAAGCCGCTGTGGTCTTAAAGCAAAAAGTTGGAAACCCACACACAAAACAGAAAGCCGAAAAACATGGCAGAGGGAGAGAGAGAGAGAGAGAGATAGAGAGAGATAGAGCATGTGATTCCATGCGTTATAGCCGGTCCTGTATGAAAAGTGTATGAAGCATGTAAGAGAGAGAGAGAGAGAGAGAGAGAAGGTAATCTGGTAGTTTAGGTGGGATTAAACGTTGCATTGTTACATCATGGGACAAAGGAATCTGTCGCCCCGCGGATCGATGTGATGAGTGGTGGATGGTCAAATTTTATTCCTTCTTCGGATGTTGGTCTTTGGGTGCGTCTCCACTACTGCTCCCTCCCCCCTACTAAAGTTGGATTCCTCCTCCTGACCAGGTGCACGTAAGTTATGCCCAATAGTTATGTAAGTGATAGCTCTTTCTAGCACTTGATATTGATTTTTACAATTTAATGCACTAGTCACATGCCAAAAGTTATGTACATGGCAGAATATAATTGGACTCTTAGATAATTGGGTCATAAAAAGCTCCCTCGCATCATTTCGAACACCGCTTGTTTAAAGACTCAATACCAATTTATCAAATTATTCCATGCTATTGATATAAGTATCATCATTTTTTATCTCTTCTACGGAATCCAATGATGTGATGAACTTATATTGAATGTCGAAGTAAGTACATCCACTTACCTATACTTTGTTTGTTTCACGAAAATTCAACGATTTGAAGAATTTATTTTTGTAATTAAGTTATAAAACTTTCAAAAGTGTAACTAAATTATAGAATTTATCACATTAGTGCAATCAAGTTATTCTATTAATTTCATTTAATTAGGCTAATAAAAAATGTTGGTGTGACTTTTTTTATTAATATATGGCGCCAATGTGGCTTCTTCTTTTTTTTGAAGAAAAGATTTTGTCAATATGGATATTCTTCTTTTTTAGTCCATTTTGAAGTAAAGTGATAAAGAA
This sequence comes from Eucalyptus guilfoylei, assembly GCA_016097605.1. Classification (NCBI taxonomy): domain Eukaryota; kingdom Viridiplantae; phylum Streptophyta; class Magnoliopsida; order Myrtales; family Myrtaceae; genus Eucalyptus; species Eucalyptus guilfoylei. The sequence goes on along the minus strand of CM027870.1, from coordinate 6,771,046 downwards.
AAAAATTAAAGGAAAGCTCAAGAGTTAAGAAAGGTAACATGAGGCAAGGGTTTGTAAGGTCTCCCATGTGCCCTCGCCTGCGGGGTAGCACCGTTGCTATTGGTGGAAAGGCCGGCGAGGACCATGGGGTCTCGGCAATGGCTAGCAACCCTCACCCCAGATCCGAGCAAGAGCAGTCAGTCTTCCTTGGATCTAGGCAAAGGTCGCAGGACAAAGGTCCTAGCTCTTCACTTTGACCGAAGGTGGCCCTCAACTAGGCTTACTGGTGTTGCTTTGTGGAGGAGTTCCATGGACTGTGAATAGTGAGATGATGCAACGGAGGGGAGTGGTGATGGTCACGAGACGACATTGAAGAGGGAAACGAGAACGCCGAAGTGGATCACGGACAATGGTGGAACTCGACGAACGGCTAGGGTGTCTCTTAGTCATGCTTAGTTCTCGTCCACGCAAGGCACAGCCACTTCTTGGTGTGATGGATTGGCGGCACTCGTCCAGATCTAGGTGAGAGCCTATGAGTCCTTGCCTTTTTGTCTTTAATAATTTTTAGGCTTTTTTATTTTTTATTTTGTCCATTCATTTGTGTTTTATTTTATCTGGATCATATGATATTGAAGTCGACTTTTGGATGTCGAATTAAATTAACGTTTCTAATTTGATGGTCATACAAACTAGAATAAGAGGACTTTGGAAAACAATATTATTGTGGCCTAACTCAAAAGAGATAACATGGAATAAAAATGGAAATCTAGACCTCACATTTCTTGAGGTGTAAAGTCATCGAGGCATTATTCCTCGGTCAACCATTTGAATTATTGCACATCCTACTGTGTCAACAGTAGAGGCCACAGCATTGGATCGACCAATTTATTAAGCTAGTGAGGAGAAAATTTGCACGTAATATTCCAAGTTCACAACAAAATTTTTCTGGACGGTAATGGTAAACCAATCTATCTTCTTTCAAAGTGAAATAAAGGATACAAAGGAGCAATAAGTGTGATAATTTTTTTTTTATCGCTCGATCTTGTAAGTATAACAATGTAACAATATCAAAACGTAAGACAACATGTTTATCACTACTTGGGGCTACATATCTAGTAAATTAGTTAGTTTTCATCTGGTTAATTATGGTTAAGAATGTTAGCTTATCTTTCATTTTGTTAATTTAAGTTAGAAATATAGTTCATCTTTACTTTGTCTAAACAGAGACGAAACTAACGTCGAAGCATTGGCAAATGGCGACGTCATTATTCGTGCCATCCCACGACTCGTTCATTCGCTTTTTTTTAATATCATTTTTATGAAGACATTTTTCAAATTTTCATTTTCACAAAATAAACGGGGCTCAAGGGAATGTTTTTGTTTTGTCTTTTATTTTTTCCTTCTCGAAGCAGAAAGACACAATTAGAAAGAAAGTAGAAAGTAGAAAGAATTTACAGAAAATTGCAGCATGGGGGTCTTAGATCTTAGTCAATATGGATGGACCCCACCCGCTAAGGAGCATCATCATCATGCCCGGAGTGGAGGGCCCAAAGAAAAGCCTAAATTCTTTCAAATCCCTACTAATTCTCCACCATTTGCGCAGCAGAAGCTCCATCTGCATCACCTTTATTTTATTTTATTTTATTTTATTTCACTTCATTTTACGGTTTGAACTCAGACCATCTTTTCCGTTCAAGAAAAAGGGAAGACTCGACGCAATTTTAGTTTTTTTTTTTTTTTTTTATTCGATTTTTATATATCTGGTAAGTGAAATGATGAAACTTCCGAACGTTTTTCCCAAACTGCTTTGTTTTCGCATTCAGCTGTTTCTCCTTTTGAGGCTTCCAAACTGTTTTGTTTTGTTTTTTTTTTTTTTCCACTAATTCCTTTTCAGATGATATTGGAATTGAGGAATGGAAAGGAAGATGGACTATATATCTCATCCGAGCTTTCCAAGATGGATATATATCATATATCACCATCGATGTCTCGATAAATTTTAACCGTTAATTCATGAAAATGATACTTTTGATTGATAGTTGAAATTGATGGAGATATCAACGGTAGCATGGTACAAAGGGTAGTGGTTCTTCTCCACTCAATCTCAAGCAATTTAAAGGCAAGAAGAGCTTTTACCCCGACCATTAGTATAATTACCTGAGTCCCATGATGTCCTGTCGGTCTATCGCGTTTTGAAGCCTTTCATGTACCCAAAAAGGGGAAAGAGGGAAAAGGGAAAAGAGCAAAAGATTTTCGCAATGACAACGACCTGATCTAATTTCTACGTACTTCACTCTCAATTAGGGCAGCCAGGGCAGCCAATTGCTACTCTCCAGCATACCTTTGAGAAGAGATGGCTTCCGTGTCGGTAGCTCATTTGTGTCAATAACGCGTGGTGTGTGCATTACGATTTTGAATTAGCATTGATACATCCAGATTACAATTGATAAGCCAAATCATTCAACTGCTCCAGATACATTGTATGTGTCGATAATGCATTATGCGCCATCCTATTGTACCACATTCGAATCTTTTGTCGTTCTTATTTCGCTTCGCGTCATATGAACATGCCTCAAAACACAAACACATTTTAGATGAGTTGCTAGTATGAGAAACGAAGGCCGTCAAATCCGCCCGATGGAAACATCAATTTTGCCACTATCTCCTCTAACATCACTCGGGGGTGTTTTTCAATTTGGGTGCTGTCCAATCACCAGACACATCCAAAACCTTAGTGCTATGAGAACGAACTCAGCACAGAGAATAATCCAACGCAACCGCAAAGGAGGTGTCATTGTCGGCGCAAACGTCACGTAAGTCCCCCTTCCTTAAGCCACCTTCGCAAATCTTTCGTTATCATTTTCAAAGATTGCGAGGAAATTTCCCTGGCTGCAAAACCCGGCCACCGTATTCAAAGGTCGCAAGGAATATACTTCGAGAAGGGAACGACACGGTTTTTGAATTTTATCATCAGGGAAACCCGTTTAGTCATAATCCTCATTGTGCAACCATCGCCCCCGGACGCTATGTTCTCCTGCTGTCTGCTCAGCCAGTTATGTTGTCTGGCGGCGATAGTGATGCAAAATACATACGTGCATCTCACTGGAGCACGCAATAGTCGAGACTGACGCGAATCAGATGCTGCAAGCATCAATCAAGCCAACATAGTTGACAAACATGCACCGAACGGCCATGCACGAATTCATCTTGCACACCCCACATAGCACTCGACAAGTACGAATCACGATTTCTCCAAAAGGAGCAGTAGAGAGCATTAATCATACATGCAACACGTTATTCTAACCACTAGTTTTTCAGAGAGATGGATAGTTTCTCATACTAGTCCGTGGTGCTACTGAATTTAGAATATAAATTTGTTAGTCGGGGCGAACCTTAGCATATTTGAATGACCCCTAGGACAGAGATGCACGCGCAGGACGTCCAACCTCTCGGTTCATGGTCCAAATGCGCCCATCAATATATGACCAGGCAGATCAAATCACTCTCTGATCATTAAAAAGAGGTCATTCGAGAAGGACCTCCGCTTCGGTACTATGATGTTGTTCCAGGGGAATGTAATGACACTGTCGTATTGCAGCCTAATCATTTAAAGCTATCACAAACTTGATTTTCCAGAGAAATGTAGTGCACTTAGAAATAGAGAGCCGACAATGAATCCTGATCATTTAAGGCCACAAACAGTCATAGATTCGACCCCATCACAAACTTGTTAAGAATTTTATTAAAGAGTTCCTCCATGGCACTTGTTAAACAATCAAAAAGGGGAAATCTTTAACTGCACTTACTAGTCTCGTGATATGTGGCTTTTGAAATTGAAATTTTCCTCATTGAATATGCTTAACAAATGTCCTCGTGTCCCATTTGTTAACACAGATTATGCTGCGACAGTGTTGAATGAAGCTATTGTTCCACGGATATGATCTAAAGAGAAAGCATAAAACCTGCCAAATATGTGATAAGCTTACCCAAACAAGAAGCAGCCAATATGCCATTAGCAGACAGTGGAAATAAGTAAACTGACTCACATGACCTTATCCTCGCATAAGGTCATGGCTGACTGTCCTGTATCTAGAAAGAAGGCTAGACATGGATTTGAAGATGACAGAGAAATCAGGCAACTATCATCCGTGAAACTTGTCTGGTTTCTTGAAATTTGCCCACGCACATTTTTCTGGCGGCCAATCAACATGATCGACCATTGGATTAGCAAGAGCAGCCTGAATTCAATGGAACATCAGAAGCAGCTACGAGCTACCCTTGTGTATCATACAACATGCAGGGAGGCAGATGGTAGGATATACCTTGATTATTAACTCAAGACACTGTATACTCTGTCTCAACAATGATCCGAATGCATGATAAACAAAACTAAGGATATAAATGCAAACTGAAACCATTTATTAACACAGTGATTATGCCACCCCATTTATTAACACACAAGATTATGCTGCGACAGTGTTGAATTAAGCTATTGTTCCACAGATATGATCTAAAGAGAAAGCATAAAACTTGCCAAATACGTGATAAGCTTACCCAAACAACAAGCAGCCACGCTTCAATACTGGCTGAACTATATTTTATTAGCAGACAGCAGAAATAACTAAACTGATTCACATGACCTTATCCTCACATAAGGTCATGACTCTGTGTCCTCGATCTAGAAAGAAGGCTAGACATGGATTTGAATATGGCAAGGAGAAATCAGGCAACTATAATCCACGAAATTTGTCTCGTTCCTTGAAATTTGCCCACACACACAACTTCTGGAGGCCAATCGACAAGATCGACCAATGGGTTAGCAAGTGCAGCCTAAATTCAATGAACCATCAGAAGCAGCTACGAGCTACCCTTGTGCATCATACAAAATGCAGAGAGGCAGAGGGTAGGGTATTCCTTGATTGTTAGTTAACTCAAGACACCATATACTCTTTGTCTCTTCAATGATCCGAATGCATGGTAAACAAAACTAAGGATATAGATACAAGCTGAAACCACCGCAGCATTATCATCTGCTCCTCAGGCTATAACGAAAATGCCCATTTTTTGTCCATCTCCTCTCTCGCCATCACTGCTATGACTTCCAATTCGAATTCATCGACTACTTCTTGACTAACATCTTTTTTATGTTTCTTCTATCAAACCAAAAGCCACACTAGCTCTCCCAATTCACCCGCCCTAACTTGGTTTTCCTTCTAAAGGCTGAAGAAAAGCCACATCACATGATCGAAATAAAACATTACTAAGGACCCTGAAGCTCAAATCGAACGAATGAAAAACCACGAAAAAAGGGCTATGATCCACCTTTCTTCGGCCGTTATACAAGCCATTGCCGGAGCATATGTCAAACGAAACAGCTCGAAAGTTGCGTTTATGCCATCTCCAAAACTGCCATTACCACGTTCAAATCCGAGACTTTGAAGAGATTATATCAACACCCAGCTTCATCATTGTACAATCCGAACGGAAAAGAAACCAGACATACTGATGATGCAAAATCAAATCACTAACAAGCGCGATCCACCGGCGAATCGAACAGCCACGAGCGCTCGATCCAGCCTAAAGGATCACGATTCACGATTGCGCGACCAGATACAGCCACGCCAATGCGCTAACTTAGGAGCGAACCCCAAAACAAAAAGAAAAAACCAAAAAAAAGGACTTAATCACATTCAGCGAACACATATCGCCCGAAAGAAATACACAAAAAGAAAAAAGAAGAAGAAGAAGACAAAAAAAAGGCGATCGATCCGGCGGGGAGGGGGGATTTCGACAGGAATTGTACCGGAGCGGCTCGGAATCGGGAGCTCGGGGCTCAGACGGGGAGGTTGGCGACGTCGTTGGGGTCGCCGTTGGTGGCGGAGGAGCTGCGGTTGGCGGCGGAGGAGAGCATGAGGGGGAGGTCGTGGGCCTCGGTAGAGTCGTCGGCGTCGTCCTCGGAGGTGGAGAGGTTGATGCAGGAGCAGCGCTCGAGGGAGGCGAAGAAGGCCGCCGCGACGCTGGTGCCGACCCAGGAGGCGACGCCGTTCAGCTTCTCGTAGGAGATGTACGCGCCCAGGGAGTCCATCGATCTCGGCTTCGCACGGTCTCGATCGAACGCGAGGGGACCGGTTTCGCCTGCTTTGGTCTCCTCCCTCGTCGTCGTCGTCGTCGTCGCTGGAAAAATCGGAATCGCAGAGAGAGAGAGAAAGAGAGAGAGAGAGAGAAGAGTAGAGCGCGTGAAGCGGTCGGTCAAAAGCAGGTGCCGTATGACCGGACCGGACGGTTTCAAACGGTCGGACCGGTAGGCCCATCAGACTTTTTCAGACCGGCCTCCTCCAGGCCCAGGCCCAGGCCCATGAGCCCAGTTACCTTTTTTTTATTTTCATTTCCTGGCGGCCGTCCTACGTGGCATGCCACGTGTGAATTCGAGAACCACCAACGGATAAACACACAGGAGGGGGGAGGGGGATAGACAGAGAAAGCACAGCGACACGGCAATGGCGACTTCCTTAGCTCCGCTCTCGCAGGCCGCCCTCTCCCTCCGCCGCCTCCCGCCGACGCGCCGCCGCTCTCCGGCCTCCGATCTCCGCACGCCGATCCGCGTCGCCTGCTCCGGTCAGCGCTCCGGTTCGCTTTCCCATTTCTTTTTTTTTCTGCGAAGTTTGATTGCGTTTCGCCGTAGTGGAGTAAGTTCGGATGGTAGAGGTAGTGGAGTGAGCGCTCGCGTTTAATCTCTCGGTCGAGGTGATCCGAATTGAAAAGAGAAGGCTGTAATTCGACGCGTAGAAGCTTAGATTACAGTATCCGAACGCGCGGCGAGTGGGATTGCTACTAAAAATGTCGTCTTTACTTGGAGCAGCTTCCAAAGAAGGTTGGGAGATCAAGGAAAGCACGTGTTGTGTCAAGGAATTGAGGAATGTGGCTTGCGGAGTCCTTGCTGTTTGGGCCGTAACTGCGGCTTCGCCAGTAATTGCTGCTGGTCAGGTTGGGAGCCTTCTAGTTATAAATACTCTGTCGTTAAGAGTGTTTTCTCCATTGATTTTCGAGTGGTATTGCATGGGTGAGGACTAATCTAATAAAACAAGTTGGTCAATTAGCTATGCTATCGGGCACCTGAAAACAGGAGTGAAGCTTTGGTTTTGGGGCAATGGCCTTTCTGAGTTATCTTATGTAATCTGCTTTAGCATCCTCACAAGTCGCAATGACTCCACTTTGCAGCTCCTTCTTATACCGATTAGAAATGTGCTTTGTGATCAACATCAGGGCAATTAATCTGATGCACCCCTTTATTCAATTGACGTCAATGCTGTTGCTAGATCCAAGTTATTGCTGCCGACAGTTCGCATAACAGAGAATAGTAAAAAAATTCACAGGTAGAATAGTTGGGTGGAATCAGCTACTAAGGAATGTTTTTTGTGCATTGTTGTGTTAGACTACTCGTGTTTGGTGAACTAAGATGAAAAGGTTCTGTGAGGCTCTTTTAGTTAGAGGTAGGGACATTTTAGGAGCGCATATCTGATATTTAATGCAGGGGGCTGTGTATGTTAATAAAAAAATGGCTACTTCTGCTTCACTTTTTAATAGAAATTCTACTTAGCAAAGGTGCCATGAGAAAGAATAATAAGCTCTTAATTTTGGTATGCAGGAGTCAGACTAATGTTTCTTTGCAGTTGAAGCAGTAAACTTACTTTATATATCTTGATCGTTTGTCTTTGAATTGGTTATCAGAGAGGAACATTCGCACATTCTCATTAAAATGTTTGTTTAAAAAGATGTCTGTCATTTGGGAAGAAGTCCTTGTGAAGTTGCATCAACAATAGCTTGATTGTTTAGGGAGTTATGAAGAAGATAAACAGATTTCGATCAATAAGCAATTTTCTTTTACCGCATGATGAAATGACCAAATCCTGTAAATGTGAGATTGCCAAAATACTTTGTGAGCAGGTTTCTCATAAACATTGTGGCCATCATAACAATCGCAATCTGGGATATGTGATGAAAATCTTTCAGAATGTATAATATTTCATTATCCAAGGCGTTTTTACGCTGCAGAGGTTACCTCCCTTATCAACAGAGCCCAACCGCTGTGAACGTGCATTTGTTGGCAACACAATAGGACAGGCTAATGGTGTTTATGACAAGCCAATAGATCTCCGCTTCTGCGATTATACAAATGAAAAATCTAACCTAAAAGGGAAGTCACTGGCGGCAGCACTCATGTCAGGTGCTAAATTCGATGGTGCAGACATGTCAGAAGTGGTAATGTCAAAAGCTTATGCTGTTGGAGCTAGCTTTAAGGGTAATTTTCTTCCTTGTCCTATACTTTGGGAACTGTGTCATTTTCTTAACAGTATTTCTTCTTATGATAAGTTCTCAGCTTGGAGGTCTTACTTATTATGAAAGGTACCTTATATAACCGTTCATACTTTTTATTCTTTTGACTATTGCTCGTACTTACTGTTTATGGAAGTGCAAGATCTTTTTGATGTTAAGACCTCATTACAAGTTGGAACGAGAAATATTACAGGCTTTACTTACTGCATTCCAGGAGCACATGATAAACTGCTCTTCAAGTTCTAGCAAAAAGCATCTTTTGAAGTTAGATGATTGAATCATTTTGTGAGGAAAAGCTGTGGCGATCCCAACGTTTGGTGCATTTTTTTTATATGTTAGAATGATCTTTCTCAAATAAAAGCAAAATATAAGTACTCAGCCCATGCTTCGTGCCAACTAATTACCAATACAATCATTGCAGAACAACTTGTTAGTCTTTGCATGTCTGCTAGTTTTAATCTGATCTTGGCATTTGCGAACTCACTTTGGAGAGTGAAACTTTGAAAGTGCACGAAACATCTATCGCCCATTTTGCTTATGGTGGATATCTCAATCCATCAAGGCATCCTGGAAAATGAAAAATCATTGCCGGGTGTGCTTCTACAATCGCTATATGAAAGCTGTTTGCTACTAATTGACTCAGTTTTTCTTGGTGCATTTTTCCTAGAGCTACTGTATATTTCCACGAATTGATCCATTCTCCATATGCAGGTACCGACTTCTCAAATGCTGTTTTAGATAGGGTTAATTTCGAGAAAGCAGACCTTCAAGGAGCTGTATTCAAGAATACTGTTTTGTCGGCGTCTACCTTCAACGAAGCTCTACTGCAGGATGTAGTGTTTGAGGACACCATTATCGGTTACATCGATCTCCAGAAGCTTTGCACCAACACGACCATAAACGCGGATGGAAGAGCTACTCTTGGATGTCGGTGACTTTGATTTATATTCTGCCTTTGCTTTTCATTTTCAATATGCGAAGTCGAGGGAGATGCTCTCTAACATAGTGAGAGTTCTTCAGTGACGAAGGAAGCGAGAATGATTCGGCGGCCACCGTTAGGGCCAGATTGATTCGGGCGAGACTTATATCCATATCTATGTTCTGCTTGAGAATGAGCTATGCGCGACAGCCAATGTCCAGTCTACGGTTGCCCTCGAGCATAGTTTTGTGCTTTCTTACAGGTTCCACGTGGATCGAAATTGTCTTAACCGTGGATCATGTGGGCTTCACTGTAAAACCTAGATAATCGATGGTTTACAGGTCCATTGATAAAGCAATGTCTTTTCATCTTGTGCACAATGTGACAGCCAATGGACACGCTAGTAGGGGCTCCATGACAGCTGCACTAATTCAAGGAGACTATCATTAGATCCACTTATTTTGGATCCAATTGCTCATGTGTTTCATGCGAATCAAGGCGAAACCGATTATCAATCGCTACCTCGCTATTATTTATTCTTACATCAATCATTTACAGGCGTCTTGGACGCGCTAAAGGAATCATCCGCATCTTTCCATAGAAAGTTGATGTTGAAAGAAAGATGAGCAAGTTGATATGCTTGTGCCAGTTTCCTTCCTTGCTTACTTGTCAAGATTTTCTTCGCACCACGTGTTTTGCACCGTGAGCAGAAGATCTCGCATCAACGAATTCTCTTCGAGTGCCTTCTTTTTCATCATGTCTTAGGTCACAATTTATTTGAACGCGACTGAGAGATGCATCAACAAATCAAGACCTCATGGAGCTCAGCTGAGGCGTCGTCCTTATCGGTGGGGATAACTCAGTACCCATCGTAACAGCAGGAAAAAGAAAACCGGTCTTTCCGGAACAGTAGCATCGGTCATAAATGTCGTTAGGATTGGCCGGCTCGCCCTCGGAAGGTTGCTTCGTTTTCATAGCTAATCAGACAGGAATTTGGAGAGCTGTCACCATCGTTCGCATCGATTCTAGCAAGCAAGAAGCTGTCCTTGTACGAATCAATTATTTAATTAACGGGTAACAGTACAGGCTTCTCTAGAGCGCCACCTCACAAACAGTGTTCATGTCCATATTGCAAAAAATTGACCCTAAACTGAAATTCAATTGGGAACGACGACCGATTGTTTTACGAACTGCCTACTTGCCTGGCCAGGGCTAACATGACTGGATAGCTCTCATCTCAATTACATTGACAGCTTTCGATTATTATACTCCACCACGCAAGTAGGTGCTATTTAAATCGCGCCGCCGGACCTTTAAGAACTTTAGTTTATTTTGCCGTGCTTGGAAATTATATGCTTCTTAAATTACTATCATTTGCATTTAGGATTTAGGGAGTCGTGCACGCATGTAGAGTTAGATGTTAATCTCGAAAAGCACTTTCAAAGCACTGTTTATTTTCTTTATTTTATGGAAAAATAAATGGTTAGGAAAATATTTCTCTAAAAATTATCGACAATAATTTAAGTTTAAATAATTTCATGGACAATTAAAAAAATTTCTTGTTCGTTCATTATTGTAAGAGATACAATTAATTATTTTTAGGAAAATATTTTCTAAATCATTCATTTTTCATGAAACAAATGAGTTTTAAAATTCAAATTTTTCACCATCTACCATATATCTAAATAAAAATAAAATTCACTCTGGCAGATAATTATATATATGATGTATCTTATGTTCTCATCCCACAGGCCTTTTTTGAAGTTAGCGATAAGTGTCATATGAATGATGGACGAGTCATAAAGTGAGTCGCATCCATCATCGGTTTAAGATAATCTAAACCTTTCTAAACTTTTCTAAACTTTTCTAAACTTTTCCACTATAATAGGGTTTTGAGTCTCTCTCTCTCTCTCCGACTGGATGGTACGGATAATCACATTCAAACATTAAGGTAGTTGGAGAGTCTTTTAAGGAGACAAAGAGATGAAAACATCCTGGAAATGCTCGTCCTGCGATATTTTCTCAATTATTTTAGTTCTTCCTATAACAGATATAGTCTTAAATTCCAGATTAAAGTATTACACTTGATTTGGCATGGGATGACTTTTAAGGCTCATAACCTTCATATAATATGTCACGACCTAAAAATTTCCATACAATTTAAATCTTGAATGAATAGATAATTTGAATTCACTTTAGTTATCCAATGAGTAGTTAATTTATTCTCAACTGTACAAATAATTTAACCTTAACTAACATGCACCAAAATCTTTTGTATAGAAATATGCCTTTACTTTCGCTGCGAAACTCTAATACAATACTTAAAAGAGATCTTCCGAAGCACTAATCTAAATGCCCTTGAGCTTTGAACTCAACTAATCTATAAGGTATATTGGGATGAACCTAAGCTTAGTAAATGAAAGCTCTAGGCTTAAAGTATAAAATCTATTCACCACTCGACCTCCGAACACCAACATTATAGTAACAATTAACAAGTAATATCACGTATCATTTAGATATTATTATAATTCAGCAATCAATCATTTATTCAAGGTATTTCTTAGTTATTTACATATTCATAATGGAATAGTTCAATCACTTGAGGAGCACAACATATTCTACATAATTTAAGTATTTGTAATATACTCCCAATCTAATGTGTTAACCAATTCATATATTGTAAGCACGTATCACAACGTAGATTTACAAACATATCAATAATCTACATACTCGCAAAGAAAGTTATAAGCATTAACCAACCCTGTCAATTTTCCTTTAACACTTACCCTCTACTAAGAGATCAAATATTCAAAACAAGTGTTCACATACATTTTCAAAGCATATTAATTAGATTTGTTCAACGTAATATAATATAGTTATGAAATTATCATGCGTGCAATGAATAAAATAGAAGTCATGAGCTAACATTCATTCTAACACTCAAATGCATACAAACGAATGTATCAATCTCATGATGCGCAAATACCACAAAGTAGCTTACCAATATTCACATATAAGTATCTATTTCTTACTCGTCATGGGCCATGACCTATATTGAATCACGAGGTATCTCGACTAACAAAGTATCGTCGCCACCAACTTATGTAGAATGGAAACATAAACACATCTTGGCCACAACTCTTAGCCAGCCCATCCATCACAAATGTTGTCTACATTAGGAAGGATAAATACACTACCGTGTATTCGCATGATGATGGCTATTCCATAATATTCATAAGTTACTCAAGTCGTATCATTTCATGTATAATTCATAAGACTTCATGTCCTCTTAACGTTGTAGAGACATATTCCAAACATTAGAGCACCCGGTTAACTTTTGAGTCGTTTACTCATACTTATACAAGCATATTCGCTCTCCAATGAATAGGCCGTGGCAAAAGTCTTCTCACATAGCATCATCTACATACAAATCATCGTAAGATAACAATTGCCATGTATGTTTCAATAATCACATCTACAAATAACATGATACCGACCTATTGACAATTTTCTATCTATAGTGAAAATCAAATATCACTTTATCATCATTAACCCACAAATTCTTATCATAAAACACTTGTCACTCGATATATAGTGTCGTCATGTGCAAATTATTACTACACAATAATTGCCATGAAATTATGATGCAAATAATATCATACTAATCTCTTGGCATTTTTTATATTACCAGTGGAAACCAAACATCAATGTATTATCATTCGCAATCTACCAACTCTTATTCATAAAGTAATTCAATCCAAGAGCCTCCAACATTCTTACGTCACATAAATTTATAATCATTCCAAAGTTGCCAATACAACTAAAGTGTATGTTGGTCTACAAGATCCATTACACAAAAGACACTTTTACACCAAATTAATGTTACACCTAAAGTTTACAATTTGATCACCCAGAGTATATCAAGACTATAATCACTCTTATCATCATATCACATCAATTATATAGAATTTCAGCTCAACAAAATTGCAAGATTAACCCAATACAACTCTGATTTCAAAATTTCACTATTTATCTCATTTTTTATTCTAACTCTACTAGTCAAATCAATTAGCTAAGGCCATTCTTTTCTTATTTGATCCATAAGAATATCTTACTGACACTATACACAACTTCCAGATTTTTTTACTATCAAAACAACCACCTTTTCAAAATATTTATTCGATTAACTCCAAATTTTAACTAGTTGGGTAAATTGTCTAGATTACTCAATTAATTGTAAAGCTAATTAAGAACCTACAATCATAAGCATCCTTAACATGTGCCTGAAAAAGTTCAAGTTTTAGAAAATGAGACCTTTGACTTTTTAAAATTACAAATTAGCCCCAATTCCACAATACTTATATTTTTTTTTGCCTAATCTAATTTCCTTTAATTAATCTATCTTAATAACTGATTAATAGTCATTTTAACTAATAAAAACCACAGTTCACAGGAGATTTACACGCTGGAATTTACATTTTTGCCCTTGTATTACGTAAAATTACTATTTTAGCCCTTTTAAATGCATTATTTCAACTCTAACACTTTTGCTCATCAAAATCATTTTAAATCCTCTTGAAATCACTTGACCAAATTTTCATGTGATATTAGTAACAAATTCATAACAATAGCACAGGTAGACCTCAACTAATATCATTATCATCTCGAATCAACATGTCATCACCCATGATACAAAATCAACTGAAGTCACTAATACATATAGTCTTGTCTCTTATTAGCTCATCATGTATTCATTAATCTCTCTTACAACATGCATCTATGATGATATTCATACATTAAGCTAAAGTCAACCAAGGACCAAGAAAACTTAGTGGATCAGCCCAATTTAGCCCCGAGAGTTTCACTTATCTTGAATGAAATTTTGAACACATAAAGCATTAAATCACCTTGAGATCAAAATAAACAATACCAATTAAAAAAATCTTATTCCTTAAAAACAAATAATTTGATAGAAAATGGAAGTCCATGAATTTACCTTGCAAGACACTTGATGGTTGGAACTAAAAACTTAAGCAACACAGATTAGATAAACTTTGGACTTGGTGGAAAGTTGAGTTAAAACTTGACTTTCTTTGTTGAAGAATGGAAGGTAAAAATAGTTTACCTTGAAGAAATAGAGGTGGAGATCTTTTTAGTTCGTTCCACAGAAGGAAAGGGATGATTTTATTTGTTTCTCATATTATCTTCACCTTTATTGATTACCATAAACCATGGTTAAGTTAAATTGTCATGCATGATGTCATTTGATAGGTTAAGCTTAATGTCACAAATTAAGTGCACGTGACTTATTTATATGAGTGACAAGTGGCTTAATTTGAGTAGTTGAATGAAGATAACAAGTGGAGAGAGCATGATCAGCCACATAGATGTATGGATGAGAATCATTATTTGATTTGTAATGATTTGACTTATCAAGAGATGACATGAATGATGCCATCCTAGGGGAGATGTAATGGCAAAAAAAAAAGCATGTGGGTTAATATACTTGGTGGAAAATGAAAAAGAGATGTTCAAGTAGAAAATTTACAATGACTAGTAGAGTATGGCTATGAGAGAGGGAGAGAATCACGAGATTATTAATGCTAATTGGAAAAAAATACGAATCTTATTTTTATTTAAAACAATACTGCTAACATATTAGATAGCATGGAAATTTAGGATGCAACATAATATAGTTCGAAGTACAAGCTGAAAGACTAAAGTAGATGATATTACAAATGCCTTAGCTTGTACTGTTGTGAACTGACGAGAGATTGTGTAAAACATCTGAGAAGCTTGTTATTGGGAAAAGAACAACAAGAAAGAGAAGCTGCACAATGTAAACAAAAGCGAAAGACTAAGATCTTTTTTGTTCCGGTGCCGTGTACCGTTTATGTCCTAATAATCTCATTCTTAATCGTCAATCTTATTTAATTATAAGTCTGGGATCAACCGCATTCGAACGGATCAATGCCTCGACGATAAGGATGCTACATGGCCTCGTACGCTTTACACAGACAGAGAGACGAAGGGTTAAAGGATCAATCGCCATCTCCAAACGGACAGTCGATTTTGACCAGACTACATCAAGAGTATCCAAATAGGCCGAGGTAGATAACTACGCAAAACAGTTGCCAACCGGCGCTCGGTCTACGCTCCTAATTTGATTCAATTTGGAAAAACCAAAAAAACAAAACTGCACACATGATATAATCATGCCTTCTGATATAGCTGGTAAGCATAAATCAGGAACGTGAGAAAAAATGTCCCTCTCTTTTTTTCTTTTCTATCTAGTCAGGATGTTCTAGCACTATGGGAAGTGAGAGGACACTATCATCAATCACGTAATTTTCAACATTTTCGTCTTGGGGCCTTATTTCAACGAGTGAAGTAAGTACTGTCGATATTGCTGCGACCAAATTTTTTATCGTCTAATCTTACTTTTGGCTACAGGATTGACATGTCAATTGGTCTAACAATTGTCATTGAATATGTAGCTGTCCTCTAAGAAAACTCAGGAGAATCTGCGAGGACGTGATGGAAAATTAGGTCTCTGACAGCACCTACTTTTGGCATCCGCAAAGTAACATGTTCTTCGCTATCCCGTCTTGTTCGAAATTGTAGCATGCCTTAAATTTGAATATGATTTACGGAGTACGATCCCAAGCGAAGTGTGCGTTGCAGTTCAGCCCACGTTGTGCCGACATGCTTGACTTGACTCCAAAGGAGTCCCCATAGGAATGGTTGAAATCGGACCAGGTGAAATCGAGGAATGAAAATCCAACTTAGACTTTGATGACCGTCTCAGGCGAAGGACAAACTTTCGCTTGGTATGCATATAATTCTTCAACTGGGGCTTTGTCTTTTATGCCTAATAATGAGGAGAAGATTTCAGCGATGAAATCAATTGTGCGGCATGCTCGTGCTCGTGAATAGCGTCGAAAAATTTGTAGCCATGAAATTTTGTGGTAACATTAGTAACTTCTTTCATGATATCGAGTGCTTGTTTAGTGAGACATTGTGGGTGAAGAATTATGAGATTATTCTGCATAATTGAAGCTAAGAAACACTAAAAGTATTTGAGCCATTCGAGTATGATTATAGTCTCATCTAATAATGTCTTTGTAATCAATCTGCATTTCTCTTCAGATGTTTGTAACCTTAACTATAATGATGGTAACCTTAATTGAAAGGCTACATGTGGCCTAATCCATTAAGTGTAGTGTTTTGTGAGTGAAATATCATTAAATTGAGAAGATATGTTTTTAAAGAACGCAAAAAGAAATGTTCTAACGTTACGGATGAGGAGCGTTGTTTTTCTGATGATATAATTCATGCAAAACACTCTGGCTTAGACACCACTTGATCGCTAACAAAACAGGAAAAGAATACCCTTCCGCTTCATTTTAGCTTATACCAAGATGTCGGCACGACAATGCTTGTTTGCATCGAAATCGTGTATTAAACCTTAGTACGGACGAGGTATAAAGTCGGACAGATAAGCAAATGCATCGAAAATCCAAACTGGGTCTACTTCCCAATTCATTGTGACAGCCAAACTTCTCGGTAGCGTTGAGCCCTAATGTGTTAGGTCCATCCACCCTATGCAAGCCCCAGGTCTTCAAGCCATTCCCCATCTGTGTCCTTTATGTTATATGTTATGATATAGCCTTCAACATTTTCTGTTCTAAACTGAATTTACAACCTCGATATTATGTACCTAAAAATTCATTTATATACCTATACATCTCATGTATTCCAAAAACAAACAAAAAAAAAATGATTAATTTCGTATCTTTACCACAAAGGATAAGAGAGTGAATTCGGCCACACATCTCCAAGTATGAGTCATCATCGACTCCCCCAACTTTCTTCCCTTCGCTGCCCGCCTGTTTTGTCGCCATGCCAGATATTACCTATTTTCAGGGTCAATCTTCGGTAACATCAAAATGGAAAAGGTTCCTAAAAGAGAGGAAGAAGGTAAATGAAGTGGGGTTAAGCAATCTTAAGGATCGCCGGAAAGGAATCTCCATTGGAGTTTAACTTTGTAAAAGCATTATAACATAAGAGGACGGATGGCGGATCTGGACGCATAGAAAAGGCCATAAATTCAATTGGGTCGGCCGATGTTCGCGAGTCTGGTCGTTGGCGTTTTAGGGAGAGATTGACTCTCGAGCTGCCATTCCACCAGCACCTACAATTCTCCCCTTCAGCTCATTAGCTAGCGATCGCTTTCTGCTCCCCAGGCTTTTTTTCTTTTTTTTTTGGAGTGTTTTTACTTCCGTAGGAAAACTGGCTTTCAAGTGTCAACAAACGAGACCCCGCAGATTCTTGAAACCCCTTTCGTCTTGCCTTACATGCCCTCGATTCACGGGCAGAAAAGGTTCTGTAGTCCCTTGGATCCTGGCGTACCTGGAACGGGCCATGTTCACGAGGCATCAACCAACTTTCGGTTTGAAAGGCCAGAATTCGAGCGTCGGACGGTACGAGCGATTGAGCTCCAGGACCTAAAAATGCTTCTTGGGTCGTGGGAAGGAGAATGTACCGGGCTGCCTCCGTGACGATGCGTTTGAGTAGCTGAAAAAAACTGGGGGCAGATTGGTAAACATGGGTAGCTGTGCGAAAATCGACTGACCTCTCCGCCCATCTACCTTCTATATATATAACGAGACAAGGTCGTGAGAGCTCATCACTTTGTGTTGCTCCTCCTAGAGAGAGAGAGAGAGAGAGAGAGAGAGAGAGAGAGAGAGGGGTTGAAGTGAAGATTATGGGAGTCCTCCTAGTAATGTTTCTTGCTCAAATGAGTATTCCAACCACAGTTAGCACCAAGAACTGGGACAGAACAGTTTGGTCGTGGTTGCTTTAGCAACTGAAACCGTCTGCTCTCTCTGATGCTGCTGTCCTGAGATGCTCATTTGAGCAAGCAATGTTATAGGTGGAGGTTCTTTTATTCGCACTCGCCATCGTCCAGTGTGCTCTATCCTTATAAATCTCATTCTCTCGGATTCAACGATGTCAATCAGCACGCTCCGTTGCACGCTTCTCTGCCGTCCAGATAAGTCCTATTCCTCCCCCTTATAATAGCATGTATACGCAAAAATTATTTGAAGTTCGCATGAGATCCCAATTGAACATAAGCACAACCACTCGGTATCTTTCTTCTTCCATGTATGCCAACTGTTGACATTGTTTTTGATTTTACGGAGTATATTTACTCACTCAAGCTCTAAAACGAAGCTAGCCATCTGGGTACATCATGAATCTGGGGATTTGAAGTTTCCTTCTTTTCCTTTCTGAACCTCAAGAGATTTGACTGAAAGGCGGTTCTTGCTCTTAATGGGACGTGAAGTTATAGGAGGAGACCCATTTCTAGATTTCATGTCTCTAAAAGTTGATTTATTGAACATAAAATCCCGAGCAGTGTTTATATATTGAAGCTAAATCATGCGTGGACTTTTTGCGCTCACGCCGGTGTGTTTATATTCGGTAGCATCAGTGCACTTGATGATTTGTGAATCTTGAGCTCATGTCCGAATACAGGCACATGAATGGCTTCGGTTCTCTGAATCAGATTGCGTTATTTCTGCTGCATGTTCCTTTTAGCGAGGATTGAATCAAACTAGGGCTTCTCTGCATACTTTTTCAACCAACGGCCTAGCTTGCTTTTTAAACTGGACTCTTCCCGAGGACGAATGCAATCCGAGATCAGCATGTCGTCGCTCCTTGATTTTGAACTGCATTCTGTGTCATCATCTCTTTTGATAGATCGATGTCGACTGAATCAGGTAATCTCTAAATTTCTCTTTCATAAGTTTATGGTTCTACTCAAACCGATTATTCGCTGATATTATCCACGCTCTGATGGGGGTCTCGGTGCATGATGAGAGAACGATGATGCCTTGCAAGCTTTCCTTGTTGATGCACCTATCTATGAAGAAAGATACGATCAAGCAAATGCATGAGAAGTCAACCACATGTATTCTTGTCGTTGTATTTTCTACAGGAGCGAAAAAATATCTGCACCTTCACCATCCAATTATCCACTAAACGATTAGTACCATTGAAGATTATGGATCTTTATTATGGTTTTCTTTTCTCTTTTTCCTTGATCAAAGTGCAAAATAGGCGAGTCTAGACAAGCAATTCCTTTCTTGAGCATGATTGCTTAGGCCGGTTGTATACAATTGAGTATTTTCTTGATTAGAAATAGATTTGAGCTAGCTTTTCAATTAGAGCCTCCTGTATTATCTTGGCTCGCCCACGTCCATTCCTCAAAAGAAACTACATTCCTTAATAAAATCACATTAACCTAACATCTGTCTTTTTCTCTCTTCCCCCACCCCTTTCTTCCGTCTCCTTTTAATGTTTGACCTTCCCCTTCTCTTCTTCCCCACCCCACCCACCCAGATAGACATTCCTTTTCTTTGGCCTTTCTTCGCCCACTATCTCTCCAGGACAAAACAAATCCGCTCCCGCGTTGCCCTTGTCTCGTCCTCCTCCATCGTCGCCGTCATGCCCCTCCACCCGATGCCACCCCAGTCCCCTTCGGACCAATCAGCTTTGTGGACTATAGCCGAGTGCTGACGATAGCTAGGTAGCTCTCCCAAGCTCGACGGGGCCACAGGAGAGGGCATTTGGTGGGGAGAGAGAGAGAGAGAGAGAGAGAGAGGCGCAAAGTGGAGAAACGATAGATGCCTGCTACCACCCATATGGTCCGGTCTCCTTTCATCTTTCTATTTCTCTCTTCCTCCACCTCTTTCTTAACACCGCCCCCACCCACCCCCCCCCCCCTAAAATAGGACATTTCTTTTTCTTTGGCCTTTTCTCCAGGACAAAACAAATCCCCTCCCGCGTTGCCCTTGTCTCGTCCTCCTCCATCGTCGCCGTCATGCCCCTCCACCCAATGCCACCCCGGTCGCCTTCGGACCAATCAGCCACAGGAGAGGGCATTTGGTGGAAGGAGAGAGAGAGAGAGAGAGGCGCAAAGTGGAGAAACGATAGATGCCTGCTACCACCCACATGGCCTGGTCTCCTTTCATCCGGATTCTGATGAAGGAGCTAATCAACGTTATGATCATTAGCTTGCATCATCATACCAGCTTGTAAGCTAGCGAAATAGTAGAAGTTCAGTGTACTTAGTCCTACTCTGTAATGATTAATCTATTATTTTGCTTCCCACAACAAGAGGACTTCTCGTTCTTGTGCAATATTATGTTGCTATGTCACTATCTTGTCGTAGAAGAATTTCTCTCTTTCTTAATGGAGTCTCAAATGACAATCTTATCCCCAATGGATATAGAACCTAATCATGAGTCTAACAGTTCATCTGGCCCGTCCAAAACAATTCGAACAAACAAGATTTGAAGCATAAAATCAAGCAAACCTCTACGAAAAAGACTTTCGTAGTGAAGTGCCTAAGTTTCTTCCCTTCTCTGTCCTTGATCTTTCACCAACATCAATGTATAAATGGGAAGATTCGTTCTCCCTCGTGGTCTAAAACACATAGTTCTAGATCTCAAGAAGAAAATGATCCTATTAGACCATTGCAGTTACACGCTGTCAAACATATGAAAAAAGGGTAGGTTTAAAAGCCTTAGTAAACGGTCAAGCCGCTAGAGTAGCTAAAGTGGTGATAAATCTTGTCAATTTCTCCTTTTTAGGGAGCCTATATATACTTGGCCTCCGATGAAAAAAGTTAAATCATTTACGATCTTTCTATGGATCGTGTCATTTAAAATGATAACCAAATGTCCATGCAGTCAAAAAAAGATCTAAAATACTATGTGCTGTCTAGTCACTTTTTTTTCCTCCACGAGTTCAAAAGAAAATCAAAGAATATGCGCGTAATTTCGTTCGATGAATTCAGTACCTAAGTCAAAACTGAATTTGGATTGCAAAAATGAGTCATCGAATCCCGCGGTCCAAATTCATCTTCATGAGCATAAAATCACCAAGTAGATTTCTCTCCCAAAGGAGTTGTCCCAACTTGCAGCAACACCAGCGCAGGCACCTGCGATTGGCTGATCTTGGCTTAAATGGAAGCAGAGTCGGAATTAGTCACTTTGCTGCGTCCACATCCGTGGGTTCAACCTTGGATTAACATAAAAAAGCCTTTTCAGCTTGAACCAATCTGATCCGATCCGATGATCCAATCGCCAGAGAGAAATCAAGGGTCGGATTGCGACAGAAAACACTTAAAAAAAACAAGGCAGTTCTCATTTTGCTCATCGATATTTTTCTGTCGGCCATTTGCTGCGAAACATAAGTCTTTTTCTTTCCCAACAACCTTTCTTAACCTTTAGCCTTCAGCATGCACTTCATTGCATGCCGCGACCGCCGCAATTGACTCGACCCCTTCACCCCACCCCCGCCCCTTCTTTTCTTCCTCTGTGCGTGTGAATTGCGATTGCATGCACGTTGAATCGTCAAAATTAGGGTCCTAGCCTCCGCCTGGCTTCTCTCTTGAATACTAGTTACGTCGAAGAACGCATCACATCGGGTTGCTAATGATACATATCGGGGAATATGCAAACGATAACGATGTCCCGTTGAAGATAATTATGGCCGAGACGACGCGTCAAGATTGCTTGTTTATTCGTTTCCTTAAGACCATACACGATGTGGCTCAAATTAGTACGGTTCATCGTTTTCGTATAGATTCGCATCGAAGACTAAGATTTTTTGTGGCACAGATGAAGATACTTTCAAGACGAAGAATTCTTTTTTTTTTTTTTTTGGTGGTCACTTCTTTTCCAATCCCCAAGACCACCATTAATGTGAGATTTTGTATAAATCTCATTCCTAAAATCCAGCATAAAATACCCATAATGCGCATGAGACGACTATATGGTAAAACATACTATTCAAAGTTCTTCGAATCATATCTTGATGGGAAAAATATCAAAGGGAGATTATTAGTACATACATCTTTGAAATCGTGAGAACAAGTAACGATGGACAATTAATGAAGGACATTGTCCAATCCATCCTATTTAGTCGATTTAATTCTAAATTTTTGTGCGAAATTTCAATAAAATCATTTCAGGCAATTTTTATTCGAATTATTTAATATATCAATATATCACAAAGATAATCAATAATGACCCTAATTTAGGCAAAAAATGGTCAAAATAATTATATTGAAATTTCATACAAAAATTTAACATTAAATTGGTAATAGTCAACATTTTATGTCCAAAATTGATATTTGTATAATATATTTAGATATAATTTTTTTTCAATTAAGAAGTTAAATTTATCGGTGCAAACGCAAGGAATTTATTGTGGCCACGAGGGTAAAAGTCAAGGCCAAATGTCAAGGGGGTCCACTTAGAAAGCTAGGTCTTGAAATTAGTGCCACATTTTTGTATGGTCGAATCGACATTGCACATGGAGGCAAATGATAGGACTCATGTTCTCAAGACGATAGGACTCATGTTCTCAAGATGATAGCCATTGGTGGCTAGAATTGATTGACACTCCCCTTTCACCATGTAAATCAGTCACTTTTTTGGTTTGGAGGTGTGCACATTGACACACAAAATTAGGGGCCAGCCCATCGGTCTAGTCACGTCTCATTACATTACTTGCACCTAGAGATAAAGAACGGTTCGTCTCGGGTTCTTGATCTCTTTAAATCAATCATTTAACCACAATAATACACCTCTCATTTTCGAAATTCACGCATCATTTAACGGAAGGAAAAACTATCTAAAATGTCCCACACCCCTTGTACAGTAGCCAAATCAATCTGAAATTTGGCACTAATTCAATCATTAATTTTTTGACATTTTATTAATTTTGGCGAGAATCACTAATGCTGGCTGATTTACATTGCATAACCAACACTAACGTGAATTATTTTTGGAAAATTTCTAATTTTTTTTCTTTTTTTCCTTCCTTTTTTTCCCTTTTTCTTTTCGCAATGGCCAGTCTCAAGCGATGGCCAGAGATTGGCCTTTGCCTAAGACTAGCCATTGGTGAAAGTAAAGGGATAAAAAGAAATGACTATAAAAAATTCTAGAAAAGTTATAAAAAAAAAATTATCAAAAATCATTTACGCCAACGCTAGTGCTTGATCATGCCACGTAAGTTCGACTCAAGATCCACATTAGCAATTTTCAATCAAAATTGATTGAAATGAATAAACTAACACAATCAAAAAGTTTATGACTAAATTAGCTGCCGTCCAATAAATTTGACTTTTTGAATAATCATTCCTCTAATAGAAATGATGGTGCAAAGTGTCTCAAGAGCCATGAATCAAAAGGATGGTATTGGCAAGGGGTGGCAAATGAGTGAGTTGGGTTTAGGTAGGTCATATATGAGTTTGATCTAAATCCACTCATTTAACTTACATTAATCCATTTATTTCCTAAATAATTCATGTGACCCATGCCTAATCTAACCTACATCCAACCCAAACCAACCCATTTGACTTGCCAAGAGATAAAGAAAAAGGCCCAATAATTATGAAGGAGCCGCATTTTTTCCACTCCTTGGGTTTAAACACTCCATTCGACTAATAATTTGACCATATTAACCCTTATGCGGCTGCTTCAATAGTCAAAGTTTCAGCCCTCCTTTATTTTTCTTTCTTTTTTCTTTTCTTGAGGTCCCACTTTCCTTCGTCTTCTTCACTCTCTTGCGAGAATTTCTTTTCTTTCCACGCCTTTGTGTCTACCAACAACAATGCTCTTGATTTTTAACTTACTGAATCAAGAATAAGTGAAGACAAATCATAACCTATTCTTCATCAAAACAACACATCGATACTAGTGGCTTGTCCAACAATGATAAGCATGTTTAATGATTCAATGGATATAAAGGTGAGGCGGCCATGGCCGTACAAATCAGTAACAATGGGGACTCAGCTTTAAACAATGAAATGTGATAATTTGGCACACTTATGGCCTAATTCAAACTAACCCATGAGATTAGAACAGACAAAATGAAAGAAGTTAAATCTGAACAGGCGAACAACTAAAAAAGAATAAAAAAATCAATAGGAATAGAACCAATCTGGTGGTGACTTTTGTGAATTGAAGATGGTAATAAAATGGAAAAAAACAGGGGTCGTGAGCGTCTCTCGTGTGTGTGCCCAGAATATCTTTTTTGGCGGATAATTTGTCCTCTCGATGTACTCTATCCGTTGCACTTGGGTGGTTCCCGTTGTCCAATCTCTAAGCATATTTTATATGGCTCTTCCTTTGCTATAAATTTAAAAAAAAAAAATTAAAAATGAACAATGGTTTCCCATATTACGCAACTACAGCCTTGCATTCCTCACTCGTAAAGTCAGAGACTCCAAAACTTTTTTGACTTTAGTGATGATAGTTCAAGGCTCCCTGTTGGAGTATAACTTAGTGAGGTCCCTACAATTGCTGAACAACCACTTGCTTTTACCGTAATGAGAACATTGTCCAGACATACTCCCAATACCCCTTTTTCAGATCAAAAGATCAAACGTGTGTTCTCCTGCATAACACAAATTTATTTCCCTCTTTATCCTTAGCAGTGTTGACACCTAAATTTTGGCAATTTGTGTAAGTATTTATTAATTACATTGGAAAATTAGGGATTGAATTCTAACCCCTTAACAAAAAAATTTTCATTAAAATTGCATCACATATAGACATTAGGAGCATTTGCATCACTAGTTTTAAAATTTATCAAATTTTTTTTATTTAATTACGAAAATATTAAAAATAAAAAAATTCGAAAATTAAAAAGGAACAAAAATAGGGGCAATTAGGCCAAGTTTGGACAAGCCTTGAGCAGGCCCATTCCTCTCTTTCGTTTCCTCTTTACTTCGCGCTAGGCCCGACCCAGCCCTTTTTTCTTCTTTTTCCCTTCAGCCCAGCTCGCAGACAAACCGGTCGTCTCCCTCCTGCTGTCCTTCGCGCGACGACCTGCAGAGAATAGAAAAGCATGTGCAGCGACCGAGAGCAGGGGATCGGGGTAGCAGGCGAGCGGCGTGATCCGCGGGTCGGGGGGCAGTCCGGCCGGCAAGCTGGCAGCCGCAAAGGCCATGCGCGCTTGCTGGCCGGGCATAAAACCGAAGGGGGGCAACGGGAATCGACCACAGAACACAGGAACACCAAGAGGAGAACACACAAAACACAGAGGGAAACCAAAGGGGGGAAAGGAAGGAGAATAGGCCAGATAAGGAGCCGAGGAGCCCCGGATGTCTAGCCGCCGGCCGCTGCTGTAATCCTCGGAACCCAGCAGCACAGGGAGTATCGAGGCCAAGAAACCACCAAGCCGAGAGCGAGCAAAAGAGAAACACCGAGGGAAAGAGAGACTGAACCAAAGGCAAGAAGCTCAAGGAAGTAGCTTGTCGTCGCCAGAGGTCCGTTCGCCCGCCGTTGTTCGCTTTAGCCCATCACCGAACGAGGTAGGTCTCTTGAACCGTGGTCTCACTTCTGGAAAACGCTGGGCCGGAGCTCACGGCCGACCAGTTCGCGTGAGCTCCGGTCCACGTCACCTTTGCGCTTTGCTCCATTGTTCTCCTACGTTATATCCTAAGACCCCTAAAGTGTGTTCAACGCTCGACTAAGCCGGAGTCCTTCTAGTTCGGTAGTGCAGGCCACATGTTCGACAAAATTCCTCAAAGAAAACCGAGGAGTATCTTGCATTTTAACGCCGGACCCACCCATTTTTGCCCCTGTGCTTGCTGAATCCTTGTTGCTTTGTCTGTATTCATTGCGTTTTCAAACGGTTTACGCGAGATTTGGCATGTATTTGAATCGATGACTCGTTCCGCCAGTCAAGAGGATGACCGGTGGGCGGCAGTGGTTTAGCGACTTTCTTTAGGGCTGTCGGTACTCATGGAACAGTCGTCGTCGGTTCGGCGAGGGGGCAGCAAAAGCCTCAGCCTGTCGTAGCTGCAGGAGGGGAAAGCCAAAGAAGATGACCAAAAGGGGTAGGAGAAAATAAAAAATAAAAAATAAAAAGAGAAAGAAAACACAAAAGGGCTAAAAATAGAGAAATGAGAAATGGGCTTCGCTTCGGGCTGGATTCTGTTTCGTGGGCTGAAAATAGATATTAGAAAATGGACCATCAAGTGGGCTGAAGTAAAAAAATCCAAGATGGACTTTGGGCCAAGAGTTGTCCTCATTTCTTTTTCTTTTTTTAAATTCGTGTGGGCCTTTTTTTAGTGGGTCGATCGGCCCGCCTGGCCGAGTCAGGCCCGGGTCAGGTCAGACCGAACCCGACCCGGTCCGACCCTGAATTTAATTTAATTTTTTTTAAAATTTAAGAAAAATTAAAATAATTAAAAATTATAAAAATTAATTTTTTAAAAAAATTAAATTAAATCAAAAATTTCGAAAATCCAAAAATGATGGGGTTTGGTTAGGAATTGCTATGTATTTGCCGCTTTAGTGTAATTAGGCCCTTATTTTCTTGTATGTTGTTTTTATCGCATGTTTAATTTGCATATTATGTTATGTTTAATTTGCACATGTTTAATTTTAGGGTAATTAGGATCTTGGTAGTTATAATTATTACTTTATTGATTGCGCACCCGCATGCTCACCTCATATGTTAGTGGATAGGTATGAAATCAATCCAAACTGCCTGATAAAAATCACTTTGTTAAAATGAACAAGATTAGGTACCGAAAGGGTACTAATTAGTCAATTAGTGTAATCGAGTCCCCGACCCTAAATTCTCTAGTTGCGTAGGAAGTGAGGTATACTATTATGTCTCACTTGGTTTCTAGCCGACCCCAATAGGCTAGTGGCGACTCCTTTTGTCCAAAATTCCTAAAAAAAATATCACAATGTCACGCGAGGTATGGGCTTAGGAGAGCCCGCACCTAATCATGGGCTTTAGGCCCGTCCTTTAGCAATACCCCTAAACATGTTCCCTCCCCCCGGGGGTAGGTCGCGACAGCTTAACACGACTCCACTGGGGACTTGGTTTTAAACCTTAGAGGACTTAGGCCGAAATTGATCTTGTTCAAAATTTTATTGTTTGGTAGTGAGGATTCTAAGTACATCCCTAACAGGTCGGTTGTTTAATGTTCATGTTGAATGGGAGGTATAAGGGGAAGTGTTTGCTCACCTTTGTCTTGCAGGAAGGTGTAGAAATGTATGGTTTATTTTTTATGTATGAAGTGTTGCTTGTCTATAAATTGTCATGCCTGCATTTCCTGCATTGCACTGCACCATAGCACAAACAACCTGCCGCCAGACCTGGGCCGCATAGGATCACTTAGGATGGTGTTGAGGTGGATAGCACTCTGACTACAAGCATGTAGTACGAGTCGCCCATCTCATCCTCAAAACTTCTTTCTTGATGTTAGAGGTCCCCACCCTGGTCCGCGAGCATGCGACACGAGTCGGTCCTTTGACGAAGCCGGAGTCATGGGTAACACGACCTAGCCGCGAGCTTGTTGGTTCAGTCTTGTGATCCCATGGCTCCATTTTAGGCCGTATAGAGTAGAAATCGAACCACTGTCCATGCGCACGTCTATGGCATTGACATCGCTGCTCAATGAGTAGGGTAAGTTTTTGTTTGAATTCTTTTCTTCGCAATTTACTTATTCGTTTTCCTTTTGGTTGGTCCATGACAAATTAGGTTGATCATACGATGGGTGTACCCGACCTTCGCATCATCTCCGTCCCGAAAGCCGAGCTTCGCGCATGGTGGGATAAATTGGATCCAACTGGCTGGGATTGGGTGCGAGCATATGTTGGACGTTTACTTCCCCTATTAGAGATACAAACTCATTATGGTGTAGTACAAGCGTTAACGCATGTTTGGTGCCTCGAAACTTGCACGTTCATACTCGGTGATCACGAACTCACTCCAACCCTGGAAGAATACAGTGTTATCATGGGAAAGCCCTTGGTGTCGGAGTTAATTGGCCCACCTGTAGGGACTGAGCATGCATCGACCTTATCTGATTTCCTTAGAGTTAAGGAGGGTGACGTGAGGAAAGTTTTGAAAGCTAATCGCAAGACCTGCCCGTTTTCATTCCTAAACGAGCTTTTTCAAAATGCCCCATCTTTTCAAAAGAATAGGATCTTCCTGTTAGCTTTCTTCGGGTTCGTGTTATTCCCACATTGTAGGAACGTTATTAACCCTTCCGTGGCATGGGTAGTTCGTGAGGTATGTATGGGAAAGGGCTTTGTTAACGCCGTCCTAACTGAAACTTTTCTTTCCCTTGCTCACTTTAAAGAAAACAAAAACAAAAATTTGCATGCTCCTTCTGAACTCTTACAAATTTGGTTCTTCTCTCACGTTAAAGGGTTTGGTAGCTTAATGACCATGAACGACATCTCTGACTCTCATCACCCTATCATGAAGTTTAAAGATAGGAAGACGTTTGCCCCCGATTATCATTATTCTGAATGGTTAGTTTTCATGACCAACCCTGGACTCGAAGATTTCCAATGGCACGCCAAATGGCTCCGAGTTCGAGAAGCGCGGTTCATGTGTGGACTTACTGGACCTGTTCCTTTGTTTGGGAATTACCGGAGTCACTGAGTATTACCCAACTCGGGTCGCCCGCCAATTCCAAGAGGTTCAACAACTTCCACCGATGATTCAAGAAGACCCGCTCAGGATAGACTTCCCTGACGGATGCCAAGATCATGAAGACTCCGTTGCGTTAGTCAAGTCGATGTGGGATATGTGCCACCCCCAGAAGCTGATATGGCCTGAAGAGGAGTTGGAATGGCAAGAGAAGACCTATTATGCCACGATGTAATACATCCTTAGGCACAAAATCCCAAAGAGCCTACGCTCGAAGATTCCCGACGTGCCATTAAAGACCACCCACCGAGCCGAGATCAAGCGCCTCAAAAGGAAGCTCAAAGAAGCCGAGGAATGCGCCTCGAAGTTAACCCGAGTTAGTGGGGCTGCCACAAGCGGGAGCTGTCTTCGTTGGTTAGATTGAGTCAAGTGCGATATGTAATGGGTCCATACCCACATGTGTTACAATGTTAAAGAGTTTGTCTCATGTCGCAATATCGGGAGATAAGAGTCATGATTAACTTCGTTGTTTGGGGGTTCTCCATCATGTCTTTTCCTGCGTTATGTAGCAACCTTGCTTTCAATAAAATAAACAAATTTGGGCGATTAGATCTTTGTCATGGACCGATCGCTTAATCATTACTCAATGCTTATATATGCTTATCTATCCTTGTTTAGGTACTAGCAAATTGTCTACTGTTGTCCGACTGTCAACACGGCTAAGAGGAGATCTCCAATTCGTACTCGTGCAAAAACTAGGATGGAGAATGAGGATGTCAGCATATGCGTGGCCAACATGGAGAACCAGCTGGCTCAACTCACTGCCTTGATGGTCGAGATAAGCCGAAAAATCAGTGAACCTTCGGCCACGGCCATAGCCAAAACCTCTACTCCTATTTTGTCAGGGCACACTCCACCCTCAGCTGGAGAGCCACATGTCACCGATCCTGCTGAAAAAGGTGCTTCGGAGGAAGCCCCTTCTGTTACGCCGTAATCATCAATCTGGATCCTCCTCCAAAGGAGGGATCTGCCATCCGCTTCGACGAAGAAAATGCAAGACGCTTGGCTAAAATGGAGGAGCGGCTTTGTGTCCTCCAAGGATATGAGATGAAGGGAGTGGACAAGCTAACCCCATATGCTAAGGTGAAAGTACCCGAGAATTTCAAGGAGCCAGAATTCACGAGAAAATATTATGACACCGGCTGTCCTATAACCCACCTCAAATACTATTTGAGGAGGATGGCTCGCTACTCTGACAATGTCCCGCTCCTCATACATACTTTTCAAGATATCTTAGACGGTCCTGCCTTGTCGTGGTTTATTGCACTCGATATTGAAGAGCTCACTGGATGGGACGACCTCACTGACAAGTTTTTATAGCAATATAAATTCAACTCTGAGATTGTCCCTACAAGAGAGGAGCTGGTTCGGATGGAAAAGAGGAGGAATGAATCGTTTAAAGCGTTCGCCCAGAGGTGGAGAACAATGGCATCACAAGCGAAGCCTCCACTGAGTGAGAAAAAAATGAGGCAGCTTTTCCTGAAAACTCTGCCATCTGACTATTTCTAGGGATTAGTGTACTCTGGCTACCAAACATTTGCACAACTGGTGGAGGTTGGTGAAGGGGTTGAATGGGCGATAGTTGATGGAAGAATATCTGCTGGAAATAGCAAAAAGTTCCCAACAAGGAAAGACAAGGAGACGGCGGTCGAAGTGGCGTTTCTCTAAGAGCCATCTGCACCTAAATCAGTGTTGACGCCTTCACAAAAGCCTAAAGCCATGCAAGGAAACATGTCACGGGAATCTGACGGAAACAAAAAGTTCTCCCGAAGGGAATTCACGCCTCTACCCCGACCTCTATCGAAATTGTTACCTATCCTCCTCGAAAAGAGATTGGTAGCCAAGGAGGTACCTAGAGACAATCCTCCAAGATTCTCGGGGTTCGATGTGACCAAGGCATGTGAATACCATATGAGCGAAAGAGGGCATGACGTCAATGATTGTCACGCACTGCAATGGAGAGTTCAGCACCTATTGGATAAAGGAAAGTTGACCTTTAAAGAAGCTACGCCCAATGTGCAGCAAAACCCTTTGCTTGATCATGCTGAAGAAGTGAATATGATTTATGGGGAAGTGCAAGCGAATGAGCAATCCCTTGTGGTGGATGTCCCTAAAATGTATGAGGCCCTCGAGCTAGCTGGGCATTATGAAGGAGGGGAAGACAT
Source organism: Eucalyptus guilfoylei (assembly GCA_016097605.1). Classification (NCBI taxonomy): domain Eukaryota; kingdom Viridiplantae; phylum Streptophyta; class Magnoliopsida; order Myrtales; family Myrtaceae; genus Eucalyptus; species Eucalyptus guilfoylei. The sequence goes on along the minus strand of CM027870.1, from coordinate 6,740,104 downwards.
AACCGTGGAGGAAAAGTTAGATCGTATTCGCAAAATGATAGGCATGGGGGTAATTTGCAATATCAATAGAGAACAAGGGCCACTACCCATGATGGCACCGCCCGTGATTAGCTCATCATTTCACAATACTGCTTGGGACGGTGAAGTGGAGAAAACTAAGCCTCTTTTCCCATAAGAGGATAAACAAGTGGAAATAGAAAACGTCCTAAGAACAGATTTTGAGAGAAACTTTTGGAGTCGTGATCTCCTAGAGAAGATACGTGACAAAGGCGAAGTGTTCGATACGTTGGGTCAACCAAGCGGAAAATATGACTATTATGTGAAATATTCGCCTGCCTCGAGTTTCTTTGATAATTATCAGGACATCACCCCTAATGGATTGGGGGGGTATGGATGATCCAATGCCACGAGAGGAGGGGATGGTCACTATGATTACCGCGGTGGTGATAGAATTGTCCAATGAGAATTGCGCTAGTGATGTCGAGATGGAAACCACTGAGCCAATGATGCTTGACCTTATGGTCGAAGAATTATCAGCGATCGAAATCCTGGAGGAAAGCCTGACACCGGTCATGATTGAACTGCCACCTCAAGAAAAGGACGAAGTGATAATGCTAGAACCTCCCTTGGAATTCAACACTAAAGCGGTACCCTGGGATTACGGGACAAAGGAAGTAGATGCCGTCACTCGATCAGGTCGTTGTTATGCGCCTGCTAGAGGAACCGAAAAGAAAGCCGTGATAGAAGAGGACGCAAGGCAATTCTTAGCCGTGGTGAAAACGAGCGAATTCAACGTAGTAAATCAACTGCGGAAAATGCCGACCCAAATCTCCATCCTGGAGCTAATTCAATCCTCTGAAAAGCATAGAAACGCTTTGTTGAAGGTCCTTAACGAGGTACATGTCCCGGAACAATTGATGACACCCAGCTACAGGAGTTCGTGGGGACCATCCTTCTGAAGGATCAGATCGCCTTCACTGATGAAGACCTCCCTACTGATGGAGGTGATCACACAAAGGCACTGCACATTTCATTGAAGCATGATAGTACCGTTGTCTTTAGAGTATTGATTGACAATGGCTCTGCGCTGAATATATGTCCATTAGCTACACTCCACCGCTTAAGTGTTGAGATGGAAATGATACGTACAACTAAGTCCAATGTGCGCGCATTTGATGGGATGAGGAAAGAGGTGCTAGGGGAAATCGAGTTGGAACTACTTATCGCTCCTGTGCTTTTCTTGGTACCATTCTAAGTCTTAGATATACCAACTGCCTTCAACTTTCTGTTGGGGAGACCATGGATCCACATGGCGGGCGCTGTTCCTTCTAGCCTCCACCAAAAAGTATGATTTGTGGTCGGTAATAGACTCATCACTGTGCATGGGGAAACGGACTTCAAGGTGTACCAGGAAGTGGCCATCCCATACGTGGAGCCCGAGTGCAAAGAAGAATCAAGCTTTCAAACTCTCAAGCTGGTGTCTATGATCCACGTTCCTGTGGGCTCTTGCGTGGGCATTCCTGAATTATCCAAGCCGGCCCTGGTGGTGGGGAAGATTATGCTAGCGAATGGGTACAATCCTGGAGGTGGTCTAGGGTTGCATGGACAAGGGATCTGAAAGCCTATCGAGGCTCAAAGAGTTCTAAGGAGAAAAGGCTTAGGGTTTGTCAAAGAATATGGAGGCCGCGGCAATAGAGGAGGCCGCAGTGAATGTGGAGGTCGAGACACTCGAGGAGGTCGAGGTGAATGTGGAGGCCGAGGCGACCGCGGAAGTCGAATTATAAAAGATAGAAGTTGCCAAAGTGTTCTTCCTCCTCCGCTGAAAGAAACATTCCTAGGACCCCTGAAAATGCTTATGGAAGAAGATGGAGCTATTGACGGTATAGCCGAGATGTTTGAAGAGAATATTGTATGCACCATCCTAGCTTACGAGGAGGCTGAATCTTCTGGGAGCCTCACCAACCCTTTAGAGTAGGATGGTTCTAGCTCAGCGTAGCTTTTTACTTTACGTTTTCTTCCCCTGCGTGGGAACTCGTTATTTCAATTTGCTTGTTTGAGTCACTTATGATGTAAACTCTGTTAAGCCCTTGACCTTGAGCCGTTGGTCTTGGGTAGAGTATGTTGTAATACGGCCTTATCATTTCCCTTTCAATGAAATAGATGCATGTTTTATTAAGGACATGTGGAAGCACACCAAACTAGTTCTATGATGGTCACTGAGGGCTGGGCTTCTACATGCTCCCTAGTTTCATAATTTCATAAGAGCAAGGAGATCCGAGGATATGAGGATGAGCTCTCGAAACAGTTTTCCAAAAATTATTTGAAAAAATCATTCGCAAATGATACACGTTTTATTTGTTATTAATGCATACTAACTCATCTCATCGCATCTCAGGCATTACATTGTGCATAATCGTGACAAAGATTCATGTGACTCGAATTCACGTGAGGGGGATCTTTTAGAATTTGACGCCGATGATGATTTGAAAGGGATCGAGCGTGATTGGAATCGACATGAGGGATCAAAACCGCTGACAGAAGAACAAAGAGTCACCATAAATTTGGGCGATACACAGAATGTCAAGGAAATAAAGATCGGGGCATGTCTCTCGAAGTTGGAAGCAGAACGAATGATTAATCTCCTGAAAAAATATCAGGATATATTTGCCTGGACTTACGCTAATATGCCGGGGTTAGATCCCGATATTGTAGAGCATGCCCTCCCGACCAATCCTAATGTGCCACCTAAAAAGCAGAGGCTCAGAAGAACGAAGCCAAAGTTGTCCAAGAAAATCGAGGAGGAAGTCATGAAGTTGTTAAAAGTGGATTTCATTGAAGTGTCACACTACTCCGATTGGATAGTAAACATCATACCTGTCATGAAAAAGGATGGGCGAGTTAGGGTGTGCGTAGATTATCGTGTGCTGTCTTAGTTGACAGCACGGCGGGATTTGAGTTATTCTCCTTCATGGACAGTTTTTCTGGATATAACCAAATCCGTATGAAGGAGGAAGATAGGAGCAAAACATCGTTCATAACTCCTTGGGGAACTTTCTGCTACAAAGTGATGCCTTTCGGTCTGAAAACGCTGGGGCAACGTATCAAAGGGCCATGGTCACGTTGTTTCATGACATGATGCACAAGGAGATCAAAGTATACGTGGATGATATGATCACGAAATCAAGACGAGGCGAGGACCATGTTGAGGTATTGCGGAAACTATTCGAACGTCTCCAGAAATTCAAATTACGCCTCAATCCCGCAAAATGCATTTTTGGAGCGAAATCTGGGAAGCTGTTAGGGTTCATGGTTAGTAGTAAGGCTATCTGTGATTTGCGACCTCCGACCACCACCAGGGAAGTCCACAGCCTGATGGGATGACTCAATTATGTGGTGAGATTCATTTGTCAGTTGTCTGAAACAGCGAAGCCATTCTTCAAGCTCATGAAAAAGAATGCAAAGATTGAGTGGGATACTAAGTGCTAGAACGCCTTCGAGAAGATAAAACACAATCTCACTCACACACTAGTCCTAGTGCCTCCTCTCCTTAAAATTCCCCTGATTTTGTACTTAACCATACATGACGAATCATTAGGAGCCATATTGGCACAGAAAAGACCAAATGACGGGAGAGAATGCACGATATACTACTTGAGCAAGAAGTTCACCATTTCTGAAATGAACTACACGGAAGTTGAGAGAACTTGCGTGGCTTTAATTTGGGTTTTGCACAGGCTGCAGCAATACACGCTTCATCACCAAATCTTACTAGTGACCGAAAACGATCCCATCAGGTATCTCTTAGAGAAGCCGGCATTGGTGGGCAAGTTGGCTAAATGGCAAATCTTAATTTCAGAGTTTGACGTTTAGAGCCTGGGACAGAAGTCCGTTAAAGGTCGCGCCATAGCAGACATGTTAGCTGAAAGTTCCAAAGGGTCCAGAGCATCTGATGAAGATAGTGATGTGGAGGAGCGAATTCTACTTGTATCAAGCGACACATGGACGATGTACTTCGATGGTGCAGTTAACTTAGCTAGGTCTGGTACTGGGGCAGTCCTCATTTCCCCAGATGGACAACACTACCCTGTCGCCGCTAAATTGACATTTCCTTGTACGAATAACGTCGTTGAATACAAAGCATGCATTCTCGGCCTTCAGGCTGCCATCGATATGAAGATCCAAAAGCTGCAGGTTTATGGTGATTCGGCCCTTACTATCTTACAGATCGAAGGTGAATGGCAAACACAGGATTCTAAATTGATTCCGTATCATGAGTTCCTAGGAGAGTTGACAGAAGAATTCCAAGAAATATCATTCGAATACTTACCAAGGTCCCAAAATCAGTTCGTTGATGCCCTGGCTACCTTGTCTTCAATGCTGCGAGTAGCTGGAGGCATAGACATTGAACCGTTAAAAATTGAAATTCGTAGACGTCCAGCTTATTGTATGATAATTGAAGACGAACCTGATGGAGAGCCATGGTATCGTGACATCTTAAATTATCTTCAGAATGGCGAGTTTCCCCAAGAGAGCGACGCGTTAGACAGAAAATATCTGACAAAGTTGGCATCGAATTTTTTCGTCAACGGAGGTGCGCTTTACAAAAGATCTTTTGACTCGACATTACTAAGATGCGTCGATGCCAAAGAAGCCAATCGTTTGATGAAGGAAATACACGAAGGGGAGTGTGGCCCCCACATGAATGGTCACCTCTTGGCGAGAAAGATCATGCGACTCGGCTACTACTGGCTGACAATGGAATTTGACTGCACACAACACGTACGATGTTGTCACCAATGCCAAATTTATGGGGATAAGATAAACGCTCCACCAAATGAGCTTCACCAAATGTCCCAATCTTGGCCCTTCTCTATGTGGGGAATTGACGTGATCGGGCCCATCAATCCCAAGGCATCAAATGGACATCGATTTATCTTGGTGGCTATCGACTACTTTACGAAGTGGATTGAAGCCAACTCGTACGCCAATGTCATTGCCAAGAATGTAGCCAAGTTCATTCGCCGCGATATTATTGCCCATTATGGGGTACCGGAGGTGATCATCACTGACAATGGATCCAACTTAAACAACAAAGTCATAGATGACTTGCTTGATGAGTTTCGAGTTCGCCATTTGAACTCATCACCATATCGTCCTCAAATGAATGGGGCAGTTGAAGCAACAAATAAGAACAAAAAGAAGATCCTAGCAAAGATGGCTGAAAATTATCGTGATTGGCATGAAAGGCTTCCTTACGCACTGATGGCATACCGAACATCTATTCGCAACTCCATAAGGGCAACTCCTTTTTTGTTAGTATATGGAATGGAGGCTGTCCTGCCTATAGAAGTCGAGATTCCCTCGTTGAGGGTCCTTTCTCAGTCGAAGCTCGATGAAGCCGAATGGATACAGCAGAGGCATGAGCAGCTAAACATGATTGATAGGAAGAGGCTGAAAGCTATATGTCATGGTCAATGCTATCAGAAACGAGTCACGAAGGCCTTCAATCGGAAGGTTAGTCCTAGGACACTTTGAGGTCAATGACTTGGTGCTAAGGAAAGTGCTGCCAATCATCCTCGATCCTCATGGCAAGTTCACCCCAAACTATGAAGGACCTTATGTCATTAAGAAGATCCTCCCGGGTGGTGCTATGGTCTTAGTTGAAATGGATGGCCGTGAGCTGTCTAAGCCTGTAAATGCCGATGCTGTCAAGAAATATTTCCCATGAATGAGATCAAGGCCGTAGAGCCATTTTGTGCATAATCCGAGTCACATAGCATCATGCATGTCATGCATACATCACATACATGCATATTTATTTGTATTTCAGGTATCCAACCAACTCGATGAAATTACAACAGAATGGAAGAAGTTGATCGTTGCCCCTGAAAGGTTGATTCGAATGGCTACCCAACCTTTGCAAAGGCAGTCGGGTATTCCTTTTCCAGTTATATAAAAACAAAACAAAACAAAAACAAAAACAAAAACAAAAAAATCGAAAATGATGAAAGAAATGAATGAATGAAAAGTAAAGCGCCCGGTGTCATTCATGTTGTCAATTCAGTTGTTGTTAATTGTGTCTCCATGAGGGGGAACTTCACATGAGTGATTTTGACAAAACAAAAAGGGAATGTTAATCATGCCAAACAAGAAGTGCTTAGAATGAAGAAAGGTTGGCCATTCCTAAACACGTCCTTCAAACACTTTTGAGAGTCGAGTGGAAAACGACATTCTCTTAGGACAGAGGATTCATTCGCATTGAGTGCAAAGATCGAAATGATAAGGGCATTTCTTTCATAAATCCCAAGCACTGTACTAATCTCTTGCTAGCCCTTCGGGCCAAATAAAGATGATCCTTCAAATTACCCCTGTCAAGAACAACCCTACATTAGGGCAGCATAGGAGGTTACGATCATGTTGTAGAGAGAATGATTGAGAAAGATTCTATTACTTTCACTTACATCAATTTTCTGGTAATAACTTCAGAGGAATTCTCATTAGAGCTTGACTCATCCCAATGTGAAGAAGAGCATATCTTTCTCTACCCAAACACTGATACCGATTGCTTTAACCAATTTGGGCCTGAATATTCATTTCTGAACCCCGAGCGGTGATTATCTCCCTTCACTAGGGCAAGGCATAAGAATTGACCAAATACAATTGACAGTCACGAGAAAATGCAAAAAGCATCTCGAAAGTCATAAAAACTCCAAAAGTTCATAAGAGCAAGAAGTTTGACAAACTATGGGGCATAAAAAAACAGTGTGCCTGGTAAAAGTAAGGCCAATGCCCGTTAAGAAAAAGAGCCAAAAGGCTGCATCTTATGTGAAAGAAAAATTATCAAAATCCAAGTGCTTGCGAAAAAAAAAATCATCGCAAAGGGTAAAGGAAATTAGAGAAAAGAGAAAAGCTCTCGTGCATAAATGATTAGTTAAGGAACTTTCGAGATGCGCTGTGTTCAAAAGCCAAATGATTTCAAAAGATCAAGTGACCTGGTCATGATGCCATGACGATCATTAACTCTTAAAAAAAAAAAAAAACCTCTTGAAAATATTAAGCCTTTCGAGCCTTTCCCAAGCCAACATTACAACCCTCTTCTGAAGTCTCTTCTAATTAGGATGGTTTGAGTGAAAATGAGAATGCCACAAAGAAGCTACTACTTGAAGGAGTTGAGGTAATTATATCTTGTCTTATCTTCCAAGTTCTCGACTTGTAAACCTGATGAAGATAGCGACAAATGTTTCTTTACTGGCCTTAAAGCAATAACTCCTTTATGTAAACCTTAACCGAGCCTATATTGCGGTCCTTTTAGAAGACCTTTTTGATCGATCAGATTGTGCTCACCGCAAATGTTTCTGAAAGCCTTTGACACGGGTTATGTGAGATACCCTCGGCAATCAGTTATTTCCCACGCGAATAGATGGGATCAAGCAGCCATTTTATCAAGAGCGCGTGAGAAGCCCTTTCTGACTAAGAAGCTCTAGTTTGGCATGTTTAATGAGCCTTTTTCATGAGTCATAGTCATTCTAATGAGAACGTCTCCTAGAAAATTTGATGATTAATGATGCATCCTCGAGCAAGATGACAACTTTGTGCCACATGATGATAATTGACATTGAATGTTTCTCAAGGCAATCAGACTTAACTCGATTAGCTTGTTCAATTAACGCTGCAATGTTGTCAATATGTCTCTTGATGACGTCCCTAATGACATTTGCTTAAGATTGAGTTTAACAGAATTCTTCGGTAAAGCCATGCAGTTTTCAAGGGGTTAGCGAGTACTTCCCTAAAAACCAAAGGTTCATGGTCAGCCTTAAACCATGTCATCTGCAAAGGTTCATGGTTAACCTTAAATCATGTCATTTCCAAGGTTGGTGGGTTTATCCTTAAAACCACGGGGTTGGTGGCTTTTCCTAAATCATCCGGTCGAAACCCGTTTGTACACGGTGAGGCCTTTCTTCCAATCGAAACATGTTTGTACACGGTGAGACTATCATCCGGTCGAAACCCGTTTGTACACGGCGAGACCTTTCTTCCAGTCGAAACCCGTTTGTACACGATGAGACTATCATCCGGTCGAAACCCGTTCGTACACGGTGAGACCTTTCTTCCGGTCGAAACCCGTTCGTATACGGTGAGACATTTCTTCTAGTCGAAACCCGTTTGTACACGGTGAGACTATCATCCGATCGAAACTCATTTGTACACGGTGAGACATTTCTTCCAGTCAAAACCCATTTGTACACTGTGAGACCTTTCTTCCAATCGAAACTCGTTTGTACACGGTGAGACTATCATCCGGTCGAAACCCGTTTATACATGGTGAGACTATCATCCGGTCGAAACCCGTTTGTACACAGTGAGACCTTTCCTCCAGTCGAAACTCATTATCATACAATAAGATTTTCCCATCTCGGTCGAATGACATCTTTTACAAAGTAGGTCATCCCTTCATATCTTTTTCCTGTTTGCAACCCCGATCGTCATCATCTAGGGGCAAAATTTAGGCGTCTCTTGTCTTTGAAGGAAACCTCTTCAAGCTTCCATTCAAAGAGGGGCAGCTGTTGACACCTAAATTTTGGCAATTTGTGTAAGTGTTTATTAATTGCATTTGAAAATTAGGGATCGATTTCTAACCCCTTAACAAAAAAATTTCATTAAAATTGCATCACATACAGACATTAGGAGCGTTTGCATCACTAGTTTTAAAATTTATCAAAATTTTTTATTTAATTATGAAAAGATTAAAAATAAAAAAATTCGAAAATTAAAAAGGAACGAAAAAAGGGGCAATTAGGCCAAGTTCGGACAAGCCTTGAGCAACCCATTCCTCTCTTTACTTCGCGCTAGGCCCGGCCCAGCCCTTTTTCTTCTTTTTCCCTTTAGCCCAGCCCGCGCACGAACCGGTCGTCTCCCTCCTGCTGTCCTTCGCGCGACGACCTGCAGAGAACATAAAAGCATGAGCAGCGACTGAGAGCAGGGGATCGAGGTAGCAGGCGAGCGGTGTGATCCGCGGGTCGGGGGGCAGTCCGGCCGGCAAGCTGGCAGCCGCAGAGGCCATGCGCGCTTGCTGGCCGAGCATAAAACCGAAGGGGGGCAACGAGAATCGACCACAGAACACAGGAACACCAAGAGGAGAACACACAAAACACAGAGGGAAACCGAAGGGGGGAAAGGAAGGAGAATAGGCCGGATAAGGAGCCAAAGAGCCCCGGACGTCCAGCTGCTGCCCGTGAGCTGCCAGCCGCTGCTGTAATCCTCGGAACCCAGCAGCACAGGGAGTATCAAGGCCAAGAAACCACCAAGCCAAGAGCGAGCGAAAGAGAAACACCGAGGGAAGGAGAGACCGAACCAGAGGCAGGAAGCTCGAGGAGCAGCTCGTTGTCGCCAGAGGTCCGTTCGCCCGCCGTTGTTCGCCGTAGCCCATCACCGAACGAGGTAGGTCTCTTGAACCGTGGTCTCGCTTCTGGAAAACGCTGGGCCGGAGCTCACAGCTGACCGGTTCGCGTGAGCTCTGGTTCGCATCGCCTTTGCGCTTTGCTCCATTGTTCTCCTACGTTATATCTTAAGACCCCTAAAGCGTGTTCAACGCTCGGCTGAGCCGGAGTCCTTCTAGTTCGGTAGTGCAGGCCACATGTTCGACAAAATTCCTCAAAGAAAACCGAGGAGTATCTTGCGTTTTAACGCCGAACCCACCCATTTTTTCCCATGTGCTTGCTGAATCCTTGTTACTTTGTTTGTATTCGTTGCGTTTTCAAACGATTTGCGCCAGATTTGGCATGTATTTGAATCGACGACTCGTTCCGTCAGAAATAGGGTAGTCGTTGTCGGAATAGGTAGCCAACGAGGGCCGGCGCCGGTCGAGAGGATGACCGGTGGGCGGCAGTGGTCCGACGACTTTCTTTAGGGCTGTCGGTACTCACGGAACAATTGTCGTCAGTCCGGCGAGGGGCCAGCAGAAGCCTCAGCCTGTCGCAGCTGCAGGAGGGGAAAGCCGAAGAAGACGACCAAAAGGGGTAGGAGAAAAAAAAAAAGAGAAAGAAAACACAAAATGGCTAAAAATAGAGAAATGAGAAATGGGCTTCGCTTCGGGCTGGATTCTGTTTCATGGGCTGAATTGATTGGGCTGAAAATAGATATTAGAAAATGGACCCTTAGGTGGGCTGAAGTAAAAAAATCCAAGATGGACTTTGGGCCAAGAGTTGTCCTCATTTCTTTTTTCAAAAAAAATTCGTGTGGGCCTTCTTTTAGTGGGTAGATCGGCCCGCCCGGCCAAGTCCGGGTCGGGTTAGACCGGACCTGACCCGTCTGGCCCCGAATTTAATTTTTTTTTAAAAAAATTAAAAACAATTTCGAAAATTAAAAAAAATTTAAAATTTTAAAAAATTTAAAATATTAAAAAAAATATTAAAAAAAAATTTAAAATTTTAAAAATTTAAGAAAAATTTAAAAAAATTAAAAATAAAAAAAATTAAATTAAATCAAAAATTTCGAAAATCCAAAAATAATGGGGTTTGGTTAGGAATTGTTATGTATTTGCCGCTTTAGTGTAATTAGGCCTTTATTTTCTCGTATGTTGTTTTTATCGCATGTTTAATTTACATATTATGTTATGTTTAATTTGCACATGTTTAATTTTAGGGCAATAAGGATCTTGGTAGTTATAATTATTACTTTATTGATTGCACCGCATGCTCACCTCCTATATTAATGGATAGGTATGAAATCGATCCGAATTGCCTAATAAAAATCATTTTGTTAAAATGAATAAAATTAGGTACAGAAAGGGCATTAATTAGTCAATTAGTGTAATCGAGTCCCCGACCCTAGATTCTTTGGTTGCGTAGGAAGTGAGGTACATTCCCATGCCTCACTTGGTTTCTAGCTGACCCCAATAAGCTAGTGGCGACTCCTTTTGTGCAAAATTCCTAAAAAAAATATCACAATGTCACGCGGGGTATGGGCTTGGGAGAGCTCACGCCTAATCATGGGTCTTAGGCCCGTCCTTTATGCAATACCCCTAAACATGTTCCCTCCCCCCGGGGTAGGTCGCGACAAGCAGTACAACCACACCAAAATGAGAAAACCTTTAACCAGCCCTTAATTCACAATGTTATACCAAACAACATTATTGGTGAGAGACATCAAAGGCGTGGAAAGAAGAGGATCACCAACAAGAAGAGAAGTGAGTAAGAATACAGAAATTGAGACCCACAAAGAAAGTAAAAAAAAAAGGAAACAAAGCAAAAGGAGAGAACCACTTTCTTATCTCTAGTAGAGTTTAAATGAAAGGTGCTAAACTGTGGCCATACAAAGGATAATATGGTCAAGACATTTGTGAAAGGGAGTATTCAAGCCATAGGAGGAGTGGCAAAAACATGATCCATACAAAAATCTAAGCTGCAAAAAAAATAATTAAAGCTCCTCCTACTACTTGGCTGCTGCCGCACAACCCCCTATTCTCGACACTACAGACCTCATCTTGCTTAGCTCCATCTTTGTCGAGAACCTTACCAATCCAAACACCAGCAGGTACCATCGGCACTTCCTCCTCCAATTTGCCGGTGACCATGTCCTCCTGCTCGAGCTCTTTTGGCTCTTGCGGCCGGTTAGGAGTGACGATCTCTTTCTCTCATATCCTCAATGAATTAATACATCGAGTCCTTGAGAAGCCTCAAATCCAACTTCACCGCTTGCTATTATCCAATCGCTTAGCCCAATCAACCTACACAAGCACGCTGTCACGGACCTCCTCCGTCTGAAATTGGGGGAATTTCTACCCTCCTCCTCCTCCCGATTCCGAGTTCTTCAATCAACAGGCTCGCACCAATAATTAGTCACAGCACAGGTCGAAAATGAAATCGACCTGATATAAAGAGATTACGAACTGAAAATCAAAGCTAGGCCTTCAAAAACAGGCTCCTTTAAGATACATTGAAGTGGACTAGGACTTGCATTTAGTCCCCATTGCAATGGCAAATACTGTTTGGATCAACCTAATTGAAATGAGAATCAATTTCCCACCAAAACAAACAATGGAGATTTTTAACGAGTAACATTGAGATACTGGATTTGGTTTCACAAAACTTGTAAAGCAATGTCGCAAATATTAGTGGGTAAGCAATAAACAAATTAATGGAAGCACTCAACAGAAGTCTCATACATCACTTTAAAATCAATTTTGCTAAAAGGTTCGAGTAATCTCGAGCATTACTTATAATCGAAAAATAGAGCAATGGAGTGATTCACAAAACTTCGACTTTAGAAGAGATAGATGCCATGTCAAAAACAGGCCGGGCATTAACATCCTACAGCTCCAACAAAAGGACCTGCTAGCTGGAAATCATCATCATATATATCCCGGTCCTAGCAAGTCATAGTTTTAAGGGCGATTTTCATATTGTGACTCATTAAATAAATGAAGTAGCAAGAGAAACGCCGAGCCTTATAGCCTGCTTTGCATGCAATGAGGGCAGATTCGAGAACCATGTGAGACACCCGCTGGAATCCAAGCTACGAGATACCAATACTCCCAATTCCAGTGCCAAAATTATCGGAAGATAAAGAAGACAGTTTTCCATGCTAATTACCGATGTCACCTGGGATCTAAAAAAGAAGACAACATATCATTATATAGAATGGTCTTTACAACCGGTCTGGCCTGGCACTTATTCGAAGCTTGCTTGTAGCTATGTGTAACAAAAAAAAGCTAGGAGAAAAGCCCCAAGAAAGCCAATCCCCAAATGCCGAGATTCTTTCCTGACTACGGAAAAAGCAGAAGGGAATATGCACTAACTAACTGAAGCACTTCTTGTACTAAGCATTTATCTTATCATCCTCAGGACTCAAGACTTCGTTGAAGATGAACTATTTTGCTTCTGCAAGGAAGCAGTTGAGGTATTACTTTTCGTCTGGGCACTCTGGTTCGATGATGATGACTCAGTGAAGAAAACTACATGCTCCTGATTATCAAGAAACAGTTGAAGGGCTCTCGGTATCCTGGGAAGGTTCACATCCAACAACCCCTCAAGTATTTGAACAACCTGCCCCATCGATGGCCTGTGAGTTTCCTCATCTTGGACACACCAGCAAGCAACTCTGCATATCCGAGTTAGCTCTTCAGTATCAGTGTTTGTCTCCAAGTCTCGGTCCAAACGATCGAGCAGGTCACCTCCTTCAGCTATCATACTAGCAACCCATGTTGGGAAGAACTTATTGGCCCCATCTTCCGAAAGCTCTGAGTTCCTCCTTCCTGAAACAAACTCAAAGAGCATCATTCCATAGCTATAAACATCAGCTTTTGCTGTTATGGCCACTCCAGAGATCCACTCCGGCGCAAGATACCCTCTTGTGCCTCTCATGGTTGTCAACACCCTGCTGAAATCTCGGCCAACGAGCTTCGCCAGGCCAAAATCTGCCACTTTTGGACAGAATTCAGCATCTAGAAGGATGTTCTCTGGCTTGATGTCGCAATGTATGATGCAATCTCTACACTTCTCATGGAGATAAGCCAGACCTCGAGCCGTTCCCAAAGCAATTTGGTATCTCGTTTTCCAATCCAAGGTCTTCGAGTCCTTTCTATGAAAGAGATGATAGTCTAAGGAACCGTTTGGCATGAAATCATAGACCAACAGCCTTTTGTCACCTTCAGAGCAGAGCCCACGAAGCCGGACAAGATTCACATGCTGGATGTTGCCGATTGTGCTTACTTCTGTTCGGAATTGCTTCTCTCCTTGGCTTACGCTTTCAAGCTTCTTGACCGCTATGTGACTTGAATCAGGTAACGTTCCTTTGAAAACTGAACCGAACCCGCCCCCACCCAACTTCTCTGAGAAATTCTTGGTTGCAACCTGCAAGTCCCGGTATGCAAAGGCTATCAGTGAACCCTCCACTGTCTTTGTTGTTACAGATGCCCTTCTCCTCCATCTCCAAATGCCAAAAAAGACAATGGCTAATATCGCTACTGTGGAGCTAACAGACCCTGCAACTATCGCAATTACGTTGCTCTTCTTGCTTGTATCCTGAATGTCAGAAGCGGCATGCCTGAGATAGAAGCTTTTTCCACTGGTGTCACTTTGTGAGAGCTGTTGCGCATTGAAGAGATCCCCAATCCAGATTGAGCAGGCATTATCCTCGAAAGCATAAGCCGTGCAAGAGCAATTGCTCAAACAAGCAGCTCGGCATTCCATATCGCTCCTGACATCTAAAGATTGGGGATCTTCAGGCAATTTCATGTTAGAACTAAGCGAGAAACGGTCTCTCTCCGCATTAGAAGCATTTGCTGCACAATTCAAGTCGGAATTCCGCTTGCAACCGCCAGACCAATTGTTCAGATTCCAATCCCTCACAGAGCTGATGCTAAACCCAGGCAAGCAGCTGCAGAAATTGTCATTATCCTCGCTGCAAAAACTGAAAGGCCCGCAAAGTCTATACACCTCGCATTGTTGCCGGGGCAGAGAGCAGATCAAGCTCCACGCGTGGGAAGAAGGCAACCACGAATTCTGCTTGAGCTGCCCAGAAAGATCTATAATTAACGTCGATATAATGTTGGAGGAGATTTTGATTGAATAGGTGAAGTAGCTCTCGTTCTCGTTGTCCACATATTTGAAATCGTAAATATAGTTCGATCTCATTTCAGGGACCGAAGAGAAAATTTTCATCCGATTGTCCCACGCCCCACTAGTCCAGTAAGGCTTAGACCTATTCCACCTTAGGTAGTACTCACCGTCACTGGATGAATGGAGATGGAGAGAGAACAAACCTGTCGAAGGGTCCTCCGTGTTCTTCCATGATGTCAAGAGCTGACTCCTGTTTTTGCGCTTGTCGATCCCTAATTTGGCACCGGGAAGCCACGTGTGTGTCGGGTGATCAAAGCTCTGCCACAGTGTCACATTAGAATTCGGCGCGTCTTTGAGAGCGAAGTTGCCGTTGTCCTCAAGAACCGCCACCATGGAGCTCGACCCAGATGAAGAAGTTCGCAGATGCGTGGACCAAACGGGGACTTGAGAGTTGTTGACAATTACAAGATTGCCACCCGAGACCTTCAGTTCAGTGGAGTGCCTGTCAGTGACAGGGTTGTCTCGGTTGGCAACCCAGACGATGGTCCGCTCGCTAACTTTGCTGTACCAGATGCCTATGTAAGAGTAAGACGACTTCCCTGGTGTGAAGAAGCCAAGCGTGAAGTTGCCACCCAAGGAGGTTAAGGTTTGATTACCAGATAGAGACTGATTCGCATCGAGCTTGTCTGTGCCAAGACAGAGGTGGGTGCAGAGAGATAAGCAAAGCAAGAAAATTGGGAGTATGAACGACCATGGACTACTGTTTTTGCTATCCATGGCTGTACCATACAGGGTTCGAGCAGACGGGTGTAGAAACAAGATTCACAGGGGGGAGTGTATATACCCGTTTGTGCTCGGAGCGAGGTTGGGGTAAGAGATCTCAAAGAAGAATGGGTTAAGAAACGCGCCAAGTGTTGTGTGGAAACCTCAACCGAGACTAGTGCATTATCATCGAGTAAGTAGGTAGAAGCATTTAAGCAAGCATCATACCAGTGAACAAGAATGGACATATGCCAGAGTGAAGAAGACGCTAGTGGTGCAACTTGGACATGTGATAGATCAAGACTTAAAACATAGGCGGACCAAGATATTGATGAAGCAGGAGCACAGTTTTACCAGCTCCAGTCAACAAGAAAGGAAGAAAACCAAGTGTCAAAGTCATTGATACATTGAAAAGCTGGACTAACAAGATTTGATTTTCATGAAGCATGGTCCAATATTTATATGGTCCCTACTCTTGTCTGAACTAGTCTCGGGTCAAGAAACGTGCAAAGTATTGTGTGGAAACTTCAACCAAGACTAGTGCATTATCATCTATGAAACATAGACACGTTATACGTGCTTCTATGTCATGTCCGACACGTATCGGAGCATGTCGGACACGTTAACACGCTCGGACACATGTTGACCGAGTGTCAGATTTGTCAACATGTGGTTAATTTTTGTCGACGCGTTTCGACACGCGTGTCTCAAAGACAATGGAGGGTGGAGGCGAGGGCGAGGGAGTAGAGATGAGGCCGCGAGCGATGGCAAGCCCGTGACGGCGAGAGATGGCGAGAGAAAGAGCAGAGACTGAGGCAAGGGCCACCACTCTATGATGCTGTGATGGATTGGCGACGAGGCTGTAGCTGCGAGGGAGGAAGGGCTAGAGGCGAGGTGGTGAATGATTGTGATGAGGACAGAGGGCAAGTAGAGATCGAGAGGAAGAGGAGAGGAGGGGGTTGTGCGGCGACTCGAAGGAGAAGAAGGGCACTGCTAGGGTTTTGAGAATGAAACTAAAAGAATAAAAAAAGGATTTTGCATGTTAGAGGGAGGGGGAAGTGTCAGGCTAAGTAGCACCGACACTGACACGCGACATGACACGACACAACACGCCGACACGTCGTTTCTCAAAAAATAGAGAATTCCGACACATTGGGACACGTTGTATATTAAATATATATTTTTATATATACATAATAAATTATCATTTTTATGGTTATTTCAATCAAATTAATTTTATTCAAATGCACAAATAAATAAATAATTAAAAAAGTATAAAATGAATTTACACTAAAAACATTAATCTACCATTTATTAATATCATTCACTATTGTTTCAATTTGACAATTCAACTATATTCCAATAATTTATAAAACTTGGAGAAAAAACAAGCAATCGACATTATGGATTCGCATGTTAGATATGTCGGAAGAGGAAAAAAAAAACTTAAGGGGTGAATTGTGTGTCACGGAAAGTGGAAGTCAAAAGAGAAGAAAAGATTAGGTTTTTCTTCTTTCTCCATTTATTATTTTTATTATTGTGCTTTATTTTTTCATGTCTATACATTTTGACATCTCATTTATTGAAAATTTTTAAAATTAACATCGATATCGGAATCATGTGTCGGAAACTCGTAAGTTAGAATTCCAACTCGATGTCGGAAAAGTATTTGAGCGTGTCGGAGAGTGTCGAACACATGTCGAAGTGTCCGACATGACACGAAGGCTCTTTGAGAGTGTTGATGCTTCATAGGTGTCAGGTGGTGGGGGAGGAAAAGAAAAGTGAAAAAATTTGGGGGTGGGGGGAAAGAGACGAGGGAAAAAAGGGGGAAGTGACGGGAGGAAAGGAGAACTGTCAGGTGGTGGGGGAGGGAAAGAAAAGTGAAAAAAAATTTGGGGGCAAGGGAAAGAGATGAGGGAAAAAAGGGAGTTGGGGTGGGGTGGGGTGGGGTGGGGTGGGGTGGTGACCCCCGGGGGACTTCTTATTTAATCGAAAAAATAATTAAATGAAATAAAAAAGTAATTTTGAAAAATAAAAGTATTGAATGTTGAATGATTAATGTAAATTTATTGTAGGTTCTTCTTTTAATTAATTAATTATTTATAAATTTGAATTAAATTAATTAAAATATAATTATTTATTTAATATACAATGTGTCCCAGTGTGTCGGAATTTTCTATTTTTAAGAAATGATGTGTCGACGTGTCGTGTCGCGTGTCCGTACTACTTAGATTATTATCGAGTAAGTAGGTAGAAGCATTTAAGCAGGCATCATGCAATGAACAAGGACGGGCAAATGCCAGAGTGAAGAAGACGTTAATGGTGCAACTTGGACATGTGATCGAGCAAGACTTATAACATAAGCGGACCAAGACATTAATAAAGCAGGAGCACAGTTTTACCAACTCCAGTCAATAAGAAAAGAAGAAAACCAAGTGTCAAAGTCATTGATACATTGAAAAGCTAGACTAACAAGATTTGATTTTCATGAAGCATGGTCCAATATCTATATGGTCTCTACTCTTGTTTGAACTGGTCTCGGGTCAAGAAACGCGCAAAGTATTGTGTGGAAACTTCAACCAAGACTAGTGCATTATCATCAAGTAAGTAGGTAGAAGCATTTAAGCAAGCATCATAACAATGAACAAGGACGGGCATATGCTAGAGTGAAGAAGACGCTAGTGGTGCAACTTGGACATGTGATCGAGCAAGACTTAAAACATAGGCGGACGAAGACATTGATGAAGCAGGAGCACAGTTTTACCAGCTCCAATCAACAAGAAAGGAAGAAAACCAAGTGTCAAAGTCATTGATACAGTGAAAAGCTGGACCAAGAAGATTTGATTTTCACGAAGCATGGTCCAATATTCTTATGGTCCCTACTCTTGTCTAAGCTAGTCTCGAGGTAAGTATCTTCAACAAAATGTGCTCGTTCCACGCATGCTGAGCTGACCTATTCGTCAAGGGACTAAGCTCTAGATTAACGCATTGATTTATTCCCCCAATTCATTTATATGTAACATCATGGTTGCATGCCTTTATCGGAAAAACCTTATAGATTGTGTCCTGGCCATAGATGATGGAGTGAAGAGACCTCTCAAGTTAGACTCGGAGTGATTGTTACTTGGCATTGTGTCCATTATAGTCTTTTAGGTTGTGTTTGATGATCGGGATAAAATTCATGATAGGATAAAATTTATCATATACTACATTTGGTGCATACTCAAGACGGGATAAAGTCGAATATAATAGGGATATAAACCGGATAAAATTGTCCCAAAGGAGAGGTGAGATAAGGGTGGATAAAATTTATAATATTCATAATAGGAAAGTTATTTTTCTCAAATAACAAACTTCTTAAATTAACAAACTTGAAATTATATTTCAATATAAATAATTTTTGGATTCTAATATAAGAAATTCAAAATAAAAAAGTAAAAATTTAGTTATTTTAATTTAATCTTATTTTTATTTATATATTCAAATTTAATTCTACTTTATAATATAATTTCAATATATAAATATCAATATATAAATATCAATATAAATTCATATTTATTACATATTTTAGATATTTTAGTATTTTGGTATATTAGTATAGTTTACTATTTAATAAAATTTTATTATAGAATGATGGAAGGGGAAGAAAGAAATTTAAAAAAAAGACATCAATTAAAAAAAGAGAGAAAAATAAAGTAGTTGAAAGTGTAGTGGGAGATTTTCACCATTTTCGTTTGTAAAATATTTGACTCTTTTTATTAATGTGCTGTTTTTACCAAATAATGTACATGATGAAATGTGTATATATCCAACTTTATTGATATAATCACCAAATAGTGAATAAGATATAGCAAAATCCCTTAATTCCATACCATATCCTATTAAATCCTATTTTGGTTAGAAATTCAAGTGACCAAACATATTGTTATATCAATTCCTATACATATGCAACTTTCTTTACATGATTAGATTTAACAGTGGCCCTTATATTCTTGCCCGAAAATCAAATTCTTCCTCTACTTTATTCTAAAGCATCTCTTAGAAGTGTCCCAATTAATCTTTCTATTATACTATTTCTCATGCCATTCAAATTTCATGAACAGGATGCTAGAATACATGTGTTGTGCTATACTTCGCTCATATAATTATGTGGCGAAAAATAGGTGTTACGTTAGACAATATAAACTTTAAAAATAAAAAATAAAAATCAATTGAGAGAGCTCTATTATGGCCACCATAACTGCGAGCTCTCCAATTCTAAGCTAGCGGCAACCATGGCCATTCAAGCTCAAGCCTACGGATAGCCATGGCCGAGAAATCTATTCAAAACACGAACCTTGAGCCCTAGCCACTTGATCTTTGAGCCCACAGAATGGCTACATGAGCTTTGCGCTTGTAGCGGCCATGTTTGCTTGAGTTTTGAGCCATGAAGCTCGCGGGAATCTAAGTAGTATCGATACCGACACACGACGTGCGACATAACATGACACGACATGCCTACAAGTCATTTATAAAAAAAATATAGAATTCCGATATGTTGAGACACGTTATATATTAATATAATATTTTTATATATACATAACAAACTATCATTTTTATGATTATTTTAGTTCAATTAATTTGATTCTAATTCACAAATAAATAAATAATGAAAAAAAGCCTAGAACGAATTTATACTAAAAACATTAATTCACCATTTGTTAATATCATTCATTATTTCAATTTTATAAATTCAACTCCGTTCCAATGATCAATAAAACATACTATTCAAAGTTAATTGAATCATATCTTGATGGGAAAAATATCAAAGAGAGATTATTAGTACATATGTCTTTGAAATCGTGAGAACAAATAACAATCGACAATTAAGGAAGGATATTGTCCAATCCATCCTATTTAGTTGATTTAATTCTAAATTTTTGTGCGAAATTTCAATAAAATCATTTCGGGCAATTTTTATTTGAATTTACTAACATATCAGTATGCCACATAAGATAATCAATAATGACCCTAATTTAGGCAAAAAAATGGTCAAAAATGATTATATTGAAATTTTATGCAAAAATTTAATACTAAATGATTATAAGAATTTTTGGGTTGTCCAGCGTCCTACTCAATGTTCATGGGCTTGGAGAAAGTTATTGGACCTCCGTGGTCACTTCCAACAATATTTTAAATGGATCATTGGTAATGGCCAGTCGGTTTCATTCTGGTTTGATCTTTGGCATCAAAAGGGACTGTTGTACAAGATCTTTTCGAACCAGCAAATTTACCGGACCGGTATCTCTCGCCTAGCCTCGGTGGCGGATGGCTTCACCACCCCTATGGGTTGGTACGTTATAAATATCATGGCCAATTGGGATGATCCCCTCCCGGTGATAAATCAAGAAGATGATCGGATTCAATGGCTTGGCCACCCGACAGACGGTTCTCTGACCTCGGCTTGGGAGTTGATTCGCCCAAAGAGTAACTCGGCCCCTTGGTACTCCTTTATTTGAAGTCCTTCTCTTCCTCCGCAGTATCAGACACTTCTGTGGCTCATTACTCGCAACCGGCTGCCTACTCAGGTCTTACTTATCTCCTACGCTAGAATTGCAAATGCTAATTGCCCCTTCTGTTTATGTAGACCAGATTCTGTGGACCACTTATTTTTTGCCTGTCAAGTTTCAAGTAATCTCGTTTCCTTTTGGGCGGCCAAATTCAACCTATCTTGGCGAAACAAGCCTTGGATGGATAATCTTGCATGGGCAACCAGGATGTTTGCAGATGATAGCTTCTTCCAATCTATGGCTCGCTTCAGCTTTGGCGCTCTTTGTAATATTATTTGGAAAGAGCGCAATAATATGTTATTTCGCAATCAGGCCCTCTTTATCTCGGCGATGAAGATGCACCTTCAAAAGGCTATTAAAGATAAGGTGTTGACCTTTAAGCGTGTTCCGGACAACCACAAGAATAGAAGACTACTACGAAGCTGGGATCTACATCCATCTATCTTTGATTAATGGAGGTTCTTTCTAGTGTTTGTTTGTTAGTCTTTTCTTTCTTGTCTTATTCTTTTGGTAGTTCTTTCTTTCCTTGGGATCCCATGGCACCCTTACACTCTCTTTGACGACTGTCTTCCTGAGTGTTTGTCTCCTGTTTGGTGCCGGTTATCCTTCCTTGTATTCTTTTGCCAAAATCAATATAATTTCGTACTTTTACCAAAAAAAAAATTGGTAATAGTCAAAATTTTATGTCCAAAATTTATATTTAGGATTGATCAGATAATTTTTTTTAATTAAGAAGTTAAATTTTTCGGTGCAAACGCAAGGAATTTATTGTGGCCACGAGGGTAAAAGTCAAGGCCAAATGTCAAGGGGGTCCACTTAGAAAGCTAGGTCTTGAAATTAGTGCCACCTTTTTGTATGGTCGAATCGACATTGCACAGGGAGGCAAATGATAGGACTCATGTTCTCAAGACGATAGCCATTGGTGGCTAGAATTGATTTACACTCCCCTTTCACCATGTCAATCGGTCACTTTTTTGGTTTGGAGATGTGCACATTGACACACACAAAATTAGGGGCTAGCCCATCGGTCTAGTCACGTCTCATTACATTACTTGCACCTGGAGATAAAGAACAGTTCCTCTCAGGATCTTGGTCTCTTCAAATCAATCATTTAACCACAATAATACATCTCTCATTTTCAAATTCATGCATCATTTAACTGAAGGAAAAACTATCTAAAATGTCTTACACCCCTTGTATAGTGGCCAAATCAATCTTAAATTTGACACTAATTTAATCATAAATTTGGCACTAATTTAATCATAAATTTGTTGACATTTTATTAATTTGGGTGGGAATTACTACTGCTGGCTGATTTACATTGCATAACCAACACTGACGTGAATTATTTTTGGAAATTTTTATAATTTTTCCTTTTTTCCCTTTTTCTTTTCGCAATGATGTCTCAAGCGATGGCTAGAGACTGGCTTTTGCCTAAGACTAGCCATTGGTGAAAGTAAAGGGATAAAAAGAAATTACTATAAAAAAATTCTCGAAAATTTTTAAAAAATTATCAAAAATCATTTTACATCAACGCTAGTGCCTGATCATGCCATGTAAGCCGACCGGCATCCACATTAGTAATTTTCAATCAAAATTGATTGAAATGAATAAACTAACACAATCGAAAAGTTTATGATTAAATTAACTATCGTCCAATAAATTTGACTTTTTGAACAAACAATCATTCCTCTTATAGAAATGATGGTGCAAAGTGTCTCAAGAGCCATGAATCAAAAGGATGGTATCGGCAAGGGGTGGCAAATGGGTGAGTTGGGTTTAGGTAGGTCATATATGAGTTTGATCTAAATCCACTCATTTAACTTACATTAATCCATTTATTTCCTAAATAATTCATATGGCCCATGCCTAATCTAACCTACATCCAACCCAAACCAACCCATTTGACTTGCGAAAAGATAAAGAAAAAGGCCCAATAATTATGGAGCCGCATTTTTTCCACTCCTTGGGTTTAAACACTCCATTCAACTAATAATTTGACCATATTAACCCTTATGCGGCCTACTATTTAGGATGCTTCAATAGTCAAAGTTTCAGCCCTCCTTTATTTTTCTTTCTTTTTTCTTTTCTTGAGGTCCCACTTTCCTTCATCTTCTTCACTCTCTTGCCAGCATTTCTTTTCTTTCCACACCTTTGTGTCTACCAACAACAATGCTCTTGATTTTTAACTTACTGAATCAAGAATAAGTGAAGACAAATCATAACCTATTCTTCATCAAAGCAACACATTGATACCAATGGCTTGTCCTACAATGATGAGTGTGTTTAATGATTCAATGGATATAAAGGTGAGGCGGCCATGGCCGTACAAATCGGTAACAATAGGGATGTTGACACCTAAATTTTGGCGACCCAGTTACTTGTTCATAGAAAATTAGGGATTAATTTTTAAGCTCTAAAAAAAGAAAAAGAAGAAAAAAAAAAGATAAAAAGGAAATAAAATAAAAATTGCATCAGAGCAAACAAAAGGAAAATAAGCGGAGGATCAATCTAATTTGATTATGAATGGAATGTGGAAATTCTAATTAGCCACCCTTACTCTGGCAAATATTCAAATCATAGTAAATGTGGAAGCAAATTCTCGGTCAAAGAAATCAGGTGAATAAAAAAAAAACAAGGAATTTGATAAAAAGGAAGGAATCGAAACATTCGAGAAAAAATCAAGCCAATTGCAAGATCACGCTCCAATTTGCAGACCATGAATTAAGGCAGCGGAAAAAGGAAGTTCGAAAATTGCCATGGAAGAGGGTGCTCGTAACCACTATAAAAGGGATCGAATTTTGTGAAGAAAAAAAAAAGGAGAGGCGAGGAGAATTAAAAAAATTCGTGAGAGATAGGGTGGAGCAATGAAAAAAATTCGTGCAAGAAAGAAAAAAAAATGCAGAAAGAAAAAGCGTGAGAAAGAGTGAAAGAAAAAAGAGTTAATATCCTTTAAAACCCCGAATTGGTACACTTGTGACAAATTTACCCCAAACTATTTTTTTGACCTTGAAAAATCCCAAACCAGTATACCTGTGATAAATTTACCCCGACTAATCATAAAAAACTATAAACTAGTACATTTATGATAAATTTACCCCAAACTAATTTATTCAACCGCAAAAAAACCCAAAACTAGTAAATTTATAACAAATATACTATCCATTAAATTGGATTAAAATCACTGTGACCAATGGAATGTAAAATCTCAAATTGGTATACTAATCAACCGTCACGTGTCATTTAATTATAAAATTTAACGAAAACTAACAGAGGGTAAATTTGTCACAAGTGGAAAATTTACCAGTTTGGAGTTTTTGGTGGTAAAAAAATAGTTTGGGGTAAATTTGTCACAAATGTACCAATTTAGGATTAGAAAAAAAGAAGACAAGCTTTTTTCGTCCCTCTTCCCTCCTTATGTAAATATGTATATAGGTTTTTGGAATATCGAGGGTATGATGAATCCTATCAGACGCGCGGAGATTAGAAGATTTGTTTCTTCGAACAAACTCTGTTTGGTTGGCCTCTTTGAGACAAAAGTCCCTGAATCTTTGTTTGAGTCCATCTCCTCCACCTTGTTTTGTTAAGAGGATGGAAGTAGATAGCGAATTATGAGTTCTCTCCTCGTGGTAGAGTTTGGGTCGGATGGGACCCGGGGGTGGTTAGTTTCGTTCCTTTTGCTACCAATGCCCAAGCTGTACACGGTTGCCTTAAACTCAACCTCTCTAACACAAGCTATTGCATTTCGACGGTGTATGGTGAGCATACCTTTGTTCGACGTAGGCCACTTTAGGATGACCCCATCCACTATAATGAAGTTTTACAGGACCAAGCTTGGCTTGTAGTGGGAGACTTCAACGCCATAAAAGACCCTCAGATCGTATGAGAGGCTCAAATGACTGGATTCCTTGTTTTGATGATTTCGGCCTTTGCTTAGCTCAGACTGAGCTTGTGGATCTCAAATATGTCGGTCTTCGGTTCACTTGGTCTACCTCAGCAGGGCAGTGGGAAGATGAGGAAGATTGATCGTGTCTTGATTAACAGTAAATGGAGTCTCGATTTTTCGTTTTCCTAAGCTTCGTTCCTGAACCCAAGGATTTGGGATCACTCTCCCATGATTGTTAGAGTTCTGGACCCCATCTTCAGAAGGAAACCTTTTAAATATTTTGATTTCAGGTCGGATCACCCGAATTTCTCTTCCATTGTCCGACAAGCTTGGGATAGCCCGGTTATGGGTGTGCCTATGTTTAGACTCGTCTCCAAGCCGAAAATTTTGAAAGGTCGCCTCAAGACTCTCAATAAAGAGGCCTACTCGAACATTTCGGTGCAAACGGCGGAAGCAAGGGAGGCCCTTCGCGCAACCCAGGTTGGTCTTCATGATGACCCTAATAACTTTTCTCTTGCTAGGCTTGAAAAATTATAGCGCCATATCTTTGTTGACCAGCAGAATCATGAAGAATCTTTCTTTAGACAAAAGTCAAGGGTGAGATGGCCTAAGGAAGGGGATAGGAACACCAAGTTCTTTCACTATTCCGTCAAGAGCAGACAGCTTAATAACTGGATCATTTCTGTCAAAGATCGTTCTGGTCCCTTGATTACTGACCCTATCTTGTTACCACAAGTTTTTGTATCCTTCTTCTCGGACCTACTCTCTCCTCAAGTGACACTCTCCAAGCCCTCACTTCAAGAGGTGAAGCTGTATGTCCGCCGGCCTCTCTCAGACGCTCAAGGTAGCTCTCTCGCCAGCCCAGTTACTAACCTAGAGATAAAGAACACTCTGTTTTCTCTTGCCAAAGGCAAAGCCTTGGGTCCGGATGGATTCACAGTGGAGTTTTATAAGACTAATTGGGATACTGTCAGGCCTTTGGTCTTGCACGCGGTCAGGGATTTCTTCTCTTCCGGCTGCCTTCTTAGGGAGGTAAACAATACTATCCTTGCTCTTGTCCCTAAAGTGCCGAATGCTTGTGCTGTCAATGAGTTTAGGCCCATTGCGTGCTGTAATGCTATTTATAAGGTTATTACAAAAATCCTTGCTAATCGCCTTGCGGTGGTCCTTAATGATGTGATTAACCCGTCACAAAATGCTTTTGTAAAAGGAAGGAGAATTAGAGATAATATACTTCTCGCTCAAGAGTTGTTTGCTGGCTTTCATTTGGAACCTTATCTTCCAAAATGTGTTGTCAAAGTTGATTTTCAAAAGGCATATGATACCGTCGATTGGGATTTTCTGGAGCTCACTCTTACGGCCTTCAAATTTCCTGAGTGGATCATCCGTTTAATAATGGTCTGTGTTCGAACACCGAAATTTTCTATCTCTATCAATGGTGAATTGCATGGGTTCTTCTCTGTTGGTCGGGGCCTCCGTCAAGGGGATCCCATGTCGCCCTATCTGTTTACTCTGATCATGGAGGTGTTCTTGGGAATCCTAAGTGCTCGGACTTCGGTTAAGGATTTTAGATATTTTTAGAGGTGTAAACTGGTAAAGCTCTCGCACCTCTTTTTTGCCGATGATGTGTTTCTCTTTTGTCAGGCAGACTAGGTTTCTGCGACGGTGCTTAAAAGGAGTTTGGATATACTCTCTTCCTGGAGTGGACTGATTCCAAACAAAGATAAGAGTGAGATTTTCCTCTCGGGTGGTCCTATGCCTCTTCGTGATAATATTCGGTTAGCTTTTGGGTTTCAGGAAAGGAAGCTTCATGTCCGTTATCTCGGAGTACCGATAATCACCTCTAGACTTGGAAAAACTGATTGCGTCATCTTGATTGATCAAATCACTGCCAGAGTTCAATCCTAGGCTCAGCAGTTTTTGTCATTTGCAGGAAGAACTCAACTAATAAGGTCAGTTTTACACTCTATTCAAGCTTTTTAGACTAGTGTCTTCACTTTACCTGGTGCAGTTTTAGATAAAATCGAACAAAATAGACGACAATTCTTATAAAAGGGCACCACCCTTGGTCGCGGGGGCGGGGGTAAAGTTTCTTGGGATGACGTTTGTCTCCCGAAAGATGAAGGGGGCTTAGGTATTCGGAAGTTGAAGGATTGCAACAAAGCATTGATGCTCAAAATACATATGGATCTTCTTTATTGATAAAGAATCCTTATGGTGCCATTGGATTCATACTAATTTCTTAAAGAAAGCTAATTTTTGGATCTCCTCCCGTCCAGCCGTGTGCTCATGGGCGTGGAAGAAAATCCTTCAACTTAGGAAATGCTTCAGATTGCCTTTCTTCTGGAAGACTGGTAACGGCTTTAATGTATCTTTATGGCATGACAATTGGCTATCTTGTGGTCCTCTGGACTCTTTTATTCCGGCTTCTCTACTAGGGAGTTTCGACCTTCCGAGTTATGCAGTAGCGGTTGATCTCTTCTCCCCCGCGGGTCGCTCGCTCAAATTGTTTCTTGACAGTTTGAGTATTTCTATACCGATTTCTTCCTTAACTCGAGACCGCTTCTCCTGGCGATATGATCCTTTTGGTTCTTTTTCTGTTGCTTCTACTTGGTATACCTTTAGAACTAAAAAGGACCGTGTGCCTTGGGCTTCTTTTGTTTGGGATAATGCAATTGCCCCTTGGTTTCAATTTAATTTGTGGTTGATCACCAAAACTCGGCTTGCTACTCAAACGCTCCTGCTCTCTCATGGAAGGATCGACTACTTTGTTTGTGCTTTCTGCAATACCGTCTCGGATTCTATTGACCATTTATTTTTTTATTGTGAAACCTCGGCGACGCTTGCTTTCTTCTGGGCGTCCAAGTGTAACCTTCCTTGGAGGAATAGATCTTGGAGGGACAATCTCTCATGGACGTTGAAGTTCTTAATGGGTAAGGATTTCTTCTATAGTATTGCGCGGTTCTCATTTGGCACCATGTGCCATCTCATTTGGAAGAAGAGGAATAGCATCATATTTCGTGGTGAAACCTTGGTGGTCTCGGCCCTGAAGAACCACCTCATCAAGGTTGTCAAAGACAAAGCTATCACTTTCAAGAATGTCCCGAGTAATCCTAGAAACAAGAGACTTCAGTGGAACTGGAGTTTCGACCCTATGGTCTTTCAGCAACCGTCCTCTCCCTCTCCTCCTTAGGCGGTGTGTGTTTTTTTGTATCGTCCTGCTTTTGCCTGTCACTACTTACACTCTCTGTTCTTTGTCTTTCTTATTGTTAGTCAAGGTTTGTTGAGTTGTTCGTAGTGTTGCTTGTTCGCCGGCCTTGGATTGTGCTGCTGTGTTTGTTGTTTCCTTTGGCTTTTACTTCGGCTCCCGTACACTCTTCCTGTTGTTGTAGCTAAAGTGTAAGTTTTTGACGCCAGTTTTTTGTATATTTATCCAAAACTCAATATATTCTTACATTTTACCAAAAGAAAAATCTTTCTTTTCTTCTACAAGCTGCAGAAGGAAAAGGAAAGAAGACTGCAGCAAAA
The DNA here is from genome assembly GCA_016097605.1 of Eucalyptus guilfoylei. Lineage (NCBI taxonomy): Eukaryota > Viridiplantae > Streptophyta > Magnoliopsida > Myrtales > Myrtaceae > Eucalyptus > Eucalyptus guilfoylei. The sequence continues at coordinate 6,711,821 of CM027870.1, read as the reverse complement.
GGGGGAAAAGTCAATACAAAGAGAGAGAGAAAGTAAAAAAAAAAAGAAAAATGGAGGGTTTTCTTCTTCAATAGTCCTTCAACCGGCGCCCCAGCATCTGCGACCCCTGTTCGTTGCCACCTGCACGTCCCCACGAGCACCGCCGCGCCCCGTGTCCGGCGACCGTGACTGATGCCCGACGACCGCGCCATCCGCCCGCGCTCGACGTCTGCAGCTCCATTGTCCCGCGTTTCAGCCCGTGCTACCTCCGCTTGCGCATCCGCTCGAAACAGCACCTCCACACCTCTGTTCGCCCAACACAAGTGCCTGTCCCCGACAACTGCAGCCCCAACGACCGTGCCCGCACCCCAGCGCCGCCTGCAACCTGGCGCCCGACGTCAGCTGCTCGCCAACCCACGACGACCCACCGTCGCAACACCTCCGCCCCTTGAGCAATGCCCGCACCTCCTCGCCGACGCCGCGAGCACCTGTCACTGCTCGTCCCCATGCCTGCCAATCTGCCAGCGCCCGACTCCTGCTGGTCCACCTAATACTTGCAGGTCCGCTCGCTCCGCCTCCCTCTGTCCGCACCACCACCGCTGCAACCCCGAGCGCCGACGACCGCTCGTCTCCCGCTGCCTGAGGCCCACTCCGAACGCGCCTCTGCCTCCGCTGCTACCTCCGAGCTTCACCCGCTATAACCGAGCTGCTCTCCACCCATCGCCGACACTACAACAACCTGCACCAGCGCCTGACACCCCTCTCTACCGCTCCTCACCTTCGCCTCCATCGGCCCCGACGCCGCCATCTCTGCTCTGCTTGCCCATTGCCAACGTTGCAACAGCCCGCTACTGCCCTCCGTCGCCTCGCTGCAGCCACCAGCAACAACTCCGCCGCCCGCCAACCTTCACCGTTGCTCTGAGCGTCGCTGCCATCGCTGCTCCCGCTGCCCAACGCTCGCGTCACCGTCTCCGACCCCAGCGCAAATCGTCAGTTGCAAAACCCACACACCGATTTCCTTTTGTTTTTATAAATAAAATAAAAAACAATCAAGGTGGTTTACTTTTTATTATTTTTTTATCCTTTATTTTTTTATCAAGTTTAGTTATTATTGTGTAAATTAGAACATCAGATGTCAATGTTCATTTTATGAATATTTTAGGCATATCATAGGGTTTTACCCAAAATTATTGTAATTATTAATTTGATCCGTAAGACGTCGGATCATTTTTTAATTATATTGATTTTTGGGGCATTCGATAGTATTTTGATTATTAAATCATTATAATTATTAATTTAATCTGTAAGGCTTCGGATTAAATTTTTAATTATTTTGAACTTTCTTATATGTTGTGATGTTTAGGGTTAAAATAATCGTTAATTTAATCCGTGAGACGACGGACTATTTTTTTCAATTGTATTAATCCTTTATTTGATGAATATCTTGTTTGATTTAGATATAATGTTTATTTGATAATTGCTTGTCCTGGAAAACATTAAAAAAATCTTGCATCAAAACATGATGGTTTCATAAATTAGGATTGCATTTTTAGATTGCACGTTTAGATAATTTTGGAACATATTAGGATTGGATCTAAATGACATTTTTTTTTATATAGATAGGATCTTAGATATTGTTTGTATATTTTAATAGTCTCATTTTAAAAAATATATATATAGTTTTCTAAGATAGGATAGAATTTAAGTCAAATTAATTCCTAAAACAAATTAGAAAATTATCCATTTTAGATAATTTAATTATTTTTTATTACGAATTTTAATTAAAAAATACAAAAATATTAGCAATTAGTTTGCATGTTAGGTTCATTTAATTAGAAATAGTTTGTTAGTAAAATTAGGTCATGTAGTTAAAGTGCATGTTTTATGGTAAAGTTCTAATTTTTCAAGATAAAAGAAAACCCAAAAAAATTGCTTGCTTTAGTGTGTTGAATTCCTTTGGTGCAATTTGTTTTAATTATTGAATGTTTAATAATGGTTGAGCATCCGTGTGATCGCCCTATTGCATGATAGTAATTTAGGTTAAAATAAATTCAAATTGCCTGCAAAAATATTTTTTGAAATTAAAAAGAATGATACCGAAATAGTATTAGAGAAATCTAATGTAACAAAATCCCCGTACTCAAAGTCTCTTGTTCGTAAGAGTAAAATAATTCTCCAATTATTTTACTTAGGTGTCTAATCGACCTATCGTAAACTGATTAGTGGCGACTCCTAATTAAAATTCATTTGCATGCTAAAAAACTTGAACCTAAGTTGCGAATTGGTATGGGCTTGAGAGAATCCGAGCTAAATTTAAGACTTAGTAGTCCATTAGCCAAATTCTAAGTGGTGCACTCGAAATTTAGTCCATTAGCCAAATCCTAAGTGGTGCACCCGAAATTTAGGTCGCGACAGGAGACTCAACTTTAAACCATGAAATGTGATAATTTGGCACACTTATGGCTTAATTCAAACTAACCCATGAGACTAGAATAGACAAAATGAAAGAAGTTATATCTGAATAGACGAACAACTCAAAAAAAAAAATCAATAGGAATAGAACCAATCTAATGGTGACTTTTGTGAATTGATGATTGTAATTAAAAAAAAAAAAAGGGATCATGAGCGTCTCTTGTGTGTGTAGCTAGAATTTCTTTTTTGCGGATAATTTGTCCTCTCAATGAACTCTATCCGTTGTAAAAAAAAATGAACAATGGTTTCCCACATTACGCAACTACAGCCTTAAATTCCTCACTCATAAAGCCAGAGACTCCAATGACTTTGTTGACTTTAGTGATGATAGTTCAATGCTCCCTGTTGGGGCAACACTTAGTGAGGTCCCCACAATTGCTGAACAACCATTTGCTTTTACCGTAATGAGAACATTGTCCAAACATACTCCCGATACCCCTCGTTCGAGTCAAAAGATCAAACGTGTTCCCCTGCATGACATAAATCCATTTCCCTCTTTATCCTTAGCATTACAACCACACCAAAATGAGAATACCTTTAACCAGCCCTTGATTCACAATGTTATACCAAACAACATTATTGTTGGGAGACATCAAAGGCGTGGAAAGAAGAGGATCACTTGCAAGAAGAGAAGTGAGTAAGAATACATAAATTGAGACCCACAAAGAAAGGAAAAAAGAAAAGAAAACAAAGCAGAAGGAGAGAACCACTTTCTTATCTCTAGCAGAGTTTAAGTGAAACGTGCTAAATTGTGGCCATACAAGGGATAATATGGTCAAGACATTTATGAAAGGGAGTATTCAAGCCATAGGAGGGGTGGAAAAAACATGATCCATACAAAAATCTAAGCTGCCAAAAAAAAAAAATTAAAGCTCCTCCTACTACTTGGCTACCGCCACCTCCTCCTCTATCCCTAAGCTGCAGACCTCATCGCCGCCGCCGTACAACCCCCTCTTCTCGACATTGCAGACCTCATCTTGCTTAGCTCCATCTTTGTCGAGAACCTTACCAATCCAAACACCAGCAGGTACCATCGGCACTTCCTCCTCCAATTTGCCGATGACCATGTCCTCCTGCTCGAGCTCTTTTGGCTCCCGCGGCCGGTGAGGAGTGACGATCTCTTTCTCTTATATCCTCAGTGAATTAATACATCGAGTCCTCGAGAAGCCTCAAATTCGACTTCACCGCTTGCTATTATCCAATCGCTTAGCCCAATCAACCTACACAAGCATGATGTCACGGACCTCCTACGTTCGAAATTGGGGGAATTTCAAGCCTCCTCCTCCTCCTGACTCCAAGTTCTTCAATCAACAGGCTCGCACCAATAATTAGTGACAGCCATAGGTCGAAAATGACGAAGAAGGGTATGAACACAGCTTCAGCCTCGGAGTACAATTTCATCGACTTCGATAAGAGAATGAGCAATTTGGAAATTTCAATGACTTGATTGATGACTATCGGATGATCGAGCACAAGCTCATAGTGCAAAGACGAGTGTTTTCTTCGATTGAGATATGAAATGGGCTCTCGAACATGGGCCGTGGACGGATGCGAATCAAGAACATGGTGGGCCGACATCATTGTACTATAGTTTCTCAATGTGTTTCAAGCAGCTTGATGAGGAGGCCTTCTGAATACTAAATTTTAGCTCGGTGTTCGGATCACTCGTGAACCGCCGGCCCAACAACCCGAGAGCGGCGGCGACCCGGCCCGTGCCCGAGCTCCGCGTAGCGTGCCGCACGCACGTGCGGCCACGAAATCGCCGCCCGAGACAAACGTACAAAAAGGCCTCCAGGCATACCCCCACCGGCCACCGTCGTGCTCCGCTGTCCTTCTCTGCGGCGCTCTCTCTCTCTCCTCTCATTTCTCTCTCTAAATCCGCAAAATTCCAGGGTTTCGCCGTCTGCTCTCGACCCCTCCGATGATCCGCTCGAGCTAGGGCCGCGATTCCTCTCGTCCGGCGCCCGAACCGCCCCCTCCGTCCGGCCGTTTCCCCTCCCTCCCTCCCTCCCTCCGCCAGGGTTTCCCCGCGGCATTCCGGCGGCGCAGCCATGGGCGGCGACTGGCAACCCCTCCTGCAATCGGTCTTCATCGGCCTGATCTTCTCCTACCTCCTCGCGAAGCTGATCTCCCTGCTCTTCACCTTCAAGGAAGAGGGCCTCACCGTCGCCCGTGCCCCTGCCCCCACCCCCGCCCCCGCCCCCGCCCCCGCCCCCGCGGCGGCGGCGGCGGCGGCGGCGAAGCGGCCGGGCTCCGGAGCTGGAGATGCCGCCGAGCCCGACGGGGCCGACGGTGGCGGCGAGTCTCGCGACTCGGATTCGGTGGTGGCCGAGCACGGCAGCGTGAGGAACGAGAGCGCGGCGGGGACCGACGACGACGGCGGCGGCAGCGATAGCGATTGGGAGGGGGTGGAGAGCACGGAGCTGGACGAGATGTTCAGCGCGGCGACAGCGTTCGTGGCGGCGGCCGCGGCCGATCGCCTTTCCCAGAGAGTGTCGAGTGATGTTCAGTTGCAGCTGTACGGATTGTATAAGATTGCGACCGAGGGGCCGTGCACTGCGCCGCAGCCATCCGCGTTGAAAATGACTGCGAGGGCTAAGTGGTAGGGTTTGTTCATCCGTGGTTTTATGTTCTTGCTTTCTAGGTTACTTTGATGAAGTTGATTGATTTGGATCGACGAGAAAAATGAGAGAAGAGGTTGATGGTGACACTGAGACTGATTTAGGGAAACATCAGTTGATTTTGTTAGAAAGAGAAAAAAAGTGGTACTTTTGATGTAGAGTTAAGTCATATTGCAACGGGAGTTTAGTCTACATCCGTAACTTCTCAGGGTTGATGTTGTAGGTGCTATATCACAGTCCATTATAACAAGAGACTGCAGGTGTTCAGGGAGGTGCTGATGTAGAGTAGTTCTATATCCGTTTAGATGTTGCTCTTTATTGAGTCTAAGTGAGTGCAGCATTGTTCCCTTCAGATTTGCAAATGATTATGCACTATCTATGTAGTTACTCAGGAGAACAGCAGTGTGTAGATGCTTGAGAATTGGGATCCAAGGTTTGTATTGGAAGGGCCTAGGAAATTCCACCTGCTTAAGCTGTGTGGTGCATCAATGCAGCCTTCTTTAATAAGACTACGAGCTGTACCTTGTGAGCAGCTACCTTTACTGCTTAAATCCTGTACTTCATCTACTTTTTAAATCAAGTCCTCGTACCGTCAACATTTCTTGTCAAATCCTTTTAATTACTTAAAATGTCTGGTCAATCCTCCCTGTACAAAATTCAGCCAGATTCAGCTTACAAGGACATCAGAGTGTTATGAAGATTAAATAGTACCTACGTGGACACTCATTGCGAGTCGTGGACAGGAAATTGATTGAATTTTTTCAATTTTTTTTATGAAGCTTAAATGTATTTGCAGAGGACCAACTTTTATTTACGGAAATGGTGTTATTGAGGATGACATGGTAGCTGAGAAGTTTTTACCTACGTGGAAACCTTCGTGAGTCATGGATAGCGAATTGATTGAATTTTTTCGAATTTGTTTTTTTTTATGCTCTCGCTAATCCACTATCGTCAGTTTATATTACCCTGTGTGTTTGCAGAGGACCAACTTTTATTTATGGAAATGGTGTTATTGAGGATGACATGGTAGCTGAGAAGTTGTACCAAAATGCTCTCTCATTTTAATGGATGGTGTTAGCATGGCTTGTTTTTGATAGATGATTGCTTGTTTTTACCTCGAAACACTAAATTTGAAGCAGTTTTTGGGGAATGGTTCAGGCAAGCATGGAATAAATTGGGTGCGATGCCACCTGAAGAAGCGATGCAGAAGTACATCGACATTGTTACTGAGCTGTATCCTTCTTGGATTGCTGGCTCAAGTATGGTGAGATCTAATCCTTTGATGTCCAGGTTGCCAGTATTTTAAGATTTTGTGAATCTTCCTTTGAGCAGATCCTATTTTCTGCGCTTAAATCTGTAGAAGAGCAAAGGCAGTCATGGTGATGCACCGAGTACAGAGGCCAAAGGACCGATGGGGCCAGTTTTTAGCACATTTGTGCACGAGGAACCTGGAACTGAGTCGTAAGTTCCTTGTATTGCTATAGCTAGGTTGCCTGCTCCTTTAAAGATTAGTTTCACGTTCTCCTTTAGCTGTCTTTGACATTACTTACAGTACGACTGTATAGTGCACATTATACTTTCTCCACCTGCATGTTGGGCTATAGGGCTATCTATCATCATGTATATGTTGTCAATTGCTGCCAAAGAAGTTTGTTGAGTGAGGTTTGGTAACTGAAAGATAGAAACAGACTCCAGTACAGTAGAGATGTGTGAAAAGGTTGTATTTTGTGAGAAAGATTTTGGACTTATAACCAATCTGTGTCATGTTTCAGGAAACTGGATGCTATACATGCTTTTGCTAGAGAAGGCGAAATAGATAATTTACTTAAATGCGTTGAAGCTGGTGTTTCAGTTAATGTGAAAGGTATTTACATCACTCTTGCAGTCTTTATTCTGATGACAAGTGCTCAAAATCTTCTATTAGTTTATTATGCTTGTTGTTGCGTTTTAAGCCTCGGATATATGGTTTCTCATAGCGGGGCGGAATAAAAACCCAAATTAGAGGAACATTTGTGATGTAATGCTTTGTTGAAGCAACCTCATAGTTTGGAGATGGCACCGACAATTGTGGTGACCGGCCTTTCTGGCAGTTTTTATTTTACAGCTGAAAGATACACCTATCTTTCAACATCTGCTCAAGTGAGTGATTTTCAGTTGCAAGGAATCAGCTAACCAAGAATGTGGTGTAAACAATGTGATCCGTTATTAGAATAAAGTGGAATGCTTTACTTCAAAATGGTTCCGTATTACTTGAGCTATTACACTGAAAAATTTTGATTTATCCGATGCTGTCTGCGGGCTATTGTCTTGTGACTCTTTGACAAACATTTGCTTACTGCATATGGGACATCAAAGCACAAATGAGGTTTGGATTCGTGAACTGCTGTAGATTCTTGGTTTTTGCTCAAATTCGAAAATTTGGCGATGTGTCATTGTCTTTCTTGGTCAAGGCTCTCAAGTTGTCATCCAAAGAGTGGTGTCAAGTTTCATACGGCGGTTTCACTCTAGATGTAGAACATTATACCCCCCTCAATTGGGGAAAAGTGCGTTATGTTGTGTGCTTCATTTAGCTAAGATGGGAGTAAAAAGGAGCATTGGTAATATGCTTTTGTTCACCCTTTGAGACCATGTGACATTATTGCAGATAGTGAAGGTAGGACCCCACTGCATTGGGCTGTTGACCGTGGTCATTCAAAGGTTGTGGAAATGCTTGTCAGCAAGGATGCTGATGTAAACGCGAAGGTATTTTGTTTACTTTTGCCTGCAGATATGCTATCCTGGTGCAGTCTTTTTAAGAATTCCTGTTAGAGAAGGAAACAGAGTCGATGGAAAGTAGAAATTCGTTGTCATAATAAATTTAGTGTCGGTCAAGGATACTATGTCAAAGGAACACGATCTGATGATGTGCATTTATTTGGCATAGCATGTGGAGTCATCTCAATGTTCACATTTAAGTACATCTTTTTTGTCCTGTGTGGTAGGACGATGAGGGCCAAACTCCGTTGCATTATGCTGTTGTATGTGACAGAGAAGGAATCGCTGAATTCCTTGTGAAGCAAAATGCAAGCACGGATGTGAAGGACAATGATGGCAACACTCCTCATGATGTTTGCGAGTCAGATTGGCCCTGGATGCGATCTGCTGCTGTGCATGCAGACTGAATCCCAATTCTAACTCAGTTCTTCCTCCTAGGGACCACGAAATGCTCATCTAAATCGCCGCATGATGTACATATGGCTATATATAGACTTATCTTCCTCGTTCGTTTTGTTTTTATGTTCCAGTCAGCATTGTACATGGATATTGGGGGCGCTATTGTCAGTCCTTAGTCCTATCGTGTATGCGATATTGTTTAGAATGCACGTTGAATCTCGGTAAAGGAAAATGAAAGCCGTTCCTGGAAGGCATTAATCTAAGATCCGATGGGGAGGGGGTTTGTGTTTCTGGGATGGAATTGTTGCCTTGTCTTTATAGTTCTCTCCCCCTAGGAATGGATCTTCTTATGCAGGGTACAGGCCGGAGGAGCGGGCAAGGAACATTCGTATCAGGCTCGCCCTTAGTGATTGAATTAATGGTCCACGCACCATTTCTTGCGACTCTTATTTGAGTTACTTTCTAATCTTTAGTTGATCACGCACGAGTTGGTAACTATGTTGAGAATTGGCAAGTTGTTAGAAGAGCTGGTTATACGGAAACGATTTGATAGTAAATGATTCGGAAAAAAAAAAAAAAAAAGGTAGGCAATTTTATTGAGACAATGGCAAGGAGTAATTTAAATAAAGGTTCAGAATTTGAATCGAGAGTCGTCTACCTTTTCAAAAGTTGGTCAGGAAAATTTTATGACTCGCAAACTCAAATGATAGTTGTTAAGGTAATACTGGTTTGGTAATTTCATTTGAAAGTAGATGGTGAGAAACTCGAAAAGAATTAGTAACTAGAAATAAGAATTGATAACTTGAATAAAAGTAGGTAATTCAGAATTGGCCTTAATTGACATTGACAAGTGACTCAAATAAGAGTTGACCATATTGAATAAAATTGGTATTTTCGTATTAGAATTGGTAAGTTATCGAACCAAAAAGAAACAAGTCAATTTAATAAGAACTATGACTCACCAACAAGCTATAGGACCAACAATTCACAGTTAAACCTCTTTTGCCAAGCATCAGAAAAATATATTTCCTTAAAAGTGTGCATTAATTGTAGCTATTTGCTATTATTCCCAGACTTTTCTTCTCTGCCCCTCACTCCCAACCGTCATCAACCGTCTTTCCCGCCCACACCTCCTTTGCCTCTTCCCTCCCTCCATTGCATTCTCTCTCTCCTGGAAATTCCCCACCCCACCACCCCAAGCATCCGAAAATGGCAAAGGCGGTGGTTTATGCCCTTGCTGCTGCCGCCTTGATCGCCTTCATAATCTTCTCCCCGATGGGCCAAAAGGGTCGCAACCACCTCCGCTCGAACCGCCGTCTAGGCATCATATTATCCCACCCGACTTTCGACCCCCTCGTGACCGAATTGGAGAGAAGGCGAGAAGGGGAACACGCGGATCGAGAAGACCCTCCGGCAAGCACGGGAATCGGTTCTCCGATCAGCAGGAACGAGTATTTAACGGACGAGGGCGAGCTCAACATCACCTCGAGGCTATTGTTCTTGTTCCCATTGTTGGACGACGCGCCAAAGGACGGGGCGGTCAGCTTCAATGAGCTCGAGGCATGGAACGTGGGCCAAGCGCACGAAAGGCTGGCCTATCAGACACAGAAGGAGATGGCGTTTTTCGACAAGGATGGAGATGGGGCTATTTCCTTCAGGGAGTACCTTCCTCAGTTCTCAGATGAAGACATAGGTGACTTCATGGACAATATTAATCGGTCTAATCTTCTTAATTCTTGCTCTGATCAAAGTCGGTATCATTTAATTCTCAAGAATACAGAGGGAGGGAATCCTTTAAATAACAGGGTTAATTTTAGTCTTTGCCCCCAATTAACTTCTTGTTAACCCAGAAAGTATTAGCAAGAACAATGACAAAGAAAGGTTTACGAACGATACGATGTTGCGTTGATCAAGAAGTGACGCTAGGAGTTTTTCAACAGAGAGAAATGGTTCTGCACACGGTGAAGCCGGGTGGTGGAAGGAGAAATTCCTTAATGCCGATGTCGACCGAAACGGAACCCTCAGCTTCAATGAGTTCATGGAGTATATTTCTATTGCTTACCCATTTCTTTTTCCTTTTTTTCACGCCAAAATTCGAAGAAAGCCATTCTAACTGGGGGGAAAAATCGATGCTTTACTGCAGTTTCTTGCATCCCGAAGATAGTAACAACACAGAAATCTGGAAATGGCTTCTCTGGCAAAAACTGAAGTAAGGCATGATCCATGATCATAACCTCAAGTACTTTATCAGTAGATGATGCAAGATTGCTTTGTCTTTAGCCAAATTGCTAGCTTACTGTATAGGTAATCTTTTGCACGCTGGAAGAAGATTATGCCCCCGTTAAATGAACTCATTTCTTCCTTTTGCCTTATTTGATTCTATGCCTTCAGGCAAATGGACTATGATGGTGATGGTAAACTCAACCTCGATGAGTTCAAGGATCACATCTATGATATCTACAAGAACTATGTGGAATTTGACACCCATGGCGGTCATGTGCCTACACCTGAACAGAAATTCACCAATCTCGATGTGAACAACAATAAGTATGCGTACTGCATCGTCGTTCTTTTTGCTTTTTGTTACTGTGCTGATTTTATTCACGTGACTAAACTGCTGAGCCCTCAAAGAGATTCACAGCCAATATCTGCTGATGCACTCAATGACCTCAACACGCAGACTCCTGGAAGTCGAAGAAATGATACCAATACTCCATTATTTGAATCCTGGAGAGTTATCTCATGCTAAATATTACACTGCTTATTTGATCCGTGAGGTTAGTAGAAGCTCGCTCTTATAATTGAGATCGGAAATGTAGTTTTTTGGAACAGAACATTATGTGACTATCTGAAAATGACATGCGATGACTTTACCAGCATTACACGTAATTTTCTCATCTTTGCACTGATGTTATTTTCAGGCTGATGACAACAAAGACGGTAAATTAAGCCTTGAGGAGATGCTTAACCACGAGTATATGTTCTACGCCTCACTCTTTGAGGAGGATGAGGAGGACGATGAAATGCACGATGAACTCTGAAAATGGATTGTCGTCACTCAATTAATCTCGGACTTTCCTGCAAAGAGAACTCCACCATCAGCAGTGGCACAATCTTTGTTCAAAGAACTTTCAGGAGTCGGAAAAACGCGAGAGGGGGGAAAATGGAAAGCTTTTTTGAGAGAAAAATCAGAACTTAAGAAACAGATGTTAGGTCGGTTCCTAAAATTTCCAGTATGACCTGCAAATTTTTGAAAGGACAACCAGCCATCTAATGAGTTTTTCTTTTACAGATTCACTTAGGAGTTACTTCCTCGGCCTCTTACATATTAGCGTGTGTGCTTATAGGCTTGTTACAATCTTTAATGGCCTAAAATATCATCGATGTGAAGAAGGCTTAGTGAAAATGACAGAAAAAATATCATATGATTCCATCTAGAGGTCTACCTTTCATTTCCCAGGAGAAGCAGATTCGTGCTTCTTAATCCAAAGAGTGCGCTGAAACCAGGTGAAAAGTTGCTAATGAACAGCGAAAGCAAAAGGTATATGTCGCATAAGCTTGTCATACGTTTCCGAAATATATGCCGCATTCAAACCTCATCATTAATCCAAAGTAAACAAATCGAAATTCATCTTTTTAGGTTTCTTTACGAGTTTGGTCCAATGGAGGAAAGTCCTAACGAAAGACCGTGCCAAACCAAAGCAATAATTTCGGCATTTTCGTCGGTAGGTCGGACCCTTCTGGTCTACGGGGCTACGAGAGTCGTTTTCTTATCGTGCAGCGTAGCTAAAACATGGTTGATACGCGGTAACTAAAGGTCAATACGAGAAAGGCTCTCTCTTTCCTCTCATTTCCTCAACAGATGAAGGTTGAAAAAAGAGATTCTTTGAATGCAGATTAGCCCCCACCTCTTAATGTTAGAAATTCTTGCTGAGGTAATCAGTAAGAAGATATGGTTGGTACTGCAATGCTTTTGAGGTAGTTCATAGAATGTGCTTGTGCTCCTTTTTCAGTGACATGACTTTCCACCACATAGAAAATGCCTTTCGCAAATGCAGAAAGTGGAGTTGGTTTAATTCCCTCATCTAGCTTCTTCTTTTCTGTTTGGTCAAACTGAATTTTTCTGTTCAGATTCATTCAAGTTTCTCCTTCACCCAGACGCTGAAGATAGATGAAAAAGTAAACGATTGCATTTGGAAGATAGTGCATTGATCAGTTGAAGGGAACACGCACGCACACACACACCAAGAGTTTCAAAATGAATAGGACTCACCACTTTCTTCAGTCCTCCCTTTCAATTCATGCCATCCAAATCCACAAGGACATTTGTGATGGCCACCTACCAACTATTGATCTGACCCTTGGGGCGAGCACGTTCGTCGCAATCGCAATCGCAATCGTGGTCATGGTCATGGTCATAGCAGGACCGTTAAGGTAAGATTGCAAAATATACAGGTCATGGATTCAGTCCGTCCAATTATAGACATGAATGTCGCGAGCGATCTAGGAGGGACCATTCGGACCGGCATGCAGCATGTACCACAAGATTCTAGTCAAACGCATCTCGAAGTTCATTGATGGGTTGTACTGAGAAAGAGAAATTTACGTGTTCCCATGATCCTGAGGCTCACCTCAGCTTGTTCACAAGCTGGAAATCTGCCAGTCATTTCCTGAAACTGGTTTCAGCGCAGACCTTTTCTCATCTAAATCTGGTTCATTCGATGAGAGCAAATGCAATGGTACAATGCATAGTCCATACGCGAAGAGCGAAGTAAGAGCGAAGTAATATTCACACAACTTCAAAATTCAAAGGAAAACAATTTGGAGGATTCAAAAAACAGTAGAAATAATGCATGTAATCCATTTTCTTCAAAAAGCTTTTGATCTTTGTATTAGAAGAAAGGTTCCGCTTGTAGAGTATGAAAAAAGAACAAAGATTCCTCAATTGTAAAAGGAGCTATTCTATTTTCGACCTTAAAAACACCATTTTCATAAAGAGAAGGCTTCAAGAAAAGATACACTGGCATGAACCACCAACCAAGGCATAACTGGTTCAAGGATATTCAAAGTATATATTGGAAGGTTTTGCTCTGATCTTGAAAAGCCTAGATTAGATTTTGGATCCCACATGGTAAGTAATTCACATCTCCGTTTGTTTTGTGATGAATCAATAATTGGAAAAATATTTTTCTACTTTTAATCGTTGTTATCGCTTACAAAGATGAGCTAATAAAATCTATTTCCGTTAACAACAACAATTCATGGCCAAACATTTTTTTTTGTTAATAATGAGAATATTTTCAATTGCCTCTTTTCCTAAGGGATATAAATGATTAAAATTAAGATTTTTTGTTTCAAATTGTCGATTTCCCGTGACAAGCCTAAATTCCAAAAATATTACCACATAGTTGTGCTCCCTTTAAATGGCTATATGTGATACACCACCAAGGCCTTTCATATGGTTTTTATATTGAAGAATAAAATATTGATAAGTTAATTTTGCATCATTGATACCCAAAAACCTTTTTCTTATGTGTGTGGTGCATATTGTGTTTATATATATGTAAGAAAAAAGTTATTGATTGAACATTCGGTTGGTTGATCAATCCAAATTATTTTGAGTTGAATTTTGTTGGCATTACAAATAAAACCCCATTAAATGCTCAAAAGTCATTTTTACATTAGGTCTCATATGTATAGACTCGAACTCAGGAAAGAAAGCCACCCTTCTAACTTGGAAGGGAGAGGTGGGGGGTTCAAATCCCCACCTTCTCAGGAGGGATTGGAGTGGGGACGATTTCATTTCAGGAGTGGGTTTCGACTCCCACGCCCTGCAAGGAGGTAAGACAAAAGTCTGAAAGTAAGTGTTAGAGTAGGATTAGAGTAGGACCGACAAAAAAAAAAATTCAGGAAAGAAAACCCCTAAAAAACATTAAATCATCTAGTTTCCAAGCACTAAATGCAACTAATTAGCTCAACACATAAGATTAATCCGAAATGAGTATCACTCCCAAGATGCTACCTAGTTCCTATGCCAAGAATTCTTGCAATTAAAACTTAGAATGGTATCGCTGTTTTGTAGCCCCGACAACCTTGAACAATTCCAAAAGCAAAGAGCTCAAAGCACTTTCATTAGTCAATCAAAACCCATCATTAACCACCCTTCTGTCTCCCCAAGCGATGATTAAATTTCTAACTTTTGGTCCTAATAAAGTCGGATCGGCACAGTATCGACATGTCGAGCTGTCTCCTCTTTTGGTAGTGCTCTTCACTAATGGCTCCCTAAACCATAGAAATATCAAAATCACACATAGAATTTCGAAGTCCAAATGCTTGCCACTATGATCTCATCTGTGTGCCATTTCCTTCTCCATTCCCTGTTTTGGGTCTCCATCCAATTCACTTTTGAAAGTGTCGAAAGCCGAAATGTGAGGATCAAAGCACCAGTAACAGTGTACTAAAATGAGGGGTGTTTGGTACCACGGAAGAAGGGAGAAAGAATCGGAAATTCTCCCACGCAAAATGTTTACTTTATATGTCTCCCACCAAAGATATTTCATTTTCATTTGGGAAAAACGACAAATGAACAACCGTGATTATCTATGCAACTAGATATTATGATAGCATCGCATTAATGCGAGCTAATAGTTATTCACATATTGGTGTGACCAATTTCACGATAAAGATTAATGAGAAACCATCTCATGACATTCTCACTTGAATCGGGAAGGTGCCGAATCGAACCATATTAAACCCCCGATTTCAACCGCCTACGCATGTCATGTCGGTATTGCATGGAGGTCAGACTACAACAATGAGTACTAGACATTAGCTTGGTTGACCAACGCGAAAGTATGGATAGCAATTAGCAGTAGCACTAAGGCAAGACGAGTCCCTGTGCCTATCACGCTCATTAAAAGGGCGAGGAGAAGGAAGAACGACTCGTACAAAAAGAAGGCGAGAAATTGCCCGTCTTTTGTACAAGAACAGAGGGGGGAAGGGAGGTGACAAATGACAGACGAAGACCCAGAAAAGCCATGCAGATGTTGCAGAGGACTGTGGCCATCACCTCAACCATCCGAGTGCTTTCTTTTGGGAGAAGACGATCGGCGAATGCGACAAGAGGGACACAGTAGAGTTGACTTCGATCGTTGTGGGCTGAAGGGAAAAGTAATGCATTCCATCATCATTCTGTTGTTGTTGAGTGGGGTTGCACCATGACTACAGCTTTTCTCCGCTTGTGGCTTATGCCCACCACTTGACGTTTGATATGAAGTGAATAACAGCATACGTGCCGCGTCGACGATCCGCCGTATTCGCGTTTGATTCACCGACAATCAAATCCGTCGATTTCGACTCCTAAACTCACTTTGCTTCACAAGTTTAGAGTAATCGCTCGAAATCTTTGTACGTG
The DNA here is from genome assembly GCA_016097605.1 of Eucalyptus guilfoylei. Lineage (NCBI taxonomy): Eukaryota > Viridiplantae > Streptophyta > Magnoliopsida > Myrtales > Myrtaceae > Eucalyptus > Eucalyptus guilfoylei. Next base: position 6,696,182 of record CM027870.1, on the reverse strand, counting down.
ACCCGTTAGCCCTTTTTTCAAACAGTACTGTGTGACGAGAGACGGGGTTACATTTAGCATAGTAGGGGCCCTCGCACCCACTCACTAGGCTTTCAAGTAATGCTAAATAAATCGAGCATAAAAAAAAAAAAAAAAAAAAAAGTTTTCCTGCCATTAATTTTCTCAGAAGAGAATACAATTTAGTTGATGTTAGAATATTTTCATTTCAAGTTGGCCCGAAAGAATTAACAAAGCTTGAACGAAAGAAAAATCGGGAAATTATGAGAATGTGGTTAATTTAATTGCTGAAAACAAGCACACTCGATTACTTGTAATCATTCCTAAAAAAATTTCTAGATTCATTATTGTGATTTGTACCTCAAATCGGACACAGACAAGGGCCAAAGACAAAAAGTCCACGGCAAAACGGGAATTTTTGTAGGGACTAAAACTTAAAAGTTCAAAGATGAGGGACGAAACTGCAATAATGCTCCTCGATATCTAGAGACCACATATGCAAACTTTGTTACGTATAAATGGAAGGCAAGCCTCTCTTCTCCCCCACACCATCGCCCCCTGCTTCCTCCAAAGCTGAACAATCTCGGAAGCAAACAAGGATCGTATCCATGGCTCCTAAGGTCAAGACCCTCGTTCTCGCTTTCCTGATGTTGCTGATGATTTCTTTCTCCCTAGGTGAGCATCTCCATCTCAAATCTCGACATTAGCTAAAAATGATTTCCAATGTCCGCATCGGGGATTCGAAGAACTCAGTTATATTTGGTGTGTAGCAATTTACATGACGGATATTATTCATTTTTTGCAGGCTTGCCAGTGGAGTTTGATGGTTCAGGCGCAAAACCCTCATTTCCTAAGGTATAGTTTGCACGAAACACAACATCATTCGACATCATTCGTGTATGTGATTATATGCATGCATTTTGGGGTGCATGCAAGCATGCAGTGTGTACCCTAGAAGAGTTGTGAAGATGAACATATGCGAAAGTTTCCCCATTCTTGAAGAAGAAATCTTAAGCTATAAATGATGATTTCGTTTCTTGGTTCTGATTGTGCTTCTGTCTGATATGAAGTTCAGTGAAAATAGACCTTAAAAAGCTTGTCGTTGGTAACATTTATTTTTGTGGATCTCCTTAAAGGTCGGTGAAAGACTGAAAATAAGGAAGCTCATGATGGCCGAAAGCCTCCTTGACTACGAAGACGTGTGCGCCAATCCCAAGCATGATCCCCGGAAGAAGGGCTGCAAGAATAATCGTTGATTCTCTCTCTCTCTCTCTCTCTCTCTCTCTCTCTCTCTCGGATATTAACGTAATGCGTCAAGAGACCATATGTATTGTAACATTCGAGCCAAGTAGAAATGTCACGCACTGTAATGTCTGCACTGTAATGTCTGTCCTGATGGTGTAATAATAAACCTCTGATGAGGTATGATATTTATGACGGAGTACCTGAATTTTCGCGCTTTAATTATTGTGCGGCTGCCATGTGTTTCCATTTACGACAACAACTGGAACTCGCCTTGAGGCTTGAACAGTCAGAAATTTCACCGTCCATTGCTTTGAGGTCTTCTATGGAAAACTATGCATAGAATGAAAGGTTTCCTACCCGTCTGAACGAGGAAAATTTCCCTCATTACATGTGAATGTTACTCACGCAGATGAGGAAATTTTTACTAGCCAATTTATCAAGCTCGCGCTAAAAGACAACGTCCGGGTTGCTCTAATGAGTGCTAACGAACATCATATGACGACGCCAGTTGCAGAATGAGGTCATAAGCATCAATGTTTCGTGAAGCATCCAAACTTATCCACATATGACTTATTATCTTGCTTATCTCTCAAAACGAAATCTGTACTTGTAGCAGAAGGGAAAACTGATGTGAACCCACAAATGTTATATGGTCTTTTCCAAGTTGAAAAGCAGACAAGAGGAAACAAGGAGAAAATGGTGTCAGAAGCATTAATGCTTCGTGAAGCATCCACACCCATCCACATATGACTTATTATCCTGCTTATAGTCACGCATAATGAAATCTGTACTTATAGCAGAAGGGAAAACTGATGTGAACCCAAAAATCTTATATGGTCTTTTCCAAGTTTGACAAGCAAACAAGAGGAAACAAGGAGAAAGTGGTGTCATATGCATCAATGTTTCGTGAAGCATCCACCCTTATCCAAATACGACTTATTATCCTGCTTATAGTCTCTCATAATGAAAACCTGTACTTATAGCAGAAGGGAAAACTGATGCGAACCCAAAAATGTTGTATAGTCTTTTCCAAGTTGACAAGCAAACAAGAATAAACAAGGGACACTGTTCTGTATAGATTCATGAATTCAATCCCTCAATCCACTATCTACTCTGGTAACCAATCTCGTTTTAGTGAACACTTATATGTTCTAATTCAGCTAAGATATGCATATGCGAAAATGTATAGTATATACTGCAATTGTCAGATGCATCAAACAACAATAACTCGAAAATGATTTATATTACAAGGTCGAATTGGCTGCCAAACTTTGCAACATCGCTACATGGCGACTCTGTGGACGCTCAGGTAAATTCCTCTTTCAAGTAACCAGGCCCCGGTCTGAAGGGATCAGACTCTGAATATGCCTCCGGTCGATAAAACCCAGAGTCATTCACGCGGTTACTGAGCACATGAAGGATGGCTTTCTTCGTGCCACCGTACTCGTCCCTGTTGTTCTCAACATACTCCTTTGCCTCAGCTGCGACATCATTAATGAAATCAAACCGATTATCCTCTGACAGCAGAAGCCTCTCAATGTCCATCGTCAATAGCTTTCCTGTTTCCTTTATTTTCCTCTCCTGCTCCTCGAGGAAAGGAATCCTCTCCATTTTGTATTGCAACAAGTCATCTTTCTTTGTCTGCCAAGATAAAAGAGATCTTCTAGGTAAAAGGCTAGAGCAAAAGAACTATTCTATACATAACTTGGGAAATTACTTTGATGGTCCAAAAATGACAAAAGGATCTACTGTGAAATTACTTTCAAGATATTCAAAGATCACATGCCAAGGTTTCAGGTAGCAGACATCTAATCAGCCAGCAACTTTATCTTAGCCATTTCACTGAAGAATTCTGGCCAAAGAAATCATCTTGATGAAGTACATATCAAGTGCTCGCCATTCCACTCAAAACCAGGTGGAGTTAAGACTCTAGGCTTTATTACACTGAACCATGATTACTGTCATACAACATATATGTGAGAGACGACGCAGGTAAAGTATTCTCTTTAACAAATGTCGGGCGGCAGAGTGTGCTGTTAAACATACCCAAAGATAGGTGCCGGCCGATATGGTGAGACAGATTATTTTAGTTAAACCAGAGTGCAAAGGGAGCATTTGATTAGACCTGCAAAAGTATATACTGGACAAATAAACTAATTCAGAAAGTACATGCGGAGTAACCCTAATGTATACTCCGTGCAATGCAAGCAATTCATTAACTCATTGAAGTAGTCCTATCAATCATTTGACCATGAAAAGCTTCACGTCATTTTATCGCTATCAACATCCCGTATCCTTCAAGCAGCCATCAAATGCTCCATAAATTTCGCGTGTCGATGTCGCAAAACGTCCTTAATGAGCACAATTCGTCCCCATGTTTCACCGACTATACCACGAGGAAAGAGTTCAACATAGAGAACCAGGACCCTAGCCGAACCTATAAAGCAGAGAGAACCAAGCTAATTAGTCTATTACACATCAATCAAGCGATTCAATCCTTATCCCACTTCACAAGCAAGACCAGTGAGCCAAATCAAGAAATCCAAAATGTCTGGCAAACTCAATTCCTCCTCCTTATATTCCTTCTCGAATCCAAGGATTAAACTAATCCGGTCAGAACCCCGAACACATCCCTATCGGCTCACATAGGTCCTCGCGTGTTCAGACACGCATTACAACCTAGGCCATCGTCACGGCCGAATCTAACCCCTTTGCCGAACTTGCACTGAAAACAAAACATCCCATCAGCTCAAACAAGTTCTTGCGTGTTTAGACACGCATTATAAACTAAGCTATCGTCACGGCCGAAGCTAACAACCCCTTTGCCGAACCAGCACCGAAAGCGAAACAGCCCCATCAGTTTCGCTCCCACGACATCGACAATGCCCCCACAAAACCACAAACCCTTTAAAAATTCCGCAAGGAGCAAGCGAATAGTACCAGCTTTCTCCGCCGCCAGACCCGCCGGCCGCGCCCCCCGCTCCCCGACTGCGAAATTACCTGCAACAGCGAGACGCAGCCAAAGCTTCACATTTCACCGAGAGACTAGCACCATCGTGCTCCTCACAAAACGACAGTACCGGCGAGAGACACAGAGAGAGAAGGAGACAGACCACAAGCGGCGCCTTCGACGAAAGTGCCGGCGCCCGTGCATTTACCGATCGTTTCTGCAAAAGAAAAAAAAAAGGATTGGTTGTCGAATCGAGAAGGGGGGAAACGTTAGAGCGAGCCGTTTGGAGAATGGGTTTAGCTGAGAAACGAGGAACGAACCGGCGAGCTCGCCGGCGCGGCGGCGAAAGGAAGCGAGCAGGAGCAGGAGAAGGAGCGGAGCGCCATGGCCAATCCTTATTCTCCGCGAACGAGATTCGACATATCCACTCTCTCCCTTCTACAACTTCATCGACGGGCGGCGACCCGACGGACCCGCCTGGCCCGCCCGAAAATGATCGGGCTTGGCCCAGATTATTTTTTTTGGACGGGTGTGGGCGAAGCTTGCTTCGGGCCCTGACCCGGCCCGCCCACCGTCTTCAATAATAAAAACAGTTTTTTTTTTTTGGAAAGAAAACCTTTCATTATAGAGTGGCAATTTTCGTCTTTTTGATGATTAATTTTTAGAGAGTTTGCACGGATTTTTTATTTGTTATTTTTTGGGCATACATATATAAAGGAAAGATATACGACTCCTATAGACCTACGTGAGTATATGACCAAACCCGAAAGGTCATGTGAAGTTCGATCCTAAATGAGCTAACCTGAATTCGCTTAGCAAGCATATCCGACCTTTACGCATGTACATATTTCTAGTAGTAATGCCAGGGATATAAAGGCAGGTGACTTCCTCGAGTATTTTTATGCGTCTTTCCTCTTTTCACTAAAAACACAGGAACCTTATGTCATGGTTGAGCTTTCGTTGTAATTTATATTTATTCGATCAAGTGCTTTCATTCATTCGTATGGCATGACGAAATTATTTTATCTATTTTTTGATCTTTCGACATCAGTGCGAATTTTGAAATATAACTATTATCGGCACATGTATATGTGTTTCGCAAAAATATTTTTAAAAAAATGCAATGAAAATTTTAGCAAAGATTCGAGCAAAAGCTAAAGGGGAAATCAGTTTTTATTAAATTTTCAAGAATGCTAACCATAAGAAAAGGGAAAATCACATAAATAATCAATAAATTTTTGCCCAATATACAATTTCCTTTATGAACCTTCAATTTGTTTGATGTGATTCTGAAATTTTTCATTTATATTCAATTTACTTCCCAAATTATATGAAAATGCTTTGCGTTTTCTGTGAAGGTGAAGTAATTGAAGGATTAATGTCAAACATTTTCCATACAGTCCAAGGATTAACTTGAATATGTACCAAAATTTTAAAGATTATACTGAACAAATTAAAAATTCAATGACAATATTGCCAAGCTAAAATTCAAGGGTTACATTTTTAACATGTCAAGGGTTGGTAAGGTTTTGTGCGTTTGAACAAAATTAAAATGTTAGGGACCACATTATATATTTGATCAAAATTTAATGATTATTTGAATAATTATCCCTTGAGAAAAAAAGAGTTAGGAAGTATTGATGTCTTCAAGAGGCTTTCGTATTGTATCGTGACGACATGTAAAATACTCTTCAACACTATTGGACACTTTTTAACACTTGGTTAATACATGTCGAAAAATCCAATATTTGGTCAACTTTCTCGACACTCTTTGACATCGAGTCAAAATTCGACATGCGAATTTTCTTACGTTCAATTTTAAAAAAATTAATAAATGATCGATTAAAATATATATATGAAAAAATAAAAAAAATAATAAATATATAAAGAATAAAAATATTATTTTCTCCTCTCTTCTAACTTTAACTCACTTCCAACGATATATAATTCACACCTTAAGTTTTTTTATTTTCTCTTCCAATGCGTTTGTGAATTTGCTTATTTTTTCTCCAAATTTTGTTGATTATTGAAATGGAATTGAATTTATTAAATCGAAAAAATAAATAATTACAATAAATCGTAGATTAATATTTTTAATGTAAATTCATTTATAAGCTTTTTCATTACTTATTTATTTATAAATATAAATATAAATATATAATTAATACATAATGTACCCTCACGCGTTGGAAGTACTTATTTGTCGAGAAATGACAGCATCGCGAAGCGTGCCAGCGTCTTAAGAGAGTACGTAGCGGTAACCTCAAAAGGGCGGCGTTTGAGGGACACGCGCTCTAACCCCACGCGTCGAGCCAATCACGCCGCGCGTGCCACCACCCGCCAACCCCTCTCGCTCCGTCCATTAAAGCGCGCACCGACGCCCGCAAAACGATACCGCTTAGCCGACAACGTACGCCCCCTCGCGACTTTCGACTTTCTCGCTTTCGCCTTCGCAGCAGCAGTAGCAAGCAAAGCAAAGCAAAGCAAGCAGCAGTAAAATTACCAAATCACACGGCGACTGATTCCACTGGAGGAGAGCCGCAGTGAAAAACCAAAGAGAAAAGCTCGATCGGCTCTCGTCCTCCTCCTCCGCCTCCGGCGGCGCGATTCCGATCTCGATCGGCCGCGAAAACCTACTTCTCCGAGAAAGCTGAACCGGAGCGAGCTCGATCTCGAAATCGAGAGCTCCTCCTCCATTAGCATTGTCCGGACCGAAAGAAGCGAGCAGCGAAACCCTAAGCTGGCCTGGCCCGCGGCGAGAGATCGGCTCTCGGATTTGAATCGGACCTGCTGGACGTCGTGACGGCGGAGTTGATCGTGACGGTCACTGACTTATGATATTGTTCCGAACACGTGTCCTTCTCTGGAACCCCCCGAACCCTAGCTATGGAGAGATCCAGATCCAAGCGGAGCTACTACTACGATAATGACTACGATTCCGAGGCCCTCGGCAGGGCCAAGCCCCGGTACAACCACCACCACTCCTCCCCCGGCCCCGCCGCCGGGCACCGGCACCGCGGAGGGGGCGGAGGGGGCGGCGGTGGCGGCGGCGGCGGCGGCGGGGGCGGCCGGCAGCAGGAATCCTCGCTCATGGTCACCACGAGCTACCGCATACTCTGCCACGACGCCAAGGCCGGGGGCGTGATCGGCAAGTCCGGGTCCATCATCAAGTCCATAAGGCAGCACACGGGCGCGTGGATCAACGTCCACGAGCTCGTCGCCGGGGACAGCGAGCGGATCATCGAGATCTCGGACACGAGGAGGCGGGACCCCGACGGGCGAATGCCGACCTTCTCGCCCGCGCAGGAGGCCCTGCTGTTGATACACGACCGGATTATCGAGAGTGACGCGTATAACGGTGGGGAGTACGAGGACGGAGGGGGCGGGAATCGGGCGGTGACGAGGCTCGTTGTCTCGAGGATGCATGTGGGGAGCTTGTTGGGGAAAGGAGGGAAGATAATTGAGCAGATGAGGGTTGAGACCAAGACGCAGATTAGGATTTTGCCCCGAGATCACACATTGCCTCGATGCGTTACCATGGCTGAGGAGATTGTTCAGGTTTGCAGATTCAATTAGGCCTAAAACAAAATAAATAAATAAATAAATAACAAAACTTAAGCTTTCGGGTCGTGGGGGAGAGATGATTACGAATGCTGAACTGATTGGACAATCTGCGTTTGCGTCTGAATGTAGTCACGGATGTTTCCATTTGCTCTTTGGTGCTTGTGCGGACCTTTCTTTGTTTGGCCCTCAGCAGAAGTGCGAGCAAAATCCTTTCTTAAGATGCTAATCCAAAATAATAATCTGTTCAATGGGAAAGTAATGGAATGGGCGATTCACAGATGATCTGTCAATGAGAAGTAAAATGCCAACCGCTTGATGGAGTTGGACATATCTATCCTTTAGAATTTTCCTTTTTAAGGCATTGAATGAGGGGAGTTTAGAATAATCGCTATGCTGTCTCTGGACTCGCAGTTAATGGCCATGAAGGGTTTGAAGCAATGAATTCCAGTTTTAGCGTTTTGCTGTTCCTGAAACCCTTGACTTGTCTACAGAATGTCAAAGCTGCTCCCTGCTTTAATTCAGAATGCAGGTGTCTCTATGTTGAAGCAGGGAGCAGCTTATTTGTGTAATGAGTATGACTTAAACTGACTCACCAATCTGAGAATCACAGAGGATGATAATAGCTAAGTGAAGCAATCGAATGCAAGTTCAGACTTTGCGAGTTACATGTCTATTCCAAAGAGAGAAGAAGACTTCCATGGATTAGCCTGTAACCATTGATGGTTGTTAAATGTTGATCCTTAACATCGGTGCTTGCAATCATTTGTCTTTTTTTGTTTTTTTTTGGGGGCAAAGGGGGGGGGGGGGGGTGTTATTCAAAACCTTCAACTTTGTCTATTATGTACTCACTGTTGAATTTCTGTAATGAATTAGTAGCTCACTATGATTCTTGCCATTTGTAGGGTATAAATTTAATCAGTTGAATGCATTGTTCTTTTTTGGCCAATGCCTCATGCAGGACCAAATTTATCAGATTGGTCGTCCCTAAATATTTGCCATGTCATTCTAAATTTCCCTTATTCTTTCTAAACAGACCACAATGACAGTCGTATTTTTTTCCTGGAGTATTTTGATTCGTGAATCACCTGTGCAAACTGCCTTAACGAGTGTTCATGAAGATGAGCACATACATTCAGTATATTAGTTGGTTGTGTTGAGCATCAAAGTATCTGTGCATTTGGGTTGGACTTTCTATCATTATCCATGATCTTCAAGAAACCTTGGAGAGTAATAATTGGAACGAAAGGATCTGACACTTCAGCTTCTGATAACTGTGTATGCCAATGCTGCCTTGATATCTAAATGGTCTACCTCACATTGTGAAGTTGAGATTATTTTTTGATGTGTCTCTAATTTCCATTTATCACCTATAGGTTGTAGGCGACGTGAATGCTGTGAAGCATGCAATATCAATTATTTCACATCGCTTGAGGGAGAGTCAACATCGTGACCGCACACATATTCATGGGAGAATACATTCACCAGAGCGGTTCCCTTCTGATGATGAGTTCATTCCTCACATAAACAACTCAACACGCCGTTCATCTGGCGATGGGACTTCATATAGTTCACGGCCCAGTCTCACCAATGCAAGAAGCAATAACTACATCTCTCGTTCATCTGGTTTACCAACAGAGTCCGAGGCTGCTCCCATGACTGATGACACACAGCCACTGGATGGGGATGAACTTGTGTTTCGAATCTTATGTCCAATTGGAAAGATAGATAAGGTTGCTGGAGAATCTGTCGGAATTATTGAACTACTAAGAAATGATGTTGGTGTGGATGTTAGGATTTGTGATCCTGTGGCTGGCTCAGATGAACAAGTGATTGTTATTTCATCTGAGGAGGTAATTGCCTTTCAGAAACTTGTTTTTTCTGTCTAGAGATTCATTTTATCTGATGCGGTGCAATTGGAATTGAAAGATTCTGCGTTTTACAGCTCAAACATGGTAGCATAAGAATTTCAAATTACGATGATCTACCTTGGAATTGTAAATTTCTGAGAAGGTTTCTGTTTTAATTGTTTGACTAGGGTCCTGATGATGAACTTTTTCCAGCCCAAGAAGCTTTGTTGCACATCCAAACTCAGATTGTTGATCTTTTTCCTGATAAAGACAACATTATAACCACAAGGTTACTTGTGCCATCTAGTGATATTGGGTGCCTAAGGGGAAAAGACGAACTTCTGTATGAGTTAAAAAAATTGACCGGTGCAAGTGTACAGATTCTTCCAAAAGGAGATCTGCCTGGCGGTGCTTTTGCAGATGATGAGCTTGTTCAGGTTTGGTTCATAGGCTACTGATTACTGGAATGGCTAATGCATGCTGATTTTATCTTAACTTGCATGCTGGTCTTGAGCTTGTTGCAAGTCCCAAAGATTAATTAAATGCATTGCTTACCATTTGTGTGCAAGATAAGTCCTCAAACTAGGGTTCTAGATCCCGATTCTCAATTTTGGTGCCTTCGATATCTCTATTCTGGGAAGGTCAATGTATGGGCACTCTCTCACCTCTATGTGCATTCTGTTTCTCTCTTGTGTTGCTTATGGGTATTGTCAATCCCACATGGGCTTTCGTGTTACTTCAAGTTGTGTACCTGTGAACGGCCAAACTGACAGGATTAATTTTATTTAGTTGCTTCCTTCTCCAGATTGTAGGGGAGATAAAATCAGCTAGGGAAGCCCTTGTTGAGGTGACATCAATATTACGGAACCATTTCTACAGGGAACTTTCTGAAAAAGACTCACCTCCTCCTCCAGAAATTGAGCCGATTCCTTCCAATAGTATTCCTAATCGCGAAGCTCAAGCTCTACCCGCTTCTGTGACAGCAACCCAGCAGGGAGTGCAAAATTTTGCAACAGCACAGCCATCAAAGGTTGCCCATCTCAAAGATTCAGCACATCATCTATTCTTCCTAGTTTTCCCTCTGATTTTGTTAGTCTCTTTAGTTGTGGGGTTGTGCTTGGCTTATTATTGTACTTCGATTTTCCCTTTCTTTCACGGGCTTTCTACATGATAATGACAAGCTGAAGCATTGAGTGTCATTCTTCTCTTTTTTCATTTGGCAAGTCAGATGCCGAGGTCACTTTAAATGTAGATCTAATATAACAAAGTAATAATTGCCTTTTGAGGGACAGCTTTACTCTTTGTATTACTCATTTTCAAATGACAATTTGTAGGACAATGGGAGTTCTGCTCCTGAGACAGGAAGGTATAATGAATGTGAGAGTCGTGAGGATGCCCCTAGCTTGAGCAGGTAATAATTTCTTTGCATATGATAACCTTCCACAGCAATGTTACCAAATTTTCTGCAGTATAAATGTGCCCCCCTCTTTATCCATAGAGTACCTGCTGTTACGCTTGTCACACGGAGTACCCTCGAAGTTGTTATACCAGAGTACGCAGCTCCAAAGCTGATAGCAAAATCCAAAAGCAAGCTGACTCAGATAAGTGAGGTAAGTTTGCAATTCTTCAACATTCACCTGATATCATCTGGTTGAAGTGGTGAAATGTTTGATCCGTGACTGAGTTTTGCTTGGAGCAGTTGTCAGGGGCTAGTGTAATCCTGCTAGAGGATAAACCAGAAGCAACTCAGAAGGTAATAAAGATATCGGGCACTCCAGAGCAGGCTGAGAGAGCCCAGAGTCTGCTGCAAGGCTTCATTTTGAGCAGTAAGGCTCTCTTTTGCTCTTTTGCACACTCACATCTGCTTTTGCAACAAAACTGGCACACACTGACTCCTTTATTTGTGTACTTCTCATTTAACCTGAAAGTTTCCAGATATTGTTTTTTGTCTAACCTGCAACAACATGCTTCTTTCGCGTCTCCTCAATTTCCAGCTCAAGAAGATGGACCTTGAAGTTATTCTAGAAATGGCAATTAGCAGTAGAACCTATTTTAGTGCTTCTTGAGGTGAAGATAGTTCCTCGGAGAGTTCGTCTCCCAATCAGACTTGCAATTAGTATATGCTGGCCGACGTGAAAGTGATGGGGAGCTTAGTTCCAAAATTTGGGTCATAACCCATTCTAATCCTTCTTGAGGAGGATGTGGTTTCCACCTGTGGGAATCACCCCCTGATCCTTTTCGCTGCTACTGTACATGCAGTGCTTTTTGTCTTATATTCAATTTTCCCTCGGGATGAGAAATGCAGTGCCTTTCGTGAATCTGTAGTCTACACTCCATGTCCTCTGCAACTCTTGTGTTGGTGTTTCCCTTTTCATTCCGGTCCACTATGTTTAACCTAACATTTGCCGCAGGTGAAAGTGACTACTTCTGGGGGAAGAGCATGCCCAGAAACTGCGAATGCTCTTTCGGAACCCAGAAAGTAAATTTCGCTATTTGATGACACCATCATCGGCAATGTTTAATCGGAGTGATAATGGCCTTGGATCGGATGATTGCCAACTCGAGTGCAAGAGCCCGCGATTGCAGGTGCTCTCGGTTTCCAGTTTCTCAATGGACTTTGACCTGCCATTTTCAGCTTCTCAATTGAAAATCCCATGGCCGAAGCAAAGCAACAAGGCTATTCCTAAACCTCGCATTAAAACAGACGAGGACTATGGAGAGGGAAACGAGTAAAAAAACCTAGGAATGAGTGAAACGCCAGATTCCGTTAGACCTGTAACTCCAGACGCATTGATGTTAATGTGGCGTTTACTGTCGGCCCATGCATCGAGGATATTTACGTTATATAGCTGGCTTGGAGCGCAGCCTGAACCAGAATTCAAGCCACCACGTCCAGTCTATATTACATACCGTGTGGCTTGAACGAGAAGAGCCACGACATGGAGGGAACTTGGGTGGCATCCCTATCGTCCGGGAGGATATAAATATAAAAAAGACAAAACAAATCGGAAAATTTAAAATTTCGCAAAATTGTCCGCGTGACCTCTGATCATGTCAAATAAAATAGTGGGCATCTATGCTATCAATTTTCATCAAAAGTGATCGAAATAACTATACTGATCAATTATTAAAAAGTTTAAAATTAAATAAAAATTTTAAAATTAAATTGATATAATCGCTGACAAAAAAATAACATAAATTTAAAGTGTAGAACTAAATTGGTGCAAGTGTTATAGGTTTATGAGTTTTTTAAATAGTTATTCCATCATTATCTTATTGATATTGCTTCAACCCATCACCATGTACAGGTAAGACACGAGTTAGAGCCAGGGTGAGTCTCAACATTATATCATTTTGACTTGACGTTTTAGAGAATTTCCTTTTAATTAATAAGCTGGCTTCGTAGGGGTAAACGGGCGTTTCTTTTCACCAAAGCTTGTGCAAATGTCATGTGAAAAATAATTTAGAGATGCAATGCGGTCTTTCTTCAATTGTCGATAGAGTCAACGTAGGGACAACTCAGGAATCTTGAAGGCACCTTTAAATTATCGAGAAAACCTAGTAAATAATCTTACTTGTTTTTCTTGTATTTATGAAATTAATTAAAAAAGATAGGCGCTTGTAATGTGCCTTTTTCATATAATTTGATTGCAAGTCACTTGTCAGCGTGAATATGTCGGTTTTGACGTAGACCCTTTCTACCGTAATTAATAGCCCGTTGTAGTTTATTGAAAAACAAACCTGTTGCTCCCGACTTTCAATTTCAATCAGTGCAAAAAAATGAAAACTCAAAGTAAAGCCTTCCGTGCTTTTCCACACGTTGCCTCCGGTCGTCTTGTTTCGAGAAGATGTTAATTGGATCACCATAGAAAGAAAAAGCGGTTCAAAAAAGGGGGGTTGACTTTTCCATCTGCTTTGCTGACCCAGTTGATCTTCATGCTTATTTTGGCCCATGTCATTAGATTTTTTTATGGATAAATTTCCTACAGGGTTTGCTTTTTGAACCCATTTTGTTGTCAATTATTTCTAGCTTTCACTTTCATGTTGACTAGCTCTAAGGGCAATAGTCTAAATTAAGGAAAATGGCTGCTTAAAATCATCGGAGGGCGATGGAGTCTCAATTTTCTTTCCGACTGTTGTTTTTTAAGGAAGGGGCAAACTAGCCAAGTTAAGGCGATCATGCACGTGGTTCTCCACAAACGTTGGCAAACGAAATTAGGTGGGGATGAAAAAATGGACAGGGAAGAAGCGGACAAAAATGAGAATTGGAAGTTGTGGTTGTAAGAGGCTACAAGAAAACAAGTGAATGCTCAAGGAGAAGCGTAAATTCTACTTACGAGTCAAGCCGACTCGTCTTGGTCGTTTGGCATTTGCCTCACGAGCATGATGGCATCTCTCAATCGAATTGTTTTTCTCTCCAAATTCAGCATGTTTGGAGTAACCTCCTGATTTCCCTTTAACTCCAATCTCTATTCCGATTCTAAACCTGCTGTTACCGCATATGGACGTGGATTTTTACTTTATATGGTTGACAATGTGCTAGATGAGGGCCCCGCGGGACAATAGGATCTCGTTAGTAATGTCGGTAGCAATCAATGGTCTTACTTATTAGTTTCTTTGTAGCGAGAATATAATCGAATCTCGCATCGAAGTCTTAGGGTAGAACATGTTCTCATAATATAGTACAATCATGCCATTACGAAGACGGTGGGATTTGCCGCTATTGGTAATGACGATGACGTGGAAGGTGGTGCATCATTATTTGGCGGATGTTATTGATGGAAAAGGAGGAGGTGGTAGTTACTGGTTAGACCAATTCTACACGACTCTTTTTATTTCTTAAAAGTTGGGAAATTTTGAAATGCATTCTCCCATGACATTAAACTAAAAAAATTAGTGTTTCGCCCTTCGCTAATGTGATGGAGGCGGTCATTTATTGTCACCAACCTCTCTGCTTGTTGTTACAAAAGTTGTAAGATCAACAGTGAGAATGAATTCTCAATATTTAGGAATCATATTAAACAAATTTAAAATTTAAAAATCATATTGAATAAATTTAAAGTTGAGGAATCATCTTGGGTAAAAATTTAAAGATTACTTATATCAATTGCCCTTGTACTTTTTTCTATGTCAATGTTTTTTCTTTGGTTGAACTATGTTAATGTTAGGTGGTGAATTCAATATAGAAAACACTTACTCCAATTTATTCCTTGAATCGGGAAACCTAGAACTTGAGACTTGTAAGAATGACTAAGCGCGGAATTCGGAATTAAATCGATTTTGAACCAATTTACCCTTAACTCAAAGTAAGTTCTTTTACTCTTTAATTAAAAGTATACATGTTTGTTACATGCATATTTTACAAAAGATAAAATAAAACAACAAAGAATACTCCGATCGACTCCATGGTAATGGAGTCAGTTCTAAATTCCAAAAATTTAGAATCGACTCCGACAAAGTAGATTCTAAATTTCCAAGCCTAAGACATGCTCCTTCTAGAATTGATCACTCCCAATAAAAATCGAGAATCTATTATTTACCATTTTCGACCAAACTCACGAGATCCATTGGGAAAAAAACGAACATGACCTTTACTCCCAAATATCGGAATCCAACAGTATTCCTGATTAGACCTTTTCCAAATACTTTCCAACGGAAGAGCACAATTAATGGCTATAAAATAACAAGAATCTGAAAACGAAAAAGAAGATGAAATTGACAATGGACGATGCAGAAAGGGAGCAAAAGAGCGCTAATCCGGTACCTTTTGCCACCTCAACCCCAACTAATAATTTCATAGAAAAATAACAAAATTTACAAAAAAAAAGAAGGGAAAAGGGTATGTTCTTCACGGCGCTCCGTCCCGACGTCGAACTTTGACTTTGAAATCCGACCACCCCTTCCAGAAAATCATTCGCTATATGTGCAGCAGCACGCCTGCCCATCTTCCCCTCTCTCTCTCTCTCTCTCTCTCTCTCTCTCGCTGTGATGTTTCTCAACAGCTAATTCACGCTTGCCCAATCCTGGATGTTCCTCCTTTCGCTGTGATCCTCTCCAACACCAGAAAGAAACCGAAAGGAAGGAAGGGAGGAAGGAAGGAAGAACGAAAGAAAAGGCAGGAAGGAAACAGCATAATTCTGATTCTCCATCGCCTGCCGACGGATAAGGAGGGGGCGCAGGATGCCGTTCTGCGAGGTGCGCAACAATGGCATTAAGCTCTTCTACCGCACGTACGGCCGCGGACCCGTCAAGGTCCTCCTCATCATTGGTAAACATGACGTTCTTGGTTTCTTGGTCCCATTTTGATTGGTTTTTCATTGCGGGGGTGTTGAATCTTTATGTGGGTCGTTGCCGATTGATGGTTCTTGATCTGGTGCGGGGTCGATGGGCAGGACTGGCCGGGACCCACGAATCTTGGGGTCCCCAGATTAGGGGGCTGGCCGGCACGGACGCGCCCAGCGACGGCGGCGGCGACTCCGCCGTCGACGGCGGAGATGACAATGAGAGCGGCGGGGGCGGCAGCGGGATCGAGGTCTGCGCTTTCGATAACCGCGGGATGGGGCGGAGCTCCGTTCCCACCAAGAAATCATCGTACACGTGAGTTCTCCTTTCGTTTGTTTGATGCCGGATCCACGATGGTGATGGATGATGGTGATGCCTCTTGCTGTGCGTTTGCGTCCGTCTGTATATTGCACTGGCATTGATGAAGTTGTAGGAATAGTACTTTTCTTGCATTTCGTGGGACGCTTTTCTTAACCTGATAATGATCTAACGTTAAAAAAATTGAATTATTTGAAGTTCTCTCCTTTCGTAGGTCGTTCATAAGCTTCTTTGGTTATCTCTCGCTTTAACTTCATAGCTTTTAAAGCTGTTTCAGATGTTGAAAAAGTAACTTGACTTCATTTTCAGCTTTTAAAGCTGTTCCAGCTTTTAAAGCTGTCTCATTTGAACGATAACTTCCTTATTTCTTTACTGAAAGTAGGGAGGAGTAAGTACCCCCCCTCTGAATTATTTATTGTGTCATCTGATGCGAGATGGATACTCGTGGTTTGAATGAGCAAAACGTTGAATTGCGAAGATTGGGGATTTGGTTGACTTTTCCTGACATACGTGTTTACAACCAACTAAATAATGTAGCTCCTGGCCAAAGTTGACTTCATCGTTCAATAATATTGGTAATGGTTGGTGCAGAACAAGGATTATGGCAAAGGATGCTATTGCAATAATGGATCATTTGGGCTGGAAAGAAGCCCATGTTTTTGGGCATTCAATGGGTGAATCTCTGACCCTTCACTTCACCTGAACTTTATTGACAACATGGTAGTTTCATTTTAGTGTCCTTATGCATTTGAAAGCAACCTAATTTGTTAGAACATAGGCTAGATTTATCTGGGACAATCAAACTCCCATGAATCTTAATGTGTGCAGTTTTGTTTTTCTTTTCTGATGATTTATTTTAGATTGGTTGTGAAACAGGGGCGATGATCGCTTGCAAACTGGCTGCTATGGTGCCCAACAGAATTCTTTCACTAGCTGTACTTAATGTAACTGGTGGAGGTTTCGAATGTTTTCCCAAGGTAGAATGTCTCCTTTTTTTTTTCTTTTTCTTTTTTTCCCGAAATTGTAAACCTTGTTCCTTGACCATGTTGTGCTGATGTATGTAGTTGATAAATACCTGTGAATTTTCAAAATGTTCCGCTTTGAGTCAATGTCCATCAAAGCAACCAGCTCAAGGTTTATACTTACATAGCAAGCACTAGCAGGATGTAGTCACGCAATACATACCAACCATCGGGCCATATACAGGATGCCATTCTCTTTATTGATTAGATGTTCATTTAACAGTATCCTAATGTCGGTATTGTTGATGATTAGGTCTTGGCAACCAGAGATCTCACATCTAGTGCAATAATGTCTATTCAGGCTGTATTAACAAGATGAGTACTACATAGAGACATGTGAAAAGATTTTAATATGCAGTGGCACGTTTTGGTCTGAAATCATTTGATAACCCATATGCTATACAGTCACATGGCTGAACTCGTCAAGTTGCACCGGTCTATTAGTGAAGTCAAATTCTTGGGGATTTTATATTTGATCCACTGATATCGAGGTGGCATAGTTCTATGGAGATTTCGATTGAGCAAGATGCGCTCTCTCTCTCATAAAGAACTTCCTGTTGTAAGTTGTAAGTTACTGCTACACAGGACCAGTGTCAACTTGGCTGAAAATTCTCTGTTGACAACAAAAGCCAATCATTTTTTTTAATATCCCACGTCTTTGACTGAATGAACTTTAGCTGACCCTATTCCCCATCCTTCTTAGCTTGACCGAAAAACAGTATCCATCGCATTTCGTTTCTTGAGGGCGAAAACTCCGGAACAGAGGGCAGCCGTGGACTTGGACACTCACTACTCAAAGGTAAATAAATAATTTTAAAGTCTGTCAATGTGATGGCGTTATTTATAGGAGGGCGTTTAACACAGATAGATTCTAGGAACATTAGGTTCATTTCCCTTTCTGCAAGTATTTTATTTGGTCAGTCTTTGATTGGTCTTTCTTATTTCCAGGAGTATCTGGAGGAGTATGTAGGGTCTAACACCCGGAGGGCAATTCTATACCAAGTAAGAGATGCCAGACTAGGTTGAATCTTGTAGTAAGGCTTCATTTAACTTATTATATTAACAAAATGGAGTGACTTTAACTGTCTAGTGGTTCTGTTAAATGGACATGCTTTTTTGGTAGCACGCATGATTTAAGTTGGAACCTCAAAGGCTCCATGTCTGAAGGTCAGCCCGCAGGATAAGTTTCCAAAACATGTTTAGAACTTTGCGCTTGTAAAGGAAAATGGCATGAATAAGCCAGCAAGATTGCCTAAGAAATAGAGTTGGAACCTCAAAATCATCAAGTTTAAAGGCATGTATCATGGCCTTGAAAAAAAAGTTGCATATCCACGAAATCTGCAAATGAATTTAAGGTTCCTCTGATTGTTCCTGTTTTGGCATTCTGAACTGAAAGAGGCATGTCCAAGCACTGCAACAGCCACCTCGCATTAAAGGACTGCCATTTATATTCCTTAGTGCATCTTGAAACTTTTTTCAGAAGAGTAGTCTGCCCCGAGTTGCCGAGCCAATCTTTATCTCAGAGCTTAGATGCTTGTCTGATTGGCTTGCTTGATATCTATACATAAGGTTCAATGCTACTTTGAAACGCAACTTTGCCTTATTTGATCCTTAACATGTTATGGCATTGAAAGTTGACTTCAATGGCAAACTCGTCCATCATGCAGGAATATGTCAAAGCCATATCAGCCAATGGGATGCAATCTCCTAATGGCTTTGAGGGTCAAGTCAATGCTTGCTGGAGACATAAAATGACCCCGAGAGAGATTGAAATGATCCGTTCTACTGGATTCCTTGTGTCCGTCATCCATGGAAGGTAGCGTAGACATGCTAAGCCTTTGTTTTATTCTTTCAGGACTCCAACACTGTTTGTGTATATGATAGCATTAGTAGCAATGTGAAGGAGGATCCTGCAGAGGCCAGGAGAACAACATCCTAATAGAGAAAAAGCGTTTCAGAATTTCAGACATTAGAATGGCTTAACTTGAGCAATCACTATAAATGCAGAAGACACACAAATGGGTAGTCATGGGAAATCTACCCCAAATTTTTTAATGTATACTAAGTTAATTATAATGAAAAATACATAAGTTGGGCGTCCATCTAAAATCCTATTTCTGGCATTCATGTAAAATCCAATTTCTGAGCAGCTTCAGCTGGTCTCTTATTTCTCTGGAATTCTTCCGTCTTGCGTTTTTTTTTTTTTTATTCCAATACCATATCTCATGGAGATGGCTCCTCCAGTATCCAGTTGACTACATATTACATGATGGTTCCCCAGAGAAGTACGCTGATTTAACTTCATTTTTGTCTGTGTTAGGCATGATGTCATAGCACAGATGTATTATGCAAGGAGACTTGCAGAGAAGCTCCACCCATTCGCTAGAATGGTAGACCTTCATGGAGGGCATCTAGTGAGTCATGAGAAGACTGAAGAGGTAACGGTCTACTTCTACCAGAATATTTTATAGGAATGTGAATGGGTGGACTAAGCTTTGCTCTATGGGGTGCTGCATACCATGACCAACTGGGTCCTAGAACAGGTGAAACACTCTGGGGAAATTTTTTTAAAAGACTGCATTTTTGGTGTGAAACAATTTAATTCTTGTAGTGACTTGGATGTTGAAGAGGTTGACTTATATGGCTCATGAGAATACTACAATTTCTCTCATTTTACTATTGGTTTTGAACTACAAGAAGAACAGCGGGTTCAATTTTTTTCATGGGATTTATATTAGAATCTCAAAACATTCCCTGATTCAGTCTGTGTCTTAGTAATGTACTGACCAGCTAATTGAGCTTCCTCAGTTACTAGCTAGTGGCTTTCAGATTTTGAGAAATGACAATGATACAGAAGTGTATATTGTCATAGTTTTCCCAATTAATACTGTGGTCTCATCAAATTGATTATCAATGCACGTTCTCAAATTACCTAGGAAATCAGTGAGTTAATCGGACTTTTCAGGTCAATCAAGCTCTTCTTGAGTTGATCAAGGCATCCGAAATGAAGGTCAGCCCAGAGGACTGGACTAACTTGCCCACGAAAAGACCTGGTGAGTATTTCTATCCTCAATTGACTCAATTTTGCATGTTGCTAACTTCGTGGAATACAACGCAAAGAGATTCTTCATGAAGGACTACATTAATATGGTTTCCTGACCTTCCGACTGTATTTCTGCTGGGATCGTTGATGCACAATGCCTAGGCTGTCTAATTATACATGCTATTCTGGCACCGAAGCAAGAATTCCTAAGCCTTACACCTTTTTTGTACATGGAAAGTCCCCGACTACAGGCTAGCCTTATGTTGGAGCTCTTAAGGCTCAGCATTTGGACCCTTCCCCAATCAAAGCTATCTACCTAAATTCACCTGACCAAATCAAAGCAATCCTATGGGCAATTCATCATATGATAGTTGAAAGTCTCGTTGCTCGTTAGTTCTGCTGACAGAGAATTTCTGAAAATCTGAACATGTTCAGCACTTGAAACGGTTGAGGAGGAAACGTGCAGTTTTTTTTTTTTTTTGTCAGAAGGAAATAGCCAACTTGACTCATCTCTTTACTGATGAATTTGCCAACATTTTTCTTCTAGGGTGGATAAGTACAAAACTCACATTAGTTAAAAACACCGGAGGAGGAAGCAGTGTCTCTCTCACGTACAGCATACTAGAGACGCTACACATTATCCTGCTGTACTTCTTCAGCGTGTTTGTGTTGGTATTTGAATATGGAAGAAAAGCCATACGAAGCCTCAAGCCTGTCAAAGTCGAAGCTTCCCTGACATAGCGACACTCAGAGAAGCCTCTTTTTCACCGGTGATTCTACATTTCGCCATTGATTACGTTCAACACGTAACTTATTGTTTGTTCCCCTGTTTATCCGACGTCTCACGTGTTTATATGACTTTGTTGCAGGTTTTTCTGATCTTTTACCTTATCGCCATCACTCTTTATTTACCGGAGCAGGTGGCTCGGTTAAGCAAACTATCATTTTATGTGACAACAAACGGAAATTGGGGAGTTAAGAAAAACAAGAGAGGCCAATTCACGGGCGGATATATTCAAACGGGAGGACAAGAAGGAACTCAAAAAGTTTTCCGGGTTCTGTCTTCCATGCAAGTCAAGATTCAGAAAATAATTTTGTATCTAAGAGACAGAGAGGCTTAAATTTCCCTCTCTGTAATACGGAATGCTTTCTAATACATCTGCTGATTATTTAAAATCTTGTGCCTCTGGACTTGATATTTCTAGCATAGCAAGCAATGCAATGAAGTTATCTAATCACAATGCAAAAATTGAGCCCCTCAGGTTAAACGCTGCCCTTCCTAGCTCCGACCAAGCGTTAAACCATAACTAACGCAGAAAAATACCGTATTGACTGAGGAAATATGTTTACGGAGTGCCAGCGATGGGACTTCCAGCAGTTCTGGCATGGAGATACAATCAATCAGCCACGTATAATAACTCAACTTCGAAGACGATATAGAAGAGAGACTCTGGAACTGAGATTTCATGTAGTTCCTTAAGGCAGAAGAAGGTGATGAAGAGTTCATCATGCAAAGTTAATGAAACAATCAAGCTATCAGGCGACTGATATTTATTGCAGCTGAGCTGACCATGTAAAAAGCGAAAGGTAGAAGATTAAGAGGGGAAACCTTTCAAGGTTTTTGCTTATGCCGCACGGCATGCCGTGTCGTGCAATTTCACAAACCTAATAACAAGCTAGCACCTTTCGTTTCGATAACACGAAAGCTCGGATTTGGGTATGTCGTGGTTGAGGAAATCTCGAAACTTTCGAACTAAGCGTTCGTCGAAACGAACAGACGAGGCAGGAACAACCGATTGATTCAGATCAACTGTGCAAGCAAATTCAAACAAGGCAAACCCGAATATAGAAGCAACAGAAAAGAACAAAAGGAAAGAACGAATCGTGCGGACGAATTCAGCAAACTTAAAGAGTCGTGAAGATAACGAATCATGCGATTGAGTCAGCTCTGTTTAAATAAATTGCAATTCAGCAGCAGAAAAAAGAAAACGGGGTGTAGAGAAAATCTCTCAGACAAGGCAGAATCCAAACCGAAAGAGAGACGAGGGAGCCATGAACGATGCTGGAGGATGCTCCTCTTCATGCAACTTCAACAGAGCCATATACATAATAATACTCAAGAGAGAGAGAGAGAGAGAGAGAGAGAGAGGTGAACTTGCCGGAGGTGGTCACCGCTGCTGGCGGAGGATGAAGATGGGGATGAAGATGACTCGTGCGCAGTGCCCTTTTCGCGAAGAAGGAAGAAGAAGAAGGAGGAGAGAGAAGAGAGAGAGAAGGGATGGAGTGAGAAGACAGGGACGTCAAAGGCCAATCATTTCCATGGAAGGTGTATCTGCTGTAGGAATATACTCTTCTTGCTCCTGCGGAATATCTCTTTCTTGCTACTCTTCGACATTGTTCCCTCCACGTGTCCCCTTCGTTGCGGCCGGATTTCCTTTTGCCGTTTATATTCAACCTCACCAAAATTAAATTAATTATTCTCCTCAAAATCTAAATTATAATTTAATTTCATGAAAATTATAAATAAATAAATAAAACTATGTATGAATGTCGAGAATTTTCGGATGTAAAGCACTAAGATGGTATTCCCTCCTCCCGAGAAAGTCAAATATATGGAAAAAAAAAAAACTTAGAAATATTGAGCATATGAGTACCGGTACATTAAAATGAGAAATTAATCCACTAAGGTTATCTGGCAAATTGATAGACAGGGCAACCCCCACATAGAGACACAAGTCTCTTGTTGCCTAATAACTAAACACCAAATATTCAAACAGTATCCTAGTCATATATGAATCTCTTAATAATGAAATCAAAATCAAAATCACTCTTTAGTAGTTTTCCGATACCCTTTTATATTGTAAACAATTAAACGTATCATTCTCATCTTGCTATCGTACTTTGCAAGGGTAAATATCACTTGTCGTTATTGCTAAAAAAGCTTCAAAACTTTTATTTGAACTAAATTATTCGTATTAATTCATATTACTTTTGGGTTTAAGATGCTTATAGGAAAAATTCCAGAGTCAAGTTTTGCTTCAATATTGCCTCTTACGTTATATATGTGTCCTAACTATTTGAAACATCTATGAAGGTAAATTCAAGTTGTAAACTCGTTCTATATCATGAATTTCACCTCAAAAAAAGAAATAATGGAATGCATTTTTTTCATTTCGAGGTCGGATGCGGAGATCACTATTTCTTTTGATTAATTTGATCTAATTTGAATTTTGTTCACAATGAATTCTCGAAATCTCCAGCTGGGTGTACTCAAGTCCCCATCATGTTTGGTGGACCAATCCCAGATCGACTAGGCGGGCTCAGGGTCAAGGCCCAATGAAGAGGCGCCACCAGGCCCACCACCCTTGGGCCTGGAGCCCAAAACGACGCCCGCCCCTTCCTCTCCTCTCTCTCTGCGCTCCCGAAAATACGCCTCGTCGTTTCGCTCAAGCTTAAACCCTCGCCTCTGCCGGCTTGCCCTACCTATCGTGCCTCCGTTCCTGTGCTTCCCACGTGCTTGGAGGAGGAGCTCCAATGGCTGCCCAACCGAAAACACCATGGGAATTCAGCTGGTCTCTCTCTCTCTCTCTCTACCCATTTCCTATCTTCTTGATTCATACTCTATTCCCTCTTGTCTTTAATCTTTTCTGTCACTGATGTGTTGCCAATGTTGATGTTGGGTCAGCGATCGAACCGAGCGTCCTTGTCAAACTCGTACTAGTCTTGTTACCCATGAAGTCCTTCCTTCTTTTTCGTTCTTTTTTAGAGGCATCGTCGCTTACCATGAGTTGCCATGTAAGTTTCAGAGGCTTGGCAGAAGAAAGCTTCTAACTTGCATGTTCAAGATGAGATTTTTATGGACTGTCTACGGAGTGTCTTCGATCTTTCTGTCTTTGTGCCAGCGAATTTACTCGACAGGCTCCTTTGGCATATGTTTATCCATGCATCACCACCACCACTTTAGGATAATCATTCTTGAGATCAAAGTTTTTTACAGTAAGTAGACAAATAGCAATACAGTGCAAGCAATGATAATCACCAAATCTGATGTGGGTATAGCTGTGGTACTCGGAATGAGATCTTACATTGACCTCATAACTCTCATGTCCTGCACTTTAATGATCATGCGACACGTCCTAGTTCTGCTTTGTCTACTTTGAGGATGTATTTCACTAAAACAGGATATTATACAATTGTCGCATTAATAGCGTAAATTCCCTTACTCTTGGAGTCACATCCTTTTTGCAGTGAATTGCAAGTGGATTTCGAGTCCGATGAGAAAGCTTCCATGGTTTGTGCAGCATTAGCTGTTGATAAAGAGGTATCTTTAGCATGCTTCAGTGTTTTTGTCTGTTAATGGTTGGTAAAATTTTGCTTATGCGATTTTTTTTTTCCCTTTCAATGGCAGTTGCAACCAGACAAAGTGAAGAGGAACATGTCAGTTTCTGATGGAAAGCTTTCAGTGTGAGCTTCTTCACAACTACTAGTTACAGGAATTTGGGGGTTTCTAACTAACAATGCACACGCATGTATGTGTCTGGGGAGAAATTCAATCGAGGCTTGTTTCTTCTTCTGAGTATCTCATACCTTACTCAGACGAAGCCACGCCTATCACTCTTCAATCTACTTTCTTCTTTGCCACATGTGTATGAGCATCTAGAGTAGAAACAGCATCAATACCTGTCAAGTTCTTGTCATTGTTGACGAGTAGACCAAACTTGATTCACTGTTTTGCTTCCTCTCTCTATTGATTGCAGACGGTTCGAGGCAGTTGAGGCGAGATTTCTTCGAGCGTCGTTCAGCTCCTTTGTTGATGTGCTAACACTTGCTACAAAAACCATTGAAGAATTTGGAGGAGGAATGGTGTTGTGATGCTTGCTGTTTGCTGAATGCAAATTGTTATGTCATGTATTCTCACTAGCTTGCCTTTTAGAAATTCCTGTAACTGCAGGATGAGTTGCCCCGGTCTGTGTAGCATACTTTCCTAATTTTAGATTATCAAATTATCAATTAGCGCTTTAGCTTTCATAGAATCATGTAAAGACACTATATTACGCGAGATTTTTGGCAGATATGCAAATCCAACCACAATGCTTAATTGGAAACACGTCCAAATTCAGTTACCCGGGGTATGATGAACTGATTAGTGATCATATACCCTTTCACGGTGTTCACATTCTTCAAGCTTTGAAGACTGAGATGTCCTGGTCAGGACACAATGTTCATTACCCAAGTATGTAAACATATTGAAAGGATTGAAAACAAATTCTCTTGCTGTTAGGCACTTTTAGATGCGTTTCTTGACATTTCTTGTAGAGATTATCTTTCGTCCAAGGCAGAACTTAACAGGAGTTTTCAATAAATTGCAACTGTCCTTACATTCTAATTGTGAACCTTGATTGCTAGTTTCTTGAGCAAAAGCACCTTCAGGTTCATCAGGACAGTGAAAAATGAGTTGCACTTTAACTTGAGGAAGCAAACAAAACTCGTTTGGTTCAATAAGCTTCTGACATACATTTTCTCCCGAGTGTGTTACGAACTACCCTGTGGACCTTTGGGGCAAATTTGTGGCAATTGTTATAAAGCCCTCTCCAAAGCATTTGCGTGTCGATGTATAACTTAGGGGGTACGTTTCGTCCAGCATGAGTCATGATACTAAGAAAAGCGTGGCTAAGGATATGAACTCATTGATTTTCTCTGAATCAAAAGAGATTACAGGTGATGCTACCAGGAACGAGGAAACCAACATGACTCCAGCAACACATCAATGAATTCCACAAACTTGCAAGAAATCCGAGCAAGAAAAGAGACTTGATGTAACGGTGATGCTTTCACCAGGTACCGCTCACTGGGTGGTCATGTAAAATTATACAGGCAACATACCATAACACGAGGCTGTCTGTAATCATACATGAGAAAACTGATTGCTACATACTGGGATTGTGAAAACAAAAAACCTATTGCTGGAATAATAAATTTATCAGACAACGACATGGCTTAGAAAAAGAAGGAAAAAAAGGAAGAAAAATCAATTGGATACTCCTTCCTCCCCATCTGTGCCCTTTCTTTGTTTCATGATCCTCTATCCCTCAATATTCATCCAAGTATGTATATAGCATGTCATCCTTCTTTGACTTGCGGCGACTAAGCAAAGCCTTGAGTAGACGTTTACTTTTGCTGGGGTGTTGATCGATGTCCTTACCATTCTCCTTCTCAGCATGCAATCGCATTGAAGAAGATTTTCTCGGTTCTGAAGGATACTGCAAAAGGTAACACGAATTCTCAGGATTCAGATCTGGTGCAGTAGAATTCAAAAAGAAAGCTGATGGATAAAAGGATTGTTTTACACTTACTTGACGACCTACAATAGAAAGATTTGGAGTGGTTGGCCTACTTGGGTTGGGGGTAGTAGGCCGACTTGAGTTCGGAGTCACCTGTCTGCTCGAGAGTGATCCGGAGCGCAAGAGTGGGAATCGGTTTGGTGATACAGTCCGTTTATCTGATTTACGCAGGTAATTATCAAGAAGACTCTTAACAGATAATTCAAGAGAGGAGCAGTTTCAAGGAAAACCAATAATGTGAAGAATACCCAAACGACCTCAAAGATCACACAGAACATGCTCTTAGTGAAAGTAACATGGACATACCTAATTCTTTTTTAGGTGCAGTGGAGGTAAAAGAAAACGTTCCAGATCGCTGAGGAGCTCGAGGAGATGGTGATGGAGAGCGACCTTTACTGTATGAAACAATGTGAAAATACAAATGATTTAAATTGTCCTAGCATGCTTGCAACGAATTGGGATGCCAATATGAAGTTGATACTTACCTCCTGGGAATAGATTGAGTAGGAGTTTCTCTTATGGTGGCTCGGATGGCTTTAGGAAAACAATCAAGTGATAATAAGTATTATTCATAATTAAATGTTGCTCCAAACTAACTCCTTGAGTAAAAGAGAAAAAAGCAATAGAGCAACCTACCATGTTTAAACTGATGCCAGTCATCCTCATCATCCAGGCTGCAACCATACTTCAATTTAGTACCATCAGAGCCACGCATTGTCTCTCCAACTGATCATAGACGACTATAAGCATCTAATACATCTACATTCTTAATCAAAGAAAGGACAAACAATTAAACATAGGTTGATATGTTCGCAACGAACCTGGCAAAATATATCGCTTGTGAAACTTGGGGGTATTGATAACCAGAGACTGCTCAGAGCGGCCCTCATGATCTATATACTCTTGGCATGTTCGAAGTCTCTAAAATGCGAATCAAATAATTAAAAAAGAATATCAGGGATTACTATAACTTTTGGTTAATCTACAATGCACCAAAAAGATAGCAATACTCTGCAACTTTTGTTACTCATAGGACAAGCTGTATAACACTATATGGACTACGACTTAAACAAACTATCAATAAAAAGCACATGATCCATGCAGAAAACAGCTACTGATTCTCACGCGACAGCTCTGAATGAGTACAAGCCACAATACATTTACATACAATAGTGAAAACTGTGATGACGGAAGGTCCGTCAATTAGAAGCCACCATACATTTGCATCTCATAAGAGAGATGAACTGCCTTAGTACGAATCTTGTCTGAGAGTGGAAAATCAATAAACCAGATGAGACTAAAACTTTTTATGGTCTTCATTATATGATGCACCAGACCCCTGGTGACTCCAACTTTTAATTTTTGCCAGGACCAACAAAAGATAACATAGTATATCAGCTAGCCTCCATCATAAATGGTACCATAGATAACAGAAAATTCAGCATATTGCACATTTTTCTACTCAAGACCCTTCCTCGCTCTATGTCCGACCAACATTAAAATTTCGCATGAAATCGAACAATGTTGGAGGATCTGAATATTCAGGAAATTATCTCATACTCATGGTGAGAAGATACGTGTTCTACACAAGCTATAAGTTCAGCAGTCTGATCGAAACACCTTCACACTCCAGTGATTTTTTACACCATTTCAATCTCGACGTCAGAGAAGAGGTTAGGTATCTCTATAACAACTTTATACACTTCATACAAGAAAATTCCTAAAGCATCAGTTATTTTCAGCAATTACACACACTGAGAACATGAAATAAGGAACAATTCTTCCCAGATATACCTGCTCAATGCAAGATACATGAAACTCTGTGCCAGAAACCTCGTCAACCTTTTCATCAAGGAGATCATTAACCTTGTAAGTAACAGAACCTAAGTGATCCACAGTATTCACAAGAGCTTTTATGGCATAATCTCTTAATGTTTCTACCACTCTGCATACAAAACACAAGGAATTCAATAAAAGAAAAGAAAAGTTAATATGGCTTAAAAAGCTGACCATGCAATTGTTGATGTATCTACATTTTAGCAAAGAAGTCATTTAAACTACTCACATCTGTTTTTGGTCATCATTGGTATATGACATTTCAAAGTACTCAGCTGCTGAGTATAGTTGTGTCCTTAGATTTCTTAAATCCTGAAATAACAGAAAAGAGTTCAATCAGAAAATCAAAAATTTTGTTTCAAGGAACACAGTGGGATGAGTAGATCCAATAATTCAGTATAAAGGAAGCATGAAGAATAGCCATGGGGTTAGCTGGTGAATAAGAACTGCGTCCTGTGTTAACCAACGTCACACAGTCAGATACATGGGCAAATTCCATTTTGCATCTTGAAAGTCAGTCTCAATCTCACTTTGCTCCCTGAAAATATTTGTCTCACTTGGCCCCTGGACATCACTGATTTGAGTCGCTTTAACCTCAGAACTCATCAGGTGCTAATTTGGAAATCATTAACTAGGCATGCTCTATGATTGAGATGTCTCCTTCCAATAAATACGTATTCCCTCCATCCCCCTTTCTCTGTCACTCTCTTTTGGCTGCTAAATTTGGAGAGATTCACTGTTTTGCACACGTGTAACTTTATATTAGGCAAATCTTCGCCGTTGCTATGCCTCACCTCTCATATTTTCCTATTTGTTCGAGTAAGAATAGTTACAGTGCGCACCACATAATTCTGTCTAAAAAGTAACATCTTTAACAGTGCGTATGTGGACAAACAGACAGTAACTCTGGGCAAGTAAATGAATCATGTACTTTTCAAGAAGCCAAATTGAGAATAAAACCAACTCTAGGGGAGCAGAGTGAAATTTTTTCAAGATAGTTTGACAGTTAGGCATAGCTGTAAGCCATGTCATGCCAATCTCACGGACAATCAAGTGTTATGAGGACTCGAGCACACTGGGTTCCCTCAATAAACCCTTTAAACATCTCTAGATCTCATCAAGTGGATATCGCTCGAGACATTCTGAAACCAGCTCAACCATCAAGGGACAAACAATTGAATCATTAATTTTGCCTTCTTGTTTCCCAAGTGTCTCTGCATCAGAAACTGTTTTATGTACACATACTCCTGAACCAGAACACACTAGCTCATTTCTTCATTGTCGCACCCTATTGCCTACCATTCATCTGCTTGGCTACACATGTTAGTCTACATTGGTAAAAGTCTCTCTGGTTGGGAGATCACCAATACCAAAGAGAGGCTACACCATTCCATTAAATCAACTTACCTGACATCGACTTCGCTAAATGTGGTTCAACAAATAGCAACAGCTAGAAAGGCAAGGGATCACACTGGGCAGCTCATTTTTTAAACTGCCCAGGGAGATGCTAAACACAGCCGGAGATTACCGAAATCCACAATTATGTAAAACAAGAATACCTTGAGACTATTCGAGAAGAGCAAGCTCTGCTGCATAGAGACCTCATCGTAATTTGAAGCTTCGTGAGAGATTGGAAATGAAGATGCTGTCATCATTCCCATGGGAATGGAGCACGGGTTCAATGCCTCAGGCTGCAGCAAGTTACTGTAATAGTTCAAAGTCTTTTCCAGTTTGCATTTGAAAATATAAGCACCAAAAACAAAACACCCAGAACCATGCCCAGCATGAAATCGAGCAGATGACATCGCAATTCCACCATCATTAAGAACCAAGAGACCTTTGAATGCACAGTTGAAAAAGAAAGAGGAAGAGACAATGTGTCGATAAAAGAAGAATCTATTCCTAATCAACCGTTGAATAAGCTTGGTGCAGGTAAAAATAATAGAAAATTAAGATAGGGCAGTTGATACTAGCCACAGTTTCACAGGAGCAGAACTACCCGAAACCAAAATATCAATTAAACTATAAACCAATGAAATTGAATTGAAAAAAGAAGAAGCAAAATCCCACGCATACAGACATTGAGACGAGCTCATCGCGAATCTTCAACTGCGCACCAGAGACATCAGATTCACCAACCTCCGAACCAAACCCAATCCTCGGAAATCATGGAAAAGCATGGAAATCGTCGAACTTCTCCACCCAAATCAATGCGGGACAGAAACAGACCAAAGCAAAAAACGAAGCTTCACAAGCAAGAAGCCGCCGAACTGAGAGATGAATACGACCCATTTGAGGAAACGCACGAATTAAGCAAAAACCGGTCACTCAACGGAGAATTTCTCTAGCGAAACGAAGAAAAGCCGAGTGCATTTCTACACCACCCCCCCCAAAAAAGAAGCTGCGTATCTGAAGCTTCCGCTTACCAAAAACCAACCTTGGCGTTTTACTTGGAAAAAGGAACCGTTGGCTCGCCACACTGAAAGTTTTCAAACTCCACCACCACTACCACCATGAACTCGAAGAAGGCTGGGGAGGTTAAAAAGGCCAAAAGGGTACGCAAGCAGGGCCTATAGCATCATTCGTTTGGTATGGGATTTTTGACAAAACAGGCACAAAACGACAGGCCCTGGCCCCGTCGCGCACAGTTTCGACGAAATGGGGAGTGCGAAGTTCAAGAGGAAGGGAGAGCGTCAATGGAGGAGAGCTCAAAAATGTAGAGAGAGAGAGAGAGAGAGAGAGAGAGAGGCGATTGAGGAGAGCACGTCGGTACTACTACTACGGAGAAAGAGACGATTTTTCTTTTTCGAGCGAAAGGTGGATAGCGGAGACTATCTGTCCATTTCCGGGAAAACCCATCTGCTCAGTTCGTATTCATCGACGAAGACGGCTGCAGTGTAAATTCCTCCCGGCTCACATCTACGGAAAAATGATCTCTTGCGATTAAAGATATGATTTTTTCCAAATTGACAAGAACCATAGAGTGACTCTTTCTTCCTCTGGCTTAAACCTTTTTCAAATGAATCGAATGAATTTAGAAAAGAAAAAAAAAAAAGGTCTTTTGGGGACGGAAATTGAATGGGAAATTCAGACAATATGGATCGAGCTATGGTTTGTCGAGGCCAATAGCTATAGGTTTGTTTTAGGATGTTTTCTTTCTTAGACACTTTTTGGGCATGAAGAAACGAGGGGCAACGCAAAAGCTCACTGACCATTGATTATTGCCGGGCAATAGAGGGGGTCCCGCTTTGGGGCGTTGTCTTTTATGCTTGATTAGTGGGGAGTGGAGGAGCCAGCCAGCGCCTTTATGACCCCTTCAAACCTGCCTGCTTTTGAGGATTGAACAGCAAAAGTTTGCCTCGCGTGTCTCTTGAGCGAATGGGCAGAAATGGGCATGACCCCATCAGCCCTCGTTCGTGTTCTTTTAATAGCCTCTCGCTTACTCTTTATTTCCAATTGCATCCTGTCGAGTGATGTTTACAAGGAGGATTTACGGCTCCAGTTTGGAGCGAGCTAGCTGCTGAATCTCGAGTTGTCACCGAGACCAAGAACGCCCCGTCGCGAGCTGATTTGACTGTTCCCTTTTCGAGTAATTTGTCTTTTGCCCGATGGGAGTTCTCGACCTAGATATTGCTAAGAACAATCGAATTTCGCATGGGTTGAGTTCCAATTTCACGGCACGTGTCGTCATGGGCATTTTTCAGAAATTCGAATGACGACATCCTCTGTTAATGACGCGGAGGACTTGTCTTTTTTTAATCGGATCTTATCTAAAGGACGGGTAAGAAAATTTGCCGAAAGCATATTGTTCACGTATAATGCCAAAAGAAGGGGGAAAAAAGAGAAGAAAACTGGAACAACGACCCCTCGGCGCGTCAATGCCTTCGTTCTTGCACACAATATAAAAGGGGAAATGCCCTTGTAAGGCACGCACGAATCGGTGCTCTGTTCCTTTCAAGTTCTAACTCCACCTTCATCACAAAAAAAAACCACCAATAAATTATTATAACCAGTAACGATAATTACATAAGTAGTCCTGAATGTTGGCTTAATATATAATTTCGTCCATAAATTTTTAATTTGTTCAATATAATCATTGAGTTTTATCCTAATCTATAATTTCATTCTCGAATTATTGATCTAGAATGACAACATCAATGTTTTCATATAATCTTGAAATTAAATTGAATATGCATCAAAAAGTTAATAGATCATATTGAATAAATTAAAAATTTTGGACGACATAACAAATTAGACTAAAGTTCATGAATCATTTGTGTCATTTTTTTTCTAACCATTAAAATCACCTATTTAAGATGTTTGGCCCTTTTATAGGTAAGATCAACTCACCCAAACTGACAACTAGAGAATCGGAGGAGTTTCCCCAATATGCAAAAGATAGAGTCCCCGTGAGTGCCCGAGAAATTACTTAAGTTTATTGACCAGACAAATGGTCTTCCATGGACGAGGGAGCGGTATGTACGCATTCGAGAGAAACTTCAGCGGGTGTGCTTGATCCAATAATTGGTCCTAATGAGGTAACGCTTGCGGGTCCATTTATTGCAACATGGGTAATCAATCTTTGATCGGGGCGAAACAAGATGAATTCAATTTGATATGCACAAAGGTAGCCCTGGATGTATTTTGACTCTTTGAAAAATGGGTTAAACAATGACACAGGAAGTCCCAAAACCAGAGTCAAAAGAATGATGGCAAGGAACAGCATCGTGGTAGCCCATGAAGTTAGGGTGTTTAGGGGACGTGACAGCAGAGACGATCATGAGTTTTTTTTTTCTTTTTGTTGTGTGCTGTTTGGGAAGTAAGGATTGCAAGAGTCTCATCATGGAGTTTTCCGACCGGCGTTCTGGTGTCCCCAATCATGGCTCCCCTCGCGCATCCTCTCTGCCCTGCCCAAACGTTTCTATGCCCAGAAAGCTTCCTTATGCCCAAGCTCCTCAGCAGAGAATGGACCTTTTGCTTTTCATGGGGACCTGGATGTGTATAAAAAAATCCAAAGTCCCACAGGAATTGTTAGTTCAATGTCTTCGTCATTGGACCGATTGCGTCTGTCGAACCATCGGATGAACAAGAACGATGGTCCAATTGAATGATCTTTTTTCAATACCTTGGTCAACGAAAATCAGTCAGCTAACAACCATTTTTGACCAATTGGATCAATCCCCGAAATTCGTGTTTCAATGTTCACCGTCTTTTCGATTGAGAGAGTTCATCGATCAAAGCATTTGATCGTCATTAATTTATGGATTCAGTCGAATTATTGAACTGAAAACGAGCGGTCGCAAGTCGCAACGATTCCGATGGCGCGTAGGAAAGTGTGTCGAGCTACGAAAGATCAATCAAAGTGAAGAAATCATTCTCATTCGATCTTCGACGTAAGGGGAAAAAGAAAAGGCTGAAAAAAGGAGAGTGACTGCTTTTAGCACTTGGGACGGCAAGAGGACAATTGCTCAAAGTGTGAAAGATAAGACGCACTAAAAAGGTCAAAACGGACGCAATCAGTGCCGTGATTGGCGCCTGGTGGGACGGGCCCCGCCCTGTCAGAAAAACATCAATGATGTCTTTCGTCAATGCTAAAGTATTTTCTCCCCTTCGTTTAAACAATGATTGTTTCATTCTCTCATCACGCGCACGTGCCGGCCGCATGTACGCGTGCGAGTCCCCCCGACGGACGGAAGAAGGCCCAAGAAGGATTTGCTCGAAGAGGACGACAGGTTTTCGCAGTTGCAGATGCAGACGAAGGATAAAGCCCCCTCTGCAAGCCCAGAAAGAGTCAGCCCAATGCGCAGCAGGATTGCCTTGGCGTGTGTGCTCTGTCAGAATTGCCGGCCTTTGTTGAGGCCTTCGCTTCCTGAAGGGGAAAAGGCATCTTCCAGATGATGTCGAAGCCTCGTGTTGCAGCAGATGGAGAGGAATTCGATGTGAATAGGGTCGCTGTCTTTAACCATGTTTTTTCAATCATGTGTCGAGGGTTAGGGAAGATTCAGCGTCCTTTTCCCACGCTTGTTTGGAGGAGGGTCATTGAAAAAACGAGTGATTTCTTGACTATGCTTGCTGCCGGCCTATAATAAGTGCATTCACTATCAATAGAGATCCACTTCTTGTTGTAAATTAAGTTGGATTGCAATTGATCACAGCAAAATTCTAATTGTCAAAATCACTAAATATATGGAACGTAAATAGCACAGTGGATGAGAGAACAAAAAAAAGAACGACACACTAGAAAATTTTTGCGTTGAAAACTCAAAATGGAAAAAAAAAAAAAAACTACAGGATGCTAATTGGGGAACTCTTTACTATAATTAAAGGATCACAATTAATACTCTAACAGTGTTTCTCTCGTAAAAAATCCTCACAAGTCACAAAACACATTTTCTCTTGAAAAGCTCCCAAGAATTACTTACATTGTTAAAAACTCTTGTAATTTCTTTGAAGTGACCTCCACCCAAAGTAGGAATCCTCCTTAATTGATTTGATAATCACAGCTTAATTAGAAATCTCCCCAATAGACCGAATTCCTCTTATTTGGGCAATTACCAGAATTTATTATTTCCCGGAATTCTTTCTAAATAAAACTAATTCTTATTTGGATTTCTTCATTTTCAGCATCCTATCATAATAAGACTCCCTTCCTATTAGGTAATCTTGATGAGTAATCTTCGAGATATTCTAAATCAACTTCCGAACATGTTGGGCTGCTCCCAACACTTCTTGATCCTGTCTCTTGTCTGCAATCTCTTCGGGATGGCAAGCCAAACATTAAAGCCATGTTTAGGAACATTTAGCTCGAACCGAGACGATCTGCACTGTTGGACCCCTAGATCCTCGCGAGCTAATCGAGTCCCAAGCTTCCTCTGATTAACTCCACCATGCTTCGAGCCATGGTACATAACTCTATCAGTAGTGCCACTATGAGGATAGATGATACCACAGAGCTGCTTGTATTTCAACTAGTTTTTTTTAGACCTACGAGAAGGTCATTTCCAATCATCTCCATCGACAACCTTACTAGGTTTTAACGTATTAAGATGACCCAATTGGCGATGAGTATATATGGCAACTGTCGACTCGGAAATCTCGATAAACTCTCGCTGGATTAGTCATCATTCAATTTATTAGACGATCCGCAATCATTTTTTCATTGTTGAAAAGTGCACGGTTTCAAATTTTCAAAATTCATCTAAGTCGATTACTGTTTGGCAACTAATGTCACAAGCCATTTGAGGAGCTAAGCAAAGCAGCAACTCTCAGATTTCTCACTGAAAGCACAAGACCGATGCTTGCTAGCAACAGCACTGACCTCGTCAAATGCATTACATCGCGTATGAATACATGATTATTTCGACAATATTTGCAGATGACATCATTCTGTTTCCGGTCGCAAGAGATAACGGTAAAGATTCGACGCGGCGAGGGAGGTAGGCATCGACAGCAGACGAGCAAACCACGGCCGCACAGATTCTGCCCCTTGTATCGATAGGCAGATGCAGAAACAAGGTCTTGATTGAAAGCCAACAACCCCCAACCAAAAGGAAAGTCTCGGCAGGTCACTCTTGACTTTTGGTGCCCTAGACTTTGGCTGATCGAACTTCTTTAGCGGGCAACCCTCGTTTTCCTTCTTCTTCGTTCGGGTTTGTCGCTTTCTGCTTCGACTTATCGACGCGGGGTCTTTCAGATTCGTCTTTTTCTCTCAAGCGCAAGGACCGTTTCCGGTCGAACGATTAAACCCTACGTTGCGGTCGGTCGAAGTGGTTTCTCGTCCACTCATCTTCAGATCGCGACGAGCTTTCTGATCGCGAAACCCCCCACGGGACGAACGATTCGGTCAAACATTACTTTATCGCATCTACATCCCTAGAAATATCCAAAGACGAAAGTGGAAACCTACGCAGCACGACATCGCAGGAAATCTAAGGCCCTAGTTTCACCATAGATCAGCTGATTTATACGATATTCTTTTGCGTACAACATTTTTACAAGAATTTCCCGAGGGAAATCGATTTATATGACTAATCAAACCGAATACGTCCTCAGTCAGCCAAAGAGCTACTGACCCTTTCGAAGCTGCTTATCTTGACTGCGTCGCCATGGGACCGCCTGCTTCAATCCTCCATAAATGCTTGCCTGCAGTTACGTTGATGTAGCATGTTAATTTACAATTCATCTCTACTGCTTTGTAACATCAGCCTTTCGGAATATTACAGGGCAATATGCCCCCCCAACCAATCAAGAAGGGAAGAAGAATAGTCAAAGTAGAATTTTGTAAACGAGTTTCACGCGAGAGATTGCGGAGATTGCGATCTCAAGACTGACAAGAGCAGGAATCACTTTGTCATTTCCATGTTGTTTTGGAAATGAGGAGTTTAGAAGACGACATGATGCTAAAGTTCAGGAGAAAAATTGCAAGAAAAAGGAGGAGAAGGCTGGAGAGATGGGGTGATTCTCGTACCCACAAGTGCGACTTGGTCTGAGAGAGAGTGAAGAAGCTCCTCTTCCTGCTCACTCTCGTGATCTTCACCTTCGTGACGCTCTCTTCGCCGCTGCCGCCGCCGCCGCCGCCGCCGAAGAGCACCGAGAAGGAGATCCCGGGACTGCCCTCCACGACCCGGCTGCTTCTCTCCTTGCCGTGGAACCCCCACCGCGTCGATCCGAACGTTACCCTCTCCCTTATGTCCCTCTTGCTGCAGCTCTCGGGGCTCCGGAACGACCCGCCCAGCCTCCTGCACGACAGCGTCCGGCCCACGTGGTTAGGCCCGTCGTGCGCGGCGGTCGAGGACGGCGCGGCCGCGACTCTGGCGGCGTCGTTGAGGAGCCTCGGAGGGAGGTCCAGGCACGCGGCGGCGGCGGGCTTGGGCTCAGGGTTTTGCTCGGGGGCGGCGGGGCCGCAGGGCCTGGGCTTGCCGGGGGCCTCCTCCCACTTGAACGGCACGGAGACCACCTTCGAGTGGAGCGGCGGCGTCAGCGTCCCCGGCGGCTCGAGCGCCTTCCGCGGGAGCGAGAATAGGGAGAGCTTGGGAGTGGTAAGGTCGCTTCCGGCATCGCCGGCGTCGCCGCAGCCACCGCCGCCGCCGCCATCACTGGGGTCCCGGTCTTGCTTATCGTTCAGCTCTTCTAGTGAATTTGCCATGATTCTATCCTTGCTTTCCCTGAGGTTTCATGCAATAATGCATCTATGGGGTGAAGATTCGGTGAGGAAATAGCTTTTATCTTCTTGGGTAGGTTTTATAGATGGAGAGAGAGTGGTAGTGCATGACTTTTCTAGAGAGAGAGAGAGAGAGAGGAGGTGGTGATGCACGTGAATGTGAATTGAAAGAGAGGTCTTCATAACGCTCCATCAGGCGCTTCTTCTTCACAAGGAAATGGACGGTGTGCGTACATACTGTTTGCATTCTAATCATGTCGTGCGGGACAAACCCTATACCAAAAATAACGCATACATGTAGTCGAGAACCGTATCTGATCATTAGATTAACGATTAACTGGATCTTCAATGACTACAATCATAAAGACTCACATACATATGATGAATGCGGAATAAAAATAATGTGAATTCACATGAATCGGGTACATGTAGATACTTTTTATATTCGTATGCAATGTCTTCAAACATGGACCCACCTATAAAAAAAAAATTGTCGAATTTAGAGAATACTTAAAAAAACTCAACGTGAACTGTGAGATTTTCTTTGATAAAGAATCGATTTGCTCTTATCTTGTGGCCGGACGGAAACGATTTTGTGGTTCACTACACATAACCCACATTTATTTCATCTGCAAAAATGCATTCAATACATGTAAATTCCAAGATGCGCGCCGCAATGGTGGCCCGGCGATCATAGGAATGATCGACAGGGTCGATTTCTTATGAACAAATGTTGAGATGCTGTTGGCTGATTGGTTTGGTGACTGGCTAATCACCAACGGTCATGTAGAGGTTTTAAATGGTGGTCCATCCTTTTATTTTAAATTGGACAGGTAGTAAAGTTAAAAATCGTGGTTGGACCAAATGAAGATTCATTAGTGTTTTGCTTTCTCCCTTCGGGGAAATTGTTCAAAACTTCATAGATTAATTGTACAGTCACATATTCAGTTTTAAACATTTCAATTGCATTAACTTAATTCTAAGCCTTAGAGTATTTCCAGTCAATTTTGGTTAAAAATTGCTAATATGGACGACAACTGTTCTCCTAACGCGGCCGGCGCTTATGTAAACAATTTTTGCTATCGTTGTATTGATAAAAAAAAAAATTCGTGAAATCTCAAACTAGGAAATGTGTTTTAAAGTCGTGCTCATAGGGATGCAGATGAGTCGCGACCGAGATGGATAATATCATGTTTGTTGCAAGCACAGGTGGGGTGGGATTGCCTACAATGGCATGAGAGCGAGGGCATGGATTGTGAACGATAGATATGTCTCTAATTTCATATTGCTTGGGTCCGGCACATTTTGAAACTATGCGGGCGTTAGTGAGCGACAATGAAAGCAAACAATTTAACATTGTGTGCCAGCCAACTTTGAATTAAAAATTGCAAAAGCTCTAATCTATGTTAAGCTCGACTTCTCTGAATATCACATGATATATCCCATACACAAAATACTTTCGCGCGCACAACTCGCAACCCGTCGCGATCACATCTGGTACACACAATCACATATTACTCGTCTATTGACACAGTGTGTTCATTAAGCTTTGCATGAGTTTTGTATTACCGCCCGAATGTGGACGCTGATCACGATGGTTTTGAGGTGAGAAGTCGTTTTAAACGTCCCTTTTTCGCATGATTGGCGTCTTCAGTACATGCCAAAAAGTAGCATATCCGGTGAGTGTTTGATGGAAAAAACACCAGATAAAAGACACGAGGAGGATGCGTTAATTACTAACCTGAAAGCAGTTGCTCACCATTACGCAGCATCCCTGCACGACACAAAGCGGCACCATCTGATTCTATTCCGGACGAACCGCATCGCCTTTGGATGCGTCCGTCCGGGTCGGTCCAAATTACAAGCGGGCAAGGTTTGCTTAAGAACAACGTTAGGTGTGGTAAAATCGATTTGCTAACTTAATGGTATTAAATTATGCTGCAGATGTTGCTGTCGAGTGTTTGTTAATGTTAGGCCTACCAACGTGCGCCCAAATCGGTCCTTCCGGAAAGATGCCTATTTATATTTCACAAGAGTGGTTATTAAGCAACAGTGTGCTGGAAATTCCACAGATAGATGGAAGCAGGCATGGAAACAAGACAGAAAGAGCAGATGATCTGATCCTTTCAGGGGTTGTTTTTCTTTCTCTTTTCCTGCCTTAGTAGGCGAAACCTGCTCATAAGCCGTATGGCGATGCTCGCGCTCTAACGCTACATGTTCATACATAGTCAAAATTCGCAATAATCTACCGACTAATCAGGTCCACATAAGTAGAAAATGACTCCAGAGGTGTGGGGCAGCTGCGATGTACTAAGAGCCGTGGTGAATCAAAACTCGGTTTCATGACTAGTCTTCCCAGAAATACAACAATGAGGAGCAAAGAAGAAGAGGTTGAAGGAACCGATTAAAGTGATGCTCGGAGAAGGCCGAGAGATGTCAATTTTTTTCATTTCAGGTTTCGAAATACACAGGAGAGTTCACTCTAAGAGACAGAAAATCATCTGTGAATCGCTACCAAATTGAGTAGTACCGTCCTTGTAGCTCGAGAATCGGCGATTCTCTGGTCCAAGAATGACAGGTTAGCTCGCCGAATTGAATGTGGAAGGGTTATCAAAAAAGACGGGTCCGATGGAGGACTCACACGAGGCACAATCGTACCATCCGTCTACGACACATTAATAGTCGAATTCTCGGGTAGATGAAGCAGAAACCGACATGTAACCAATCCCGACGACCTCTATTTAAAGAGAACAGACGATCATATTCAGTCTCTTTTTAGCTTTTTTCAGTTCAATCCAATGGCACAGTCCAAGGCGACCGACTCCCAACCCATTGTAGACGTTTACGTACATCCAAATTGAGTTTTGCTACAAATTGGTTACGGACGAGTGCTTGGGGAGTTGGGAGTTGGGGCTTGATCATTTAGCTTTCAAAGTCAAATTGACAGATCGTGTTTTCCACACCGCGAGTTTTGGAATTTCTTGCAGTTGTCCAGTACCATCTCACAGCTCATTCCAAGGGTTTTCGCATGTCACCATCACCAGCAATCGATCCGATGTGCGAATGAGGTAAAAAGCATCAAAGTTCAGACGATTACGGCATAAATAAAGAACCGAATTTGGCAAGGCGAAAGAGTGATGATAATCGATGGAACTGCTTACGAGCAGCAAATTTTTGTGAGTTCCATGCTTACCTCCATTTTTTCTTTGTCATTCGCTTGCATTTGGATTAAACTAACACAATTACTTATTACATCGATTGTTTACCTATTATTCGGTATTTTATTTATGAATCATATAAGATGTGGTTAGAGTCAAGATAAGTATAATCGACATCACCATTACATCGATACCATAAACAAATTTAGTCATAAGAATTGTGTGTTGATTATAATTAATAACCTAACATTGATTGGACGAGCGAGATTAGAAGGAGAGAGGGTGTATTAGGATAGCCATTACAACTTGTCGGTCCATCTAATAGCCCGCAAACATCATAATAGCCAGACAGCCCGTGATAGACTTGTCACATACTAGTTATTAATTGCGACGGAACATGCAATTTGGATCCATTTGTTTGGTGTTTGAATGATTATTTTTCGCGACAAAGCTCCGTCATGTCTCGCCATGCATCTATAGTTCAGAAGAAGCCAGCCATGCATGCATGAACTTTACCCAAAATGCTCCATGCATCTATGGAAATAAGTCATATTGTCATCCACCATCAAAATTTACAAAAGAAACCCTAAATAAAAAGGAAGAAAAAGGAAGAAAAAGAAGCGTAAACGAAAGAAACAGAAGTACAGAAGATAGATGGGACCAATGTGCCATCAAATGAACAAAGCAGAATACATTCAAACCCATGTTCCGCTCTGCATTCATTCATACAAGAAAGACAGATACCGGGAGAATCCATGCTTCCCACTTCCACCAAGCTTCTCGTCCTCCGACGCCGCCCGCCTGAGCTCCGACAGGTCAAGAACAAGACGGACATGGATCAGCACTCGGCGCCGAGCCCGCGATCATATATAGAAGAATATAGCTAAGGAATGATAATAGACAATACCTTGTGTCGAGGGGGCTTAAATTAGACGTCCTTGGCGACGAGCTCGCCGTTGAGGAGCTCTCTGTAAGCGGCGATGGGCCAGCTGAAGCCACGGAAGACGAGGCGGGAGGCGAGGGGGACGTCGATGATGATCTCCTTCTGGGTGGGCTTCTTCTCGTCGCGGATGGCGATGAGGTAGCTCCGGCCGACCCACCCGATCCACCCGGCGATGTAGAGGAAGAGGATGCCCGGGGTGATGAACTCGCCCCAGTGCCGCTGGTCCCCGCTCACGATCAGGTGGGGGAGCCCGTCGGTGCCGCACAGCAGCCCCTGCTTGCCGTAGTTGTCGAACCGCCGCTTCGTCTTCTCCATGGTGGCCTTGAGGGCCAGGGCCGGGGCGCTGTCGGGGGCGTACAGCTTCAGCGACGACTCCAGCTTCTTGAGCTGCTGCTTCTCCCGCTTCGCGAACTGCTTCGACTCCTTGCAGGGGGTCAGCCCCGAGATGTCGGCGGCCGCGGGCAGCGGCGCCGAGAGGAGGATGGAGGAGAGGGCGAGCGCGGCGGAGAAGGCCTGGAGAGGCGACGCCGCCGAGGTGGTGGCGGAGCCCTGATCAGGGGAGTTGGAGGAGGAGGAGGAGCATCTTATGAGGGTGGCGGCCGGCCTGACTGACTTGGAGGGGCTGAGCTTCGGGGCGGCGATGGGCTTGGAGAGATTGGTGGGGATGGTGAGCGACATGGCTGCAGGATTCTGGTCGGACGATGGCTTGTGATGCTCCCTCCAGTTTCAGGGAGATGGTTTTTAGATTCGGGCAAGGAAAGATAAGTGGCTCAAATTCGGGATAAGGTGGAAGTGAGCGTGGAGGCTGACGTGGGACGACTCCATTGGCCGTCGCGAGATCCATCTATCTCCTATGATTTTTCTCTTCCCTTTTCCCCTATCTATCCTCTCCCTTCATCTAAATCCCCAAGCAAGCGAGCAAAGCGGGCCCTATTTCTTCTTTCTATTTTAGCTTTACTACTAATCGTGACTCATAAGCTTATGGGACTTTTGTACTTCAATCGGTTTCTCCGAATCATCTTTTCA
Organism: Eucalyptus guilfoylei; assembly: GCA_016097605.1. Classification (NCBI taxonomy): domain Eukaryota; kingdom Viridiplantae; phylum Streptophyta; class Magnoliopsida; order Myrtales; family Myrtaceae; genus Eucalyptus; species Eucalyptus guilfoylei. The sequence continues at coordinate 6,653,450 of CM027870.1, read as the reverse complement.
AGTGATGCAAAAGGCGTCGGATTTTATAATTTACCCGTGCAACAATAGCTTCATTTCGATTCCCATCAGTTCTCTCTCTAGGTCGAATCGGATTTAGCAAAGTTCCACTGGTCTTAGGCTAGTTTTGGGTGTCGGTCTGCTGAGATTTGTGCACTTAGCTCTCTGTTATTTACCACTTTTGACATCAATTACAGATCTCCCGATCGTCAAACACGATTTTTCTAAAGACCATTCACTCGCGCCACCATCCTGCGCAGACTCATCACATTTTCTTTCTATTTAAGCAACAGCAAAACGAATGCTCACTCTATGTGAAAGACCTTGATTTAAACCCGCCATAAACGAGATAGCTCGAAACACCGACACCCTTGATTCACTCACGTCTACCGTGAGGTTTGCCGGATCTAACAAGGAAAAAGAGAGAGAGCCAATCCCAGCAGACCGAGCGATACGGAACAAGCATGGCCACTCTTCCTTGGAGGAGAAGCAAAATCAAGAAACCAGTGCGTGGCCCGAAACCCATAATAGAAGAAAAGGCCAAAGGGCAAAACCGATCCAGCTTGCAGAGTGCTGGAAAGTATAGGACTTTCGCTTACCTGTGCAAAACTGCGATAAACTAACGATAAAAATCCCTCCAGACACCAACAATGCACAAAGATATGAATAGAGTCTAGCTGTGGACAACGCCTGAACAGGTAATGCAGTTGGGTCAATGCAAGAAAAATTCGATCTTCAGATCAAATCGACAATAAAAAAAAAAAACCCAATTTTGGATGAGACCCGGAAACAGATAGTGACTGCAAGATCTGTAACTCGAGCATTCGAATCCAATTGGCAATGTACTGCTCAAAATGTTATGTGTTCAACTTCAACCATACGGCAACATTCCAGATACGTATAATTTCTATAGAACTCAATCCGACATCAAAGAGATCCATAGATAAATAACAAGAGATTTACATTTGAGAACCGAAATGCGCAACTTCAAGAGACTTACGGCCACCGGCATGGCGATGCAATCGCCCCTCTTCCATCTCCCTCATTTGGGTATAGACAAATGCTTCCGGACTAAAAATTAGTAATCGAAAACAAGCGCAAGCGCAAGCGCGACGACAAACAGGACCACCCGGATCTTCACTTTCCGGCGTCGATGCACTGGAATCCCCTGCAGACCCACAACCACACCCCGAACAAGGCGACGCACACGACCAGATCGATGGACAGCACGACCCACACATGCTTCTTCCAGGCTTGCTTGGCCCTCTGCCGCTCCCCCGAATGAACGCCGCTCTTCTGTATCGAGGCAGGGAAATCCCGGCACAGCCCGTTCGCCTCGTCGGCCACGTCCACCTTGTTCTCGAAATTGAGGTCCTTCGCGTCGCCCTTCGCCGCCGATTCGCCATTCAACCTCTTCTTCTTCTTGAGCACCTTCCCGGGGCTGCCCAGCAGCGGAGCCATGAAGGCTCCCCCTCCATCGAGGCTCGCGTTCCTACTGCTCTCCGCGCTCGTGGTCATCGACCCGGGGGTCGAGTCGAATCCGTCGCCGCTGCCGCTGCCGCCGCCCGGCCGCATCAGCTCGCGGAGGACCCGATCGAATTGGGGCTGGAAGCAGCCGGAGCTCAGGCCATCGGGGCATCGCGCCGCCTCGCGCCCGACCGCGGCCTCGAAGGAGGATCGCAGGCGATCCAGGAAGCGGAGGACCTCGGCCTTGTCGAGGGCCTCGTCGGCGACGGCGAAGTAGGCGAGGGGATCGGCGACGAGGAAGGTGTAGGAGCGGCGGCGGGTGGTGTGGGAGAAGGAGGCGTGGTGGGGCGGGGCGCTGAGGGCGCACTGGCGGGCGATGGGCCGGAGATCGGGGTCGCCGCCGCCGCCGTCGGCGAACTCGGCGAGGATCGAGGAGGCCCCGCGGGCGACGGAGATGTAGAGGAAGAGGGTGGGGTCCGGCGGGATCATCGGCGGGCGTCGCGAGGTTTCATCAAAATTTCAACGCCGATCGAAGGAATGCGCTGCCCTCTCTCTCTCTCTAAAACCCTCGCTTTAAGGGAATTCTCTCTCTCTCTCTCTCTCTCTCTCTCTCTAGATATTGGAGGGTTGGCAGAAGGGAGGAGAAAAAATAATGCGATCGGATGGACAACTTTTTTGTGATCTATCCTCGGTTAACTTCCTTGCTAAATTTAGCAACCGAAAAAAAAACCGTGGATTGTTTCATTCCTTTTGTATCCAATGTCCACTTCAAATTTCGTACAAATTCACTTGATTATTAGATCCAAGGTCGAGAATTAGGTTGGCTAAATGCAACTCTATTCGTTATAATTTCAGGTGTTTTAACCGGCACTAACTTTCTTGTTTTGCCTGCAATCAGATGGGTCGATCTTTAATTCAAAGTGGTCGAATGCATGCTTTTCATTTTGACTTTGCTGTTTTATCAATAGAATAACTTAGAAGACATCGCGCCCGGTTCTCCAATTAATGGATTACCATTTCAAGTCCACGTGTCAACGAGTTAATGCTTTGTGGTCACCATTTTTGCCAAAAGGGGGACAAAAACAGCAGGAAATGCAATAAGACATCCAACGAGAACGTTTGCTCCTCAATCACAAGGGAATTATAGTAAAAGTAGCTTACAAAATGACGTGGCAAGCTCTTTATACCACATTTTCAATTACATAATGACAAGAGACGGGTAACTCATGGTGATTTTGGCAAAGATTCAGGACAGATGTACTGACTAAACAAAAGAATGAATCATCGGAAGCGATGCGGAAGGCTCATGCCCAGCAGGGAAGTGGGCAGGGAAAGTTGACCCATTTCTCTGAGCTGCAAGACCAAAGATCAGCCCCTTGACATACTGTAAATTTGCAGATTCCGAGGTTGTTTTTCTCCTGGTTTTCCATATTCTCGGAGTCATGCCGCCTCACCCAACATAAGGCGGATCTGTGAAAGCCCACTGAAAGACCTCCTCGTACTGCATTGCTGCATTCTCCCACGTGTAGTCCTTCGCCATCCCTCTCTTCATCAGTCCCACCCAAGAAGTTTTGTGTTCTTTGTATGTCCTAATGGCGACCCTCAGTGCCTGCAGAAGATAGCCGCTTCACAGTTACCTTACAATCCATAACTCCCCTTAAATAAACGAGGGACCGTTAAGAAAAGGGCCAAAGATTGTGGAACACGGGAACAAACATAGTGGCCGTGCTAAATGAACGAGTAAAATATGACTTTGATGATACAGCATCCTGTACACTCACACTTTCGCAATTAAAGCAAAATGCTCTCTAGACAAATTGCAACAGTTTCCATTGGAAATGACACCGATATGATCTAGTGCACCACCAATCAGCAGCCATGTTGAGTTTAATACTTGATATAAAACCATTTTGCCACACTTCTAAATCGTGATGTCTTGCGAAATAAAGAAGCTAAAGCGGACGGAGTCTTCTTACATTTAGATCAGGCTATATCGTGCTATTTAGTAAGCCAAACAACAATTATCATTGAATAGGAAGTTTTGGCAAACTTACCGCCAACATGCTCTCTTTTGTTAATGGAGAAAAGGTCCATCTGGCAATCCATCAGAATCATACGTCATTAAAGAAGATATAATTTTTCTGATGATTGAAGAACAAAACTTCTGTACTATCAAGCTCTTAGTAAAGAAGAGAAAGGCGTGAACCCATAAAAGTTAAGATGTGTTAGTTTTGAGATGGCAATTCAATTATATACAAAGCCTCTCTCGGGAAACAACCGTCATTAGGAGGAGAGTTGCCATAAACACATACCCAGTACCGCCGCCACTGCCTTCATTAGCATATGGATTAAAGTTGTCCACTGTGTCCTGAGGAAAAGAGAACAGGAACGACTAAGTGATACAGAATCATATAACAAAAAGTTGCTTTTAAGTTTCCACAAAAGCCTAAACTCACTCTAAGTCCTCCAGTGGCATGTACCACTGGTACAGTTCCATATCTCATGGCATACAGTTGATTTAGCCCACATGGTTCAAATCTTGATGGCATCAGTAAAATGTCACAGCTGTTCATTCATTGACTGAAATGAGTTGCTGCTCCCAATAGAGAGGATACTGAAATGCAAAACTCAAATTAAATTACCCTGCCGTTATCTTATGAGAAATTGGAACATTGAATCCCACCCAGCCCCGGAACTTCTCTTTGTAGGTTGACTCTGCTGCTCTCATCCATTCTTCAAATCGTGGATCTCCAGACCCAAGCATAACCTTAATAGATTGGACGATTGCTAAATTAAGTTGGATAAAAATGCAATGAAACAACCGGTATGGTATATATGCTACGTAAGAAGATCCAAGCAATTTGAAGTGGTAACTACGGATTCAGTTGAGATCCTTGGGGAGCTGAGGAAATAGAGTTATGCACACGACCATGTACTTGAAGCACTGTCGAGAAAGATGAAAACAACTGAAAGAAAAGATTGCTACTACAAGTAAATAATCAAAAAAAAAAAAAAAGAGAATTAAGGGTATGATCCGTGTATCATAGAAAGCTAGACAAAACCAGAAACTTTCAAGGGGAATTCCAAGAAGAAGTGAACTCACTTACGAATTGGATATCATCTTCCATAAGCTCTGGCATTGCCGAAGAAATTAGGTCAATCCCTTTCTGGTAGTCCAGTCTACCAATAAACCCAATCTACAAAGTTTAATCTACAATTAGAACTGATATCTTGCCATCAGAACCACATAGTAAGCAACTTAATATTACCAATGGGCAGTCTGGCAAAATAGGAAGACCAAGTTCTTTCTGCAGAGCTATCTTGCATTGCACCTGGAGTTCATGAATTAGCTGGTTAACATAACAGTGTAACAGAATAGCCAGGTCACAAATTAAGAGGTTATCACCTTTCCAGAAAGATCACTGACACAGTAATGGGAAGCAAGATACTCGTCCGTAGAAGGGTCCCACTCAGTAATATCAATGCCGTTGGTAATACCTGTCAAAATTAGCATCGAAGTCTCAAGAAATAGTTCAATGCAAAAATGCTAAGAAAAGCAACAGAACAGGGAAATAAAAATTCTTAGTAACGGGCTAATTTATCAGAATATGCACAGTATAACATCTAAAATGCTAGCTAAAATCATTGACAATTTAGGATTGAATTCTAAGTAACTACTAAACTGGAAGTGAACATCTTATAATTATGTGAATTACACAACACTGCAGTTCCTACATCAAGCAACTAAAAGACAGTTCACTCATTAAGATTAATATATTACTTTGAATACAAGCTTACACACCACTTAGAACAAATTTTCGACTGCTTAACAATTCATTGAGACCATATCCGCCTTCAGCAGTTGTTATCTCCCAGGAATAACCCTGCAAATAGCAAGGAAGAAACATGAACTGCGTGATGATGAAAGACAAAAAAGACAAATGAATTGTGCTTTAGATGCTATAATATAGAACAGAGATGTGTTAGCAGGAATATAGATGTGGGGACTTGGGAAATGTGAACATGACATATCTTTATCTCCTTTCAAGCGACACTGTCTCACCAGAGCGGCGTAAGATAATTTTTGCCAATCCATGACCAGCTCCAAAAACTCAAAATAAAAGAAAAAACTCTACACTAGAAAGAGGCATGTCGAAATAAACAGTCTTGGGTACAGATACTGATATGACATTTATAACCTTGCTAACTGTAAGTATACGATCGGCTGTCACAATCGCACCCTTTAAGACATTGACAGCTTCCCCAGTATCAAGAGCATGTGTTCTTGCCCATGTAGGAAACACCCATTCAAGTGCTTTATACCATTGAGGAGGGAGTCCCAGATTCTTATACGTCACTGCAGCTTCCACACCCTATAATTCAAGATAGTTTAGTTCGTTAGTTCAGCAAGAATTAACTTGGATCACTTATAAATTGCATCGTGCATATGAGAAACGAACAAATGTGTTCAAAATAGAAGATCCCATAGCATTCATTAATAATGAATGTCTTAATTACCACTGTTTTATGGACTTAACCCTTTGTATTGCCCTCAAAGTGTGTTCATCCAGAATAATATGCTCTATTCCTAGCAGTCAAGTTTGATCTATCTCTCCTCTATAAAACCGACATGATAACATAGATAACCTTGGTCAAGTGCGCGTAAATACCATTATGTCCTCTCCTGCCTGGCAGCAAGCGCTCCAGAGCTAGAAGGGGTGCTATGAAAACAGTGAAAATATAATAAACAGAAAAACCTCTTCCACATTCTTAGTTCTCTCTTAGGACACTTGAAAAATTCTAGATTGCTCGAATAAGACACATATAGCTTCAAAACTTTAATAGCATGTTTGGTGTTGAATTTAACCATCCAATACAAATAAATTTATCAGAGAGTCATTCATAAACCTTCAGAGAGCTGGAACAACGAAATCCCACCATCAACTTCTTGGGCTACACCCAGAAAAATTTTAGAAGAAAAAGGAATGAAATGAAAAAGATCCCCCCCAAAAAATCGCCTTATATCCCTTAAAAAAGATTATCGTTTTTCTTGTTATTTCTCCATAAAGAACATGTCATCTTGTGAGATCATACATAAGGGACCACGTTGCATAACTGTAACTCATTTTTTGAAATATAATCAGAAAAACTTTGACTGTTCATGTAAAGTAGGTCAGTGGTGAGAGTTTGGAAATGACCTTCAGTTTCCTCACCTAGAGATGACCTAATTCCTCATGGTTTTCTCTAATAAGATATACAATTTAAGAAAAACATCACAAAGCATTTACCTGATGTGCAAGGTTATGGATTACAAGAACACTGCGGGCGTCCTTATAAACTCCAAATGGACGGTATTTGGCACCCAAGAGTCTGTGCCAGAAGACTGTTTATTAGCATGACAACGCAATAAAAGATTTAACTGTGTCTATGCAAGTCAAAAAAAGCTCCTCAAGCATGTGAGCAACAATATCCTTCACTTTTTTCGCACGCAAATTATGCATATTAACCAGAGACTGTAGAAACGTATATAGTCCACAGTCACTGGCCATAATCATGCAACTTCTCATTTCATTTTTGGTCTAAGCCAAATCATGCACTATTGCCGTCTCATCATCTTACAAGAATTATGATCCTGCTTTTAGGAACTGCAATAAAAGAAACTGCATCTGATAATAAGATCACAAGCAAAGATAGGACTGATAAAACAGAAAAAGAAGCACCATTAAGGCATCATAATCTAACGTGATTATATGTCAGGTTCCAGAAAAGAAAAGAGATGACTTACACTGGCACAAGGCCAGCATGCCAGTCGTTGACTAGAAAGAGACAGTTTTCCCCATATGTGAAACCTCCCAGGGGAAGAACTAATGGGGCTTCACATGCTGCATGGCAAAGTAAAGTGAACCGAAACTGTAAAACCAGCAGGAGAAGATTTTGTCATTGCCATATTTTAAGGAAGCATGTTAAACACTGATCTAAATCTAAGCTGTCAAAAAGCAGAAATAAGCAAGAGGCTATAACCTGGTTATCGCCAAAAGCACCAAAACTATCTCCATATGGATTCCCAGGACGTTGGTACGATGGGTGATCCACAAATACCTGAGAAATTGCATAACAACTCAACACTGAAAAAAAGGTTCCGACTGAATTCTCACTGCATTAGAACTTTACAGAACGTGCTAATGTGGCTTCTGAAAAAAATAGTTTTGAGTTATCTACAAGTCATAAATCCTGGAATTATATTTTGAGTAGCATTAAGATAATTCATACCCAGTCAACACCTTTTCTGTACTCGTGGAAGAAGGAAACCTCTTGAACTCCACCGAAACAATGAACTTTAATGCAGTGACCTAAATCGACAGCACCGGCATATCTTTCATCTGCAACAGTCCCATTTTGGTACCTGGGAGAGACAACCATAACCCGGTGTCCCCGAGCAGCTAGGGCTATTGGTAATGAACCACATACATCTCCCAAGCCCCCCGTCTTAGAATAAGGAGCCGCTTCAGCAGTCACAAAAACGATATTGTAAGATAATTTGGTCTGGGCTTCCTCTTCCCCTTCTGTTTCCTCAGTCTCTTTTATCTCATCGGTGCCTTTTTCTCCCTCAGCACCAGCAACTTCCACGTAATCTATATAACACATTGAATATCAGAACAATGACCCACCATTTCACCACACTCAAGAAAAAAACAAACAACTCAAGAATATGCAATGCAAAAATCAGGCGAAAATCTCATCTGAAAGCAACAATGCAGGAATATCACAGAGAAGGTCGGTGTCATGCCTATACAACTCCTTTTCTCGTTATTGATTGCAGAACTCATTCAACAGTTCAAGTTACTCTGAAACGTGTAACTAACATTGCTAAGTCCATGGGTAAAGCCAGGTGTGTTGCTGTGTAACAATGTAAAAACCATAGCTGCTAATCGAGTAGTGGATTTATGTATTCATTTTCTACATATCTAGTCGATAGAAGGGTACAGCCAGGACAACTTGTAAGCAGCAAAGAACAGAGCATTTATGATGGTCTATGCTCACCCACGAAACTCAATTCTCTTTTCTTCTTTTTATTTATTTATTTGTTTTTGGTGGGGGACCTTATGCTCAGTCATTAACCTGAGAATTCAAGGCCACATCTCTGAGAGACAAAAGGTCAAACACAGAGGAGCACTATTACACGTTAGAGTGCAGCAATACTAAGAAACATATGGAATTAAGTATTCTTATGGAAAAGAGCTGATGATGTAACAAGTTGACCAAACTGACAGATCCCTATAGACTATCCGCACCAGGCACGGAAATCTAACACGACCATGTGATAGGATACGCAACTAAGAGGGCCAAGAAAGATCAGAATGATGAGCATCCGCCAAAGCCATCACCATTCAAATTCAACAGGTCCCAGCAAATGAGCCAAAGGTGTTGCGACGTGAATTGGGAAAGCGAGTTCCGACTCAGGCCAGTCTGTTTTCTGTTTATAACTAACATCGTCCCTACAATTTCGAATGTTGATGGACGTGGAGGTGAAACAATCAATCCAACGCCGTGCCGAGCAGAACAAACTCAGTGCGCCTGAGTAAGCACCATCGGCGAAGAGAACAAGGATGGCGGGCAGGCAATGCAATGATCCCCATCCACCGCATCATTTCAGCAAGCAACCAGTTAACACGATTCGCCATTACCAGACTACATATCAGAATCCTACTGGTCATCCCACCGGAAAAAAAAATGCACCAGAGAGCAAGCAAAAGATCCTAAATCGAGAAAATCAAACGCCCCCGCGCGCTCACCGGGTCGCGTCTGTGGAGCGAGGCTGAACCCGACGACGGCGCCGGAGGCATCCCTCTCCGCACCCAACACCAGCCCGCCGCCCTCGGATTCCCGCTCTCCGTCTGCAACCGCGAACTCGTCCTTCGCCGGCGAGCCGCCGCCGCCGCGTCCGCCGCTCGCGGATCGCCTCAGCACGACGGGGCCGGCTCCGGCGCTCCTCCTCCTCCAGAACGACACGGCGGAGCGCGCCCGGCCGGCCGCTCCGGAGGCGGCGACGCCAGCTCGCGGTGCGGACGCCGTCCAGCGCGGGATTCCCCGAGCGAGGTGCAGAGTCTCCATGGAGAGAAGTCTCAACCGCTAGCGAGCGAGCTATAAGTAAAAAGCAAAGAGCGAAAGAGCGAGAGGTTGCTTGGGAATGGCGACGAAAAAGAGATTTTGCTTGGCACAGATTCATTGATTGCTGGGCGGGACTGGCGAGCGTTGGATCCCACACGAAAGGCTCGAAAGCCACGGTGGAGCGCGAGCGCGTGATCGGGTGCCCCGCCTTTCCGACACCCCCAGGCCGACGTGGCGCGCCCCCTATCGCCACGTCACCCGCCGACCTCGCTCCGCGCCACGTGTCGAGCGGCGATGGGGCGTTCCCGTGGGGCGGGGCGCACAGGAGGAAAACCTGCGGGAAGATCTTTCGGGGGATTGCGTCACTCCCGCAGAGATCTCGCCGACTCGAACCTTTCTTTATTTGGAAAAGAAGAAAAAAAGGAGAAAAAGGTGGCTAGCATTAATTTAGCGTCCCGCAATTAAGGAATCTCCTGCCTTACATTAATTTAATCAAATTGCGGAAATTCGACATTGACAAGCATGTCATCATAACCACACCTTAGCATATCCTAAGCAGCGGTTTTCTCTATAACAGATCATAAATGCATATAATAGAAATTAGTCAACTAATTTGCACAATCGCGAGAAAGGCAATGTGACTCGATATCTCACGATTACTCATTGAGAAATTTGCGCACCTCGCCGAGTTGGAATTGACATCCAATGTTGCAATCGAACGTATATACGTCGCTATCGCTAATTATCTCACGAGTTAGTTTGTGTTCTAAATATGATATTATCATGTTCAGAGAAATCAATGCTAGCGATTTTTTTTATTTGTTTCGAAAGGTGGACATGATATATCAATAACCATGGGAGGTATCATGCTGAGCTCATTAGCCAACACTACTAATACATTATGAGTTTCACATGCAAGAAATAACTTCTTGACATTTCATAAATTACTAGTCTCTTCATGTCGTGTTGGTAACATTATGAGTCACTTTTTCTCCACTTCAATAAGTGACTTTGAGTGCATTTTATCATATCAAACCGGAAAAATGACATGAACAATTCACAAATTTTGGTTAAATGTGCAAATTGATATATTTGAACTTTTAATTTGTTCAAGGTTATTTTTAAACTTTCGGTACATATTCAATTTAGTATTTGGATAATATGAAAATATCAAATATTATCTCCAATTTTGAAATAATAAAAAGATTACATCAAACATTTTCATACAATTTGAGGCTTACATTGAACATGTGTAAAAAGTTTATGAATTATATTAAACGAACAAAAAGTTCAAGGGCCATATTGAACATCAGGCTAATGCAACAAATTAAAAGTTCATGTACTACATTGCACATCTGGTCAAATTTTATGTACAATCTGTATTATTATCCCTATAAAAAAATTACTAAGTAACTTTTTGATTTTGATTAACGAAATCTTGCATCCGTTACTAGTAGTTTATTGAGAATATTAGTTAGCTCCAACGAGAAAAGCAATCCTCAAATTACAAGACATTAGTTATTTTTGTCTTGTGGCTGAGCTTTTCACGTGACAACGTAGTGGGTACTCGGTCATTATCAATGACAACAACTATAGATGGATTAGTTTCATTGTAATAAGTAAATGTTAACTTGGCAAAAAATGGTGGTTTCTTCATTTAAATAGTAACTTCGCATACAAAATAAAATTTATTGCACCATTATTGCACGTGTGACGAGGAAATTTTTCAAATTGAAAAAGGTAAGTAATTTGAGTCTAATACGAAGATTCAACATGTATTTTTGATCGGGCATTACAGATGAGTAAGCTTCGACACGTTGAGCCCCTCAACCACGCCTAGTCATCACATCTACTTCTCACGCCATTGGCAAGCTTTCACATGGGAAAAAAGAAAAAGAAAAAGCACTTTTAATGATAATCTCGTTGGTAATTTACTTATATAGTTAATAAGGCTGCGTTTGGTACCGTTTATTTTCTATTTTTGTTTCTTTGAACAATTTTTGAACAGAATAACGCATTTGGTAACTGCAAAAAAATTTTGTTCTTAGAACAGAAAAAAGAATAAAAACGCGTTTGATAAACTCGTATAATTTTTTTTTTATTTTATTTTTTAATAAATTTTTTTATTTTTTTTTTTTTTTTAACTTTTTTTCTCCCTTTTGGCCGATCGCCGACCTCGCCATGGCCGGCGACCGGCCAAAGAAAAAAGAAGAAGAAAAAAGGAAAAGAAAGAGGAGAAAAAAAAAGTGCTTATCGGAATTGTTCCCGAGTTTCTTATTTCTTGTTTCTGTTTCAAATTTATTCTCGAAAACAAAAGAAAATATTTTTTTTTCCGAGAACAAAAGTGCAAACAAACACATTTCTATTCTTTTTTTGTTTCCCGGAACAAAAAAATAGAAATTGTGTTTCGGATAACAAAAAAAGAATACAAACAAACATGCCCTAACTTTCTCAACTGGAAAATAGAAGTCTATGCGTATCTAGCAACATATCCATGTGATTGATAAGTCCCAATATAGAAAAAAATAATTACGAAATATAGATTTACTTAGTAAGTTATATAAGCGGTCGATAGATTTACTATATTCGACTAATGCTTCATTCTGTCGCTATCTTTTTCATGTGAAAGTGTTCAGAAATTTGCACGTGATCTGGCTACTCGTCCACGTGAAGCGGTCGGTCTTCACATACAAAAAGAACCGCCGATTTCAGTGACTTGACATCCGTACGTGATTAATAAATTTGATTTGACCATGGAAAATTAATTACTAACATACTACAGTGCTTCAATATTTCGTAAAAGTTCGCTGACCATTTTTCAAATGAATAGTCTTCACATCATGCATCTGTCAGGTAGTACTCCCTCCCCCTAGAGACAATATGTGCACGGATCTCGATTAATGCATCATATTCAATAGCTCAAAAAAGCCACAAATTACTTTAAATTATGTTCACTGCAATACATTTGCTTTGAACTTTTTTCCATTACATAATAAACCCAAAACTACATATATCCTAAATTAATTCAGTTGACGAATTATGTGGCTAACTACATTTTGTGTTGTTGAGCATGCATGGAGCCTTTGATCATGTCTCGATGAAAATATTGGAAAGAGAGGCCAATGAATGAAATCTCACTATTGATTGTGATATATTGAACGATGGAAAGCAAAATGTATGGATGTAACGTTCACATGATAACAATATGTCAACTCACGGTATATCTTATTTTTTGTTTTGTTATGTTTTTTTTTTTTTTTTAAATTCCTCCTCCTTTGTTTTCTTCCTTGGTTTGGCGAGGATGGTGGCAATGGCGATGATAAGGGTAGCGGCAATGAGGGTCGTGGTGAAGACAAACGAGAAAGAAAAAAATTGATGAAAAGTAAATGTGTGGCGTGAATTTAATGTTGGATAGTTAAAAGAAATTTTTGGGTATATGTGTCGCAAGAATATAAGTTTGAGAATTTTTGTATCGCAAAAAAGTTTAAGATAAATGTATAATGTAGGTATACATTACCTTCGTATAAATCTGACATTTTTAATGTAATAAAATTCTTTTGGAATAAGGTGTTAAGAGATGGATTTTACCATGAGGCGACTTTTTGTTTTTCTACATAAAAAAATTCAGCAAAAAAAAAAAACTCCTAAAAACATTTAACTTTTTTTTTGTACGAAACTAGTCACGACGTTGACTCTCCACTTACAATTGCAGTATGTTGCATGTGGTCCGACTCAAGTCGTTGCTTAAGAAGGCGAATGATTGCATTATTAAGGGGTTGCAATTAAACGCAATCACAAAAGCGAACTAATATAATAACGTGTTCAAAGGTAATATCTGTTCGTTTTTATGTTCCATCAAACTAAACCAAACTAAAAGAAAAACATATATATACATATATATATAATTTATATCACAAGGAAAAATTCCAAATAATAACTTAAAATGTCATATTTTTTTCAAATAAAACCCGAAGTAGACCTTTTTCCAAATGAGGGTTGAAGCGCTATCATTTTCTCAAATAAAAGTTCAAAGTGCCCAAATTAATCTCAAATGATGACTTGAACTTATCGGCTATGAAGGGCAATTTCGTCTTTTAAAATTTGTCCTTTTTCCTTTTTTTATTTTTATTATAAAAATAAAAAAGGAAAACATAAGGTCACCGACTCACCGCCCCATTGCCGATGGGGCGACGGCAAAGGTTGGCGAGCCCCACTGGTTAGAGGCGAGGCCCTCACACAAGCACCAACGACTTCGCTAGCCTTCGCCACTGCTCCATTAGTGAAGGGGCGATTGCATTTTTCTCTTTTTATTTTTAATATCCCGATTGGAATATTTTGTTGATTGACGCAATGCTAAACTTTTATTTAAAATATTCATAACCACATCAAGCCATTTTTTGGAATCGATAGAATTTTTATTTAAAACAAGATCTACTTTAAATTCTTTTTTTAGAAAATGAGAGTATTTTAAATCTTTATTTCGAATTTTTCACAATAAAAATGATAAAAAATCGAATATCGCAACTGAAAGGTAATTGATCTGGTTACATTAGCGGCAAATTTGCAGCCGGAAAGCTTCATGCCATCAAGCGGCAGCTGCTGCCACGTCCACGTGGCGCGATCTCAAAGGGGCCAGTCCTCCATCGGCGCGGCAGCAACACCAGTCCAGTCAGGTACGACCTTTCAGTTGCAGAGGAGTGCAGAGAACGTCGCTCGCGCTTCGTCGTCTTCGTCTCCATCTTCTTCGTCTTCTTCGTCTTCTTCGTCTCCCGCAGCGCCGCGACTCTCTCTCTCTTCCTCCTCCGTCCTTCCTCAACACCCTCGAGAGAGGTCGAGCATCGCGCAGGACGACGGTTGTAACTGTGGGGGTGAGGGAGGCGGGAGAAGAGCAGGGGGCTCTGTTATGCTGCATTGCCTCCGCTCCCTCAGGCAAGCTTCCGCCTTTTTGCCTTTTCCGACGTTCTTCCGGCGAACGTGTCGCTTGAGCTTCGATCGGCAGCCGGTGTTTGCTCGTTGATCTGGACGTGTGCCCGGTTTAACTACTTTCTCATCTCGCCGGAGCTGGAGTTGGTTCGCGAGCACGTTACGCGCGTCGAATCCCGCTCTCGCGCGATGCGTCGTGATCGTTTTGGGTGGTGTTCTGGTTAAAGTAACGTCGGAAAGGGGTTGGCTTTTCACCTGCTGCCAACTCGTGTTCGAGCCCTGCTTGAGCGATCGTTTTATCAGCTAATTCGCGTGATGTTCTCGTGTTTACAATATCCGGTGACGCGTGTTCGTTTGGTTTGTGGATAACGAAAAGACGGGAAAGAATGTTAGCAGGGGAAAATCCCGAAAAATATTATCTTTTTCGAAATCGTGCGTGCAGTTTTGAAGCTCTACAGTCAAATGTGTTGAGAGGATGATGGTTGTTTCCTCTGCTCTCTTACTCGAGCTTTTCGACCTGTGTGATCTTTGTTACCGCTCTTCTTTGCACGACAGGTTTCGGGCTGGCTAAGGATGGAGCCGAGCCAGAATTGCGGGAGCAGCAGGAAGAGGCCTGCGGATCAGGCGATGAATGATGGTGATATCGACAGGATGTATAGATTCACCATATTGTTGCCTAATGGGACTACCGTGGGAATCGCGTTAAGGGAACCCAACCCGACGATGGCCTTCGGAGATTTCATGCTGATGGCCAAAGAAAAGTACAATCGAGCCAAAGCGCAAGATCCATCACTAAGGTCGAAACGTCCCATCGCATGGGAGAGTAATGAGTTGCATCTCGAAGATGCAAATGGCAACCGGATCAAAAGTCGAATTATTTTTGGCAACTTTAAGCCTCACAAGCGCCACATCTTGCGTCTTCACGTGAGTATTGGGCAAAAGTCATATGTTGTTCGCTTGCCGTCTTTTAATTTACTGAGAGTGTGCATATTCACTTTAATGGCTGTACTTATTTTACTGTTTATTTGTTTGTTTTATCTTTTTCCAATTAGGATGGCTCTGGCAACACAACTGATACTTTTGAGGTTAGTATTTTATTCCTTTATTCCTTTTTGCACTGTACCCAACTGTCGATATATTCTCAAGAATGGGTATTACTTGCCTTTTAGGAGTTCTCTTGTTGTGAATTTTGATAGTACCCCCAGCGGGGGGTGTATCATGGCCTTTGAACACATGACACATGCTATGATAGATTTTCTCAAGTTCTGATAGAGTTTCTCTAGTTCTCTGTGCTTCTTCAAGCGATTGCATTGATATATGCGTGAAATCTCTCACAGAATATGTGGGATTTAACGCCTGATACGGAATTGTTGAAGGAGCTACCTGAAGAATATACTTTTGAAACTGCTCTTGCAGATTTGATAGTAAGTTGTCCTGATGATTTTGAAAGTTATAATCCCTGTTTGATGCCAAACTGACTGCTGCTCCTTTCACCAGGATAATTCCTTGCAAGCTGTATGGGCTAATCCCCTGAAATCTAAAAGATTGATTAGGTGATTTCTTGATCTTGTCACGTTACCATTAGGATTGGAACATCAACCCTTTTGTGGCTTAAGGCTGAGAATTTGTGGAACATTAGAATCCATATTGTGGCTTATGGTGGAAGCTGTACAAAGGATGATGCTTCTTTGCGTTGATCTAGTTGTTGAACCGGGTGCATCTTAGAACTTCTCCTATAAAAGGAACCTTTTCTTTTCAAATAGAAATTTTATACTAAGCAAATCTATAAGAGTTGATTGATAACTTGTTTACTGGATAAATATGAACAATTGTAAACACGCATTCTTGTTGTTTCAACTAAATTAGTGAACAATAAATGAGAATAATGGAAAGCAACATTGAAGCTTTTTGTTTGGAAGTATCACTGCCAGTTTGCTAATTGCCAACAAAATTCTTCTTTAAGTCTGAACCACTTAGGACTTCATCGATGCAGACATCTTTCAGCCATATATTATGAATCATAAGTTTCACAAGGAGGTTGTTGCATTTCCTTCAACATGATAAGTGTTTGATGCCATATAATCATGGGCTAACTATATTTTAATCTTTCATCTTGATGCTTCTGCTAGCTGCATTCTTATTGAAACTTTGTTGGGTTTGAACTTTGGAGCATGACTCACTATTGTTTTGTTTTTGCAGCTTGGATATATCTGATGAAAAGATCTCAATCTTTGACACTGGCCCTGGAATGGATGACAGTGATGAGAACTCTATAGCAAAGTGGTATTGAGTACTCTAAAGCAATGTTTTTTCTTCCCTTTTTAACCTGAACCCACGCATGCACCCACGCACTCACTTGGCCTTGGCAACTTACACCATAAACCGTATTTTGGCTTGAGGAGACAGAAACTTTGGGTAAATTTTGGTTATCTAGTTGAAAACGAAGAAATAACATTGGCGACATGACTTTTCGAACATGCTTTGATAATGTGGAGTTACATCTTCTTCAAATGATTACTTGAGTCAATTATCTATTTCCAGAAAGAGCCTGGTGCTACTTAAATGCAAAATGATGGCTTCTTTATGGAGAAAACTGACTGTATCCTTTCCAGTTATTTCTAATAGAAATATACTTTATAGGACAGAATTTTTTTTTTTTAAAACAGATATGCTTAACCACAAGATTAAATTCCATCCACTAGCAAGCCTTGGTTTCTGATTTCATTCTCTTTTTGTAACTTTTCATGGATTTGTGTTCATTCTTTTTGTCTAGGGGAAAGATGGGTGCCTCACTTCACAGAAAGTATAAAGTTAAGGCAGTAGGTGGAAAACCTCCATATCTAATGGTAATTTCTCTTCAAACACGTTGAATATTGTAGTCTCTGCATGAAAAAGACTTGCAAAATGTCCTTTTGCTAGTAGCAGGAATCCATTGGTATTTCCAGGAGATGTAAATTGATGCAAGCTAATATCACATGTGAATGATTGGTTGACTGCAATATATTAGGAGTGAATCAATTTTTCCGCTGCCATATTCATACACTGTCAAGTATGTCCTGGCATAATCAATGTTCGTAAAGAATCAACTTCCTCTTCCCGAAAATGTTGCTGATACCTTCCACTTCTCATGGGTGGAATTAATTTTCAAAGCTACATTGCGCCATGCAGCATTAGCTTTGTTGAAATACAAAAGACATTTTTTCCCTATTCTCCCCCAATAAAAAGCAAACGCAAACTTCTGTTTTCAATGAGTCGGAGTTATATGAGAGAAGTCGACAGTATGTTCCTAACTAGCTGACAATTCACCATTCCACGTCCTGGACATGGATTTGAATTGGGAAAATTAAACTGTTTTGAATCTCTAAAAGTTTAAATTGCTTCTATTTTCTGGATAATTTGTTGAGCGTGGTGCAGCCTTTCTTTGGCTTGTTTGGTTTTGGAGGACCAATTGCCTCTATGCATTTGGGAAGGTACGTTCCAGAGTATTGTAGTTGTAGAAACTGGTAGTCCATTATATTTTGTGGAGGTAATTTACACCTCTTTACCTTTTAACAAGTTATAGGCATGCTGTGGTTTCTTCCAAGACTATGCAATCTAAAAGAGTATACATGTTACATCTGAAGAGAGAAGATCTATTGAGCAGATCTGGTTCTCAACACTCTTGGAAAGTATGCAAGATCACTGATTTCTTCATTGTTGTCATATTTTTCTCTCGACTGGACTCCCTTATGTTCCTTACATAGATTTATTCAATCAGTCATCATTTTCTTTGTCATTTATTCAGACTGATGGTGGCGTCAGGGTTCCTTTAGAAAATGAAAGTGCCAGAGCACCTCAAGGAAGCTTCACGAAGGTAGACTTCTTTTAATAAATTCTTTCTATTGTGGTACTTCAGTGTCCATCGCATTGACTCATTGTACATTTCGCGGTGCATACGCCACATCTTTTCTTTTTATATTTACAACTAAATTTTTGCCTATGTTTTTTTTTTTTTCTTGGGAAGGTTTTACTCAGCTAATCTCTACAAACCTGGTAAAAACCATTGTCTAGGATGTTATCTGTCATGCTCTGACTTGGGCATCTTCCATTGAAAGCATGTCTTTTTAAGTAACCTCCATTGCTCTATAAATTTGTTTTTTGGCTTGGCCATGGCATAGGACTTGGAAGTAGTCATAGGTCAGCCGTCTTGAGTGACTATTAGGCTCTAGATACTCTGATTATGCCAGTTGAAGGCTTCTCAGGTCATGTCTTTACTTTGTTCTCAAGGCAAAGTCAGTCTTCTTGAGGGAATCCTAGGCTTTAGATTGTCTATTATTTCACTTTAATATAGTGGCGATATAACAGATATTTTTTTCAAGATATAGGATTGAAATATTTAAAGAAGACGTTAGGCAGTGGGAAGAGATAGGGAGAATTTAAAGTCTATAAGATGTGAGGCGAGTTGAGAACTATACGTGAGCGAGAGATGAAACACCCTCACAAGGATTATGAAACACATAAACTGGCAGCTACTGTGAGTTAAGACATAACTCTTCGAACAGTTTGAAGTTGATAAAGATTGATAGAACACCTCTTCATGCATGTCGGCGTCTGTTGATGGGGGAAAGCCTCTACTATGTAGTTTGAAGCAAATATTTTATTTCTTTCGTGTACTGCCTTGGGCATATATATGTAGTTAATGACTTGTATGTATTATTCTAAATACATTCTGCCAGTAAAATTTTCAGGTATTTCTTGATTTGTCACAAGGTGGTAAATATTGTGAATTCTCGATGCCTAGACAATACATTGTGATGTTTTCATGCATTCTTGTTGTATAAAATCTGTACAGGTTGAGATTTTGAAGCCTAGAATGAAAAACGTGAATCTATATCAACTCTCGTGCAAGCTGAAGGACATCTATTTCCCATACGTTCAGGTTTGCTGAAATCATATCTATTCTTGTTTAGGGTTTTGTTAAAGAGTGCCTGCAGGGCCCTTGTTAAGCCACAGATTGAGGAAAGTTCACAGTTTTTTATGCACTGTTTTACTTTTGTTATATGTAGTTAATACTTTAGAAATTGAAACATTTCATACAAGTATGCTTAGCAAGTGCCTCGGGGCACTCTATAACAAGACTTTTATAGAGATGTTATTTTATTACAAGTGGAGAAAGTCATGCTGGTCTTTTTCTCTTGGCTTTATGGGGTTCATCACCTAAATTTGGGAAAGAGTCATATCACTTTTTTGAAATTTAAAATGATGTCTTAATTTTCTAACATTTTAAAGAGTTTTGCTAGATTTTTCAGACAGATCTGCGTTATGTCATCTTCGTTGCCTGGACTTGTGGTGGTGGAAAGTTTAAGTACTGCAGAAATTGGAGTAAATCAAACACTGCTGTTGATTTCTCCAAATAGAATATCGATGTGGTATCATAATTCCTGTGTTGCTCCTATGAAAAGTTACTGCTATGGCACATGCAATAATGCTATAATGCCATCACTGCACAATGTTCATAAATGCTGCTACCTGACCACAAAGTTGGGTTCAGTTAGCATTGCGGCCAATGTGGGGTATGGCTTTGGTCAATATTTTTGAGAGTATTACTCTTGGCTATAATTTAAAACTATGCTAATGAGTTCTCCCTTCTGGTGAATTCATAACTGTTACTGACTCTGTATTACTGGGGATACCAAGGTAGAGCAATGTCTAAGATAGCAAGTAGTAGGTAAAATGATTTTTTAGAGTTATGCAAGTTTGCTTCTTCTTTGTAAGGATTACATAGGATGCCTGAATTTGATTTATATCTAATTAATTTGAATGTTTGCAGTGTGATGGTTTGTCGAATTTGAGGAGGACTATCAGACCTGTCCATTTTGAGGTATGGAATGCACTGTTAGTATGGTGGACTCTAATATTAACTCCTTCCGCCACATAATGCTTTTGCTTTTTAGCTGGCCTCAATTAAGCTATGTAACTATTTTGTTCAGATTTACAAACAATTTCAGATTTCCTTGTTCTTGCTATGCCTACAAATATATTAAGTAATTTGAGAAGGTTTGCTATTTATAGTGTATGGGTTGCAGAAAAAATAGTACCCATTATTGCATTTGTCTTTTTTGTCCACTATGAACAGGCAGTTTTGTACATTCTTAATATTGTGATAGAAAAGGCACAATCCAGCTATGTAACTGTCATTCAGATTTACGAACAATTTCGGATTTCATGTTCTTGCTATGCCTGCCTACAAATATATAAATTAATTTGAGAAGGTTTGCTATTTAGACGCTTATGATATGAGCGTGTCATAGTGTATGGTTTGTTGAAAAAATAGTACCCAGTATTGCTTAATGGGATCTCAAAGTAAGCTTTTTGCACCATGAAATAAGTTTGTGCTTTGTCAGGTTAATGGTATTGATTTAGCTGAAATTGAAGGAGGGGAGGTTGCAATTACCAACTTACATTCATGCAATGGTCCTGATTTTATAATTCAAGTCCATTTTTCGATCACAGAGGACACTGACGCAAATAGAATACTCGGTAAGTATTTGTGGTTCTCTGTCCCATTCTTTATAGAAGAGGAGACAGAGTTATATCATCTTTTATTCTAGGTTGTCCACCTTTTATCATTCTCAGGCCCTTCTTTCATTTGTTGGCATCAATGCTTTTGAGTACTAGTTTTACCTAAGAATGTCACTTAGATTGTACTTTTCTCTAATATAAAAAGCTGCGATACTTTTCAGGTTCCGCAGCAATTCATGAGGCTAATGCTTGCCTGAAGTGTGTCTACTTTCCTGTTGTTCAGGTATGGCAGTATATTCTTATAGTTTCTTTTCTTTTCAGTTTACTGCGGAGGAAGTTCTTAATATAAGTACTCCAGGGGAAGGAAAACATTGAGAGAATCTTAGAGAAGTTAGAAGCTGATGGATGCAGACTGGGTGAAACCTATGAATCTTTCAGTCGAGTGTCAATCCGACGTCTTGGCCGACTGCTTCCAGATGCTCGCTGGGTGAGTTGTGGATCTTTTTGGATGTTATAATCAAACTAAGAAAAGCTGATGAAACAAAAAGCCCTGGCATCTCCCTTGCATCACATAAGATAAGGATAGTGAGAGGCAGGCTTAAATGCCTAGAAGCAATAACACATTTAACGGTCCTAAAAACTTATGCTGCTCCAAAATAGTACAGCTTACATTGTTATTGATCACACATCTTGAAGCCTTTATCCTTTTGGATACAGCCCCCAGTTAACAGATGGATATTTAAACCTCTCTTTTGTCGCCATCTAATCTAGTGGCCCATTAGTCTTGCATAATCCATTTTCCCCAAACCATCCAAGAAGCGAGGTTTAGACACCTGGCCCCATGGTTATACCTTTGGAAGTTGGACGACTATGACTGCGATTGCTAATCTAATGGATACATCAAGAAAGCAAGCATTCTGCAAACCTGGAAAAGTCTGATTAAAATATTCAACAGATGGAGTTTGTGTGATCCATATTTCTCGCCTCTAGTTGCCCTAATAAGAAAGGTCAAACAGTCGTTGCTCATTCCTTGCATGAATTTTAAGCAAACCCGGTCATGTTTAAAGCTGGTATTAAGTATAACTTCTTAGGCTGGTTTATAAGTTTTTTTTTTTTTGGCCAGGCTGGTTTATAGGTTTGATGAGACCATTTTCTTACTTCTATGTTGTGGCTGCTGTGCTGGGAATAGAAGACATCATGTAACCGGTTGTGCGCGTTGCATGTTAGAACAATGGTGAAATGGCATCCTGACATTTCAAAACTTCTTTGCTGTTGTGCTTCAGTGCAACTCATGTTATCAACTCTAGTAAATTTTTCAAATGGTTACCCCACCAAATCATGCTCTACCTCTTTCCTTGGTAGGCAATCTTGCCCAAAACTTATAAGTCTATGTCGATGTGCTTTTACATCCAGCGAATGCCCGTGGCAACCCATTTTGTCTATGACAACCACCAAAATGAACTTTTCTTGTTTCAGATCTTTGCCCACGTCAATTGCATTTTGATCATTTCTTATCCTCCCTTTTAGTGCATATATGCAAATGTTGACATCATCTTCTTCAAGCTTGTGAGTCAGCTAATAAGACCCATTTTGCAGGAAAAATGCTTATACATGTATTTTTCTCGAATTTCACTCTATTAACAGAGAAGGTTTTTTTTTTGTTTTTGTTTTTGTTTTTGGTTAAAAGTCAATTTATTACTTACCTTACCAAAAAAAAAAAAACGGTCAAGGTTTTTTGTAATCTTCATTTCGTATTTGTGAAATATCATCAAAGATTTATTCCAAAATGAAGGAATTTCTGACAAGATTCGCAAGAAAACACAAATACTAAACATATTGTGGCTTATCTTATAAAAATTTGGTGTGCACATTGAGAAGGTCCTATCTGAGAAACTTGATCTAATTGAAAATTTTGGGTTAAATCAAGCATCATTGTCAAGTGTTTGATGCTTCCACTGTCTCTCTTTTTCTTTTTTTGACGAGTCCATAACTGGGGTAACTAATGTCGTCACGGTTGCTTTCTACTACAGGGTTTGCTTCCATTCATGGAGAGACATAAGAAAGGAGATAAAGCTCACTTATTCAGGAGATCTTTCTTTAGAGTTAAATGTTATATTGGTATGGTTATCACTGATTATTAGGACCTTTCTTATCTAATGGGACTGCATTTTGTTTAATTCTATACATCATGATATGTCTTATATTTTGATGATGCAGAGACTGATGCTGGATTTTCTCCAACACCTTCCAAGGTGAGGGGAACTCTACTGCCTATTGATGGGCCATCAGGCTTTCTTAAAATACTTAATGTTCCCAGTTCTGACATTTTATGTTACTTAAGACTTTCAAATGCTTCGATCTACTGAAAACATATGGAATAGGAACCAGAGGTGTCTCGTAGCAAGGCCAAACAAAGTGTGCTGTTTCGGTGGTGCAACCAGAGCAGAACACAAAAAATAAAAAATGTCTCCAGCTAATTCATGTGTTTCCATAGGGATTCTTCTGAAATTTCTTGATGTATGTTGGTAGGAATGTGCCTTCTTTATGGATAAAATGGTAGCATTTTGAATGTTGCCAAAGGGATTCTTCTGAAATTTCTTGATGTGTGTTGGTAGGAATGTGCCTTCTTCATGGATAAAATGGTAGCATTTTGAATGTGGTGGTCATAAGTTTGATCAGAGTTGAGACCTCTTTATGTTGTCATATTAGCACATATGAATTCAGTGTTTTATTAGTTCCTTTAAGTGTTATATCTCAGGGCAAAACATGTTGTCATTCGTCTGTTATTTGTCAGTTGACAGTGATGTTTCCAATCTTTCTCATTGCTGTTACCTAGCTGGAGAGGAGGTTAGAAGTATGCATACACAGTAGCTGTAAGCCTTTGCAGTAAAATATTGTTATTACTAAAATTTAAAGGTTTTTGAGTTGCCGTTTGTAGATTTTAGGATGAGTACCTTTTCTATGACATCTTAAAATAATTTAATAAATCTTTTAAATTCAATTAATGGGAAATGACAAAAGTTTGATTATCAACATTTCAAAGACAGGTCTTCTTCACTTCCTTACAGGTCTTCTTCACTTCCTTTTCTTTTGGTTCTTCATTTGTCTAGTATCTGTTGAGTCGACTCTTTGCTTGATAAGTAGATAATGTACTTTCGGAAAACATCGAAACTGAAACATGTCTATCTTATGTAAGTGGTTCATTACTTTAAATAGTTTGCTTTAGCAAAAGAGTTTTTGTGAGATTTTGTAAGAGTGCCACCGACTGTTCAAAAAGCTTAAGCTAGTAGATAAATGCGTGTTTTAATATTTGAATATCCTATAACTCACCCTCACGCTTGGCTTGGTCTTTTTTGCCGAGTATTAAGCATTAAAAAATTTCATTGGGAGGCAAATAGGGGCCTGAATAGATTTGGAATTAGGATGTCCTGCTCTAATACCATGTGGAATTTTGTAAGATCACTATTAACTTTTCTGAAAGCTTAAGCTAGTAGATGAATGCGTGTTTTAATATTTCAATATTCTATTAAATCAAAGGACCAAAAATAGGTTGAATGACATATAGTCATCATCTAAATTGCTTGAGAAATGAAAATTGCTCATCTTCTTGTGGAACTTTTCATATAGAGATGCTCAATGTTCCTTTCTTTTGACAGACAGATCTGGCCCAGCACAGCCCATTTACCAGTGCTCTTAAAAAAATTGGCAGGCCTCTTGATGGAGTAAAAGGTCATGCTTGTACATATTTCCACTATCTTCTACTTGAACTTACGTGGTTTTCACTCCAAAGTCCTTAATGAATTTTTGTCCATTATCTAGGAATAGATGTTAAAATCTACAGAGAAGAGAAGTTGTTGACTCCTTTGCAACTGGAAAAGGAGTATTATAATTGGATTATCCAAATGCATGATCATTATGATGAAGAGGTTGACAGCGGCGAGGACCAAGCTGTTTTCATAATCAACCCTGGAAACAAGAAGGCTCTTGGTGTATCATCCGACGGTATGTAGAAGTGATATATATCATAATCTGGTGGATTACCGGTGAAGTTCTGCTATGTCACATGATAGTGGCTTGCTGTTTAGTCTTTTCTTGTCTTGCGCAAAATGTTTGATATCTTTTGAACTTCTTTGATTGCACTGCTTCCAATTTTACCTATTATTGGTTTGCTTTGCTGCTCATGGTGCAATTGATTAATATAAAAATTTATATCTTAGTTGTGAGAGTGCACCGTCAGATGAAAAGGAAGGGAGTATCTTGGAGATGTGGCCAGAAAATCAAAATTCTCAGAGGAGCATGTGCCGGAGTGCACAAGAAGAATGTCTATGCTACTCTGGAATATTTTTTGCTTGAAGGACTTCAAGGAGATGGTGGTGGTAAGAAATGATATACACGCGTGCATTTAGTTGCTTTTACTTTGAGCTTTCTGTGAAAAGATACTTTTATTGTGGGCTGTCTAACAGAAAACGTTTATACTTAAACAGAATGGATTTTTTTTTTTTTTTGAGCATGCGATTCGAAACATAAAGAGATACTGCATCTAATATGTACAGACGTTGTAGCTTCTATGATAACTCTAAGTTTCAAACTGGTGCCTATTCCATAGTAGTCAAATGATTTTTCAGACAATTTCATTATTTCACCATCAATGACTTGATTTTTTTTCCAAGGAGACTTGGACAGAAAAGTAGGTTCCTTTGAAGTGTCCTACATTGATCAGTGGAAGCATTTTGCATTCAAACCATCAGTCGGTACTTATGTTTGCTAGGTTTGAAATGAAAGAATTAGATCATGTATTAATTTGGAGAAAAATCTTGGGATCAAGTTTTAACCGTCTATCTGCTCATAGGGGATTTCCAGATCAGAAGATCCCTCAACTTGATTGAGAAAACAGTTTATTTATTGCGACTATGTTTCTCTATTCTATTCAATGAAGTGTATTGGTCAATTGATCTGTCTTTCTTCTCTCTGCAGGCGAAGCACGAATCATATGCAGGTGAGTCACTTATCAATTTTCTGTGGTTGAAGTGTTTTCAGTTTTCATCAACTGATTGGATACCTCAAGATTCTGCTAACAAGCTGTCCCTGCATTATTTTGTGTGAAAGGCCACTAGGGGTGCCTGATGAGAAAGGCTGCATCCTCAATAAGCATGATGGAAATGTTTGCTTGGAGGTTCAGAGTTCTGTATCTATACCTATTGGAGTAATTGACTCTGGAGAGGTATCTATTTAATTATTTGAATGTCATTTTACTTTTTTATGTCGTATAATGTCCAAAATCACGATTCTTTGCGGTCTCTAATCAATCTTGAGCTTCCAAACCCAGTTAGTAGCTGTTGGGAAATCCGAGTGGGAGTGCCAGTTGGAGAAGCAACGCTTGAAAGCTCCATCTTCAATTGACTTGCTAGATGCCAACCAATGTGAAGAGTTAGGAATTCATGAGGTACGTGTCTAATTAGGGTTTGTAAATCGATCTTCAATTCACTATATAACCTTGTTCGAGTATTTTATAGCATTTAGGTGAAATCTGTCGGTCTGAAAGGTTTAAGAGGTAAGGAGATTTTCTGCATGATGTTACATATTGTGTTCCTTAGGATACTATTGATTTATCTGTCCTTCGTCTATATTACTAGCCTATTCATATTTTCTTTTTTGTCTTTTTGTTTTCAGGCGTTACCAGTTCATGCATCCATTCCTGCTGGACAAGACCCTCCAAAGGAAATTGTAGCTGTTGTTCGGCCGGCAAATTTCAGTTACTCCACTGCTCTGAAGAACTTGGATCAGAAGTACATTGTCAAAAATAAAATGGAAATGTCAATGGAAGTCAAATTCAGTGGTGATTCTGATCGAGAAAGTCATCTTTATTCATCTCGTGTGACACCATCTTGTTATAGAGGATTTCATGGTCTATACATCTTTTCCTTGCAGCACAAGTCTCATGAACTATTTCAGAAATCTGGTGTATATAAATTTCTGTTTCATATGGTAAGCAAGCATCTTTTAACTCTTTTCTGCCAGCTAAAACAACAGGGACAAAATTTATCACCAAATGCTCTTTTTATTGTGTAATACCTCTCAAACATCATTCTGTTGATATGTACTTTTGATCAGGATGAGACAAGCTGTAAAAACTATGAAAAAGAAGTGACAGTTCTTGCATCTGCTGAGGTTGGAAGGTGGCAACTTTTGGACTATGATAAGAATGAGCATCTTAGAGTCAGGTAAGGATGGTAAGAAGTTTTTGATAGTACCAACTTTTGTTCTTTTGTTGCATATGTGGAGCTCCAGGTTTATAATGTAATTTGTTGGCTATTTTGACAGGGTTGGATCATGCTTTCCTCCTTTAGATGTTGCATGTTATGACATATATGGGAACCTCATTCCATTCCCATCAACTCCAAAAGTCAATTTGCAATTCAAGATGGGCAAAGGCATGTTGATTTGTGTAAAGAAACCGAAGGCAAGCCTTTCATCTGACAAAAGGACTCTAAGAATTAAGGTGCCATGCACATCTATTTAATATGTCCGGCCCATCTCAGATTTGCACACTTTACTAAAATTTAACTCTATCGACATACAGTAGTATCTCAAGCATTGTTGTGGTAACTCGGATTTACTGATTGTGTAGGATATACTAATAGAAAGTGGGGATTTAGACATCCTCCGGCCAAACTATGAGGGCACAATGCTTTTATGTCCGCCAGATGAATCTTTGTCCATTTCTATTCCATGTAAAGGTATCGCATTCTGGATTAAATTCCTTTACAGGCATGAGCGCGAGATTTGTTAATTGTTTAGCTATTGATATGCCTGGAAAATATTTTTCTCAACATTCTCATAGTTATTCCTGGACATGTGCGGCGAGTGTTGGCACATCCATCCATGCAAAGTATCCAAATGCTTCCTGGGTGCATAGTACAAGAACTCAAATTGGAGGTAAAAGCACATCCTCTCAAGCCTTGTGCTTAAGCCCAATTGTGAATGAAGTTTCTAGCACTCTTTGTACGAGACAATACTCTATCATGTGCAGACTGTTACTAGTGTGCACATATTGCATAGTCGTGGTCCTTGGTGCATTTTCCTGATCGCAATGGCAATTATTTTACTTGCCATGTATATAGTTCTTAGTCTTTCATAAGGTATTTTATTGGATGGAAATTGAGGCCTGGTCTTTCTCTTTTCGATAGAAAAATAACAAGTATCTGAGACAGAACTTCTTTGAACTTTTTAATTGCGTACCTCGTAGAACTTCACCGTACAACAGAAAAAGGAGTGTAAGCTAACATGGTCCAAACTGGAATATCATTATGTATAAGCTAATATTTCGCTGTATATTTGCAGAAGAAATTTTTTGCCACCCTTGCTAAGTCTTTCGTTTGATTCATTTCCTTCAGATGTTTGATGCTTATGGAAATCATGCTTTGAAGGGCTCTGAAGTTCTTTTGAAGGTTGAGGGATTTTCCATTAAAGATCAGATGGGTAAAAAGCACAAGGTGATGTGCTTTACCAGATTCCCTGCGGTGCTATTGCGTAAATTCTGTAATTAATTATTTGTTCTCTTATTCTATGTTTGGGAGATGAAGAAAAATGGGGGAAATGAAAATTTGGGTGGAAAGTGGGTAGGTAAGAATTCGGAATTTTTGTGAGAGTTTGGAAGGAAAATTCAAAGTTTTGTGTAGTCACACCTAAATTTTCTTCCCTCCACTCTCCCAAACAAAGCTTCAAAGATGGCCTTTGTTGACACCGATTCAGCATGTTAGTCAGGGCACTTATCTTTCCATAGTTGCATATGAGGTGCATGAGACCGTTTAACTGAAGCGACAGGAACTTTGTGGTGATTTTGCTCCCACATTTACCTACATTTCTGTTGTTATTATTGGGAATGACCCTGCTGGCCTTTTAGATATAGGGCATAAACTGTTCAAGCGATGAAATAGCATGTTGGTGGCCCAAAAAGATTTGGCGCATTGTAGAGGTGTATTGTGTATTCATACCATATTTGGAACAGCATATGCATTGCTGATGGGTTAGCCTCTGTCGAAAATTATTTAAGAGAATGGAATAAATTTCTTGTTCAGGTGGATCATGATGGATTTGTTCATCTCAGTGGCATGTTGAAAGTTACTGCAGGTTTCAATCAAAATGGTATGAACCTTGAGTTTGTAGCTTGAACTTTTACTTTTATCTCTTCTAACTTTTTCTGGGTAATCTTTAGTTGAAGGAAACTGTGTTTGCAAAAGAACATCAAGTACGGTAGAGTAGAGTATAGCTCAAATTCTTGCAATAACTTTCACAAGCTATATCTAAATTTAATGAACATGGTAAGAGTGACCATGTATTCACCATTTAGGGGGCAGGTGGTATGCTAAGACTTACTCTCAGGCATATTTCCTTCTCTTTTTGCAGTTTTGTAGCTCAGCTCGTGATTACATATTTATTGGCTGATTGAGCCTCCGACCAAGAATGCTACTACTAGGCCTATGGCCATTTGAAAATGCGGCCCCTTCATGGTCTTAATTATAATCCCAACCTTCTACCATTAAAATCATGTCGTAAACTATTATGGGATTCATCATCGATAGGGCATTTTTTTTTCTACGGAAAGCCCGTTAATCTCTTGAAAAGTGCTAAATTTTGATTATCACAACTAACTTCTTAGTTCCTACATCTGCCATTAAATCAATGCAGTTTATTTTGAACCGAGGGTGGACTTATCGCTCTCAATATAATTAAGGAAGTTACAAGAAGCAAATAACTCAGAAATTCTATAATAAAAGAAAAACATAGTCAGCCTATCATTATTACTTTTTATTACTGAAAAGTTTCATCCTTATTCTAAACTAATCTATACCTGTTTTCATTCTTTCAAACTAATTCCTTTTCCTTGATGAGGGTTCAGAAACTCCTGCTAGTATAAACCAAAAACTTGTTCATACATATTTTTTCTTTTTTTTGATGTTTTTCATGTCTCTCTTGATGAAATTACTTTAACCTTGCTTGAATTGAGAATGGGAAGAATTTAGCCATTATGCAAAACATAAGAAACATTAGAGGTAGCAACATTGACACATATATTGAGGTTTACTGTAATGACAACAAAGTTTGAGTTTCAATTTACCATACTAATTGTTATAATTGACTCAAAGGAGGGATTGCATTAATACAACTAGTGGATTCGATTAATTAATATTTTAAGAGAATTACATTGAGTCACCTTTTTATTTCTTTAACTTATGCATTGACCATACAGTTTATTCAATTAGTATAGTTTACACTCCAGGTCGATCTACTTTAGTTATTCATTGTAGCGTTGATCAATTAAAGCTTAACATGATACCTATAAACAAAGATTTGGGTACTCCCAATTTATGAGGTAAATAACAGTCCTTTTTGTTGGAGTGCAGACTTTCTGCGGTGTGGACTCGAAATCACATAGTTTTATCAAAAAGGTGTTTTATTTTAATCTTGCTTCTGGGACATATCAGTTGATGATATTTATTGCTAGGAACTAAAATTATGGTGTTTGTATTTCATGTTCACGCAGCATCTATCATAATAATCTTGCTAAAGATTTAATATGGATTCAGTAATCAGATTTGTGGGTAGGGAGATGAGTAAGGATCTGAGGATGTAATGTTCCCTTAATAATAGTGATTCCAAATGTTTGGTCAAAGTCTATATTTCTGTATGTGTAAGAAAATGTTCTCATAATTTTAAACTATTATAATAAGGAATTGAAGTACCAGGCATCTGGAAAAGGTGCAATTTCTTTACCAACAACTATCTATTTTGTTAAGTTCATTGGAGGGTATGAATTCACATTTCACTACATTGAAGGAAACTCCAATAGATTCCATATGGTCATCACTTAGCAGCTGTGCTGAAAGTGAAGCTTCAATAGTTGTACCATCAAGTATTTTAAGTTTCAAACTTATAGCAACTACTGACTGTCTGGGGATATCTACATTCATTACCTGCATACAGTATGGTTGTCTGTCAGAGCCGGTGGTGAAGAAATATTCAAGGAAGAGCTCCAAACAGAAAAAAGGGAGCTCAGAGTTGCAGAACCAGTTAGTATAGTCTTCTGCTTCTAGTTGCACAATGATTTCAATTTCAGAAACTTGTTTTAATGTTGGCATGATTTACAGGTGCCTCAGCTTTGTGCGGCTGGTTCCCAACTAGAGAATTTCGTCTTCGAAATTGTGGATACAGAGGGTAATCTCGATGAGAATATCCACAATGATGAGGAAAATGGCCATTTTCATACACTTTCCATAAAATTGGACTCATCTGTTACAAAAACAACCACATTATATGCTTTCCGAAAGGGGCGATGCACTATTCCTTCTCTTACTGTCCCTCGAGATGCTGGTTGCTTTAGCTTTTCTGCTGTTCATTCTCGTCACCGAGAGTTATCTTTGAGCATCAAGGTCGCAACGTTTTATTTCTGGTAATGTGTTGGTAATTTGCAGTGGTACATTTATTGAACTTGATTTGTATATGCAGATTGGCATTCAGCCTTCTTCAGATTTGCAGCATGAGATTCAAACCTTATGTCCAAATACGAATATAATGATGCTACAGGACACATCAACCCCTAATGATATAGGGAATGTACTTTCGATCATCAAGAATGAGGTATTGTGTTAGATCTTTATTGCACATTACATCCCTCTCATAAATCTGGTTATTTGTGGTTTGTAAATTCCTATTGTAATCTTGAAGTTGTAACTATTCTTTAAGTACCTGGCTTTAAGATTCTAAATTTAAGCTTCTCATGTTCTAACGAGGTCAGTTGCAGCTAATGCCCATCATCCTCACATACTTATGTGGTCAGTTGTGCCTTGTGACTTACAATTACTGCTCCTCACAGGTTCTTGAGGAAACTGCTTTGTGCATTGAACATCAGGAAAGGGTAAATTCCTATTGTAATCTTGAAGTCGTAATTATTCTTTAAGTACCTGGCTTTAAGATTCTAAATTTAAGCTTCTCTCATGTTCTAATGAGGTCAGTTAGTTGCAGCTAATGCCCATCATTCTCACATACTTATGTGGTCAGTTGTGCCTTGTGACTTACACTTACTGCCTCTCACAGGTTCTTGAGGAAACTCGTTTGCGCATTGAACATCGGGAAAGGGTACTGAAGTTGCTGCATGACCGGAAGGTTGAAATAGAGCAATCTTTGGTGGAGTTAGGAGGTGATTTGTCTTGGTTAATGCTATTGCTGAATATTAATTGGTCTTGATAAATGCATGCGACACTGTTTTGCAATGACGCGCATTTCTTTGTCCTTGTGGTCTTGTCAATATCAGTGACCTATGGCTACTTAGTTTGGAAAGTTTAAAGAATATAAATCCATGTTTTGATTGTCATATTATGACTCTCTCATCATATTATCATGTTTGTCTCTAGATGAGAGAAATGTGATGCTTTTTAAAGAACGATTTGCCATTTACTCCAATGTACAATATATATAGATCTGAATCAAGTTAGGACAAAAATGATTGCTCAGTTAATGGTTGCTTTTCACCAAAATCACCTGGGGCGCGATTATTCATTTAACCTAGCAAATCCAGTTGCGCCAAGTAGGACCTACATCACTAAGTTAGGTCTATGGGGATGACCAACTTTTTCAGTTTATGCAGGGCCTTCCCCTTTGAACATTGTGGACTGCTTTTTCGCCAAAGAGGAAATGATAGACATGATAGAAAACAGAGATGGCTCGGCGGCTTCCGTTCTCTGTGAACTGATCAGAAATTTTGCTTCAGAAGGACCACATGGAAGATCTAGAGATGGCATCATTGGTGTGGTTGCACTTCTTGGAACAATTTGCAATATTGAGCTTAGCAGGTAAATTATCACTGACCTTCTATCTGACCCACTTGTTCAATGTTGCGAATCCCCTTTTCACCTTTTAGACAAATCGATACTTAGAGCTGCATTTTTCCATTTTGGAGGATCTTAGCCAAGTATCTTGGTGAAGATCAAATGCTCGGGATTGTGTGCACAAACTCTGAGACGGCATTTAGTCTTGAGACATATGACAAAAACGGAGAAGTTGATCTCCAAAATGCTGTTTATGCAAAAGCAGCTGAACTTGGCAAGTCTATAAATGGTGAATTTCGTGTCATATGTCTTGAGGAAATAAGGTACATAAGTGGTATTCTTATAATTTTATAACATTTACTGTTATGGAAGATCATATTCCTTACCAACTTAATTGAGTTCTCGAAAGCATTTCCTCATTCATTTGCAATAAACCTTTGGCAGCCCATACAGAGGAGAGATTGAAGGCTGTGATCCTCAAAGGAAACTGGCTTTGCCTTATCCTACCTTACCTAGTGGAGAAATCCCTCCAGGCTTCGTAGGATATGCAGTTAACATGGTCAACATAGACTTTGATCATTTGGCAACAAGAACAACTGAAGGCCTTGGTCTACGAGAAACACTATTTTATCGGCTTTTTGGCAAGTTACAGGTTTATGACACCAGAGAACACATGAAGCAGGCCTCTGTCTGCATAGAACACGGTGCTGTATCACTGGATGGTGGAATAATACGAGAGGACGGCTTGATTTCTCTAGGCTTCTGGTATCTCTGTTTCTCCCTCCAAATTTTCAGATCTCGTTAGTAACTATAAAATTTCTGTGACTAGGGTCTGACCTAACTGAAATTAAAAAAGAAAAGGAAGTGGTTGCTATTCCTGATAGTCAGTGATCAAGCTAAATATTCTTCTTCGCATTTTCTTCGAGATCGAGAAGAGGTAGAGAGACATTTTAGATGCGTAGTCAATCATTCTTCAAATTGATCAAGGAAGTTGTTTCTTTGCTGTAAAAGCTGTTGCAGTAGCAAGAATATCCTGTGGGTTGTTTTTTTCTATTTGTTTCATAATCTTAAGCAAGTTTCACAACACCATACTATTACTACATGCTCTGTTGATTATTACGGCTCCTGAGTTCTTAATTGACCCAATTGCTAGTTCATGTTTAAGGAAGGATATCTCCATTAACTGCTATGAGTGACCTGGTTTACCATTTTGCCTCTTCAGGAAGCCAGACATAATCTTTCCTGTTGTCACATCTGACATTCATATAAATACTTTGCCGGAGAGTACACAAGTACGGATGCAGATTGCAGAGGCTATGTCGGAGTTGAGAGTGACCCTATGCAAGATACGTAAGATTACAAGAGCTTGCGAGGAAGATAAGCGGCAAATTTTGGGGAAGACTAAGGACTTTGTCAGTAATGGACACAGCCGAGGCTTTCGTGAAAAATCACAGTCCGAAGGTGGAATTCTGGCCGGATAATTATGTCTACCCCACCATTTCCTCGTGAATTATTTCAAGTTTGATATTTCCGGCCTTGAAAACATGGGATAATTGTCGGTGCCGAGTAAATGAAAGAGAACGAGAGAATCACTGAGGGTGTTTTTTGCAGCTACCAATTTTTTGGAA
The DNA here is from genome assembly GCA_016097605.1 of Eucalyptus guilfoylei. Classification (NCBI taxonomy): domain Eukaryota; kingdom Viridiplantae; phylum Streptophyta; class Magnoliopsida; order Myrtales; family Myrtaceae; genus Eucalyptus; species Eucalyptus guilfoylei. Next base: position 6,619,000 of record CM027870.1, on the reverse strand, counting down.
TTGAAACTGTTACTGTAAGTTGAACATTTTTGTCCTTTTTGTTGGATTGATGTTCCGGAATCATTAGTCAAGAGGCATTGCTTCATCTATCTATCCCCGAATCGTAAGTTTCAAAATCAATGCCAATGAGGATACCCGATATTTGCAGGTGCTTTTCGTGATCTCAGATTAAATTTCGATTATCATGACTATAGTATTCTCTGCACTTGTGGAATGCACTTATTAGAAACTATGGTCTAGTGTACCCTGTGAGTACTACTTTATGGGCAGTATTTTACAAGACTGCTTTGGGGCGGTTTAATTTTGAAATCCTCAATTAGAATGGGTTCTTCTTTTAAGGAAAATGGGCAGACAAAAAAAGAAAGCGAACGGTACAGATGATTACAGACAAGCAAGCGACTTTTCAGGTAAAAAGTGTCTTCGCCGTACTATCATTTATCACTCTGGCGGCGTACAACCTTAACTTTTTCTAATTTTTCTCCTGGGTGCGAGCGTCCCACGTTTCTCCATAGATCACCAGACCATTCGAGAAGGGACAAATTATTTTTAAAATAGAGCATTTAGTGACTAATTAATCTTGGATTAAGATAAAGCGCGCTCTCTTTCCGCCAATTCTCTGTCTGATGCCCTGTCAGGTAGCTTCATGGGAATATGTTTAGCATCGGTCCCGCCACATTCTTGCGTCTTGTTCCTTTCTGTGTAAAAAGTTGACTGTCGAAGCTTGCGCACGTATGCTGGTTTTTACGTTCGCAAATTACGGAGCAATACGGTTCGCTTCACACGACTGCACTTTTTATATTTGTAATTTTTCTATACTAATTTCCCTTTCCTTTTAACTTAAGGTTTGTCATGGACCAATGTTTAATTTGGAAAAATTTCATCGAGAGATGATGACGATGTGAAATCGATATGACACTGTCTATAATAGTACATTATATCGCCGCCCAAGTTGCTGAGCAAGTTTCTATCCATTTTTTTTTTTGTTCGGTAGTTTCTATCCATTAGCTTGTTGATTTCTTTCTAATCATTTTTAAATCTCAATGTCTCTAAGTGTCAAGCTCACAAACTTATCTGAAAATATTTCACATATCCATTTTAAATGTTTATTATTTTGCTATGCTAAATTTAAGAAATTAATGAAGGAGGGCACAATAAATTTATGATATATATGTGTGCGCGCACTCGCACAAAATAATATGGACTTATCTTAAAATATTTACCTTAAAAAAAAGTTTAAGGATTTTTTACGAGAAAAAAATTAAGATAGAATTAGGAATGAAATTTTATTAGTTCGATTGGGATTTAAAATTAAAGTCGGTATCTTTTAGGGTTTTAGGCCACTAATTTTACATTGAAAAAATCTTTTTTTTCCTTTTTCTTAATATTCTGGTCTGGTAATACACGTGACAATTTCGGAGATCCGGAGGTAGTTTATCCGACGAGCCCGTTTATGTTCGTTGGTTTGTTTGTTTGTTTTGAACGGAGTTACGCAACGGCTTGATGCCGGTCTGGTATTCTACGTCGGCGTTTCTTCCTCCCTTCGGACTGGAGTCTCGTACCACTCCATTGGCGGGCCCCATATGAATCCTGTCGACTCTACAGAAGGCAATCTGTCGTCGCCATCAACATCACGGTAACTTTCAGAAACGTACGGCGGAATTTATAACTCCAATAATGAGCGCCTCGGCGAGAGCAAGAAGACGACAGAGGTATTCCATACGTCGTACGGACGTGATTGATACCCGTAAGTCGATCGAGATCTTCCGAAATTTCTTTCGTATCGAGACTAGGCCAGTTAATGTGCCACCGAAATGGAGTTGCAAGATTGACTCGACTTGACATGGTTGCTTTGTTGGGGGACCACCGTTCAGCCGTTCAGCCGGTCAAGCGCAGTCCCCACCATCAATGCTTTCCTGGTAGAAAGGAGAAAGCAGGTGCTGATCCCACAGCCAGCCTTCAAAACCCCTCCTTTCCGCTCGCCCCACACGCTTGAGCTTCGTTCCGACCGACCCGGATTCTTGAAATGGACGCCGACTCGCCGGAGGTGCACCGGAGGTGCTCGAGAACCGGCACGCCGAACTGGCGGTGCAGGGAGAGTGCTGTCAGCGGGGAGAAGTATTGCGAGAAGCATTTGCTGTATTTCAACAGCATGCGGAGGAGCGCTCGCCCCGCCGGTGCTCGTGCAGCTGCTGGGGCCAACGGGAGGAGGAAGGGGTTTTCCGGCGACGTCTCCGTCGTGGGCCGCCGGAGGAGGGTGCCGGAGGTGGGGAATGGTGGAGGGTCTTGTAGTGGTGGTGATGGTGATGGTGAGAGCAAGAGAGATGGTGGTCGGCGGAAGAGAGGGAGGCCGAAAGGATCGAAGAACAAGAAGAGAGTTGGTGATGGGACTGTGAAGGAGGAGGAGTTGGCCAGCGATGGAAATGAGTGTGTGTCCCCGAAGGAAAAGAGAGGAAGGCCAAAGGGTTCAAAGGATAAGAAGAAGAGGAAGAGGAGGAAGAAGGACGAGGCAGGTCTTGGAATTGCAGAGGACCAGGCATTTTCTCGGCTTGAGACTCTGCGTGTGAACAATGTGGGTCATGAGGGAGTCAGTGGAGTGAAAGGAGAGACGACTGAGAACGGGGAGGGCCAAAATGAGATTTTAAAGCGGAAGCGCGGCAGGCCGAAGGGCTCAAAGAATCGGAAACCAGCCACTCATAAAACTAGCAAAAATCAGGAAGCTGCTCCTAGGTATGATGAGTTGTTTTGGGTCAATAATGTGAGCCGCGTGAAAGATGAAGAAATGCACGGAGAAAACGAAGAGGAAAAAGTGGAGGTGGTACCACGAAAGCCCGGACGGCCAAAGGTTTCGAAGTATTGGAAGTTTGCTACCGCTAAAAATGAGGTGGTTTCTGAGGATGGTGCTAATGTGGGTTACGCAGTGGGCGCTAAGCATGAAGAGGGGAAAATTGAGGTGGTACGACAAAAGCCTGGACGGCCAAAGGGTTCGAAGAATTGGAAGTTGGCTACTGCTAAAAATCAAGTGGTTTTTGAGGATGGTGCTAATGGGGGTTATGCAGGTGGTACTGAGCATGAAGAGAGGAAAATTGGGATTTCAAAAGGTCGGCCCAAGAAGTCGAAGAATCTTCGGAAACCTGCTAGTGCTGATGGAGGTTTAGAGGGCAAGATTGGAGATTACAAGGAAAATGGTCATTCTGGGTTGGAGACATTAAAGCCTAAAAGGGCCAGAGGCAGACCAAAGGGTTTAAAAAACAAGAGGACTCTATTCCTCGAGAAAGCTTGGTCTTCTCACGGCACAGAAAGGGTGGTCAAACGGACGAATAGAGAAAGAATGGTCAAGATTATTAGTGGCAGGAGAGTTGGAAATTCAAGATCATCAGTAAGTTGTCCCAAAGCTTGTCATAAGAAGCATCCTTATTCATTTTAACGTTGTATTGGTGACACAGGATTCTTGAAACGTAACGGTATTTTTTCTTTTTTATGACTGTCAGTAACATTGTTTGTGACAAAATTGACAGAATCCTGGGAATTAGGAATTATCTGGTTTCTGTTTCAGTATCATAGGAGTCGTGAAATGAAGAAGAGGAGTTCAATGTGTCATCAGTGCTTGAGGAGTCACAGAAGTGGGATCGTAATTTGTTCAAGATGCAAGAGAAAGCGCTATTGCTACGACTGCCTTGAAAAGTGGTATAGTATATAAGTTATTCCATTCAAACAAAGAGTAGCTGCATGTATTAAGTAAATCAAAATTAGCAAGCTTCATTTGAAGTTTTCTAGATTGATTTGCATTGTGTTAAGCTGATGTCACGTGACCATAGTCAAGGGACTAATCATTTTTTGATTGAATAGGTACCCGGGGAAAAGTAAACAAGACGTGGAGAAGGAATGCCCATTTTGCTGCGGCCATTGCAACTGTAGAAGATGCCTCAGGAAAAGTTCAGTTCTCAGGGTTAGTTTCCATATTCTTTTGCATTTTGTCTGCTTTCTTCCTTTCACTTCCTGCACCAGAAGTCTGTTTTCAGTGCTTGTGTCATTCCAAACTAGATATTGGTTTCTCTTAGGCCGAGGAGGACCGGCAGGATAGTTCTATGAAGCTGCAGAAGTTGCTCTACATGCTCGACAAAACTTTGCCTCTCCTCAAGCATATGCAACAAGAGCAAGTCTCTGAATTAGATGCAGAGGCTAGAATCTGTGGTATTAGATCTGCTCGTTTGGTTCTCTTTATTTGCTCAAAAGTTTGTCATCGAGTGTGAATAAGGCATTTTGTCTGCTCCTTTTGTTCATAGGAAATCAAGTGGTGGAGGAAGATATACCGAAGTCTCTACTGGATGACGATGATCGAGTGTACTGGTAGATCCTGTTCAGGTCTTCCTGATTGCTGATATTAATATATAGCATTGACGTGCTTCAACCTTATGACTTGTGGTAGATTTATATAGTATGACCCTGGTTCACCATCATAGCCAGGCTTCTGAGTCATTTACTGAAAAGCATTATATAAAATAGCTCCATGATAAACCAGGGATGGCTGGTCTCTTTATTTCTTTCTTCCTTTGAATTCTCTCTATAGACCAGCAACATGTTTTCCGAGTGATTCGGATGTGTATAAATTTGTAATTCTGCATGCAATTTCCTTCAACAGTGATAACTGCAACACATCCATCATCAATTTCTACAGAAGCTGCCCCAACCCTTTTTGCTCATATGATCTGTGTCTAACTTGCTGTTCGGAGCTGAGAAGACTTGATGAGGCAGAATCAACTGAACCAGAAAGGTTGCAGAGTGAAGGTACGGAGCTGGGTGTCCAGATACCATCTGTGAAAGGGGAACAACATGGTCATGAGAGCAAATTGACCTCCTCACCGACCAATTATGCAGGCAATACAAAATTCGACTTCCATGATTGGAGAGCAGAAACTGACGGTTCAATCCGTTGTCCTTTGAAAGCACAGGGAGGTTGCGGTATGGGGATTCTTAAATTGAGACGGATCTTTGATGCAAATTTTATAGAAAAAATAATAGACAATGCGCATAAGCTGATGCTAAATTACAAGTCCCCGGAGACTAAATTTTCCCGAGGATGTATATTGTGCTATTCCACTGATTCTACATTAAGTGGGAAACTCGAAAGAAGACAGGCAGCTTATCGAGAGAACAGTCATGATAACTTTTTGTACTGTCCTGATGCTCTTCACTTGAAAGATGATGGACATAAGCACTTTCAAACTCACTGGGTCAAAGGTGAGCCTGTCATTGTTAGAAATCTACTACAAAAAACGTCTGGACTAAGTTGGGAGCCAATGGTAATGTGGAGGGCATTTATGGGTGCGCAAAAGGTATTGAAGGAGGATGCTCATGTTGTTAAGGCCATTGATTGCCTGGATTGGTGTGAGGTAGGTCTCAACTTTAAGCTAGTTGAGCTTGTGAGTTTGTATTATCTTGTTTCTCGCTTAATGGTATCTGCTAATTGGTCTAATGTAAGCTATGGTTGAATGGAGGATTCCATTACATCATCATGCGTTATTCAAGGTTCAAACTTCAATAGTGATGACATATTGCAGTAGAAAGAATGGAAGTTCCTGTTTTCCTAGGATCTCTTTGGCAAGGTCAATGAATTTCTCCATGGCTATCTTTCCTCGGTACTTTTTCGACTCAGTCAATGAGTAAAACTACACTTAAGCCCAGACAAGTATCTAAGATAGGAAAAACTTAAGCTCAAGTCAACAACTCATGCCTGTCTAGATAATTTGCTTGAGATTTTATAAGATGCTTGTATAAGTTCAAATAGAATAATTCAGGACTTCCATGCACTCATCAAGTAGATCCTTCAAAAAGGTAAGGTCTTCTTCCTGCTTTTGTCCGTCTGAACATTTCTGACGATCTTAACAGATATTGAGACTGCATTTTATATATGGAAAAATGCATAGCATGCCTTTACACTTCAGGATAAACACTGCTGTCTGTTTCTGGTGCTGCAGGTTGGAATTAACATTTTTCAGTTCTTCAAGGGCTACCTAGAGGGTCGCAGGTATGAAAATGGGTGGCCAGAGATGTTGAAATTAAAGGATTGGCCACCATCGAATTCATTTGATGAGTGTTTGCCAAGGCATGGGGCCGAATTCATTGCAATGCTTCCTTACGTGGATTATACTCATCCAAGATCTGGTCTTTTGAACCTTGCCACAAAGCTTCCTGCATTTGTGAAGCCTGACTTGGGACCTAAAACATTTATCGCCTATGGATTTTCAAAAGAGCTTGGAAGAGGCGATTCAGTTACAAAGCTTCACTGTGACGTTTCTGATGCGGTGTGCTTCAATGCTTTGAGTAATCACTGCATGTGCTTATTATATGCAACTTGCAAGTGAAGTGAATTAGAATTGACCATGAAATGCTCACATGTTTAGAGGCATGAGGACTTTCTCTTTTTAATACATTCTTACGTTTGCATAGAATAATAACGTTACTAGCACGCACTTTGCTCTCACTAGTTTTTTTTTTTTTTGGTCTCACTAGTTTTTGCTATGCGCTTTTTCCAAATACTTTATTCTCAGTAAAACTCTCACACTTCTCACCTATACTTGAAGGTTGTATATCGTAATTTGAAAGCTTAAACAATAACATTATGTTTTCAGATCAATGTATTGACGCACACTAGCAGAGTAAATATAGCTCAGTGGCAGCGTACAGCCATAAACATTCTCCAGAAGAGACATGAAGCGGAAGATCCTGATGACCTCACTAACTGGATGCAAAATAAGTTGGTTACATCTAAAAGAGACGCATCACGTGCTCATACTATTGATCCTAGTGTCCATGAATCCCTCTCCTCGTCTGTGAGAAATGAAGGTGAGGAGCCATGTGATAGGGTCAGTAAAAGTGCATCAGAATCAGTTCTTCCCGAGGATGAGATGAGAGATGCAGGTTTGAAGTGCAACCTGAGCATTGCTGAAGAAGTTATTCAAGACGATGATCTAGAGGTATCATTTGGAGGTGCTGTTTGGGATATTTTCCGTCGGCAGGATGTCCCCAAACTAGTCGAGTACTTGCAAAGACATTGGAAAGAATTTCGCCACATCAACAATCTACCTGTCGAATCTGTGGGTATTTGGCTCCAAAATTAATTTGCCAAGCTAAAAGTGAAGTTATATTCTCTAAACTCGGTTGATTTGACTGTTGCAGGTTATTCATCCTATACACGACCAAACTCTTTACTTAACCGAGAGGCACAAGAAGCAACTGAAAGAGGAATACCGTAAGTCAAGTTATTCATTTGTAATTCCTTCTTTTTATAGATTTATAGCCAGGGACAGTTCTTACGCATGAACTCTCTTCAGACATTGAACCTTGGACGTTTGAGCAACAACTTGGTGAGGCTGTTCTCATTCCTGCAGGATGTCCGCATCAAGTGAGAAACAGACAAGTAAGACTGCTAATCTCAGAACGAGATGGATCAACTGTCCTAAGTATGTGAATAAATTGCCATGATCCTCGCTGAGAGCCAACTCTTCTGTACTGGAAGAGAAGAAAGGGAAAGACTTATTATATTTAATCTGATCTTGCTTTATTATTCTTGATTGCACTAATAAGATCGTAGTTCAAAAAAGGCAAACTCCTCTAAGATTTATCCAGAACTTCTGACTTACTTTTGATTTTCTTTCTATGTAAGTTTGCTTCTTTCACTTAGCTATGCTGTCATACTGTACAGTCGTGTATTAAAGTGGCCCTCGACTTCGTATCCCCTGAAAATGTTCAAGAATGTGTAAGATTAACTGAAGAATTCCGCAAGCTTCCGAGGGACCACAGAGCGAAGGAAGACAAACTGGAGGTACAATGTCATGGTGCTGCTTTATATCATATCATAAACTGTGATTTCACACCATTCATCAGGTTTTTCACTTGATTTGTGTTGTCTCTGTTATTGGTATATAGCCAATAATTCGCAAAAGTCAAATGACTGAGTTTGTGAGGTTGGTATTGAAGATGAATCAAAACTAAGACTCAACACGTTGATATTGCTTCTGGCATGCATGCCATGACTAGAAATATCGATCAGCATATTGTGGAAAGATCACATTTTTAGTTGTTACAGTAATATCTGCTCTAGGTAATCTGATTGTATCGCTGCAAATACTAAATTAAGTTTCGTTACCTTTTCCCTTTTTGTAGGTGAAGAAGATGGCGATCTATTCAGCAAGTTATGCTGTAAGTGAGGCCCAAGTTATAACAACTGAACTTAATCAGGATCAGCGTGGCCCTTAACCTCAGCACATTCTCGTGAGTAGGTCGACACTTTCGTTTTGCAAAGTGACCCTGGAAATTGAACAAATGACAGTCAACTCATGTGTGTAGGATTGTCATCTTTGAAGTCGTTTGCTGTACTCTTGAAGCCGATAATTCCAGTATTGCTCCCTGAATTTTCCCACATCCCCCCCTCCTAGTTTTGTAGTTCAGCTAACGGAGACAAGAGATAAGGAAGGGACTATCTGTCGGAAATGTCTCCGTCCTAAGCAGTGTCAGAGAGTGAGATTTTTTGTAAATATTTGTATGTCAAGACATCGAAGATTTGGTACATGCTCCATTGACAATCGAGAGGTTATATTCACGTAACCTCTGATGACATTCTTTGTTCAGAGTTAGCTCGTAATTTGTTCAGAGTTAGCTCGTAATCTAACTATACTAGAAGGTGAAAGTGGCATATGCATTGTGCAGGATGTGTAATGAACACCACCTGTTTTCAATTGTGTCAGTCTAAAGCTGCTCATTTCATATGCGACTGCGGCAGAGCATTGAATTTGCAAATAACCAAGAAATTATCGCCAAGACTTGTTCTCTTTAGATCAAACCGATTGCGTACCACGTATGGAGAAACTAGGTTGCAACGCATTTTCTGTTCTTGGTTTGTCCATCAAATCGTCCCGTGTCACCTTTCAAACAAGTAATCACGATGTACGTTATGTCCAAGGATTAACTTATTAGAAGATAATACCAACTTCGGTTTGGTATGAAACTAGTAACAATACGCACTTCATTGTCAAAGCAAAAAAGGAAACTAGTGACAGCACAGGTGCTGTAGCCTGTATGCATTTTCAGTCACTGCTTTTGCTCGTTCGGCTCTCCGTACTGATGAACAGCTCCCTACAACTCCAAGCTGACTTCAAAAGTCAACTTCCGAGTCCGACTCGTGGAGTACACAGAAAGACACGTTCCTAAAGACAGCGTCGCACGTGCCCCCCGAAGAGGAATGCGTTCCACTCGTGGAAGGATGGATGTCGCCGTCGGGCACGGCTCCGTGGACCCGGGGAACGACACCGACGTCCTTTTCGCCGCGGAAACGAACGGCGTCGTTTGAGCCGAATCCGACCGCTTAGATATTCTCGAGGGCCCTCGTATCTTGCGTTTGCCCATTACTTTCTCCTTGGCTTCTTTCAACATATCTCTCCTCTTCCTTGTCCGCTTGCAACTCTTCGTTGCGTTCCCATAAGAACAGAGGAAAAGCCCATAGAAAAAATCTCGAATCTTTTGCGTGCTTGATGACCTTTGACGCTCACCCTTTTCGGTTCACCTCATATCGTCCCCAACCCATCCGTCAATTTCCGATTTTTCTCCATCTCTTTGTATGAACTCGGAGCTGGCTCCGGCTGAGCTCGACCTTTCTTGACGAAATTCGCCTGCTTTTTGTGCTTTCCGGGGAAGTTCTTGACGGCCCTCATGGCCGCCGTGCTCAAATGCAAGCCCTCCAGGGAAACAGCGGCGTTCGCGGCCTCGCAGTTCCGCTGCTTTATGTTCAACAATCAGATGCATGCGGGCCGCGTGCCCAATTCTCACCGCGCTAGCCATTCCAATTGGGATAGGTTCTTTGCCAACACCCCGTACCTCTTTACTTCATTCAAGCCCGTGACGCTCCGCGGCGATTTCGTCGAGCAGGGCACGCAGTTCTTGAGTGATCGGAGGGTTAACTCGATTGTTGGTACCAAGAAGGGTGCCGTAACATGTGATGAGAGGGAAGAATTAGGTAATATTCGTGGGGATTATGATGGGGGTAGAAGTTGGAGTGAGAAATTTAACATGGCGAGCTCCAGTGGGGACCCGCCGGAGGTGTGGCAGCCTCCTGGGGGCGGAGTTACGGTGAGGCTCGGGAATTCAGGGTATGTCGTGACGAGAGGAGGTGGGTCGGGTTCAGAAAGTGATTCACCCAAGGATGAGTCTTGGGGTGGCTCCAATTGGGGGAGCAATTTTCCCACTCCAAAGGAGATTTGCAAGGGGCTTGACAAGTTTGTGATTGGACAAGAGAGAGCAAAGAAGGTAATGCTTGTTGCTTGTTAGTGAACTTAAAATGCGTTTTTACAGGTTCACTATTTATGCTCTATGAAATGTAAAAGGATAGATGTCAAGAAGCTTAATTTGCTAAAGCAATGTCTTCTTTTCTTATTTGGAATTGATATTCTGAGTGGTTACCATTAGCAGTAGTTACTGATCATTGCGATATTGCTTCTGGAATACAATCAAACGGTGTAGATTAATTCTCCCTTAGTTGGGAGTAAAGAATCTGTTTAGGTATTATAGTTACCTGTAGTTGCATAACGAGTTAGTATTTTATGCTGCAAAGCAATAAGCTTTTACTGTTTGTGAACACTGGAAAGCCAATGGTTTTCTGTCATACTATCAGAATGAGAATATTGTAATTGGTGATTTAGCATGGTGATACTCAGTGCTCATGCTGGTTTCTGAATCAACTCATATGAAAGTTTCCTGCGTTACTTGAACTTTTGGGATCCCTCTCCAGATATGCTAGCCTTGAAACACTTGTGTGGCTGTGAGAAGACATTAGGTGTGAATAAATGGAAATATGATGGACTTTATTATAGAGATTTGGAGCTATAGATAGTTTCTCAGTCTGTTAAAAACATTTTTTACAGTCCTTGTCATGTGCTTTTGCAGGTGCTCTCCGTTGCAGTCTACAATCACTACAAAAGGATATATCATGAGTCTGTGAAGAGGTAATTAGCTTAATAACTCATGGTATACTCATATGAACCTGAATATTTCCTGATTGAGTTATCAACGCACTTCTGATGTTAAACCATTTAAATGTCCAATTGAACTGTGCCATGCTTTCATGTATATTTTAGGTAATTTCTCCTTTTTCACTTGGTGAATTTCTCTTCTGGGAGTTGCCATTTTTCCATTAACTGATAATGAGCAACTTTAATTGTTATTGTTTTGAACCCTGCTAATTAAAATTTGTTGGTAATTTAGTTTTTTGTGTGGCAAGATGCAGGATGTTTCTGTGTTTGTTGTATATGTCTAAGCAAATACAATAAGGATAAACGATTGGGATGTAAAGCTAGAATTTCAAGCTTATGGAAGATATTCACTCTTTTATTCTGAGGATTTAACTATGATTATTGCCGTGCAATATGCAATTCTTTGTCGTAAAGTTGAATGGAAATGCATTCATAATTCAAAGATGGATTAGCATTGATCTGTTTGTTCACAATACTTCAAATCAATACATTGAAGATACCAAATTAATTTGTGCATATTGTGCATGTGAAACGGAATAGCTTCGGTGAAACTTTTAGTTTGCCACCATAAAGGCTTGGAACTTATTATGGGTTAATCGTTCTCAATGGATCTTTCTTTACGTCTATCGAATGTTCTCTAGCACCACGACCTTGAAATATTGGAGCATAGCCTTCATGTGTTTCTCTATGCGCCTAACTAGTGTCACTTCTAGTGCTCTTAACTCTTTGTGTTAAATTGTTTAATCCTTCGACACTTCCATCATCATTCTGGAAGTTAGGCCTTCTGGAGATTCAGAGGATGCAAGACCAGAGTCTGCTGATGATGACTTAGTTGAACTTGAAAAGAGTAATATCCTTCTCATGGGGCCGACAGGCTCAGGTAATTCACTATCAGTCTCTATCCCCACCTGAGAAATGTGAATTAGTAAATGTTTCAGCTATAAAGTAAATATTATTTATCTGATCAAGTGCGAAATGCATTGTCTAGTTGTACGTCTTCATTTGAGCCAACTTAGGGTCCTTACGTGAATCCAAAAAGTTAATATAACCCAGAGTACAGTTTGTATAAACTGAATTCGCATTTAAAAACTTCTCCCTGCCTTATTAATTTCTTCTGTTACTGATGTTGATCTCTCTTTGCTTACAATTATGTCGGAATATTAAATCGGAGTTTGGACAGTTGATATGATAACTATAAGAGAACATAGAGTTTTTTTTTCTCTTCCAGTCATTTAATTATCCCATGAATTGACTACTTCTTGGGCTTACTCTCTGTTGATGTTGTCTCAAGGACAGGGAAGACATTACTAGCCAAAACTTTAGCACGATTTGTGAATGTTCCCTTCGTTATAGCTGATGCAACTACATTGACTCAGGCAAGTTGGTAGCCCCTTAATTTTATCTTTTTGTCATCAGCATGGAGCAAAAATGTGAACACATTGAAGCTTCATGTTTTACAAGTATTTGTCCCTAGTTGCTCATATATTCACAAGCGTTGGGAATTCTGAGCATGCAAGAATGTACCTAGTCTTTCTCAGTTGGCATTGCTGATTTGGAACCTTACCTTTTAGATGGATACCAGTAACTTTTTCTGCGTCATTCTTGCTGAGTAGTTGACTATTTGACGATATGGAGTAAGTGACTTGTCCAGGGAAGACTCGTGTTCATTGAGTTTAACTGATATGGTATCGACAGTGGAAAAGTAACTTCTTTACCTAATTTAGAATTGAAATTTGTGTCATTTTCTTTTGGAATTCATATTTCTGAACTTCTCATGTGCTGTCCTATTCAATTGCGAAAGTGAGAAAGTTTATCAGTGATTTTAGCTCTGGACTTGCAATGACATGAACTGTAACTTGCAGGCTGGATATGTAGGGGAAGATGTGGAGTCCATATTGCATAAGCTCCTTACAGTAAGTTTTTCTCCCAAAAAGGAGTGACTTTTTTTTAGAACTTTTGTCCCTTGACTTGAATTTTTATCTTTCTCTGGTTGCATCTTTTCTTGGGCTAAGATGGCCTCTTGCAATTTAGGGCATGTACCTAAAGGACTTTCACTTTATACTTTTTTGATTAATTTAAATCTGCAATGCTCGTACTTTGACCTTTTTTAGTCTAAAAATATCTGAAACTTTCTCAACATCTAAATGTTGCCCCATAAATTCACATATATATTATTTTTCATGAATAATATTTTAAATTTTGTTGTGAAAGCAACAAAGGTGCATTTTGCTTATGATTAATCAAAAACAAACAGTCCTTTAGTAATCTTCACTTTAGGTTCCTTTTGGTTGTTTTTTCTTTTGAATGAGGACAATTCTACCACAAGCCGTAAGATATGGAGTTACTTTGGATTTGTCTGTTCTAGCTCATTAGGATTATTTCTCACAGCAGTAGTGATCTATCACATTACTTTTGAGTCACATTCATTTTTCTGATCCAACTGCTCAAGCTTCACCTGAGCAAGCCAAAGTTATGCTTGCTATTACTCAGATTTAGTGCTGCTTCCTCATAAGATTTTGGGCCTTCTTTGTGTGGCCTTTCAAGTTTCTTTTGTCCTGGCATAAGTCCCGAGCTCTACTTTAAACATGTATGCCTATCATAAATTTCTTCAGTCTTGGAGTGTGGTACATCTGCCGAAGTTCTTTGTATGGGTTGTCCTTTAATTGCCCTCTCCCTCTTCTCAAGAATAATAGTTTTCCTTGTGTAAAAACAACAGAAAATAAAAGCTAGTTTTTTCACTGTTTTCCATGCTGTATTAGCTTGCTAGAGCAGTTGTGTATATATACGAATTATCTTCTGTCATGGTTCTCATTGCGGTGAAAACTGGTGATCTTACCTTCTTGTTTCTTCAATTTGTGAGGCTGCCGATTATAATGTGGCAGCTGCACAGCAGGGCATTGTTTACATTGATGAGGTTGACAAGATCACCAAAAAGGTTTGTGCTTCCCTTCTTTGGTCATTTTGCTTGAAAATTTACTGAATCCTTTCAACCTTAGAAGCATGTGATCTGATTACCTATTTTATCTTGCAGGCTGAGAGTGTTAACATAAGTAGAGATGTATCTGGGGAAGGTGTCCAGCAGGCATTGCTAAAAATGCTTGAGGGGACTGTAAGTGTGTTTTCTGCCCCAGCTCTAAAATGAGTAAATTAGCCATCGCTTATGTTTCCATGTCATGGACAGGCAAGGTGACGAAGTGTCACTAAAGCAGCTCTTTGTGCTATCATGAACACACAAACACACACGTACATATATATACACAAGGGAAAAAAAAAAAATCCTGCCTGTTGATCTTATCACCTCCAGAGTCTGTCTAATGGTGGAACTTTTACCGTGATTATTCTTGACTATGTCAGATCTTGAACTTTTTTTTTTTACATTCATTTTGTTCTGGATCTTGTAAAGGTTGTAAATGTTCCAGAGAAGGGAGCTCGTAAGCATCCTAGAGGTGACAATATTCAAGTATGTTCACCCTGCATTTATTTAATGAATTACAAGTCATGAGCATGTACTTCATTACATCCTGGTTTACAACCTATACTTTGTTCTTTCTCTTTTTGACAGATCGACACCAAGGACATCCTCTTCATCTGTGGTGGGGCCTTTGTTGACCTAGAGAAGACAATCTCTGAGAGGTCATATTAATGCTAAAGTCCTGATTCTAATGTCCTCAAAATTGACTATAAATGTGCTTGTACTTGACTACCTGAAAAATTGGTCTGCAGGCGTCAAGATTCGTCCATTGGATTTGGTGCTCCTGTACGTGCGAACATGCGAGCTTCCAATGTTACGAATGCAGTCGTGGCATCTTCTTTATTAGAGTCTGTAAGTGCATGCTAGTCCTCATTTTGCATCCAACAGCTTGTAATCTTCCAAGCTTGTTAAATTCACATTTACTAGGGCTGTTTGGCAGGTTGAGAGTAGTGATCTTATTTCATATGGCCTGATACCTGAGTTTGTTGGGCGGTTTCCAGTCCTTGTCAGTTTGTCAGCTTTAAGTGAGGACCAACTTGTTGAGGTAATTCTGTACTCTATTTTATAGTTGGTACTTTAAATTTGTGAGGTTAATTATGTGAAGTCAACTGACTGACTGGTTTTTAATTTTGCTGTATATCTCACATTTTCGTTTGCCTCATGCTGTCTTTAACTTTTATCAAAAGATCACACTGTTGAAGCATTTTTAGAGTGTTGAAATGTTGCTGACTTTGTGCATTGACTTTTTGTTCCTCGGAGAAAACATGAAAGCGGTCAAAGACTGCAGCAAAATAAGACTTACAATGTTTGACTTCATGATTTGGGTCGCTCCAATTTTAGCTTGTTTTCTACAATCTCATGACTCTGTCATAACTCATGTAGGTTCTAACGGAGCCAAAAAATGCTTTGGGAAAGCAGTACCGGAAGATGTTCCAAATGAATGGCGTAAGTTTTATTGCAGGGGCTTCTTCCTAGTTTATGTGGAGAAGCTGTGCTTGGAATTGTTTTAGTGTGTTCAGTGTGACTAATGTCATTTAGATTGTTTGATTTTACATAGACATTGCGTTTTGCAGGTGAAGCTGCACTATACTGATAATGCTTTGAGATTAATTGCTAGAAAAGCAATAGCCAAAAATACTGGTGCTCGAGGACTAAGATCCATACTGGAGAATATTCTGATGGAAGCGATGTACGAGGTAATTCTGATAACCTTGGATCTTCTCTGGGGATCACGCGAGTGGTTTTCTGAGAGCAGTAATGTCAATCAATCCCTTTGCTTGTTGGCTTAGTAAGGACAGTTTAAAAAATTTTGTAGCTAGATCAAGAACAACAGTTCTCGGGTTTGAATGTTTCTTTAATTACTTTCGGACGTTGGTTTGGTGATCCATTAGCCATTCTTGATTCATAGGTTGGTATTTGCAACGTTTCCAGTTCTCATTTAATACCTAATACTCCCTAATTTCTTTTTGCAGATTCCCGATGTTAGAACGGGGGAAGACATAATTGATGCTGTCGTAGTTGACAAAGAGGCGGTTGGGATTGAGGGACGTGGACATGGGGCAAAAATCCTCTATGGCAAAGGTGCTTTCGATCGATATCTTTCCCAAAAGAAAGTAAAGGATCAAGAGGTGCATATTACTATCTTCTCACGTTACAAGTGTCTTTCCCTGAAGAAACATCTCTTTCTCACGCTCTTATTTTTGTGTTGCAGACGAGCATCGAGAGTTCTGATGGGGAACCTGAGGTCGAAACCGAGATTCCTAAAATTGTTGCCAGCATGTAATCCTTTTGGCTCAAATCTTATTGTAATTCCATCGGTGTACATAATAAATTTATATTTATTGAACTAGTTAGTGTATGCATAACATTATAATTCTCCTCAGAAATTGCATTTTCTGACGGTTCGTGCGCGTGTATATTGCCATTGCTTTTCTGATTGAGATCTATGGTACATTACAACTTCTCTTTTGCTTTTCTGAGAAGATGCAAATAGATTGCTCCTCGTGATTGGGCATGTTCCAAGCGTGCATTATCTACTTGAAATATTATGGGCGTTATTGTCCCACTCTCATTCTCACGTCTGGTCTTGTGAAGGATGACATTTCAAATTTGGCATATGGCCGTTTTCACTGTAAACACGGTCAGGATTTGTGACATGACGGGAAGTATGTCCTTTCATCTTGGGGTAGTGTGAGGAGCAGCATCCTTTGTGAAAAATCCAATTCTCGAAGTAGCACCGCACGAGAATTCGGACCTTTCTTGACAATGTCAAGACTGAAATACAAGGACATCAACGTCGCTCTATTTCATCTACTAGCCCACGCATTGCATGCAATGCAAGAAGTACGCCAATCGTGACTACTCTCCATCCGAGGCTGCATATCACACGTAATGATACGTTTGCATGCTCCCGCACGATAGACGTGTCAATGCACACAAACACCCTCTCTCTACTCTAGTAAAACGGTCCAAGAAGCCCCTTTCATTTCCTTGTACCACGCCCGGTCTACACTGGGGAAGGCATTGCGGGGATTCAGGATGGGTCCCCTACCCCCCGAAGGGGGTTTGTGGCGGGTAGCCCTGTGGGCCGGTATATTTTTTCGAGGCCCGGTTCCCGGCCTCTACTGCCTTTTAACGTCATGCTTAGGACAAACTCAACTGCATAAAGAGAGAAAGTAATTAAAGGCTTAAAATCATGCGACTTCCGATTATTATTCTGAAGGAGACGAAGTGGAAATGGGGTTTGTAGACTTGACATGAATCAAGCGTATTGATATCATTGTTCCATAACCAAATCATCTGAAGTGGAGTCTTCTCCTTCAAATATAGTCATTTCCCACCCTATTCCTTTAATTACTTTTTAGCAAATTTCCCGTTTTCCATTGAAGCGGGCGTCTGCCCCAGGTTTCACATATGAACCGCGCAAAATTTGTTAGGTAAAACGACGTTTAGCCTCGTGTTCTAAGCTTAAAGGAGCTTTTGATTAGTAGCTGCTTTATTATACATCCAGCAGCGAGTGATGCATACCAACAGCAGTTCACAGAAAGTCCGAGATTTTATCTCCATCGATACCTTTTATATCGCAACTAGTATGCACTTGATGGAATACCCACAGGCCACAATAGATGGTTCAGCAAGACAAAGCAGGTGACATTTCATCCAATATCTATTCCACTGAAGTGAAGCAAAGAATGCACATACTCACTAGCACTTAATTAGCACAAAGGAGACTTTCCTTAGGCTTTCACCTGTTTCCAGCACCATCGCTTCCACCTTCAGTCTCGACTATAGTCTCATTCTTATTTGCTTCTCTGGCTGGATCTACGTCACCGCTAGCTGAATTCTCAGCAACAACTTCCTCAATACTCTCTTCTTTCCCAGCATTTGCATTTTCAATCGCTGATGGGGCTGCATTGGCTTCGCCACTGGCGTTATTAGCCAAGTCCTTTTCTTCTTCCTTCTTACCCAGCAACTTTGAAGGAAGTAAAGAAGCAACTGCAGCTCTTGCGCTTCTCTTGGCCGCTTCAGCTGCCTCAGCCTCTCTAGCTTTAGCCTCAGCTTTTTGCCTCTCCTTCTCCTCCATCAGCTTCCCCAACTCTTCCTCTCTCCCTTCTTTCCTCAACTCTTCCTTCACAAACTCCTGAAACTCCTCATCGAAGATAATTGGATCTTCATCCAACAGTTGATCCACCATTTTAAGAACTTCGTCCAATTTACCATCCTCGCTCAGCGCCTTCATCATGAACTGGTAGCTCTCCACATCCATCTTCAGCTTCTTCACCATGAGATCATAGAATGCCTTAGCCTCGTCGACCTTCCCCACCTTCACCAACCCATCAACCAACTTGTTGTACACTTTCAAATTAGGCCTCAGACCAGAATCCACCATTTTTTTAAAGTATCCCGCCGCATCATCAGCCCTGGTGTTCTTGAAACAGGCATCCATCAGCAGAACGTGAGTGAATTCATCAGGATTGACTTTCTTCTCGCTCATTTCCCCAAAAAGCTCCTCTGCTTCTGCCAGCAAGCCATTCTCACACAATTGTTCAATCAAAACATTGTATGACAACACGTCCGGACCACATCTATAGTTGCCCATCTTCCTGAAAACATCAATCGCGTCTGTAAACTTCCCTTGCTTGCAATAGCCATCAACAATCACGTTAAAGCTCCCCAGATTAACTGCCAACCGCTTAGGTGGATTATGCTCCTTAAGCATTCTGTCAAACAACTTCAGCGCCTCCTCAAACTTCCCATTCTTGGTCAACGCATCCAACACCGAATTATACGCGACAGCACTCATCTTCACCTTCGAATTCTCACCCACGGCTTCCTCATAACACTCCATCGCAGCATCCTCCGTTCCCCTCAAGAAGTACCCTTTCATCAACCCTCCATACACAACACCATCCTCAATGACACCCCCCAACTTCTCCTTCAACTCCTCATAAAGCTTGAAAATTCCATCCGCATCCGAATTCTTCGCACACCCGACCATCAGATAATGATACACGAGCGGGTCTGGAGCGAACTCCTTAGCGGCCATTTCCTCCTTCAACTCCAGAGCCCTCTCGACCCTGTTGTTATCCACTAACCCCTTGATCAATATCCTGTAAGTCGTGGGCGAAGGATTAATGGGCGCGTCATTGATGAACTGCTTGTAGTGCTCCATCGCGGTATCGGGTCTTCGGCAATCGAGGTAGGTCTGGAACAGCAAATTACAGGTGATCACATTGGGGGCGAGCCCGGCCTGAGTGATGAACCGATGGAGAGACAGGAAATCGGAGTACTTCGACTGGCGGACGAGCGCGTGGAGGACGGCGTTGGCGGTGAAGATGGTGGGGCGGCAGTTGGAGTAGATGGAGTGGCGCGTGAGCAGGGCGGCCTCATCGAGGTCGTTCTCGCGGATGAGCGCGAGGATGCGGTTGTGGAGGTTGAGGCGGTTGCCGGAGAGGGCGGAGAGGGGCTCCGGGAGCTTCGGGGAGTTGGGGTTCTGCGGGATGGAGGACGGGGGCTTCGGCGGCGGCGGGGAGGAGGAGGGGCGGCTGAGGGAGGAGAGCGGCGGCTCGATGCGGAGGCGGCGCTTGCGGCGGCGGCGCTCGGCGGCGGCCTCCTCCGGGGTGGCGAAGGAGAGGAGGCGGAGGGAGACGGAGGAGGGCGGCGGCGGGTGGCGGCGGTGGGGGCGGCGGAGGGCGGGGGTCGCCAGGGTTTTGAGGTGGGCCAGGAAGGCTGGTTTTGAGAACGCCATTTCTAGAGAGAGAGAGAGAGAGAGAGAGAGAGAGAGGAAGGAGATGAAGATGGATAGGGTTCTGAGAGGGTTTTAGGAAGGAGGTCGGGTCGGGTCGAGTCGGGTCGGGTCGGTTCTGGGGAAGAGGGAGTTGGTTTGGGCTTAAGGCCCAGTAAAAACATTGCTTATGGGCTTTTTCTCGTATATCATTCCTACGTGATAAAGGAAAACTCGTGGGTCGAGACATTAACTCGAAATCTTTGGTAAACCATAAGAGGGAAGAAATGAGATTGAGATATTGAAACGTTGATTTTAGCCCCTAATACTAACTTTAATGAGATAAATAATAAGAAATAATCGATTGATCTCGATTACCCATTTCACATGGTTCCACGAGTTTTAAGAAAAAAAATCGAAATGAAATCAAATTGCAAAAATTGCAATTTATTTGCTTTGCGAACTGTACTTACAGAGAAACTCTTCTTGAATTGGATTGAAGAGCAAAGTTAATTGGGTGCATTTCGATTTAGTTCACTAAAGGCGTCAAGATCTTCTTTTAAAAAAAAAAATTGCAATGTCCAAACTTTTTTAACAAGCTCACATGAGTTTTCATATATTACATGTTGGGAAAATATGATTTCGAATTGGGTAGAACAATAAAGTCGGATGTAATCAAGTCGGACTTTAAGGCGTGATATCACTTTCTTTAAGAATTTATTTGTTCCACAAAATTGCTAATGGTCATCATCAAATATCCTCTAGAATACAACAAAGTCTTAAATGAGAATACTAGATAGCAATTCTAGTATTTCTCCATAATCTCTCTAGGAAACAATTGAAAAGATAACTTTAATATTTTAGAAAGAAGACTCGAAAAGATAAAATGATCACACACTGTTCCTTTGGAAATGTTGCAAACTGAACGAGTATCTTTTTCAAAGGTTGTCTTGAAAAGGTACAAACAAAAAATTCGGAATAATAATAATAATAATAATAATAATAATAATAATAATAATAATAATAATATTATTATTATTATTATTATTTAATAAATAAAATTTCGATTTTTAAAATAATTTCCGAAAATTCTCAATAAAAAAAAACCTTTGAATTGATTAAAGTTGATAAGATAACCATACGGAAAAGAAAGAAAGAAAAAATAATAACAAGGGGTTAGTGCTAATTAAACCGTGAGCTCACAAAGTGTTAAGTGTGCCTAATAATCGCGCAATTATTCACACACCCGCATGCGGGTATGGTGGGGTCTAGCCCACACTCAATCATTTCTTTAGGTACACTAAATAAACCCCACACTTAATAATTGACCTACTTTTTCCCACTTTTCCTATGTGGACAAGGAAATATATACTTAGTTTGTTTTACAAATAAATTTCCAACATTACACACTACAAATTACACCAAGTGATGATGATGGGGCCGGCGCCGCCAGCTTTATTATGCTCTTCTGCGTTTGACCGTTTGAACCGATTTTAATTATAGATTGCATGGAGAGTATAGACAAATCAAAATTCTCTCAAATTTTTGGTACACAGCTCTTTATCTTCAAATCAAAAGTCAACCCATCAAAAAACTGGCAATGTCCAAACAGCGACTTTCGCAGCTTCGCAATTTCGCTGCTTTGTGTTCAAACAATCACATGCGCGCGACCCAGTGGCCATCCTTCCAACTTGAAAGGGAGAGATTGGGGGTTCAAATTCCCACATTCTCAGGGGGGATTGGGGTGGGGACGATTTCATTTCAGGAGTGGGTTTCGACTCTCATGCCCTGCAATGAGGCAATGCAAAAGTCTGAGAGTGAGTGTTAGAGTAGGATTATAGTAGGATCGGCAAAAAAAAAAAAAAAAAAATCACATGCCCGCAGTTCTTTGCGGACACCCTGTACCACTTTCCACTTCTTTCAAGCCCGTGACGCTTCACGGCAATTCCGTCGAGCAGGGTATGCCAGCGGTTCTCGAGTGATCGGAGGATAGTTTGGTCAGATGTCAAGAAGCTTAATTTGCTAAAGCAGTGTCTTCTTTTCTTATTTTGAATTGATATTCCTGTGTGGCTACTCATCAGCAGTGGCTACTGGTTTTTGCAACACCGCGTGTAGAACAATTCTCCAAGCAACATGCTTTTACTGTCTGTGAACACTGGAAAGCCAAATGGTTTTCTGTCATACTTTCCGAATGAGAATATCCTATACTACACATCTCGCGTTACAAACATCTTTCCCTGAAGAAACATCTCTTCATCACGCTCTTATTTTTGTTTTGCGGACGAGCATCGAGAGTTCTGATGGGGAACCAAAGGCGCAAGCTGCATGTAATCCTTTTGGCTCAATCTTATTGTAATTCCACCGGTGTACATAATAATCTTATATATATAATCCTCCTCAGAAATTGCATTTTCTGTCCGGTTCGTCTGCCATTGCTTATGGGCTTTCTCTCGTGAATTATTTGCTTTGCGAACCATACTTACCAAAGACCTTCTCGATTTGGACCAAAGAGCAAAGGCGATCGGGTGCGCTTTGATTTAGTTAATTGATGGCAAAGCAAGATCTCCTTTAAAAAAAAAAATTGCAATGTTCAAAATTTTTGAACACACTTACACGAGTTTTTGTGTATCATGTACTGCAAATTACACCAAGCGACGACAGGCCGCCGCCGCCAGCTCTCTTATGTTCGCCGGGTTTGACCATTTGAACCGATTTTAACTATAAATTTGGGCGGAGAGCGAGTTTGGCATGGATTGAAGTTAAAGCTCTAGCTAAATTATGGAAATAATTTCAAACTGCCAAAAATGATTCCATTAAAATAATAGTAATTAGCATTCCACGCCTATTCTAGGCTCTATCTAATGTCTTCTGGGCCAGACAAGGCCGTATAGTTGGGCGCCAAGATTAAAGGAGTTTACCAAATTTTACACTCTTTTTTTTTTTAATATGGAATAACTCTAAACATTATACACAGGATTAAACAGAATAGCAGTTTTAGTTGAGAAACACGTGCACAAAATAATAATAATAATAATTCCAGACCAATCAAATGTTCCTAAATTCTTGATAGGCGATTCCCATCTTCAAATCAAAAGTCAACTCATCAACCATTGATGTATACATCGGGCATTAGATTAAGAGATTATTTAATTCGATTTTCATAATCAAGATGGCATGGCGATGTAATCAACGAGTTAATTAACTAGAGGTTAGGAAGGCAAGCTGACGGCTAATCTTTCAAGGCAAGTCATATCCTTATCCTGGACGTTCTTATATAATACTAGTCCAGCGGAGCACTTATAAAATAATTGCGTGAATCAGTCTCTACTAAGTAACAGTCCTTTTCTTTTCAACAATCAACCTGGCACTTGTCGAGTCCATGTCGCGGTGTTATTCAATGTACGAGTGCATCTAGACCTGTCAAAATGGGTCATAAAATAATTTACTAATTTATATATGACGGGTTGAATTGTTATATAGATTAGTTATATTTAGTAAATGAGTTATAAATGAATTTAAATATTATATATTGTTAAATATATCATAAATGGTTTATAATTTATTTGGACTCATCCTACCTCTATAACTTTTTTTTTTAATTCTTTCTTGTTTTTACTCGATCTCGTGAAGAGTTTTCTTAAATTGAATTAAATTTTAAAGTGTCTTAGCAATATGAATTGGATTGGATTGGCTATGTGTTGGCTTGAGTGTGAGTCAGGTTGGGTATAGGTAGTTAGATTTGCATTGCATAGAATATTTGGATCGGATCATTTTCAATCCAACCCATTTGTTTAATGTGTCTATGCGCTCCCATCTTCTCAATCTCCTTTTGCCAAAGCAGGAAATTGACTCGGAAAATGCTTGTTTGGCATAATTTTCCTTTTTTACTACATGTAATTTTCAGCTTTATCCACATGCAATTGCACCGACTATTTGATCTGCGGGTACATTGATCGCAATCAGAATCTTAAAAAGAAAAGGAAATCTAATTGGCCTGACTCTGTCCCTCCTCCCCTTTTTTTGGCTTTTTCTTAACGAGCGAGTTTGATATTTTAGTAATGTTGATTCCTCTAAGATTTTTAAGATGTAAAGTAAATAAAATCTACAATCACCATTACCTTTTTCAGTACTTTCTAAAAGTAAAAACGACTTTTTCTCTAACTTTCACGGGGATAATCAAAGCCTCTTGACCTACCAAAAAGCTTCTCGTGAGTTTTTCTTTTAGTGAGAAAAAAAAACCATAACATATCCTGGAAATTAACTATAATCACTTTACTATTGTTATTTCTATATGGTTAACATTTGAGGTACTTCAATACTTAACACCTGAGAATTTGACTCTTTACCAAAAAAAAAAAAAAACTTGAGAATTTGAGGTACTTAAAATTAAGTCAGAGTTGAAGTTCAAAAGTTCTAGGTATAAAGTTGAAGAAAACATCAAAAATCGAAAATAAATCCACACACCAAAAAGAAAAAGTCCAATCTATCTTTTTTGAACTCACATTTAAGGGTGCTTACAAGATTTGAAACTCAAGATTTGAAAAACATTTTTCAAAAAAAATTCTTACTTATATCACTTACAAAAATGAATGAATGAAAAATATTTTCACCACCCATGAAAAAAGTTAAATATAAATTATTGTCGATAGTGAAAATATTTTTCATTGATTAATTTTTCTAAGTACCCATCATTTGTGAAAAATGTTTTTCCAATTTTGAGTTTTCCATCTCTTCTTTGTTTTTTCCCCCTATTTTTGCCTTTTCTTTCATCTATTTTTTTCTTCTCCTCGAAATTTGAAATATCAAACACTTGAAAAAATTTCGAAATATACAGACATTTATACGTGGACTCTTAGCTGTTTTCTTTATAATTCTATGAGATTTAAAATAACTTTTCTTACTTTTCAAAATTAAGGAAAAGCAAAGGTGTATTTTATTTATTTATTTATTATTATTATTATTATTATTTTGAGCCAGGATGAAAGGACTAGCCAGAAGGTTGACTTTGCAACAGGGGTGTGCACTCCATGGCTCCACTGGCGATTCCATTTGAATTGCTTGCTACTGCTCGTCAGCAACTTACAATATCATCGAAAAAACAAAAAGCGATGAAGTGAAAGTCCGATAATTGTCAATAGCAAACTCTATTATAGAAAAGGAAAGAAAAAAAGCTTGAATGGTCACAACAAGTGAACAATGCTCCCCATGGCGAAAAATCGCCACAAAAGTATGAAATTATGACAAAATGATTAGCTCAAGATCGAAAGAATTAAGCATGATCTCGATTGAAATAGTGTTCTACAAAATCAATTGTTGTATGCTCACAAATGGCATTTTGCACTAAATGAAGCTTTTTTCTAGAAGAATCACGATGGAGATTTCTTACGAGACATTCATTTAGTTTTTGAATGTGAAATGTAGCAACTTTGAATCTAACAATTTTTTGAGATATGTATTATCATGATATGAAAACTATACCTTTTTGTGTTAATTATGCTTGGAAAGTGCTTCGGTACACTCCTCAAAATGAATCTTATATTAATTCACGCGAACAAGCAAGAAAGAGGAACTTGATACCAACACAAAACATTATTAGGATTATAAGGGGATAAAATTCGCCTTTTTCAAAAAGTGTCAATTTTAAAAAAGAAAAAAAATGAATAAAGCCCCCCAACTTTTCTTGATTTACAATCAGATACACTAACTTTAATGAAAATAGACAGCTAATGTCGATTGAGTAACCTCATTCTAAAAAAACAACTTTTTCATGCGGTTAACTTTTTAATAGAATATTTTGTTTCATCTCCTATTGGAAAAAATTTCCTCCACTAGTGTATTTAATTGGTAGTTTATAAGCTGTTGACATTACTCACATACAAATTGATAAAAATTGAAAGTAGGTGATGTCGATTATTTGGAAAACATTTTCATAAAAACAATACTTATATCACTTACAAAACAAATGAGTGAAAAAAATATTTTCATTTTGCACGAATATGTTTAGATAAAAATTGTAGTCAATAATAAAAATATTTTTTACCAACTAAGTATTTCAAGCGATTATTATTTTTTTAAATATTTTTCAATTCATTTATTTTCCATAAAAGAAACAGAGACAAAAAAAAAAAGGTTTTATTGGTTTTCTTGTTTGCTAATATGAAACTTATTTGACATGATATCGAACAATACAAATGATTAACTAAAAAAAAATGTTTTCAATTTATTCATTTTTTTTGAAAGAAATGGAGGAAAAAAATAAATTATTCGATTTCGTTGTATGCTGATATGACACTTATTTGACACTGTATCGCGACATATCCATTACGTGCCACATTGGGGATCATACATCAGCAATTTGGTGGGATGATGACTAGAAAAACGATTGGTTATATAAATTCCAATGAGATGGAGAATTTGGTCATGCAACCATTGATAAAGATTCCTTTTTTAAAGGTAATTGGTGCAATGCCCATGGACACCCTGGATTTGCCAGTAAAGTCCAAACGGATGAAGTCGTCCGTAGCTACAGGACAACACCAAAGTGGAGGAGGAGGCGAAAGTTCGTAACTTTGAGCACTTTCTACGACGTCACTCTCTGGGGAGCTCAGGAATAGCGACCCCCATTTGGCGGTACCAGAGCGAATTGGCGAGCTCGGCAGATTTTCTTGGTGGGGAAGACAGCGAGTGAGGGAGGGAGAGAGAGAGAGAGAGAGAGAGAGAGAGAGAGAGAGAAAGAGAGATACACAGAATCAAGAAAGGAACTCTCTATTCTTGGAGAAGTTCCAAATCCAAAATGCAGAGTGCCTGAGAAATCCAGGGGAATTCCATTTGCCCGGTGGATAAAAACAGAGGGCGAGAGAGTATCTCTCAAGAATCCAACTTCCCTCCACCGCAGATTTCGGGTTAGTCCACGACTCTCTCTCTCTCTCTCTCTGTGCTTTGAGTGTTTGATGGGTGGTTGTGATGTTTTTACCCGCTTGAAAGATTTGCCCTGTTTTCCTGCTCTGATTTCTTCTTGCTTCCTTTCGCCAATGCTCTGGTTGGTTGCTGAGAAAATGCAGAGACCATCGGCAAAATCTTGCAATTTCCTATCCCTTCTGGATTTTTGCCTTAGACAAACACCAGAAAGATTTAAAAGCTCGCATGCAAATCAAGAGCTTGCTTGCACCTCGTCAATGATTTCCATCGGCTCTCCTCGATATGCAGATGCAGGGCAAAGTTCCTTCTTTTGTTCATTTTTATTCTCTTTGGGTAAATTTCTTCATCCTTATTTGCTTAACTGGTCGTAAATGGAAAAAGAAAGGGTGATTAAATAAATTTGATAGTATAACGACGTGAGTGATTACCCTTCATTTTCGTTTAAGAAAACAGGGCTTATAAAAGTTTATTCTTTTTCTTGGGAATTTGATTCCACTAAGTAGTCATTCTCATCTCCTAGGAAGCCTCCAAAAGTCATATCCTCTTCACACGGCTAGAGTCCAATAAAGTATTAAACAAAGAGAAATCGATTGAAGTGCAAGGTTCGTCTTGTTATCTTAACATTGACCTGCTTTTTCAAGAAGCAAAAAATCTGCTAAGTTGGCTCAAGAAATCTGCCTTTGCGTATTGGGTTTGTGGTCCAATGACGAGACGGTTCAGATGATATTTTTATCCCACGTCGACGGTTTGATGGGTAACGAAAAGATGGGATTTCTTTGAATGAGTCTCTTCCTCACGAAACAGTTTTTATTGTACGGTTCACAATGATTCCTCCGATGAGTTTTGATGTTTCTATTTTTTGAATATTCTTGTCTGTAGTACACTCTTTGGGAAAATTGTAATTGTGAAATCAGACATACACTCATCTTGTGCATAGCTGCTTCTCTCAACCTTGGGGCCTACTTAGTTTTCTTTAATGGACATATATGTCAGAATTTTGAGATTTTATGATGGTCAGTTCCATCTTCTTCTTTTTTTATCTAAATGGTCAGTTCCATCTTGACGTTTCAGTTTTCGTACATTTGTCTTGAGCCACTTGCACGGTACTTTTTTGTGCACTTGTCAAGTGTATTGACCTGAAACTGTCTGCATCAAGGATATCTGTCTTTTGAAATTAGATTTCCCTTGCTTTTGGTTAACTCTATCTGGTCATAATGTTCAGGAAAAAAGTTTATTTTGCCCGCTTCCACAGTTTCTAGGGTCATGGTTTAGGCAGATAGGTGCTCTTGACCTTTAATTTGGTGATTTACTGATGCCGGTGTTTACCATCAGTGATTACATCATCAGCAAACGAATCAAAGCATCAATGCTCTTTTGACAATTTCTTTTGTCTTTTTTATTTATTTTGGGTGTCCCTAGAGGTTCTGCGGCTCATCTATTAAAGCAAAGTGACCTGTATATATAGGATAATAAAAGGGAATGGGTGTGGTTATGGGGAAACTTCATCCAGTATACATGATAAGAAATGGGTATAAATGGGTATGGGTGTGGGTATGGGGAAACTTCATATTGAGCTTAAAATTTGCTGTGTCTCATAGCAGACCCGCTACACTCAGAACGACCATAACTGGGTTGAAGAAAGAATATCTTGAATTCAAGGTGTGATGATTCAACATCCTACAAAATTTTGAACCTTTTCTTACGTCCTGTTCACCAAGAGCGAAAATGCATATTGATTCTATGTTTTCCTATGACCCAGTTCTGGCACTCAAGTCTTACACATCCACGTACCGAGTCCACATGTCAGACATCTCGAAACATAGATGACTAAGCGTGCCAGACTCCATGTTCGAGTCTGAGTAATATAATTTATGCCTACCCAGAGTGGAAAACTTCCATTCTTGAATTTGGTGTTGCATGCAGTTGTCTTGACTCTAGTTTCACAGCGTTGACCATGAAATCCATGGTACCAGTGGGTGCAATCTCTTGTATGGTCTAAGAAGAGCAATTGTGTGCCTGAAAGTCTAAGCAGTAAAAGAAAATCTTTCGATATCCAAATTAAGCTGAATCAGCATTTTGCAGCATCTCATTCTCCTGTGAACTGGCATTGGCAGGGGTGGCTAGACAGTTTTCACAATTCGAGCTGGCAGATGTATTTGGGAAAAGCACAAGGTAATTAATTGTCATGGGCTGCATTATTTCGAAGAATTCTGAGCGAACACCCGGATATGAAGAGCCTAACATTCTTGCTGCTGCAACACCTTGTAAGTGCCAATTGTTTAGATGTTAAGTTTCTGCATATACTTCCCTTTAGATTGCTCCCATGAAGCTTTAGTGTAACTTGGACTTTTTTCCCCAGTTCATTTCTAATCTATCTATTCTTGAGCGCTCGTTCATCCAATAGAGCATTGTCATACGCTTCTTTTGTGTACATTCAGAATTACTTAATGAGGGATGGATGCAGATAGTATTAATTATAAGCTCTTCAATAAAGTCATACACTAAATTAACTGTGATGCTACCTGCCTTCATCACTTTGACCATTTATGTTTCTTAAATGCAGTTACTGCAAGTGAAGTCAAAGCCTTATATGTGCTCTTCAAGAAATTAAGCAGTTCAATTGTTGCTGATGGGCTTATTCACAAGGTATGCTTCAAATGTGCGTTTGATACTTGAATGAGAATCTCTTTCCTTTTGCCCATCAGTTGCCACTTGCTGGGTTGTCTTCTTCTAGTCTAGTCGCGTGATCTCAAGACACTGACAAGGTTAATGGTGCACTTGTTTCTGCTACTGAAAATTGCTATTTATGCTGCATTTCGAGCAGGAAGAGTTTCAGCTTGCACTTTTCCGGAACAGAAATCGTAGAAATCTTTTTGCTGACAGGGTATGTAACATAGGGTCACTTCTATTTGATGGAGATCTTTTTACTTCATTTATCTCGTGTAATCTGATACGATTAATCGTCCCACTTAGATAAAAGAGCCGGGATCCCAAATATTTTTGATCTTACAAAGTGCCACTCACAACTTTTTGTGATTTTGCTCATTCATTAGAGTAATGCCTTTTTTTCCTGCTGATACATGAACTGTGAGTATCATATTTTGCAGATATTTGATTTGTTCGATATGAAGGGAAATGGGGTCATTGAGTTTGGTGAATTTGTGAGATCGCTTGGCATCTTTCACCCGAATGCACCGATAGAAGAAAAGATTGCATGTATGAAAATTTCAAATGTATCCCTTTTTCTTTTGTTCCCTCTTTTAGTTGATATCTGAGTCGTCGACCTTTCCACAGTTGCTTTCAGGTTGTATGACTTGAGGCACACCGGATATATCGAGCGAGAGGAGGTGAGGACGATTTCTCCTTTTTTCTGCTCTTACATGGACAACTTGATGAATATGTTTGAATTGTTCCTAATTTCTTTTGTAGTGGTTTCAATTTACAGTTGAAGGAAATGGTATTGGCACTTCTTCATGAATCGGATTTGGAACTCTCGGAGGATGTTGTGGAAATAATCGTGGATAAGGTGCAGTACTTAACTTTCATGCGTAACTATTGTCAACTCGGTACTTCCATCATTCTGAAACTGGCTGTTCAATTGACAGGCATTTAGGGAAGCCGATACAAAAGATGATGGAAGGATTGATCGGGAAGAGTGGGAGGACTTTGTGTCGAAGAATCCTTCTCTGATGAGAAACATGACTCTTCCATACCTAAAGTACGTAAACCCGATCGAGATTAACATATTGGTCACATCAATGTGGAGAGCAGCCTCTCTACTTCAAAATTTAAACCCCTTGCAAAGAAAAAGATAACCCGGAAACTGTCTACTTAACATCTGTCTCTTGTCATGTCGGGCTGCGCATTCTCCACGGGATTACTCTGCAGGAGTGATATGCTAAACTCTTTCTTTTGCACCTTTTGCAGGGATATAACGTTGGCATTTCCCAGTTTCATAATGAGTTCTGAGTCTCAAGATCCACAAGTATGACTCCGTTCTATCACTAAAGGTGCGTATGGCAACGTTTCTATTTTGGGGAATAATTTCTTTTCAGAAATAGTTCTTTTCTATTTCTATTCCTCGGAACAATTTCTGAGAAAAAGAATGTGTTTAGTAATTGCATAAAATTGCTATTTTTGGAATAGAAAAAGAACCGAGCCTAAAAATTTCTATTCCAAATTTTAATTTTTTTAAGAAAATAAAAAATAAGAAAAAGGAAGAGATTAGAACAATAGATTAGAAATTATACAAAATTGACACGATCAAAATCTTATTGCATTAAAAATGCATTTGCTTAGGTGTGAGAATTCTAGTCGAAGATGAACCTATAACATGAGTGGTTGTGTCATGGAGCTTGAGCTATTATTTTATATCCGTGTGTGAGGATCATTACTCATGTAGTTTATAGCCTATTGAATTTAGGTAGCGCCTTGTTGGAATCAATATTCACGGATTTAAGTTTTCATCTATATATATATATATTTGTGAATTTTAATGTTTGATCTAGCAAATGTTGCGAAAAAAGCACAAGGGATCTTGTCAACCAAATTAATTTGTAGTGATTTCCTTGGGACTAAGTTTTTAGTCTTTTAAAAAAATGTAATTCTGTTGTATGTGTGGCTTGTCGATTAGTCTTCTAATCCCGACATGGACGTCGGGTTGGGGTTGGAAATTTCCAACTATTGGAATGGTGCATGCATGGCTTTGC
The DNA here is from genome assembly GCA_016097605.1 of Eucalyptus guilfoylei. Classification (NCBI taxonomy): domain Eukaryota; kingdom Viridiplantae; phylum Streptophyta; class Magnoliopsida; order Myrtales; family Myrtaceae; genus Eucalyptus; species Eucalyptus guilfoylei. Next base: position 6,587,656 of record CM027870.1, on the reverse strand, counting down.
TGTTATTATGCATTTAGTTCATAGTATGCTCCTAAAGCACCTAGTAAAGACCTTGGTCTCTTATATTTTGAGTCCTTGATGCATCCCATCTTGATGCTGGTTTTTACCTCGCTCTTTTTTTTTTTTTTTGGAATTACAAAGTATTTTATCTTCGTGTTGTTTGATTTTGATGACAGGAGGTGTTTCTCCTCTCCTCTTTTGCTTTTTTCTTCCCTAACTAGGATGCAAGCTTTGGAAAGCGGTTTGTAGGTCTTGAAGTGTCGACTAGACAATAGGTTACAATCTACTTCTCATATGTTTGTCCACATTTATGATGCATTCAATGGAATTTGTGCTCATGGAGATAGAATTGGATGACCTTATAGAATTGTATTCATAATAGTTTACAAACGCATTGCAAAAGTTGCAAATATAAAGTCGTGGAATCTCTTGTATATTGTGATCTCTTGCCATCATAGTTGCAATATTTTTCCTAATAATGTTTATCTCAATTGCCTCATCAGGTGATATATCATCTACAACCTCCTCGTGTAGGTCCAAATGGATACTCTGAATCTCCATATAGGGCAAAGTTCCTATCCATCTTGTCTTGGTCGCGAATATAATTATGAAGAGTACAACATGCAATTATAATAAATGCTTGCTTTCGAAATGAAAATGGAGGCATGTATGTCAAAATGGAGAAACGATTTTTTGATTCGAGTCGTTACATTTCATGACCCCTTGTGTGGCCCAAGGGTCACCTAGCTTTCGAGCATAAGGTTAGAAAATCCTGTCCTCATGGTGGCAACACTAAAGTCCCGCGACTCTTGCTAGGGCCTCACTATCCCTTTTGAGAGTCAAGTGACCCTTGCCCATAGTCATAAGGGTAGACGAACATGCCCATCGTGTAGTGTATATGCGTGTGTAGTGTATATGCGTGTGCGGGAGTGCTTGCAAGGTCTGAAAATCCTCATCAATAGTTGGGCTACTGTCGTCTAGCTGCCTCATCTCTCTCTCCCTCTCTTCCCTCTAGTGTTTTCTTCAAAACTTTTTCTTTGAAGAGTACGTTTATTTCGCAGAAAATAAATAATTTTGAAAATATTTTCATAGAAATGAATGCATAAAAAATATCTTCATCATTTACAAAAATGTTTAGACAAAAATTGTAGTAAATAATAAATCCATTTTTCATGAATTAATTATTTCAAGCGATATAAGAGATTATTTTTAAGAAAGCACTTTCTAGATCATTAATTTTTCACAAAAAAGACTAGTCAAATTTTTTTTTTTTTTTTTGGTTAATATGAAGCTTATTTGACACCATAACGTGACATGTCCATTACGTGCCACATTAGGGATGATACATAAGCAATTTGATGGGGTTGGAAACAATGACTTATAAAAAGATCAATTATATAAATTCAAATAGATAGAGAATTTGGTTATATAACCATACATTTAGATTCTTTTTAATGGAGATTTGTGGGCAAAAGTACACTCCAAGTGCCAAAATGTGGCATGAAGGGACAATTAAGTACTAAAATTAGGAAAGTGGCATTTAAGTATCATTTTAAAAAAAAAATGGGATACTTGAGTGTTACTTTCGGTGAACCTTGTCGAAAATCCTACATGGCAATTTTTTTTATTAATTTTACTCGTCCACGTGTCTCGCTAAAAAGCTGACTCAGTAAAGAAATGCAAAAATGACATCGTATTGGCACGGAGTTGAATTTTAATATAAAGATTAATTAAATTAAATTATTATTATTTTTAAAAAAAGCGAAGATAGTTGCAAGTAGCTAAGGGCTATGCCCTGGCTGCCGCCGTTGCCTCGCCTCTGGTCGGCTGGGGTCGCAGACCCTGGTCAAGGCCTAGCGACCCCAGCTAGCCCTCCCCCCACCATTGCCGGCCCTTCCCCGCGACGGCGGGAACCGCCTACAATCTCCATCCCTCTCTCTCTCTCTCTTTTGTTTTTTTTTGTTTTTAAATAAATTTAATTTAATTAAATTTTATATTAATTATTTACTCATGTCAGTAGCAAAACAACATCTTTTTGCACTTGTCTAGTCACATTAGTGTACAAAACAATATCATTTTGCACTTGTCTCGCTAAAAAATTGCCATGTAAGTATTTTGACTAGATTTTCTTGCTATGATCCATTTTTTTAGATTTTGACATTTAAGTGTACTCTTATAATTTTTTGTACTTAAGTATCTCTTCATGCCAAGATTCCGCAAGACTCCAGCTGTCCGGCACTCGAAATTTGTGAAATATCCATTGGCAGCGTGTGTAATACCAGTAAAATCCGAGCAGATTTAACCCAGAAAACCAGTCGTCCGTTACTGCAGGACAAGACCAAAGTGGAGAACGAGGCGAAAGTTTGAACTTTGGGCGCTTTCGTGGACGTCGCTATCCGGGAGCTGACGAATAGCGCCCCCCCCATTTGGCAGTCCGAGAGCGAAGTGGCGAGCACAGCAGATATTCGTGGGGGGAGACAGCGACCAAAGTGGAGAAGGAGGCGAAAGTTTGAACTTTGGGCGCTTTCGTGGACGTCGCTCTCAGGGAGCTGACGAATAGCGCCCCCATTTGGTAGTTCGAGAGCAAAGTTGCGAGCTCAGCAGATATTTGTGGGGGGAGACAGCGAGAGGGAGGGAGGGAGGGAGAGACCCAAGAAACAAGAAAGCTGCTCTCGGTTCTTGGAGAAGTTACAAAACCAAACGTAGAGCACCTGAGAAATCCAGGATATAAAAACAGAGCGCGAGAAAGAATCTCTCAAGAATCCAAGTCTCTTCCTTCCCTCCATCACTGATTTCGGGTTTGTCCACGACTCTCTCTCTCTCTCTGCGTCTGTGTCTGTGTCTGTGCCTTTGATGGGGGTTGTGATGTTTTATACCTGCTTGAAGGATTTGCCCTGTTTTCCTGGTCTGATTCTTCTTGCTTCCTTACGCCAGTGGTCTGTTTGGCTGCTGAGAAAATGCAGAGACCATCGGCAAAATCTTGCAAATTCCCATCGATTCTGGATTTTGCCTTAAAAAAACACCAGACAGATCTAAAAGCTCGCATGCAAATCAAAATCTTGCTTGCACCTTGTTAATGATTCATCGGTTCTCCTCGATGCAAATGCAGGGCAAAGTTCCTTCTTTTGTTCATTTTTTTTTTTGGTCGGAAATGATAGTATCATTTCATTCATAACATAAAATTTCCGAAAGAGCTGGTGGAGAAAAGGACCTCCAATTTTGAGGTAGAGATTTTGTTCTGTGCGCCTTCGCAAGCCAATCTGCAGCTTTATTGGCTTCCCGTGAGCAGGGAACCAACTTCATCGAATTTGAATGGGATAATATGCCTTTGCATTGCTCAATAATGGTCTTCACATTCCAAGGAGATTCGGCCCGGCCCATGATACTTTGTTCTGCAATTAAATAGTCGGTCTCACACTCCACTTTTCCTGTTTGTACTTTTCCGGTTCCTTCTTCACCCACGTGCGGTTCCTTTGTGAACTGCAGAAACTCCAGCCCATGCAAGATCGCTAGGGTTTCGATTTGAACAGGGGAGGAAGCTCGGACTTCTCGCACGAAGCCGTCGATTACTTGTCCAGCTTGATCCCGCAGGATTCCGGCGACTGATCCGACATGTTCTCCTTGTACCCAAGATCCATCAATGTCCGGCGGTCTCCATCTTCGCGGTGAGTGCAGATTTGTGGGTTTCTTGGCCTCATTTTTGTTTTGCCATCTGCTGAAGTTTTGGAGATGTGCTTGCGCTAGATCAACTATGGTGTTCGGATCTGGTGGCTTGGCTCTGAAAATGGCGTGGTTTTGGGCTTTCCAGACGAACTAGAGCACTACCACCACCAACTCCTTCTCGAGTAAGTCCCTGTTACCTTCGAAGCTTTCCATCAGCCATTTATCAAACCGGGAGATGACGTTGGGTGTGTAGTTGAGATTGATCCGTGGATCTATCCATATGTTCTTTGTCCATTTGCAGAGTAGGAATAAGTGCTCTGTGGTCTCCTGATGGATATTGCAGAGCGAGCAAATCGGGTTAGGTAACACCTTTCGTTTGTATAGGTTCTCTCTAGTTGGTATTGCATTTTGACAGATACTCCAAATAAAGATACGCATCTTCGGGGGGATAGATAAATTCCAAAGTTTTGTCCACAATGTTCTAGGAGGCTGGAAAGAGGTTGATGCTCTGTGTAGTTCTATTTCTGTAGTTTGTGCACACACTTTGTTGTAGCCGCTCTTTACCGAGTACATTCCGGTCCTGTTGTCTTTCCATACAAGTGTATCTTCCTTCTGGTTTGGATTTATAAGGATAGAGAGAATTTCATTAGCTAGTCGGTCTTCAAAAAGGTTCTAAACCTCTGTTTCTTTCCACCCCCTGCTTTCTTCGCTTATAAGTTCAGCCACAAGTATAGGGTCGTCTTTATTTGCCGGACCGCCTATCACTCTAGATTCCAGCAATTTATCCTCTCGTATTCTGATTTGCTTGCCATCACCTACTCTCCATTCCACCTCCTATTCAATAGCTTCTCTCCCCACCAAAATGCTTTGCCAACCCCATGATGGGCGTTGCCCTTTTCCTGCCTTCCACATATCTCCATTTGGAAAGTAAACCCCTTTCAGAATTCTGCTCCATAAAGCTGAGGGGGATTGAGATAACCTCCAAGCTTGCTTTCCCAACATTGCTTTGTTGAAATTTGTGAAATCTTTGAATCCAAGCCCCCCTTCATCCTTCCTCGTTTTCAATACTTCCCACTTCTTCCAGTGCAGCCCGCTTCTTGTATCATTTTGTCTCCACCAAAAGGATGCAATTCTTCTTTCAATTGCTTTACATATCGAGATGGGTATTTTAAAGATCGACATTGCATATTGAGGAAGAGCTTGTACTACACTTTTTATCAGCGTTTCTTTACCTACTTTGGACAGTATTTTCTCTTTCCAGCCCTCCAACTTCATGTTTACTCTAGCTAGGATCTAGGCGAACATCTCTTTTTTTGACTGGCCCCAATCCATTGGAATGCCAAAATATTTCCCTGTCTTGTCTATGATCGGGATTTTGAGTTCTTGTGCCAAATTCCTCTTCAGATTCGGAGGGCAGCCCCTGCTAAAACATACTCCTTATTTGTTTAGATTTATTGCTTGACCCGTTGCAAAGCAATACTAGTTTAAGACAGCTGCTAGGTTTTGACATTCTGAAATAGTCCCATCCAAGAAAAAGATAGCATCATCGGCAAAGAGTAGATGTGATAGAGTAGGGCAATGTGTATTCAAGGTTATCCCTCTCAAACTCCCATCTGCCATAGCCTTATGCATTAACCAAGATAGGACGTTCGATACCAGAATAAAAAGATAAGGTGAGAGAGGATCACCTTGCTTTAATCCTCTTGATGGTGTGAAATAGTTCATAGGCTCCCCATTTACCTTCACACTAAAAGTTACTGTTGAAAGACACTGCATAATCAGCCCTACCCACCTTGTACTAAATCCCATTTTCAGCAAGCATTCACTCAAAAAATCCCATTCCACTCTGTCATAAGCTTTTTGCATATCTAGTTTTAGAATGGCTTGAAACTTCTTTTTTCTCTTCTTAATTCTGAGTTGATGGATTACTTCGTGAACTATTAATATGTTGTCTTGAATTTGCCGGCCTTGTACAAAGGCACTTTGTTCAGGAGTAATAATTTCTGGGAGCCATCTCTTCAGTCTATTTGCCAACACTTTTGCTATGATTTTGTAGCTGAAATTACATAGGCTGATAGATTTGAATTGGTTTATGCTTTCTGGATTTTTGACTTTCGGTATTAGGGAGATATGCGTTTGATTTAGGGTGGGGTCGAGAATACCTGTCTCAAAGAAGAGCTGTACTAGCTGAAAAACTTCTTGCTTTAATTCCTCCTAATAATGCTGATAAAATTGCCCGTTTAAACCATCAGGACCTGGAGCTTTGAGGGAACCCAGTTGGAAGACCGCTTCTTCTACTTCTTCAATTTTCACATTGTCCATCAGTTGTGCGCTAATTTCATCATTGACTGGACTGGGACACTGATCTAAGACTGGCTGGAAATTCCTCGGGCCCACAGATTCATAAAGTGTTTGATAAAAGTTCCTGATATGTTGCTTAAGTACTTTCGGCTCCCTACACCAAGTGTCTTCATTTATCTTCAGCATTGTGATTCTATTTCTCTGCCTTCTTTGCACTGTTGTGGCGTGGAAATACTTTGTGTTTTTGTCTCCCCATTTAAGCCAATTGATGCACGCTCGAAGCCCCCAATACTTTTCCTCCTGTCTCCATAGTTTTTCAATTTGATCCACAACGTGCCGATATTCCTCCTTGCTGTAACTTTCTGGAGGTCTATTTGTTAGCTCTGTTAATGTCCTCTTCAGCTCTCTTATGCAAATGGCAGCATTAGGAAACTTGTTTTTGCTCTAGGTTGCTAGTTCTTTAGAGACATCTTGGATTTTGTCTGAGAAATTGCTTTCATTTAAGATATTTTCATTCCATGTACGTTTTATAACCTCCCTGCATTCTGCTTCTTCCAACCAATAAGCTTCGAACCTGGATTGTTTTTTCCTTTTCTTACTTTCAAGGTGCAGCACGAGAAGAAACGGGCTGTGATCTGAGTCGATAGCTGGTAAAGCCTGAACTTCAGCATTTGGGAAAGTCACCCGCCAGTCCATGATACATAGAACTCGATCTAATCTTTTTTTAACCAAATCCTCTCCTACTCTGTTGTTTGCCCTAGTATAGGCACAACCTTTGCTGTCTATATCCATTAGGGAGCAATCATTCAAGAGCTCATGAAAAGCTGCTATTCGGTAGTGGTCAGCTTCCCTTTTTCCTTCCTTCTCCCAAGCATATAAGATTTCGTTAAAATCCCCCATACAAATCCATGGAAGTAGGTTTTGTGACTGTATCTCCCTTAATTTATGCCATAAGAGTAGTCTCTCCCCATAATTTGTAGGAGCATAGATAAAAGTTACTCGCATATGACAGCCACTAGTCGGATCATGGCATTCGACATCAATGAAAGCTTTGGTGCTGGAAATCACTTTTAACTCCATCTCTTCACTCCACATAAGTACTAATCCTCCTGCGATGCCTTCCGGATTCTCTAGAAATTTATTTGGGAACTTTAGGCGTTTTATGACGCCCTCAACCATCGACTCCTTGTTCTTAGTCTCCATTAAAAAAACCATGGTAGGCCTTTCGAGAGCAATTAAAGGCCTCAGCTCTTGGAACGTCAGGGGGTTGCCTAGCCCCTGACAGTTCCAACTAATGATTTTCATGACGTCTTCGGTGGCTTATTAGGGCTAGCTACCAAAGCCCAGTCTTTTCCTTCCTTTACTATCTGAATAGGGGTTTCCAATAGCTCCATTTCATCAATGAGCAAAATGGCATTTTCTGCCGATCTTTTCTGTTTTTTAGTTTTTTGGATCTTCAAGCCTTTCTTGTTGTTACTTTCCTCAGTTTGAATAGTTACTTTACGACGATCAGTGCACATTATCTGTTTCCCTTTATCTTTTTTGCTTAGATCTATAGCTGCGCCTTCTATTGCATACTGAGAAGAGTAACATTCTGCCCTTTTCTTGTTGCGAGTTGTAGTAGCCCGTTTCTCCAATTCATTTCTAACCTCTATTTCCATACCATTTTCTGTTGCAGGCGTTTCAGGGACTACTTCTTCAACATCTGAATTTGTTTCTAATTTACCATAGAAGGCTTCCCAATGAAGGCTGTGATCACGAACTTCCGCCTTTAGCCAATGTTCGTACTTTCCTGCCTTATTTTCTGCCCAATTAGTCTGATCATAGGGAATTTCCTCACAATTTGTGGCATAGTGACCAATTCTCCCACACGAGTAGCAATAATGTGAAAGTCGTTCATACTTAAATTTCACCCATAGCTTCTTATTCCCTATGTCCAATATAGCCCCCGATTTTAAGGGTAGATTCAAATGCATTTCTACTCTCACCTTTCCTGTTTTGTTTGGACCATTTCCTCTAGCCTCCATCTGTATTTCTAAAACTCGTCCCACTCTTTCAGCCAAATCAGCAACCACTCCCTCTCTAAACCATCCTGGAGGTATCCCTCCCATTTGAACCCAGAAGGCGCAACGAGAAAAATCATAACAGTGCTCTGGAATCTCTGGTTCGCATTGTTTCAGAACTAAAAGGTTACTTGCAAAGGACCATGGACCTGTTTTTATGATCCTCTCTTTTTCCTCTTCAGATTGAAAAACGAAAGAGAAGAGTCCTGGCTCTTTTTATAAACAAACAACTGAATCTGTTTTCCATGCCTTCTTCGTTGTGTTAGAAAAGGCTTGGAAATTGACATTAGGTTTGGAGAATAGCTTACCAAATAGAGTAAGATTACATTCCTGCCTTTTAATAGGAGGGATTTCTGTCGAAACCTCAACAACATCACTTTCTGACCAGAGATAACCTATGCTTTTACACAATGCTGCTAATTGCAAATCATTCTAGTTCTCACCTTCCATTTCTCCATTTTGCAGGGTGTCTCGCTGCTCTTTTGTTCATTTTCATTGGGTCCCTCTTTGGGTAAATTTCTTGATCTTTATTTGCTTAACTGGTCGTAAATGGGAAAAAAGAAGTTGATTAAATAAATTTGATAGTATTATGGCGTGAGTAGTTACCCTTCATTTTCGTTTAAGAAAAAGGGTTTATAAAAGTTTATTCTTTTTCTTGGGAATCTGATTCCGTTAAGCAGTCATTCTCATCGCTCCTACGAGGCCTCCGAAAGTCATATCTTCTGTACACGGCTAGAGTCCGATAAAAGATTAAACAAAGAGAAGTTGATTGGAGTGCAAGGTTTGCTTTGCGAACCATACTTACCAAAAACACCTTGAATTGCTACTGAATGCAAAGACAATTGGGTATGCTTCGATTTTATTCACCAAAGGCGGAGCAAGATCTTTAAAAAAAAATTGCAATTTCCAAAATTTTCGAATACACTGACATGAGCTTTCCCGTTTTACGTACTGCAAATTACGCCAAGTGATGACGGGCCACCGCCGCCAGCTCTCTTATGTTTGCCGGCGTTTGACCGTTTGTACCAATTTTAATTATAAATTGCGTTGGGAGTATAGAAAAATTCTTGGTACGCAGCTCTTATCTTCAAATCAAAAGTCAACCCATCAACCATTAATGTATAGACCATGGAGTTGCGTACATGGCATATAGATCGTGCATTAATAGATTATTTAATTTGAATTTCCTTATCGTAGATTAATTAGAGATTAGGTAGTGCGAACCGACGGCTAATCTTTTGAGGCAAGTCGCCGTTTGGATATGAACACCAAATGTATGCTACACATAAGACAACATGCTTATATAACGCCATATAAAATAATCGCGCGAATCAACATTTGCTACCGTACAGTCAGTTGGGTTTAATTTGACTATTTTTTTTAATAATTAACCCAACGCTTATCGAGTTCATGTCATGGTGTTATTCTAAGAACGCGCGCTCGCACCCGTCTTCTCGATTCTTCTTGCTAGAACGGGAAATTGATTTCGGAATTCCTAAACCTAACACTAATTCTCTAAGCATGGTCATGTCCGATATATAAGAGAATATGCTTGTTTTGACATAATTTTCCTGTTCGTTTTAAGGTGATTTTCAGCTTTATCCACGTGCAATTGCACCGACGACATGATTTGCGTGGTTCATCGATCGTAATCAGAATCTTGAAAAAGGAAAGGAAATCAAATTGGCGCGACTCTGTCCCCTTTTTTTCCTTTTCTTTAACGAGCAAGGTTCGATATTTTATTTTAATAATGTTGATTGACCCGACCCCTCTGGGATTTTTAAGACATAAAAATAAATAATATTTAAAATCGCTATTGCCTTTTCCATGCTCTCTAAAAGTTTAACGGCTTTTTCACTAACTTTCATGGGTATAATTAAAGTGACCATGGTTCCGGGAAAGAATCTAGAACATGATAACCGGATCGGTGGAAATTTGTAGGTTCCAGATTCTAAGATATGTATGATAAGTTCCAGGTTCCAAAAAATGAGGAACTTGTTTCGATGTGTAAGTTTCAGGTTTTTAGTTGGAGGAACTTGAAATTTGGAACCATAATCTAGAACTTGAAACAAGTTTAATGTTTTTCTTGGTTGTCTTTACGCGATCTTGCGATATTCCATGCTATTCGATGACGAGTGTATAATCTGAAAGAACTAGTCTGAGTTTCTATTTTCTAACTAAGACTTTTACTTTATTAATGTTAATATAGGTAATGGCTAGTGCATTGTAACAACAAGTGGTAGTCATTAAAGATTTTAATTCACTGTAATTGTTCAATTAATAATATAGGTGGAAATTGGGTAGACCCTGGAATTGACTTTAGAACCTATGATAGGATAGATCTAGGTTCTAGGATATATAGAGTAAGTTACAGATTCTAAAAACTAAATAACTTATTTTAACGGGTAAGTTCCAGGTTTCAGGTGGAACTTGTATGAAACCTAAAATCGCTCACCCTTAAGTATAATCAAAGCCTCCTGACCCGAACCAAACAGCTCCTCGTGAATTTCTCTTTGTAATGAAAAACAAAAAACCTTGAAATATCATGGGAAAAGATTAAAAAGGCTTTAGAGGTACTTTGATACCAAACACCCGAAAATTTGAGATACTTAAAATTAAGTTGGAGTCGAAATTTGAAAGTTTGAGGTATAAAGTTGAACAAAGCGTCAAAAGTTGAAAATAAAACCCACACTCCAAAAATAAAAATAAAAATCCAATCTATCTTTTCTAAGTTCACATTTGAGGGTGCGTTTCTTCTATAGAAAACTCAAGATTAGATAAACATTTTTTGAAAAAAATTCTCGCTTGTAATGTTAACAAAATATATATATTTTCATCACCCACAGAAAGAGTTATTGACAATAAAAACATTTGCCATATATTGATTTTTCTAAGTCACATAGCCAATCATTTTAAAAAAAATGTTTTTCCAATGATAAATGCACATCTCTTTCTCTCCCCCCTCCCCCCAAAATTTTCCCCTTTCTTTTATCTATTTTTTCCCCTCTCCTTGAAACAGAAAATATCAAACACTTGAAAACATTTCTAAATACACAGACATTTATACGTGGACTCTTAGATTTATAATTCTATGAGATTTAAATTAACTTTTATACTTTTCAAAATTAAGGAAAAGCAAAGGTGTTTAATATCATTATTTTTATGATTTTAAGCCAGGATAAAAGGAGAAGCCGGAAAGCTGACTTTGCAAACAGTACATGCTCCACCAACGATTCCTTTTCAATCGCTTGCGACTGCTCCCTCCTTAGCAGCCTATAACATCATCGAAAAGGCCAAAACGATGGAGTGAAAGTTGGATGAAATATCATTAGCAAACTCCCTTATAAAAGAAAGAAAAAGCTTGAATGGTAACAACAGATGAACAATGCTCCATTGAAAAAATCAAGACCGAAAGGATCGAAAGTGATCTGGATTGATCTAGCGTTCTATAAGACCAGTTGGTGTATGCTCACAAATGGCATTTTGCATAAAATGAAGCTTTCTTTTTCTTCTTTTTTTTCCTAGAAGAATTGCAATGGAGACATCTTTTGGGACATTCGTTTAAGCGATTGAATATGAAAAGTAGCAAGTTTGAATCTAATGGTTTTTATCTTTTTGAGATATGCATTATTCATGATATGAAAAGGGAAAATGACATAAATAGTTCATAAACTTTGACTCAATATGTTTGGGATGATGGTGCTCAGGATACCGAATCTAGGCGCACACCACCAAAAGGCGAAGCCATAACTATGGATGGAGATCCCGATGTTTGATTATCACGATGAAGCTATGTGATTGGTGAGTGGCGACTGATCTTTTTCACAGATCTGTTTTTGAAGGGCGAGCCTATTATTATCTCTTTCAATCATGCTCTAATGATATGTTTTCATTTATGGTTTTTGGTGTGTTTTGGAGCTTTATGGACTTGTTTTGATATTATGACTATTGATATTTCTAATCATGTATCATTATGGTAATAAATGAAAATTTCTTTTGATAAAAATAAAATAAGAAGCTTATTTGATACCATATCACGGCATGTCCATTACGTGCCACAACAGGGATGATACATCAGCAATTTGCTGGCGTTAGAAACGATGACTTATAAAAGGAGTGATTATATAAATTCAAAGAGATAAGAAAGTTTGGTTATATTTTTATGAAGTTTAGATACCTTTAAAAGGAGATTTGTGAAATATCCATTGTCGGTGTGCATTACCAGTAAAAGTCCAAACAGATTTAACCCAGAAAAACCAGTCGGCCGTTACTGCAGGACAAGATATGGTGGTGGGGGAGGAGGAGAATGTTTGAACTTTGAGCGCTTTCACCGACGTCGCTCTCTGGGAGCTCACGAATAGCCGTCCCACATTCGGCAGTCCGAGAGCGAAGTCGAAAGCTCAGCAAAATTTCGTGGGGGGAGACAGCGAGAGGGAGAGAGAGAGAGAGAGAGAGAGAGACCCAAGAATCGAGAAAGCTGCTCTCTGTTCTCGGAGAAGTTCCAAAACCAGATGCGGAGCGCCTGAGAAATCCAGGAAATTAATTTGCCCAGCATATAAAAACAGAGCGCGAGAAAGAATCTCTCTAAGAATCCAAGTCTCTTCCTTCCCTCCATCACTGATTTCGGGTCAGTCCACGACTCTCTCTCTTTGCTTTTAGTCTTTGATGGGGGTTGTGATGTTTTATACCCGCTTGAAGGATTTGGTCTGTTTTCCTGGTCTGATTCTTCTTGCTTCCTTTTGCCCATGCTCTGTTTGGTTGCTGAGAAAAAGGAGAGACCATCGGCAACCATCGGCAAAATCTTGCAATTTCCCATCGATTCTGGATTTTGCCTTAGAAAAGCACCAGAAAGATTTAAAAGACTCGCATGCAAATCAAAAGCTTGCATGCACCCTATTAATGATTTCATCGGTTCTCCTAGATGCAACTGCAGGGCAAAGTGCAAAGTTCCTTCTTTTGTTCATTTTTATTGGGTCCCTCTTTGGGTGAATTGATCTTTATTTGCTTAACTGGTCGTAAATAGAAAAAAGAAAGGTGATTAAATAAATTTGATAGTACAACGGCGTGAGTAGTTACCCGTCATTTTCGTTTTAGAAAACAGGGTTTTTAAATGTTTATTCTTTTTCTGGGGAATTTGATTCCTAAGCAGTCATTCTCATCATTCCTAGGGAAGCTCCAAAAGTCAATCTTCCGTACACGGCTAGAGTCTGATAAAGATTAAACAAAGAGAAGTTGATTGAAGTGCAAGGTTCGTCTTGTTATCTTAACAGCGACGTGTTCTTTTAAGAAAAAAAAAATCTGCTAAATTAGTTCAAGAAATCTGCCTCTGCGTATTGGGTTTTTGGTCCAATGAGGAAAAAGTTCAAAGGTTATTTTTATCCCACGTCGACGGTTTAATGGATAACGAAAACGTGGGAATTCTTTGAATGAATCTCTTCCTTGTGAGACAGATTTTCGTGTACAGCTCACAATGATTCCTCAGATGAATTTTAATGTTTCAATTTTTTGAATATTCTTGTTTGTAGTACATTATCTGTAAAATTGCAATTCTGTAATCAGTTATATGCTCTTCTTGTGCATAGCTGCTTCCCTCAACCTTGGGGACTAAATAGTTCTCTTTACTGGATATATATGTCAGAATTTTGATATTTTAGGACGGTCAATTACGTCGTGATGCTTCAGTTTTTGTACATTTGTCTTGAGCCACTTTTTTTTTTTTTTTTGGGTGTGCTTGAGCCACTTGCGTTGTGCTTTTTTGTGCACTTCTCGACTAAATTGACCTGAAACTGTCTGCATCGAGGATATCTAAAAGAACCTGTTAATCATGTCCCATCTTCATAGACTCATAGTTTCTCTAATATAGAAGCTTTAGGCAGGTTGTGCTCTCAACCTTTAATTTGGTGATTTACTAACGCGGCTGCTTGCTACCAACGGTGAATACATGATAGCGAACGTTCAAATACTTATCAGCAAATGAATCAAAGCAACAATGCTCTTTCGACAATTTTCTACTCATTTTTTTTCCCTTTTTGTGTCCCTAGAGTTTTCCACGACTCGTCATTAAAGCGACCTGTATGTATAGCATAAGAAATGGGTGCCGGTGTGGGTTGTGTCTCATGGCAGACCCGCAGCAGTCCGAATCACCATAACTAGTTTGAAAGATTATTTGAAATTCGAGGAATGATGATCCAATGTCCCATAAAATTTTGAACCTTTACTTATATTCTGCTTACCAATAGCGACAATGCATATTGATTCTATGTTTTCCTATGACCCAGTTCTAGCACTCAAGTTTTACATATCCACGTACTGAGTCCACCTATCAGACATGCTAAAACATAGAGGACTAAGCATACCAAACACCATGTTTGAGTCCGAGTAGAACAGTTTATGCCTACCTAGAGTAGAAAACTTCCATTCTTGAATTTGGTGTTGCATGCAGTTGAGTATTGATCAATGAAACGGGGGGCGATCGGTTTCATGGTAGGTAGGTTCCGGAGTTGGAACATGAAACCTATCATGTTATAACCGGTTCCTAGTTTTTAGACCCTAAAACCTACCCTGTGCTTGGAAATGATTCTGGAACCTATCCTGTTTTTCCAATTCGATTTTAGGGTTTACTCGAGAATCCATTTCATTTTTTTGTTCTTTTTATTGGTTTATTTTTTATAGCAAAATCATATGAGACTATGAGTAACGAAATGATTCAAAGTAAAAAATGAATAACAAAAGTCCTAATCCGTCAAAAACAATAATCCATAAGATGATTGCATAGTCACATACAACTATAAATGATAAAATGTCCAAACACAACATAAAATATAAATTATAAAACTCCATTCCCCATACATACATAAAAATTTAGGAAAGGGGAAAGACTGACGAGGAGTTTCAAGGAAGAATAAAGGACAAAGGAGTCTTGAGGTTAGAATTTAGGAGAAAAAGAAATTAGAGTTTTGGCTTTTTAGCTTATAAAACCGGTTTCGAAACTGGTTCCAAAATAGGGCGGTCCGGTCCAGAATCTGGTTGGGTATTCACTCGGAACTTGTTCCTAGACCGATTATAACTAGTTCAAAAAATTTGGAACTTGTTCCCGGACCGGTTTCAATGGAAACCGGTTCTTGGACTTTTTTTTTGGATGATCCGGTCCGGTTCCCGAGTACACCCAACCCTTAAATGAAACCCATGGCACCAGTAGGTACAATCTCTTTTATGGTCTAAGAAGAGCAATTGAGTGCACTGAAAGTCTAAGCAGTAAAAGAAAATCTTTTGATCTCCAAATTGAGCTGAATCAGCATCTTGCGGCATCTCATTCTTCTGTGAATCGGCATTGGCAGGTGTTGCTTGACAGTTTCCTCGTTTTGATCTGGCAGATGCATCTGGGAAAAGCACAAGGTAAGTGATTGTCATGGGTTGCATTACTTCAAAGTTTTCTGCGCGAACACCTGGATATGAAGAGCCTAACATTCTTGCTACTGCAACACCTTGTAAGCGCCAATCCTTTAGATGTTAAGTTTCTGCATATACTTCCCTCAAGATTGCTCTCTTCTTCTTTTTTTAGGTTGTTCTCATGACGCTTTAGTGTAACCAGGACTTTTTTCCCCGATTCAATTTTAATCTGTCTATTCTCGAGCGCTTGCTCATCCGATAGAGCAAGTCTATGCTCCTTTTGTGCACATCCAGAATTACTTTCATCAGGGACAGATAGAGATAGTATTACTCATAAACTCTTTGATAAATTCATATGGTAAATTAACTGTGATGCTACCTGCCTTCATCAGTTTGACCATTTATGTTTCTTAAATGCAGTTACTACAAGCGAAGTTGAGGCCTTATATGTGCTCTTCAAGAAATTAAGCAGTTCAATTATTGCCGACGGGGTTATTCACAAGGTATGCTTCAAACATGCATTTGATACTTGAATGAAATCTCTTTCCTTTTGCCTATCAGTTGTCGCTTGCTGGGTTGTCTTCTTCTAGTCTAGTCTTGCGTGATCACAGGACATTGATAAGGTGGATGGTTCACTTGTTTCTGCTACTTAAAACTGCTATTGTGCTGTATTTTGAGCAGGAAGAGTTTCAGCTAGCACTTTTCCAGAACCGAAATTGCAGAAATCTTTTTGCCGACAGGGTATGTAACATAGGCTCACTTCGATTCGATGGAGATCTTTTTACTTCATTTATGTCGTGTATTCTAATACAATTAATCATCCCACTTGGATTAAAAAAAAAAAGGCGGGATCTTAAATATTTTGATCTTATAAAGTGCCACGCACAACTTTTTGTGATTTTGATCATTCACTAGAGTAATGCCTTTTTCTTTTTCCCTGCTAATATATATGAACCATGGGTATCATATATTCCAGATATTTGATTTGTTCGATATGAAGGGAAATGGGGTTATCGAGTTTGGTGAATTCGTGAGATCGCTCGGCGTCTTTCACCCAAACACATCAATAGAAGACAAGATTGCATGTAAGAAAACTTCAAATTTATCTCCTCTTTTTTTCTTTTGTTCCCATAATGCAGTTTTTCTTCTTCTAATTTTCAATAAAATTCAATTTGACTTACTTTTTCATGTCGGAACATAATGTTCACGAGTAGCGAAATGATATCTGAGTTGTGAGACCTTTCTGCAGTTGCTTTCAGGTTGTATGACTTGAGGCAAACAGGATATATCGAGCCAGAGGAGGTGAGGATGGAATCTCCTTTTTTTCTGCTGTTGCATGGACATCTCATGAATATGCTCGAATTGTACCTAATTTCTTTTGTAGTGGTTTCAATTCACAGTTGAAGGAAATGGTATTGGCACTTCTTCATGAATCAGATTTGGTACTCACGGAGGATGTCGTTGAAACAATCGTGGATAAGGTGCTACACAACTTTAATGTGTAACTATCGTCGACTCGGTACTTCAATCATTCTGAAACCGGTTGTTCAATTGACAGGCATTTAGGGAAGCCGATACAAAACATGATGGAAGGATTGATCAGCAAGAGTGGAAGGACTTTGTGTTGAAGAATCCTTCTCTGATAAGGAACATAACTCTTCCATACCTAAAGTATGTAAATCTGATCGAGATTAACTTATAGGTCACATCAATGCGAGGAACGGCCTCTCTCTCTCTTTCTCTCTACTTTAAGATTTTAACCTCCTATAAAGAAAAAGATAATCCGGAAACAGTCTACTAAACATCTGTCTCTGGTCATGTCGAGCTGTGCATCGTCAACAGGATTACTCTGCCGGACTGATATGCTACAACTCTTTCTTTTGCACCTTTTGCAGGGATATAACATTGGCATTTCCCAGTTTCATATTGAGTTCTGTGTCTCAAGATTCACAAGTGTGACTCCGTTCCATCATTAAGGTGTCAACACATGTCGGATCGATGTCAAATAGTACCAGATGATGCCCCTGAGCGGCTGCCAACTACCAGTTTTTGTCGCGAGGTAAAACCTGAAAGCTGAAAGGAGACCACGATGCAGTGCCTTCGTCAAAGTATCTAGTTGGCCAATTTTATTGACAAATCGGTGCTTAAGGGTCGTCACATATATAATCAATCATAAAGCTCTCAAAGCTTCATGCGTTTTTCGAGCTTTCGAGTTCAGAAGTGTTTGAGTGGGTATATGGAAGGGAGGCATTTTGCAATGTACAGGTAGAAATTTTCAGGGACTTTAAAAAGATTGTGTGTATGTCTGATAAAGCATCGGATCATTAGATGAATTCAATGACAGTCAAGGAGACTTTGCCAAGGTGAGTACAAGAGACAATTTGATTCTCAAACAGGCTCTCTCTTTTTTCACTCCTTTCCTTTTGTTTAATCATTTATTTGAATTTTTGCTTTACATTAGAGAGTGAGAGTACGCCTTAAAATCTCTGTGGAGCTTGTCTTGATAGCGCCATCGTTCCTTTTGTTGGGAGGTTCATGTGCCTAAAGATCAATTCAATTGCTTGCAGAGTGATAAGTCGGGCTTCGCGCATTAATCAGATGAATTTGACCGGGAATTCTTACGGAATAACAAGAATAACACGTATAATAAATATGACACAGAGCGTCGTAGTTTAGACCATTGTGGTAAGGAAATTGATCACCAATGTACATATAGCATTATTCCTAATAATCTAAATGTAGGTTTGCTCAAAAGGATTATAATATAAATTCAGGAGCAATTTAGTGTCATATAAGCATGGTTATTTCGTAATATGAACTCCTAACTCAGTATGAAATGAACAAACGAAGCTAAAATAACATTTGCAGAGTATGGCCGCTGTATTATCTTTTTAGACAAATATTAACTATATAATAGAAAAAGCTAGAGTTACGATTTTTCATGAGAAAGTTAGGCGACTAAAAGTGGAAGAAATTCAGAGTGAAAAGTCTCTAAACTGATTCCTCTATCTGTAAATCGTACCCAAAAGCAAAGTTCAAATTCCATCACTTGGAATTTTACCGCAAGCTAGATTCTCTTGTGACAAACATTCTCAACTGTTATTAAATATGAGGGTTTTCAACCTCTTGGTGATTGAGAATTCGTAATAGAAAGTAAAAACGATGGTTATATGAGCTTCATGTATTACATACAGAAAATTACACCAAGCACCAAATATAAGAGTGACGGCAGCGGCCACTAGCCCTCATATGTCAGTCCGCGTTTAACCATTTGAGGTTTGAACCGATATTTGTTCAATCACAAACGCCCGAAGGCCATTATTTAAATGGAAACACTTCGCCCCCTCTGTGGATGTTCGCTGAATATGTGGGGAATAATCTTGAGAACCCTAATTTTAAGTTGCAGGGAGAGCGAGATTAAAGGCAAAAACTCCAAGACTACGTAGCTGAGGGGACTTCGTGGCTCTTTACGACTACCTAGCTAACATTATTATGAAGAATTTCAGATTAGTCAAAAATGATTTTGTGATAATTATGATAATTAGTATCCCATGCTCATTCTAGACTCTATTTAGGGCTCAAATGATGGTCATTCTGTTTCTCTATTTTTTTTTATTTTTCTATTTTCAATAACAGGTCAGGAATCGAAATTTTTTTTGGTAGAGCAATTTCATTTTTCTATTCTCGGGACACATTTTTAGCTAGTAATAGGTTTAAAACATAAATGAGAAGTAGAAATTTTCTACTTTTCTATTTTTTGAACAGAAACAAAAATAAAAACTCTTCTTATCGCTCGCCTCTCTCGCTCTGCCATCACATCCGCCACCGCCCGCCGTCGTTTGCCGCCCGCCACTGATCGAGAGGGAGATATTTAAGAAAGCTTATCAAACGAATTTTTATTACGGGAACAAAAATTTTGCTTCATTATCAAACATCCATATTTGTTCAGAAACTTATTTAGGAAATAGAAATCTGATCAGAAATTGTTCTCTAAAATAAAATGATTATCATTTGCACTTTTAGTTCCTGGGTAGACAAGGTCTTCTAGTTATCACGGACAAAGGCCTTGAAATCGAAGAAGTCTACCAATTCAAGACTCGATGATTGATACAGCAATTATACTATTCTGGTCGAGAACACGTGCAAGAAAAGAACGCGATTTTTCTCGGTGACAATGACAATGGAGAAAGTCCTTGCCGTCCGACCAATCAAATGACCCCAAAATATTGTCATGTGGCTCTTATCTTCAACCAAATTCTCCGATGGAACCGAACAAGATTCGGGGAACGCATGCGAAGCTCAAAAGGCTTTATTATTGATGCGATGATGTATCGAATGTCCTTTCAAAAATAATTTGTATATATAATTAGGTTGTTTATGGTTAAGATGAAATCTCTCTTTATTTTTGAGTGCCGCCATCTGTCTAAACCATCACGCTGATCTATATTTATAAATCGTCAAAAATTTTAAGATTTAGAATTAAATAGTTTGGAATTGACTTGGCAAATCGTCAAAAGATTTAGAATTAAATTGATCAGATTGAAAGGTTTATGATTGAATTGACAAACACAATAATATTTTTTAAATAATTTTATCGATTATTGATTGACAGTCAACCTTCTCGTTTCTTGTCCTTTTTTATTCCCTTTGCCATGAACATTTTTAGTCGATCAGCATAAAATGTACTTATCAATAAGCCCGTGGAAAACGTCAATGTTAATTTTGGGGGACCTCCATCTTACCCAACACGAGTATACAAATCATTGTCATATCCAATGTTGACACCTAAATTTTGGCGATTTAGTCATTTATTGCATAGAAAATTATGGATTAATTTTTAACTCCTAGAAAAAAGCCTAGAATTAAATTGTGTAGCATATAACTTTAGGAGTATTTATTATATTATCGTGTTTGCATTGGACTGATGACAGATGGGTTTGAACGGATGGTATTGAGCTTTAATCTGATGAGTTGGACTAAGTCCATGGTGAGAGAATTTGGCCAAGCTCATTATTCTTTAAATGGGTTGATTTTAATGCCAAGGTGGAAAATCGCTAATTAAGCTCGATCTTAGGAAATATTGAGGCAAATTAGGATAGCAATATCAAGAGATCTTTTGGTCACTTGGCAAGCAATCGGTATAATTCTCAAGATATTCGCATGAGTGCTTAAAAAGAGCAAATGAACCAAGATTGATTCTGTTAATCGTGAAAGAAAAGAAAGGAAATAAAAAGGAATGGCAAAAAGAATATATTTTGCTGCTCTAGTGAATATAGACATGCAGATAAAAAAAAAACATGCAGATAAAGATATCGAAGAGAGGGCATGAAAAAGATCAGCATTATTCATGGATGGAAAGGAATCTTTAAAAGAGATTATGTTGCATGTGAGAGGGGCCATACATTGTTTAAATAGGAAAATTACCAAAAAAATCATAAATCTATTACAATTGTGTCAATTAAGTCATAAACTTATTTTTTTGGCTAATTAACTTCTAAAATCTTTTAGAATTGTGCTGATTTAGTTATTCCGACCAAAATTGGCCGGCTAGTGCTGACATGGCAACTGACCAATGCCGACGACAATTTTGTTTAATAATATTTTATTTTTAAAATTATTTTATTAATTTTATTTTATCTTTTTTCCTTTTTTTATCTTTTTTTTTTCCCTCCTCCCTCCTCCTTCCACTTCCCTCCTTCTTCCTTTGGCTTTGGCGACTAGCCAGAGGGGAGGGCTGGCCGGTCGCCAGACTGAGGCGGTTGGGCGACCTCGCTTCACTGTCGTTGGGCGAGGGCGAGCTTGCTTGGCTATCGCTCGTGAGGCGAGCCCTTGTCAGTCTAGCGAGGGCTCGCCTCGCCGGTGGTTGGGCGAGTGCCAAAGGAAGAAGGAGGGAGGAGGGAAAAAAAAAAAGAGAAAAAAAGGAAAAAAAGATAAAAAAATTTAAAAAATATATTATTAAAAAAATTGTCACCGGTGGCCACGTCACCTCCAACCGGCCAATTTTGGCCGGAAGGACTGGACTGGCACAATTGAAAAATGTTTAAAACTCAGTTGGCCAAAAAAATAAATTTATGATTGAATTGGCACAATTGTAATAGATTTAGAACTTTTTTGGTAATTATTTATTGTTTAAACATGCTGTCATTTTTCCAAAACAGGAAAGGACACGATTCTTGCATGAGGACACATAGATCCACAATCTTTACGAAGAAAAGATGAAAAAAGATAGACCCTCACAAAAGAGGGAAGTGGGTACTTGGCTTTTTTTTTTTTTTTCATATATTCCTATTTTTCCTTTTGAAGTTCAGAGTCGGCCAGTATAAAAGCATGACGTTCAAGGAAGAACGGGGTCGGCAAAAATCACATTCTCCAAGCATAGAGAGATACGCATGAGGAATAGAGAGAGAAGAAGGAGAGAAAGAGCTCTCTCGGCCAAACCTTGGCGGAGATGCTTGTCTTGACGTGCCACATTGCCGTCGTTGTGCCCTCACCATTGACGACACTACTGCATCGTCCCTCCTTTAGCCACGAGAGGCCACCCCCAGACGACGGAGCTGGCCACGTCGAGCCGCTGTTGTTTGTGATCCACCGTCGAGCCATCACCGTCTGTGCCGACAAGCTCACTACACCATCGAGAACTCCCTGTACAACGATGCTGAACCAGCCCTCTAACGATGAAGCCGCCGAGCATCGTTTGCTGCTCAAGAGTTCCAGCCCAACACCCGCTCCAAAACACGAAGCAGAGGACGTTCGTGAAGGAGCACACGGGTCCATCCGCGCTTCACTTCAGCAATTCACGCCGATGTCCAAGCTTCTGCACGGGGGCAATACACTATCCTGAGGATAAAAGGACAAGAAAAGGAAAACACCAAAAAGGGAGACTTCTCCTCGTGGCCATTGTTCACTAGCGAGTTCACGGTCACACGAAAGACCCCCACTTCAGCCGTGAACCGCCCACCATCCGACGCTAGCTGCCATTCCCGCTCGTATCCGAACCGAGTCGATTCCACGAAGTTTCTATTTTTGCAGGTTCGTTGATCGTGAGCCCACCTCCTGCCGAGACCACCATGGTCATCCTTTACTGAGGAGCACCTCTGCGCCGAGCCTCACCCATGAGCCATTACTGCTCATCCATTGAGCCAATTCCATTGAGTTCAAATTTGGCAATATTATCTGCGAAATTAGGTAATTATCTTATCTAAATTTGATTTAGATATTTTATTACCTAATATTTGTATATTAATATCTAACATGCATATCTATGAGTGATTTATTTCCCGATTCACAACCGCACATAATATTTGATTCCATCTATAAGTCTTTAGACGGAATTATTGATTCCGCAGGAATATTTAAAATTTAGGGCTTAAGATCAACTAATCGATATTATTTCTTTATTTACATCGATTGGATGATATATGATCCGGAGTGATTTGGTGCGTGTCTTGCTTTTATTGCTTTATTTATGCTAAAAATACAAAAAAATTACATATCATGTAGATTAGAATTAGTTACCTAGATAGATTTGTAGTTTTGCTACCTTTTTTTAGGATGCATGTTTAGATAATATCTAGATTAAATAGCATCTTTGAATTGATTTGCTTATTGAGATAAGTTTCTAGGTTAAGATAGGATTTAGGTTAGTCTATTTCCTAACTTAAATAAATTATATCTCACTTAAGGTAGATTTTTATTTTTAGAATTTCAATTATGAATTTTAATAAAAAAATTAAAAAAATGAGTTCATTCATAGGATGTGATTTAGTAAATTGCATGTTTAGGGTAATGCATGACATGCTAGAATAGTTGCATTAATCTTTTCTCATCAGTAGAATTAAGCTATTTGTTGCATTGCATGTAGATTAGATTTCATTAAATAAAAGAAAATCCTAAAAAAATTGAGTGATGTGAATTTTGAGCTGACAATGTAGATGTTTTCGTTGTTACGAGGTAAGTAATGTAATTTATTTATTACTTTATTGGGTGTCAAATTGGTGGTTTGCGCACCCGCATGATCACCTCATATGTTAGGAAAATATATTAAAATCAATTCAAATTGTTTGCAAAACATTTTTTTTGGAATAAACGAGAAAAGGTACCAAGGGCGTTAGAGAAATCTAACATATGTCCTCAAACTCATGATCTCTGGTTCGTAAGAGTAAAATAAATCTCTAATTACTTTACTTAGGTTTCTAATCAACTCACTAAATAATAATTAGTGGCAACTCCTAATTGAAAAATTATTTGCATGTTAAAAAACTTAAACCCTAGGTCGCGAATTGGTATGGGTTCAAGAGAGCCCAAACTAAGTTTAGACTTAATAATCCATTAACGAAACCCTAACTGATGCATCTGAGATTAGGTCACGACATTCTATATGAGAGGAAATACACTTGTTTGACATTATTTTCTTTTTGTTTACATAATTTTCAGCTACATGCAAATGTACCTATAATTTTATGTGAGGGTCCATTGATCGCAATCTGAATTTTGCAAAGAAAACAAAAACTAAATTTAGCCCATGACAAGGCACTTGAGGATAATTGGCGCAACAGTTAAATAATGCAAATGATCCATAAATTTAGGTTTAATGTCTAATTTGGTCTTTGAATTTTTAATTTATTTAATATGGTCTCTAAGATTTGATCTAATGTGTAATGTCGTCCCTGAACTTTTTATTTGTTCACTGTGGCCCCTGAACTTATGGTAAATGTTCAATCTCCAATGACTAAATTGAATTAAGAGATCTAATAATCCACGGACTAGATTGAACATTTAGAATAAGTTTAACGATTGCATTAACTAAGTTGAACATAAAACAAAAATTCATTGATCATATCGAACAAATAAAAAGTTCAAGGACTACATTGCGTATTGAACCTAAGTTCAAGAACTATTTATTTCATTTTCCCTTCTTCTTTTGGCTTTTATATTAATGGCCAAGGTTTGATATTTATTTTGATAATGTTGAACCCTTCCAAAAATTGTAAGATATAAAGTAAATAATAATCACTATTACCCTTTCATACTTTCAAAAAAATTAAATAACCTTTTGTCTAACTTTTACGGGGATAATCAAAGCCTGTCGCACCAAACCATAAAGCTCCTTGTGAATTTTCCTTCGTAATGATAAAAACCTTTAAAATATCTTGAAAAAATTAGAGTGACTTCACTATTATTATTCATATATTTCTGAAATTGCGAGGTACTTCGACGCCCAAACATTTGAGGTACTTAATATTAAGTCAAAGCTTAATTTCAAAAGTTTGAGGTACAAAGTCGAAGAAAAAGTCCAAATTTGAAAATAAAACCCCGTTTCAAAATAGGGAAATATTGATATGTAGGGTCGTTTAGAATTTTCTCAATAATTTATATGCGATCTAAAATAACTTTCTCCTTTTTCAAAATTAAGGAAAACCAAAAGTGCTTTTCTTTTTCTTTTTTTCCCTTTTGGGTTGGGGGAAGGAATTTTGAGCCAGTATAAGCAGATAAGCTAAGGGAGACTTGAAAGGCGTGTATGATAATCATTCTATTTATATTCAAGAACTATTTATATTCCAGACTTATTTCTGAAACAGAAATCCATTTAATAAGATAATTTCATTTTTCTATTTATGGAACAATTCTTTATTCTAGAACTAGATTTAGAACAGAAATTAGAAGTAAAAAAATTTTACTTTTATATTTCTATAATATAAATGAGAAACAAAAACTTTTATCATTGCTCATCCTTGCTACTAATCGGTTGTCCACCCGCCACCGCCTGCCGTAGCTGTGCATCGTTTGACACCGCTTGCTGCCATCGTTGGCTAGCCCCCGGCATTCATCGTCATTTGAAAGGAATAAATTTTATGTCGTTATCAAATGAATTTCTATGTTGGAAACATAAATTTTGTATCGTTATCAAACACATATTTTTGCTCAAAAACTCATCCAAAAATAAAAAAATATTTTTCTATTTCTATTCCAGAAATTAATTTCTAGTTAGAATTATTATCATTTTGTGCCCTGAATTAGTAGTGTGGACTCCATGACTCACACTTTCTGATCCATTGATGATTTCATTCCGATCACTACTATTGCTCCCTCATCAGTAAGATAAAAAAATATCCTAGAAAAAGGAAAAACAATGATGTGATAGTCCAATGAAAAATCTCGAATATATATATTTTACTTTGAAATTCCATATCAAATAAATAGTACATGATAAGGATTAAATAAATTTCTACAAATCATTAGTGTAAACTGACAAACGGCATTATGCAAAAGATCAAGATTTTTCTGAGAGAGTTTAGATAAAGATCGGTTTTAGGAGAACTCTTAAGTAATTATACGCGAAAATGGTAACTTTGAATTTAGTGGCTTTTGAAGTGATATGGATAAACCATGATTTGAAAACTGAACCTTTTACTGTAAGGTATCCTTAGAAAGTAATTCAAGACAGTACTTAACACGATCCTTATGCTACTACGCGCCAACAAATAAAAAGGAGAAACTTGACAGCAGATTCCATCTTACTATCGACAGCATAGATAGCGGTATCGGTATCAATAATGGAGGAGGCCGTCCAGTCACTCCAGTGTAAAATGTTACTGGAGAATTATTAGGGTTAAAGATTTACTTTTTGAAAATGGGTTTATCTCTGACCAAAAAAAAAAAAGAAAAAGAAAAAGGGTTTATCTCAAGGGAAAAAAAGAAGAAAATTCCCTGACTTTTCTTAACTTAAAATCAACTACGCAAACTCTTTATGAAAATAAACAGAGTGAGTAATCCCATTCTCAGATACCCCGCATCACGCGCTTTTAACCTCCAATTTGATAAAATTATGCACCGGCATCAGGGGTTAGGTAAATTGAGAATCAAAGTTAGGACCACCAATCATAAAATTGTTTGTACCTCACAAAACATGGGATCAAAATTATCTTGCACTTGTATCCCCTCCCTCGAATTTACTAAATTTTACTAATACATTCTCAATTTGCTGCGGTGTGAAACTGCATTACGCACACTCTTCGTCTTCTAAATTTTTACTAATTGTGCGATTTGGACCTCAGAGTTTATTTTAGTTGGATGGTTACCGCTACCGTCAAAATGATGATGTGGCACACGACGGGTATCTTGCCTTGACGGGGCGCTAAAAAACCTCTTGAGGGTCACCTAACTCTCACGAGCATAAGCTTAGGATCTCCTACCCTTCACGGAGGCAATAGCAAGTGTCGCGCGCCCACGCTAGAGCCTCGTACCCTCTCCAAGAGTCAAGTGGCCCTCGCCATGGTCACAAGGGAAGAAGAACGCCCCCTCATCAAGCGGTGGACATGTAAGTGCTAAGTCAGGATGCCACATGAGCAATTTGACGGTGTTAGTAACGATAACGGACAAAGTACACCCCAAGTTCCAAAACTTGGCACGGAGGGACACTTAAGTGCCAAAATTTTGAAAAGGTACACTTAAGTGCCAAAATTGGAGTAAAATGGATTACTTAAGTGCCATTCCGGCCAAAATTCGGCCAAATTGCTGACGTGGCAATTTTCTGACAAGGTGAGTGCAAAACGGCGTCGTTTTGCACGTTGACGTGACAAGAAAATGCAAAAACGACGTCGTTTTGTTTTTGATTTGTAAATAATTAATATAAAAATTAATTAAATTAAATTTAAAAATAAATTTATTTAAAACATTTTAAAATACAAATCCAAATATTAAAAAAAAAAAAAAAAACGAGGAGAAGGAGATGGCTGAGCCCTCGCTGCCGCCACCTCCCCACCGTCGCCGGGAAGGGCCAGCGACGGAGGGGGGAGGGTCGGCCGAGGTCGCCGGCCCCTGATCGACTGATGGCGAGGGCCCGCGAGCCCTTGTCGAATCTGGGTGAGGGCCGCGAGTCCTCGTTGAGATCTGGGGCGAGGGCTGCGAGTCCTCGCCGTCGGTTGGCCGAAGGCCGGTGACCCCGGCCAACCCTCCCCCCACCGTCGTCGGCCCTTCCCAGCGACGGCAGGGACGCGGCGGCGGCGAGGGCTCAGCCCTCGGCCGCCGCCTCCTCTCCCCACCTTTTTTTTTAAAATTAATTTTTTCATTTTATATATTTTATTAAAATAATAATAATTTATTTTTATAATTAAATTAAATTAATTTTTATATTAACATTTGAATCTGCTTAAAAACGACGTCGTTTTTAGTTTTGTTTGTTGAGTCAACATTCCGGCAAGCCACGTAGACGAAAAAAATAATAAAAAATTGCCACGTAGGATTTCCGGTAGGGTTCGCCGAAGATGATACTTAAGTGTACCATTTTTTTTAAAAGTGGCACTTAAGTATACATTTTCAAAGTTTCGGCACTTAGGTGTCCCTCCGTGTTAAGTTTTGACACTTTGGGTGTACTTTGTCCTAACGATAACACATGGAAAGACCAAGTGTACAAATTCAAAGAGGGATAGATGATTTGGTTGCATGGAAATAGATCTAAGGATCAAACTATATAAATGCTAAAACTTAGAGGATGAGAACTCTACCGAATCGCTACCCCTTTAAAGGAGGTCTGTAAAATTGACCATATGCATTGTGGATCGAGCTAGTCCAATCAGATTTGACGCAGAAACGTTGTGGATCCGTCCGCCCATGCGGTACACGTGGCCATAACCGCAGGACAAGACAAGTTCTGACCTCTGAACTAGTGAGGGAGGGAGGGAGGGAGGGACATGAAACGATGAAGCTGGCCTCTGTTCTCAGAGAAGTAGAGAAGTTCCAAGACTTGCACAGCACCCAGAGATCAAGGCAATCCATTTGCCTATAAGATAAGAAGAGAGCACAAGAAAGAATCCCTCAAGAATCCAAGTCTCTTTCTTTCCTCCATCACCAATTTCTGGTCAGTCCACGACTCTCTCTCCCTCTCTCTGTTTTTTGAGTCTTTGATGGGGTTGTGATGTTTTACACCTGCTTCAAGGACTTGCCAGGTTACCCTGGTTTTGATTCTTCTTTGATTCCTTTCGCTAGATGCTCCTTTTGGTTGCTGAGCAAATGCAGAGAGCATCGGCAAAATCTAGCAGTTTCCCTCGATTTCTGAACTTTGTCTGGAAAAACACGAGAAAGAATCACAAGCTTTACATGCACCTTGTTTACGTTTTCATTGGTTTTCCTCCATGCAAGTACTGACCCAAAAAACAAAATGCAAGACAAAGTTCCTTCTTTTGGTCTATTTCTTTTCCTCCCTCTTTTGCTAAATTTCTTGATCTTTATTTGCCTAAGTTAACTGGTCCCAAATTGGGAAAAGAAAAGCATCATTAAATAAGTACGAGTTACCCTTCTTTGGAAAAAAGGGTTTATGAGAGTGTCTAATATTTTTTTTGGGAATTCGATTCCACTGAGCAGTCTTTCTCATTGTTACGTAGGAAGCCTTTATTAAAGTCATCCTTCCGTACATGTCTAGAGTCTACTAAATGTTAAACAAAAGAGAAGTCAGATTGGAGTGAAAGGTTCATTCTCATTATTTTAACATAAACTTTCCCTTTCGAGAAACAAGAGATCTGCTAAATTAGCTGGAAAAATCGGTCTTTGCGTATTGGCCATGTGGTTTTTGTCCACCGGGCCCCCCGGGGGGGGGGGGAGAGGGGGGGGGGGAGTGGGGTGATGTGGGGCAGCTTAATGAATAAATAAAGTGTGGGTTCCTCCGTTTATGGTTCATATTGATTCCCCAAGAGGTTTTTTTTTTTAATATTATTTTCTTTTTCTTTTTTGAACTTTTGCTGCGGCGTAATACACTATTGTCAATTTGTGACTTTAAAATTACTTGGATGCGCATTTTGTGCACAGGTGCTTCCCTTAACAAATAGTATTCTTTTCTGGATATATGTCAGAATCTTCATATTTGCAGATGATTAGTTCCATCTTAATTTTTCATGTTCTGTAAATTTTTCCTGAGCCACTTGCATGGTAAGTTTTTGTGCATTTCTCAAGTAAGTTGACCTGAAACTGTCTGCATCAGGGATTTATCGTTTTTGAGATCAGGGTTTTTTGGTTTCTGGTTGAGTCTATTTAGTCGTTGTGCTGGGAAAAACAGCTTATCTTTTGCCAGCTTCCGCAGTTCCTGGGGTCATGGTTGTGCTTGGAATAACGTGTTACGCATGTCTCATCTTCGTAGACTCATGGTTTTCCCTAAAATAGAAATGATTGTATCAAAGAGCCTAAAATGGAAGATTTGTTATTATTACATCAGTTTCTTCCTTTGAGACAGATAGGTTCTCTTGACCTTTAATCTGGTGATTTACTGATGCTCGCTGTTCGCTATCAACAGCAAATACTATGATAGTGTCCATTCAAGTATACATCAGCAACCAAATCAAAGATACAATGCTCTTTCTTGACAATTTCTTTTCCTTTTCTTTGTGTCCCTAGCGGTTAGTCTGACTCATCTGTTGTAGTGATGTACCCATATCTATAAGATAAGACATGGTTGCGGATGCAGGTACGGGGATACCTCATACTGAGCTCAAAATTTGCAAGGTTGTCTCATGGCAGACCTGCTACAGTCTGAATCCCCCTAACTAGAGTGCCGAAGAAAATTATGTGAAATTCGAGGTATGATGATTCAACTTCCTACAAAGTACCTTTGCTTATATTCTGCTTACCAAGAGCAAAAATGCATAATGATTCTATGTTTCCTATAACTAAGTATTAGCACTCAAGTTGTACACTCATATACGGAGTTCACGTGTCATTTATCTCGAAACATAAATGACCCAGCTGTACCAGACACCGTTCTGAGCGGTGCAATGAATCCCTATTCAGAGTGGAAAACCTCCGTTCTTGAATTTGGTGTTGCATGTAGTTGTCTAGACTCTATTCTTGCAGTGTGGACCATCAATCCCATGGCACCAGTGGGTGCAGTCTCTTCTATAGTCATTGCTTACCTGAGAAGAGTAATCGCGTGGATTGAAAATCAAAAGTAGTAAAAGAAAATATTTTGATCTCACAAATTGAGCTGAATCAATATTTTGCAGCATCTCATTCTCCTGCGAACTGGCATTAGCAGATGTCACAGGACAGTTTCACTGTTTCGAGCTCACAGGTGTATACAGGAAGAAAAAAAAACAAGGTAAGTACTTGTCATGGGTTGTGTTATTTCGAAGTCTGAGCGAACACCCGGATATGAAGAGCCTAGCGTTCTTGCTGCTGCAACACCTTGTAAGTCTATCCTTTAGATGTTAAGTTTCTGCATGTACTTCCCTTTGGATTGTTCTCAGGAAGCTTTAGTGTAATGCGGATTTCTTTTTTCCCGATTCATTTTTGATCCGTCTATCCTCGGTAAGCTCATTCATCCAATTGAGCATTGTCACCTCCTCTATGCTCGTTTTGCGTCAGAAATTTTTTATCGGGGACGGTGGGGAAAGTATTATTTATAGGCTCTTCCATAAATTCATATGGTAAATAAACTGTAATGCTACCCGCCTTCATCACTTTGACCATTCGAGTTTCTTAAATGCAGTTACTGCAAGAGAAGTCGAGGCCTTATACGTGCTCTTCAAAAAATTGAGCAATTCAATTATCGCTGACGGGCTTATTCACAAGGTGTGCTTTGGACCTGCATTTGATACTTGAGTGAAATCTCTTTACCTCTGACCATCAGTTATCGCTTGCTGGGTCATCTTCATCTGGTCTAGTCTTGTGTGATCACGAGACACTGAAAAGGTTCATTATGCACTTGTTTCTGCTACTTCAAATTATTCTGTTAATGCCGTACATTGAGCAGGAAGAGTTTCAGCTTGCTCTATTCCGGAACAGAAATCGGAGAAATCTTTTTGCCGACAGGGTATGCAATATAGACTCACTTCGACTTTTTTTTTTTTGGACAACGACTCACTTCGACTTAACGGAGTTCTTTTTACTTCATTTATGTCCTGTAATCTGATACAGTTAGTCGTCCCACTTAGGTAAAAAGAAATTGGGAATCTCAAATAATATTGATCTAACAAAGTGCCACTCACAACTTTTTTGTGATTTTGCTAATTCATTAGACTGACTCTCTTTTCTTTTTCCTGCTCATACATTTACCGTGGGTATCATATATTGCAGATATTCGATTTGTTCGATATGAGAAGAAATGGGGTCATCGAGTTTGGGGGATTCGTAAGATCGCTCGGCATCTTTCACCCGGATGCACCGATAGAAGACAAGATTGCATGTAAGAAATTTATCTCCTTTTCTCTATTCTTTTGTTCCCGTTATGCAGTTTTTACTCTTTTAATTTTCACTAAAATTCGATTTAAATTACTTTTTTCTTGTTGGTACGTCATGTTAACATGAGTAGCTAAATGATAGCTGAATCGTGAGATTTTTCCACAGTTGCTTTCAGGTTGTACGACTTGAGGAACACCGGATATATCGAGCGACAGGACGTGAGGACTGTATCTCCTCTTTTCTGCTGTTGTATGGACTCTTGATTATTTTGCTAAAATTGTTCTTAATTTCTAATGTAGCGGCAAAACAAATTTTGGTTTCAATTTACAGTTGAAGGAAATGGTATCGGCACTTCTTCATGAATCAGATTTGGTACTCACGCAGGATATTGTGGAAACGATCGTGGACAAGGTGCGGTACTCAACTTTCATGCGCGAACTACTATCCTTGGTTCGGTACTTTAAACATTCTGAAATTGGTTGTTGAATCAACAGGCATTTAGGGAAGCCAATACGAAAGATGATGGACGGATTGATCCGGAAGAGTGGAAGGACTTTGTGTTGAAGAATCCTTCTCTGATAAGAAACATGACTCTTCCATATCTAAAGTATGTAATCCCGAACCAGATGCCCTTATGGGGCACATCAATGCGATGAACAACCTCTCTACTATAAACTTTAAAACCCCTGTCCAGAAAAATATAACCCAAAAACTGTCCACCATACATCTGTCTCTGGTCATGTCGGTTCGTCCATTTTGTGTCAGGCTGCGCATCGTGAACGGGATTACTCGGCACAAGTTATATGCTACAACTCTTTTTTTTATTTCTTCACCTTTTGCAGGGATTTAACAATGGCATTTCCCAGTTTCCATAGTGAGTTCTGCGTATGAAGATCCAGAAGTATGACTCCATTCCATCATGAAGGCGTCGTCGACATGTCGGACTGATGGCATATAGAACTAGATGATGCTCCGAGTATCTGCCAAGTACAAGCAGTCGTCGAGAGGCAAAATCTGAAAGTGGGAAGGAGAATAAGATGCAGCACCGTCCTCAAGTATTTAGCTGGCCATTTTATGGACAAAGTGGCGTTGAGATAAATGGATATGTTATGGATCATGGAGCATTCAAAGCCTCGAGCGTCTTTCTAGTTTTTGAGTTCAGAAAGATTTTGAGTGGATGTATGGAAGAGAGGCATATTTGCAATGTATAGTTTAACTTTTTCCTGGGACTTCAAGGTTTGAGAAGATCAGGTGTAAGTCTAATAAAGCATCGGATCTTACCTGCATCTAATAATAGTTGATGCAGGGTTGATCTCTCCAGTGCCAATGGAGACTTTGCCGAAGTGAGTACAAGAGAGTTTGATTCTCAAACAGGCTGCTCTTTTTTCACTCGTCTCCTTCTATTTAATCGTTAATTCGACAGCTGCTTTGCATTAGAGAGCAAGAGAGTAGGCATTAGATTCTCTGTTGATCGCGTTTTGACAGCATATTCCTTCCCTTTGTTGGAAGGTTCATACCTAAGAGCAGTTACGTGCAGAGTTATAAGTCGGGCTTTGCATGCGAGACACAAGGATGTGAATGTAATCGCGTTAAAAGAGAATCGTGTAGGAAATTCTTACAGAATAATAAAGGAGGAGTGTCATAATTTTAAGAGTGATGCTAAGCTAACGGCACCGTTATTCATCAAGGAATAACGGTGCCTTTTTTACCACAATTTGCTATTGAGGATTTATAAATAACTGGAACCTACACAATACAAGGACATACAGCAAATATGAGAAAGTATCTCAAACAAACAGATGTCGGGCACCATTTCTGTTACGATATATCTAGGATAATATTTTAACAAGAACATTTAATTGCTACATGTGGAATTTGTTTAAATTTTAAATAACTAATTAAATGTAAAATCAATTCTTTTATGATATATCTAGGATAAAATTTTAACATATTATACATACAATGAAAGCCACATTAGCAAACACGTATTTTTACAGGACCTAAAAGGCAACGAAGTTTTCCATACTTAAAACTCAATTCTTCACTTCTTAAATAATTCACAGATGCATGAACTTTTATGTTAAAAATACATTAATTTTTCCACCTGCGCAAACTGATAAATTCACTCAAAATCATCGATTTGGAACACTAACTTTTGTTTTGGGGCAAAAAGAACTCATTTCACTAATCCCGATTCTTTCAATATGTGGTTACTCATTTCTCTCCTTTTTCTCATTGAAACATATGAGTTTTTTTTTATTGAAAAACTTAAAAGCATCAACAATATTTTGCCTTATCGACGTGTTTTGTGTACGCATCTGCGTCGTTAATCACATTTTGGCACTAGCTTTTTTTTTTTTTTTTTTGGTCGAAATTTTGGCACCAGCTTGCATGTATGAAAATTTTAATGGTGAGTCTACTCGTGCCTTTTAAGTAAAAAAAAAAAAAAAAAAAAAAAAAAAAATTAGATCCTTTGAAAAGTTGGGATATCCACCTTCCAATTACTTATTCTGTCTTTTTTCTTCTTCCGGTTATTTTGTAGTTTATTTTTTGGCCCAACAATGTTCTCTTTTCATTTGATCTTTGCCTCTTTGTAAGTTCCATCAAATAAAATAGTTTAACAACAACACCATAGTGTTTAATTCAAGTATATTTTCGCAGCACAACTGGATGCACTGATTAACCAGTTTTGAGGGAAAATTTATAGTGGAGCATGCTCCGTCACAATTGGGAGAGTAATAGAACCATTTTATTCTATTTCCCTTACTTATTTGTCAAAACCAAAGAAAATAATATCTTCTCGTAATTTCTTCTCTGCCACATCACCAATATCTCTCGCCTCCCGAACATGCCATGTCAAAGACTTCTCTCCTAATTACTCATGATTTACGAGAAAAATTGATAATATATTTCTACTTGTGATTATTAATTTTTTCGTAAATACAAATTTGTCAACGACAAGTGAAACAATAATCAATTTTGAAATTTAACGGATGCCTTTAACGATATCAATGATTTCTTTTGAGATAGTGATAATATTTTTTTACTTGTAATTATCTATGTTGTGGAATTCAATTTGCTATAAAATTGTTTATCTCCTTATGCTGATTTTCTTTCTTCAAATTTATAAATTCTAACCTAGTGGGATTTGAGGAAATCCCACAAAGCAAGAGTTTCCAATTTTAATTTTCTCAAGAAAACTGGTTAAACGAAGTCAAGCGGTTTCCTTGAGAAAATTAGTGGTGGACAAGCCACCGTTATGTTTAATTTATCACAGTGACCATGAGCTTCTCATTTCCCCAATTTTAACCATTATATCAGACAAATAATCTTCTCTTTAAAAGCTTATTTGGTAAGGAAATTGATCGCCAATGCACGAATAACATTAGTCCTAGTAATCTAAATGTAGGTTTTCCCAAAGAAAATAATCCAAATTCAGGAGTAATTCAGTGTGAAATAAACAATGGTTAATCGTAATATAAACTCTAATTAAGCAGGATGAACATGAGAAGCCAAAATTAAATTTGCTGAGTATGGCCACTGTATTATCTTTTTTGGCAAAAATGGCCATATAATCAAAGAAACTAGTGTCACTTTTCATAAGAGAGTTAGGCCACATAAAACTTTGGATTGGAAAAATATAGACCTATCAATATATGTTATAGACCCATTTCCTAACTTGTATTTGATGGGCTAGGTTGTCATATGAGTTATTTCCTAACCAGAAGTCGTGAGAGTGGCTCTTGCTAGCCTCGGCGAGGGTGGGCCCTTGCCCAGACAGTGCGAGGGTTGTGCCCTCGCCAGATCGGGCAAGGCCCGCCCTTGCCCAGGCCACGAGGGTCGTGCCCTCACCTGATCTGATGAGTGCCACGATTCCCTCACTGGCCCTCACTTGTGGCCGATCGCCAATCACCGTCCAAAAGGGAAAAGAAAAAGATTTTTTTAAAAAAAAGAGTAAAAAAATTGAAAAATTACTTTAAAAATATTTTAAAATGTCCACTTTAGCACTAGCCGTGCCATGTAGAATGGTCAGTGTCCACATTAGACGGCCAGTGTTCATGTCAGTAATTTTCAACCTAAATTGGTCGGATGGACCGAATTAATACTTAGACCCATATATGACCCATTTAAATCATAAATGGGTCATATATAGGTCACTTACATTTTGAAATGGGTCACATATTGGTCATTTACATTTTAAAGAGACTAGTAAAATGGGTCGTAAATGAGTTGGACTTAAAAACCCATTTCCAACCCAACTTCCCTCTTTGACTTTATAAAAATGTTTTTTTTTATAAAAATCAAAATTAGAATTATTTTTTATATTTCTTTTTTCTTTTCTTTTCTTTTTATTTTTCCTTTTTTCTTTCTTTCTTCTTCCTCCTTCCTTAGCTCTGTGGCCGGCGCGGCGATAGCCGACCATTGGCCAAGTGAGGCTTGAGGTCGTTGGCCTAAGGCGAGCTTGAGGTCATTGACGATTGGAGCCTCGCCTCGAGCTCCCCAGCATCGGGTGAGCTTAGTCTCGCTAGTCGTCGGCGAGGCCAGAGCTCGACTAGATCTGGCGAGTAGTGAACTCAGCGGAGCCAGAGCTCGCTAACCACGGCAGAGCTCGGGCTCACTTGGATCTGGTGAGCCACGAGCTCGCCGACCTTGGCTGAGTTTAGGCTCGTTGGCTGCAACGAAGCTCGGGCCGGTCGTCGCCGATGGAGGAACAAGGGGGAAGAAGAAGAAGAAAGAAAAGAAATAACAATAAAAAATTCAAATTTTTAAAAATAATTAAAAAAAATCAAAAAAAAATTTTAAAACATTTTTGATAGATAGATATCCATATACATACAAGAGAAGTTTTTTTTAGAGGAAGCTTGATGTTGTCTAGATCGAAATTCAATGAATATCGAAATAAAAATTCTAAACATTATAATATAATTTTTAATTTGGTAAATCACAATTAAGAAGTTACGCATTCTCGCATCCTAGGAGATTTGTTATAAACAAATATTATTTTCATGTCAATCATTAACTAATCAAACTTTTTCTTATCAAGAATTTTTCAAAAGTATTTCAATTTTAAGGTTTTTCACTTTTTATTTATTTTATTTACTAATTTTTATTGTTTAATTTACTTTTTTAATTCGATGTGAAGTTTTTATTCAAGTAACATTGTCGCGACTAATTTTTCGGGTGTGAACTACCTAAGGTTTGGCCTATAGATTGTTAAGCCTAGACTTAACTCGAGCTCTTTTAAACCCATACCAATTCGCGATTTACGTTCAAATTTCTTAACATGCAAATGGATTTTATCTAGGAGTCGCCACTAATCAATTTATGGTAGGTCGATTAGACACCTAAGTAAAATGATGGAAAAATTATTTTACCCCTACGAACTAGAGACTAAGGGTACGGGGACT
Source organism: Eucalyptus guilfoylei (assembly GCA_016097605.1). NCBI lineage: Eukaryota > Viridiplantae > Streptophyta > Magnoliopsida > Myrtales > Myrtaceae > Eucalyptus > Eucalyptus guilfoylei. Next base: position 6,550,668 of record CM027870.1, on the reverse strand, counting down.
TGGTTACACTAGACTTCTCTAATACCCTTTCGGTACCATTTCTTTTTATTTTCAAAGAAATGTTTTTTCAGGCAGCTTGGATTTATTTTAAATCTATTTCCCTAACATGTAAGGAGATCATGCGAGTGCGCAATCTACCAATTTAACACCCAAGAAAGCAAATAGAAAATGCAGGACTTATCTCGTAGTAACGAAAGCATTTGCATTGTTAGATCAGAATTCACATTATCAACCCTAGATATGATTTCTAATCCACACGCAATTCCTTTTTGGTTTTTATTTAATTAATGAGAATCATGCTTTATGTGATGCAATATAACTAAATAATTCTAATGACAAGTAATTTCTAATTAAATGGACCTAGCAACAATCACTAAATGGCATGCATTTCATGAATCTAATTCTAAATGACATGCAATGACATCTTTTTTATTTTTATTTAAAAAAAAAGGAATGCAATCTATCCTAGGAATTGAAACTAATTTATCCTAAGTCTTATCTAGCTAGATTGAGATTCTATCCAACTTATATTAAGGATTAGGTCAGGCTAAACCCTAATTTAAACCAAGATATTATTTTAACTTAGCAATCCCTAACCTAAGATGGAGTCTGTCTAAATCAACCTAAACTTAAAATGAAATATGCAATTTTATTCTAATGTGCAATGACGTGCAAAGGATGTCATAATTCTACATGACATATGCATGATGATTTTTGTTGAGGTTTTTTAATTAATTTAAAATGTCAAATAATTAAACATGAAATTTAAGCTAATGAAACGAAAATCTAACATCTTAAACTTATTTTTTTTTAATTATTTCGAAAATTCATGATAAATAAAATGCTTAATCTAAATATGCAATTAACTCTAAAGCATGCAATATTCTAACTCAAACATATTTCAAGATAAATAAAGCAATCAAGATAAGGCAGACCATTCAAATCATCAAAAATATCACAGAATGTTCAGATCAAGGGATAATATTTCGCTAATAAAATCAATAAATTGATCTTAAGCCTTAAAGATCAAAATATCAATTTTATTCCCGCTTGATTAATTATTTCATCTAAAGCCTTATAGATGAAATAAAAAAACCCAGGCGCGGTTGCGAATTAGTTGGTATGTCAGAATTTCCAATTATACATAGGGAAATATTTCAAATAAGTAAACAAGAAATAAAATAAAAAATAAGATAAACTTGCCTAATAAAATAAAGCAATTACACCTAATTTGATTTTTTTTTTCCCTAAAAAAGAAATCTCAGACATCGTTCGGAGCTCCGAAACGGCGAGCAGCTCATTTGGCGCGGGTAGTGAGGGTAGACGCCGACGAGGGACTCCGGCGGAGTAGGGCACCGGCGAGGGGGCGTCGCAAGGGTAGCAGCGACGTCGGAGCAGAGGCGGAGCGGACATCGGACGCTGAGCAGGGATGTCGGTCGTTGGTCTTCGGGGCAACAACATCAAGCGTTGCGACTGCTGGCGTCGGGTCATCAGAGTAGAGGCGGAGACAGCAACGGGGGAGTATAGTGGAGTCGCGACTTCTGGGCAGACGGGGGCGAAGTAGGAGCAGAAGCGGCGTCGCGGGTTGGAGCGAGGGCTCAGGCCTCGGCTGTTGCAGGGGAACTCAAGCGCTGCAGGGGGCGCGAAGCTGGCGTCAAGGACGATGGCAGGCCGACCGGCGACGAACGGACCAAGAGTAGCGTCGGGGTATTCACAGATCGGCACAGAGGCAGCTTCGTCGGGCTGGTGGAACAGAGTCGGAGGGGGATCTGTTGGGCGTCGGAGTTGATCTGCTGAGTGTCGGGCGGAGGCAGGTCGCGGCGGCAGGGATCGGCACGGGCTAGAGCTGATTGAAGGTCAGCGCGGACAGAGTTAGAAGAAGAACAGTGATTGCTTTGTCTTTTCCTCTTTTTTCCTTTCTCTCTTTGCTCTTACGTCACTTCTCCCTCTGCTCTTTGTCGCACACTCTCTCAGCAGAAGCAAAAGCTTCTTTTGCTTTTGACTTTTCTCCACTTCCCCGATAAGCTTTTTTTTTTTTTTGCCTTCAAGGAACGAATGGACAAAACCCAAAGCTTTTCTTCTCTTTCTCGTGTTGAATTTTTTAACCTAAAACTCGAGAGAAGCCCCCCGCTGGTCACAAAAAATACAGCTATCTTTTATAGTGATTCCAGACGGTCGCTTCGTATGGTATTTTTCGAGTTTCCATCTTCTGTCACATTAAATCAGAGATGTAAATTAGAGCGTGATTTTGCAATCAGCTCGATTTTGCTCAGATTTATTCCATTTTGTAAAAATTCTTGCCCTGTATTCACTTGATTTTTAAATTGCTTCCGCATTTAACAAAATCCGAATATTCATCAGAATTTTAAATTTCCATGCATAATCAATCAAATCAATTTCCCCCCTCTTTTTTTTTTTCCTTTTATTTATTCTGATGCATTTTTTTTTAGAGCTTAAAAATCAATCCCTAATTTTCTATGAACAAATAATTAGGTTGCCAAAATTTAGGTGTCAACAGCTACCCATCTTTTAAGGTGTGCTCGTAGAGGTTATATTTAAAGACAAGTTGAGACCTAAATTTTGATCATGCTCATGCACTGAATGACTTTCTTTTTTTTTTGGGAAAATGAATCCCATTTTGAAATGCAATTTATATGATGCATACTAATGTAAACGATAAAGGAATCTACCTAGAATAACTTACCTTCAAGGAGGGTAGAGTAATTCAAGATAGTTGGTGTTACATGTCCATGACCCGTACCATTCTACGGTTGCCCAGAATAGTAACATGGCTTCGCAAAGAGACTGCTTTCCCAGGACCCGTACCATTCTACGGTCGCCCAGTATGTCATTATTTGGTTGCGTTTAGGACCCGTCCCATTCTACGGTCGCCTAAACGAGGATTCATTTTCCAAGACCCGTACCACTCTACGATCGCCTGAATACTGTCTAGGAACCGTACCATTCTACGGTCGCTTTGACGAAAAAGAGATTTTCCAGGACTTGTACCATTCTACGGTCGCTTGAATGTTGTCTAGGACCCGTACCATTCTACGGTCGCCTGAATGTTGTCTAGGACCCGTACAATTTTACGGTCGCCTTGACGAAAAAGATGATTTTCCAAGACCCGTACCATTCTATGGTTGCCTGAATGTTGTTTAGGACTCGTACCATTTTACGGTCACTTTGACGAAAAAGATGATTTTCCAGGACTCGTACCATTCTACGATCGCTTGAACTGAGGTTTTGCTTAGCTAGGACCCGAACCTTCCTTCGGTCGCCCAGTCTTGCAATAGAGATCATCTGACCAGGACCTGAACCTTTCTTCGGTTGCCTTACTCAAACTGAATCCGGAGAAAAATCTTTAGGGGACAACTCAATTAAGTGTCGGTTAAGAAGAACTTTAGGCTACAAAAGCACGCCGATTTGATAAAGGGGACTCTGGGCTACAAAAGCACGCCATATAAGAAATTTCAGGCTATGAAAGCACATCGGTTCGATAAAAGAGACTCTGGCCTACGAAAGCACGCCAGGTCAATATAAATGACACCGGGCTACGGAAGCACGCCGGGTTGGTGAAAGGGACTCTAGGCTACGAGAGCACGTTAGTTCAATATAAAGGACACCAGGCTATAGAAGCACGCCGGGTCGATAAAAGGGACTCCGGGCTACAAAAGCACACCAGGTCAATATAAAGGACACTGGGCTACGGAAGCATGCCGGGTCGATGAAAGGGACTTTGGGCTACGAAAGCACGTCAGGTCAATATAAAGGACACCGGGCTATGGAAGCACGTCGGGTCGAGGAAAGGGACTCTTGGCTACGAAAGCACGCCAGGTCAATATAAAGGACACCGGGCTACGGAAGCACGCCGTGTCACGCCCCGATCCTCGGGCACGCACACATCCTTCTATTTGGTCGATTTTATAATGCGATATCTCAGGACTATGTATCGTCGACCCTTTCATTCTTAATAGCACATGCGGAAGCAGTTATAAATCCCCAGATAATAATACGATGAGATAGAAAAGTAATGCCATATTTTTCATATTGAAATTTACAACCATACTTTTATACAGAGCATAACTCAAAGTATTTCACAACTATTCATGACTTTCTAAATTCACCCTATTCACATAAAAACAGGGTTCACAAAAGAGAATGGGATCTCAGTCCTCATCCGGGTGGCATTCAGGATCATCCTGATCCTCTTCTGACTCTTTTTCACTAAGCTCACTTCCTTCGAGCTCTTCATCTTTTTCTGGCTCATCGTCTTCTTCTGGTTCCTCCTCCTCAGGCTCATCTACGGGCTTGAAATGTTGTCCCACAACCGGGATGAGACTACGTCTCAGCAAGTTCTATTCCACTAAGACTCGATTAGGAAACCAATACACCACATGGTTGCCTAAGCACAGCACGAGTCAGAAGACTTATCTTGGCATCAGTTCCAACCTGCAATTCAAGGTTATATACAGATGCTTCATATATCACATCGAACAGTCAATCAAAACACGACATCAGATCAAATCATTGATAAATTGACCTAGTCGATTACATGTCAGTCGGACCATTTCTAGGTCAATTCCAATCACCAAATCACACGTACTCTCTCGGGTGTTGATTTCGCCAAAGGTGATGAATGTACTGGACATCACTCGTGCGTTCTTTAAGGCGCCGTTTTCATCAGTGATATCCTCAATCACCGAACCACGTACATCCATAATAATGCATGCAGTAGACAGCACTCGTGCGTTCTTTAAGGCGCCGTTTTCACCAGTGATTTCCTTATCACCGAACCACGTATATACTGATGTAGGTAATAAACAGCACTCATGCGTTCTTTAAGGCGCCGTTTTCACCGGTGATTTTCTTATCACCGAACCACGTATGTCTATACCTCGTACTTGATCGGTCTCAGCCAAGAGTATTCTTAGTTCCATCTCACGATTCTCTCTACTATACAACTCGCCAAAGCATTACAAATGATAAATAACCATACTCGGCCATCTACCAATCAATAATTCGATTTCACTCAAATTCAATCAATTTAGGAATCAGTCCTCAAATATCATAATTAATTCAATTCTACGCAACGTAGAGCTCAAATAAATAACGGACTGCACCATGACAATCAGCACGAAATTTCGGTTGTCAGCTATCCTTGCCTAATTTCCGAAAAATAAATAATTAATTAATTAATTTCGAAAATTAATAAATAAATTTAAAAAATCCAATTTAGGCCCATAATGCCTAATTGAAGCCCGATAAGGGTTGGGAAAAATCCCGAGATGCATTCAATAAATACTATAGGAAATTCTCTAGCTAGGTACACTAACCACCTAACTAATATGCAATGCAATTAACTAATAATCACTAATCCATTCTAATCTAACCACCTAATTGCACTTAATTAAATCTAATCAACCCTTAAGGATAATTAGTCTACTAAGAAAGGATTAGTGAGATTACTCACTTAATTAAAAGCGGGAACCGAATCATCGCGACGGCGGCCGAAATCAGGCTTTCGATGACACCGGCGGGCTTGGACCGGGTCTTGAACTTGGCCCAACAAATCTCAGCCCAACTAAGATTTGTCCTTGATTTTGGGCTGGACCCAAGTCGGGTTGGGCCTGCTGAAGGTGGGCTGGTTTCTTGGGCTCGAGATGGGCTGGACTAAGCTTGGGCTTCAAATTGTTGGACTGAGCTTAGGCCAACTAATTTACGTGGATTGGACTGGGCTGCAGCTGATCTTGTGTTGAATTCGGTGGCCCCAAGGATCAAAGCTCATGGGCTAAATTTGCTGCCGGGCTGGTCTTCGGATGGGTTGTTGGACTGAAGATTGCTGGGCTAACGGACTGATCTAATTCGCTCGGTTGTCGGGCCAGACGCTGGACTGATGAAGCTCGAGCGTGAAGATGGGAGCTCGGTGGATTCCTGGACGCGTGTTGTTGGGGCGTGAAGACCGAAGGGGAGCAACTCGGACACGTGGAGATTCTTCTTCAATGGGTGGCGTTGCTGGCGACCGATCCGTGCGCATGCCTGAGTTGATGCGGTCAACCAAGAGCTCTTGTGAGAGCAACTGTTGATTGAAGAGGAACGAGAAGCTGGCAAGTGGCAACGGTGGGGAAAATGGACCAGCGAAGGTGGAGTGCTGGTGGTGCACAGGCATGTGGCGATCCTGGCGTCGCTAGCTGCTTCTGCTTCCGCTGGCTTCTTCATTTGTTGTGGCCGTGCGAATGGAGGGAAGATGAAATGCTTTGGATGGTAGCAAGAGAGAGGATAAGGGAGGGATGAGTGAGGGCCCCTTTTGCCTTTAATTTCCACAACAAATATCTTCCAAGGCCACCCTAAGCCAAGCATTGGTCCTTGGCTCATATTGAGCCACACATGCCCCTTTTCTAGAAGCCAAAATGGTCCAAAGGTTGTGGCTTGGTGGGGTACACGAATTTTGGCACAAACCCCTTTCAATTGGACATCGATCTCTACTCGATTTAATCTCATTTGACCTCTACAAAATCAATTGGCACTTCAATGCCTCAATTGAAAATTTTCCTTATCCAATAAACCATATTGCATTTCAATTTTACTATCAAAAACCATCTTCAGCATCTTCTGCACAAAAACAACTCGGCGACAACTTTTTCCCAAAAAGTGTCGATTGTCAGAAAAATCTTCTGAGACTGAGTCGATACTTCTAAAATGTATACTGACATGATAGAAACTTCAATTTCTGAAATCGGACTTGAATTCATAGTTAATTTCAATTTGGCGCGTTTTTAGCATGATCTAGACTATCGGGTAGTCTTCAGAACTTTTTTAAGGCAAATGACCCGTGGTCGATTTTCTTCGAGCCACTATAAACCCACTCGACTCAATGGCGACTCTTGATTGTCGCGAAAATCTCGAGAATTCAATTACGGACACAGGGTACCAAAACGACAGTAAAATCATATTAGTGTCAGTCGACGAGAATTTTTCAATTTAATGGAGTCACCCACGATCGGCCACATATCTCAGTCAAACAGACTCATCTTTGATCTCAAATCGATTTTTAACTGCGCCGTAATGACCTCTAAAGATAAGCACGGTCGAGAAGCCGATTCCTGATCAAATTCTCAAGTCCATTTGCTTTAAAGTTTGTAATAGCTTCCCTAGCTAGTCTAGTTGTCTCAAGAGTGATCGGCTTTGAGAATAGCCCTATAAACACATTAATGAAATGCCCGATTAATTCAGTAGAAAACAGATTGAAAAATTCGGGATGTCATACGCCGGGTCGATGAAAGGGACTCTGGTCTACAAAAACACGCAAGGTCAATATAAAGGACACCGGGTTACGGAAGCACTCTAGGTCAATGAAAGGGACTCTAGGCTACGAAAGCATGCCAAGTCAATATAAAGGACATTGGGCTACGAAAGCACGCCGGGTCGATTTAAAGGACACCGGGCTACGAAAGCATGCCGGGTCGTTGAAAGGAACTCTGGGCTATGAAAGCATGCCAGGTCAATATAAAGGACACCGGGTTACGAAAGTACGCTGGGTCGTTTTAAAGGACACCGGGCTACGAAAGCACGTCGGGTCATTGAAAGGGACTCTGGGCTAGGAAGGCACGCCGGGTCAATATAAAGGACACTGGGCTACGAAAGCACGCCGAATCGTTGAAAGGGACTCTGGGCTACGAAAGCACGCTAGGTCATTATAAAGGATAGCTTGACCGAGTCAAGTATTTAGAATATGGGTAGAGATATACTTACTTGGTGATATCTCTGATTCTTGAGGATATGTATTTTGGAACTTAGATATCCTGTGGAGGCCTCTCACCTCCTGGTAAAAATAAATTTTGGAACATTAAAGATGCACATTGAATGTCCGTGATGGTTTCTCATCTAGTGAGCCACGAGCTCGCCAACCTTGGTTGAGTTCAGGCTCGTTGGCCACAACAAAGCTCGGGCCGGTCGTTGCTGGCGGAGGAACAAGGGGGAAGAAGAAGAAGAAAGAAAAGAAATAACAATAAAAAATTCAAAATTTTAAAAATAATTAAAAAAATCAATTTTTTTTAAAACATTTTTGATAGATAGATATCCATATACATACAGGAGAAGTACTTTTAGAGGAAGCTTGATGTTGTCTAGATCGAAATTCAATCAATATCGAAATAAAAATTCTAAACATTATAATATAATTTTTAATTTGGTAAATCACAATTAAGAAGTTACGCATTCTCGCATCCTAGGAGATTTGTTATAAACAAATATTATTTTCATGTCAATCATTAACTAATCAAACTTTTTCTTATCAAGAATTTTTCAAAAGTATTTCAATTTTAAGGTTTTTCACTTTTTTTATTTTATTTACTAATTTTTATTGTTTAATTTACTTTTTTAATTCGATGTGAAGTTTTTATTCAAGTAACATTATCGTGACTAATTTTTCGGGTGTGAACCACCTAAGGTTTGGCTTATGGATTGATAAGCCTAGATTTAATTCGGGCTCTCCCAAACCCATACCAATTCGCAATTTAAGCTCAAATTTCTTAACATGCAAATTGATTTTATCTAGGAGTCGCCACTAATCAATTTATGGTAGGTCTATTAGACACCTAAGTAAAATGATGGGAAAATTATTTTACCCCTACGAACTAGAGACTAAGTACAATGCGACTTGTTACACCTGGACTTCTCTAATGCCCTTTCGGTACCATTTCTTTTTATTTTCAAAGAAATGTTTTTTCAAGCAGCTTGGATTTATTTTAAATCTATTTCCCTAACATGTAAGGTGATCATGCGAGTGCGCAATCTACCAATTTAACACCCAAGAAAGCAAATAGAAAATGCAGGACTTACTTTGTAGCAACGAAAGCATCTGCATTGTTATATCAAAATTCACATCATCAACCCTAGATATGATTTCTAATTCACACGCAATTCCTTTTTGGTTTTTATTTAATTAATGAGAATCATGCTTTATGTGATGCAATATAACTAAATGACCTAATTCTAATGACAGGTAATTTCTAATTAAATGGACCTAGCAACAATCACTAAATGGCATGCATTTCATGAATCTAATTCTAAATGACATGCAATGACATCTTTTTTATTTTTATTTAAAAAAAAAAAAGGAATGCAATCTATCCTAGGAATTGAAACTAATTTATCCTAAGTCAATTTTTTGTATTTTTTATGAAATTCGAAATTAGAAAAAATGTGAAAATTATCTAGCTCGATTAAGATTCTATCCAACTTATATTAAGGATTAGGTCAGGCTAAACCATAATTTAAACCAAGATATTATTTTAACTTAGCAATCCCTAACCTAAGATGCAGTCTATTTAAATCAACCTAAACTTAAAATGAAATATGCAATTTTATTCTAATGTGCAATGATGTGCAAAGGATACCATAATTCTACATGACATATGCATGATGATTTTTGTTGTTGTTTTTTAATTAATTTAAAATGTCATATAATTAAACATGAAATTTAAGCTAATGAAACGAAAATCTAACATCTTAAACTTATTTAAAAAAAATATTTCGAAAATTCATGATAAATAAAATGCTTAATCTAAATATGCAATTAACCCTAAAGCATGCAATATTCTAACTCAAACATATTTCAAGATAAATAAAGCAATCAAGACAAGGCATACCATTCAAATCATCAAAAATATCACAGAACGTTCAGATTAAGGGATAATATTTCGCTAATAAAATCGATAAATTGATCTTAAGCCTTAAAGATCAAAATAGCAATTTTATTCCCGCTTGATTAATTATTTCATCTAAAGCCTTATAGATGAAATAAAAAAACCTGCAAGAAGCACGATTTGCATAATCACCAGATGTCAGAATTTCCAATTATACAAAGGGAAATATTTCAAATAAGTAAACAAGAAATAAAATAAAAAATAAGATAAACTTGCCTCATAAAATAAAGCAAATATGCCTAATTTGATTTTTTTTTTTTTTTTTTTTCCTAAAAAAGAAATCTCGGACGTCGTTCGGAGCTCCGGAATGGCGAGCAGCTCATTTGGCGCGGGCAGTGAGGGTAGATGCCGACGAGGGACTCCAGCGGAGTAGGGCACCAGCGAGGGGGTGTCACAAGGGCAGCGGCGGTGTTGGAGCAGAGGCGGAGCGGACGTCGGACACTAAGCAGGAACGTCGGTCGCTGGTCTTCGGGGCAACGGCGTCAAGCGTTGCGGTTGTTGGCGTCGGGTCGTTGGAGTAGAGGCGGAGACAGAGGCGAGGGAGTACAGTGGAGTTGCGACTTCTGGGCAAATGGGGGCGAAGCAGGAGCAGAAGCGGCATCGCGGGTCAGAGCGAGGGCTCAGGCCTCGGCTGTTGCAGGGGAACTCGGGCACTACAAGGGCGCGAGGCTGGCGTCAAGGACGGTGGTAGGCGGACCGGCGACGAACGGACCGAGAGCAGCATCGGGGTATTCACGGATCAGCACAGAGGCAGCTTCGTCGGGCTGGTGGAACAAAGTCGGAGGGGGATCTGTTGGGCGTCGGAGCTGATCTGCTGAGCGTTAGGCGGAGGCGGGTCGCGGCGGCAGGGATCGGCGCGGGTTGGTGCTGATCCAAGGTCGAGCTGACAGAGGTAGAAGACGAATAATGATTGCTTTGTTTTTTCCTTTCTTTCTCTGCTCTTACGTCACTTCTCCCTCTGCTCTTTGTCGCACACTCTCTCAACAGAAGCTTTTGACTTTTCTCCACTTCCCCGATAAGCTTTTTTTTTTCTCCAAGGAACAAACAGACAAAACCCAAAGCTTTTCTTCTCTTTCTCGTGTTGAATTTTTTAACCTAAAACTCGAGAGAAGCCCCCCCGCTAGTCACAAAAAATGTAGCTCTCTTTTATAGTGATTCCAGATGGCCGCTTCGTATAGTATTTTCCGAGTTTCCATCTTCTGTCACATTAAATCAAAGTTTCAGAATCGAAAGACGATTTCGCAATCGCCGATTTTGCATTTCTTCCATTTTGTAAAAATTCTTGCCCTTTATTCACTTGATTTTTAAATTGCTTCGCATTTAACAAAATCCGAATATTCATCGAATTTCAAATTTCCATGCATAATCAATCAAATCAATTCCCCCCTCTTTTATTTTTATTTTTTTCTTTTATTTATTCTAATGCAATTTTTTTAGAGCTTAAAAATCAATCCCCAATTTTTTATGAACAAATAATTGGGTCGCCAAAATTTAGGTGTCAACAAATATATATATATATATATATTTATATTTATATATATTTATATTTATATATATATGTGTGTGTGTGTGTGTGTGTGTGTGTGTGTGTGTGTGTGTGTGAAGAGCTTAAAGTGGATGGGCGGGAGTGGATTTTCCTAATGTCTCCATATACGGGTTGGATCAAGTAAGGGTCATCAAATTTATATTACATGAAGATGGGTCAAAAAATGGGTCAATATGGGTCGGACCATTTTCGACCCGATCTGACCCGACCTACACATTTGACTGCCCTACTATTAATAGAGTACACATCTTCCTGATCCACAACCCAAAGTTGTTCCTTGCATCGAATTTCCTAATTTCTACTTTCACTCCAGACATAATTGCAATAGCAGAAATTCCAAACGATGATCAAACATGTTAAAGCCCCAAATCAACTATGGTAACCTTAACTTTATCTCTAATTCCAATTGTAATGAAAACAACATAGAAGCTAATGGATCTTACAATTAAAGTTAAATGAAAGAGAAAAATATTAATAGAGAAATTAACAAGGAACGATAACGAACACTTGAGATTTACCTGATTCAGTTAGAGTGCCAATAAGTACTCCAAGGGGAGAGCCAGTGCAAGTTATCCACTAGAAATTCAGAAAATACAAAATTTACTATTGCTTAATCACTCAAGTGCTTCCTAACTTTAGATTACATTTAAAGGAAATCCACAAGTATCATTCCGCAACCACTTATAGAGAACTCACTAAGAAAACTTATAAAGAAAATATGATACTCCTCTTGTTTGCTCTACTGTATCCAATATCAAAGTACAAAACCCCTTTGAGGAAACCAATTCAAAGTAGAAAATTTACTCAAAATCGAGACATATTCTCAACACCAAACGGCAAAAATGAATGGTACGCTTCACCTTAGGTAACTCTAATGGTGGAGCAAGTTTTTTTTTCGCAAAAAAGATGTTTGCAATATCCAAACTTTCCGAATATACAAACGTGAGCTTCATGTATTAAAAACTGAAAATTACACCAAGCACCAAATATAAGAGTGACCATAGCCGCCACTAGCTCTCATATGTCGGTCAGCGTTTAACCATTTGAACCGATATTTGCTCGATTACAAACGCCAAAAACCCATTACTGAAATGGAAATATGGAAATACTTTCCCCTTTCCCCTCATTTGTAGAGATTCCCTGAATATGTGGGGAATAATCTTGAGAACCCTAATTTTAAGTTGCATGGAGAGCAAGTTTGGCATGGATTAAAGGCAAAAACTCCGAAACTTTCTAGCTGAGCTAACTTCATGGCTCCTTACGACAACCGACCTAACATTATTATGAAAAAAAATTCAAATTGGTCCAAGAATAACTAAATGATGATTATGGTGATTAGTATTCCATGCTCATTCTAGGCTCAATTTAGTTCATGGGCCAGACAAGGTCATCTAGTTCTCATAGACAAAGGCCTTGAAATCAAAGAAGTTTTACCAATTCAAGACTTGGAGTTTTGATAGAGTAACTATACAATTCTAGTTGAGAAACATGTGCAAGAAAAAAAACGCCATTTTTCTAGGTGACAACGACAATCAAGAAAATCCTCGCTTTTGGACCAATCAAATGATCCCAAATTATTGATATGTAGCTCTTATCTTCAATTAAAAGTCAATTCATCTACTAGTAATGTAGACCATGGACCATGGAGGTAAGTAGATGGCTATAGATTATAAGTCAAATTAGGAGATTATTCAATATGAGTTTCATAATAAGCAGAGAGAGAGAGAGAGAGAGAGAGAGAGAGAGAGAGAGAGAGGGGAGGGAGCCAATCAAGCTGTGATGGCAGATGAAATCGGTAAGTTAATTAATTAGAGATTGGGAAGGCGAACTGGCGGCTGATCTCTTAAGTCATGTTCTGGAGATGAACACCAGACGTATACTTCATACAAGACAACGTAGTTGTCTAGCGCCAGTAGAGCGGAACTTAGATAATATAGCCACGCAAAAATCACTGTTGTCTAGCAGCCCTCATTAGCGTACACACAGTTGGGTTTTCGTTCAACTGTTTGCGCAAGGAATGATCACACAACCCCTCAAATATACGGCGCGAAAGGAATGATCAAAATCTTGGATGGAACTGAACAAGATTTGGTGAACGCAGATGAAGATCAAAGGATTTATTATGGGATAAGTGCAATAGAAGCCCCAAAATTTATCAGAAAATTATAATTGAATTCTAAAACTTGCAAAAAATGCAATCAAATCTCAAAATTTATCAAATTGATTTAATTGAGTCTTAAAGTTAATACCATCAAACTTACTAATGGAAAATGCCAACGTGGTGCGGACGTTGGCATTTTAAATGAATTTTTATTGTCCACGTGGCTTTTTTTAGCTAAAATTCATTTTAAAAAAAAAGGAAAATGGCACGGGTAGGTGCTTCCGTTGCCGCCGCCCATCGCTGGAGGGCCAGCGACTTTGAACAATTTTGTTTTTTAAGTAAATTTTAGCCTTTTTTTTAAAGTTTTCAAATCTAATTTTAAAAAATTTTGAATAAAAAGTAATTTTAAAAAAGTCATGTGGAAAATAAAATTTAATTTAAAAATACCACGTGGACAATAAAAGTTCATTTAAAATGCCACATCCGTGCTACGTCAATGTTTTCCGTTAGTAAGTTTGATGGTGTTATTGTTAACTTTAGAGTCAATTGAACCAATTTAAGGACTTGATTGTACTTTTTGCAAGTTTTAGAATTTAATTGTACTTTTTTGACAAGTTTTAAGACTTTTATTACACTTATCCCATTTATTATTGATGTGATGATGTATGGAATAAACTTCATAAAGTAATATATATATTAGGTCGATTTGTGATTAAGATGAAGTCTCTCTTTTTTCTTTAATAATCGGCTCAAATGGATCGAGTTGATGTCATGGTGTTGTTTTATGCATGAATGTCCAACCGTCTTCTTGATCTTTTGGCTAGAACAAAAAATTGATCCATTATTTACCCAGACCAAACAAGACTCGCCGGTCCAAGGCTATTAAAAAAAAGGAAAAATAAAAAGTAATAAAAATTCAAAAATAATTAAAAATTTTAAAGATCCACATCGGCGCCAAATATGCCACGTAGGATGGCTGGTGTGAACTAGATCACTACGTTAGCAATTTTCAGTTAAAATTTGCCAAAAGTACTATATTGGCAAATCCTTAAAAGTTTTAGGATTGAGTTGATATAATTAAAAGTTTATAACTAAATTGACAAATCGTCAAAAGATTTATAAATAAATTGGCTAAACTGAAAGGTTTATGATTGAATTAGCACAAATGTAATAGTTTAAAAAAAATTGGTAACTTTTCTAATTATTAGTCAATGATCGACACTATATTTATCTCTAATTATTAAATATCTTCTCATTTCTTGCCCTTTTTTATTCCCTTTGCCATGAATATTTTTAGTCGATCAGCATCATATGTACTTATCAATAAGCCCACCGGAAACGTCAATTAATTGAGGGACCTCCATCTTACCAACACGAATATACAAATCATTGTCATGTCCGATATGTAAGAGGATATGCTTGTTTGATATGATTTTCTTTATGTTTACATAACTTTCAGCTATGCAAATGTCCCTACAATTTTATGTGTGGGCACTAGGGGTGTGCAAAAGAACCGAAACCCGCCCAGACTACCCGAAATCGGACCGGAACCGTTGGGAACTGGTAGTTCTTGAGGGAATCGGTTCGGTTTCCGTTTCCAATTTATGAGAACCGATGGGTACCGGTGCGATTCCTAGTTCCATGGGCAGATCCGTCCACCCGCGACTGGACCGATTATATCATAATAATATATTAATTTTTAGTATTAAAAAATTGAAATTACTAATCAACAAACCCAAATTAAATAATTAACCCAAATCAAATAATTAAAAAAATTAATTAAAGTGGGTAATCTAATATCATGCCAATTAAACCAAATGGAGAGGTCTTGATCCTGAAGCTGAAAAGTCCAAAGCACACACCTTGACAAAACGCCGAGCAGTTAGTGGGCAAAAAGCAAGCACACGAAGAAGCAGGAGGAAGAGAAGAAGAATAGGTCACGCGAAGAACCAGCAATTTCGGTCGAAAACCAAAGTTGTTTCGTATCAAGATCGGAGCTTTCAAGAAACCCAGGAACACCCTCGGGTTAGGGTTCACGAGGAAACTCTCGACAGCAGCAACTTCGTCCGTCCGTCCGTCCCTTTCTCTATTCGGCCCTCCGGAAAATTGTTGTTGCCCTCGACAGCAGCTACTTGTGGCTTTTGACTTATAATTAGTTTTACCTTCTTTCACTTTCAACATTATGTTTTGATTTCTAGTTGTTATAGCTTTTGGTTTCTAGTATATTACTCAATATGAAGAGTACTCATAGTGGGATTTAGAAAATGATATTATTATTGGTGAGACCGGTTCCATGGATCCACTCAGGAACCGAACTGGACCGACGATCCAATTCCCGGGTGGATCCATGAAATTAACGAGTAGATCCCGGTTCCAATTTTTCGGAACCGGTCCTTAGCGGGTGGTTCCCGGTTCTAGGTTGGAAACTGCCTGCCCGGACCATACACACCCCTAGTGGGCACATAGATCACAATCGGAATTTTGAAAGGAAAACGAAAACTAAATTCAGCCCATGACAAGGCACTTTATGACTCTACTCAGCTGCGGTGTGTTAGCAACAATGTGGTGTTTTACCATGTCTTCTTTTGCACAAAATAGGCTAAACTCCTTAGAACATATTTCAACCCTTTGTTAGTTTTTAGGCACATGATCTTCCTTCCTGTATACTTTTCGATTTTTACCTTCTGCAACTTGAACTGACCAAGTACGGCACACTTGTGCTTTTAAGAAGACAAATCCGGACCTTCCTCTAAACTTTATCAATAAAGGACAACACATAGCTGGCACCATCATTTGAAGGAACTTGAGAAGGTCCCTATAAGTCTAAGTGTACGTAGCTACAATCTTCGAAATTCAGTGACTTGCCATGGAGAATTTCACTTTCCACCGGCTACACATGTCACAATGTTCATAGAAGTTCAGCTTCTCAATCCAGGATCCTCTCGATAGACCCTTTTAGCTTAAAAGCATGATCACCCTTTCACTTATGTGGCCGAGTTTCATGTGCCACAACTAAGTTGTGTTTTGACTAGAATCCCAAGAGAATTTAGTAGATGAGGCAATCACTATTGTTCTCTCTAGAATACAACTTACTGTCTATTGTCCCCTACATCATAGTAAGCACATCTCAAAAGACATTTAAAGCTTCACTTTTGATGGATATTTGGTATCCAAATTTGTTAAGAATACTCAGTGAGATAAGGTTCTTTCTCAACTCTTGTATATACCGTATGTCATTCAATGTTCTCACCGCTTCATCATGCATCTTATTCTGAACTATTCCAATCTTTACTACTTCACAAGCAACACCATTTCCCATAAGCAACTTACCACCCCATGGGTTCTGATAGGTAGTAAACCTTTGTCTATGAGTCACAAGGTAATCTTAGTGTGCATTTGTAACTGTGAACTAGTAAAGTGCTCAAAGGAAATTGGTAGAGATGCCAACAACATCTTATCTTGTTTTTTATTAGGTAATGCTCCATTGACGTCCTTCAAGTTTATCATAAGTTTGGGCTATGATGAATGTACTTCTAACCATTCAGGATTGAACCATCCTTTTCAGCATATATAAGCGATTGTTCAAACCCTTCATCAAATAAAGTGCTCAAAGTTTTGCCCACAATGATGCAGCGTTCTTCAAGATTACCTTATTGCCCTCATTTTAAGTTGCATGGAGAGCGAGATTAAAGTCAAATTTTCCCAGATTACCAAGCTGAGGTGACTTCATGGCTCTTCATGACTACCTAGTTAACATTATTACAAAAAATTTCAAACCGATCCAAAAATGATTCCATGATAATGATCATAATCGGTATATCATGCTCATTCTAGGCTCTATTTAGTTCCTGGCCAGACAAGGTTTTCTAGTTCTCATGGACAAAGGCCTTGAAATCAAAGAAGTGTACCGATTCAAGACTTGAGAATTGATAGAGTAAATATGCCATTATGTTTTAGAAGCACGTGCAATGAAAAAAATGCCATTTTTCTCGTTGACAATGACAATCGAGAAAATCCTCACTGTTGAACCAGTCAATGATCCCAAATTATTGTTATGTAGCTCTTATCTTCAATCAAAAGTCACTTCATCTAATAGTAACGTAGACCATGGACCATGGAGTTACGTAGATGGCTATAAATAAGTCAAATTAAGAGATTATTCAATATGAGTTCCATAATAAGCATTGAGAGAGAGAGAGAGAGAGAGAGAGAGAGAGAGAGAGAGAGCCAGATCAAGCTGTGATGGCAGATGAAATCGACACGTTAATTAATTAGAGATTAGGAAGGCGAACTGACTGCTGATCTCTTAAGAAAGTCATGTTCTGGAGATGAACACCGGACGTATACTTCATACAAGACAACGTACTTATCTGGCGCCGGTTGAGCGGAACTTAGATAAAATAGCCACGCAAAAATCATGTTGTCTAGCAGCCCTCGTTAGCGTACACACAACTGGGCTTTAGCTGTTCTTCAGCTGTTCGCTGTAAGGAATGATCACACGACCCCTCAAAGGTACGAAAGGAATGCTCAATCTCTTGGATGGAACAGAACAAGATTACGTGAACGCATACGAACGTCAAAGGCTTTATTACTGATGCGATGATGTATCGGATGACCTCCCTAAAGTAATGTATACATATATATATACACACAACTGGGTTTTAGCTGTTCTTCTGCTGTTCGCTGTAAGGAACGATCACACGACCCCTCAAAGGTACGAAAGGAATGCTCAATCTCTTAGATGGAACAGAACAAGATTACGTGAACGCATACGAAAGTCAAAGGCTTTATTACTGATGCGATGATGTATCGGATGACCTTCCTAAAGTAATATATTGTTAGGTCAATTTGTGATTAAGATGTAATCTCCCTTTTTTCTTTAATAATCAACTCAAAATGTATCGAGTTAATGTCATGGTGTTGTTTTATGCATGGATGTGCAATCGTCTTCTCGATCCTTTGGCTAGAACAGAAAATTGATTCGGAATTCACCCAAACCAGGCGAGGCTTGCCAGCAGCCAGTGACCTCACTGGCCTAGGATTGGACAAAAAAGGAAAAGAACAGGAAAAATAAAATAAATAATAATAATAATAAATTGAAAAGTTTAAAAATTTGTCAATATCAATGATTTCTAGTCAAAATGGATCAACGACTATATTGGCAAATCGTCAAAAGAATTAGAATTAAATTAACAAAATATTAAAAGTTTGAGAACTAAATTGGCTCAATAAAAATGTTTGGAATTGAACTATCAAATCGTCAAAAAATTTAAGATGAAATTGGCCAAATTGAAATATTTATAATTGAATTAGTATAAGTGTAATAGGCTTAGGGTTTTTTTGGTAATTTTTCTGATTATTAATCAACAGTCAACGCTATATGCATATGCTAATTATTAAAAATCTTCTCATTTCTTGCCCTATTTAATTCCCTTTGCCATGAATATTTTTAGTAGATCAGCATCTGAACTTATCAATAAGCCCAACGGAAACGTCAGTGTTAGTTTTGAGGGACCTCCATCTTACCTAACACGAACATACAAATCATTGTCATATCCGATATGAAAGAGAATATGCTTGTTTGACATTATTTTCTTTTTGTTTACATAATTCTACATGCAAATATTTCTAAAATTTTATGTGTGGTACATAGATTTCCATTGGAATTTTGAAAAGAAAAAAGAAAACTAAATTCAGCCCATTACAATGCACTTGAGGATAATTGGCGACTCTTTCTTTTTTTTGGTTAAATTACACGAATGATCCATGAACTTAGGCTCAATATAAAATGTGATTCCTAAACTTCTAATTTATAATGTGATCCCTAAATTTTAGCACAATGTACAATATCGTTTCTGAACTTTTAATTAGTTTAATGTGATCCTTAAATTTTAACACAATGTGCAATCTCATCTTCGAATTTTTAACTTGTTCTATGTGATCCATGAACTTATGGTAAATGTTCAATCTAGCCCATGGATTATTATATTTCTTTATTCAATTTAGTCCTTGGATTTTTTAATCGAAGGACTAAATTGAACATGTATCAAAAGTTCGAGGATCACATTGAACAAATTTAAAATTTAGGAACTATATTGTACATTGGGCTAAAACTTAGGGGCCACATTGAACAGATTAAAAATTCAGTGACCACATTACAAATTGAGCCTAAGTTCATGGACCATTTATTTTATTTTCCCTTCTTTTTTTGGCTTTTATATTTATTATGATAATGTTGAGCCCTTCAAAAAATTATAAGAGATAAGGTAAATAATATTTGAAATCACTATTACCCTTTTCATACTTTCAAAATATTAGAATGACCTTTTCTCTCACTTTTACGGGGATTTTTGAAGCCTGTTGTGCTGAACCAAAACGCTCCTCGTGAATTTTCCCTCGTAATGATAAAAACCTTTAAAATGGCTTGAAAAATTAGAGTGACTTCAATGTTATTATTCATATATTTCTAAAATTGTGAGTTACTTTGACACCAGAATATTTGAGGTACTTAAAATTAAGTCACAGCCTAAATTTAAAAGTCTGAGGTACAAAATCGAAGAAAAAGTCAAAATTTGACAATAAAACCCAGTCTCAAAAAACGAAAATATTGATACGAGAGTTGTTTAGAATTTTCTTAATTATTGTATGAGATTTGAAATAACATTCTTCTTTTCAAAATTAAGGAAAAGCAAAAGTGCTTCTTTATTTTTATTTTTTTGGGGGGGGGGGGGTCAGGATAAACGGACGGGAGACTTTGAATTAGTGGTGTGGACTCCACGCCTTTAAAATCCATTGATGATTTCATTCCAATTACTATCACTGCTCCCTCGTCAATAAATATAAAACATCCTTCAAAAAGGAAAACAAAAAAATATCCAAAAAAGGAAAAACATTGATGTGAAAGTCCAACGAAAATTCTTGAAAAAGAGAAGGATACATATAACTTTTTTGTTTTTAACTCTGAAATTTCATATAAAATGGATAGTAGGTGATTTGGATTAAATTAGTTTTTAATTATCAATTAGTGTGCGCCGACAAACATCATTATGCAAAAATTGAAGATTTTTTTGAGAGAATTGTGATAGAGATTATTTTCAAGATAACCCTTTAAGTAATTATATATAGAAAGAGGTAATTTTGAAGTTAATGTCTTTTGTTGTGATGTGTATAATCCATGATTAAAACTGAATCTTTACAATAAGTTATCCTTAGAAAGTGATTCAAGACAGTTCTTGACATGATAATACATGCCAATAAATTAAAAGAGAAATTTGACGGTGTTAGTATCGATAATAAATGAAGTGACCCAGTGTACAAATTCAAAGAGAGAGATGACTTGGTAGCATGAAAACATATCCAAGGATCAAACTATAAAAATGCTAAAACTTGGAGGATGAGAACTCTACTGAATCGCTATCCCCTCAAAGGAGATTTGTGAAAATGACCATTTGCATTGTGGATCCGAGCTAGTCCAATCAGATTTGACGCAGAAAAGTTGTGGGTCCGTCCGTCCGTCCGTGCAATGCATGTGGTCAGAACTGCAGGACAAGACAAGTCTTGATCTCTGAAACTCTTCATCCACGTCGCTCTCCGTGAGTTCGCAAATTGCGCCCTCCATTTCGCGGTTCGAAAGCGAAGCCGCAAGGTGGGCAGGTTTCCCTGTGGAGACAGCGAGAGAGAGAGAGAGAGAGAGAGATGAAACAAGGAAGCCGGTCTCTGTTCTCAGTGAAGTTCCAAGACTTGCAGAGCGCCCAAAGATCAAGGCAATCCATTTGGCCATAGATAAGAACAGAGCACGAGAAAGAATCCCTCAGGAATCAAAGTCTCTTTCTTTCCTACATCGCCAATTTCTGGTCAGTCCACGACTCTCTCTCTCTCTCTCTCTCTCTCGGGGTTGTGATGTTTTATACCTGCGTTCAAGGACTTGCCAGGTTATCCTGCTTTTGATTCTTCTTTGCTTCCTTTCGCCAAATGCTCCTTTTGGTTGCTGAGCAAATGCAGAGAGCATCGGCAAAATCTAGCGGTTTCCCACGATTCTGGATTTTGACTAGAAAAACACGAGAAAGAATCACAAGCTTTCCTGCACCTTGTTCATGTTTTCATCGGTTTTCCTCCATGCAAATGCAGGGCAAAGTTCCTGCTTTTGTTCTCTTTCTTTTTCCACCCTCCTTTGCTAAATATCTTGATCTTTATTTGGTCATCTGGTCCTAAATGCAAAAATAAAAAAATGAAAAGGATGATTAAATAAGTTCGATATTTAGAGAAATATAGAACGGTGTAAGTAGGAGTTACCCTTCATTTTCGTTTAGAAAAAAAGGGTTAATGAGAGTTTATTCTTTTTCTTGGGAATTCGATTCCACTTAGCAGTCTTTCTCATTGTTACGTAGGAAGCCCCAAAAGTCATATCCTCCTGTACATGGCTGGATTCTACTAAATGTTAAACAAAAGAGAAGTCGGATCGGAGTGAAAGTCTCCTTCTTATTATTTTAGCATGAACTTTCCCTTTCGAGAGACAAAAAATCTGCTAGGTTAGCTGGAAAATCCGTCTTTGCGAATTAGATATGTGATCCTATGAGAAAACAATTTAAAAGGTAGTTCTTGTCCTGGGGCGGCAGGTTGATGGATAAAGAAAGTATGGGGTTCCTCCGTGTATGGGGTTCGTATTGATTCCTCAACAGATTTATTTATTTTTTATTTTTTATTGTATTTTTTTAACTTTCTTTTTGTTGTGTAATACACTATTGTCAATTTGTGACATGGAAATTAGTTGGATGCACGATTTGTGCACGGGTGCTTCCCTTGGAAGTATAAATAGTTTTCTTTCCTGGATATATGTCAGAATCTACATATTTGCAGGTGATTAGTTCCATCTTGATTTTTCATGTTCTGTAAATTTTTCATGAGCCACTTGCATGGTAAGTTTTTGTGCCTTTCTTGAGTAAGTTGACCAGAAACTCTCTGCATCAGGGATACATAGTTTTTAAGATCAGAGTTTCTTCGTTTCTGGTTAAGTCTATTTGGTCATTGTGTTGGGAAAAATAGCTTCTTTTTTTTCCCAGCTTCCGCAGTTCCTGGGTCATGGGCCTTGTCTGGTTTGAAAAACCTGCCACTCATGTCTCATCTTCGTAGACCTACAGTTTTCCCTAATATGGAAATGATTGTATCAAAGAACCTAAAATGGAAGATTTGTTATTATTACACCAGTTTCTTCCTTTGAGACAGATAGGTGCTCTTGACCTTATATTTGGTGATTCGCTGATGCTCAGTGTTCGCTATCAACAGCAAAAACTATGATAGTGTCCATTCGAGCATACATTAGCAACCAAATCAAAGCTACAATGCTCTTTCACTTTTTCTTCTCTTTTTCTTTGTGTACCTAGAGGTTACTCTCAGTCATCTGTTGAAGTGATATGTACCCGTACCTATCAGATATGACATGGTTGCGGGTGCAGGTTCTGGGATACCTCATTTTGAGCTCAAAATTTGCAAGTTTGTTTCATGGCAGGCCTGCCTCAGTCTGAATCACCATAACTAGAATGTTGAAGAAAGATTACGTGAAATTCAAGGTATGATGATTCAAATTCCTACAAAATTATGTACCATTGCTCATATTTGCTTACCAAGAGAAAATATGCATATTGATTCTACGTTTTCCTATAATTAAGTATTAGCACTCAAGTTGTACACTCATTTACAGAGTCCACGTGTCATTTATCTCGAAACATAGTTGACCCAGCTGTTCCAGACACCGTTCCGAGTGGTACAATTAATCCCTATTCAGAGTGGAAAACCTCTGTTCTTGAATGTGGCGTTGCATGGAGTTGTCTAGACTCTAGTTTTGCTGGGTGGACAATCAATTCCGTGGCACCAATAGGTGCAGTCTCTTCTATAGTCATTGCTGACCTAAGAAGAGTAATCACGTGGATTCAAAATCAAAAGTAGTAAAAGAAAATCTTTTGATCTCACAAATTGAGCTGGATCAGTATTTTGCAGCATCTCATTCTCCTGTGAACTGGCATTAGCAGGTGTTGCAGGACAGTTTCCCTGTTTCGAGCTCACAGATTTATACAGGAAAATAAACAAGGTAAGTCGTTGGCATGGGTTGCGCTATTTCGAAAAAGTCTGAGCGAACACCCGGATATGAAGAGCCTAACGTTCTTGCTTCTGCAACACCTTGTAAGCGTCAATTCTTTTAGATGTTAAGTTTCTGCATTGCTTCCCTTTGGATTGTTCTCATGAAGCTTCAGTGTATCGCAGATTTTTTTTTTTCCTGTTCATTTTTGATCTGTCTATTCTCAAGAAGCTCGTTCATCCAATTGAGCATTGTCACCTCCTCTACGCTCATTTTGCGTACAGTTCAGAATTTTTTCATCGGGGACAGATGGGGAAAGTATAATTTATAGGCTCTTCAATAAAGTCATACAGAAAATATACTGTAGTGCTACCCGCCTTCATCACTTTGACCATTCAAGTTTCTTAAATGCAGTTACTGCAAGTGAAGTCGAGGCCTTATACGTGCTCTTCAAGAAATTAAGTAATTCGATTATTGCTGACGGGCTTATTCACAAGGTGTGCTTTGGACCTGCGTTTGATATATGAGCGAAATCTATTTACCTTTGGCTATCAGTTGTCGCTTGCTGGGTCATCTTCTTCTAGTCTAGTCTTACGTGATCACAAGACACTGAAAAGGTTCATTATGCACTTGTTTCTGCCACTTAAACTGAAAATTATTGCTATTTATGCTGTACATTGAGCAGGAAGAGTTTCAGCTTGCTCTATTCCGGAACAGAAATCGGAGAAATCTTTTTGCTGACCGGGTATGCAATATAGACTCACTTCGACTCGACGGATATCTTTTTACTTCATTTATGTCCTGTAATCTGATACAGTTAGTTGTCCCACTTAGGTAAAATGAAATTGGGAGTCTCAAGTAATATTGATATGACAAAGTGTCACTCACAACTTTTTTGTGATTTTGCTAATTCATTAGACTGACGCTCTTTTCTTTTTCCTGCCGATACATGAACTACTGGCATCATATATTGTAGATATTCGATTTGTTCGATATGAAAGGAAATGGGGTCATTGAGTTTGGGGAATTCGTAAGATCACTTGGTGTCTTTCACCCGGATGCACCAATAGAAGACAAGATTGCATGTAAGAAATCCCATTATGCAGCTTATAGTCTTTTAATTTTTGCTAAAATTCCATTTAAATTACTACTCTTTTTGTTAGATCATGTTAACATGAGTAGCTAAATGATAGCTGAATCGTAAGACTTTTCCACAGTTGCTTTCAGGTTGTACGACTTGAGGCAGATCGGATATATCAAGCGAGAGGAGGTGAGGACGGTATCTCCTCTTTTCTGCTGTTGCACGGACATCTTGATAACTGCTAAAATTGTTCTTAATTTCTACTGTAGTGGCATTACAAATTTTGTTTTCAATTTACAGTTGAAGGAAATGGTATTGGCACTTCTTCATGAATCAGATTTGGTACTTGCGGGGGATATTGTGGAAACGATCGTGGATAAGGTGCAGTACTCAACTTTCACGCGGGAATTACTATCCTCAGTTCGGTACTTAAACATTCTGAAACTGGTTGTTGAATCAACAGACATTTAGGGATGCTGATACGAAAGATGACGGACAAATTGATTTGGAAGAGTGGAAGGACTTTGTGTTGAAGAATCCTTCTCTGATTAGAAACATGACTCTTCCATATCTAAAGTATGTAATCCCCATCAATGCGATGAACAGCCTCTCTATCATAAAGTTTAAAACCCCTTACAGAAAAGTATGACCCAAAAACTGTCCACCATACATTTGTCTCTGATCATGTCGGTTCGTCAATTTTGTGTCAGGCTGCGCATTGTGAACGGGATTACTCTGCACAAGTTGTACGCTAAAACTCTTTTTTTCTCTCTTCACCCTATGCAGGGATATAACTTTGGCATTTCCCAGTTTCATAGTGAGTTCTGAGTGTGAAGATTCAGAAGTATGACCCATTTCCATCATGAAGGCGTCAACGAAATTTTGGGTCGATGTCATATAGAACAAGATGATGCTCTGAGTATCTGCCAAGTACAAGCAGTCGTCGAGAGGTAAAATCTGAAAGCGGGAAGGAGAATAAGATGCAGCACTGTCCTCAAGTCCTTAGCTGGCCATTTTATCGACAAAGCGGCATGGAGATAAAGAGATATGTTATGGATCCTGGAGCATTCAAAGCCCCAGGTGCCATTCAAATTTTTGAGTTCAGAAAGATTTGAGTGGATGTATGGAAGAGAGGCATATTTGCAATGTATAGTCAACTTTTTCATGGACTTCGAGTGTTTAAGAAGATCAGGTGTATGTCTAGAAAAGCATCGGCTCATACATGAATCTAATAATAGTCGATGCAGGGATGATCTCGCCTGTGCCAACAGACGCTTTGCCAAAGTGAGTACAAGAGATTTTAGTTCTCAAACTGGCTGCTCCTTTTTCACTTGTCTCCTTCTATTTAATCATTAATTCGATTGCTGCTTTGCATTAGAGAGCGAGAGTACGCATTAAGATCTCTGTTGATCCCGATTTTACAGCATATTCATTTCCTCTGTTGGAAGGTTCATACCTGAAGAGCAGTTACTTGCAGAGTTATAAGTCGGGCTTTGCATGCGAGGCACAATCATGAGAATGTAATCACGTTAAAAGAGACAATCGTGTAGGAAATTCTTACGGAACAATAAGAATAACAAGTACCCTTACAAATATAAGGAGTGTCAAAATTCTAAGGATTAATAGTACGAAAAATCCTAAACTAATAGACATGTGACAAATTTACCTAAAATTAATTTTTTAAACACCAAAAACTCCAAAATTAGTATACCCGTGATAAATTTACCCCAATAATTTTTTTTATGACAAAACATCACAAATTGATATATTTGTAACAAACTTATCATTAGTTAATTTCCATTAAATTGAATTAATACTACTAAAAATCACAAAACTAATATACATGTGAAAGCAGAAGGTAAAACTTTAAACTGATATACCCATTAATTGTCACTTGTCATTCAACTAAACAATTTGAAGGGTAAAATTTAATGGAAATTAATGGAAGGTAAATTTGTCACACGTGCATCGGGCTGGGGATTTTCGTGATATTAACCCTAATTTTAACCATTATGTCAAATAAATAATCTACTCTTTAAAAGCTTATATGGTAAGGAAGTTGATCACCATTGCACATATAGCATTAGTCCTAGTAATTTAAATATAGGTTTTTCCAAAGAAAATAATCCAAATTCAGGAGTAATTTCAGTGTCATGTAAGCATGGTTAATAGTTATATAAACTCTAATCCTATAGGATGAGCATAAGAAGTTAAAATCAAATTTGCAGAGTATCGCCACTATATTGTATATATATTTTAAATTGATTCATACCAAACTCTATGGTTATAAATGGGGTCAAGATGATTTCACAACTTATTTAAACTCAACCCATCTTTATAGCACTTTTTGCTCTCTTTTGACCTCATACTTATTCACTCTATGCTTTCACCTTAGTTTATGTATTAAATACAAAAACGTCGTGGTAATGTGAACTGAGTTGGGGTATGAATCATTATATTTATATTTGATCGGATCCACTCATTTGACATATCTAAAATGATAGTACATGCCTATCAATAACCTTCAACATTTCTTTTATTAGTGGAAAAATGGCGCCTAAGCCCAAACAACTAATTATTACATTATCTTGGCACAAATGTGCTCACCAGGTCTCCTATGTTAAAGACATCAAATTTAAAGGTGGATTACTAGCTTCAAAGAGCGTACGAAAAATAGTCAGAGCAGAAATTCGCCAGCCAGTCGGCACATGTGTTGCTTTCTTGGGAACACACTTGTTCGACCTCCTCCTTTTTCAACTTGATAAGCCACTTCACTGATATTTGAGGATCAAGTTTGGGAATGACACCCACCGCAGATACTCACTCAAAAAAGGAGTCTTTGCTCTACCAATACAGTAAATGGAAAATTTTATGAAAGTGTATGATGGTTCGAACTCGGGTCTTATGTCAAAAAAGAAATATGCCCGTCGGATTACAAGTGTGAGATTTTGTTAGACCGAGGTCAATTGGATTTTGGCCTTGGCCTAAATGGTAGAAATATGCAATTTGGGGGGCAAATAAAGGCCTAGAAAATTTTAACTCGGGATCTTTTATTCTAATAGTATATTAGATTTTGTGGGATAATCATTAACCGTTCTAAAAATTAAAATTTTTAGATAAGATGTGGTTTGTTATCTAAATATTATGACGACTAGTATGCGTTAAAATGAGGAACACCGCCAACTCAGCCTGTTAAGTTATTCGGCCAATTTCGAATCAAACTCGTTGATTTGATGAAGGTATAGACATGTGAACTACGTACATAATAATAGTAACGTTAACTCCCCACATGCAATCTTATAGGCATTGATCTTTTACTATTGAATCTTTGTAATAATGATGTGACAAGATCCCATCTAATGTTGTCTTTTGTCCTTGGAGGTCTTTCTAGAGCAAGGTGTGATGTGGACAACGTTGATGTAAAAACGAGAGTATGACATCTTGTCGTGATATCATTGTTATTGAATGGCAATGGAAGGATGATCAAAATTGAGTGCGAACAACTAATGACCGAGTGAGGGATGTCGTTTGTGCCAATAGAAAGCTACTTACACGCATTTTTATGCAACTTTTGGCATCTCGCCACAATTTTTTTTGTCCCTCTGGGACACGTCTTCAAGTGGTCCATTCCAATAATCTTCCTCTGATTTTGACAATTTGGAAATGTTGTTCTGCCCCTCTCTCTCTCTCTCTCTCTCTCAATCTGATATAAATCTTTTTTATTTTTTGTGTTCTTTTTTGTTTTTCAATGATGGATTTTATGGATCAATTGGCAATTGGGTTTCTGTTTCTTTTTAGGTATCAAGCTTCGGTGTTATTTCATAAACAGCTGAACCAATTTAAATTATCTTAGTTATTTCCGTAAGTTTCTTCATGATGGATGATGATGATGAAGAAAAAGACAACTAATGTGATCATGTTCCCGTTCATGACTATATAAATCAGAAAAAAAAAATGCACAACAAGGCTTTTGACCTTGTCTCTTTAGTGATTTCAGAATCATCATTAATTCGATTGTTAGTGACGTCCGACCTCTCTCTTGACACAGATTGCTTAACATGGTTTTTCTACGTGTGCTATATAATGTAATGATTGTCATTGCCAACCCAAGAGAAAATGGGTGGAGGAGATCATTAGATTGCGTCAAAAGTGTGCAACCCTCCTTTCTTTTTTGGGCATTTATTCCTTGTTCCAAATCCCACCCAACTCATTCGTCCGAAAAGAAATAAAAAATAAAGCGCCACCTAACCCACTTATCAACAACTTAAATTGATAAAAAAAAAAATCGAGTTTTAAAAAAAAAAAAAAATTCCTTGCATGGTTCAACAATTTTCAGAAATCTTGAGATTCATATAATCCTTGGCATAGGTAGCTTTTATTTACTAAAGAAATGATTTCGAATATTTAAGAGGCTAATGCTGTGGATTTTAAAACTCATACAAGAAATGGATTTACAAAACGATGTGGTAAATTCATGTTGGATGGTTAAATAGGCCTGCCAATCTAACTAGCCACTTACAATTTGCCACATCAGTTAATGAACTTATTTAATATTATCGATTTTAATGGTTCTTGCACTAGTTAATCATTCGAATTTCAAAAAATCTTGAAAAATTTATATGTGAGTTCGCATGTTGAGATTTACATATTGTGAAGGTTTTAGATATTTCAAGTTAACAAAATTCGCAGTGCATCTGACAAGCAAAAAAAAAGAATTAAAAAAAAAAGTCTATCAAGACGTGCTCTAAATTGACTTCATGCACGAGAAAAATATGCTTGATAAGTAAACGAATGATGGTGTTGTCAAATTAAATGGTTGACATTTGTTTCACTAGCCTAGGAAGAATCAATTTATACCATAATGACTTACCACGTGACAATTTTTTTAAATCTTTTTCAAGACTGTGTCTATTCAACAAAAGATGAATCCTTTGAATATTATTTTTTCAAAAGTGATGACTTATGTTATTTAAAATAATTAGCCAAACAACAAATGTCTTCATTATATTTATGTGGACAATAAAAATACTTTTTCGGTCATTCGTTTTTGCAAGCAATATAAACTATTGTTTTTTCAAAAATATTTTTCAAAAAAAAATCACCTTTTGTGCAACAAACAAAACCTAAATGTTACCTAATATTTTTCCAACCACTAATTCCATTCACAATGATTATGCAATGTGATACCATTTTTTTAGAATAAGGACACCAAAAATACTATAACTTTTGTACAGCACTTATTTAAGTATCATAACTTTTAAAAAAACGTTTATTTCAATACCATAACTTTTAATTGATTACTTAATTTCCAAAAAAACTTTAAAAATGTTTACCTAAGTGACGAAAACTTGATATGACATAATATTTGTGGTAAACAATTTTTAAAAAGTTACAAAACTCAAATGATTGATTGAAAAATCATATGGAAAAATTCATGGAACTCAAATGAGCAACTCAAGTAATCATTAAAAAAAAAATTATGACGCTTAAATAAACATGGTATAAAAGTTATGTTTTTTCTTATTTTCAGTTGTTCATATCAATCCATACACAATATTCCATTTTCTGACACTCATACACGTCATCGCTAGGTTCGCTTTCTATAAACAGTAATCAAATCCAATCATTGCCGCCCCCGACCAATCATCGCCGGCGCCCCCGGCGACTCGTGTCCCCCCTCTGGACCGCACGATCAGCGAGCGACCAACATCCGACGGTCACATCAGATCCGGGGCCACGTTTGGCCGCCCGCACACAACCCAAACCTCGCCCCCAGCCAGAGCCAGAGCCAAAGCCAAAGCCAGATTCAGTGAATCCCCAAACCTCCCCCCTGTCCGCCGGCGGCGCGTGCCGAACAAACCCCCGAATCGACAAATCCTGCTTTCCCGAATACTTTTCCCCTTCTTATCCGCAAGCACTAATCGTCGTCGTCGTCGTCGTCGTCATCATTTCGGCCCCCCTGCGAATTCCAGATCTCTCCGCCGATACGCGAACGAGGAGCCGCGGCGGGAATCTCCGATTGGGGCTCTCGCGAATCCGATTCCCGATTCTCGAGGCCCTTTGCTTTCCTCTCTTCTCCTTTCGGAGCGCCGATTCGGTTTGGGGAAAAAAGGTCTGGGCGATCGTGTCTCGATCGGACGCTTTTTTCATGGCCGATCGCATCCGTTCGCTTTGCAGGTTCGGTCTCGATCCGTATTCCCTCCCCCGAAATCCGATTGCGGCCCCGGCTCGGATTCGTCGCTGTCTCTCGTTTCTTTTATTTTCTTTTGTGATGAGGTGCCGAGGGTGTTGACCCGATGCGGTTTTGGTAGCCTGGAGGATCGCTTGCTGTTGCTTGTTCTGGATGAGAGAGGTTCGAGAGGGAGCTGTGGGGTTTTGGGTGTTTCTGGGCTGTCGCGGTTGGATTGAACGTGATTGGATGATGAGGGGGGATCGATTTTTTCCTTGTTTGGTAGTGAGGAGGTTGACGAGTGAGGAGAGATAGGAAGTTCCCCGAATAAGCATGCTGCTTTTTGCTTTTTAGTTGGAAAAAGGAAGCGAATCGAAAGCAGTAAAGCTTTGTGAAATATTAAAATGTGAACTTGTTGACTCTGGAAAAGAAAGAAGACGAAAAAAGAATCCGGAATGCGAGCGATGGGTTATATTCGGGAAATTTTTTTGGCAAGTTCTGATTTTGGTAGTTTTCCTTTGTGGCTTGACTGAAAGGCAATTGGTGAACTTCACAATGCTAGTACAGGCTGATCTGAAAGGGGTTCTGCTTTGTTTGTATGTGGGACTGTTGAATCTAGCTTTTTTCTGTTTTTGCATAGCGTACTCACAGTCTGGCCAAAACCGTTGAACTTGCTGGGTTGCAAGAATGTTGATGATCATCATGATGTTTGATTGGGCTTATTCAGACAAAAATAATCTAGGCTGTTCTTTCACAGCTTAAGTTGTAAAAACAAACGGTTGCACACTCAACTTTAACCTGTAATTGTACATTCTAGTGTTATTTATATGCTAGTTAACATTTAGTTGAAGTGATTAGCACCCTAATTTTAGCATGCTTGTTTATACTCTTTTGTCATTTGAACAGAACGATCTAGTCATATTGTAATGCAATCAGCTAATGAGACAAGGGAGAAGAAATTGAAGAGATTCGGGTCATTCTGCAATATGCCTGCAACTGACAGCACAGCTGCACAAGCAATTGACGACTGTATTTTTTTCTCAATCGAGGAAATAGTACAATATCCCTTGCCTGGATATGGTGCACCGACATCAATCACTTTCAGCCCTGATGATTCTCTCGTCGCTTATTTGTTAAGTCCTGATCAGACTTTAAATAGGAAGGTTTTTGCATTTGATCTCAAGAGTAGCAAGCAAGATTTATTTTTCAGTCCCCCAGATGGTGGTCTTGATGAGAACAACATTTCTGCGGAAGAAAAGTTGAGAAGGGAGAGATTGAGGGAGCGTGGTTTGGGAGTAACGCGATATGAATGGATTAAGACAAACTCAAAGAGGAAGGCGCTTATGGTGCCTTTGCCAGCCGGGGTATGTCCTAGTATATCCAACAATGATTCTACTAGTCATTGATTAAGAATCTTTATTTAAATTTTTATCTATGATCCAGGCGTCCTTAATTATCATCCTCTGTCAGTAAGAGATGCCATCGACATGCATTCTTTTCAAGTACACAGAGGGAGGAATAATAATCAGACTTTGCATATGTATAAGTTCCAGCGGATCAGTTCCTTGATGTTATTTTCTTTTCTTTTATTTTCTTTCTTTGTTTTTTAAACTAATCCATGCTGCTGAATACTCAAAGTTCTGAAGGTCTTTAATCCATCCGTTGCAAAGGATGAGACGAGTCTTAAGTTTGGTGTCACAATCTGGTCACTCATTCATGCTACAATGTCATTGTTTTAACATCTATTTTGCATGTATATACTGGCCTACCACCTGTATGGATTGATCGATCCAATTTCTAATCTTTGCTTTATGATTTCCTCATTTCTTCTCCCCTTTGTTTTGTGGGAAAGGAGAGAGGCTTGATAGTTGAAGTAAATGTCATTTGGTAATCTCTCCATGGACGACGACCCTGAAATATCTTGATGCTTTTTGATCGGAACACTTTGAATCATATGGACCCTCATTGCCTGCTTCTTTCTGTATCAACTATCTGTCAAAGCAGCTTCAACTGATGTGTTTTCCTTTGGGTTCCAGGTTTATATTCAGGATCTCTCTGGCTCAAAACCAGAGCTTAAGCTTCCAAGCACATCATCCTCACCAATTATCGATCCACATATCTCTCCAGATGGTACCATGATTTCTTTTGTTAGAGATGGAGAATTGCATGTTCTAAACCTCCTACACAACGAGCAACGTCAGCTAACTGATGGCGCCATTGATAATGCCTTGGTGAGCTTAAATATTGATACCGGGTCTTTTCTCTATCTCTGTTCTACATTGTGATTTGAGCTTATTTCCTCTTCCATTAAATGTTGCCCAACTTTGTTCCACTTATTTCACCTGTAGTCGACTGAAATTCTACTTTGAACAGCTTAAGCAAATGTTTGGAAATCCAGAATCTTAATTGCTAAAGCTCTTCTTTCGGTTCTTCTTTGTATCCAACTTCACCTGAGCCCGAACTTGTTAAAATGCCGTATGTTGCTGTCCTTGTGATATATGAGTTTAGTTCTAAGCCTGCTTGTTATTTTCTCTTGCAATGGATAGAACAATTACATAGTTAAGAGGTTTGTTCCTGTAAATGTCTGCTTGTTATTTGACTTTTTTTCTATTTTTCTCGTGACATTTCTGGATGTTGACTGAATACTTATGTTTTTCAGACTCACGGTCTCGCTGAGTACATAGCTCAGGTAATTTTCTTTCTTCACTCTCTCTTTGGAGCATATTTTGATTTACATTCATGCAGCATTATTGAAGAACTTCTAGGTCTTCAGGATATACCAGAAAGTTATGTTTATGCTGTAAAAGCGATAAAATACTACTGAAATACTATATCACTTGATGATGTGTTTATTATATTCTGGTTTTTCTCTGATATGATATTGTTTCTGTGTTCAGGAAGAGATGGATCGCAAAAATGGGTATTGGTGGTCACTGGACAGCAGGTTCATTGCATTCACAGAAGTTGACAGTTCGGGCATACCTTTGTTCAGGATAATGCATCAAGGTAAAAGCTCAGTTGGTCCAGAGGCACAAGAAGATCATGCTTACCCCTTCGCAGGAGCTGTAAATGTTAAAGTTCGTCTTGGGGTAGTTTCCTCTGCTGGAGGTCCTGTTACTTGGATGGATCTTCAGTGTGGAGGAACAAATGAGCTTGACAATGAGGATGAATATTTGGCCCGAGTAAACTGGATGCATGGAAATATTCTGACAGCTCAGGTCCTAAACAGGTCACATGGCAAATTGAAGATGCTTAAGTTTGATATTAGGACAGGCCAAGGAAAAGTTGTACTGGTGGAAGAACAGAGTACATGGATTAACTTACATGACTGCTTCACTCCTCTAGACAAAGGAATAGCCAAATTTTCTGGGGGATTTATATGGGCAAGTGAAAGAACGGGCTTTAGACATCTTTATTTGCATGACTTGAATGGGACTTGCCTAGGACCTATCACGGAAGGCGACTGGATGGTTGAGCAAATTGCAGGTGTAAATGAAGCCGCAGGACTTGTATACTTTACAGGAACTGTAGATGGACCCCTGGAACAGCACTTATATTCAGCTAAACTTTTCCCAGACAAGAGTAGCCCTTTGCCAGCTCCGGAGAGGTTAACCAATGGACAAGGAAAACATGTAGTTGTGCTTGATCATCACCTGCGGACTTTTGTTGATATTCATGATTCTCTCACTTCTCCCCCTAGGGTGTCACTGTGCTCCTTGCATGATGGCAGCATAATTTTGCCATTGTATGAGCCTCCATTGACCATTCCAAGGTTGAAGAAGCTGCAGCTTGAGCCTCCAGAGATCACGCAAATCCAGGGAAATGATGGGAGTGTGCTATATGGAGCTCTGTACAAACCTGATATAGCAAAATTTGGACCCCCACCTTACAAGACCATGATAGCTGTGTATGGTGGCCCATGCGTACAATTGGTATGTAATTCATGGGCAAATACAGTTGACATGAAGGCACAGTATTTGAGAAGCAAAGGCATCTTAGTTTGGAAGGTTAGTACCATCTCTGTAGTCGCCTCAGACATCCTCTCTAACTTATGAACATAGGCTGTTTGCAGAAGTTAGGCAAATTACCCAATGTGTCATGATCTTGCCAGTTACTTTTGCGGTGCATCTTACTCCATTTATGCTGCATGGTAAGTTTACAGTAAGGTTGCATGATGGTTTAAGCACTCTTCTTATCAATTTCATCAACATGAGATGGGCCTAATGGAAGTCACTACTTCTGATTCATAGACATAGTAGAACCGACAATGGTTGATATGGGTGAGGAAGCTAGAAAGAACATGCAGCGGAGAAAATCAAAATTGCATTTTTCTCTCTTACTACGGGTCTATCCTGTCCTCTCTCTCTCTATCTCTCTCGTTGAGTGGTCCATCACAATAACTGACATACTGACCTATTTGATATCGGCTTCCATGAATTTCTGCCAAAAGCTCCTAGGTGATTGACTGGTGACTAACAACAAATTTTTACTGCCTGGTGCAACAGTTAGATAACCGAGGCACCGCCAGGCGTGGTCTGAAGTTCGAAGGTGCTGTTAAACAGAAGTTTGGCCACATCGACGTCGAGGATCAGGTGTCTGGAGCAGAATGGCTTGTCAAAGAAGGGCTAGCTGAAGCCGG
The DNA here is from genome assembly GCA_016097605.1 of Eucalyptus guilfoylei. Taxonomy (NCBI): domain Eukaryota; kingdom Viridiplantae; phylum Streptophyta; class Magnoliopsida; order Myrtales; family Myrtaceae; genus Eucalyptus; species Eucalyptus guilfoylei. Next base: position 6,515,353 of record CM027870.1, on the reverse strand, counting down.
TCGGATCGGAATTTACGGTTGGAGTTATGGTGGGTATCTATCTGCCATGGCACTGGCCAGATGTCCCGATGTCTTCTGCTGCGCGGTGTCCGGTGCCCCCGTAACATCCTGGGACGGATACGACACCTTCTACACCGAGAAGTACATGGGGCTTCCTTCTGCTAATCAGGAAGGCTACGAATCCAGCTCGGTCATGCATCACGTGGACAACATGAAAGGGAGGTTACTGCTTGTCCACGGCATGATCGACGAGAATGTGCATTTCAGGCACACCGCGCGGCTGGTGAACGCGCTGGTGGAGGCGGGGAAGCGGTACGAGCTACTGATCTTCCCGGACGAACGGCACATGCCGCGGCGGCGGAGGGACCGGATCTATATGGAGGAGAGAATCTGGGAGTTCATCGAGAGGAGCCTGTGAAGTTTTGTCTGTTTTTCGCCCCCATTAACTTATTGGTCATCATCATCTTTCCTCCGTTGACGCTGAAGGCGGAATGGTAGCAGAGTTTTTTCTTTCCCCCCCACCCCGTCAACTCAAATTTTTCTACAATACGGAATCTCTTCTTTGCTTCTGTTTTGGGCTGGAAAATTTTGCGGAAGCCACGAGGTTCGCCCAATCGGGTCCTGCCACGTGGGTGGGATCACGCGATTGATTTTTTGACTTCCAGTGGCGGGAGTCCCATGCATGACACGTGGCAATGGCAAGCGCGCTTCCTGCGACTCAAAAAAATGGACGGTACCTTTCAGTCCAAGTTAGGATCTTAACGGACCTTTCCGGGCTTCCGTAACTGACGCCGTTAGTTCTCTCCCCGAGCTGCTAATTGCATTAAACAGCGTAGTAAATAGTAATTACTCTCTGTCGGTCTGTCTGTCTGACCTCTCCGCGTCAGTTCACGCGTCGAAGTGAAAGCCCGACTGGGGTTGATTACGTTTTGTCTTGGCAGATGGGCACGAAATTACGTCCTTACCCTTCGCCTCCTCCTCGCGCCCAGGGCTTCTTCTGGACACATGTAAATTAATAAACTATTTAAGCTGATCGCTCGTATTTTATTTGGGGGGGTGATTATCCATGCGAGTGATTGTTATTATAATAATAGCAATAGAGAAATCTAGTACTGTTGCTATTCCTATGAGGAAGACATTTAAGCAGACAGCCTCAGATCTATGAAAAGGTTGCCGCACGATGAGATCTTTTAATGACCACTTAAACATTGGACACGATATTCTATGATATTTTTTTATTCTATGATATTTTTTTAATAAACTACCAAATGAGGATATAGAGTTGGGTATCATGAGTTCTTGTATCGAATCTTGAACTTCATCATATGTAATAATTATCATTAGTGAGGTTTTGCCACCGATCTAATCATATCAAAGGTTTTATAAGTATCGAAATCTCAATGCATTATCTCAATAGATAAACTCTTGATAACGGCTATATGACAATTAAAGAGTTTGATCAATTTTTTTAAAAAAAAAGAACAAATACAACAAAACTTTTTTCATTTCTATTAATTGAGAAAATTTGAAATTGACCGGGATCGACTTTCTTTTGCAAATGGCTATTTTGTAAAACGAAACTTAATTTTCCAAATTTTGTATGCCTTGGCATATGTTTCATATTAATTATTGTCCGAAATTGGCCTAGCCCAAGCATATAATATTGCTTTGACCGAAAAAAAAAAGAAAAAGAGAGCATATAACATTGCCAAAATTAGAAAATAAGAATAGATATTCTTCTACTTCCATCATTCAATATTTACTACGTCCATCCCATCGAGAAGGGCAGTCTCGTCCTTAACGCAGCGAAACCTCCGCGGGGCGTAAACTCCTCCGCCAAGTCTTTTTATTCTCTTAGCCCGAGCCCCACGGAAGAGAGAAAGCCCGCCGAAGAAGACGACGTCCCGTTAACGGGAAAAACCTCACGCCGTCAAACCCCCCCTGCCTATTCTTCCGCACAAAAGTCCCCTTTCCTCCCGTCACCCCCCACCTATAAATCAACAGGAGCGCACTGCTTCTTACATTTTCAGAAGCGTCACCATTGTTCTGCCATCCTAACTCCCTCTCTCTCTCTCTCTATCTGTCTCTGGAGAAGTGAGAAGCTCCAGTGCAGAGGAACTCGCGGGTTTCGGAGGGCGTCGAACCGCCTCGACGATCGGAGACGATGAAGCGCGGCGATCCCGGCGTCCGCGCCTTCCGTCGCCGCCGCTTCGCCTGATCATTTCAGGTAACTCCCGACGCGCAGCTTCTTCGGCTTTGTCTTCTTTTTTTTTTTTTTGCTTCGTTCTCTCCATTTTCGGTCCGTTCGCCGTGTCTGTCGGTGCGCGTCGGCTGGAAGTGGAGTGTCGTGGTCAGGTCGGTGCACCTTTTGTCGGTGCAAAGGAGGATGAGATTCCTTGTGGAAGACGATGATCGGATACTGGTCGGATTATTCGCGACCGGTCGATCCTCTGTCTCCGCGCTTCTCTCTTCGGTCGCCTTTGCCTGGTTGTTGCTTTTTGCGTTTCTCTGTTGTGGCTGCAATGCCGCTCGTGCTGGCTTTTAGCAGCGTGCGTTCGCGAGAAGCGCGAGGTGATAATCCGGGGAGTGTTGTGAGGCTTTCGTGGTGCTCCGGATTGAGCCCTAGGCTTTCCGTTGTTTGATTGACTAGGCTAGGCTAGCTTTTCCATTATTAATTGGTGCATCGATGCTTAGTGATTTGCAGTTCGGCTGGTATTTACGGATTCATAAAGAGACGTCAGTATCTCTTCGTTTCTGGGGCATTTTGCTTTTTGATCGTTTATAAGGTTTCCTGGTCGTGGTTGATCATGAGCTGATTCCGATTTGTTTTTACTTGTTTCTCTTGCTTGAGATTGGCTGTAGTTTCCAGAAGATTCCGGTTCTCTACAAATAATTGCACTTATGGCGCGGAAGAAACCCTAACACTGGATGCCTCCAGAAGATCCGGTGTGTCGGAGATTGGCTCATGCCTTGAGTTTGCGTTTGGAGGTTATTGAGCTTGGAATATTAGGTCAGAGAACCTGTTTGAGTGGGGAAACTGAGTTTCCTGGTTTTTCAGCTTTGAGGTGACGTTACTCAAAGTTGAAGTTTGGGACTATCTGGTCAAATGGATTGTCTAGAGAGCATGATGAAGGTTTCGACAGATTGAAGTTTGATTATTCAGACAAGGGGCGGTGCAGATAACAGGGGAGAAAAATGTCGGTTGTTAGCGTGGCGCTTAGCCCGTTTCTGGAGGAGTATTTGAATTTTCCTGGGAAGTTCTTCAACCAATATGGTCCTCATTTGAACAAACCGATCCTGATTTACCTCAGAGTTGCTGGGTCTCTGACTCCCATGCCCATAAGGGAGTCAGATTCAATTTTGTCCGTGAAGCTGAAGATACAGGCAGACAGAGGGTTCTTTGTCAGAAATCAGAAACTGTTCTTTGATGGGAGAGAACTTGCTCGGAACAATTCTTGTGTTCGAGACTATGGGGTTGCCGATGGAGACGTGTTGCACCTTGTGCTGAGGCTTTCAGATCTTCAAGCTATCACTGTCCGAACTGCTTGTGGGAAGGAATATGAGTTCCATGTTGAGAGGAGCAGAAAGGTAGCATATGTGAAGCGACAGATTGTGAGGAAGGGGCGAGGCTCTGTCAACCTGGAGAATCAAGAACTGGTATGTGATGGTGAAGAGCTTGAAGATCAGAGACTCATCCATGACATTTGTAGGAAGAACGGTGATGCTGTTATCCACTTGCTGGTCCGCAAATCTGCTAAAGTGAGGCCTCAAACTGTTGACAAGCACTTTGAAGTGGTTATTGATGCATCAGATTTTAATGAGCTTGCTGGTGCAGTTGGTGAATATCAGTCTTGGGACCTGTTGAAACCGAATAACATAGAGAGTAGACCACTGCCAAAAGATTTACTATTGGAACCTTTCATTGTTAATCGAGAATTTGAACTGCCATTTGTGTTAAAAGAGCTGATTGAATCTACCATCCAGGGATTGGAGAGAGGCAATGATCCCATACGGTCTCCAGAGGGATTAGGAGGAGCTTACCTCATGCAAGATTTTTCTGGCCTGGAGTATGTGTCAGTTTTTAAGCCTATTGATGAAGAACCAATGGCGGTGAATAATCCTCGGGGACTTCCGTTGTCACTAGATGGTCAAGGGATGAAAAAGGGCACGCGGGTAGGAGAGGGTGCACTGAGAGAAGTTGCAGCTTACATCTTGGACCACCCAGTGGTTCACAATTCAGAGAAGGGCTTTGCTGGGGTTCCGCCCACTGTTATGGTGAAGTGTATGCATAGAGAGTTTAATTATCCAGAAGGTTATGAGTACACAAGCAAGAATTTTAAGATAGGATCACTGCAGATGTTCGTGAAGAATATAGGAAGTTGTGAGGATATGGGACCCCGAGCTTTTCCCGTGGATGAGGTACACAAGATTTCTGTCTTGGACATAAGGTTGGCAAATGCGGATAGGCATGCAGGCAACATATTGATCAGCAGGGATGGTGAAGATGGACGTGTAGTGCTTATTCCTATTGATCATGGATACTGTCTGCCTGAAAACGTCAGTATATCGTATTTCCTTCTCTGATTGATCATTTGGTTGTTCTCCAATAAAATATTAATAGATTATGTGCTCAATATTAATAGATTATGTGTTCTTCTTTTAGTTACAACTTGTCCTAAGTGGCATGAGATCCAAGATACTAGTCTTAATAGACTTTGTCCTAAGTGGCACAAGATCCAAGATAGTAGTCTTAATAGCCCCATGTTTTCCTTAATGAGACGTAATCTCCATTACACATGGTTATGTACTTATGTGCAGATCTGTTGCAATCTTTTTTTTGTTTTTAAGGATATACGGCACTTGTTGATTTGCAACACCGTTAAACATCAATAGATGATTTGTTATTCTTTGAGACACAATTTGTCCTAATTGACATGAGATCCAAGATAATAGTCTTAATAACCCTGCATTTTCCTTAATGGGTATTGGATGCCTCAGAACTTGTCAAAAGATGGAATCTCCATCACCCTTGGTTATGTACGCATGTGCAAATCTGTTAAAATTATTTGTTGATTTTTAGGATGTGTTGCACTTATTAATTTACATCATTTTATACACAAAATTGCGTTGATGACTGTTTATAACATGGGACTCATACAAGAAAATCTTTGCACGGTTAGGTTAGAGAAAATATATTTGTGCAGTGCTTTTTATTGTGTAAGCAGCATCATCCAGCTTTGACTGCATGAACTGCTTTTCTTGTGACACATAGGTACTTCAGATTGACATGTGACAGGATAAAATGAGCATATGACGTGTTTGCTTCAGAGTCTATGTTTCATGCTTGTCACTGCTCAGTTTTTTTGGTGGTAAATAAAACGAAGAGAGCATGATCGGGAGTTTTAGGTTTATAAAAGATGTATTGGACTTCTGTTGATCTATGAGTAGCAATAGTTTAGCTTCAGGGGTCAGTTCAGAAGCATAATGACTCCATACAAGCTCCAAAACCTCTCAAGCTTCTTTGTAGTCTTTTCTTTTTGTCTTATTCTCATCTTTTAATATCTTTTTTCTTGTCGCTGCAGTTTGAAGATTGCACATTTGAGTGGCTCTACTGGCCACAAGCTCAGCAGCCTTACTCTCCCGAAATTATGGACTACATCAAGTCACTGGATGCTGAACAAGACATTCAACTCTTGAAATTTCATGGGTGGGACTTGCCAGTTGAGTGTGCTTGTACCTTGCGCATCTCTACTATGCTTTTGAAGAAAGGCGTGGAGAGAGGGCTTACTCCCTTCACCATCGGAAGCATGATGTGTCGAGAAAGTCCTAGCAAGGAGTCTGTGATTGAGCGGATTGTCAAAGAAGCAGAGGAAAGTGTGCTTCCTGGAGCTAGTGAAGGTTCATTTCTTGAATCTGTCTCAGTGCTTATGGATCACTACCTCGATGCACTTTCAAATGAAGGCCATTGAGTGAATTTGTATATATGTAGTGTCTACATAGTGTGTGCATGCTTGCATGAATGGACGAAAGTCCCTCTCCTGAGCTGATCTGCTCTTGGGAAATCTGTGCTAATGCTTGGACTATATGCTTGTTCACTTGCATCATTCTCTGATGCTTTAATTTTTTTTTTTTGGCATCCAAGACAGCCCGAAGCTGCCACTTGGGTCAGACAGGGTAAGAACACTATTGTGTGCTCTTCTGGGTTTTTGCAAGGAACAATGAGTTGAGCATTGGCGATATGAAATCGACCTTTATGCAATTCCCAAACCTTTTATCTGCACTAACTGCTAGTCCTATTGGAACGGTACATATCACTTTTAAGGATAACTGTATTGAATGATGCGGACGGACTGTTTAATTTTTAGGCTTCTGGATGTGCTTGTGTTTTGACTTTTGAGCGGACCACATGCGTTATTTTTAGGCGAGCAGGAAATCAATGTTTAGCATAAGCCTTGCTATGAGGTACTTAGTGCTTCTTAAAAACAACAAAGTTTTCGAATAAGCGTGAGTAAACAAATAAATGAAGCGGCTCAATAAGACCCCATACCTACAGCTAACATCATATAGCCCAATTGAGACATTGTAGAATAAGCTAAATCTCTTTTATTGTCTTTCTGAGCAAGAGCTAAAGTAGCTCCTAATAATACTATTATTATACCTATTAAAGATATGAAATTCATTATGTAAGGTATGATTATAAAAAGATGAAGTCAAGCTACAAGAAAAATGGCCGCTACTACCATAGTAGTGGCATGTAAATATGCTTAATAATGTTTTCACCCAAGTAGCAAGAGTAACTGCCAGGGCGAGAATGGGGTCGGGCTTCAATTACTTTCTTCGGGCCATATATGCTAGGAAGGGGAAGGGGGTCATTAAGTTAGGAGTAAGAGTTAGGTCTTGGTACTTATTCTTTTCTAGAAACCTTTGGTCCTTCTGAATCTCTCCATCTGAAATTCCTAGCCTGGACATATTTAAAGGCTGCCGTGGGAATCTAGCATGCATCGGTTTTCTGTCAAGTCATTTCCATTTAATGTTAGCTGCGAAGATAGGTGAAAAGGAATGTGATCAGATGATGCCCTGCCTTAGACCAGTTCTTCCTAGGTTTTTGTCCAGGACTTGGAGAAGGACTTGATAGTGTTGGCCGACTTCTTCACCTCGAAATATGTTTGCTACGACTGATGAATGGCTACGCAAGGGATTCCGATGAACATAGAACAAAAAAAGGAATAGTGAAGAATAATGGCATTACGAAATTGTGGCTTTTCTACATTTGATTATTTTTCACTTTCAAAGAAAAAATATAAGGAAAACGACCTAAATCTTAAGCTCAGTAAATAAATGAGAACCAATAGATGGGGGTTCTCGGCACAACATATCGTATCTGTAAATGTCACTTTCAACTTTCAAGTTGATAGTCCGGCCACGAATGCCACCCCGGTGGACGGCAACCATGAAGATCCAAATATGAACTCCGCGACTGTGAATTTGCTTGCCTCTGTTGTGGATGTGATGACTCGGAAACCCGGCCATTTCACACGTCGCCCAACGGCTGCCCCGGGCCCATAGTTCATGTACTCTCCGTAATACAAAGTGTCTAGCGCAAAGTCTCCGTTCCACTCCAGCCACCCTTCGGGGTGAATGTGATCGCCCATGTAGGACAACATGTACACAACCCTCGAGTACGTCTTCCATGGCCGCCCGAGGTACGTCGGGATGCTTCCTTTAGATGCCTCGAGATCTGGAGCGGCGACGATCTGGCAAGCATGGATCGAAATGCCGGTGTTCTGATTGGGGTCCTTGCGGTTCTGGGCCGTGATGGTGTTCTTTTGCTTGGCCATGGGCTTCCGGGCATAGATGCTGCTCTTTTGGATGACCACGGCTGCGTTGCCGAAGATGAAGTCGACCGTCCCGTAGATGTCGCATTCGCGGAAGAACTGGCGATTCGAGTGGACGTAGAGCGTGTCCTGGTAGCCAACGATGCTGCACCTATAGACCACGCCATGGTCAGATCCTACCCGGAGAGCCACCGCCTGGTGCTTCTCCGGTCCGGCGTAATTCTCGAAGGTCATGTCGCGGGCAATGAAACCGGCTCCGCTCGCGGCTGCAGGTCATACAGCAGAAAAGAATAATTAAAGCTCGACTGAAAACTAGAGAATTCTACGTTAAGACTCTCGACCAAAGCATCTTGCGAATAATTCATGCCCATCTTTTTTCGTCCAATACGACAAAGCCGACGAAGGACGTGTCAAGATCAAGATTCTCCTATAAAGTTTGCGCTTCGGAATTTGCATAATGGGGATCGAGCATCCAAACTTTGCGTAATTAGCATCGTGTTCTAAGATGGGAAAGGCCAAGGGGGATCGAAATGAATGGCAGGCAAGTGACGAACATGCATGTGTAGCCCCCCCGCATGACCCACGTCAATAATGCCCATTCCCTTTCCATCTCTCGATTCTCTCCTAACCATGGATTCGATTCTGGGACCAGCAAACTCCCATTGATGTTTCATCAAGTAATGTCGTCAGCGTTATGAAGAGACGAGAAGATCGGATCGAGAGGGATGCAAAGCGTAGGAGCAGCAAAACAAAAAACATCTCGACATGATCATTAAAGAAGAGGAATCGTGCCCGTATGGACTGATGGGAACATCGTTTGGAGTCAGAAAATGTCAGAAAAAAAAAGTGTAGTTGACGATGGAAAAGAAAGAAAAGTAGGAGATGAAAAGCAGGGCTGACTCAACCCTTTTCAAAATCTTATTCTTTTGATGTTCCGAAAGTTCTAATGAGAATTCCCAATTACGAAAAGTACCAGCATTATTACTTTCGAATTTGGATTATGCTTCGTATATCTTGGATATAATTAGAATTGTCTCTAAAATATTTGTTAAGCAATCGAACAAGTATTACAGTTCGGTTCCTAATGTACTAAATATACTTGTTGCACTCATAATCAGTACATTGAAAATTGAATAATTTTTTCGTAAACATGTTTGATAAGTTTTATAAAACAATTGTTAATGATATCCGGATGTCGTACACGGGGTCCACTTGCAACTAAAAGGTGCACAGAATTAATTGGTGGCAAAATTTGGTGCCATGCCATGTGAAATCGACATCCCACATGCTACTTTCTACATCAAGCATTCCTAACAATCCCTTTTTTCTTCCTTGTGAAGTTTCTATAGTAGCTTTCAAGCACAACAATTGTGGTTTTCAGGTTTGATTTGTTTCGTAAAAAATGAATAATTTAGACAAAAAGATTATTTAGAATTTTTGGCCTAGCTTAGTCGAGAGTTTGAACTTTGGAAATTCGGATATGGGCACAGAAATTTACCGAAGGAGGCAGTGTGGAACGTGGTCATCTTGTCGGCTACACTTTTGCCGCCCGTTATGACCGTTTTGTCCTTCCCATCGCCGATGAACATGAGGTTCGTCTTCTTTTTCCCCACCTTCAAGTTATCCTCCTCGTACCTAAAACAACGGATGAACTTAAAAACACCAGTCAACACATCAATTATTCACAATCATTTTTCCTCTATTGTTAATAGCAATGGAAATTTACAAAAAGTAGATAAGTCTATTGGAATATTTAAATACCATAGAACCTTTACTAATTATTCTAAAGGTTTATACTGATACGTGAATTCATGATATAATATTTTATTATTCTAATAAAGATAATTAAAAACTCTGAACTTGCAGAATTACAAATAGTTTATTAATAGCAACATCTCCAAAAGGAACGTATTTTTCAGTGTTCACCGATTATAGAACCCAAAAAAGTCCTCAAACGATGCCGTACTTGTATCAAAGAATGGTAGGCAATTATCTTAATCATAGAATTCTGTGGAATACACAAGTCATAATCACTATGTCCAAAAGTGAAAACGACTTTCTGTTATATAATTGGTGGCTTTATAATTTTAACACCCCTTTTTGTCCAATTATCAAAGTGCAATAATTAAATTCCCATGATTAAAGGGCTTGAATTCAATCTACGCTGACAAAATTCATCCTCCCTCTATAATAAGAACAAAAAGAAACAAAAGACGAAAAGGCCATTTTCCTTTCTTTTCCTTTCTTTTCTTTTCTTTTCCCTCTCAGTTCAAACTCCATTTGAAAAAGGCCAAAAAAAAAAATGAAAGAAAAGAAAAGGAGGAACTTTACCTCCCGGCTCGCACGTAGATGATGATCCTCCGGCCACTGCTCTCCGGCGCCGTCTTTATCGCCTCCGCGATCGTCTTGTACGTCCCGTTCGCTCCGTCCTTCGCCACCACTATGTCCGCCTGTACCTCCTCCGCCGGCATGTCCAGCAGCTCCCTCTCTCTCTCCCCTAGCCACTCTGGATACTCGCCGCCGCCGCCGCCGTCGCTGTCGGGCTTCGGTACTCCCCCTCCTCCTCCTCCTCCCGCCACGTCCATCAGCCTCCTCCGGTTCTCGATCGGCACGCCGACGAAGTCCCCGCCCCCGTCCGAGGCCGCGAATATCGCCAGGCAGTTGCTCACCAGCTCCTCCAGGTCCTTGAGCTCCGTCGCCATCCGATCCTTCACGCCGCCGCTCGCGTCGGCCAGCCCCTCCCCGCACGTGTCCTGGTTCGTCAGCGCCGCGCTCAGCCACGTCACGATGTCCTCGGCCGGCGCCGGCGATGCCGATCCCCCGACGGCGGAGAGCGACCGGGAGAGCGCGTCGACGGAGGCCCCGAGGAGCTCGATGCAGTCGTCGTACGCCGAGCGCGCGATGGGCTCCATCTGGAGGTAGTTCATGCCGGAGGACTGGTAGAGAGCCCTGTTGAAGTGCTGCAGGGTCATGTTGAAGGAGATGTGGATGAGGTCCTGCTCGCTCGCCACCATCGAGCCCGGGAAGTCCAGGAGGGAGCTGACGCAGAGGTCCGGGTAGCGGGCCTTGGCGCACGTGCGGGAGATGGCCTGGGTCGGGCGGTGGCCCCGGGAGTCGCCGGAGGCCCGGCTCCGGAGCCCGACGAGGAGGATGGCGGAGATGGCGGAGGCGAGGAGGAGGGCGAGGGCGAGGAGGGAGAGGAGGACGAGCTTCCACCTGCGGGAGCGGAGGTCCCGCGTGGACGGGGCGGCGTCCGGGAGCTGGGGATCGGAGGAGGGCCCGAGCTTGCCGCGACCCATTTTCTGGTACTGTGTGGGGGCAGGGGGAGTGGCGAATGGATGAAGGAGAGAATGCGTAGGGAATTGTGAGGGAGAGGACAAGCTATAGGATGAGAATGTTGCGGAGTTCTATGATGTTGCAGACAAAGTGTGACGGAACATCATCAAGATGGAGGCTTGATGATGCTAATGTGGTTTGAGGGAGGGAGAGAGAATTGGGTAGGAATTGAATGGAGGATTGGGAGGGTGTATGGGGGTGATTATATGTGATTTTGGGAGAGAGAGGGAGGCAGGGGAGGTGGGTGTGAGGTCGATGTCGGGGGAAGGAATGAGCTGGCGGCTACTTGGGGAGCTAGCCAGGAGAAAATGGCCACTAAATACTTAGGTGAGTTGCAAGAATGAGCTAGAGAGAGAGAGAGAGAGAGAGAGAGAGAAAGAAAGAGAGAAAAGAGAGCAATAAGAGGGAGAGAGGGAGAGAGAGAGAGAGAGAGAGAGAGAGAGAGAGAGAGGCTTGAGTGATTTTTAGTGAAAGAAATTGGAAATTGGAGGGGGTGGTGGTGTTACTTTCCAATGTCACCCCCCCTTTTTCTAGGACATTATTAAGGCCTTTCTGGCTCTCTCTCCCCTCTTCTTTTCCATCTTGTTATCTCTATTTGTGCCGTAGCTTGCAAGTTTATTAGCATAGTCCCCCTTTTCCTCTCTCAAGAGTGATCTTGGGGTCAAAATGTTGGCTCGTGATGCTATGACTTTTGAAACATGTGTGGGTTCATAGTATCCATCTCTATCATTGAAATTACACGAGACAAGAAATTCCTGATTCTAAAATTGATTTGCGCCCAAGACTCTTACCTCTTGGTTCTTGATTTATTTAGGAAATGTGATGGCTTTTGGGCGACCCGGAAAATCGACGCTGGACTGGGGCAAGACTCCGTCAAATTCTTTTCTCTGCCTAGAGAAATTTCCGAATCGATTTAGGTCATCCCATCAATACCTTCACGTTTTAAAAAGATTGCACCTACATGATTTTCGCCACTCTTTTTATCTTTTCGAAGAAGCAACGTGAGTTCTTACCAAAACATGCCTTAAGTTTAGGTCAAAAAGTGCCTACGTTATTAGATTGTCCTCTCAAACGAACCCACTATGTAAGTTGGAAATTGCAGCAGCAAGCATCAATAATGAAATGCTACAGAGTGATTGGACTGAGAGAATGAGGATAAGGACTTGAAAGAGGAAGGCAGCCAACAAGAGAAACCTTCTATCCGCTGGGAACCATTAGGGCAACGACTGTCCCATATAGCAATGCATACACCTACCTCCCCCCTAATTAAGAAAGATAAGAAAGGGGTCTTTTATCCAATGACTTATCAATCTCTTTGTGACAAATCGCAATTCATAATTATCTTAAACAAAGAATTATGGCAAAAAAACAAATATTGATTTGATCTATCATACCATATTAGCTATCAAGAAACTTAATGGATCATAAATTATTAGCTCAAGAAATTTGTGTGATTCTTTGATAGAGGTTCTTTTCAACCACCTCTAGCTTGATTTTTGGAAGCGTTCTTTTTCCTTGTCTATGTATATCTATATGGTCTATTGTGTGCTTTTTCTACTTTTCATCGTTTATCTTAACCCAGGCCACTAGCACGTTGGTCTTTATACACATGATAGGGTAGTTCAATTGGTAAATATGAGGTCCTCACTTGTCTCTTTGCTCCTAACTTAACAGAAGCGATCTCAATAATTGATCGCGCTATGATAAAATAGACTAAGATTTAAGTAGGGAGCATTCTCTTGCTTTCAATTTGAGAGACGAGGGTTGTGAATTCGTTTTATATCTTTCGAGATTCAAATCTATCCAGAAACGTGAGGCGTCCATTCTTACTTAGCGTGGTCCACTGGAGTAAGTAAATCAACAAGGATCCCTTCCCCTTGTGCGGAAGCTTTGCTTCTAATGAAACTTAATCAGGAAGGTGTACTAGCATATGAAAGCTTTCTCAAATGAAACCATTCTTCCATAGCACCAAAAGGAAGAAACAAAACAACCCAAGAGTACTTTATCATCGTGTTTCGCAGGAAAAGAAAAAAAACCTCTTCTACACTATCGTCACAAGGGAACATTTGAACTAACGAAATTGTGATCGGACAAAATTGAACAAGCCATATATGCTAAATAATTTATCGATTTGTCTTCATGTTCAATTCAATGTTGTTATTGTCACCTATCTTTGTTTGTTCACTAATCTTGAACGATAATAAAATGCCCATGCGTTCATCAAGTTGAAACCCTTTTGGGGATTAATCCCTTAATGGGCATGTAAATTTAGTAACGTTAGTCGGTTATTTCGACAAATCAAACTTATCCAGGAAGGAGAAAAGAAGATTAATGGCGAGGGACATTTGACAGTTTTTATGGTTATGCCATATGGGAAGATGCTACGCGAGGCCCTAGAGCATCTAGTGAGCCGCCAAAAAGTTATCTGCCCTCACCTCGACAGATGCTATTTACTTTTTCCTTTTTTTTATCTTCATAAGCGCGTCAAAAGGTATTATTGCCTGTTTACCTAATCAATACCTTAGCCAAGACATGACCATGTGCTCACCATTGGGGAAAAATTACGTACAGAGAAACATTGAATTATGTGAGCTACCACAAGCAAGACAAAGACCTCAAATCAAACATTGAAAGGTCTGAATATCTTATGTACATATATATACGTGTGTTTCGCAAAAAAATTGATTATTTAAAAATTATTTTCTTAAAGTTTGACTGATTGTTTATCTTATAAAATGAGTAAACGAAAAATACTGCATCGCTCGCGAAAATGTTTAGATATTAATTATTGTTTACAATGAACACATCTTTCATTAGCTAATTATCTTGGGAGATAAAAGTGATTATTTTTATAAAAATATTTTATAAATAATTTACTTTCTTATGAAACAGATGGAGATTGGAAAACACTCAGTTCATTCTCATTTGTGTTCCTTTCAAAATCACTCTTCACGAAATCATTACAAAAAAAATAGTTACATTCTATTAACAAGCCAAACACCCACTCGTTCTACTCAAATAAATAACTACATTCATTTTCTCCATATGAAAAAATAACCATAATTTTCTTCTTTTTTTAGGCATCCGTTGATCTATTAATTTTTTTCTCTTTTTACTGTTTATTTTACTTTGCACACTTGCGGAACACATGCTTGACTCTAATCATACGTAAAGTTACAACATTTACAATTTGGTCATTTTGATGTTTAGTTTAATGTAGAAAATATTTATTTATATATTTATTTATTTACAAAGTGGTCACATGGTTGCCGAACATGGACATTAGCTCATATCATCTATTTACAAAGTAGACTAGAGACCATGCCTTTCCTTCACCGGCCAAAAGGCAAACGAAAAAAGGAATGTCTTTTCCTTGTTTGACATGCCTCTTTAACCAAAGTTGTACTATTCTTACCGGCCTCTAGCAAAGTTAGATTCACTCTCAATTTTCCCAGTTTTGTTCACGACCAACTTCTTATATTTATCACATTAAGAGATCGAAATTTTCAGTACATGCTCTTCTTGATCATCCTAAGAAAGCTCGAAAAAGCAGAATACCGCAGCATCTCATAAAGGGTAGGAGATAAAAACTGTCGAAACGAAAGCATAAGGAATCACTTTATAAAATGGCTGGATGAACAACCATAGTACTACCTAGACAACTTTCCAACTTTGTAATAGATGATAAAGCATGGTCGAAAAGCCATATTTTCCCCCTTTCCTTTCTTCTCTCCCCCCCCCCCTTCTCTCGGCTTGTCTAGTTTATTTCCTTTAGTTCTTAATAGACTTTCAAAAGTTTTCGTTGGCTTAAAGTCTAACGATATGGTCCAATGAGAGTGAGACAATGAGTGGCTCTTGACAAATTTCTAAGATGGTGATGAGGATGGGAATAAACTGAATCGTGCATCGAATAAGAGGAAACTTATTCTAGGATATATATATATATATGTGAAAATTGAAATTAACTTATTGAAGTACCTTTTGACGTAACAATAAGTTTTGCTTTGAAGTTCTAAAATTAAGCATGTAATAAGTGATCTTTTAGAAAAATACTTGCCTATATGTCAAAAAAATAAAATAAAACCATTGGGCTTGGTATTGGACATGCCAACACAGATAATATATTGAATGAATTAATCTATGAATGTTTCACAAAATTATTCAAAAAGCCATGAGCCTATTATACAGTCAATTCATAGCAATAATATAGCGGTTATTGGAGCAAAAGTGAAAGTTGGGTATCATGAATCTTTCCAGGCGATTTTAGCTAGAAATTCACTAATGTGGATGCCGACAATTGTATGGTTGATGCTGATACGAATAATTTCTATAAGTTTTTTAACTTTTTTTTTATAATTTTCTAAAATTTTATTTAAGAGTTTGGGGATTCCTTACGGAGTGTATTGCCCGTTGATGTAGAGCTTTGATAGACACCTGACATTGCGTTCGTTGCAGTGTCACGTCACTTGCACGCACAACCATGAAATCCATATTCTTAGACAATAGGAAAAGCGCACAAAGAAGCTTTGCCCTTTTTCTAGTGACGAAGAGAAGAGCCTGATCCCTTCACGGCGATGTCAAAATTGACACGTGTACTTCAAAATCATTTTATGTCGTCAGAACTCTCAAATTGATACCAACATAAAAAAAAAATACTCTATTTCAATCACAAAAAGTAAATTTAAATTTTCCCTACTGCAATATCAATAGTCCTTTCTTTTTTTCATGTTGACAAAACCCAAATTTGTCTTAGTGTGATATAAATTTAGGATCATTTATCGCGTCAATTTTAGAGGTTCTAATCGCTAAAAAATAAGTTTGGAACATGTATATTATGATGGATATAATTTCAGATTTTTTGTGGTGCAATAAAAAATTTGATAAGTTGATGTTACAATTGATATAATTTAGAGATTTTTGTGATGTTAACTAAGAGAGTGAGAGAAAATGGAAAGTTCGTCCATTAAATCTAATGGCTCATAGAATATAATCCTTCAAAAAGGTATTCTAATCTCCATTTAAATTCAATCATTAAAATAAGTAGAGGAATGCACATAAAAGCTTTTTGGGCTTCGAATCGAACTTCTTCTCCTTCTCTTTTTATATTTTATTTCGGTCGAATTTCGAATCGAACTTTTTGGAAGGCAGAAAATTGTTTCCAAATTCTGTTGCGTCATTCCAAAAAAATAAAAAACTCAATTTCCTGTGCGGATGCTATTGCTGATATGATTTCCTAACCAATAATTTATGCTGCCACGTCGGCATTAAATGAAAAAGTAAGACCCATATTGTCAGTGATTGGACCCCCACCCTCTACGGATCACCGATATTATTTATTTTAATGTGTTAAGAAGAATGGTCCCCCGCGCATTAGAATATCGACACTTGGCAGTTTCTGAATAAATTGATTTTTCTTACTTGAATAGAAAAAAGGAAAAGAATTTTAAAAAGTTATTCAAAGGAAAATAAATTTAAAAATTTGCATTTTGAGGGAGATGAGGCCAGAAAAGCGCCCTTCCCTTTGTGGAGAGCAGCTCCTCTAGAGCCTAAATTCTCATTCTTAATTCTGCAACATCCCCCAAAAATTGAGTCTCAATGCCCTAACTCATGAATTTGCTTAAAAAGAGGGTGATTGCTTTTCTCGCGTATATATCAACCATCCCATTTATTAATAATCTGAATTTCCAATACTTTCTAAAATGATACTTTTCTTTTTATAGAATGGATCGTATTATAATGGTCCACATGTAATCATTACATGATAACTAGCGTCAAATTTTAGGTGTCAGTAAACATACTTGTTGTTTGTCATTTTCTTTGTGTACAAATTCTAAGCGTTAAATTTGGGTGTCAGTGAACATACTTATTGTTCGTCATCTTCTCTGTGTACAAATTCAAAGTATCAGGCATGCAACCAGGGAGAAGTACAAGATTTATGGCAGACGATGTTGAAGCTAGAATCGTGAACCACGAACTTGGCACGCAACTTTACCGGGAAATTGATTTGTACCGCAACAATCAAGTCAAGGCGTTTGGGCTCTGTACTCGGATTGGCCCCCCGATTCTTAAGTCAACACCGGAGATGACGGAAATGTAGAGGAGAGAGAAAACGAGCTGAAAGTGAGGAGCGGTACCTTTAGCAAGAAGCGTGTGAAAATCAATACACCCAAATTTTATATTTTAATTCAATCATAACTATTGAGGAAGGATAGTTATGTTCTATTGAATAAATGAAAATCTATAGATGACAAGTGGTAAAATGGCGTGACGAATGATATGGGTGCGTTTGGGAAGACTTTTGGGGAAAGGTCTCTAGAAAAATGCAAAAACTTTGAATTAAAGGTGTTTTTCAAAATGCAAACTGTGTTTGGTAAATTGTAGTTTGAAAGCCATTTGTAAAGTATCTTTGAGCAAAATGGTGTTTGGGGGACAAATGACTTTTGTGATAAAAAAAATTATCAAAAGAAAAATAAAAAAATTTAACCAACAAGGGTAGGCCACCGCTGCCGGCCAAACGATGACTGCCGGTGGCCAAACGGCGATCGCCGGCGACCTCCGACGACCTCGGATCTGGGGTGGCGAGGTCGCGTGACGCTGTCACGACTTCCGGCGACCCCGGATCTGGGGCAACGACGTGGCGCGACGCCGCCTCGACCTTCGGCGACCCCGGATCTGGGGTGGCGAGGTCGCGCGATGCCGCCTCGACCTCCGGCGACCTAGATTCAGGGCGTCGAGGTCACGGAAGGACCTCGCCGCCCCGGATTTGGGTCACGGCGAGGTCGCGGGAGGTTGCGCAACGCCGCCGCGACCCAGATCCAAGGGTGGTGAGGTCGTGCGACCCAAATCGGGGGCGGCAAGGTCCTCCCGCGACCCTGCCGCCCCAGATCTGGGTCGCGACGACCCAGACCTCGCCGTGACCCAAATGGCGCGGCGGTCACGCGACCTCGCTGGTGGTCGCCCGACTCTCCGACGACGATCGCCTAGGTTGTCGTGACCACGCCGGCGTCCCTCTAGTCGTCGCTGACCCCTCACAGTCAAAAAGAACCAAACCGGCCACTCGACAGAGAAGATGAACAGTGTCTCCTCACAAGGGCAAAAAACAAAAAAACAAAATGTTCGTAAGGACAATTTCGAATATATATATATGAACAGTGCTCACGTAGGCATGCCGAAAAAGCCGTAAGCCCAAGGCAGGTCCTCACCTGCCTTGGGCTTTCAGCCTTCACAAGGCTGGCCTTCTCCAAAAGGGGGTTGAGATGTTTTTGCTAAACACCCCTACATTAGCCCAAAGATCTTTAAGGGTTAAAGATACTTGGCAAAGTGGTTGCCAAACGCAGCCATATTTGTGTCATTTTAGAGCTTAATGGGCATCCACACTTTTGATGTCCTGTCAAGATTAGTCTGTCCGATAATTTAAGTGTATCCATCAAATCTAATACTCGGATTTCCGTCCATCGACGTACAAGTACCCATCGATGCAACAACGACTCGTGTCGAGGGGTGACTAGCCAATCGAAATCACTTTTATCACACTCAGGTCAAATCGTTTTGTGAACAGTCCTAAAAGTCACTAATCCCATCAATTCAAATTCATTACATGACAAAAAGTCTTTATACTGCCAGATCGATTGATGTTCTTGACGCAATCCGACACCATCCAGCGAGGACACGGGTGGAAAGAAACCTTAAAAAAGTTCCCACTCCAAAGGACCAATCGTCTTGGAACTCAGCCCCTTGCAATCAGCTTTCCTCCCGACCCAGAAGTAAAATACCCAAAAGAGTTGACGAGAGCTTTACGACCGATAGAAAAACCAACGTTTCCTCAGTGAACATCCGCCTCTCTTTCCGTGCGCTTTCGAGGAAATTGTTGCAGACGAACGGTCGAAAGTGGTAGGAAAAAGGGAAGGGAAGAAAACCAAGGACCGAAGGAACGGAAGAGTCCACGGTCGAGCAGCGACAAATTGGAAAACGAATGGCGAGAGCGCAAAGACCGGGGCAAATTCCAAGTTCGGACATGTGCATCTTGTCTACACGACATTTGCGTTTGGGGTGTTGCGTGGTGGGTCAGGTGGGAGCACGGGAAATGGGGTAGCGAGATCACATGAATTTTGGATCGAATTTCGATTCCCCATGTTGATCCTCCCCATGTCACATCGCTCTGAATAATTGCAGCACTTGTAGTTTGGCCTCAGGGTCGGTCCATACCCTAAGTACATTGTTGTAAGGTACTTACTTCTTTTTCTTCTTTTTTCATTTACCATGTTCATACGATTATTACTACTCGACATGATGGTGTATATATATGACGATGAGGTGACCCGACAATTATTTGCTTGACATGAGCGAGTGGAGCACCCGGGCAAACTTGGGAAAAAGTAGAGAAGCGACATAGTGGTCACTGACCGAATTCGCTCGCCAGTCTACATCCACGAGTTTAGGGGAAAGAGTGAAAGAATGATGGTAGCGCAATCGGAATTCACAAGAGATCACGTTATCATGCTGCCAAGTTCTTCCAATTTTAAATTACTCGACAATTACAGAAAGGCGAGAAGGACTGGAAAATATGCCCATATTTCTTGGATTCATTTCCCGATGGAGCTCAATTTATCGATGGATCCCAACGATACTCGACGTCGCCTACTTAGTAAAAACCTAAAACAAAAATCTATATATATATTTTTTAAACAAGCATACTATGACCACATACTGTCAAGTCGTCATCCGATGCTGCATGAAACTCTGTAACTACAGTATGTCGTCAGCAGCTGGCTTTCTTTCTCTCCTCATCGGCTTTGAGCTCTAACGGAGTCTCACTACTTTCACAAAACGACATATTATCATTGATCATTGCGCGTCGCCGGACCGAATCGGGGTTATGTCTTTCTCTTAACCTTGGAGAGCATTGTTGACTTGCAGCGAAGTCACCCAGAAATTGACTAAAACGGCAGTAAAGTCCTCCACAAAAGAGCCATGCTGACAAATTTCTCCTCTCATCTTGGCAAAAGGAATGATAGCATTTCATGGAATTCAATCCCCGAAAGTTGGTAATTTCGGTTATCACGCAAGGCCCAAGATGAATGGGGTTGGTTGCAATTCTTGATTTTTTCCTTGACTCTGTGGTGAAAGTTAGGCTGATTCGGTCAAAGAAACCATCATGGAAAAAGAGCAATCATCATCTAATACGCGGCCTTTCTACAGTGAATCTCAATCTCCATCCACGCAATCTCCAACAGGGGGAAGGCGAGCCTTTCTTGCATCGATGCTTCAATCATGCTGTCGTGGTAACTTTCGGGATTGATTAATGGGGCTTAGTGACAGGTGGAAACAGGGTCGTGCTCGTAGGGAAGAAATGAATCAGGAAGGGGAAAAAGGAAAGAGGAAAAAGAAGAGTTATAGAAAAAGACTGATGTCGATGGAAAAGGGCGATGTTGATTTTGAATTTCAGTTTGGATTTTGATTGGCCTGACTACGAAAGCTCTCCCGTCGGTGGGATTAGCGCTTTGTAATCATCTTTCCTTTTTTTGCCGCATCCCCTGTTCATTAGCAAAGGTGCTAATGGAGCTTTCTATCCCCACTTTCATGGCAGTTGCCATATTCGTAGGAACACCACTCTTAACCCCATTAATCAATTTGACAGAGAACTTAGATGAAGGGTTGTCGGGTTTAAGGCAAGGCCTCGTCCGACTCCTCGTGACGGTAGGTACTGCGATTAAATGCATGCTCTCATTCTTTCATTATCAGTGGCCTTGGTCATTGAGAAATTGCACTGGGCCAAGCTAACTTTAGCTCATTGCATCCCAAGTCCTGGCTCTGTACTATTTCTGAGAACGACTGTCCAGGACAGGCGCAGGAGAGAGCCATAGCTTGTGGTTGTCGTCCACATGGGTCGGTTCGGGTCAGGTGATTTTGACACCCCTAGCAACAATGGGGGCATGACCAAGACCAAGGACCAACCAACTCCAAACATTGAATCGGGAAAAGTTGACAAGTTCACATTCATAGGACAGGAGCCCATCCCCAATCGGCCCCATCAGACCGTGTTGCCTTTATTTGCACATTGAAAGCGAGATGCAACGTATGAATGCGATGCCGTCTTCTAATTTTCATGTTAGGATGAGAGTTAGCCAAGTGATTATGGAAAATATCTGGGTAATTTTCATAAAGAACCATTACAGACATCGAGAGCGACATGAAAAGAGTGAATCATTGCAGTTAATCACATCCTAACGATATAGGAAAGAATATGATCCTTCCAATTGAGTACACTGCAATTCACTGGCTTCATTAAGAAGGTTTTCATGCAGTGACTCATTTCTAGTTTGCCTGTGAATGTTCTAGCTGTAAGATTCCACTTGAGAAAGCGTTCTTAAATATCGAAAAGCAAGTGAATGAAAATCTTCAAGGGCTTAACTCTGCGCAGCAGCAGGTGATCAGTACTTCATTCCAACATTTATTCTCATATGGAAAAAGGACACAATTAACCCACTCATAAAGTAAAATCTCCAAAAGGATGGGATGGAGATGTTATCTGAGGTTTTACAGCCAGATAAAAGTTACAGCAATCCTGACATTTACTCACTCCTCAACTGATCCTCAACCCAAGTATTGTGTAGAGTTCAAGCGGGTTGGGTCGATATCTCGCCAATCAGATGCGAATATCACAAGCATTGAATTTTTTTCATCGTCAGGAGTGGTAGCAATCGCCATTCCCATTGAGGCATCAATTCCTTTTTGGCTATGGTTGCATTTCCATGGGCAAAATTTCCCACAGAATTTAGAAAAGAACCAACAAAGTACATGTCTCTTTGTATTATTTCCGCGTTAATACTCACTATAAAGAACCATGCTCTGCATAGAGCATTGAACCAATGAGAAAATAAAATTCTACAAATCATAGCTTCACAAGAAAAAAAATTTGAAGAAGTATAAGCAACTTGTATTGGGGTATCAAACTTTTGACTTACAGTCTCATCACACTCGTTTTATCTTCTCCTGCTGCTATCCCTGTAGTCACCTTCACTTTCTTTATCCTTCAAAAAGCCTAAGAATGCAAGGAAGCCGAAAAAGAAGAATCCACCTGACCAGTTGCCGCCACCGCCACCCCCACCACCTCCACCATCGCCGTCATCGCGGGGCGGGAGACCTGTACCGCCATCGTCAAGTTGTGGAGACTTTTCCTGAACTGCAATTCAAATATATATGTCAGCTACATTTAAAATGAGAGATTCTCCTAACACACACTTACATATCAAACATTCTACTTATGGTCTGCTTCCAAATTGCCATTGAAGAATTATAATACAAAGCATGTAACACAAGCATGGCTCACACCAGCATGGTCTCTCGAAAAAGGGCCATGGTCATTTAACTGGACAGGACAAGATGAAAAATGTCCAAACGAGCAGTACGAGAAATCCGGAATGCTTAACAGCTCCATGTCTTTAAAAAATGAGATTATGCAATATGAACTGAGGTGGGCTATTATTAGTTAAATAGCCAAGAAATCCCTCTTTATATTATAGATGCTATGCTGATACTGCATGAATATGGATTGATAGAGCTATTACTGTGAGTAGGCGCTTGGGTAATTGTCGGAGCTTTGTGCGTAATAGTCTGGGTTTGCTCTGCGCCACATCTTGCATTCTGCAGGCAGTTGACAGAAAAATGTCAATGAAGAACTTGAAAAAAGAAATTCCAATGCTAGTTTTTTTTTTGGTCGGTATTTCCAATGCTAGTTTGAATAGTCTATATAAACAAACTGTTCTATTGTGCCATATGCGTCAATGCGCACATGCAGAGAAAGAAAGAAAGGGGGGGGGGGGGGAGGAGAGAGAGAGAGAGAGAGTTTTAGACAGCACATTTGTACATGCATTTACTGCTCCAGGCTGCTCCAGGCATTTTAAGGTCACTCATATCATGAGGTATCTAACTGTTTTGTTCTACCAAAAAGCAAGAAATACTTGCATGTCTGCTGATATTCTCCAATGTGCACAACAGCTTGATTTTAATAGGCTGGCAAAAATTAGTTACTCAGTTTTCTAAAATTTTGCATGCCAGCCTGAGAAAATTGAGAAAAATCTAGCTTTCAATCTCATGCTTAAAGGTGCCGACCATAAAAAAAATCTCATGCATAATGTACAACCTAGCAGAAAAACAACAGAACAATAAGATGGCACCCAATATAATTCTGATCATATTGACGATAGATCATCTTTCTTATATTACTTTGCAAGTACCAAGCAAAACAGCATAATATCTTGGAATTGGACGAAGAAAATAAAGCAGACAAGCCGAAGTACTTAAAACTAACCAAAGCTGCAAAACATATGGCTGAAGTGGATCTTCCAATAGAAGGCACGACATATCTCCTTCTATTGATAGGCTGTAGTTGTAACCCCAATCCTGCTGGACTTGAAGCAATGACCTTAACTTTTCCCCTTAGGGCAGAGAGATGTTTAGTTTGCAAACCAAGCTCCACGGGGGACTGTTTCATGCTCTTAGTTCGCGCCTGTAATCTAGCATCTGTACGTATTGCAAGTAGTGTTAAAAGATAAACTCGAATCATAAATAAGAATCAAAACATGCTACTTCTAATTTTCCAGCAGCAAAGAAAGTTTATGGTCAAATCAAATCATGCCATGTCAAATGTCTGGTGAGCGTGTCTGGGTGAAAGATGATGTTGTCTCAATAAAAAAATAAGACAAATAAAACTTTTGAGTTGATACGCAGAAAGATAACCTTAAGATGCTTCAGCATCAGTAAGAACATGCCTCTTTCCAAAAGGGGATTAATAAAGGAGGTGAAAGTGTAAATGATATGGGTAGAAGTAGAAGCTCTAAAATATGATCTTTTCAATAATACTGCATATCATCTACCTCAACACATGCCCGGCACATTCAAACCTACCACTATATGCTATATAATATATACACTTAATTTTGAATATGATAGGAGAATATCAAAGAAAAAGAGATAGTTATCTTATTCTATCAAAAAGCATGTAAAATATACCTCAGTGAATATTTTATAGACCTGCCATTTCAATTTGATAAAGCAGAAGGATAACAACAAATGCTGCAACCTTTAAAAAGCAATGGTTTGTCACTTAATAACAGGTTTCTCATAGATTATATTCTTGGCATATAATATCTTAGATTGTCTTCAAAACGTAAAATTTCAGGTACAAAAATACATTTATTAACTGAATCTTCGAATTTTGGGATAAAAAACTGGCAGCAACACCACAAGCAACCACTTGATCTCAAAGGCTATAATTCATTATTGAAAGCTTTATCTCAAAACAGCACCTAGTGCCACCAACATCTCCATAAGTCTATCCCATCCATATCAGTAATGCCTATCCTAAAAACACGCAGCAGTTGATATTTTATTTAACAATGTAGTCAAATTTTAAAAAGACCTAAAGGTAGGGATTTCTCAAGAGGTAATGTGCTGGGGATTTTGTATCCATACAGTGGGGTATGGGATATGATGTTCGCCCCCATCTTGCTTAAATATTTCCTTTCCTTTCATCAACTGTAGCAGGCGTTTCAGTTTCCTGACATTCAGTTGTGAGTTGTGATGGCAAGCCCTCTATCAACCAGTTCTCTAGAAGTCAACAAGAAGTGTAGTTATCCATTTACATATGCATTTACCAAGAAGAGTGCATTTCTCATTTATGCAGTGTCAATTAATGAAACACATGACTTATCATTACATCTTTCTGAGTCAGAATCAATTTAATGCACCAGCACAAATTCTGACAGAACCGCATGTCATCAATCCAACTTCCATAGTGATTTCTGCAATCAATGCTACTTACCCATTGGCAGTAGAGAAGTGGAGCAGAAAGTGCTTGAAACAAACATCGACATCTTCACAACAATGGATCAATGTAACCTGCACATATACGAACTGAGGTTAGAGCTGAATTAAGTAAAAACTTTGAAGAATCAGGAAAAAAAAAAAAGTGGATTTAAGCAGTAACTAAGTGAAAGTACATGATCTAAAAGACAAGTGCAGCATGAAATTTTATAAAAACATGATAGATCTCTGTCATTACTCATACAACTGTCAAATATCGTTCCAATACAGAAGAATCACACATGAGAAGACTGTTTTCTTAAGTAAATAAGGCTCTGGCCTTTTAATCGGAAAGATCATATGCATGGATAAGCAAAAATAAAGGCCTTTGAGACTTGAGAGAACTAAGGAGATTTAAGTCACATAGAACCCAAGTCTCAAAACCAGGACAATGAACAAGCCCAATAACAAGGATACAATAGAAGAAGCATGTATGCAGAAGTCATCGTCCCCACTCCACAGCCTGGATTAGTCCTTCCCTCAGCTATTTGTGCTATACATCTGTTAATGATAAGTACGATATCGATAAAGCCTTCCCCCAATTAACAAAGGCTACATATACACCGGTCGACCCTTTTTGCATTGGGCACATTTATATACCAACCACCAGCCCCTTCCACAACCGATGTGGGGAGAGCCTCAATATTTTGATGTCGTATCTTTGGAACAATTTATGTATCTTAAGGAAATTTCAGACCGAAAAGTGGGAAAAGAATTTCATGTCTTAAATACAAATCGGAGAATCATTCAATTGCCCATTTCGCAGATTGCAGCACGGCTTTGTCATTTATTTTAAGCTGGAGCTATTAAACTAGCGCATAAATAAGAACCTCTCCATAAGGTAACAGCATATTATTCCAGTAACCCACATTCACCTGAATAAACTAAACTACACCGCGGGACATCGGTTGCATAGCTTGGGACCTTTTTTAATTCCAAACTACCGATAATTTCAAAACCATTGATCTCCAGTAACTTCTCTCTCCACCATAACAGGCAAGAATCTTAAGCTTCAATCGACAACCGATTGTCGCTAATTGGCTAAATAAACAGACAAGTTACCATAAGCATATGCCGTGTACTGTACTCCATGAAAGCCTAATCTAGTATAACATAATCGCATAGTAATTACAAACACCCAAATGGAGCATCTAATGACAATAATTACAATTCCATCCGATTTTTAGGTAAAAGCCACAAAAAACCTCAAATTATGCCCACTGTGACAAAGTTACTTTAGACTTTTTCCTGTGATGCCAAAATTTCCAATCTTGTACCCATCTAACACATTATTCCTTCGTCAATGAGCACCGTTAAAATCCTGCCTACATGATTGCCGGAAAGCAAAGGTTGTTGATATGAAACGACATTGTTTTGACTGAAAAATCATTTGACAGAATAAATACAAGTTTGAGGTTATTTTTATGTTAGATATATGTGTTACAATAGGCAAAGCTTAGGGATTTTGATGTCATAAAAAATTTAGATAAATGACTCACAGCCGGCATAATTCAGAGTTTTTTTTTTTTATGCTCCCCTGATTTTTTAAAGAAAAACCACAAATTTCTGCAAATTTTTTCGATGAGTAACAAATTTATCCGAACAAAATGAATCAAATTTCAGCAATTCACACGAACTAAAAGCTCAACAATCAAACAGAAACGTCTACAGTTGTCAATTATCATCAAAAGAACCTATTTTGGTCCTGCCCAATTCCTCCTGAAAGCAGAAAGCGAAGCGAAAGGGCGCAAAGCCACGATCTTTATGCATCCACCGCCAAAACTCAAAGCCAAACGCGAGCGACGGAAAAAATGCCTACGTACCCTTGGGATGCGCGCGGCGGCGGCGGCGGCGAAAGAGAGAGCTCGGCCTCTGGGACGAACGAACGAAGCGGGCGAGGTGGAAGACGAAAGAGCTCGAGTTCGGCCGCGAACGCCGCGCCGACGTCCTCGCCACCGCCTCTCCAGGAGTTCCCGCAGGAGGAGGAGCTACAATCCCAGAGCAGAAGGCAGAGAAAGAGAGAGAGAAAATGCAGAGAATGTCGCCTGTACTCAAAAGCTCCAAGTGGGCCGGGCCGATCTGTTATTGGGCTTTCGGCCCTCTTCGTAAACGGATTGGGCTTGTGGCCCACCAGGAAGCCCAGCCCGGTTTCCCTCCTTCCCCGCTTCGCCGAGTCGCCGGAGTTCGGTCCTCTTCCTTCGGCTCAAGCGCCGCCGTCGGTGGCGGCCGAGACGATGAGCAGCTCGCAAGTCCACGGCGAAGACGACCGAGGCGAGGCCTCCCTCGACGAGCCCGCTCGACGTCGTCTAGCAAGTCGCCGTCGACGACGAGGGTTCGTCGCCCATCTCTCCTCGTTTCTTCTGATGACTTCACGCGCAGCTCGGTTGGCGTCTCTTCTTGTATCGGAGTTGTCGAGGATGTTCGGTTTTTCCGGTTTGGCGAATACCATCGTGCCAAAGCAGTGACCTTTGTGAAGTATCAAGTTGAGAATTTTAAGTCATTCTCGTTGATAATTGTTAACAATCATCGGACTTTTGATAGCTTCTTGTCTCTGTTTTATATTCCAGAGGAAGCTGACGATTCTTTGCACACAATTCACCGGACAAAATGGTAACTTCTTTTCGTTCTTGCTTGTCTACGAACAGCCATCTTCCAAACTTGAAAACCGTGGTTCTCAACTTCAGCTTTTGTTTGTCCTGTCTGTGTCTTTAGATGGGTCGTGAATTTTCTGTTCGTGTCTTTGCCCCCCATGTTTGATGTCTTTCATCGTTTGAGAATGTGCACTCTACCCTGCTGGACACAACCATCATGCTA
Source organism: Eucalyptus guilfoylei (assembly GCA_016097605.1). Taxonomy (NCBI): domain Eukaryota; kingdom Viridiplantae; phylum Streptophyta; class Magnoliopsida; order Myrtales; family Myrtaceae; genus Eucalyptus; species Eucalyptus guilfoylei. The sequence goes on along the minus strand of CM027870.1, from coordinate 6,487,505 downwards.
GTCTAGGTTCTGGTGGAATAGAGCATGAGACTCTTGAGTTTGTTGTGAAACTCGAATAAGCCACGTTATGTCTTTGCTGACTTGCCTATTCACTTCGTTGTTTGCAGGTGAACTATATGCAGTTGCTTGCAGTCCCACGGATGGCACACTGGTGGCAACTGAAGGCGGTGATGATAAAGCTTTTCTCTGGAGGATAGGTTATGGGGATTGGGCATTAGAGCTCCTAGGCATGTAAATGAAGTCACATCCTATTAAAATATAAGACCCATTTCCTTGATGTTTTATTAGTCATTTACGTTAGAGCAGGCACTGATTTGTTTATGTGATCCTCGTTCTGTGTAAGGCTTTATGACTCTAATCCTTTAGAGCTCCTGTGGGTCATAAGGATTCTGTCTCTAGCTTAGCGTTTAGCATGGATGGGCTGTCGCTTGCATCTGGAATGGACTTATTCAGATTTGAGATGTCTCATCTAATAATCATAGAGGAACCCTTGAAGGACCTGGAGGAGGCATAGAGGTGAAAATGTGAACTAATTATATCATGCCTTGACATTTCATTTTCGCAAAGAAGTTTTGAATGAGCTGCGTGCTTACTCAGTGGGTCAGGTGGCATCCAAAGGGACATTTTATACTGGCAGGTTCTGGAGATTTGACAGTTTGGATGTGCAATGCTGACAAGAGTTGATACTTGAATATGTTCTCTGGACCTGGTAGCAATGTAACTAGCGGAGATTTCACTCCTGATGGTACTTATTTAGTCTCTACTTTGATATCTTGTACCGTGAAACATGTTTTTGGTCATCATTGACACAATGGCATTTCCTTATTATAGGCCTCCTCCTGTTTACCTAGATAAAACAATTTGTACCGGCTCTGATGATGCGACTACGAGAATTTAAAATCCCAATAGTGGGGAGAACACTCGTGTCATAAAAGTTACTCTTCCCCCCCTCATTAGTTTGAAGTCTTCTTTTTATACTATTATTTGGTGAGACAGTTATCGCAAACTTGGAAGTAGCTTCCTGGGAAAGTAACTTTTAAGGTGTTATGTCAGAGTTTCAGGAGATGATGAAAGACTTCACTTTGATCATGTTTTCCATTTTAAGCTTTTAATCATTACCATATGATTTGATCAGCTACCGAAAAGATGTATGTTTTGTAGATAACTGGATGAGCTACAGGATCTTGAACATAATGAGAAAGGCCTTGCATTCGTCTAAAATATGCACATCACTTGTGTTAGTCTCTTTGTACATCAGGAATTCAATGCAATAAGATACTGTCATGAGCCTTAGTTTTACCTCTTCAACTAGTATTGCTTGGAGTAGCAAAATCCTTGGAACTCTATCATGAGACATCTAGTTTTTTCTGCTTCCGTAGGAATTCCTTTTAGCTTTGTGGCACAGTGTGGATTATTTGACTGTGGCCCAGAATTAGATTTTTGTTAAAGAAGCACATTTGAGACGTTCATTTCTTTTTGTTTATTTATCTGGAATATAGCAGACCGTGCCTATTGGCAAAAGGCTTAGTTTGTTTTTATCATTTGTATATTTAGCTGGGATGTCTCTTCAGTGATCTAGACATGCTCAAAAGTCACCAGTCAAAACTTGAATTAGTTTTTATTCCACGTATCTGAAAGTTGATACTTGGAAAGCTCAATCAATTTTGTTTCTTTTCCTCCCCATTATCACATTCCTCCTTATATAATGTCCACAATTTTGTCTGTATTGGAAGAAAAAAGCACTACAAAACAAATGATTAACAGACATTAAAGATGTGGTATCTGAAGTCAGAGGAGAGTGGTATATGCAGCCTTAGTCGTTCCTTCCAAAATACTTGACATCTCATGTGTTCTGCTTAGGTTATCCATGCTGAAGGATTGACATGCACGACGATGAGCTCTGATTCAAGTCTTGCTGTTACTGGTGCAAGAGATGTTTCTGTTCGCCTTGTCAATATATCTAGTGCAAGGGTTGGATCTTATTTCCTATTCTTGCCCCAATGGAAATGCAAGATTAATATATATATCCTTAACCTGGAACCACTTCTGGTAGGTTGATTTAATCAGGATGTGGTGCAGTGGAAGTATGGATAACTTCTTGACTAATTCAAATTTGATATTGCAATTTCAGATCAATCGATTCAGTCTTGTAAAAAAACTTCTAGGTATTATTGGTCTTCTCCGATCCTTTGTATTTGGTATTGTGATGGAACTTGTTGCTTGGTTAATTATATCCATGCATCATGTCTTCGCCCATGCGATTATTATAATTTGGATATATGGCTATGCTGTAGCTGAACCAGTTAATGATTTACAGTATGATGACATATGCTACTGATTCCAACGGGTCGTAATTCTATGGATGCTCACGTAGATTCCGTTGAATGCGTGGGACTGGCACTGAGCTATAACATGTTCCAACATTCCTCTAATCGAGGTACCATGTAAACATGTTATTTTGATTTTTGCATTGGCTTATTCAAGGTCAAGTTAAATCTGGTCCTTGGCCTACTTGTCAATGGGAGTAATTTCTCCGGGAATTTGTTGGGGGTTTCCAATTATACATTGCTCTAAGAAATGGTTATTAAACATAGTTTTGGAGGATATCTATAGATATAATCTGCAAGTCAATCTTCATTATAAAATTGAGAGCTCAACAGTGTCCTTTCGAGTAATACTTGGGTGGCGTGATGCACATGTAGTAAGTAATAAACTACAAGAAAAACCTTAAGCTAAAAGAATGACAGTTGGGAAGCAAAATATCTGCATGAGGAGAGCAGAACACGGGTATGATAGTTCAAAACCAAAACAAGTTATGGTTAGTTGCTAAGAGCATTGACTTATTGTTATGGCAGTTAACATAATGCAAGAAGGCAAGCGAACCGTGAGTTGCTGCCCAGTTCGCACGTTCCACATGGACAAAGCTGTTTTGGCGCCTGACAAGATATACTAAACATTTAGTAAGTGGATGCTCGCAAGTGAATGCTCAATTATATTAACATGGCATTGAAAGCTGCATAATACTCCTACGAAAGAATAAATTTGCTGAAATTCCTTCCATCAGTTTGCAAATTCAAATTAAGTCAATTCAAACAAAAAATTGTTGATCTACCGAAATCAGCAATTTCATTTACTCATTCGGAATTCCTGTGGTAGCTCCCCGTGGGCTGCAACTGGAGGCCTGGAGCAGAAGCTTATTGTATGGGATTCTTCTACTTTTTTATATGTAATGGTGCAGCTTCTTTTTCCCCATATTATCTTCGAGTTTTTTAAAACCAGAGTAAGGAATAAAATGGTCGATGTACTTTTACTGCATAAAGACAGAGCCATCTGCCGAATCTGGTGCTCCCATTCAATTCCGACCGGTGACCAACGGGCTGAAAGCGGTTCACTTTCAGCCTGATCTGTCCCTATCCTGTCCACAACCCGCCATCAAAATTCCACCAAAGAAGAGCACCACGAACGCAGCAACAGCTTAAGGGTGCGCGGTATACATGGTAACGTTTCTATTCCCAATAATTATTTTTTTTTAGAAATAATTCTTTTCAATTTCTACTCCGAAAAACAATTTCTGAGTAAAATAAGATATTTGATAATTATACAAAATTTATATTCTTGAAATTAAAAAAAAAAATAGAAATGTGTTTGGTACAATTTATAAACTTTTGTATTTATATTCTTGGCATGACTGTCGCTTGCTACCACACGACTATTGACCATCGCCACCGACTGCCATTGTAGGACCGTTGCTCGCATCCCACTGGCCGTCGCCCCCTCCTGCGGCCACTTGCAGCAGTGGTCAGTGGCGACGGTCCGCAGTTGTGTGGCGATAGCAACGAGCAGTGGTTGGCTGCTGTCAGTTGGGCGATGGTGACAACGGACGAGCAGCGGTCGTTGGCCAGTGGACTATAGGCGGTAGCTGGTGGGTTGTCGTTGTCGGCAGTCGGGAGGCGGCGATAGATCTTTGTGATCGGGCGGTGGTAGACGATTACACGGCGGTTGGCCAACGTAAGTGGCCGCGGGCGACTAGAGGTGGCCACAATAAGAAAGAAGAACAAAAGAAAAATAAAAAAAAAAAAAGATTTATTTCTAAAAATTGTTTCGGAACAAGAAACTAATTTTTTTTCCAAATCTATCCCCTATCTACTTTTCTATCCCGGAGAATAAAAAAATAAATTGACGTTACCAAATGGATTTATCTTCTTCTTTTTTTTGTGTTTTGGGGAACAAAAGAACAAAAATCAAAAAAGTTATAAACGTTAGGTCTGTTTGTTAAAAATAATTTCTATTCCCTGGAATGAAAATTATAAATTTTTATTCCAGGGAATGAAAAAAATAAAACGTGTTTGGTAAAACTTTTGTTTATGGGAACAAAAAATCTATTTTTTTGTTCTTAAAAATTGATTTGTAATAGAAATAAGAAGTAGAAAAAATTAATTTATTGTAATAAAATTTAATAATTTTATCAAATGCATTTCTATTTTAAAAATAGAAATTTTAAGAAATTATCAAATGCATTCTTTTATTCAGAAATTATTTTAAAAAATAGAAACAGAAAAATTGTTTTTGGGAGCGTAAGCTTTATCAGACGCGCTTAAATGATCCGGAAAAGCAGGTCGTGGGATGCCTTGGAACTCGACCTTGATTCGACTGCCCGCCAAAGACCGCCGCACAAAACAGGACCGGAAACGACAAATGCCTTCACGTTTTCGTGTCAGTAACTCCGGCTATACTGCTTGAAGTTACTAGGGTAGGGGGGGGGGGGACTTCACGTTGAATGGGAGTAGATCCCAGGGCCAGGGTACACTGTCGTTCGTTGCCTCTCTGTCAGTTTTGGATGTTGTACAAGTACGAATGGGCGGTGAGAATCGGACGCGGGCGGATTCGCTGGGGGGATATCGGACGCACGGCCGCGAATGCCGTCTACTTTCCTGTCAGTCTCTTCCTGCTCCTCGAACCCCGTCGGGTCGGGTCGCATTGAAAACTCGCCATCTCTCTCTAGAACGTCAGCCTGTCAGTTCACGTTGTGCAGTTAAGTCTAGGCCTAGGAGTAGTGGTGGTTCATGACTTTTATTACAGATTGGGATATTTCAAAGTTGATATTTGCCACTTCTACTCGAAATAAAAACATGAATTAACCTTCGTTTGTGTCGAGAAAAAATAAATAATTTTAAAAATATTTTATTAAAAATAATTACTTAAAGTAATTAGTCAATAAAAAGTATTTTCATTATCAACAAATAATTTATGTTTAAATATTTTTATAAATGTTGAAAAAATTTTCATTTATTTATTTTTATGAAAAAAACTTTTTCTAGAGTTTAATAAAAAAATTCATAAATTTTTGCTTGAGTGTCAAATTTGCCTCCGATGACTTTTCTTTAGAAAAACTCAATTTTAGACCAAATCCCAATTCTATCCTAGTTTTTTTTATTTCATCAAAAAATCAATAAGTTTTATTTAAATCTCAAATATGCCATTGCTAATCCTTCATCCAAATCTCCTTTAACAATTAAGAGATGAAAAACTTCTGAGCGCGAGCTGTTCGAATATCTTAAATTGCGTGTGTTCATCATGGGAGGCGAAAGACGCCCGAGCACGAGATTGACAGCACACTACCCTGTCATAAATTGGAATTTAATATATTCATCTAAGACCCACGCCGGAATCACGACGTTATAAGCAAATCTAATACAGAATGCCCAAGATCAGACATCAACACATCAACGTGTAAGTGCCACGTTTGTCGAATAGGGTAGCGACCGTTGGTCTTGTCTTACCTGACAACTACAAGTCAAATCCCAGACCACACCAACCGTCAGCTCTTCTTTAATCTCAACATTAAAGACATAATTACATGCAATTTTTAACATATATGCCCTCAATAAATCTTAATTGCAAAAAAAAAAAAAAATCAAATTTCTATTATGGTTATTTATTTTTCCAAAAAAAAGGTTCATTACTTTGGATGGATAATGAGTCTAGTGAAAGAAATTATGTGGTCGACATACCTATAGTCTTGGATTTGCAAAATCCATGTATGCTTCGGATTTTTGAAACTTCCCCTCACTCTCCATCGTCGAGTCATCTCGGCCCCCAGATTTTTCAAGTCCTTGGCAATTGGACCCGAGATTTGAGTGTGCTAGCATGGAGCCAAACTATGAGTCTGAGTAATGGCAAATCGATAATTTTGAATTATGCAAGGTGAGATGCTAAATTAAACTATATACGGAATTTGTTGATTAACTTCTTATCCTAACACTAAAAAAGAAAATTGGAGACCTAAGGAGCAAGGGTCACCATCGGCCCCGCCCTTTAGGTTGGCCAATGGATTTAACTGCTTGATATTCGGGTTTGAAGTCTTGATGTTACTTGATTTATCGACACTTGCTCTATTCCCTTCCAACAGCCGAACTCGAGATCCGGATAGATAATTTTTAGAGTTTTTGATAATATAACTACGAAAGTGATGTAGAACATGGTTGTAATTAGTGAAATCGCTTTAATCGTAGGACAACGGAACATGCCCCATCACATAAATGTCACGGAAAAAGACTTACTCCGGCAAAGTTCGGCCTAAATTGCATTTTGAAAAAAATGTTTTTATTTCATTAACTAAAATTTGAGAATGGAAGTTTAGGCATGCACGCACGCGCAGTCATTACAGCAAGGGAGGAATCTACCGCGGTCGACGGCGGATTTCTATTCCCTCGGGCATTTTGCACGAACATCTTTCTGGTTAAAAACAGAAGAAACGGCAAAGCGCAAGACGACACGCTCGCATCGCGTCCTATAAAATCCACCGAGAAAGCAGAAGCAGTCGATTCGTCCACATGGTCGGAAGAATCTCAGTACCCAGGCAGCCCCACCATCGGGCGCTTCCCGTTGCGGGCACGCGAGGTTAACGCAGCCCGCGGTCCAGGCCGACTGCGGCGTCAACGTCGCGGAGCGGAGCGGAACGAGTCGAGGTTCTTGGATTGATGGGCTTTTCTTGTACCGAGCTCGCGGCGCCATTGAAGACGCCGGGATCGCTGTATGTCTAGAAGCTCGGCTTCCAAGACCGACTGCTTTGACTCGCGAATTGGGTCGGTTCTTTCCGAGGCTTAAGGCGCAGTCTTCGAATTGAAGAGATTTCCCAGCTCATCTTCTTGGACTCGTGCATTATTTTAAATCCAAGAAAGAAAAGAGAAAAGGGAAAAGAAACAGGATGGGTGGTTTAAAAGTCCATGGCTCGATGGAGTTGGTTTAGGGAGTAGGTTGGAGTCATGGCAATCGAAATGACGGAAGCTGGAGGGGGAGGAGAGGCGGCGGTCAACGGCCCCGCGGCGGCGGGGGCGGTGGCGGCGGCGGCGGGGGCGCGGAGAAGATGAGCCCCGCGGCCCGTCTCTTCCACGCGCCAAGGTTCAACTGTTACATACTCGCGATCATGGGTTGCAAGACGAGGATCAATCCGGGCGTGGTCAAAGCAGGGCTGAAGGAGACTCTGCTCAAGCACCCTCGTTTCTCCAGTAAAATGGTGCGTCCAGTTCTTTCGTTTTCTTCATTTCTTCTTGTTTTTTTTACTTTCCAATATTTAATAAAGTTCTTGTTCTTCCATGTTCTTGGCTAATGACCCAAATGGAAAAGGCTGTTCTTGTTCTTGTTCTTGATGCCTTTTTCTTTGTGGTTAAAACTGATGGTTCTGTCCGAATACTCTGTGTTATATTTCTTTTATATTTTCTTGTTCTGGGAAAGCAAGGATGTAGAGTTTGACGGACGACTTTGCCCTTGTCCTTTTCCTTTTTCTGCTCTATGCTGTCTAGGCCACGAGTATTAGCTGCCGCATTGTTTTAGGACAATAAATCCCCAAAGAACCGAAATGTGAAGGGAGTACACAAGAAAAGCATTGACAAGTGACTACACTTGGCTGCAAAGGAAACTAAAGTGTACAATTCACTATGGTTTTCCACGCTCTTAGATTGCCCCAGCTTGGGAATCCATTCAAATGAAATATAACTGAGAAAACTCTAAAATTGTTTGCGTCCGAGAACCGGAGCTTTCACCCCGATATGTATTGACCTTGTGATTAAATGCCGCCTCCCTAATATGCATCTCTGCTGTTTTGTTGGTTGTGGGAAGGAAGGTGGGAGATATAAAGAGAAGTGGAAAAATGAAGTGGGTTCAGACGAAGATTAACTTAGATGAGCATGTTATTGTTCCTGATGTGGACCCTGACATGGACACGCCAGACCGATTCGTGGAGGACTATATTTCCTATCTAACAAAAACACCTCTGGACATGTCCAGACCGCTGTGGGAACTTCATCTCCTGAATGTCAAGACCTCAGATGCTGAGGCTGTCGCGATTTTCCGCATCCACCACTCGATGGGCGATGGCGCGTCGCTTATGTCTCTGCTCCTGGCTTGTACACGGAAAACAGCTGACCCAGAAGCACTACCTACTATTCCTGGAAAGAAACATGCGGGAACACAGAATTCGGGCGGGTTTTGGTGGTTCATTTTGGCCTTGTGGTCAATGTTCAGGTTAATTTGGAACACTATTGTAGACTTCTTGGTTTTTGTGGCGACATATTGTTTCCTGAAAGATACAGAGAGCCTGGTTAAAGGTGGACCAGGGGTTGCAAAAACTACCAAGAGATTTGTGCACCGTACAGTCAGTTTGGATGACATAAAACTCATTAAGAGTGCACTGAATATGGTTAGTTTTATCAAGCTTATGCTGCTGCATCTTTTTGACTCAATTTCATCATCATACTATAGATGTACTTAGATAAGAGAGTGATTTTTATATGCATACATGAGCAGCAGTTGCTTTGTTTTTGCTGTGTAAAAATATCATCAAATTACTAAGAAATTTGTCATCAACTTATAGGGTTAACAAAGACTGGACGTATAGCTGGCATAAATAGAATGCACCACTTACTTGGCATATTGTTTTCTTCGAGAAATATGCAAAAATCTGTGTTAGTTCCTGGTTCTTTTTGTCTGCGGCACCAACATTAATCCCGGCCTAATCTCCTTCATTTTGGACTTTCCACAGTACTGCAGTGTTTATGACACTGGACGAAAGTTGAGATTTATGTTCTCCAGGTCTCTATTTCACGGTAGTATTAGGCACATTCTTTCAGATTCTGATATTCACTCTTCTATCTTGCATTGCTTTTTAGACCATCAATGATGTTGTGCTGGGAGTGACTCAAGCTGGACTGTCTCGGTATCTGAATCGAAGATATGGTGAGTTGATTCTTGCTCAGATCGCATACTCTTAGTATTGAAAAACAAAAATCCTGCCTAACAAGGTCAGTCGCTTTATTCAGAAGGTGAGAGTGGAAAAGACCAAAATTCCAAGAAGAAGAAATCAAACATTCCAAAAAATATGCGCCTTAGGGCTACTGTTCTCATAAACTTAAGACCAACAGCGGGAATCCAGGTAAATAATGTTTCCAGAATGTGTCTCTGATTTGCAAGAGAAGGAAAGGGAAATTTATGCAACATTTGAAATTCATCTTTCTGTTTAACTACAACAGTTGAATTGGCATAATACTTAGACAAAACTAAGTCAAATAGATTCTGTTTGTGAGTTCTAAATGGCTGTTTCTGCTTTAGGCCTATATAATTCACACAATTTGATATTCTTATCCAATAGATATTGACATTAGCTGTTGGCACTGCCAGCTTTTATCTCGGGCCTTTAATTTTTTTATTCCTCATAGACGAATTGCTTTGTACGTCATCCTCTTAAAGTAAATAGATGAATGATGGTACGCATAAATGTGCTTATAGTTGAACACTTGATATAAGGTACGAGTTTCAAAATGGGAGAGCATTTCTATGAGTTTCCCTGTGTGAACTGTTTTGTTTGAATACCTGTATCCCACATTAATGTGTAACAGGCTTTGAGTGATATGATGGTCAAAAAATCCAAGTGCAAGTGGGGCAATTGGATTGGATACATTCTCATTCCCTTCAGCATAGGTTCAGAAGATGACCCATTAGAGTATGTTCGCAAAGCTAAAGCAACGATAGATCGCAAGAAGCTCTCACTGGAAGCTATAATAACGTTCGTATGTGCGGAGCTTGTACTAAAGCTATTTGGTGTCAAGGTACATAAAAATCTGAGTGCATATGGACTTTTCCTTTTTGTCTCGCATTTCAGTGTGCTTCTGTGTATCTCTCATTCAACTATAGCATTAGTTGTAGGAAGTGAGAATGGCATGTAGAAGGCAAAACTGTTGGTCTCTAATGCTGGTGTTGTCTGTCTATTCCCTCAATGTGAACAGGTGGCATCTGCAATTGCACACAGATTCCTTTCCAACACTACTGTAGCCTTCTCTAATGTGATCGGTCCAGTAGAAGAGATCAGCTTCTATGGACATCCAATAGCTTTCCTTGCTCCCAGTGTTTACGGCCATCCACATGTATGCGAAGTTTGAAATTTATTTTGTCTTCTTCTCTGGTATCTGGTATTTATATTATTAGGAGTCCATCTCCAAATCTGCACCTGCTTTTCAACGTCTCATTCTAAGATGATGTGGAAGCTAATTTCTTGTGCAGGCATTGACAATACACTTTCAAAGCTATGTCAACAAGATGATCATTGCAGTAGCAGTCGACCCGGACGTGATTCCTGATCCTCACCAGCTCTGCGACGATATAGAGGAGTCTTTGAAGACCATCAAGGCTGCTGTCCCAGAAAAAGAGCTTGCCACTGTTGTTCCAATAGTATGAGGACCTTGTTCCATGAAGAGTATTCATTTTGGCTGCTAATATTTGGCCAAGGATTGATCCTCTAGGTATGAGGGGAGCGAGAAAGAGAAGGTGAAAAAGGTAGGAACTGAGTGAATTCTTTTGACTGCGCTACAAATTCTTTCTTTGCCTGAAAGAGCAGCAGGCAGAGGTGAGACATACGAGGAAATACAGGAAATAGGCAATGCTAGGTCTAGACTGTTGCAAACACTGGCCCATATTGTTTTTGTGCATGTAGCAATTGTTCTTGCTATTGATGGTAGGAATGCTACATCTTCTTCTCGACTAAATTTCTCCCAGAAACGACATGATATAGTGCAAAGTGACTCATGGTATGTATTATGCATTCGTTCATTTTTTTTCTCAATCGATACCAGCTGGTCAAGATGGAGATACTTTCACATGCTAAACTTCTTCATTGTGAGTTTCCAGTCCTAACCACTAATGCTCAATATCGATTGAGAAGATTGAATCTGATGAACTATCCATCGTGAACATAGGCAATGTCCTATGAAAAGGCAGAGGCTTGAATGACTGGTACCAGTACGACGACACAAGATGAAGTGTGAGCGCTAAGTGACAATTTAGACAAATCTATGGTTGTTATGTAGATTAGAGATGTCATTTGTTCAGACTGAAGTGTCCAACACACTACCCATTATAATTCATCCGCTACCCAGTCAAACATATGATTTCGGCATGGGCCTGTTCGTCCAATGAAAGATTATGAATATCTGGCTTAGAACATTTGCGATCATGAAGCCCAAGTTATTCTTTTTCCTCGCGCCCCTCCCTTTTCCTTTTCATGTGTCTCAGTTAAATGGATCTGCCAGAGCCTGATCTTCTGTGTCAAAGCATTAATGTCCTTAGGGTCCCACGATCGGCTCAGTCGACCGTGGGGACTGCAATAGCCAACAACCAAACCAAACCATATTAATGAGGAACGTTAGATGGTCGCCGCACAATCTAATTATAGTAAGCCCTTCATCAGAATTTTGACACTTGCCTAACTAACTAATAATCATTACATATCTCATTCCAAACTCACCCATCTCCTATTCACATGTCAAATTTTGAACGCGATGAGTTTGCTATAATTGGATGGTCTATAGGATTCATTAGCTTCATAACGACGCTTCTTGTAAAGACAGAGGGTTCTCATGGTCACACCATGCACGAATGGATAGTTAGCATGCGAGTTTTCTGTAGGCTCTCAGCTTAAAACGTGGTTCTGCAGTAAATAATTGAGCACGAAGCTATTAATCGCATCATGCGCATGTCTACATTGTCAAGACATAGACGCCGTCGCTTGTATTACGGCGTCGCTTTGTGGAATTTCAGCAAATATACAATCAATATCCTTCTCTGTTCTTGTCTTATTGTATGCACTCTTCAATCGACCCTCTGGAGAGTCCGCACAAGTCCTCCTCACAAGCCATTTTCCACAAAAAGGTGGTGGGCACCACCACCCATTGTCCTATTTCCGGGCAGGTGCCATACGATTGAGCTCACAACGAATTGACTCCCTCTTCCTCTCTTCTTAGCGCTTTCCAGAATCTAGTTCATATATATTTTATTTTCTTTTTCTTTTTCCATTTATTTTTTGGTGATTTATAGAATCTGTATTATGTGTTTTGGCCCTGGTATGTAGGGACCCCAAAGTTCATCCCCAAGAATATATACTCTTGTCCTGTTCATGGGACCAGACCTTATCATGCAGCTTCGCTTGTGGCTTGCCGAGTGCAATGCTCCTGGATAGTGCACTCTGAAGAACGAGATGCATAAAATTGCAGCATTGTCTTAGGGAGAAAATATCTAGAGTTGAATTTAATTTTTTATAAACTGATGGGTGACGAAATCTGGGCAGGAGCTGGACTAAACTAACATATAAAACGGATGGCAATCGAAATTGCTGTCCACGAGATTGATGACAAAAGACAACTTGCACTAATAAATTAACTCCTTGGTCATTGTCATGATCAAGAAGAAGGACAAACAGCTCCCAATTTTTAAATATCTAGATTACTTGCGTTTACAGATATGGACATGGTTGTACAATAATGAGTGGTCTTGTCCAAAAAGGCTATGTTTTGCGCCTCTCACCTCAAAGAAGGTGTTGTGGTTAAAGAGTGATGGAGACAGATGTATATGTTAAAGCACTAGTTTCTTTGGAGAAGGAAATGGTTTTGCTGGGGAGATGCTTGGAATGAGGTCTGAGTATGCTTGAGGTAAAAATGAAGGGGGCCAAAACCATCGGACCAAAACAACAAGCTCATAGAATGTGGCCATTCGTAGGCTCAATCGATGGCAGTGTCCATATACTAAACCAGTTGAAAACGCCATGAAAAGAAAATACAGCGTCTATAATTTTTGAACTTTGATCTAATATGCACAATCGTCCCTGAATTTTTAATTTATATAATACGATCCCTGAATTTTAGTTCAATAGACAATGTTATCTATACACTATAAATTTGTTTAATGTGGTCCTTAAATTATTAACATATATTCAATATCCCTAGATTATAGGAAAATGTTGAAAAATTCATGAACCATATTGAACAATTTAAAAGGTTAGAGACAATTTTTTTTATGTTTCATTAAAATTTATAAATCATTTGTCATTTTTTACCGCAAAAATGCACGTTCAAGTGAATACATTACACATACAAATCTTAAAAACTTTAAATTCATGTTCCTCCAGAAATCCTCGCTAGGTGACATGATGTCAACATTTGGGGCCTCTCTCTCTCTCTCTCTCTCTCTCTCTCTCTCTCTCTCTCTCTCTCTCAGTTTCAAGAATAGTACATTGCCTCCTTTGGAATTACACAAATACTATTCCTCATATTACGTCAAGACTAGCAATGTCATTGCAAACAAAGTAAATGGCAACAATAAAAGGATCAAAATTTGCCTATTCAAGATTCGATATTATGCATTACATGACAAGTTTTTCCGAAGTTTGTTAGAACATGGACTTTTAATGTATATTCACTATTTTTCTCACCACACTATCATGTCTTAATAATTATTAGAATATTTAAATAATATACCATATCTTCATTTAATAACTTAAGCTTTTACATGAAGGTATGGTATATTATTTGTGGAACTGTTGCCAACTATTCTAAAAGCTTAAGTTATTAGATAAATATTTGGTAGATTATTTAAATATTTTAACACTCTCCTTACACTTAGTCTGGTTTTTTTTTGCCTAGTATTAAACATGAAAATTTAATTGGGGAGGCAAATGGGTTTTGGTAAGATTTGAACTCAGGATGTCTAACTCTGATATCATGTAAGATTATTGCCAACTATTCTAAAAACCTAAGCTATTAAATGAAAGTATGGTATATTATTTAAATATTCTAACAGTAATCTTGCCCAAATCACTGCAAAGTTTATCCAATTGTATAATAAATCAGGTGGATACATAGAAAATTCAAGTCACGATTAACATTTACCACATTCATAATTCATAGCATTATTTCTCTAGCACGGTTAGAGACTATACATTGTATCGGGCAACCTATATTGACAAGAGTGCACCCAATGTACTACTTGTCAAATTGCAAGAATGCCCTAATTGGCTTAAAGTTGGAAACTGACATGTAATGTTGCATGATTTGGCATATGATACAAACATGTCAACTTGCAAATTTGGTCAATAACAATGGCGTTGATAGACACGTCTACAATAGCATGCCAAAAAAATGAGTAATGCTCTCAATATTTACACTAATAAATTAGACCCATGAATTTTAATAACCGAGATAGTAACTTTTCAATAGAAATAAAATGAATCTAATATAATATTATCGATCAATAGCTTTATTTTTAAGTGGTGTATGGATCTTAGTTAATGTGTGACAAATAACAATCATCATTTCATGCCATATAAGTCTCACAACATAATTTTTAAGTTCACTATGTTGTGCAATATGGACATGGACCTTACCTCACAAAAAATGTTTATTTGCTACGATCTTGAAAGTGAATTGTGAATAATAGAGACTGTTGGAGAAATTTGACTGCTAAAAAAATAGAACAACGGCTATATATCTTAATGCTTTGATACTTGATAACAATCATTGTCTTTAAGGTATTATATGCCCCAACTATTATTTTTGCCAGATTTAGAACAAATTTACCTCCAGAATATACATCAAAATCGCAAAGAAACAAGTTCATCAATTACTCAATTTCTAATATAGAATTTTCACCTTGAATGTGTTGTCAACGTTGTGTGTATGAAAAGAGAAGAAGAAAGAGTTACGAAAAAGAAGTAGTTGTTTTGAACAGTTGTGTTAAACAATGTATTATTTGGTGCTATTTATAAACAACCAATCAACACATCTCTTGAGAATAAGTACCTTATCCCCAACTTCATCACTTATCGTGATCAGCCATCACAAATTTTCATGTCAACAATCACTTTTTTTCATGTCCAAAAGTCATTTCTTTTCATAATAAGAGTCACATTTTTTTCATAATTAACTTACATATAAATTTTTTATTATCTTTTCTCTCTTCATAATGCTTAGCATACATTAGACTTCCAAAAACACTAACATATTATAATTGTGCTAAATGTTGTCTAGTATTTTCCTTCAATGTAATTGATACATCATATAATATGTTGGACTCTTTAATTCACAAATGCTAATATTGTCAAATGATTTTCTCCGGATACTAAACTTGACTTAAAGTATAACCACCACTATATTTGATCATTTTGATACCTAAAATTGTATCCACTTCTCCTAAATCTTCATTTTAAACCAAGAAGATTGTTACTTTTTAGTTTCATCTATCACACATATTTGTATCTACAATCAACATATTATTTACATATAAGCGTATTAGTATTGCTTCGATACTTTCTTTGTCTCTGCTCATTTTGCCATTCTCAACAAGTGCACCTTATCTACAACTTCCTTCATATAACTAGCCTCACAATTTTGAAAACCTTCCTCAATTTGAATATGTTTTCTCAAATTGTCCATAATCAGGTTCTCAATTGTATGGAGAAGTTTCTTTCAATAATCATTCCAAGTTGAAGGAAAATTTGAAATAATTGCAGTAAATTGAAGAGACTAATTTTCCATTAATTATGAAAAATTCAAAATATTTCAAAGCATTAATCTATCTATACCTTGTTTGTGTGTTTGATCTCTAAGGCATCCCAAATATCTTTAGCATTTGTGTAAGATCAAAAAAATTTCGTATATATTTTGTTACCAAGGCATTCCTATTGCAATTGATTGTTGCAAATACCGGAGGTTGGTATTGCTCGGTCTTGACCTTTGCAAATACATACCCATATTATTTTTGTGCATGTAGTGATTATCCTTACCATTAAGGGTAGGAATGCTACGGGTGCGTTTGGCAACTGGTCAAATAGTATTTGATTATGTTATTTTGTTCTCGAGAGTAGATTTGGAACATAAATCCGTTTGGTAAATTTTTTGTTTCCAAAAGCAAACTTGTTCCCAGAAATAAATTTGGAGCATAATCGAGAATTAAAAAAAAAAATTGATTCTTTATTATCGGGAATAATTCCAGAATCAAGCCAACTGAAGTTTTTTTCTTTTCTTTTCTCTTCTTCTTTCTTTCTTGTTTTTCTTTCTTTTCTCTTCTTCTTCCACTGCTGCCGCCATCGGCCGCTGCTGTCCACTGCCTCCGGTTGTTGGCAACAGGTTGGGCGAGCTTCAACGAGCTCACCAGGCCTAAGCAAGGTCTGACGAGCTCACTAGAGGCTCGCCTAGCCACCGACGAGACTTACTCGGGCCTCCCTTGGCCACCGTTGAACCTCACCTAGTTGGGCTAGGTGAGACTCGATCTTGCTAAGATCTTGCGAAGTCGAGCTTGCCCAGCCACCGGTAGGGCTTGACTTTGCCGGGCCACCGCGAGGTTGATGTTGCCCTGCCAAAGCGAGGTCGACCTCACGATAGCCCAACGAGGTCGAGCCCTGGCAACGGCTGGGTGAGCTCAACCTCGCCCAGCCTAGCTAGGGCTCGGCCGATGAGACGCGGCTTCGTTGGGGGCCAGCAACCCTCTGGCAAGGTCACCGGCTCTTGTCTGGTTGGTCGCCGGTCATCCCAAGGTTGGTGACCGACTAAGGAAGAAGATAAAGTAAAGAAAAAAAAGTAATAAAATTATTTAAAAAATTAGAAGAAAATGGTCTAAATTAGAAATTTTGAAGATGGTACCAAACACAATTCTATGCCGTGAATAAAAATTTTGGGCAGTTACCAAACGCCTTCAAATGCTTAGAATTTGTTCCCGGGAACATAATAAAAACAAATCATTTCTAACCACAAATTGTTCCTAAGAACATAATGGTTATCAAACGCATCATACATCTTCTTCTTCATTGAATTCCTCAAAATTAATGACATGATACTGACAAAGTCATCCAAAAAATGTGATATATATATCCATTTATTTATTTTTTCTCTCTTAATACTATCGGTGAAAATGGAGATATCCTCACATGCTAAACTTTGTCATTGTGAGTTTCCAGTCCTAATGAGTAATAACTAATTTTGATTTAGAAGATTGAATTTGATTAACTGTCCACCATGAATGTCATCAATGTCTTATGAAAAGACAGAGGCATGAATGACCGATACCAATAAGACAACACACAACCTAAATAGCATTGACACGCGACAAGCGACATATGACATAACATGACACGATACGCCGACATGTTATTTCTAAAAAAATAGAGAATTTCGACATATTGGGAGACGTTATTTATTAAATGTATATTTTTATATATACATAATAAATGATCATTTTTATAATTATCTAAATCAAATTAATTTGATTCAAATTTACGAATAAATAAATAATAAAAAAGCTTAGAATGAATTTACATTAAAAATATTAATCCGTCATTTAATAATATCATTCATTATTTCAATTTGGCAAATTCAACTTCATTCCAATAATTAATAAAATTTGAAGGGAAAAAAATATAAGCAATTCCCATTTTGAATTCACGTGTCAAACGTGTTAGAAGAGGAAAAAAAAACTTGGGGTTGAATTGTGTATCACGGGAAGTGAGAATCAGAAGAAAAAATAATACTAGGTTTTTCTTATTTTCACATTTATTATTTTTATTATTGTTTTTTTTTCATATTTATTTTGATCCCTCATTTATTGAAATTCTTTTAAAATTGATCTCACATGTCGGAATCACGTATTGAAAACTCGTATGTCAGAATTATGACTTGAGTGTTAGGAAAGTCAATCGGGTGTCGGATTTCTCGACACATGTTAATTGAGTGTTGGAGAGTGTTCGAGAGTGTCGAACATGTGTCAGAGTGTCTGACACGACATAAAGGCTCTTGAAGAGTGTCGGTATTTCCTAGCACACAACATGAAGTGTGAACACGAAGTGAAAATTTGGGAAAGTCTATGATTGTTATGTGAATTAAAGATGTCAATTTGTTCATACTGAAGTATCCAACGCAAAACGCATTATAATTTTCCGCACTCTTCGATCAGACATATGATTTTTGCACAAGCCTGTTCATGCAAGAAACTATTATGTTCAGGCTTAGAAAAATTGCAATCATGATGTCCACGTTATTCTTTTCTTCGCGCCTTACCTTTTTCTTTTGATTTATCTTAATTAAATGGGTTTGTCAGAGCCTAACCTTCTGTGATGCCCCAGAACGTTATGTGTGACACAAGAAATGTAGGCTTGACAAGTATGAATAATTTACATATGCATTTTCCATTATGTTCTAACCTCAACATGTGAAGATTCATTTGTTCAAGTCAAATGGACACAACGACTCAATAGTTAAGCTAAAATTAAGCACCATCAAACAATCAAATCAAGAGTACTAGGTAGAACAATCTAACTTAACTCATAAAGTTTCACTTACCTTTAACAAAGACTTTATCAACTCAAAGCCTTAATCACCTTCAAGGCAAAATAAACAAGAACAAAGATTAACAACTTTCAAACTTTCAACAAAACTAATTTAAAAAAGAGAATAAAGCCAACAAAACCATTTGTAAATTCTTGAAAAATAGAATTAGAGGCTTTAATAACACAAGTGTTGGACCTTCAAAAGATGGAAAATGAAAATTAGAGAGGAATGTGACTATGGCTCTCTCTTTTCTTTGCAAGAATGAGTCGAAGCTCCCTATTTAGAATTTGAATACTTTAGCGGCTTCATACGATCAAGAGGGGGATGTACTTGGAAGACTTATATGAGTTAGAAAGATAAGAATGATTAACCAATGTTAAAAGCAATGATGACATCGGGTTGAAAATACTTGGTGGAGAATGAGAGGAAGGTATTTAAGTTTAAAAAGTTACGAGTGGCATAAACATATGGTTCCAAAATAGTATTTTGATAAGTCACTAGGATATCTAGTGTAACAATACATAAATAAGGAAATCGGTGTCTATTCTAAACATTGAAAACAATGATGAATTTACCAAAACATTCAACAAAAGTTAAGAGATGTTAGGAGAATCACAACTCAGTAAATTTCTAACATGCCACTTATCCGATATGTAATCTCGGATTACAAAGGTGATGCAAAATGCTTATTAATTTGATTCTAATGGAATCACTTTTCAAAAACTACGGACAAAAAACACAATTTGGACCTTCCGCTTACTACAACATTAATAATCCAACTAAGAGTCCACATGTGACATTCATTTTTTTTATATCCTACTTATTATAAGCTGATGTAGGAATTTCTTAGTATCGCATCTGTTGTGTCAAAAGTATAAATTTTTTTAGCCCCACGACTTGCTTAGTCCGTGTGGACTGCAACACCCAACAACCAAACCAACCTTAGTAATGAGGAACGTTAAATGGTCACTGGAAAGTGTAATTATAGAAAGCCCTTCATCTGAACCTTGACACTAGCCTAACTTACTAGGGATCAACACAGATCTTAATCCAAACTCACTCATTTCTCATTCACATGTCAAACTTTTTAATGCGACGACATAGCTATAATTGGGCTCGAGGCTATTAAACGAAACCCGTTCAATCCGATCACGCCGTGTACATGTCTACGCTGTCAAGACATAGACACTGTCGCTTGTATTACGGCATCGCTTTGTGGAATTTCAGCAAATATACAGTCTGTATTCTTCTTTGATTTGTCATATTTTGTGTACTCTTCAATCGACCCATTGAAGACTCCACCCAAGTCCTCTTCACAAGCAATTTTCCAGAAAAAGGTCATGGGCGCCACCACCCATTGTCCTATCCCGATGCAGTTGCCATGCGATTGAGTTCGCATTGAATTGACTCCCTGTTTCTCTCTCTTCTTAGCACTTTCCAGAATCTATTTCATATCTATTTTATTTTCCTTTTCTTTCCTTTTATTATTAGTGATATCTAGACCTGTAACTTGCGTTTTGGCTGGGGCATGTACAGGGACCCCAAAATTCAACCCAAAGAATAGTCTCGCCTTGTTCATCGGACCAGACCTTATCATGCAGCTTTATTGGGACTTGCCAAGTGTAATGCTCTTCTGGAGAATGCGCTCTAAAGAACGAGATGCATAAAATAGCAGCACTGCCTTAGGGAGAGAATATCTGGAGTTGAATTTATTTATTTATTTTTTGGATCGATAGGTGAGGAAATCTGGGTAGGAGCCGGAGTAAACTAACATATAAAAAAGATCGCCGTCCTATATGCGCAATATTGATCGAAATCGCTGTCGACAAGGAAGATGACTAAAGACAACTTGCACTAATAAAATTAACTTCTTGGTCACAGTCATGATTAATAAGAAGGAAAAACTGCTCCCAATTTTTAAATATCTAGATTTCTCATGTCTATAGATATGGACATGGTACAATAATGAGTGGTCTTGTCCAAAAAGACTATGTTTTGCACCTCTTTACCTGATACTCAAAATCCGACAAAAAGAAAAAGAAAAAGAACTGATATTAAAAGAAGGTGTTGTGGTTAGAGGCTGATGCAGACAGATGGACGCGCTACAGCACTGGTTTCTTTGTAAAAGGACATGGTTTTGCTGGGGAGGAGCTTGGAATATGGACCGTATATGCTCGAGGTAAACATGAAAGGCTAAAACCGTCGGACCAAACAGCCAGTTTCGGTGAAGACTTTGCATGTACGTATCTGAAAATCTTTCAATCCTCGTCCCTTCGGAGCGTATAAGAAGCAAAATTTACCTATTGAAGAATTGATATTATACTTTACATGACAAGTTGAATGCGAAGTTTGTCGAATCATGGAACTATAATTTATATTTACTATATCTATCTCTTACCTATCTAGTTTTAAATTATCAGTCGCCACAAATTTTTTTCTAGTGCGGCTTAGTGCTTCAAGTTCATAACACATTAAGTAATACTTTTAGCTACAAATGAGTCATTTAACAAGTAAAATATATTCAACATCCCACGTCATTTACTTGGCATTTCAATTTAGTAAATTAATTTTTACATATTTATATTACTTGTCCAGCATGGTCAGAGATTCAGTACATTGTACTCGGCAACCTATATTGATAACAATGCACCAGATGTACGACTTGTCAAGTTGCGAGTATGTCCAAATTTGCTTAAAGTTGGAAACTGACATGTAATGTCGCATGATTTGGCACATGACACGACATGTCACCGTGCAGATTTGGCCACACTCAAAATTCTCAAGACCATAATTGCATTGATGGATACGTCTCCAATAGCGTGCCAAAGAAAGTGAGTACGAATAATTTTCTCAATATTTACATAGGAAATTAGACTTAATAATTTTCATTGTTGAGATAGTAAATAGAAAATAATAAATCTAACATGATATTATCAACCAATAGGTTTAGCTTTAAGTGGTGCACGAATATCATCTAATGTGCACTGAATCACAAAATGTAGTTATTGCATGTGGTATAAGTCTTGTGACATAATTTGTAAGGACAAGTATACTAAATATCCTAAAACTTGTTATAAAATATAATTGAATACTAAAACTTTCGAAAAGTGTATTTAAGTCAACTTATCAAATTAGTGCAGTAAGTCTTTTTCTATTGACTCTGTTCAATTTAGGAGAAAATGATATCACAATTACCATAACTTTTGTACGATATCTACTTGAATGCTATAATTTTTTTCAATAACTTGAGTGCCATAACTTATGTTGAGCATTGATTTGAGTGTCATAGTTTTTTTTTTCTTCCGATCATTTGAGTATTGTATAACTTTTCAATCGATCACTTGAATACTATAAATCTTTAAAAACATTCACCACAAATGTTTTAACACTCGAATGAGTATTGTATGAAAATTACGACATTTATGATGTCTTATCCCTCTAATTTGGCTAGTGAAAAATGTTGACGTGATATTTTTTTATTATTTTCTCCATCCTACGTGGTGCTAATGTGACTAAAACAACATCATTTTGGTATAAATCTAATTTTAAATTCAAATTTTAATTAAGTTTTTAGGGTAAAGCCACAAAAGACCTTAAATTATGTCTACTATGACACATTTATCATAATTTTTTTTTGTGACATAAACAAATTTCAAATTTGTACATACGTGACAAATTTGCCGTCCATCATAATTCTATCAATAAGGACCATTAAAAATCTGCTTATATTGATATCATAAAAGCAAACAATGTTCACATGGTGCCCATGTGGCTTAAATAAATTAAAAAATGACATTGTTTTGACTAAAAAAATCATCTAACGGAACCTTGATAGAGGGTCAATCTATCATAAAGGTATAAATGTTGGGGTTTTTTATGTCATAAGAAAAAGTTTAAGGTATATGCGTCACAGTTGACATTATTTGGGGTTTTTAATATAAAAAAAAAAAATCAGGGCAAAAATGCCACAATGAGCATTGTTGGGCCCTAAGTTTTATTTAAAAAGAAAGAAAAATAAAAAAAGAATAAAAACACAGGGAAGGGCTTAGTTTTCCTTTTTCCCCCTTTTTCTTTGTGTTTGTTTAAGTTTGCTTATTTTAAATATAATTTAAATAAAAATTTTATTAAAAATTAGATTTGGACTCAAAAGACATCATATTGGCCTTATGTTTCATGTTTTAATGATGCCATCACCACAATCGAGAGAAAAAAAAGGGGCAGAGTTAGCATTTTCCATTAGTTAAGTAGAATGAAATTAATATAAGTCCTTGATTACATTAATTTGATAAATTTTAGGACATAATTGTACTTTCTGAAAATTTTACAGTTAATTGTACTTTGGCAACTAGTTTTAAGACTTCTAGTAACTTATCTTAAGTTTTAAATTCGCCATGTTGGGCAATATGGACAGGGACTTGACCTCATAGAAAACTGCAGCAATCTCGAAAGTGAAATGTGAATAATATACTTATCTTAATGAACTATCCTTGCTCCTAACTTTATATATGTACATGTATATTAAGCAGGAAGAAAACAAAAAGAAAAAAGTCAATTATCCAAATATAATTAGGATTGGTCCGGAAACATAGCCCTAATCCTTTTTCCAAGTGGGGCTTAAGTAACGTGATTAGCTACAAATGAGTCGTTTAACAAGTGAAATATATTCAACATGCCACGCCAGTTGGCATATCAATCTAATAAATAAACTTTTGCATATGATAGCATTATTTGTCTAGCATGGTCAGAGACTCACTACTTGACAACCAATATTGACAACAGTGCATCAAATGTACTACCTATCAAATTGCGAGAGTGTCCAAATTGGATTAAAGTTGGAAAGTGACGGCTAATCTCGCGTGATTTGGCACATCATACGACATGTCACCCTGCGGATTTGGCTGCACACAGAAATCTGAAGACGATAATAGCGTTGATAGATATGTCTACAATAGCATGCCAAAAAGATGAGTATGAGTAATTTTCTCAATATTTGCAGAGTAAATTAGACCTAATAATGTTCATGATGGAGATAGCAACTTTTTAAATAGGAAAAAATGAATCTAACACGATAGTACCGATCAAAAGCTTTATTTTTAGGTGATGTACAAACATTATTTAATGTGAGCCGGATAACAATCTCACGTGATTTCGTGCAGTATAAGTCTCATGACATAATTTTTAAGTTCACCATGTTGTACCACATGGACACGGGCCTGACCTCACAGAGAACTTTATTTGCAGAGATTTTAAAAGTGAAATGTGAATAATATAGATTTATCTTAATGGACCGTTATTGCTCCTAATATTATATATCATAATAATTTCTCAGTATGTATATATATATAAATATAAATGTATATGTATATTAAGCCAGAAGAAAACAAAAGAGATTTATTATCAAGATGGAGGAATTGGTGTCCCAGCAATAGCATGATGGGTCACATCCACTTATCATCTTCCCCTCCACTGAGCCCATCATAATGTGATTTTACTACTGTTCTTGTCCATACGCGAATTGGTTCGCACGATAAATTTAGAGGAATTGATGTGGACAATTGCTTGAACACGTGATTAAGGTTTCGTTCAGTTTGCAAAAAATATATAATTTAAAAAATATTTTTTCAAAAATAATTTTTGTATCATTTAAAATAATTAATCAATAAAAATTATTTTCATTATTAACAGTAATTTATGTATGAACATTTTTGTGAATGCTGAAAATATTATTTTATTCATTTATTTTTGTAAACGACACACGTGATTATTTTTAATAAAATATATATTTTTAAATTATTCATTTTTTGCGAAACAAACGAAGTGTAAATTTCTATGTAAGTGTTTGGAAGATTCAATTTCTCCATCTGACCTTCCTGGATCTCTTTACATTTTCAGTATGTATGTGGGTGTAATTTCCAATTTTTGCCTCGAGGGATTTCAGTTGACCTTTTTAAATGCATTTTTTTAGCTAGATATGCAAAAAAATAAAGGGAAAAAGCCATCAAAAATCCCAAACTTTGCCTAGAGTGATAAATTTACCAATTTTTTTTTGTGACATGAAAAACCCCAAACTTTGCTAACCATGACATATTTATCCCAAACTCTTTTTTTGTGACAAAAAAAACCTTGAATTTGTATCCGTGTAACACATTTATTCTAAATTATAAGGCATTTTCGTCTTTTACTTTTTATTTTTTTTCTTCTCCTTCTCTCTTCCCTTCGTCGGCCATGGCGGACTCAGGTGAGGGCGACGGCGTCGGGTGAGGGCAGCCCTCGGCTAGGTCGGGCGAAGGCCTCCCTTGCCAAATCCCTCGTTGGCGTCAGGCAAGGGCCGTCCTCGCCCTCGTTGGCGTCAGGCGAGGGCTGTCCTCGCCAGATCTGTCCCAGGCGAAGGCCACCCTTGCCAAATCTGGTGAGGGCTTTCCTCGCCTAGGCTGGCGAGGGCAACACCTTAGGCGAGGGCGCTCTCGCCTAAGTTCGGCTTCCCTCCGTCATGGTCGGCGGAGGGAAGAGAGAAGAAGAAAAAAGGAAAAACAAAAAAAAATAAGACAAAAATGCTATTGGTCATAGAGTTTAGGGTAAATGTGTCACAGTTATCAAAGTTTGGGAATTTTCATGTCAAAAAAAAAAGTTTGGGGTAAATTTGTCACTGCAAGAAAAAAGTTTGGGGTTTTTGGTAGCTTTTTACCAAAAATAAATGAAATAAAATAGGGCGACTTCTCAGATTTTATCGTATCATTTTGATGTACCTTTTTTAAAATTTTTAATATATATATATATATGTTTTTTTTTTTTGCAATATGAGCAAAGGTATGAAATGTTGAACCGTTATCACTCTACCGAAGGTATGTATTTGCCGAACATCAATTCAGGGATATCATGTCCTTATCTTCGCCAGAACATACATATTATGTCAGATTCCCTAGTACTGACCGTTCTCATTTTTTCTTTTTTCTTTTTTCTCTTTTTCTGTTTTGCGTATTCATTTTGTTTACATTCAAATAACAATGATGTTGCATTGTCATCATTTATAAACATGTCAAAAACCCTATCCTGATAATTCATGACACCAAGGGCCAGTTATTAAGTTATTTCAAATTCTCTAGTTGCGTTAAGGCCGCTGAATGATATTGAATTCCATAGACAAATGCACGGATTTTGGCTTCTTTAGATAAGTAGAAATTTTGATGAACTCTTGTGCCTTTTTTTTTTAAAACTACAATGAGAAAATCAATTGTAATGTAAATTTCTAACTAATAAATCACTCTATCAACCTCATAAATAAGGGTAAGATGCAAGTCAAAATTCAAGTGTTCGGCTCAAGTATAGATTAATATGGTTCTCAATCAACATATCAATCTTGTGAATTAATTGGTAAATTAATATCGATTTATGTGCACACATCTGGAACTCGAATAGCAAAACTTTGAGTCCACCCAGCAACTTTAAAAAAGGCTATAATGGAGCTGCCAAACATGGAATTAAAGCTAGCAAATGCATGTCTTGTGCCATTGTAGTGGCACTAAAATGACAAGCTTCTTTTGTCAAATGTCAACTTCAACTAGTTAGAAACCACTCTGGAAAACCCTCGCTTTCAAGTTTCATCACTTCATATATGCTCCCATCCCGAAAGAATCCAAAAAGGGTCTTCAAGTTTTGGGCCACACGAGGGATACAAGAGGGTCCCAATTGAAAAACCAAAGGCAATTCCAACTCCAATTCATCATCTCGAAGATAAAACAAAAGGGGCACTACCCGACAATCCTCTCCAGCTGTGTGTTATTTCCTTTTAGGCCCATCTCTTTTGTCTTTGTCCATCGCCACCATTCCCAAGTTCACTCCTCCTAACCCTCAGGACAAAGCTCAGGATCGAAAAATTAATGCTCGTTGGCCAACCAAGAAAAAAGATCAGGGTTTCAATCTCTTCATCTAGTTTGCCACAAACAGACAACAAGAAAACTCCCTCCAACTAAAGTTGGGACTACCATGTTGATTCTTCGCTACCAAGGATTAACGGCACATCAATAAATTTTTTTTTTCCGAAAAAGATGAAAGTTAACTGAAACTGCAACAAAAATTTATTTTGTATGAATAGAGATGCGCGCAGACATATTTAATTACTGAATTGGGTGAAGTTTGCACATAGAATTGCTTTAAGCAATGATAATAGAAGGTTCCATTTTCATGAATATCATATGGAAGAAATATGTGGTAATTTTAATTAGTGGAAACTACATAAATTGATTTTTTCAAACCCAAACTCAAAGTGCATGAACTTTGGCATCGGCCTTTGGCGTTTCCTCACTCGGCCAGCATTCTCCATCGTTCATCTTGTCCTCTCTTTGTATTTTCTAGCAAAAAATGCATAATATTCGACTATTATCATTATGAATATCACAAAATGAAACAAAAACAATAATAATTTGACTGGAAAAAAGAAGAAGAAGATGGTGCAATGTATTCTATTTAACAACGTCCAATCATGTGGCTCCAACCCTTGGCATATAATTTCCCAATAACCTTGTTGAAACAGAAGGCATCTTTTTTTGTCTATTTGCCCATTTTTTGTCCGCTAAAGTCAACAAAACGTCAATGTCGTTGTATGGCCGCCAAGCGTCACGACGGCACTGCGACATGCGTACGCATTCTATTGGTGGGAACCACTTCTTCTTGCGGTTGACAAGTGTTGCGCACCTAAAGCCCCCATGGAGCTTCCCCTTTACGATCTCTTTTTCCAAATGTGGGAATTTGAGGTTCAATCGTACTGCCCATGAGTCGCCCCAAAGTGCACGTTTCATCACTCTTCATTACCAAAATTGGAGCATATACTTCTCCTTTTTCTTCCTTTATGGTTGAAATTCGCTCACTTTACAACCCAACTACAAGTTATTCTCATCAACTTTCTTTCAAACTAAATGGCTATGCCACGCCAATGATCATTGCATCCTACCTCATAGAAAGAGAACTTCTTGGAACTTTCCCTCTTGAGAATCTCTCCTGCCATTTGCCAATCAAAAATAGGTTGTAGAAGAGCTTTACTTCAAAATAGATAAACAGTAATTTAAGTTAGTAATTTTCTCCGCCTTGAGTTTGCATCACTCATTATGAACAAATGTTCCTAGGATATATTACCTAATGTGATATGATAGCCCGATACTTTTTTTTTTCTTTAAACTAAATTACATTAACCATTGAAGATGTAGAGAGGGTTTCTTAATGATCGTTCATTGATTCATCGCCTCTTATTTCAGAGATAGATTTGCTCAATCTAAGGGTAAATCGAAAGGCTGAATTTACCTCACAAGATCTTGGCTTATGAAAAACAAAAAAGTCAATGGATGGTTAAGGTTCCAAGTCTGATTATATGACTCGTTTGAAGGTTGTCCATGACATTTTTGGTGAAAAAATTTCAAAGCGCGTTGATTCCTCCTTCCAATGGTGATACAGTCAATTCCGTTAGCGGATCGATCTTATGCCCTTCCTCGACTTGACGAGTTAAATTTGAGACAGGGACAAAAGTAGGCTCGACACTTTTCAAGAAACGTTTTTTAAAATGCCAATTTGCAGCATGGTGGGAACAGGCCTTTCCACATTGGAAGAGAATTTGAATATTTTTTTTATCAAATTGGAAGGAAGAATCTTAAATGGGTATACATCTACACAGCTCATAAAATTCAATTTTTTTTTTATTTTATTTCTTTCTGTTTCCTTTCTTTTTGTATTATCAAGGGGGAGAAAACAATGGTCGATGATGACGGTTTTCGCTTCATTCCGTGATCGAATTTTTTAGCTTTGTGTTGAAGCCTTGGAAAAAGAAAACCCAGCACATCAAAAGCAGAAGTTTCCAAGCCATATAGGCCACGAAAATAAATTGTGTATTTTCACAAAAATAATTTCGTTAGACTTATTTCACTAGTCAACTGAAGTTTTCTTTTTTTTTTTTTGGTAAGGACTAGTCAACTGAAGTTTATAATTAGTAAATCTAACTCTTCAGGTATTTCACCTTCGTAGAAATTAATAGTACGAGAATGACAGTTCGAAATTACAACCAAAGTAAAAGGGAATAAAATAGAGCTATTCTATATCAAATAAGTAACCTCTCTTTCTATTTTTGCTTTCTCCATTTTTTTCACTCCTTTTCTCTACCACTTTCACCAAGGGATAGGCCAGTTTTGTCCTATTTCTTTAATCTTTTCAAAGTGCGGTATTATTTCATCCTTGATTAACGCTAAAAGTATCGGCTTAAGCATGCGTTTCCCTTTGGAATTCAAGCTCTAATTATTCAATTTTAGAAGTAGGTGTGCTGTCAGTAGTTGCAAAGCAACTACCAGATTTTGATAGTCCATTATGGGCTGAACAGGTTTTCTTTAAATGACCCCTTCTTCCACTGAGGACGATACATTTTGCACAAGAAGGTTCGATGCTACTACTGCCAAATATGGTCCTTGGAGACCAATTATTGATTGGAGAACATGATAAGGGTTTTGTTGTCAGTGGCATAACAATAGCATGGTGGCTTATTCACATGGCCTCTTGGAATTGTGGGTATACATATATATAGTTAATAAAACTTTATTTTGTGCACAAACAGAGAAAATAAAAGATTACGCACTAATAGGATTACGATAGTGACTGCCAACGTGAGTATATGTCAAATCAAATATTGATAAAGAGCGTCGGTACACAAATTAACTTACTTCGCTTCTTACTATTGACTGGCTTTGCATACTGATTTTCCTTTTTTTATCGGGCGAGGAGGTTATTTAAATGATTGAAATTCGCCGCGTTTCAATGAGATACATTTTGTGCTCGACTATGACATTTTCATCGAGCAAATTCGCAAGTCACGTTGCTCATCTTATAAGAGAAGCCTTACCTGAAACACAACTCGACAATTTGTGTTTATCTCGAGATTAATTCGGGCATACTGTTTCGACATTTCGGTATTGCGTGAATAAAGAAAACCATGATGTCAAGGTCGTGATGAAAGGGTAGCTTGGAGGTGCTGAACAGCTGCAGAAGTTATATACCTCCCGAAATGTTTCCACGAGGTCGACTCGTTGCATGATGTGTGCGAATCGTATGCGGTTGCTTTAACGAAAAGACCTAATGCACGCTGCTGAATAAGTCTTTGAGTTCATGTCGTCCATCTTTAATCAACAGCGACTCCTTTGGCAATTTCCACCATTGGCGGGTCCAACGCAACTTTTTGACAGAATTTCTTGCGCACTTCTGAGTTTACATGGCTATAATGCTCGAGGCTTTCGCAAACCAATTCCTTATGAAGACGAAGTAGTCATCCCGCCAAAGGTGTTGCCAACATCTAAAATAAAATATAAAAAATAAAGAAGGAAGGAATGTCGAGATAATTTTTTTGTCTGAGTGATCTTGAAGATAGTTTCAAGGAATCACGATCGATTTCATCATAAAAAAGAACAAAAATGCACGCTTTTAAATAGAAGAGATCTGTGGTCTTTTGTTGTTAAATTTGCAAAGATAAAAATCAGCGTGAGATAAATTCAGCCGGTGTAACAAAACTTTTCACCACACATGTCCCCAGTTTCCCGAATGTGTAAAATATTGATGACCTAAATCTTTTGGAAAAGAATAAAATAAAATAAATTGATTACCCATCTATGTATTGAAAAGCACATGCCATGCAAAAAGTAGATCTGTTATACACTAATTAAGGAGAATGGAAATTGAGAAATGTAAAAGTGGATGCAATCAATTCAGCTTTTGACGTCCTAGATGGTTGACGAACGAATATAATTACTAGATTGCTACCTTAATTATCTCAGTGGTTGGATGTCAAACTAAACAAATTGCACTCAATTATGTCATGACAGGTACATATATATAATATATACATATATATTTTCGCATTCGCAAGGTAGCGCCTGGCCCATCATGGTCATTATTTGCATCTAACGAATAGAGAGAGAGAGAGAGAGAGAGAGAGAGAGATACTAGATAATATTCTTCTCATGCTTCTGAAGCTATCCAGAAGCTGCTAGGCTCAAATTTCCGAACCGAAAATTTTACTTGAAGACTGTTGGATATAGACCCTCTATTTCCCCAATTATCGAGTCTCAATTCTTGTTAGGTGTTTTGATCTCGTACGTATGATGCAGATAATAACATAATAATACTCAATACTCATTGATTATGCTACTCATTCACGCAGTTTTGTTTTTTACCCTCATATTAGGTCAGCGATTGAGATACTATTGAGCAATTTTGGGTTCGGAATTATTTGCACAATTCGATTGACATAATCAATGAAAGTCTGAGCTTTTATAATCAATCTTTCAAAAGGTATCACACCCATCTTCTGATTTATCGTCATTTGGAATTTTGATTAGGTGAATTCACATGCTGTGCATGTACTTTAATTATATCGAATTAGAGATGAGTGACAGGTTAAACGTGAAAATATAACTTACATTTCTTTAATTTACAAATTTTTCTTCAAATCCGACGGATTATGAACACAATACTGAATGATTTGATTGTTTTTTTTGCAAAAATAACTACTTCTCTTTCTTATAAAAATAAATGAACAAAAAATATTTTCATCATTCATAAAAAAATTTAGATATAAATTATTATCGATAATATAATTTTTCATTAATTACTTCATTTACATTATGCATACTAGAAAAATTGATACGACCTGGGGGTAATTTACCCATTTTAAACGGAAAACGACAAAGTTCATAATGACCGGAATCTCGTTCATTAGGCGCACGCAGTGACCGTCCCTCCGTTTACACGCCAAGCGAAAGGCGCGTGGCCCCCCCCACCTCCCCAGCCTCTGGCGTCCGACGACGACTGATGATGAGCAGGCGAGCATTTGTCCCCGCCCCCGGACACGTCCCCCGTGTTTTCGTCCATATTCATTCAACACCTCCTGCAATTCGCAATTCAACAATCCAGAAAAAAACCACCCATTTTCCTCCCAAATCGAAAGATGAAAGGAAAATGAAGTTGTAGAAAGACGGGATTATTAGCAAAAGACGCAGAACGAACACGACGAGGGAAGAGAGAGAGAGAGAGAGAGAGAGAGAGAGAATGGGGTCCCTTTACATCATTTGTCCTTGTCATATAAAAAAAAAACCCCACCCCCTCAATTCGCATCGCATCATTAGGAAAGGTGTCTCTTTTCTGCGCCTCTCTCTCTATATAAGCGGCCCTCTCTCCTCCTTGGAGTCTTTTTATTCAACACCCTTCAGGACAGCAAGTAATCGGGTGCGGCGGTGTCTGCCCGTGTGGCTCTGTCCTGGTCTTTCTGAGAATTGAGGCTCTGTTTCTGGGAAGAGCTAGGCTTTTTTGTGTGGGGAGCTTCTTGGGGGGGTTTCTCTTGGCTTTTCAAGAAATGTATGCAGAGACAGGACTGATGTTCCCTTGCTTCCAGAACTTGTCTCAGGAAGTTCAGCAGCTTGAGGAGTTTTGGAAAACCCACAAGTCAAATGCCTCTCTGGTACTCTCTGTCTCTCTCTGTCTTTGTCTGTCTGTCTGTCTCTAATCAGTTCACTGCTTCTTCTCCATCTGTGCATGCATATACATACTTCATGATGACTACACTGCTCTGTTGTTGGCCTGTGTGAATTCACATCATATTGCTGGTTTTCTGGTACTTGTTCTTCTTGCCTCTGCTGATATCATCTGGGTGTTTGCTGAAAGTAACTTTTTCGATTCGTTTATTTCTTGGAGAAAATTTGTGAATGAGGCGTAAGACTTTATGCTCATGACGAGTCATTGATCATTGATTTACTTTATTAGATTTGGTTTGAGGAAGAACTGAAATCGGGTGTTCTCTTGCCTATCTGATCGTTTCTTCACAGTCTTGAACTTTGATCAATTTGCTTGTAATATGAAAATGTCAAGAAAAATGTTGTAATGCAGCGGCTGCTTTGTGTTCTTGTTCATGAGGGTATTTGAATTATCATCATCGAAAGCTTCTCTTTACCTTTTCCGGCAAAAGGTTATTTACGAAAGAACGTTAGTGGAAACAACTGGACTTTCACTTTACATGCTGGACCTTAAAAGGATATGAAACAGAGGACATAGATGGGAAAAAATCTTGGTATCCCATTTCCGTGTTCGATAAGCTTGTTTCCATTTGCTTCGAAGTTTCTATGTGCGTTCGAACCCAATTGGCAGGTTCTCCGGCTTTCTAAGAGACTTCGTGAGGACACAGCAAAAAAAAGGAAGAGCATGTACTTAGAGAACAAATAAAATAGAAAGTAATGGTTTTCTGGGAAAAAGCAAAAGCTAACTTCCCACTTGATTGTTTATATCCTGTGAGATTATTATTTTTAAACGCCATATGTAGAAAGAAAGATAAAGGAAAGCTGATAGTCTTTGAAAGTGTTGCAATGGGTCTCTGCTTTTGCCTAAAGTGGAATGCTCTTTCCGGTGAGCGAACTATATCTGGTACTTGGATTTTGACAAAAACCGCATGCTCTGTTTCCTGCTGCGTGGTGTTTTTGGCTATTTTTTGCGAATGGATACGTTTTGGAGATTCAGAAATTAGCTTTTCGATCAGTTCCTTCGACTATCGGCTCCTTTCCAAAGCATTAAGCTATATATGGATGAGCACAGAATTAAATAAAGGGACTGATGAAACACGCAGAAGTTTTCTTTTATTTATTTCTCTTGAAGCTACGGATTCATCTGATGGCAAAATAATATGGAAGTGTGAATTGTTCCCTTTATCGTGTGAAGCTTTAAGGCTGCGATTTTAGCAAGAAAGAGTCAAGAGATTTTCAGAGTTGTAGTTGTCTTTCATCTTGAAAGGCTAATGAAAACTTGGTGGAAAAGGCTGATACCGGGCCAGGTTTTGATCATGATGATTAGAATAGGATCTCCGTAAGTATTGCCATCGTATGTTGCAGCTTGATCATCATAGATCCAAAATGTTGTCGATGTCCGTTTTTGATGCTTTACAGTCCTGCTCTATCGTGCATGAGTTAGATTTCTTATGTAGTTGCTACCCTTGAACTATATCTGCCAAAATTTATATCACGTTCTGCACATGTTGTAACCATTTTGACTCATGGCTTGTCTTGTATTTCTATCATGTTCATGTCTTTGAATTTCCTAATCCTATTTTTAGTTTCTTTTTTCTAATTTCTTTTCCATTGAAGGGCAACCTAATTCAGGCCACCGCCATATCAGAATATGACCTTGGTGCAGAAGGGGATCTTTTCAAAGCTCCAGAGCCTATAATAGAAGAACCGCAGCCGGTTGTGGGCCTTGATCCGATGACAGCAGCCATTTCGATGATGTCCAGCGGGGAAGGCGTCATGTTGCCTCAAGGACTGAAGGTTGCAGATTTTATGTCGCTTCAGAATGACCCACTGTTCAGCGAGGTCTTCTATGATTGTAAGAAGGATCTCCTGGAGAAAGCGGGGATTAATGCACCGCTAGCTGGAACTTTCGATGAAAAGATACCTCCTGTGAGGATAGATGAAAACGAATCCCTAAAGGATGAGTTGTCTTTTGATGAGCCATTTCAGAAAAGTGTGAGCTCGGGAAGCCTGACCTCGATGGAATGGATGCAAGGGGCTGCAGCAAAGCCGAGTTTCCTGGATTTTTCCGGACTTGATTATGGAGCTGTTTACGGGATGAGGAGGGCATTCAGTGAAGGAGACATAAAGGTCAAAGTCATTCACCTTGCATGATGTTCTCAATTTAGCTGTGCGCGTCATCAGTTAGTTTTTGTTTTTCAGCTTCTCTGTTGCACTTGATTTTGGGCTCAATATCTCAGATTGAAATTGTTTGAGTTTATCTCAACTCTATTATTGTGTATACATCCTTTTTTGGCCTGAAAATCATATGTCTTGTCTCTGTTGTATGTCTATTGCTGTTTCACTGGTCATTTCTGATTGCCTGTGCCTGAACAAGACACCAAATTTTGGCGATTATCTTCATTTGAGATTGATTGGCTATGTGACAAAGTCTATGGACTGAGAAACTTTTAGATGTTTCTGGTTATCTCCACAGGATAGGGCTGGGTCATTGATACTGAGTTTTTATGGCAGACTCTTGGTAATGGTAATGTGAGCCTTATCTATTCTCCACTTGAGCAGCCGATCACTGTCAGCAACTGCACCAGCGAAGAGCGCCGGGAGAAGCTCTCAAGATACAGAAACAAGAAAACAAAGAGGAACTTTGGGAGGAAGATCAAGGTATATTGATTAACCAATTTGCTGACATGGCTTTTTATGTTGCATGTGATGTTGGTTTAAGTGTGGTGCTTCATTTTTACCTCTAACATCATGGTGCTACATAATTCGTTGCCATGTATTTATATGAAAAACTAAGGACATTGTCTGTTACAATGTCGAGATCCAAGTCCTATCCATCACTGCCTTACTAATGATCCCTCCAGCAGAGAATTTTTTGTACATTACGTAGAATCATATGAGAAGTTACTTCAGAAGTTGAGGGAATGCCCACAAAAGAAGGAATCAACTCCCTAACATTTTGTAGAGATGTTTTATTCACATTTCTTATTTTCATCGTTTATCCTCATTTCCTTCAAGAAGCGTGCCTTGGCTTCCCCAGTAAATTATTGGATTGTGTTGTTCTCAGTATGCATGCAGGAAGGCGCTTGCGGACAGCCAACCCAGGATTCGTGGAAGATTTGCAAAGACTGAGGAAGGTGACGCTCCCAAGAGACAGTAAATTTCGGGCACTTTGAGTACCAATAATGAGGCCGCAATAGCCGTTCCAGAGGAATACCAGAGAGAGTTTAGCCTCACAAAGAGAGCCAGGGAAGTCGATGAAGAAGGCTCATCGAAGTTAGGACTCGGTAAACGGAATCCCCAACTCCTGCAAACTAGTTGCTCCTCTAGAGCCACCGTAGTAACACTCCTATATAGACCAGAAGCTGCCGGCAAGATCTGTACATAGGTTTGTTAAACAATAAAGGGTGGTCGAGAAAGAGATGTAGATGCTCGTATTCGCATATATATAATGTCGTTCATGTATCGGGTGCATCGATGCTGCCACTACTTGGTGAGTTCTTCCATCACTAAAGCACTGACATCTCTCTCTCTAAACGGCCCTGAAATATTCCTACAGACATTCTACCTAATGCATGGGATTCTCTCATGTGCCACCTCCATTAACAATTTGAATCAAAGAATGATGGATGCGGCTGTGGTTTCGAATCCCATTCATGCAAAGACGATGCTAAAATGCAAAAGAATAAGCAGTTGAACTCTCAAAATCATACATTTTCGGGCACTAAAAATTTCCAACGCAGAGAATCGAGAGAGTTTCTCAGATCCTTGGTGGGGTCGATTACGTTTGTAGATACAAAACAGCTTTAAAATCACTTTGCTTGTGCATTAGGAGTTTTGTGCAGCACCATATTTCCATTCCATAACTCATATTATCACAATAGCGGTAGCAGCAGCAGAGGTTCATCGTTTCTTGGATATTCTGCCCCCCCAAAAAAATAAAAAAATTTGATCAAATGAAAATAAATAAGTTTGTTTTTGGGCCAGAAAACCAAGAACTTACATTTGTGCAATTTCAGAACAAAGGGAGTTCTCATAGGGCCGGGAGAGAGTAGCAGATGCAATTTCGTGGCAAGCTATTTGTTCTTTGGGCTTTGACCACCCAATCTACTACTCTATTGGGCTCTCCCTGACACGGGCCAGTTTAAAATGAGGAAAAGCCCAAATAGGAGATTGGGCTCTGGTGTAAATCGCAGTAATCTCCGAAGTGATCTACGCTGAGTTCAAGAGGCAGCAACACATCAATTCTTGATTTTCTGAAGCTATAGGATTGTGTTCACAAACTTCTTCTATATGATTTTTTTTTTGGGTCGAATTATTCTTTATGATTGAAAGTGCTGCCTTTTTTACCAAAGAAAAAAAAAGGAAAAAAATTGTGCAATTTATGCAAAGATTATTTGTGGTACAAGAACTTAGATTTCAAAATTCTCATTCGACTGGAACAAAGCTGTCAAAAACAATACAAAAAAGAATTGAGTATCGCATGAAACCTTGTCCCATAGTCAACCATCACATTACCATCATGATCAGACGAACTATCCAACTTCTGCAAACTCAATGAGCATCCGCATCTCCAACATACAAGGAATCTTAATTCATGGCTAAGCAACCTCAAGTCGATCGAGCTCGGCAGCATGATGCCTCGAACTAGGAGACAAAAACTTTGCAATGCGTGGCTTGCGATCCCTTCCGCATCTAAGGGTACTCTTAGCTGCTTCAAGTTCACACGCTCTGACGTCAGGAGCTTTAGGGACTTAGAGTTCAGGTTCAGCAAGCATTCAGATTCAATTTTGAATAACAATAATTTCTCCTTTTTCTCACTCTCGTGATTAAGGAGCATAATTGCAACTTAACTACACACTGCATCATAATTCAGATAATGACAAGGAAGCCCCGTTTTTACTCTTCAAAATTGTTGAGTTTCAGAGGCGCAGCTCTAATACCACATGTAGTGTACAAATGGATACTCAATTACAATAAACACTCTCTATTGTTATTATAAAAAAGAGACTCTCAACACCACTCACCACTAAAGTAAGAGTGAAGCAAACACTTGGTGCGAGTATTTTGAGAAATTCTCCAAGTGTTGAGAAGAATGTCTCCTACGCGTGGAGTCCAAAAATAAAGGAGTGCGTTCGTACATGAGTGGTGTGAGTGTTCTTATGATAAAAGTAATAGAGTTTTTTATTTAA
Organism: Eucalyptus guilfoylei; assembly: GCA_016097605.1. Classification (NCBI taxonomy): domain Eukaryota; kingdom Viridiplantae; phylum Streptophyta; class Magnoliopsida; order Myrtales; family Myrtaceae; genus Eucalyptus; species Eucalyptus guilfoylei. Next base: position 6,450,143 of record CM027870.1, on the reverse strand, counting down.
GTTGGGGTATCTGCTCAAAACAATACAAGCATTAGAGATGGCAAATAAAGGACCTGTCATGGAGAATAGCAAAAGCAACCAGAAGGGATGAGGAGGAGCTCAACAAGATCGCGACAAAGATGACAATGAAGATAAGAGTAATAAAAGTTGTAACGAACAATGTTACATCTACAGTAGAGTAGGTCACTTTGCCAAAGATTGTTGATGCAAAAGAATTGAAGGAAAAGTCGCAGCATCTAAGGAGAATGATAGCGAAAAGGAGTGAGATTTCCAAGTGTATCTTGCAGTGGAGGAACAAGAAGAGCTCGCAACTTCTTCCATCACAGAGTTAGAAGATGGGATAGCTTTAATCATTGTAAGTGAAAAATTGATCAGTTACATTGATGGTTGGATCATTGATTCGAGGCAAGCTATCAAATATGTTTGAGTATACCGATGGATGAGTAATTGTCATCATAGACAACTCAAGGTTGCTAATTGCCCATGTCAGCCAAATGGTGACAACACCCTGGTTTAGTTCACATCAAGTTGAACTAAAAACCATGCATCACGTGTCTGGAATGAAGAAAAATCTATTGTTTGTGTCACAACTCATAGACTTGGGCAATTATGTGGTGTTTAGTCCAAGAGATGTTAAGGCATACCGTAATATGAAATCTACTAGTACAACAATCATGGAGGGACATCGACTAAAGTCTATCTACGTGATGTCAGCTTATACGGCATATGTGGACAAAACTTGAAAGAGTGATACACTTGATTTGTGACATGTATACCATAAGTTGAGGGATGAAGAAAGGCATGCTAAAGGATCTCCCCACATGGAAGTTCAAGAAAACATAGTTTACATTGGATGCCAATATGGGAAGGCACGTTAACTCTGTATGAGGAGTCTACATTTAGAGATAAGATGCCTTTTGGACTCATCCATCTGTATTTGGACTAATAAAGTGGGAGTGAAGCAAACACTTAATGGGAGTATTATGAGAGAGTTAAGTCTCCAATTATTGAGAAGAAAGTCTCCCATGCGTGGAGTCCAAAAATAAACTAATGTGATTGTGTGATTGGTGTGCGTGAGAGTTCTTGTAATAAAATAAGAGAGTTTTTATTTAAGTTGGGGTATCCACTCGAAACACTACAAAAATTGCTTTATCAATTCAAATAGAAGGTGGGGCATATACATTGACCGAGAATAAGGGCCACCACAGAGGAAGGTTCATTGCAACTTCTACTCTCTATTTTCCCATTTCCTCGAACTTAGTAACTTGTTGAAAAAATAAAAAAACGAGGGTCCTTTGGCATTATCAATGTCCCTTGATCGATCAACTGTTGACAAAGTCATTTGAATTAGCGTGGTTGATAGATTAATCACTCAGATCCTAATTGTGCGCTGAATGCAATACGCGTAATCGAGTGGAGAGTCAATCCTAGAAAATAGATCTATCGTCAAATGGCTGCCTACAACTCCAAAACATTAAAGGATATATACAAGGGCCAAATCTGAAGATAGCAAAAGTACGTGTCCAAGTTCTTGTTCTAGCTAATAAATTGATATACTAGTGACCATTAAGAAAAACCCCTCATACTCATCTTCTCGAACAATCAACTGGATATTATCATTGTGCCATGTCTCAGCACAAAGAGTTGATCAAATTAGAGTCTTTTAAATAAGAAACAAACGTACAATTCAAGTAAATAGATAGAAAAAGAACGAAGCCCCCTCGGTACACGATCCCTCTCCCGATTTCTTAGCCCCCTCGGTATATATAATCCCTCTCCCGATTTCTTACTCCCTCGGATTTTCGCTCTTGCGGCTTGATCTCGACAGTGTAATGATCTTGGCAGCCACAATGCTCATAGTTGTCTCTGCTTGATCTCCTCTCCCACTTGTTCTCCTTGCCGTACCTTCGTCGATCAGTGAGATTTTTCGTCACCAACTCCTATCTTTGACCGGATCTTCTTCAGTTTTTGACCGGACCTTGCGCCTTTACTGATTTTTATCCGCAGAATTGGCGACCAAGAAGAGCGTCGGGTCTCTGCAGGAGGCCGATTTCAGAGGGTGTTCGTGAGGTTCGATCTCGACGTCCCCCTCGACGACGCTTCAACATCGCCCGACGACACTGGAGTTCGCGCCGTTGATCCCACCATCAGTCTTGCTTTTTGGGGTACTGTGTTGGTCTGTCTTCCACGTGTGGTTGCTCATTCCATGCATCCGTTCCTCGGGATGGGATGTTCATTAGATTCCCATGATAAAATGCTCATAAAAGGTTTTCTTTGGCAGGTTGGTCTTGTTTCTGGTTACGATTTGTTAGCTTTGGACTCTGCATCAGGTAGCACTGATTTTTTTTTGGGTCTTTGTGAGACATTTTAGGAGACTTCTCGAAATTCTTGTGGTCCGTTTAGCAATTGCGGCTCTGTGTGTTCTCTCCCTCTTTACGTTCAATGTTTTAAATCTGGCAACTTCTCAAGTTAAACTCCAATCAAGTTTGATGTTACTTTGGTGATTCTTAGTTCATTAACATGTTTTGTGTTGATATGAATTTTAATCTCTCACTTGCTTTGAATATAAATACCTTCACGAAAGCACTTACGATATGTTTGACGAAATGCACAAATAAAGTCATGTGTGAGTTTGTCTCTAGTGCCGGGAGCTGGTCCCAATAGTTAGTCTCCAGTTTTGAGGTGTACAGAGTAGCTTCGGGTTTCAAAAATAGGGAATTGGTCCTGACATTGCAAGTTCTAAGTTATTTTGGATACGGACCAACTCTCGAGCCACTCACTCCTCATGTAGACCCAATAATTATGGGGAGAGTGGAAGAAACGTGGAGATAAAGAGGACAAAGAGAGATCATATGTGAAGCAAGATCTTTTGAATTTTCTGTGGGCAAAATGTCCTAGATCCGTTGTATCTGGAGGTGATCTTTCAATTTTCTCGATTTCATGCATTTAGTACGTTGATTGACTTGGCCTTTTTTCTACAGTACAAGGTGACTCCAAGTTTCCAATCAAACAAGGATCATCCATCTCTTTTCAATCCTTTTATATCGTGCCTTCTTTACACACGTAGACCAAGCAATTCTTCACGAATTTCTCTTTGCCCAAAGACGAACAGAGACATGATTAAGGTTCTTGACTCCATGAATGTCTATCCAATGTTGCTACTTGTTCTTGTTCTATTGCAAGCGATGACTAGTGATGCCAGGCTTAGTAATTCGCGATGCATTGCTTCATCCTGTGGTAACATTCGTAATATAAAAAAGCCGTTTCGACTAAAGAGTGACCCGGGGGGATGTGGTGACCGTAGGAAAGAGTTGGTTTGTGAAGATAATCACACTGTTTGGTACCTCTATCATCGCCGATTTTATGTAAAGTCCATCGATTATGCCCCCGCCCAAATTAAATTAGTCGATGATGGGTTGCAGAAGCATAACTGCTCATCTCTCCCCCAGTCAATGGCAGGGTATCATCTCATGTTCGATGACTTTTCAGGGAACCGATACTTCTATGATCCAAAAAACGCATACTACGTCATCGACAAAAATACAGTGGCCATTGTGAACTGCTCAAAACCAGTTAGTTCTCCACCCTACATCTCTACTAGTCCCTGCAACAAGGGGTTGTATTCTTCCCACAAATTATCGAATTGGAACTTGTATGCTTTGGTCAATCCAAAAGTATCGGATGTTAAGGATTTCTGCACCATTAGCAGGTGGACGTGGGTATCAGATTATTTTATGTCTTATGAGCAGAATGAGCAGATTAATAGTAGCTCCTACAAGTATGAGCTAATCCATGACATGATGGCTGATGGCTGATGGCTTTTATCTCGGATATTATGATGGGAAGAGACTTGGGAGGGGAACTTTCTTCTGCTATTTTGATTTCTTTAATATCTACTGAGGTCATGTTTGCAGATCCCAGCAGTACAACTACTTCGGTAAGCATCGGTTGGCAACCAAATTTTACGGCAATTTTGCACGATTTTGAACACTCTGTTAGTTGCTGCTTTCTCTTCAAAACTGGAAATGAAAGAAATGTTTAAAATCCAATAAAGTTTTATGAAAAAAATATAAATATTAGTATATGTCAACATGTGTGTATTTGAAAGGTTTTGGGAGCTTGGTGTTACATATTAAAAACAAATTGTTGGATTAGTAAGATTGGCAAAAGAATAAAAAAGTGACCGTAGAAGTCATCCCAAACAGACCGATTTGCACATATACACGTGCCTAGATTGCAATTCCTTTCCACATAAAAGCTATATCTCCCTCTATGAAAAAGAGAAAGGGACATTGTGCTAGCAGCTACATGACTAGTTTTTTGTTGGCATAGAGTTCAGATTAGTCTCTTAATTAGTTCCTTGATTAGTCACTTAGCTAATGATTTGAAAGACACTCTTTAACAAATTCCTTAAAATGTTATTCATATATCAATAAGAGGAAATGAATTATTGATTAAAAAACGAAATCACTGTTTCTCTATATTTGTTGATTGCTAACAAAGCAAATGGGATTTCTTGCATCATCTATCATCTATGTGAGATGAAGCTTATTGTTTTCATTGATTTGTAGATGCATGCATCCCACTTCTCCTATTCTTTTGCACAAAATTCAACTTATACAAAGAAGCTTCTACTTTGTTTTCTTGTGAGTTTTGTTTTCCAAATTCTTTTCCTTCAATTCCTTACATCATTCATTCCTTCCACAGGTGTTGGGGATTTTGCATTTTTCACAACTTTGGATGTTACGTTTCTACTAGGTAAGCTGCAATGATTTGTTCTTACAATAATTAAAAAAATGTATTCTAACCTATCAAAATTTCTTCAGTGTATTTCTGTTTAGCAAAATTCGTTATTGGGACGCCACTTGTTGCGATATTTCTAATCTACAACTACAGAAGAAGGCACTTGGCAATGGACGAGGACATCGAAGAATTTTTGCAAGCTCATAACAACTTCTTCCCCATAAGGTACTCTTACTCAAATATTAAGAAGATCACTAGGAATTTTAAGCATAAACTGGGTGAAGGAGGGTATGGTTTTGTGTACAAAGGAATGCTAAGAAGTGGCAACGAAGTGGCCATCAAGATTTTAAAGCAGTCCAATGCTCATGGCCAAGATTTTATCAATGAAGTGGCTACTATTGGAAGAATTCATCATGTTAATGTGGTGCAACTCATTGGCTTTTGCTTTGAAGGATCAAAACAAGCTCTTGTGTATGATCTCATGTCAAATGGTTCTCTGGATAAGCACATTTTCACTAATGAAGGTAATAAGTCTCTCGATTATTGGAAAATATATGAGATCGCTCTTGGAGTGGCGAGGGGGATTGTCTACTTGCATCGTGGGTGTGACATGCAGATATTACACTTTGATATCAAGCCTCATAATATTCTTTTAGACGAGAATTTCACTCTGAAAGTTTCTGACTTTGGACTTGCTAGACTTTATCCTACTGATCGCAACACAGTCTCATTGACTGCTGCAAGAGGAACCTTAGGATATATGGCACCTGAGTTGTTTTATAAAAACATTGGCAGTGTATCTCATAAAGCAGATGTCTATAGTTTTGGGAAGTTGCTCATGGAAATGGCAAGTAGAAGGAAGAATATATATGCAAATGCGGAACGCTCAAGCCAAATTTATTTTCCCTTGTGGGTGTATGACCAAGTCAATGAAGGAGGAAGTATTGAAATGGAAGAAGTTGTAGAAGAGGAAAGGAAGGTGATAAAAAAGATGATAATAGTTGCACTTTGGTGTATACAATTAAACCCTGACCATCGGCCTCCAATGAGCAAAGTTATAGAAATGCTTGAAGGAGATATTGATAAACTTCAAATGCCTCCAAAACCGCTTATTTATCCACTAGATGAACCAGTCAATGAGGAGAAAGTCGAGATGGAACTAGAAACATTTTCAACCTCATTGAGTGCCTAGATAATTTCCGCGAGTTGTCCTTTTGGAGATTGCGATAAAGTTTAGAGAATCATGCATGGTTTGACTGGAAAAGCTTTGTGTATTTGTTGTATGTCCCGACAATCTAGTATTATGTTTGGAGAGACTTGGGCTAGTTTAGCTCATCAGCGATTGCTTTCGAGATTGTGCTCTTCTAGCTCTTAGTTATAGTGTAATTATATTTCATATAGTTTTGCTCTCTTGCGTCCTCCTTTGACAGGACAAACAAATTGGTAAGAGAACAATGACACAAAGGGTGGGGGAAGGGACGGAGATTGAGTATTTTCCTCTCTCATTACGTGATTTAAGTGTAATGCCAATTAAAAAGCTAACAATGTTGTTCTACCAGTGCATTATTACTCAATGTCAAGAACCGCTGATTTCGACTTATATATTCATTTTTCAAAGAAAATATACATGCATAAGTTTTACAAAGTAGACACGCCACTTGCATATGTGAGAGACAATTTTTATCAAAATGGAAAAAAAGAATGCATTAAATGAAATAATTCTATGAATTTTATATTTGAAGGAACTCATATTCCATTTGAGAATTAACATATAATTACTAACAAGGTCGAAAAATTGCAATTTTCCCTTTTGAGGATTGCAGTGATTTTAGTTGACAGGTTTGTAAAATCTTGGAGCACTTCAATGAAATTTCATCAACTTGGCCTATATACTAGACATCAACAACAGGTAACTTTATTCGATAACAACACTTATATAGGTTCTTATAAATAATTAAGAACAAAAATCTACAAAATTTTGAGTTGAACTTCTATTTTGTTAAAGTTATAAATTACTAGTATGCACTCTAAAGGTTAACTTCATTAAGAAATCTCTAGCAAAAAAAATGCTTGGCTCTATATTTCGTCAACAATATCATACTCCCTCAACCTAAATCTATGGATGAGCATGATTTTCGGGTAGATTGGGCATCTGAGGATCGGATCCGTTTCCACTGGTTTGTTTCTAAGTTATAGGATATGTAGGTAGTTTCTAGGCTCCAAAAACATGGACCCTATTCCGATAGGTGGGTTCTAGTTATTTGTGTTTTTCTTATTATATATTTTCGTGCGATCCTATGATATTTCATGACAAGCATGTGATTTGCAACCACTAGTATGAGTTTCTATTTCTGCGATACCCATGACCGAGACATTCTTTTTGTTAATATTTTTCTTTTTTGTGTGTGTTTAAATATGAGTTGTGATCACTTAACTATAGCAAATGGTGGTCTATAGAGATGACGATTTATTGCAATCGTTCAATTAAGAGTATAAGTAGAGCCTAGGTAAACTTTGGAATCAACCCTAAAACTTGTAATAGGATAGGTTTTAGGTTTTTAAATATGCAAAGTAGGTTTCAGGTTCAAAAAATTAAGAAACTCGTTCTGATGGCTAGGTTTCAGGTTCTAGGTAGAACCTCGAACTACTCAATCCTACCTAAATCTTGGCTCCGGCATTGCTTCTGTCAAGAAACGAGTCAAAGGTCGAATCAATTAGACTATGATCCTTTCTAGTGAGCCCCACCCTTTTTTGTTTTTGGTGATTTGGAAAGTCTTCTAATTATGCTAAACTTTTGAACACATTATAAGTTCTCCCCCAAAGATAGTGAGAGAACTAGAAGGTTCACGTCCTTTATACCAATGAGTTATGGGGAATTTTCTTGTACAATAATAGATGATAATTCTTTCAATTTCTTGACTTCTCTTTTTTCCATTGTATTGAATTTTTTCCAATTGTCAATTTTTAGAATCCATCAATTCTTAATTTACATTGATTCAAGGTTTGCATTGAGTTTTAAGTTGGCTTTCATGTCATATTAGAAAAAGGAAAATCCATTCTTGATGCTAGAAAATATGAAATAACTTACTTATCTAATGAAATTTCTCCAGAAATATGAAATGGTGTTGTCAAATGGCTAAATATATGAATTGTCAATTGTGATGTTTTCTTGCCAAAAAGAAATGGTGATGATGTTAAGTCCTACTTGCTACTTCTCTAACACTCTTGACTTGATTATCTACTTAAAAATTGTCCTTTACACTGCTAGTGCAAATAATAATTTGCACACTTGACGTGGAATAGCTGACACTCGTGCAATGAAATTTACTCGACTTTCGCAAAGTCCTATATGTCGTCACTCCATCACAGCCTTAGTAATGATCCCTCATGCAGAGAACCTTTTGTACATTATGTAGAATCATATGAGAAGTTCTTCAGAAGTTCAGTAAGTGAATGCCCACAAAAGAGAGAATCAACTCCCTAACATTTTGCATAGATATTTTATACACATTTCTTATTTGCATCGTTTGTTTTCATTTCCTTTAAGAAGTGTGCCTTGGCTTCCCCAGTACATTAATGGGATCGTGTTATTCTCAGTATGCATGCAGGAAGACGCTCGTGGACGACTAACCCAGGATTCGTGGAAGATTCGCAAAGACCGAGGAATCTGACGCTCCCAAGAGACGGTAGATATCAGGCATTGACTACCAATAACTAGGCTGCAATAGCCGTTCCAGAGGAATACCAGAGAGAGAGAGAGAGAGAGAGAGAGAGAGAGAGAGAGAGAGAGAGAGAGAGAGTTTAGCCCCACAAAGAGAGCCGGGAAAAGTCGATGAAGAAGGCTTGTCGAAGTTAGGACTCGGTAAACAGAATCCCCAACTCCCCCAAAATTAGTTGCTCTTTGGATCCACCGTAGTAACACTCCTACATAGACCAGAAAGCCGCTGGCAAGATCCGTACATAGATTTGTTGAACATTAAAGCGTGGTCGAGAAAGAGATGCAATGCTTCGTATTCGTATATATCTATGTCATCGTGTATCGGGTGCATTGATGCTGCCACTACTTAGTGACTTCTTCCATCACCACTGACATCTCCCTCTCTCTAAACGGCCCTGGAGTATTCCTGCAGACATTCTACCTGATGCATGGGATTCTCCCATGTGCCGCCTCCATTAACATTTTGAACCAAACAACGATGGACGCGGCTCTAGTTTCGAATCCGAACGACTCCTTCAGCCATTCACACAGACGATGCTAAAGCGCAAAAGTATAAGCAGTTCGACTGTCAGAATCATACATATATTTGGGCACTAAAAAGCTCTAACACAGAGAATCAAAGGTTTTGTCTCCACGATCCATCGAAGACTCTTATCGACCAAAAGAATTTCTCAGATCTTGGGTGTGGGTCGGTTATGTTGTAGATACAAATCAGCTTTACAATCAATTTGCTTGTGCGGTAGGAGTTTCCTGCTAGCACCATCCTTCCACTTCATATCTCATATTGCCACAATAGCAGGAGCAACAGAGGTTCGTCATTTCCCATTATGCATATTTCCTCAATTGCTCAAGCAAACATAGACAAAGGATCTAAGGTAGCGTATGGCATTGATGCAGTGATATAACTAATGTATAAATTACCTGAATTTCGATAGTTATTAATGATACATAAATATTTAGAAAAACAACTTTGCACTCAAGTTTCTTGAGAATTAATTTTGTAATTAAAATTGCTTTAGTTAGAGATGATGGGGGTATTGTGACTCTGCCTTTTCGATTGAATGCAATCAGATATGTATCAGGAAAATTACAAAAAAATAAGCTCTAAACTTATTTTACGGATGCAAATTTAGTATTAAACTTTTTAATTTGATTAATTTAGTTATAAACAATTTGGCAATTTTCCAATATAGTCATTTCAATCATAATTGGCTAAAAATCTCCGACATGGACATTGTTTGTCATTAACGTGAATGATTTTTGTATTTTTATAATTTTTTAAAAAAGAAAAAATTACAATTAAAAATGGAAAAAGAAGAAGAAATTTGCATAAATTGTCCACATGCCACATAAGATGGCTATTGTCTGCGTTAACGATTTCTAACAAAACTTGATTTAAATGACTATATTAGTAAATCGTCAAATGATTGAAATTTAGGACTAAATTGGCGTTCATATAATAAATTTAAGACTTTTTTTTAAGGTCTCCATATAGAGTAATGCATTTGTCTAACATATGATCTTTTATCAAGGATGTTGCACTTAAAAAGAGAAACTATGTTTTGACTCGACCTTTGACATTTTGATGCATTAAGGAAAGTTCCCTCCATGATACTTAATGGGCTGCGCCCGAAAAAGAAAATGATGAAAAGAAAATGATTAAGTTTTTTCTTTTTTTTTTTGGGCCAGAAAACCAATAACTTATACTGGTGCAATTTCAGAACAAAGGGAATTCTGATAGGGCCGGGAGAGGGTAGCAGATCCAATGTCGTGGGAAGCAATTTGTTCTTTGGGCTTTGACCACCCGATCTACCATTCTATTGGGCTCTCTCTTAGTATGGGCCAGTTTAAGATGAGGAAAAGCGCCCAAAGAAGAGGTTGGGCTCCGGTGTCAACCGCCGTAATCCCCCAAGTGATCTATGCTGAGTTCAAGAGGCAGCAGCAGATCAGTTCTTGATTTTCTGAAGCTATAGGATTGTGTTCACAAACTTCTTCTTAATGATTGAAAGTGCTACTTTTTTTAACAAAAGGAAAAAAAAAATTGTGCAATTTATGCTGAGATTATTTGCAGTACAAGAAATTTGATATCAATGTTCTCATTTCACAACAACAAAGCCATCGAAAACAATAGAAAAAGGAATTAGTTACTGAATGAATCAATGTCCCACAATCAATCATCATATGACCATCATGATCAAGACGAGCTGTCCAACTTCTGCAAGCTTCATGAGCATCCTTGTCTCCAACATACAAGGAATCCTAATTCATGGCTGAGCAACCTCAAGTCGACCGAGCTCAGCAACACGATTCATGAGCATAATTGCAACGTGAAGCCACACTGCATTATAATTCAGATATCGACGCTGAAGCCCCATTCCTACTCTTTGTGTCGCCAATTCAACATAAGGTGGTGGATATTAGGGATGTCAATGGGTCGGGTCGGGTCGGGTTTTGATGTTACCTGACCCGACCCGCATCATATGGGTTGTGTGTTCCAACTCGGACCAACCCGAAAAGCATATGACCTAAAGCAAAAAACTGGGTTAGTTCGGGTCAGGTCGGGTCGAGTTTTGGGTCTTTTCTTAATCATTTTTATTTTATAAATAATTGTGGTGGAATCATAAGCCTATCGGTAAGGACTGCTAGAGTGACGTCCAGGGAACAAGTATCACTTAGCAACATTGAGATAGCAAAATTAAATTTGCATGTTAAAGACAAGAAAAAAACAGTACTGCAAAAGGTGGAAAACGGCACAGAAAAGCCATTTAATCTTGAAAGCCACTTGCACATATTTAGCCTTTATTCACATTGCACATAATAATAAAATAAAAAAAATACGAGAAATCTTTCATAAGCTGACCATTTGAGGAATATTCAAGCTTGATTTACAGATCGTTCAAACATTTTCATCAGTAGATTACAAAGATCGGATAAGGATGCTCAAAGTTGAGCTAAACAACCAACAAAGCAATACAAACTTTTGGGGTAGTGAGAGAAAGATAATTGACAGAATCACTAGCGTCACAAACTTCAGCTATCATGAGATTACTTATAAGCAAATCAAACAACCTGCACTTGACAAAAACCCACGTTTAAGACTCCTCTTAATCTTTGTTTCTTGGACTTTTTAATTTGGTCGTTGCCTAAGGAAATTTTTTACCCTCCCACCACGGAATGCTCCTGCATCTTTATTTCATTCTCACTCTCTTTTTGTACCAGTCCTGTGGTATCATCCAATGATGACAGCTTAGATTCTCTAATAACAACAATTGGTTCAAGGAAGATCCAGTTGTGATAGATACCTGTCTATGAGGGATATTTCTTCAAAATCCTTATCCAACCAATGAATGCTTCCTGTACTGGTTGGTCTGAGGGAACCACAAATGTGCGGTATTTCCTCATTCAAACCGCAAAGAAATGATCCTCAGGCTCTCAAAATACATTTACAGTCACATCATCTAATAAGGAATGATAATCATGCTCTCAAAATATACATCACATCATCCATTAAGTAATGACCCTAATGCTCTCAAAACAGTTATTTTACGAAAAAAAATTATGAAGCACAACAGCAACACATTGTGCCAATTCTTTAAGAATCTCAACCACCTAAAAAGCTGATCTAAGTAAAAGTTTTTAAAAGTAATGTACACAGTCCAAATGTCTCTTCCTTTAACCTCGTAATAGCTTCGTCTATGGGTTGACACCCCATTGGTGCTCTTCAATGAAATTCATTCATTTATTGAAATGCAATAAACTAACATTTATCAATAGGAAAACAACCTGTACAGAAGCAGAGAGCAACTGAATAGGGAACTAAATCACGCAAATAGTGGAGTAAACATTGGCAACAAACTTCAGCTAATTTAGCATCTCCTCACATATAACAGCATAGAACCAATTAGAAAACTCTAAAAGGGACCTCAGCCAGTGTGAGAACATGATAAAACACTAAGTGGCACATTTATTCCATTCTTTGGGTCTTTATAACAAAATCGAAATGTAAGACTCAAAATATCTTCGCGTTTCAAACGATTCCTCAGCAACTGGTGAGCAAAAGGTAGAATTAGAAAATCGATTAAAAATGTCTTTGCGTCAATCAAACGTGTGTTAAGTTGGTGTGAGTATTTATTATTATAAGAAAGAGACTCTCAAAACCACTCACCACTAGAGCAAGAGTGAAGCAAAAACTTGGTGTGAGTATTTTGAGAAATTCTCCAAGTGTTGAGAAGAATGTCTCCTACGCGTGGAGTCCAAAAATAAGGAGTGTGTTCGTGCGTGAGTGGTGTGAGTGTTCTTATGATAAAAGTAAGAGAATTTTTATTTAAGTTGGGGTATCCGCTCAAAACTCTACAAGTATTAGAGATGGCAAATAGAGGACCCATCATGGAGAATAGCAAAAGCAACCAGAAGGGATGAGGAGGAGCTCGACGAGATCGCGACAAAGATGACAATGAAGATAAGAGTAATAAAAGGCATAACGAACAGTGTTACATCTATGGTAGAGTAGGTCACTTTGCCAAAGATTGTTGATGCAAAAGAATTGAAGGAAACGTTGCAGCATCTAAGGAGAATGATAGCAAAAAGGAGTGAGATTTCCAAGTGTATCTTATAGTAGAGGAACAAGAAGAGCTCGCAGCTTCTTCCATCATAAAGTTAGAAGATGGGATAGCCTTAATCATTGTATGCGAAAAATTGATTAGTTACACTGATGATTGGATTATTGATTCAAGGCAAGCTATCAAATATGTTTGAGTACACCGATGGACGAGTAATTGTCACTGTAGACAACTCAAGGTTGCTAATTGCCCACGTCAAACAAATCGTGACAACACCCCGGTTTAGTTTACATCAAGTTGAACTAAAAACCATGCATCACATGTCTGGAATGAAGAAAAATCTAATGTCTATGTCACAACTCACAAACTTGGGCAATTATGTGGTGTTTAGTCCAAGAGATGTTAAGGTGTACCGTAATTTGAAACCTACTAGTACAACAATCATGGAGGGACGTCGACTAAAGTCATCTATGTGATGTCAACTTATACGGCATATGTGGACAAAACTTGAAAGAGTGATACACTTGATTTGTGACATGTATGGCTTAGGCACGTACTACCATAAGTTGAGGGATGAAGAAAGGCATGCTAAAGGATCTCCCCACCTGGAAGTTCAAGAAAACATTGTCTACATCGGATGCCACTACGGGAAGGCATGTTAACTCTGTATGAGGAGTCTACATTAAGAGATAAGATGCCTTTAGGGCTCATCCATTCAGATGTATTTGGACTAATAAAGCAGGAGTGAAGCAAACACATAATGGGAGTATTATGAGAGAGTTAAGTCTCCAATTATTGAGAAGAGAGTCTCCCACGCGTGAAGTCCAAAAATAAACAAATGTGTTTGTGTGATTGGTGTGTGTGAGTGTTCTTATAATAAAATAAGAGAGTTTTTATTTAAGTTGGGGTATCCACACAAAACACTACAAAAATTGCGTTATCAATTCAAATAGAAGGTGGGGCATATACATTGAACGGGAATAAGGGCCACCACAGAGGAAGGTTCAATGCACCTTCTGCTCTCTATTTTCCCATTTCCTCGAACTTACGTAACTTGTTGAAAAAATAAAAAACGAGGGCCCTTTGGCATAATCAATGCCCCTTGATCGATCAATTGTTGACAAAGTCATTCGAATCAGCACAATTGATAGATTAATCACTCATATCCTAATTGTGTAGTTGAACGTAATACGTGTAATCGAGCGGAGAGCAAGTCAATCCTAGAAAATAGATGCACCGTCAAATGGCTGCCTGCAACTCCATAACATTAAAGAACATATACAAGGGCCAAGTTTGAAGATAGCAAAAGTATGTGTCCAAGTTCTTCTTCTAGCTAATAAATCAGTATACTACTGACCGATAAAGAAAAACCCCTTGTATTCATCTTCTCAAACAATCAACTAGATATTATCATTGTGCCATGTCTCCACACAGAGTTGATCAAATTAGAATCTTTCAAATCAGAAACAAACATACAATTCAAGTAAATAGACATAAAAAAGAGAGGGAAATTTAATACGTGGAATTCTCTTTGTCATCTCAACACTCGCAACAACCCTCGTCGACTAAATTTGCTTGAATCAAATGATCTTCGCATTTTTTTCTACAGTACAAAGTGAATCAAATCTCGATTCCAAATTTTGGAACTGGTGCTGTTCATCACAAGGTCTTCAATCGAGAGAAAATATTAGGTGTCTAAGGGTCCGTTCGTTTTGCGGAAAATGACTTATAGGAAAACGTTTTCCGGATTTTCCAGTGTTCGTTTTACGGAAAATGAACTAGTCAAAGAAAATGTTTTCCATCATTGGAAAAAACAACTTTTAAAAGTAAAGAAAATGTTTTCCACTTCTGAGAAATGGAAAACATTTTCCATAACTTCTTCCATTTTGCTTCTTTTTATCAATACATTTTTGTTTTATTTTTATGCTTTCTTTTTCTTTTTTTCCTTTTTTTTAAATCAAGTTTTTAATTTTTTTTCCTTTTCTTTTTTTCTTTTCTTTCTTTCCTTTTCATCTTCTTCTTTGGCGACCGGCCACAAGCCAGCTTGAGCTTCGCCCCAGGCCGGTGAGGCTTCGCCTAGCCCGATCTGGCGAAGCCGAGCTCGGGCTTCGCTAGATCGAGTGAGGCGGAGCTCTCGCCGGCCTGGGGCGGAGCTTGTGGCTCGCCAGATCAGGCAAGCTGGGTGGGGCTTGAGCCTCGCCTGAGCTCGCTAGATTTGGCGGTGGAGCTCGAGCTCCCAATCCAGGCGAGCCCGAGCTCCGCCACTAGATCCGGCGAGCTCGCGGCTCGCTAGAGCCCGGTGAAACTCTGGCGAGCTCGGGTGAGATCGACTGAGCCTTGAGCTCGCCGGATCTGGCGATCAGGTCTTGGTCGGCCGCCAGGCAGCCAGCCATCGTTAGGCATGCGACGGCGGAGGAAGGAGGAGGAAGGAGGTGGCGGCGGAGGAAGAAGTAGGATGAAGGAAGGAAAAGAAAAAGGAAAAAAGAAAAAGAAAAAGAAAAAAAAGAATAAAAGAATAAAAATTTCAATATTTTTTAAAAATACAAATAATTAAAATTTATTTTTTTTTAAAAATATAAAAAATATTTTCCACTCAAAGTTTAGGTTTCGCCAAACACCGGAAAATAGAGTCATTTTCCCGAAAAATGACTTCCAAAAAAATATTTTTGAAAAAAACATTATATTTTTGCGAAACAAACGGGACCTAAGTGATGTCGTGTCAGTTCTATACAAATCCAATCAACAGGTGACATGTGTTATATTTGGGCCCACCTGTTAGAAACCTTTGCATCCTCGCACGTTGACGCGGCGTGGCCGGTCACCTTATATTTCGTCCCGCATCCTTTCTCTTCAAGAATACGACACTCCCTCTCTCTCTCTCTCTCTCCCGCGTCTTCCGAGAAAAAGAACGAAGTCCCCTCGGTGTATGATCCCTCCTCCCGATTTCTTACTCCCTCGGATTGTCGCTCTTGCGGCTCGATCTCGACAGTGTAATGATCTTGGCAGCCACGAGACTCATAGGTGTCTCTGCTTGATCTCCTCTCCCACTTGTTCTCCTTGCCGTACCTTCGTCGATTAGTGAGATTTTCCGTCACCAACTCCCATCTTTGACCGGATCTTCTTCAGTTTTTGACTGGACCTTGCGCCTTTACTGATTTTTATCGCAGAATTGGCGACCAAGAAGTGCGTCGGGCCTCTGTAGGAGGCCGATTTGAGAGGGTGCTCGTGAGGGACGATCTCAACGGCCCCCTCAACGACGCTTCAACATCACCGACGACACTGCAGTTCGCGCCGTTGATCCCGCCATCAGCTGCTTTTTGGGGTAGTGTGTTGATCTGTCTTCTACGTTTGGTTGCTCATTCCATGCCATCCATTCCGCGGCAAGGGCTGTACATTAGATTCCCATGATAAAATGCTCATGAACGGTTTTCTTTGGCAGGTTGGTCTTGTTTCTGGTTACGATTTGTTAGCTTTGGACTCTATATCAGGTAGCACTGATTTTTTTTTTTTAAATATTTTTTGTGGGCCTTTGTTAGACATTTTAGGAGACTTCTCGAAATTCTTGTGGTCCTTTTAGCTATTGCGGCTTCGTGTGTCCTCTCCCTCTTTACGTTTAATGTTTTAAATGTGGCAGCATCTCAAGTTAAACTCCAATCAAGTTTGATGTTACCTTGGTGATTCTTAGAACGTTAACACGTTTTGCGTTGATATGGATATTAATCTCTCACTTGCTTTGAATATAAACACCTTCATGAAAGTACTTATCATATGTTCGACAAATTGCACAAATCATATCATATGTGAGTTTGTCTCTAGTACCGAGAACTGGTCCTGATAGGTATTTTCTAGGTTCCAATTGTACAAAGTAACTTCAGGTTTCAAAAATAGGGAATCATCCCGACATGGCAAGTTCTAAGTTATTTTGAACCTGGACCAACTCTTGAGCTACTCCCCCTCGTGTAGACCCAATATTGACGTAGAGAGTGGAAGAAACTTGGAGATAAGAGGACAAAAAGAGATCATATTTGAAGCAAGATCTTTGAATTTTCTACGGGTGAAATGTCCTAGATCCACTGTATCTAGAGGTGATCTTTCAATTTTCTCGATTTCATGCATTTAGTACGTTGACTGACTTGGCCTTTTCTACAGTACAAGGCGACTCCAAGTCTCCAATTAAACGAGGATCATCCATCTCTTTCCAATCCTTTTATATCGTGCCTTCTCCACACACGCAGACCAAGCAATTCTTTACGAATTTCTCCTTGCCGAAAGATGAACAGAGACATGGTTAAGGCTCTCGACTCCATGAATGTCTATCCAGTGTTACTACTCATTCTTGTTCTATTGCAAGCGATGACTAGCAATGCTGGGCTAAGTAATTCGCGATGCATTGCTTCATCCTGTGGTAACATTCGTAATATAACAGAGCCGTTTCGACTGAAGAGTGACCCGAGGGGATGTGGTGACCCAAAGAAAGAGTTGGTTTGTGAAGATAATCGCACTATTTGGTACCTCTATCATGGCCGATTTTATGTGCAGTCCATCGATTATTCTGCCAAGCTAATTAAATTAGTTGATGATGGGTTGCAGAAGCATAACTGCTCATCTCTCCCCCAGTCAGTGGTGTGGTATAACCTCATATTGAATGTCAATCCAAGGAGCCAATACTTCACCGATCTAAGCAACTCATACTACATCCTCAACAAAAGTACATTGGCCATTGTGAACTGCTCAAAACCAGTTAGTTCTCCACTCTACATCACTACTGGTCCATGCATTAAGGGGTCATATTCTTCCAACAAATTATCGAATTGGAACTTGTATGCTTTGGTCGAGCCAAAAGTATCGATGTTAAGGATTTCTGCACCATTAGCGGTGGACGTGGGTATCGATTCGAGCAGATTAATAGTAGCTCCTACAACTATGAGCTAATCCATAACATCATGGCCGATGGATTTGATCTCATGTTTTATGATAGGTTGCCTTGGAAGGAAAGTCTTTATTGCCTTTTTGATTTTTATAGTATCTACAGAGGTCGGGTTTGCGAATCCTCCGAAAGCTGTAAGTATCGCTTGGCAACCAAATTTTATGGCAACTTTGCATGATTTTGAACGCTGTTTCACTCGCTGCTTTCTCTTCAAAACTGGAAATGAAAGAAATATTTAAAATCCAAGAAAGTTTTATGAAAAAAAAATATAAATTTTAGTATATTTCAACATGTATTTGAAAGGTTTCGGAGCTTAGCGTTACATATTAGAATCAAATTGTTGGATTTGTAAGATTGGCAAAAAAATAAAGGAGAGACAGTAGAAGTCATTCCAAACAGACCGATTGCACATGTACATGTGCCTAGATTACAATTCCTTTCCACATAAAAGCTAGAACTCCCCATGTGAAAAAGAAAAAAGAAAAAAGGGATATTGTGCTAGCAGCTACATGACTAGTTTTTTGTCAGCATAGAGTTCAGATTAGTCTCTTAATTAGTTCCTTAGTAAGTCACTTAGCTAATGATTTGAAAGACACTCATTGACAAATACCTTAAAAAGTTGTATTCATATTTCGATTAGAGTTTAGATTAATCTCTTAAGTAGTTCCTTAATTAGTCAATTAGCTAAGGATTTGAAAGACACTCATTGACAAATTCCTTAAGAAGTTGTATCCATATACCGATAAGAAGAAATAAATTAGTGATTAAAAATGAAATCATTGTTCCTCTATATTTGTTGATTGCTAACAAAGCAAATGGAATTTCTTGCATTGTCTATCATCTATGTGAGATGAAGCTTGTTATTTCCATTGATTTGTAGATGCATGCATCCCACTTCTCGTATTCTTTTGCACAAAATTCAACTTATACAAAGAAGCTTGCTACTACTTAGTTTCCTTGTGAGTTTTGTTTTCCAAATATCTTTTCCTTCGATTCCTTATCACGTCATTCATTCTTTCCACAGATTTCGCCGGTTATGCATTTATGACAGCTTGGGATTTTACATTTCTACTAGGTAAGCCGCAATGATTTTTTCTTACAATAATTAAAAATATATATTCTAACCTATCAAAATTTCCTCAGTGTATTTCTGTTTAGCGAAATTCGCTATTGGAACGCCATTTGTTGTGATATTTCTAATCTACAACTACAGAAGAAGGCACTTAGCAAATGGCAAGAACATCGAAGAATTTTTGCAAGCTCATAACAATTTCCTACCAATAAGGTACTCTTACTCGAATATTAAGAAGATCACTAGGAATTTTAAGCACAAACTGGGTGAAGGGGGATATGGTTTTGTCTACAAAGGAATGTTAAGAAGCGGCAACGAAGTGGCCATCAAGATTTTAAAGCAGTCCAAGGCTCATGGCCAAGATTTTATCAGTGAAGTGGCTACTATTGGAAGAATTCACCATGTTAATGTAGTGCAGCTCATTGGCTTTTGCTTTGAAGGGTCAAAACAAGCTCTCGTGTATGATCTCATGTCAAATGGATCTTTGGATAAGCACATTTTCACTGATAAAGATGATAAGTTTCTCGATTATAGGAAAATATATGAGATCGCTCTTGGGGTGGCGAGAGGGATTGAATACTTACATCGTGGGTGTGACATGCAAATACTACACTTTGATATCAAGCCTCATAACATTCTTTTAGACAAGAATTTCACTCCGAAACTTTCTGACTTTGGACTCGCAAGACTTTATCCTACTGATCATAGTATAGTCTCATTGGCGCGCAAGAGGAACCTTGGGATATATGGCACCAGAATTGTTCTACAAAAATATTGGCGGTGTATCCTATAAAGCGGATGTCTATAGCTTCGGGATGTTGCTCATGGAAATGGCGGGTAGAAGGAAGAACATAAATGCAAATGCGGAACGCTCAAGCCAAATTTATTTTCCTTTGTGGGTGTACCATCAAGTCAATGAAGGAGAAAGTCTTGAAATGGAAGAAGTTGTAGAAGAGGAAAGGAATGTGATAAAAAAGATGATAATAGTTGCACTTTGGTGTATACAATTAAATCCTGACCATCGGCCTCCAATGAACAAAGTCCTAGAAATGCTTGAAGGAGATATTGATAAACTTCAAATGCCTCCAAAACCGCTTATTTACCCACGGGATGAGTCGATCAACAATGATAAAGCCGTGATGGAACTAAAAACATTCTCAGCTTCTTCTAGCTCTCATATAATTTCTGCTAGTTGTCCTTTTGGAGATAGTGATAATGTTTAGAGAATCATGCATAGTTTGATTGGAAAAGCTTTATGTATTTGTTACATGTCCCCACAACCTAGTATTATGTCGGGAGGGCACTTGGGTCAGTTTAACTCGGTAGTGATTACTTTCGAGATTATCTTTTTCTATCTCTTAGGTTAATGTTATGTCATTGTATTTCATATGGTTGAACTCTCTTGTCTCCTCCTCCTCAGAGGACATACAAATTGGTAAGAGAGCACGGACAAAATGGCGGGGAAGGCGACTAAGATTGAGAATTTTCCTTCGTCATTACATGATTTAGGGTAATCACAATTAAAATGTTAATAATAACCTGCGATCTTGCTACTTGAAGTGCTACTCCCGACCCATGATTTCCTTGTTGATTTCGACTATAAATATAATTTTCAGAGATGACATCTATGTATACATTTTACAAAGTAGACACCATCTGTTTATGTAGAAAAAACTTCTATAAAAAATGCAAATGAAGATATTGGATGAAACATGTCTATGTAGTTTATTTTTGAAAGAACTTATATTCTGTTTAAAATTAATATGAAATCACTGACCAGTAACAAGATTTTTTTTATTTGAACGGAAACCTTCATTCAATTTATAGAAACATTACAACCCGCTTCCCTCACATCCAAAATAAGTAAATCTAATAAAATAGATGGGGGAAAGGCAGGCCAAGAAGGATGTAAAGACCCGCGCAAATGGGCCCTGGCAGCCCAATCCGCGACAGTGTTGGCCGTACGACGAACAAACCTAATTTGGAGTCGAGAGAAACAGGGGAGGAGAGCTGCCGCTTCTGCAAACATCGACGAACCTCCCATGGCGTCTTCTGAGGATCTGCAACTGCTTCGACCATTGTAAGACAGTCCGATTCGACAATCAGTGGATCACGAGATTTGCCGAGTCGCAAAAGATGGTGCAGCGATGCGATGAGTGCAGAAAGTTCAACCTGCAAAGCCGAGGTAGCAGTAACTCGACAGGTATATCCGTCCACCAATTTACCTGTATGATTTCTACAAATGTAAGCTATAGCTCCTGTGGTATCGGCAATCTGAAAAGCCCCATCAATATTGATTTTCAAAACTCCTGGATCAGGAGGTCGCCACAGAGAGCATGGGTTTGAAAGATTGACTCCTGAGTCTGTCGCGGTAGAGGAGGTATGCTGATTTATTCGGGCTGATCTAGATTGAGCCAAGGCAGATTCGACCACAAAAGAAGGATCGGGCTTCTAACGACTAAAGATAAACCTATTTCGCGCCTTCCATATTTGCCAGAGGAGTGCAGCGACAACATCCATTCCAGGTAACTGCTGTTTACTTTGAAATCTTGCTGCAATCCAATCTGCAATGCGTTGTGCATCTGCTTGTAGAATAATGATATCAATCTTAGGGTGAGACCAGACTGAGTTAGTCTAGGGGCATAGGAGAAAAAGATGTTCGATCGATTCAGGGACTTCCTGTGAACATAATATGCATGTGGGTTACGAATCGATATGTCGCTATAAAGATTGGCTTTGGTAGGCATAGCATTCGACAAACGAGACCAAAGGAAAAGTCTAATTTTGGGGACAGTTTTAAGTTTCCAAATACTCTTCCAAATAATTTGAGATGGTCGATTGGAAGATGATAAACTGTGATCGACTGTGAGATGGGCTGAGTTTTTGATTGAATGATATGCACTCTTCACGAATCGACCAAGAGGAGTATCGTCCAGATTAACTGATCTTCTGTACAATCTGATCTAACTGGAATGTTAAGAACTGCTTTGGTAACCTCAACTTCAAAAAACCGTTGAAGTAGAGGAACATTCCACTGATTTTGATCCGGCAACATCAAATCAGCTACTAGTCATGGTTCATTACTATTTACAGGTCCACTGAGAGTTCCCATAGGTAGCCATCGATCTTCACGAATATGAATCTTTGTTCCATCCCCCACCGACCACTGTAGCTTTGGTAAAATTGAGTCCCTCCCTATTAATAAGCTCTGCCAACCCCAGGAAGGGCGGTTGCCTTTGGCTGCACAACTAAAATCTTGTGAATGGAAATAGAGACCTTTGAATAGCTTACTCCATAGGGATAAAGGATCCTTGATTAGTCTCCAGGCCTGTTTACCAAAAATCGCTTTATTAAAAGCTATTAGATCTCGGAATCCAAGACCACCCTGCTCCTTTCTGATCTTTAGTGTCTCCCAATTTCTCCAATGAATACCCTTCTTTGTGCTATCAGATTGCGACCAGAACCTCGCTATCTTTTGTTTAATAGACCGACAAAGAGATACAGGAATCTTAAAAATGGACATGGCGTATTGTGGGATAGCTTGAACGATACTCTTGATAAGGACCTCTTTTCCACCTTTCGATACCAATTTTTCTTTCCATCCATCTAATTTAGAATTCACTCTTCCCAAAATCCATGAAAACATATCTTGCTTAGAACGACCCCAATCTGACAGGATACCTAGGTATTTTCCGGCCTTATGAAGCACAGGGATTCTGAATTGATGTGCTAGATTATCCTTAAGTGAAGTAGGACATGATTTACTGACAAATATGCCGATTTATTCCGATTGATCGCCCGACCAAAGTAGCTAAGCAATATTGGTTCAAAATGTTAGCTAGATTCGACATTCCATAACTTTCCGTCTAAGAAAAAGATAGCATCATCGTGAAAAATAAATGGGATAGGGTAGGACACCATCTATTCAATTGGATTCCCTTAAGATGACCCATTTCAATGGCTTGATGTATTAAGGTTGACAAAAGATTCGCCATTAGTATGAACAGGTAAGGGGAAAGAGGATCACCTTGTCGAAGGCCGCGCATAGGATGGAAATAGTTAAGTTGATCTCCATTAAACTTGATAGATATAGAGATTGTCGTTATACACTACATCACCCATTGCACCCAAATGGGATGGAAACCTAGTATAAGAAAATAATCTTTCAAGAAGTCCCATTCCACTCTGTCATAAGCTTTTTGCATATCCATTTTTAAAATTGCCTGAAAATTCCTCTTCCTATTCCGAGTCTTCAGTTGGTGTAGCACCTCCTAAACTATTAATATGTTGTCCTGGATTTGGCGACCGCTCACAAATGCACTTTGTTCGGTAGAAATCAGGTTAGGTAGGAGGGGTTTGAGTCTGTTAGCTAGAACTTTGGATATTATTTTATAAGCATAGTTACAGAGGCTGATGGGCCGATATTGGTCCAGGCTTTCCGGGTTAGGGACTTTCGGGATCAAAGAGATGATGGTTCTGTTTAGATTGACGGGCATAACTCCTGTTTGGAAAAACTTCTGGACGGAAAGAATAAGCTCTTCCTTTAGGATATCCTAGTGATTTTGGTAGAAGAGACCGTTTAATCCACCAGGGCCTGGTGCTTGAGTTTTACCAAACTGAAAAGTAGCATTTTTGATCTCTTCTGATGTGATCGCAGCAACTAATTTGTCATTCATTCAGATGTAACTACACTTGAACATTGAGCCAGGATGGGGCCATAGTCTCGGTGTCCTGCTGACCTATAAAGATTTGAATAGAAAGCCATAGTCATATCCTTGAGAGCCTGATCATCTCTTACCCATTCTTGGTTGTGATCTAATAGCATACTGATCTTGTTCCGTTGTCTTCGCTGAACAGTAGTTGCATGAAAAAATTTGGTATTTTTGTCACCCCACTTTAGCCATTTTATTCTAGAACGCATCGCCCAATACTGCTCCTCTTGCTGCCATGCCGCTTGTAGTTGTTGCTTTAACTTCGCTGCTAAATTTCTGTCATACGGGCCGCTTGTCTGATTAGTCAAAAATTGTAATTGCTGTTACAAATATGAGATCTGGGATTTAGCATTAGAAAACATACTTCGACTCCATTTAGTTAGAGCTAAGCTGACCAGCCGGAGTTTGTGTGGCAGATCGCGGCCAACTGTCACAGCCGAGGCCCATGAAGTGGCTATTGTGCTGCTGCAATCCTGGTGCTCTATCCAATAGGCCTCAAACAGAAAAGGTTTACATCTTCTACTTTATTTGGTTTCCGTACTTAACAGCGGGGGCTATGGTCGGAGCCCACGGCGCAGTAACACAAAGACCTCGGCTTCAGGGAAAGTTAATCGCCAATTCAGATCACACAGCACTCTATCTAACCTTTCTTTTACCAAGTCATCACCCTGACGATTGTTCATCCAGGTAAAAGCACAACCTTTACTATCAAGATCCATGAGTGAACAGTCATGTAATACTTCTCTGAATGAATGTATTCGATGTGAGTCTGCTATTCTTTACCCACTTTCTCCCATTGATAGATGATCTCATTAAAGTCTT
Source organism: Eucalyptus guilfoylei (assembly GCA_016097605.1). Lineage (NCBI taxonomy): Eukaryota > Viridiplantae > Streptophyta > Magnoliopsida > Myrtales > Myrtaceae > Eucalyptus > Eucalyptus guilfoylei. The sequence goes on along the minus strand of CM027870.1, from coordinate 6,425,590 downwards.
CAGCACAAACCCAAGGTAATGAGTTGATGGATGCAATCTGGCGGAGAGCTGTCCAGAACAGTTGGTGAGATTGGAAAGACGCTGGTGCATGTAAGCAAGTTAACTTCATCGTTATACCTGTCCTAGAATCCGTACATATAGTATCCAAAATGTGCTGAGTTGAGTCTTCTACGTAAAGGGAAATATGAGACTGCCAAAACATAGCCAGTCCTCCAGCAAGTCCTATAGGATTAATCAAGTGTGAATTTGGGAAGTTAAGTCGACGCTGAAGTCGAGTTAGTACAGCCTCTGTGTTCTCCGTCTCCATCAAAAAAACCAGGTCAAGCTTCTCTTTGACCACAAGGGCCTTAAGGGCTTGAACTGTCAGGGGAGAGCCCAGTCCCTGACAGTTCCAGCTGATTAGCTTCATTTTGCAATCGGTGGCTTTTGAGGGAAAGCCACCTCAACCCACTTACCGGCTTCATCAGCTGAAATTACAGGAGTTTCCATTAGTAAATCTTCATCAAGACCTTCAAATAGAGGAATACGCGAGTCATGGGGAATTTGCCTTTTAATTTTCTTTGCAATCCCTGCCTTGGTCGATAATCGAGTAGACTTCTGTTTCTTCTTTGATGCATCCCCAACAATCTGATTCCGATTGCCTTGCTGTTGTGCAGGTGAAGGAGGTAGTGCTGCATTTATGGAAGTCACCAACAAAGTACTTGGTTGAAGGGGTGGTAGAAGTAGAGCAGCCGCATTAGATTGAATTACCGAGTTGTGATGATGCTGATAATCTGTGTCCCTGTCCTTGATAGTTAGTGGGACTTCTGTTACGCCTTTCATCTTTTGTGCAGCAGGTATAATAGCACTAGTTGAGGGAGTCGCGGACTTTTGACCTTTAGGACGCAGGTTAGGCTGTTGATGCGCTGAGGAGTAAGAGTGCAACATTTCCGGTTTTGATTGATGTTCCACTGATGTAACTTCTATAGGAGGTAATGCAGGTAGTTTTTTGGTCACTGAAGGAGGAGTTTCAGGTATCACTTCTTCAGTATCTTCAGAATCAGCATTCATCCCATAAAAGGTAAGCCAATATGGACTATGTTCCTTGACCTCTGCTCTTAACCATAGGCCAAATGCCATGTTCTCTTTGCCTGTCATTTTCGCTTCATTGAATGGAATTTCTTGACAATAAGTAGCATAGTGACCTAGTTGGCCATAGGAATAGCAAAAATGAGAGAGTTTTCGTAACGAAAGTCAAGCCGGTAGCCTTACCAGCTATTCAAATTAAGCGACTGTTTTCAATGGTTGATCTAGATAAAGTTCTATTCGGACACGGCCAGCTCTGATAGCAGTTCCTTCCTTTTTATCAATTTTCACCTCCAACACTCTGCCTACACTCTTAACCGCTTTACAGAGCATTTGGTCTGAACACCACTCAAGGGGTAATCCAAAAACTTGTACCCAGAATGCGCAAGTAGTAAAATCATGGCAATGTAAAGGTGTATTTGGTCTCCAAGGCTTAAGTATTACCAAATGACCAGCAAAGTTCCATGGACCACCCTCTAGAACTCTCTGTTTATCACTTTCTAATTTAAAAGATGCGACATAAAGCCCTGCTTCACGTTGGGTAATTTCAACTTGATCTATCCGCCAAACTCGCCTCAGAGTATTTTGAAGAGCTTGAAGATTGACATAAGGATTTGAAAGAATTGTACCTACTAATACATTTCTGCACTCTTGTAGCTGTTCCATCGGAGGTGATTCGTCCCAGACCTCAATTTCATAGTCGGACCACAGACGACCCATTCTTCTGCGAGGGCAGCCGGTCGCGATTCCTCGTCCGATGATGGGAATCCATAAGTGAATCCCCAAGGTAACGCCTGAATTAGGTCGATAGGATTCGGACATGATGAGGCGATGGCAGAAAAATTGTATAAAGAGAGGAGAATGGGGAAGATTTGGGGAATAGGACGAGAGGATGATGAAGAATTCGAGGAAACATTGGCAGCCACTGGTGTAAATGAGTCTGAAATGGAACTCGACCGAACGATGGTTGGAATTGGAAATTCGAAGGAGATGAAGAAGAGAGGACTAAAAGAGCAGTCGATTGCTGAGTGAGAGCCTTCGATAGCTGGGTTCGATCCATCTCCGGCGGGGAAATACCGGTAGGGTGAAAGATTACCAAGTGGGGTTTGAGATGAGAACTACCATTAATGGTAGAGATAAACTCGCATGTCGAGAGAGAACAAGAGATAGTAACAAGATTGAAAAACTACAATTTCCTGTTAAAAATTATCACTCGATTACGGTGTCTCAATGGGCGGGTTATATACTCGACATCAGCCACGAAGGGAAGAGGGAGGCGCCCCCCTCCCCAATTTCTTTTGTTATTTATTATATAGATATAAGAAACAAATAAATGTCTACTATACAATAATTACTCCCGTCTTGAATTTCATGCTCAAACCTTTTTATTTTTCAGAAAACTCTATTAAAGTCCGCGTCAGTGTGGTCAAAAGTTTGCTTTAGTTTAATTTCAATACGTTGTATATAATGGGCAAATATATAAAATTTCCAAGGTGTAATGTAACGACGTAGTCTGATCTTATCTTAAATGTTTGGACAATTCTATTTTATTACCTTTTTCCTCGTATTATTTTAATCTAAGAAACTTTGATTTTCAATTAACACTATATATTGGTTTATTATTCAAAATATGTACCTGTTTAGGTATATCTTTTAATTTTAGAAACATTTTAAATAGGAAAGAAGCCGACCTTAGTTAATTAAATGTTTTACAGGGAAAATTCTAGCTTAACAACATATTTTAAAATCTTACGGAATTACAACCAAGAAAATGTATTCTTTTGTACCGATTCTTTCCTACAAAGAACCAAGAACAAAATTTACGAAATTTCAAATTGAACTTGTATTTTCTTAAATCTCTATATAGGAAAAATTATAAATTCAAGCCTAAACCTATTATAAGGATTCAATTCAATAATAAACTTTCCAATTTGCTAATATAGTTCTTAACATTTTAATTTTGATGTAGTCTTTTTGATTAGTTGCTGCTAGAAATTGCTGACATGGCGGTTCAATCATCACTAATTGTCTTATATGGCATAGCCGCGTCTGATGTGGAAGAATACCACCAAATGACGGTCTTTTTACAGATTTTACTGAATTTTCTGATCTATTTCTTTCTTTCCTTTACTTTTTCTTCTCTTTATTTTTCCTGCGCTACTGATCATCTTCTTCCGCATGTGTTATTCTTCACCGCGTCTACTTTTGTGGTAAAGAGACCTTACAAAGCATGATCAATCGCAAAACACACAAAGCACGGCATCGCAAGCGTGACGAATCGGCACGAAAACACAAAAATCGGTGGACTGTTATGAAATCAACAGAGCAAGAGTTCAAGAAGCTACCTCGCTTGACCGAAAGCCAAAAGAGGTAGAGCATAAAATTAATGGCAAAATCGGATGAATACCCAAAGAAGAAGATGAACAGAAGTGGGGAAATGAAAAGAAAAGAAAATCAAAAAATCAAAAAAATTTACTCAAATCAATTCTATGTTCTCAACTTCTTTTGCCTTATAACCCAATCATGTCATGTGAGACAATCGTAAATGACTGTACCGTGTTTTACATTGAAATTTTACACAAAATTTTAAGATTATAATAACAATTTTAAAAGATTTATAACTTGAGTAATATCTGTAGAATAAGTTTAGAACTGATTTGTAATTTTTTTTATTTATATAGTATAAATTCACTAAAAATTCTCAAATAAGAAAAGAAAAGACTACGTCTTTCGCCAAAAGTTTCACTCGTCCTCGATCTAAATCTTCGCTCTCTCCACTGTCATTGCTCGCATCAATAAAACAGCCAAAATGTCGCATCAATTAAAATTAGAACCTTTCCCGGTGAGCCCCATCAACTTTTGTTTTTGTCGACTTGGAAGTCTCCTATTCTATCAGAAGATATTAAGTCAATGGTAAAATTCAAATCTTTTACTCTAACGACCTCTTGAGAAATTTCTTCGATGATAATAATATAGAGCGGATGATTCTTTCGATTTCTTAATATTTCTAGTTCCCTCAAATTGAATGTGTGCGATCACCAATCATAAGAATTTATTCAATTCTTAATCCCCATGAATTCACTTCGATTCAAGATTTGCACCGATTCCTAAGATGACTTCTGTGTCATCTTGAAAAAGGAAAAACTTTTAACATCATAAATATTTCTGAGAATATGGAAACCTTACTTATCTAAGAAATATCCTCCAAAAATATGAACCAATGTTGTGCACAGCTAATCATATGAGATGTATGTTATTTCGATAGAAAGAAATGGTGATTACAACATTCTCAACTTGATTGATTTTGTTTTATCGATTGTTCATATCCTTGTTGATCCTCACCACATATGAAGCCCCAAATTTCCACTGCTCACAGTCTGTGGGATATGATTTTTCCTCTCCATTCCACACCTTTGTACCTTGTGCCATTGGTCCTTCGAGTTTTTTATTTTTGATCTTCTTCCTCAAAAGTCAAAACCATAAATACATTTTACTATGATCGTGGGGCGGTGAAGAAAGAAGATGGGGGAAGAAGAAGGAAGGAGGAAAGAACGAAGAAGAAATTAAGAAGAAAGATGGGGCATCAGAAGGAAGTGATGGAGAGAGAGAGAGAGATTCGTTTCTTCGTCGATGGGATGTGGACAAAACGATCAAGTGGAGAGAGTGACATCTTTTGAATCAAAGGGGTCAAAAAGGGATAGCCACCGGCTGCGCACAAGACCACGCCAACACCAATAATGAAACCTCAATTTGAGTTTGTCGCGGCCAAATTTTCGGGTGAACGTTTGGCTAATGGATTGTTAAGCCTAGACTTAACTCGGGCTCTCCCAAACTCATACCAATTCATGACTTAGGTTCAAGTTCTTAACATGCAAATGATTTTCAATTAGGAGTCGCCACTAATTTATTTTTGGTGAATCGATTAGAAACTCAAGTAAAGTAACGGGAGGTTCACTTTACTCCTACGAACCAGAGACTATGGGTACGGGAATTTTGATTCTGTTACACTAGATTTCTCTAATGCCCTTTCGGTACCATTCTTTTATTTTAAAAAAATATTTGGCAAGCAGTTTGAATTGATTTTAAATCTATTTCCCTAACATGTGAGGTGAACATGCGGGTGCGCAATCTACCAATTTAACACCTAGATAAACAATAAATAAATTGCAAGAAAAAAATTTATCTCAAAGCAACGAAAGCATCTGCAATGTTAAATTAAAATCCACATCAACAACCCTAGATATGGTTTCTAATTAACACGCAATTTCATTTTTTTTTTCTTTTCACTTAATTAATGAAAATCATGCAATATGCAATGCGATATTAACTAAATGACCTAGTTCTAATGACATGTAATTTCTAATTAAATGGGCCTAGCAAAAATATTAGATTTCATGCATCTTAATGAATCTAACCCTAATGACGTGCATATGATATTTTTTCTTTTTCCTAAAAGAATGCATTCTATCCTAAATGATGAAACTAATTTAGCCTAAGGCATTTTTGTATTTTTTATGAAATTCAGAATTAAATAAAATGTGGAAATTACCTAGCTAGATTAAGATCCTATTCAATTTACATTAGGAATTAGGTTAAACTAAATCCTAATTTAAACTAAAATATTGTCTTAACCCAAATAATCCTAAGATGCAATCTATCTAAGAAAATACCTAAACTTATAATAAATTAAGAAAAATATTACCTAGAATTAAACTAAGTGCAATTTTATCCTAAGATGCAACGACGTGCAAAAGATGCCATAATCCTATATGATATATGCATGATGGTTTTTTTTTGTTTTTTTACTAATTTCGAAATTAAAATTTAACATGCAAATCGAATAATAATAAAACTAACATTCTAAATGAATATGCTTCCTTTTTGTTTTCTTTTTCATGATTCAAAATAAAATCTCTATCATAAACATGCAAAATAAGAAAAACAAACCTAACCCTAATTTTCCTTTTTTTTTTTAATTTTCGAAATTAACAATTGCCTAATAATTAAACATGCAATCTAAAGTTAAAAAAAACTAACAACCTAAGTCAATTGATTTTTTTTATTTATTTAAAATAAAATTTCAATTCTAAACATGCAAACCCTAATTCTAATCTACATCTCTTGATTGATTTTTTTAAAATTAATTTAAATAACACCATAGCAAATCAAGAAACATTGATACCCAAATTGATTAACCATATCTCGCATTTAAATCGGGTTGGCGATTTCACATAAATCACTTAATCGAATCTTGGGTGGAAGATTGGATTAGCGATTTTTTAAAAGTGATTGGAAATCGGATTTCGAGCGCGAAAATCGGATAACAATCATTAATTTCAAGGCAGTTTCATAACATGAATTCTCAATTCTATACTAAAAGGATGATTACATTAAATATAGCAAATAATATGCAACATCAACTATAAAAAAAAATAAAAGATAAATAAATAACAGAAAAGAAAAAGAAAAATTTACCTAATTTTTTCTTTTCCTCTTTTTTTTGTTTTCTTTTTTTTTTTCAAAAATAAAAATAAAAATTGGTGACCAGCCGGTGAAAGGGAGCTCGCCGGCTAGGGTTCTGGCGAGAGAGACAGGAACGGCGCGTTGGCGGCGTGGTGTGGGGCGGCGTCACGGGTGCAGGGGGAACTCCGGCGCAGCGACGGCGAGGCGGCAGGGAGCTCGGCTACCAGTGTCGGCGAAGGAGGCAGCGGCTGCGTCGGATCTGGATGGGGGACTGGCGAGCGGCGGGACGAGCTCCGTCGATCGGCGATCGGGGCGGCACGGCGGCGTCGGGACAGGAGCGCCAGAGCTTCAGACACTTGCAGGCGGAGAGATCCCGACGTCTGGACCACAGATCTGCAGCGGCGGTGGCTCCACAAGCAGATCGGGGACGAGCGACGCAAAGCGGGGCTCGCGTCAGGGCTCGCGGACGAAGACTGGCGGCTGCGACGGCGTGGAGGAGGGCGGCTCGGACTAGGGCGGCGTCGCGGGCTTCGGGCGGACTGGTGGCCGGCTCGGATTCGGGCGTCGGCGCGGCGTCGGCAGGGACGGAGGCCGATGGCGGTGAGCAGCAACGGCGCCGGCTGCTCTTCGGGGAAGATGAACAGTGCCGATTAGGGTTTCGCACTATTTCGGCACTTCTTTTTTTTTTTTTTCCGGTTTTGTCTCTTTCTCATGTCACTCTCCACTCACCCTTTTCTTTTTGTGTTTTTTTTTTTTTTCGGAAAAGAGAGAGCCCCTTCTTTGTCCGTACGCGGTCCCTTTTATAAGCCAAAAATTGAATCTTCGTGGTATATTTTACTTTCTAATTTTGCTCATGCGAATATATCATTGCATCCCGCGCAATATTCCCTTTTGCATTTATCAAATATTTCATCCAAAATTTTCCTTTTTGCTTGAAAATACATCATTTGGTGTATATTGCCTAAATATGTGAAAAATTTGAACGGAATATGTGAAAAATCCTTCCTTCAGTGACTGCCTAAAATAAAATAAAACAAAATTAAAATAAAATGTTTCTAAACTATATGCCATGTGTGTGTTTTTTTTTTTAAAATTATTTTTTAGTAAAAATTAACCCCAAAAATTATGCAAAAATTTAGGTGTCAACAGGGTTCACCTCTTTAATTTCGTGACTTTCCATCCATTTGTTCCGTTGACTGACTTGGTCTTCTCTATTAGACCAGGCGACTCCCAAGTCTCCGATCAAACAAGAATCGTCCCATCTTTTCTCAATCTTTTCATATCGTGCCTCCACACACACCAAACAATTCTTTACCTATTTCTCTTTGCCCAAAGACCATAAGAGACATGATCGATGCTCTCTGCTTCATTAATATCTGTCAAGTGTTGCTACTCCTCATTGCTCTATTGCAAGCAATGACTTGCATGTTGAGAATAGTCGGCGATGCACTGCATCCCTGTGGTAGTATTTGCAATATAAGTTACTCGTTTCATTTGAAAAGTAATCCAAAAGGATATGGTGACTTGTATCATGAGTTGACTTGTGAAGATAATCGCATTACTCTATGGGCGCGTTTGGTAACGCTTCTGTTCCCGAGAACAATTTTTTATTAGAAATGATTTTTTTTTTTTGCTTCTGTTCCCAAGAACAATTTCTGATATAGGAACGCGCTTGATCTGGGAAAGAATTGCGTTTGGTAAAATTGTATAATTTTGTTGTTTCTTTCAATTTTTTTTAATATTTTTCATTTTTTTCTTCTTTCTTTTTTCTTTTCTCTCATTCTTCCTCCTTTGTGGCCAACCGCCGGCCACCGGCGACCAGCTAGGTGAGGTCCGGTGAGCTTGCCAGAGCCTCGCTAGGCCAAGGCGAGGGTCGACGAGCTCACCGAAGGCTTGTCTGGCCCTCGCGAGGCTTGACCTCACCAAATTTGGGCGAGGTTGAGCCTCGCCGGTGGCCTGGCGAGCACCGTGAGGCTCGACCTCACCAAATTTGGGCGAGGTCAGCCTCACCTTGGCCCGGCAAGGCCGAGCCTCGCTCCGACTAGGGAGGCTTGACGAGGGGCCACCGCTGGGTGATGCTGACCTGGCGATGGCTCGGTGAGGTCGACCTTGCCCAGCTCAGGCTCCGGCCAATGAGCCTCATCGTGGCTCGGTGTCTCCGGTGGCCGACGAGATTGCTTTTTTCTACTTCTTGTTTCTATTCCAAGTCCATTCCTGGAAACAAAAAAAAAAAAAATAGATTTGTTGTTTCCGAAAACAAAAGTTTTACAAAATAGGTTTTTTCTTTTTTTGTTCCTCAACAAAAGAAAAAAAATAGTTGTTTTGGGGGAACAGAAATAGATTTTAACAAACAGGCCATATATGTTCTTAATGGCCGATTTTATGTGTAGTCCATCGATTATGTCGCTTGCCAAATCAGATTGGTCGACGACAAACTACATAAAGATAACTGCTCGTTTTTGCATCGTGCTTCATGGTCAATGTATGACTTCAGTAAACGTTCGTATTTTAACAACCCATGCATCATGTACAACAACAGTATATTGATCATTGTGAACTGCTCAAAGTCGATTAGCTCTCCATTCTACATCGCTGCCAATCCATGCATTAAGGGGTCGTATTCTTCCAACACATCATCAAATTGGAACTTGTATGCTTTGGTCAATCCAAAAGCATTGTCTATTAGGGATTTTTGCATCATTCACAGTTGGACGTGGGTATCATATTATTTTGAGGGTGAAGAGCAGATTAATAGTAGCTCCTACAGCTAGAAGCGTATTCATAACATCATGACCGATGGATTTGTCCTCTATGTTTATCAAACTACATGGAAGTCGGGTTTCTTTTGCTCGTTTGATTTCCACAGCATCTACAGAGGTCAGGTTTGCTAATCCCACTTCTTCGACTACAACGGTGGTAAGCATTAGTTGGCAATGAAGTTTTACGGCGATATTGCATGATTTTGTACGTTCTTTCAATTAATACTTTCTCTTCAAAACTAGAAAATGAAAGGAATATTTAAAATCCAATAAAATTATGCAAAATACACATGTTGGTGCACGTCAACATTTTTGTATTTGAAAGGTTTCTGGATCTTCGTATTACATGTTAAAATCAAATTATAGGAGTTGCAAGATTCCAAAAAAAAATAAGAATAAATACACAAAGTAACCGTAAAACCCCCCAAACAACCAACACCCCCCAACCCCACACCTCCACCCCCAACCACCCCCCCCCCCCCCCCCCCGGGGCGCCCCCGGCCGCCCCCCGCCGACAAAACACACCAAAAACAAAAACACACATAGATCCAATTTCAGTTGCACATATACATGTGCCAAGATTATAATTTCTTTCTATGGAAGGCGTAGAACTCCCAATGTAAGAGGAAAAAAAAAGGAGCAGCCACATAACTAGCTTTTCCGTGGTATAGAGTTTAGATTTTTCTTATAATCTTAATTAGTTACTAAACTAACAATTCAAGAGACACTCATTAGCAAATTCCTTAATTATATTCATGCATAGATAGGAGGCACATTTTAATTAACTATGGAAATCACCGTTTCTCTATATTTTGTTGACTGCCAACAAAGCAAAAGGAGTTTCTTGTATTGTTTATTATTTCCATTTATTTGCAAATGCATGGATCCCCTTCTCATATTCTTTTGGACACAATTCAATTTATACGACTCCATTTCCTTTCCTTCGATTCCTTTTCACATCAGTCGTTCCTTCCACAGGTGTCCTGGATGATCTTGCCTTTTTGACAGCTATGGAGTTTGTAGTACTGCTAGGTGAGCCGCAATGATTTGTTCTCATAGTAATAAAAATAAAAGTACTTAATTTAACTTATCAAAATTTTCCTTAGTTCAATTTTGTGCAGTGAAATTCATAATCAGGATGCCATTTGTCGTGGTATTTCTAATCTACAAGTATAGAGCAAGGCACTTAACAATTTATGCTTCGCCACTAGATCCCATTACCCTTACCGACAGACACCGTCGCCAACCACCAAAAGGTCATTGGTCATTATCACCGGCCATTAATCATCTTCATCGATCGCCGACTTGCCCACTCGGGGATGGCCAAAGACGAGCGGCCTTGAGCCGGCTGGCGACTAACCCTGAAAGTCGTTGATCACCAGAGAACTTGTCGCTGGCCATCACCGGATAAACACTACCAAGGTAACAAGCATGGGAGTATACGAAAGAAACAACCACAGCAGCCACGATCAACCAGATAAGGCTTCGCACGAGACAAACTCAGTGACTAACGATCAAAACAACGATACATGAGCTCCGGACATGGCAAAAACAGTGGCTGTTTATACGGGATCGTCTGAAGGGCATTTTATCAAAACATACAGGGTGCATCGGCTAAGGGGAGGACACCAGTTTATTCGGGGCTCGAGGTTGCGTCCAAAATCAAAAGCAAGCAGCAAGTGACATTCCCAAAAAATTAGAGACGACTCGCTCGAGACCTTACTATACACACGCATAATCGGAGAAGACAAGTCTCGGTCTTCAGGTTGACCGAGACAGAGCAGAACAAAAGGAGGTCCGAGTTTGGCCAACCTCGTTTGCGGAAGAGGGCGTTTCACGGTCGCCAGTCGAGTGGCTGAAAAACAGAGATGAATGAGAGGGGGAAACCAGGTCCCGGGGTAGCGAGGAATGACGGACACGAATAGGTCGTTGGGCAAGGATCTCGTGAGAAGACTGTAGGAGTTTTTCTAATTGTGGACTATATTAATTGATATTGTAATTTACCGTTTAACGTTTACCGTTTTACGGGGTTTGGTCTAAGGTGAGATAGAAGGTTTCTTAATTAGTCTAATATGGGCTAGCTAGTGTGGGCCGAGTTGAGCTTGGCCCGTAATGAGGGGGACTGGCTGGAAACTTTATAAATAGTGTTCAAGTCTCTCCTCTAACCCTAATTCTCACATGTATCCTCACCTAAGGGGCGTTTACCTAACGCTAAACGTGAGAGGGGCCGCCTCATTGAGCCAGTGATACGGAAGGCAATAAAGGAGAAGGACTTGATGCGTGGATCCCCTTGATATGTGGGTAATCCCTTTTTCTGCTTCCGCTTTATGTTCGATGGATCCCAAAACAGGTGCGTTAATCTTTCTACTCAATTATGCATATTCTTGTTCTGGTTATGGAGATCTTGGGGTTGCGCAATTTGCGTCCTACATGTGGTATCAGAGCCTCCATAACCCTAGAACTCGAACGCATAAAATTTTTGCCCTAATTTGTGATTTTCGAGATTTTTTGTTCAATAAAAATAAAATTAAATCACAAATTCGGACTGGGCTCAACGAGATGAGCAAGATGGGCGGCGGCACGTCGCCGGGGGAGGTCTCACGCGCCTCCACGCGTGGCCACACGCCGCTTGGGCGTCGAAGGTGTGCCCCACGCGCGGGGCGAGGTCCGCGCGTGCAACGCATGCGGGCGCTGACGTTATGATGACGTTAGCGACCTGGCGTCCGACCCGAAGCGTGCGCCGCACGTGGGTGATGACGTCATCCATCCGACCCGGATGATGTCATCGACCCGACCCGACCTTTTGACCCGACCCGACCCGACCCGACCCGACCCGACCCGACCCGGTCAACCGGTCGGCTAGACCGGACGGTCGGACCGGTTTCTGACCGGCTTTAGGCCACGCGTGTGAGCTTCACGCGCCGTGCACTCAGGCGGCGCGTGCGGGCGCGTGGAGGCTCTGATCGACACGTGGCCAGCGGCGTTGGACTCGTATGGTTGTCCTCTATCTTGTGGTGTATTTGTTTTACATGTTAGATAATTTTATGGATGTGAAAATACATACAAAATCCTAAATACGTGCTTTTTTAGTGTATTTTTTTGCGTATTTTTCTTGTATTTTTATGTGATTTTGGAAATACAGGTGCTGGGTTACTGGTATGTTATCACATGAACTTTATGAGTGTTATTCATTAATAATATCTAATAAATTATATATTTTATTAATGAATGAAGTAATGTAATTAGCATGATATGTGATTTTAGTGATTTTAGTGATTTATGCCCCTGTCACTAAAATTAAAATCACATATGTATGGTTTATGTGAGATGTAATTTTATATCCCTGGTATGAGAGAATTTCAAGAATTCAATTGAGTAGTGACCGCCAAAGTGGTACACTTGATTGGGTTTGAAAAATTTTGGTCTCGTATGATTATTGGGATGTCTCCTGGTCTTATGCGTAGTCATACTCCTAAAGGAGGTGATTGTGTATTAGTTCATGGAGGGATACATGATGGTGTGGTGGAGGAGTGACTAATTCTAATAATTCATATGCCCAAAGGTGATGAATTCACGAAGAATTGGAACATATTCTCATAACCGCTATCATGTGGGGAGTATACAACTGCATGTCATGTATTCTACCCAAAGGTGATTATATGATTATGCATGGAACTCTCTGGATGTGTGCTTGTACGTCAAGCTACACGGTGCTCACATGATGCTAATTATATACATTGCTTGTCTTTTTTGTCACATTTTCTGTAATTAATAACTCCACTATTATTGAGGTTTTTGCTGCTTCAAATTTTAAGTTATTGACATATGATTTACTGCTTGGGAAAAGAATAATAGAATTTACTTACTGTCTATTAAGCATTCCATTTAGGAGCACTTGAAAAGTGGTTTACCAAACTGATTGCACTGCTGAAAGATAATGAAAGTTTTAGTGGCTTGAAATTGGCTAAAGTTTTCACTCTAAAAGAGGGGTGGACAGTTAATAGATACTAAGAAATAAATATTTCTTTCTAGTATTTTTAAATATTCTTTCAGAGTGAACATGTCAACTAGAGAAAATTTATTGTTCTCTATATGTTACGAGGTCAGTGGGAGGAAATTTATTTTTCTCATACCCTATGTCATTTTCTATTATGGAAGCAGCGTTTTTTAAACTGTTACCTGGGCTATTAGGCTCTTGAACCTCATTAAGGAGTTGACCGTTTTTAATTTTATGGATTGACCCGTACGTTTGTATTGAGATAACAAATTTGTAGTATTATTTATTTACTACAGAGGTCTCAAGGGGTCTAAATATATGGTGGTCAAAATTTTTGACCAAAAGGAAACGGTACAGAAATGTGACGTAATAATATAATATATTTTCACAATGATATGATTGCAGATCCACTAATTAAAGGCCTACGCCTATGTGTATTTAAGCGACATATCATTAGCATGAGCTTAGGAGCATCATGAGATGCTGTTGTTTAGTGGGAGCTATTTTGGCTTTACTTTAATAAAGTTCACATCTGTGTTCGTTACACTTTGTAACAGTTTGATATGTATCAATTTTTGCATTCAATAAAATATTTTTGAATGTGTTGTTATTATGTTGAATACATATTGATAAAGTCTTAAGGGATTGTATGAACATTGAGTGAAGGCTAGGGGCATCCGGGCATCCGGGCATCTGGTTATTAGCCTTGTCCATATGTCTTGTGATACATAAAGAAAGGTTAACCGTAAGGACAAGACATATGTGGGTTCATTGGAACCATAAAGCATTCTCTAGTGGCACAAGTTTTTGTGACGCCTAAAGTTAAGAGAATGGTGACTAACAAATGAGATCTCTCTATGAGAGATGTTATCCATTTACCACACTACCATATTGAATCCATATCAATAAAGTTGAGAACATTTGTGACCATGGAAGGTTTTGTGTGTATACATGCAGTTACTGCCATAATTCGGTGTTTAAGACTTTATGTGATAGGATTGACTATTAAGAATTATCTCTAGACCAATGTGCGCACATACAGTACGATTTCAATTAATATAGTCCAAGTGGGAGAATGTAGGAGTTTTTCTAATTGTGGACTATATTAATTGATATTGTAATTTACCGTTTAACGTTTACTATTTTACGGGGTTTGGTCTAAGGTGAGATAGAAGGTTTCTTAATTAGTCTAATATGGGCTGGCTAGTGTGGGCCGAGTTGAGCCTGGCCCGTAATGAGAGGGACTAGCTGGAAACTCTATAAATAGTGCTAAAGTCTCTCCTCTAACCCTAATTCTCACATGTATCCTCACCTAAGGGGCGTTTACCTAACGCTAAACGTGAGGAGGGCCGCCTCATTGAGCTAGTAATACGGAGGGCAATAAAAGAGAAGGACTTGATGCGTGGATCCCCTTGATATGTGGGTAATCCCTTTTTCTGCTTCCGCTTTATATTCGATGGATCCCAAAACATGTGCGTTAATCTTTCTACTCAATTATGCATATTCTTGTTCTGGTTATAGAGATCTTGGGGTTGCGCAATTTGCGTCCTACAAAGACTTCATCGGAAGTAAGAATCATTGCTCGCCTCCTTTCTCATGGCTCAATGCCCACCGTTTCTTGTCTCTCTCCCTGTGTGTATTCTCCTCAATCCATCCAAAAATCCCAACATTGGAGGCTCGGGGATTGAAGGCCGGACTAGGCTCTTCCCTTCTCTCTCCCTCACTCTCTCTCTCTCAAAAATTTCTTTTGATTTATTTATTACAATCGCTACTATATTTTTTTGTTTATTTTTAATAATTTTGCTATTTTTATATTTCTCCATAAAAATTGCACATTTTGATTGTCAACAAAAGTAAACGTGTCAACACCATTGTGAGTTTGATGAATAGCCCTATTGAACATGTATGAGAAGATCTTTGGAAGTCATTTGATATGCTGTGTGTTTTACTTAAAGATGGGAAAAAATGTGTCGGTTACTAATCATATTAATGAATTCAATGTGATTGTTAGTCAATTGAATTTTGTTGAGATTGACTTCAATGATGAGGTGGATATTTTGATTCTATGATTCTAGTTTTACTTCATAAATGGAATTCTATTATTACTGCCTAAGTCAACAAGCTTGATATTTGATGAGGTTCGCAATTTGAATCAAAGTGAGGACATTCGTATGAAAGAATCCGATTTGCTTGCATTTGTGCTTTAGTAGGTAAAGGTAGAGGAAGTACTAGTATTAATGTTTTGACACCTAATTTTTGATAATCCATTTATTACATAGAAAATTAGGGATCGATCTTGACTCCTAAACAAAAATATTTTAAATTTGTATTAGCACTTTAGAAGCATTTACATTAACAGTAATATGCCATATAATTGCATTCGACTTTTTAGATTTAAGCAAAAAGGTTTATGAGTTTAATTGAATTGATTGGACTAAGTTCTTATAAATTGAAAATTTGGCCAAACTTGTTTATCTCTAAATGGCCGAAATTTATAATATGGGTGCCAAGTTGGGAAATTGATTTGTTATATGCAAACTTGGTTAGTAATTAAATCAAGTGGGATTAATGGAAAGGTTTCCAATACTTAAATATTGTGTATATCCTTTGATTCAAAATAGGAAATAGATACTTGCAAGAAACCCTAGACTTTCTCTTCTGAGTTGGTGCTTTCAGAGTTCAGAATAGGAGGTTCACAATTTGAAGAACAAACATACGGGGACATCCACAGTGGAGAAAACGGTTCATAATTGAAGAGCGGAGCTCTTACACGTGCATGCGAAGGGAAAGGAGCAGTTGAGGTTTAATTCAAGAAAAAGACACAAACACTAATAAGAAGGGAGTCAGAGGTTCGAGCAGTGGTCTTAAAAGAAAGTGGATGAGTGGTAGAAGGGAAAAGAAGATAAGTGAAGCAAGCAAACACCATCGAGGTAGCCCTCAAGGTGCCTCCTTCAACAGCACCCCCGGTGAACTGCACTGCCTCTTATCCTTATCGAGTGTGGCATTTCTTTTTTTCTCACGAACATCGCGTTGCTACCTAATTCGTTCCCGTGTATTCTTGACAAAAAACTAAGGACATTACTCGGTACACTGCTAGTGCAAATGATAATTTTCACCCTTGACGTTGAATAGCTGACACTCATACTATGTAATTTCCTTGACTTAGGCAAAGTCCTATATGTCGTCGCTCCAACACTGCCTTACTAATGATCCCTCATGCAGAGAACCTTAAGTACATTCCGTAGAATCACATGAGAAGTTCTTCAGAAGTTCAGTAAGTGAATGCCCACAAAAGAGAGAGTCAACTCCCTAACATTATGCATAGATGTTTCATACATCTTTTGTCCTCATTTCCTTCAAGCGTGTGCCTTGGCTTGCCCAGTGCGTTAATGGGATCGTGTTGTTCTCAGTACTCATGTAGGAAGGCGCTCGCGCACAGTCAACCCAGGATTCGTGCAAGATTCACAAAGACCGATGAATGCAACGCTCCCAAGAGGCAGAAAATATTGGGCATTGACTACCAATATCTAGCCGCAATAGCCGTTCCGGATGAATACCGGAGAGAGTTTAGGCTCACAAAGAGAGCTGGGGAAGTCAATGAAGAAGGCTCGTCGAAGTTAGGACTCAGTAAACGGAATCCCCAACTCCCGCAAACTAGTTTCTCTCTAGATCTACCGTAGTAACACTCCTATATAGACCAGAAGCTGCCGGCAAGATCTGTACATAGGTTTGTTGAACAATAAAGGGTGGTCGAGAAAGAGATGTAGATGCTTGTACTCGCATATATCTAATGTCGTTCGTGTATCGGGTGCATCGATGCCGCCACTACTTAGTGAGTTCTTCCATCACTAAAGCACTGACATCTCTCTCTAAACAGCCCTGAAATATTCTTGCGGACAGTCTACCTGATGCATAGGATTCTCCCATGTTTCACCTCCATTAACAATTTGAACCAAACAATGATGGACGCGGCTCTGGTTTTGAATCCCGTTCACACAAAGACGACGCTAAAGCGCAAAAGAACAAGCGGTTGAACTCTCAAAATCATACATATTCAGGCACTAAAAATTTCCAGTGCAAAGAATCAAAAGTGTTTCTCAGATCCTTGGTGGGGTCGATTACGTTTGTAGATACAAAACAGCCTTACAATTACTTTGCTTGTGCGGCACCATCTTTCCATTCCATAGCTCGTATTGTCACAATAGCAGCAGCAGCAGCAGAGGTTCATCGTTTCCCATTATGCATATTTCCCCAAATGCTCAAGCAAACCTAAACAAAATATCAAAGGTAGCGTATGTCATTGATGTTGTAATAAAACTAATGTACAGAGTACTTGAATTTCGAGAGTTATTAATGATGAATAAATATTTAAAATAACAACTTCGCAATTAAGTTTCTTGAATGCAATTAGATATAAATTGGGAAAAACAAGAAAAAGTTATGAACTTATCTCACGGATGCAAACTTAGTATGAAACTTTTCAATTTGACCAATTTTGTCTTAAACCATTTGACGAATTGCCAATATAGTCATTTTGCCCAAAAATGGCTGAAAATCACTTATATGGACACTGTTCATCGCTAACAGGAACAATTTTTGTATTTTTATAATTTTTTTTAAAAATAAAAAAGGGAAAAAAAGAAGAAAAATAATTGCATAAATTGCCTATTTTAGCATCAGCCATGTTACGTAGGACCACTGCCGTCTATGTTAGTGATTTCTAGTTAAGATAACTAAATTGGCAAATCTTCAAATGGTTCAAGATAAAGCTAAATTGAAAAATTTAGAATTGAGTTGGCATATGTATTATAAATTTATGATTTTTTTGGTAATTATCTTAAACGATATCCATGGGAAGTAACGCTTTTGTCTAACATATGATCTTTTATCAAGGATGTTGCAGTTGATAATAGAAATTATATTTTGACTCGACCTTTGACATTTTGATGCATTAAGGAAAGTTCCCTGCATAATGCTTAATGGGCTGCGCCCAAAAAAAAATATGATAAAATGAAAATAAATAAGGTTCTTTCTGGGCCAGAAAACCAAGAACTTACATTTGTGCAATTTCAGAACAAAGGGAGTTCTCACAGGGCCGGGAGAAGGTAGCAGATCCAATTTCGTGGCAAGCTATTTGTTCTTTGAACCTACAACTCTATTGGGCTCTTCTTGATATGGACCAGTTTAAAATGAGGAAAAGCCCAAAGAAGAGATTGGGCTCCGGTGTTAACCGCAGTAATCTCCCAAGTGATCTACGCTGAGTTCAAGAGGCAGCAACGCATCAGTTCTTGATTTTCTGAAGCTACAGGATTGTGTTCACAAACTTCTTCTTTATGATTATTTGTTTTTTTGGTCGAATTATTCTTTATGAATGAAAGTGATGCTTTTCTGACCCAAAAAAAAGAAGAAAAATTTGTGCAATTTATGCTGAGATTATTTGCAGTACAAGAAATTAGATTTCAAAAATTCTCATTTAACTAGAACAAAACCGTCCAAAACAACGCAAAAAAGAATTGAATATCGCATGAAACTTTGTTCCATAGTCAATCATCACATTACCATCATGACCAGACGAGCTATCCAACTTCTGCAAACTCAATGAGCATCCTCATCTCCAACATACTATGAATCTTAATGTATGGCTGAGCAGCCTCTAGTGGACCGACCTTGGCAACATGATGCCTCCAACTAGGAGCCAAAAACTTTGCAATGTGTGACTTGCGATTCCTCCTGCATCTAAGGGTACTCTTAGCTGCTTCAAGTTCACACACTCTGATGTCGAAGAGCTTTAGGGACTTAGAGTTCAGGTTCAGCAAGCATTTAGATTCAATTTTGAATAACAATAATTTCTCCTTTTTCTCACTCTTGTGATTGATGAGCATAATTGCAACTTGAATACACACTGCATCATAATTTAGATAATGACAGGAAAACTGCGTTTTTACTCTTCAAAACTATTGAGCTTAAGAGGCGCAGCTCTAACACTCTGTTATTATTATAAGAAAGAGACAGTTGACACCACTCACCACTAAAGCAAGAGTGAAGCAAGCACTTGGCGTGAGTATTTTGAGAAAGTCTTCAGTGTTGAGAAGAAAGTCTCCTACATGTGGAGTCCAAAAAGTAAAGGAGTCTGTTCGCGTGAGTGGTGCGAGTGTTCTTGTAATAAAAAAAAAAGAGAGTTTTTATTTTAGTTGGGAGTATCCACTCAAAACTCTACAAGCATTAGGGATGGCAAATAGAGGAAAGGTCATGGAGAATGACAAAAGTGACTAGAAGGGATGAGAAGGAGCCCGTCACGATCGCGACAAAGATGACAATGAAGATAAGGTGACAAAAGGTGTAATGTGATACATGTAATCGAGTGGAGTGCAAGTCAATCGTAAAAAATAAATGCATCGTGAAATAATTGCTTGCAATTCCAAAACATTAAAGGACATACACAAGGAGCAAGTGTGAAGATAGCAAAAGTATGTGTCCAAATTCTTTTTCTAGCTAATAAATTAATATACTAGTGACCAATAAAGAAAAATTCCTCATACTCATCTTCTCAAACGATCAACATTATGATTGTGCCATGTCTCTATACAAAGAGTCGATCAAATTAGAGTCCTTCAAGCCAGAAACAAACATACAATTCAAGCAAATAGATAGAAAAAGTGGAAATTTAATACGCGGAATTCTCTGTCATCTCAACGCTCGCACCAACCCTCGTTGACTAAATTTGCTTGATTCGAATGATCTTTGCCTTTTTTTTTTTCCCTACAGTACAAAGTGAATAAATTTCGGAATCGAACTGTTCATCGCAAGGTCCTCAACCGAGAGAAAATATTAGGTGCCTACGTCATATCATATCAGTTCTACACAATCTAATCAACGGGTGACATGTGTCACATTTGGGCCCACCTGTTAAAAACTCTTGCATCCTCTCACGGCGTCGCCAACCCACCTAATATTATTTAATGCATCCTCCCTCTTCAAGTTCACCAAACCGCACCACACCACACCACACCCTCTCCTCTCTCTCTTTCTCTCTCTCTCTCTCTCTTCCGCGTCTTCTGATAGAAAGAACGAAGCCCCCTCGGTATATATATATGATCCCTCTCCCGATTTCTTAACTCCCTCGGAGTCGGATATTCGCTCTTGCGGCTCGATCTCGACAGTGTAATGATCTTGGCAGCCACGAGGCTCATAGTTGTCTCTGCTTGATCTCCTCTCCCACTTGTTCTCCTTGCCTTACCTTCGTCACCCGGTGAGATTTTCCGTCACCAACTCCCATCTTCGACCGGATCTTCTTCAGTTTTTGACTGGACCTTGCGCCTTTACTGATTTTTATCCGCAGAAATGGCGACCAAGAAGAGCGTCGGGTCTCTGCAGGAGGCCGATTTCAGAGGGTGTTCGTGAGGTTCGATCTCGACGTCCCCCTCGACGACGCTTCAACATCGCCCGAGGACACTGGAGTTCGCGCCGTTGATCCCACCATCAGTCTTGCTTTTTGGGGTACTGTGTTGATCTGTCTTCCACGTGTGGTTGCTCATTCCATGCCATCCGTTCCTCGGGATGGGATGTTCCTTAGATTCCCATGATAAAATGCTCATGAATGGTTTTCTTTGGCAGGTTGGTCTTGTTTCTGGTTACGATTTGTCAGCTTTGGACTCTGCATCAGGTAGCACTGATTTTTTTATTTTTTTTGGGGGCCTTTGTTAGACATTTTAGGAGACTTCTCGAAATTCTTGTGGTCCTTTTAGATGTTGCGGCTCTGTGTGTTCACTCCCTCTTTACGTTCAATGTTTTAAATCTGGCAACTTCTCAAGTTAAACTCCAATCAAGTTTGATGTTACTTTGGTGATTCTTAGCTTGTTAACATGTTTTGTGTTGATATGATTTTAATCTCTCACTTGTTTGAATATAAATACCTTCATGAAATTACTTACAATATGTTTGACGAAATGCACAAATCGAGTCATATGTGAGCTTTTCTCTAGTGCCAAGAGCTGGTCCCAATAGGTAGTTTCCAGGTTTGAGGTGTACAGAGTAGTTTCGGGTTTCAAAAATAGGGAATCGGTCCTGACATGGCAAGTTCTAAGTTATTTGGAACATGGACCGACTCTCGAGCCACTCACCCCTCGTGTAGACCCAATAATCATGTGGAGAGTGGAAGAAACGTGGAGATAAGAGGACAAAGAGAGATCATATGTGAAGCAAGATCTTATGAATTTTCTATGGGCAAAATGTCCTTGATCCTTTGTATCTGGAGGTGATCTTTCAATTTTCTCGATTTCATGCATTTAGTACGTTGACTGACTTGGCCTTTTCTACGGTACAAGGCGACTCCAAGTCTCCAATCAAACAAGGATCATCCATCTCTTTTCAATCCTTTTATATCATGCCTTCTTTAACACGTATACCAAGCAATTCTTCACGAATTTCACATTGCCCAAAGACAAACGGAGACATGATTAAGGCTCTCAACTCCACGAATGTCTATCTAGTGTTGCTACTCGTTCTTGTTCTATTGCAAGCAATGACTAGCGACGCCAAGCTGAGTAATTCCAGATGCGTTGCTTCATCCTGTGGTAACATTCGTAATATAACAGAGCCATTTCGACTGAAGAGTGACCCAAGGGGATGTGGTAACCCGAAGAAAGAGCTGGTTTGTGAAGATAATCGCACTGTTTGGTACCTCCATCATGGCCGATTTTATGTGCAGTCCATCGATTATTCCGCCCACCTAATTAAATTAGTCGATGATGGGCTACAAAAGGATAATTGCTCATCTCTCCCCCAGTCGTTGGTGTTGTATAAACTCATGGACATTGTCTATCCAAGCGGCAGATACTTCACTGATCCAAGCAACTCATACTACATCTTCAACAGAAGTACATTGGCCATTGTGAACTGCTGTTCTCCGCTCTACATCTCTACTGGTCCATGCATTAAGGGGTCGTATTCTTCCAACAAATTATTGAATTGGAACTTGTATGCTTTGGTCAATCCAAAAGCATCGGATGTTAGGGATTTCTGCACCATTAGCATGTGGACGTGGGTATCAGCTGATTTTGAGCCTCATGAGCAGATTAATAGTAGCTCCTACAACTATTAGCTAATCCATAAAATCATGGCCAATGGATTTGTTCTCGAATTTTATGGTGGTAGGACAAAGAGAGCTCTCTTTTGCTTTTTGGATTTGTTTAGTTTCTACTATGGTCGGGTTTGCAGATCCCTGTCCTATGACTCAGGTAAGCATCGGTTGGCAACCAAGTTTTACGGCAATTTTGCATGATTTTGAACACTCTTTCACTTGCTGCTTTCTCTTCAAAACTGGAAATGAAAGAAATATTTAAAATCCAAGAAAGTTTTATGGAAAAAATATATATTTTAGTATATGTCAACATGCGTGAACTTGAAAGGTTTCGCAGCTTGGCGTTACATATTAAAAATCAAATTGTTGGAGTTGTAAGATTGGCAAAAAAGAAAAGAAATTGACAGTAGAAGTCTTCCCAAACAGACCGATTTGCACATATACATGTGCCTAGATTACAATTCCTTTCCACATAAAAGCTACAACTCCCTCTGTGAAAAAAAAGAAAGGGGTATTGTGCTAGCAGCTACATGACTAGTTTTTTGTTGGCATAGAGTTCAGATTAGTTTCTTAATTAGTTCCTTAGTTAGTCACTTAGCTAATGATTTGAAAGACACTCATTGACAAATTCCTTAAAAAGTTGTACTCATATATCGATTAGAGTTTACATTAGTCTCTTAAGTAGTTCCTTAATTATTCAAGTAGCTAATGATCTGAAAGACACTCGTTAACAAATTCCGTAAGAAGTTGTATTCATATACCAATAAGTAGAAATAAATTATTGCTTAAAAAAAGAAATCACTATTTCTCTATATTTGTTGATTGCTAACAAAGCAAATGGAATTTCTTGCATTGTCTATCATCTATGTGAGATGAAGCTTGTTATTTCCATTGATTTGTAGATGCATGCATCCCACTTCTCGTATTCTTTTGCACAAACTTCAACTTATACAAAGAAGCTTGCTACTACTAAGTTTCCTTGTGAGTTTTGTTTTCCAAATATCTTTTCCTTCGATTCCTTATCACGTCATTCATTCTTTCCACAGATATCATAGGTGTCGCCGAATATGCAATTATGACAGCTTGGGATTTTACATTTCTACTACGTAAGCTGCAATGATTTGTTCTTACAATAATCAAAATAATATATTCTAACCTATCAAAATTTCCTCAGTGTATTTTTGCTTAGCGAAATTCGCTATCGGAACGCCATTTGTTGCAATATTTCTAATCTACAACTACTGAAGAAGGCACTTAGCAAATGACAAGAACATCGAAGAATTTTTGCAAGCTCATAACAACTTCCTACCCATAAGGTACTCTTACTCGAATATTAAGAAGATCACTAGGAATTTTAAGCACAAACTGGGTGAAGGCGGGTATGGTTCTGTCTACAAAGGAACGTTACGAAGCGGCAACGAAGTGGCCATCAAGATTTTAAAGCAGTCCAAGGCTCATGGCCAAGATTTTATCAGTGAAGTGGCTACTATTGGAAGAATTCAGCATGTTAATGTAGTGCATCTCATTGGCTTTTGCTTTGAAGGCTCGAAACAAGCTCTCATGTATGATCTCATGTCAAATGGATCTTTGGATAAGCACATTTTCACTGATAAAGGTGATAGCTTTCTCGATTGTAGGAAAATATATGAGATTGCTCTTGGGGTGGCGCAAGGGATTGAATACTTACATCGTGGGTGTGACATGCAAATACTACACTTTGATATCAAGCCTCATAATATTCTGTTAGACAAGAATTTCACTCCAAAAGTTTCTGACTTTGGACTTGCGAGACTTTATCCTACTGATCATAGCATAGTCTCATTGACTGCTGCAAGAGGAACCTTGGGATATATGGCACCTGGGTTGTTCTACAAAAACATTGGTGGTGTATCTTATAAAGCGGATGTCTATAGCTTCAAGATGTTGCTCATGGAAATGGCAGGTAGAAGGAAGAACATAAATGTAAATGCAGAATGCTCAAGCCAAATTTATTTTCCCTTGTGGGTGTATGACCAAGTCAATGAAGGAGAAAGTGTTAAAATGGAAGCAGTTGTAGAAGAGGAAAGGAAGCTGCTAAAAAAGATGATAATAGTTGCACTTTGGTGTATACAATTAAACCCTGACCATCGGCCTCCAATGAACAAAGTCCTAGAAATGCTTGAAGGAGATATTGATGAACTTGAGATGCCTCCAAAGCCGCTTATTTACCCACCGGATGAGCCAATCAACAATGACAAATTTGAGATGGAACTAGAAACATTCTCAACTTCATTGAGTGCTCATGTAATTTCCACTAGCTTTCCTTTTGGAGATAGCGATAATGTTTAGAGAATCATGCATAGTTTGATTGGAAAAGCTTTGTGTATTTGTCACACATCCCCACAATCTAGTATTATGTCGGGTGGGAATTGGGCTAGTTTAGCTCGATAGTGATTACTTTTGAGATTGTCTTTTTCCAGCTCTTAGGTTAATGTTATGTAATTGTATTTCATAAAGTGGAACTCTCTTGCCTCCTCCTCCTCATACGACAAACGAACTGGTAAGAGAGCAAGGACAAAAACAGAGGGGAAGGTGACGAACAGCAAGGATTTTCCTTCGTCATTACATGACTTAGGGTAATCTCAATTAATAACCTGCGATCTTGCTAGTTGAAGTGCTACTACCGGCCTATGATTTTCTTCCCAATTTCGGCTATGGAAATTAGTTTTAGAGAAGACATTTATGTATACATTTTACAAAGTAGACACCTTTTGTCTATAAAAAAACAAATTTTATTAAAAACGGAAATGAAGATCTTGAATTAAACAAGTCTATGTAGTTTATATTTGAAAGACCTCAAATTCTGTTTAAAATTAACATGAAATTACCGACAAGTAACAAGATTTTAAAACTACAATTTCCTCTTAAAAATTATCACTTGATTACGGAGATTCAATTGGCGGGCTTGTAGAACTTCAGAGTACCTTAATGAAACTTCATCAACCTCGTTTATATACTCGACATCAGCCCCGGAGGGAAAGGGGAGGCGCCCGCCTCCCCAATTTCTTTTCTCATACGTACAATATAGATATAAAAAAATAAATGTCTATCAAAATTAATCCCATCTTGAGTTTCATGCTCAAACCCTTTTCTGAAAAAACTGTCTGAGTGCATATCAGTTTGCTTTTGGTAAATTACAATATGTTGTATTCAATGGGAAAATATTTAAAATTTCAAAGATGTAATTTAATGACCTAGTCTTATCTTAGCTTCTATGTATTAGCAATTCTATTTTATTATATTTTTCCTGGTTTATTTTAATATAAGAAACTGTGATTTTTCGACTAACATTATATATTGGTTTCGTATTCAAAATATGTACATTTAGGTATATCTTTTCATTTTAGAAACATATTAAATAGGAAAGAAGCCGACCTCAATTAATTGAATGTTTTCTTGGAAAAGTTCCAGCTTAACAACATATTTTAAAATTTTACATATTTAAAACCAAGAAAAAATATTCTCTTGTCCCGATTCTTGTTTGGGTTCCTATAAATAATCAATAACAAAATCTACAAAATTTCGAATTGAACTTGTTTTTATCTTAAATCTCTATATAGAAAAAAATATAAATTGAAGCCCAAACTTATTATACTTTCCAAATTTGCTAACATATAATGTAATCTTTTTGATCAATTGCAACTAGAAATTACTGATGTGGTGGTTCAATTATTGCCCATCATCTTATATGGCCCAATTGTGTATGACACGAAAGAACAACCACAAAATGACATTGTTTTGATTTTACTGAATTTTGTGATCTATTTATTTCTTTCATTTACATTGTCTTCTCTTTATTTTCTCTGCACTACTGATCTTCTTCTTCCGTATGTGTTCTTCTCCATTGCGTCTACTTTTGAGGTACAGAGACCTTACATTTTGCCGTATCGAAATGTCAGGTCTGCCAGAGAACCCTTCTTATCAGTTATCACTAAGAAGATGGGGAAGAAGAAGAGAGGGGGAAATAACGAAACTATAAAGAACGATGGTGTATCAGAAGGAAGCGATGGGTGAGAAAATATCGGGTGGGTTTTACCCTCCACGTAGGCGAATAGTAAGATCATTCAGAAGTCGACACGTGGCTCCACGTGTAAATGGGATCAGAGATTCAAAATTTGCTTGGCGCCCTCCTCTGCTCTCTCTCCTGTGGACCTGGCCCACCACTCTGCAGACACTCTCTCTCCTCTGCTTGAACTACTCTCCTCTGCGACCGTGTCGACTCGTCCTCTCTCTCCTCTCTCTCTCTCTCCCCGTTCTCCGTTTCGCTGCGGGGAGAACAAAAATCGCAGGCAAGCGTCCATATGCTCTTCCCCCTCCTCTGCTCTCTCTCCTCCGCTGGTTGCTTCCATCTCCCCCCACCCTAACGCCGACGCTGCCGACGCTCCTCCACACGATGCCGACGCCCCCAACTCCAACGCCGACGCCTCCACCTCCGCCTTCGCCTCCGCCTACGCCCCTGAACCCGACGTTGACGCCGACGCCCCTGCCTCCCTCTCGCGACCTCCAGTCCGCTCTCTCTCTCTTTCCTCCTCGAAGTCGCGCCTCTTCCAGTGAACTGCGACGCCGACGCCCCTTCGCCGGTTGCCTCCGTCGCCCCCGACTACGGCGCCCCTCAAGCCGGTTGCCTCCGCCTTCGCGGTTCGGTGAGGTCTCGAGTATGCCATCGTGCTGCGTCTCTTCTTCCTTGCTCGGCAACACTATACTGCCCCTCTCTCTCTCTCTCTGAGTGTGTCTCTTTGTGCATTCTTTCATCCATAAGGCAAGCATTTCGACTAGGGTTCAGGGGTTTCGCCACCCCTTCTTTGAGGTTCGTCCGGGCACCTCTCATTTTTGCATGAACCCAGCGTGAAATTTATAGTCTTTCTTTCCAGATGACTACCCTTTTCACTTCAATCGGTCCTTCAGCAAAAGCGACTGCTAAGCGACAATGCGACAGCAATTTTGAATCCTGGGTTTCGCTCTATGATGCAAAGCCTTGCTTTAGTTCCTTAAAAAGTTGCTGACTTTTTCGCACGTTGTAGCTTCACGGCTGCTCTGAGATTCTAGGTTGGTCATTCTATCGTCTTGCTCGGAGCGAGCGAGATGGCGTCCAAAAGGGGCGTGTCGAATTCGTCGACACCTGAGTCGGCGGCGACTTCTGAGGACAAGAAAGGGAAGAAATCTAAAGGATTGGTGGCTTCAGTTCCTAGTTCTACCAAAAGTATGTCAAGGTATTGTCTTTTAATCGAACCTATTGTTCCACCCCTGTTTTGGGGACTTGACCATTTAGCATTCATTTTTTCTGCAGAAAAATTCTGGTGCAAGCATTGGTGAAGTCATGTTGCCTAATAATGACTTGGCCAAAATTGAGGCAATGACATTTCACGAATTGAGAGCTACATTGAGGTGGGGATGAATTGTTTTAGTTGCAAGCGTGTGATAGTCATTATAGTGTTTCCTGCGTAACCTTTACAGTAAGCAAAAATTAAGTTTTTCTATTTGATGCTTGCAAGGGAGATTATTGAGCAGGGAAGTGAATATTACTGATGGAAAACCATGAGGTCTTGAGAATTTGCCTTCAACAAAGAGCAAGGTCTTGAGAATCTGCTTCGTTTAGGTCAAGATGGCGGGCTCCGCAGCCGCACAAGTCCGCGGTCTCGCGCTGTATGGTCCGGGCTTGTAGCTCCGTTGACGGCAGAAGCAAGGTCTACAGAGAACTCGGTCCGTCTCCCTCGCCTAATTCCATTATGTTGGTCTTTCTCGAATGCTTTCATGTGGGTAGTTCTTCTTTTGGTCAGATTTAGATGGAGTGCTCAGTTCATTTGCAAATGCACAAGATGAAGATGTCGTGTGCCCAACTTGTTTGATGATGAGTAGCATGATTAATTGCTTTTTGTGGTGTTGGCACTAGAACGTCTGCTTTCAAGTGGGAGGAAAGGTGATGCCACGTGAACGGGTTGCAATTGCCATCCCAAGATGTAGGGCATTGGACTCTTTGGAATAAATTGTGTGATATTGTATCGAGGATGCCTGTAGGGAGGAAGAGAGTGGAGTGGCTCTTGCTACATAAAGTTCAGGGGAAACACGAATTGAAGTTGCTTACCTCGTGTTTTCAACAATAGATGTGCTTTCTAGAGTTAAGGGCCATTCATGGGCAACCTGTGGAGGCGGAGGGGCGTTGGCGTTGTGCGGAGGAGCGTTGGCAGCGTCAGCGTCAGGGTGGGGAGAGATGGAAGCAACCAGCGGAGGAGAGAGAGTAGAGGAGGGGGAAGAGCATATGGAAGCTTGCTTGCGATTTTTGTTCTCCCCGCAGCGGAACGAAGAACGGGGAGAGAGAGAGAGAGAGAGAGAGAGGACGAGTCGACACGGTCGCAGAGGAGAGCAGTTCGAGCAGAGGAGAGAGAGCGTCTGCAGAGTAGTGGGCCAGGTCCACAGGAGAGAGAGCAGAGGAGGGCGCCGAGCAAATTTTGAATTTCTGACCCCATTTACACGTGGCTCCACGTGTCGACTTCTGAATGGTCTTACTCTTCGCCTACGTGGAGGGTAAAACCCACCCAATATTTTCTCGAGATAGAGGAGGAAGAAAGACCAACGTGAAAGGACATCTTTTGAATCAAAGCGTTAAAAAGGGATAGCCACCAGTTGTGCACAAGAAAACGCCAACACCAATAATGGAACCTCGGTTTGTATCCATCTCTATAATTTCTCGACTTTCCATCCATTTGTTCTGTGGACTGACTTGCGCTTCTCTATGAGACTAGGTGACTCCCAAGTCTCTAATCAAACAACAGAGCGTCCCATCTTTTCTCAATCTTTTCATATAGTGCCTCCCCTACACACACCAAACAATTCTTTACCTATTTCTCTTCGCCCAAAGACCAAAAGAGACATGATCAATGCTCTCAGCCCCATGAATATCTATCTAGTGTCGCTACTCCCCCTTGTTCTATTGCAAGTGATGACATGCAGTGTTGAGAGTAGTCGGCACCGCATTGCATTATCCTGTGGTGATATTTGTAATATAAGTTAACCATTTCGATTGAAGAGTAATCCAAAAGGATGTGATGACTTGTATTATGAGTTGGCTTGTAAAGATAATTGTACTGTTCTATACATCTTTAATGGCAGATTTTATGTGCAGTCCATCAATTATGTTGCTCGCCAAATCAAATTGGTCAACGATAGGTTACAAAAGGATAACTGCTCGTCTCTCCCCCATGCTTCATGGTCAATGTATGACCTCAGTAAACGTTCCTATTTTAACAACCCATACGCCAAGTACAACAACAATATATTGGTCATTGTGAACCGCTCAAATTCAATTAGCTCTCCATTCTATACTGCTAGCAGTCCACGCATTAAGGGTTCCAACACATCATCAAATTGGAACTTGTATGCTTTGGTCAATCCAAAAGCATTGTATATTACGGAGTTTTGCACCATTGATAATTGGACGTGGGTACCATATTATTTTGAGGGTGAAGATTAATAGTAGCTCCTACAACTACAAGCGTATTCACAACATCATGGCCGATGAATTTGTTCTCTGTGTTTATCAAACTATATGGAAGTCGGGTTTCTTTTGCTCGTTTGATTTCTATAGCATCTACAGAGGTCAGGCTTGCCAATCCCACTTCTTCGGCTACAACGGTGGTAAGCATTAGTTGGCAACGAAGTTTTACGGCGATAGTGCATGATTTTGTACGTTCTTTCTATAGCTACTTTCTCTTCAAAACTAGAAAATGATAGGAATTTATAAAATCCCATAAAATTATGCAAAATACACATGTCAGTGCATGTCAACATTTTTGTATTTGAAAGGTTTCTGGATCTTCGTGTTACATGTTAAAATCAAATTAGAGGAGTTGCAAGATTCCAAAAAAAATAAATAAATAAATACACAAAGTGACCGTAAAAGTTACCCCCTCCCCAAAATAGATCCAATTTCAGTCCAAGATTATAATTTCTTTCTATGGAAGGCTTAGAACTCTTAATGTAAGGGGAAAAGAAAAGGAGCGGCCACATAACTAGCTTTTCCTTGGTATAGAGTTCAGATTTTTCTTATAATCTTAATGAGTTACTAAACTAATAATTTGAGAGACACTCATTAGCAAATTCCTTAATTGTATTCATGTATAGATAGGGGGAACATTTTAATTAACTATGGAAATCACCGTTTCTCTATATTTTGTTGGCTGCTAACATAGCAAAAGGAGTTTCTTGTATAATATATTATTTCCATTTATTTAAAAATGCACGCATCCCCCTTCTCATATTCTTTTGGACACAATTCAATTTATACGACTCTGTTTCCTTTCCTCCGATTCCTTTTCACATTAGTCGTTCCTCCTCCAGGTATCCTGGATGATCTTGCCTTTTAGACGACTATGAAGTTCGTAGTATTGCTAGGTGAGCCGCAATGATTTGTTCTTATAGTAATTAGAAAAAAAAGTAGTTATTCTAACTTATCAAAATTTTCCTCAATTCAATTTTGTGATGTGAAATTCATAATCGGGATGCCATTTGTTGTGATACTTCTAATCTACAAGTATAGAGCAAGGCACTTAGCAATGGACAAGAATATTGAAGAATTCTTGCAAGCTTGTAACAACTTTTTCCCTATGAGGTACTCTTACTCAAACATTAAGAAGTGTTGGAGAAAACTTCATTATTTGTTTTGAAGCTGACAAAACGTTTCCATCAGTCTAGTCTGAAGACTTACAGACTCTACCGTCAAAGTCTGAAGACCTCCAGACTCAAGATTTAAAGTCTGCCCTCATTGACAGTTTCAAGACCGACGAAGAGAAGTATTATCCGTTGAAGAAGACTTATCCAGATGCGAGTATATCTTTAAAGGATTTGATTCGTTTGGTTGAAGAAGTTCTCACGGCTGGAGATAGCACCTCAAGATCTATTATTTGAGTAATTTAGATCCGTTGATTGGCGAAGTTTACTTGCAAGGTTTTACTTATGGAAACCTAGATCCTGATTGTATGGGCGAGCAGGATTGGTGGGCTATCATCATATTCCTTAAATAACTCGAGATCTCCCTAATTGATTCTGTCCAACGGGTTGATTGGAAGAACTCCTTTGGAAGGTGCCAAGGGTTATGAAGGCATGGAGGAGTATATAAGGAAGATGCTCAAGTTATTCGAAAGTGTGTGCGTGATAGAAAAATTTCAAAGTTGAAACTTCTTGTTCTTCGCTGTTTCATTTGCTGAGCTTAAATTTGTACTCAAAAGAGAGATTAGATACGTGTGAGATCTTGAGGAAGTGTAGCAGAGTTTTTACATTGTGGAATCAAGGACGTGAGACTGTAAAATCTCTTTTGGTTCTTAGTGGAATCCAGCTAGTGGGCTGTCAGTGCGGGAGAGTGAACGTAGGCTTGGTCTAAGCTGAACCACTATTAACCTTGTGTTTTGATTCTCTATCCCTAATCTCTTTACTTCAATCCGCAGCTTTATATAATTGTTTATAGTCCTTTACTTTTTCAGTCTATCATTATTAAAAGTCAAATTAATTTGTTAAGCTTTGCAAAAACGACTTTGATCACCTATTCGCCCCCCTCTAGGTGCTCCTACTAGCCCTTTCAAGAAGATCACCAAGAATTTTAAGCATAAATTGGGCGAAGGGAGATATGGTTCCATGTACAAAGGAACAGTTACAAGTGGCAACGAAGTGGCCATCAAGATTTTAATGCAATCCAAGGCCGATGGCCAAGATTTTGTCAGTGAAGTGGCAACTATTGGAAGAATTCACCATGTTAATGTGGTGTAACTCATTGGTTTTTGCTTTGAAGGCTCAAAACAAGTGTATTATCTCATGTTAAATGCATCTTTGGATAAGCACATTTTCACTGAAAAAGGTGACAAGTTTCTCAATTATAAGAAAACACATGAGATTGCTCTTGGGGTGGCGAGGGAGAGTGAGTACTTACATCGTGGGTATCGAGCCTCATAATAAAACACATTGGTTTTTGTTTTGAAGGCTCAAAACAAGCTCTAGTGTATGATCTCATGTCAAATGAATCTTTGGATAAGCACATGTTTTACTGAAAAAGGTGACAAGTTTCTCAATTATAAGAAAACACATGAGATTGCTCTTGGGGTGGCGAGGGAGAGTGAATACTTACATCGTGGGTATCAAGCCTCATAATATTCTTTTAGACTAGAATTTCACTCCGAAAGTTTTTGACTTTGGACTCGTGAGGCTTTATCCGATTGATCATAGCATGGTCTTGGTGACTCCTGCAAGAGGAACCTTGGGATATATGGCACATGAGTTGTTCTATAAAAACATTGGTTGGTGTATCTTATAAATCAGATGTCTATAGGTTTGGAAGGTTGCTCATGGAAATGGTAGGTAGAAGGAAGAATATAAATACAAATGCAGAAGGCTCAAGCCAAATTTATTTTCCCTTGTGGGTGTATGGCCAAATCAATGAAGGAGAAAGTGTTGAAATGGAAGAAGTTGTAGAAGAGGAAAGGAAGGTGATGAAAAACATGATAGTAGTTGCACTTTGGCATATACAATCAAACCCTGACTATCGGCCTCCAATGAGCAAAGTCCTAGAAATGCTTGAAGGAGATATTGGTAAACTTCAAATGGCTCCAAAACCGCTTATTTGCTCAACGATGACAAAGCGGAGATGGAACTAGAAACATTCTTAACTTCATCAAATGCCCAGATAATTTCCGCTAGTTTTCCTTTTGGAGATAGCGATGATGGTTAGAGGATCATGCATGGTTTGACTGGAAAAGTTTTGTGTATTTGTTATATGTCCCAATAATCTAGTATAATGTTGGGAGGGACTTGGGCTAGTTTAGCTCGACTGTGATTGCTTTCGAGATTGTGCTCCTCTACCCTTAGTGTTGTTGTGTTATTGTATTTCATATAGTTTTGCTCTCTTGCCTCCTCCTTTAATAGGATAAACAAATTGGTAAAAGTGCAAGGATAAAAACGGTGGGGGAACGGATGGAGA
The DNA here is from genome assembly GCA_016097605.1 of Eucalyptus guilfoylei. Classification (NCBI taxonomy): domain Eukaryota; kingdom Viridiplantae; phylum Streptophyta; class Magnoliopsida; order Myrtales; family Myrtaceae; genus Eucalyptus; species Eucalyptus guilfoylei. Next base: position 6,392,228 of record CM027870.1, on the reverse strand, counting down.
TCAAGAACTTTCGTCCCTCATCCCGTGATGTAAAAGCAATGCCAATTAAAAAGCTATAATAACCTGCGATCTGGCCATTTAACGTAGTTCTACCGGCGTGTGATTACTCAACATCAAGAACTCCCAATTTCGACTTATATATTCATTTTTCAAAGAAAATATATATGCATACATTTTACAAATTAGACACCCTACTTGTACATGTGAGAGACAACTTTTATTAAAATGGAAAAGAAGAATGCATTAAATGAAATAATTCAATGAAGTTTATATTTGAAGAAACTCACGTTCCATTTTAGCATTAACATGAAATTACGGACAAGTAACAAGGTCTGAAAATTGCAATTTTCCCTTTGATTATTGCGGTGATTTTAATTGACGGGTTGTAGAATCTCAGAGCACTTTAATGAAACTTCATCAACCTGCTAGACATCAGCCCCGGGTAACTTTATTCAAGAACAATACTTATATAGATTTCTATAAATAATCGAGAACAAAATATACAAAATTTCAAGTTGAACTTCTATTTTCTAAACTTATGAATTACTAATATACACTCTATATACGGCAACTTCATTCAAAATCCTCCAGTAAAAGACAAATGCTTGCCTCCATTTTTGGTGAAAAGTATAATGCTTCCTCAACCTAAATCTTGGCTCCATCGTCAAGAAAGAGTCAAAGGTCAAATCGATAAGACTATGATCCGTTCCTAGTGAACCCTATCCTTTCTTTTGTCTTTGGTGATTTCTTTTTGGTCAAAATTTTTGGTGATCTCTTTTGAACACGTTATAATATTCTTCCCCGAAGATAATGACGAAACTATAAAGTCCACATTTTTTATGCCAATGAGATATGGAGAATTTTCTTCTACACTAGTTCTATAGAGTTGATAATTCTTTCAATTTCTTGACATCTCTTTTTTTTTTTCCTTCAAATTGAATTTTTGCAATCCTTAATTATCAGAATCCATCATTCGTAATTTACATGGATTCAAAATGAATCAAGGTCTAATTGATTCTTAAGGCAGCTTTCGTGTCATCTTAGATAAAAAAATCCATTAACATTAGATATATGCAATGAAATGAAGTTGTAAGACGGCTAAATATATGAATTGTCAATTGTGATGTTTTCTTGCCATAAAGAAATGGTGATGATGATGGGTTTTACTCGCTACTCCTGTAATATTCCTAACTTGATTGATTTTGTTTTAATGGTCAACATGGACTTTTCAATAGACGACCTCAAGTCTTCATATTCAATATCTCTCATTTGCCAATATTGCATGTGCATCCTATCATTGTTGATCCTTCCCCACATATCAAGCCCCAAATTTCAATTGCCCATTGACTGAGAGGGACATGATTTTCCCCGAAATTCCACCCCTCTACTATGTGTCATTGGTCTTTCTTGTTGAGCTACTAGAGGATGGGTACACAAAAAATCCGGCTTCATTGTGCAATGAGGTTCACAAGATAAGGTAGGGTGTGAAAATAGTTATCTGAATTACATTATCAAATTCCTCTATAGAAATAATGACCATGCCGATTCCGGCGACATCCTCATGTTTGGCGTTGATTGTAAAAGTGTAGTTGCTCCCTGCCTTCTCTCTCTCTCTCTCTCTCTCTCTCTCCTCAAACATATCTTCTAAAATATCTCAAATGAGTGGGTATTAATAAACTGTGATAGCTGCAAATGCGTCGGTTGTTGAGGGATCTTGCGCCATATTGTAAAGCTCTAAAAGCTTGTGCAAGCAGCAACCTAACATTTATTTCTAAGAACATTCAAATCCTATAGTAAAGCCCTAAAATCTTATTTAATTTTGAGCACGATTTTTATCTAAGATTTCCACACATTTTAAGAGAAAACTACTTTAAAAAAAAAAAAAAAAAAAAAAAACCAAATTTTAAGCTTTTTCCTAGTTTTTACAAAAAATAAAAAATTCGGAATTTTTTAATTTTTAATTAATTTTTCAGAAAAATTTAAAATACTTTTAAAAAAAGATAATTTGTTAAAAAAATTATTTTAATCTGAAAATGGGATTCAGGCCGGGCCCTTGGGCCCCACCCAATGTGGGCAGCGACTGGTCTCAGGAAACTGGGCTCATGGGCTCAATTGGACTTTCAAATTGAGCACTCCCTAGCCCCCACCAAATCAAACTAAGCCAAGCCCAAGCTTACCTAGGGCCGCCACGACCCCAAATTCGAAATCATTCTAACCCCAAATTTATAAAGAAAAACAAATCAAGTCCTAGGCCCAACTTCTTGTAAGACCGAATTAAGCCCAAGGCCCCCAAAACTACACTAGGCCCACTCCAACTAGAATACCATATTCGCAAAGTCCAAACTCATGCTCAGCTTTCATTCTTTCTTCCTAAGAACTCCCCGTCTTTTCTTTCCCCAGGAGGCTAAAAACACTCGCCGACTCGCACGCGAACACATTCAAGCTTCCGACTATGGACAATTTATGCATCGCCACTAAATCCCATTACCCTTACTGACAGACACCGTCGCCGACCACCAAGAGGTCATTATCGCCGGCCATTAATCATCTTCGTCGATCGCTGGCTTGCCTGCTTGGGGATGGCCAAAGACGAGCGGCCTTGAGCCGGCTGGCGACTAACCCTGAAAGTCGTTGATCACCAGAGAACTTGTCGCTGGCCATCACCGGATAAACACTACCAAGGTGACAAGCATGGGAGTATACGAAAGAAACAACCACAGCAGCCACGATCAACCAGATAAGGCTTCGCACGAGACAAACTCAGTGACTAACGATCAAAACAACGATACATGAGCTCCGGACATGGCAAAAACAGTGGCTGTTTTTACGGGATCGTCTGAAGGAAATTTTATCAAACATTTAGGGTGCATCGGCTGAGGGGAGGACAGCAGCTCATTCGGGGCTCGAGGTCGCATCCGAATCAAAAGCAATCAGCAAGTGACATTCCCAAAAAATCAGAGACGACTCGATCGAGACCTTGCCGTACACTCGCATAATCGGAGAAGACAAGTCTCGTCTTCAGGTCGACCGACACAGAGCAGAACAAAGGGAGGGCGGGGGGGTCCCTCGTTTGTGGAAGAGGGCGTTTCACGGTCGCCGGTCGAATGGCCGAAAAACAGGGATGAATGAGGGGGGAAAAACCAGGCCCCGGGGTAGCGAGGAATGACGGAGATGAATCGGTCGTTGGGCGCGGGTCTCGTGAGAAGACTAGGCCGGACTAGGCTCCCCCCTCCTCTTTCTCTCTCTCTCTCTCTCTCTCTCTCTCTCTTCCCTTTCCAAAATTTCTTTTGATTTATTTATTTTACCGCTACTACATTTTTTTTCTTTATTTTTACTAATTTTTGCTATTTTTATATTTCTCCATAAAAATCACACATTTTTATAGTCGACAAAAGTAAACATGTCAACACCACTACGAGTTTGATGAATGGCCTATCAAACATGTATAAGAAGACTTTTGGAATTCACTTAATATGATGTGTGTTTTACTTAGAGATGGGCAAAAGTCTGTCGATTACTAATCATATCAATAAATTCAATGTGGTTGTTAGTCAATTGAATTTTATTGAGATTGATTGTGATGATGAGGTACATATTTTGATTCTATAATCCTCATTTTGTTTGATGAATGGAATACTATTGTTACTGCCTAGGTCAACTAGCTTGACATTTGATGAGGTTTGCAATTTGGATCAGAATTAGGACATTCGTATGAAAGAATCTAATGTACTTGCATTTGTGCTTTAGTTGGTAAAGTTACATGAAGAATTAGTATTAGTGTGTTGACACCTAAATTTTGATAACTCATTTATTGCATAGAAAATTAGGGATTGATCTTGACCTCTAAACAAAAATATTTGTAATTTGTATTGGCACTTTATAAGCATTTACATTAATAGTAATTAGCCCATATAATTGCATTAGACTTTTGGACTAAAGCAAAAGGGGTCATAAGTTTAATTGAATTGACTGGACTAAGCTTGTATAAATTGAAAATATGGCCAAACGTGTTTATCTCTAATGGCTGAAATTTACAATATGGGTGCCAAGTTGGAAAATTGATTTGTCAAATGCAAACTTGGGGAGTAATTAAATCAATTTGGGATTAAAGGAAAGGTTTCCAATACTTGAATATTGTGCGTATCCTTTGATTCAAAATAGGAAATGGATACTTGCAAGAAACCCTAGCCTTTCTCTTCTGAATTGGTGATTTGAGAGTTCAGAACAGGAGGTCACAATTTGAAGAACACACATACAGGGACGTCTACAATAAAGACAAAAGGTTCACAATTGAAGAGCGTAGCTCTTACACGTGGATGCCAAGGGAAAGGAGCAGTTGAGGTTCAATACAAGAAAAAGACAAACACAAATAAGGGAGTCAGAGGTTCCGGCAGCTGTCTTCCAAGGGAGTGGAAGAGTGGTGGAAGGGAAAAGAGGATGAGCGAAGAAAGAAAGCACCACGGAGGTAGCCCTAAACGCGTCCTTCAAGAGCAAGCAATTTCGGCGCTCTCTTCGGCGACCGCCTTTCATCCACATTGATCATGGCGTTTCTTTTCTTCCCACGAACATCGTGTCGCTACATAATTTGTTGGCGTGTATCTTCAGAAGTTCAGTAAGTGAATACCCACAAAAGAGAGAATCAACTCCCTAACATTTTGCATCGATATTTTATACACATTTCTTATTTGCATCGTTTGTTTTCATTTCCTTTAAGAAGTGTGCCTTGGCTTCCCCAGTACATTAATGGGATCGTGTCACTCTTAGTATGCATGCAGGAAGACGCTCGTGGACAACTAACCCAGGATTCGTGGAAGATTCGCAAAGACCGAGGAATCTGACACTCCCAAGAGACGGTAGATATCAGGCATTGACTACCAATAACTAGGCTGCAATAGCCGTTCCAAAGGAATACCACAGAGAGAGAGAGAGAGAGAGAGAGTTTAGCCCCACAAAGAGAACCGGGGAAAGTCGATGAAGAAGGCTTGTCGAAGTTAGGACTCGGTAAACGGAATCCCCAACTCCCCCAAACTTAGTTGCTCTCTGGATCCACCGTGGTAACACTCCTACATAGACCAGAAAGCCGCCGGCAAGATCCGTACATAGGTTTGTTGAACATTAAAGCGTGGTCAAGAAAGAGATGCAATGCTTCGGATTCGTATATATCTATGTCATCGTGTATCGGGTGCATTGATGCTGCCACTACTTAGTGACTTCTTCCATCACCACTGACATCTCCCTCTCTCTAAACGCCCTGGAGTATTCCTGCAGACATTCTACCTGATGCATGGGATTCTCCCATGTGCCGCCTCCATTAACAATTTGAACCAAACAATGATGGATGCGGCTCTAGTTTCGAATCCGAACGACTCCTTCAGTCATTCACACAGACGATGCTAAAGCGCAAAAGTATAAGCAGTTCGACTGTCAGAATCATACATATATTTGGGCACTAAAAAGCTCTAACACAGAGAATCAAATGTTTTGTCACCAAGATCCATCGAAGACTCTTATCGACCAAAAGAATTTCTCAGATCTTGGGTGTGGGTCGGTTATGTTGTAGATACAAATCAGCTTTACAATCAATTTGCTTGTGCGGTAGGAGTTTCCTGCTAGCACCATCCTTCCACTTCATATCTCATATTGCCACAGTAGCAGGAGCAACAGAGGTTCATCATTTCCCATTATGCATATTTCCTCAATTGCTCAAGCAAACATAGACAAAGGATCTAAGGTAGCGTATGGCATTGATGCAGTGATATAATTAATGTATAAATTACCTGAATTTCGATAGTTATTAATGATACATAAATATTTAGAAAAACAACTTTGCACTCAAGTTTCTTGAGAATTAATTTTGTACTTAAAATTGCTTTAGTTAGAGATGATGGGGGTATTGTGACTCTGCCTTTTCGATTAAATGCAATCAGATATGTATCAGGAAAATTACAAAAAAATAAGCTCTAAACTTATTTCACGGATGCAAATTGAGTATTAAACTTTTTAATTTGATTAATTTAGTTATAAACCATTTGACGATTTGCCAATATAGTCATTTCAATCATAATTGGCTAAAAATCTCCGACATGGACATTGTTTGTCATTAACGTGAACGATTTTTGTATTTTTATAATTTTTAAAAAAAGAAAAAATTACAATTAAAAATGGAAAAAGAAGAAGAAATTCGCATAAATTGTCTACATTAACATTGGTTGTGCCACATAAGATGGATACTGTCTACGTTAATGATTTCTAACAAAACTTGATTTAAATGACTATATTAGTAAATTGTCAAATGATTGAAATTTAGGACTAAATTAGCATTCATATAATAAATTTAAGAATTTTTTTTAAGGTCTCCATAGAGAGTAATGCATTTGTCTAACATATGATCTTTTATCAAGGATGTTGCACTTAAAAAGAGAAACTATATTTTGACTCAACCTTTGACATTTTGATGCATTAAGGAAAGTTCCCTCCATGATACTTAATGGGCTGCGCCCAAAAAAGAAAATGATTAAGTTTTTTTTTTTGGGCCAGAAAACCAATAACTTATACTGGTGCAATTTCAGAACAAAGGGAATTCTGATAGGGCCGGGAGAGGGTAGCAGATCCAATGTCGTGGGAAGCTATTTGTTCTTTGGGCTTTGACCACCCGATCTACCATTCTATTGGGCTCTCTCTTAGTATGGGCCAGTTTAAGATGAGGAAAAGCGCCCAAAGAAGAGATTGGGCTCCGGTGTCAACCGCCGTAATCCCCCAAGTGATCTATGCTGAGTTCAAGAGGCAGCAGCAGATCAGTTCTTGATTTTCTGAAGCTATAGGATTGTGTTCACAAACTTCTTCTTAATGATTGAAAGTGCTACTTTTTTTAACAAAAGGAAAAAAAAATTGTGCAATTTATGCTGAGATTATTTGCAGTACAAGAAATTTGATATCAATGTTCTCATTTCACAACAACAAAGCCATCGAAAACAATAGAAAAAGGAATTAGTTACTGAATGAATCAATGTCCCACAATCAATCATCATATGACCATCATGACCAAGACGAGCTGTCCAACTTCTGCAAGCTTCATGAGCATCCTTGTCTCCAACATACAAGGAATCCTAATTCATGGCTGAGCAACCTCAAGTCGACTGAGCTCAGCAACACGATTCATGAGCATAATTGCAACGTGAAGCCACACTGCATTATAATTCAGATATCGACACTGAAGCCCCATTCCTACTCTTTGTGTCGCCAATTCAACATAAGGTGGTGGATATTAGGGATGTCAATGGGTTGGGTCGGGTCGGGTTTTGATGTTACCTGACCCGACCCGCATCATATGGGTTGTGTGTTCCAACTCGGACCAACCCGAAAAGCATATGACCTAAAGCAAAAAACTGGGTTAGTTCGGGTCAGGTCGGGTCGAGTTTTGGGTCTTTTCTTAATCATTTTTATTTTATAAATAATTGTGGTGGAATCATAAGCCTATCGGTAAGGACTGCTAGAGTGACGTCCAGGGGAACAAGTATCACTTAGCAACATTGAGATAGCAAAATTAAATTTGCATGTTAAAGACAAGAAAAAAACAGTACTGCAAAAGGTGGAAAACGGCACAGAAAAGCCATTTAATCTTGAAAGCCACTTGCACATATTTAGCCTTTATTCACATTAATAAAATAAAAAAAATACGAGAAATCTTTCATAAGCTGACCATTTAAGGAATATTCAAGCTTGATTTACAGATCGTTCAAACATTTTCATCAGTAGATTACAAAGATCGGATAAGGATGCTCAAAGTTGAGCTAAACAACCAACAAAGCAATACAAACTTTTGGGGTAGTGAGAGAAAGATAATCGACAGAATCACTAGCGTCACAAACTTCAGCTATCATGAGATTACTTATAAGCAAATCAAACAACCTGCACTTGACAAAAACCCACGTTTAAGACTCCTCTTAATCTTTGTTTCTTGGACTTTTTAATTTGGTCGTTGCCTAAGGAAATTTTTTCCCCTCCCACCACAGAATGCTCCTGCATCTTTATTTCATTCTCACTCTCTTTTTGTACCAGTCCTGTGGTATCATCCAATGATGACAGCTTAGATTCTCTAATAACAACAATTGGTTCAAGGAAGATCCAGTTGTGATAGATACCTGTCTATGAGGGATATTTTTCAAAATCCTTATCCAACCAATGAATGCTTCCTGTACTGGTTGGTCTGAGGGAACCACAAATGTGCGGTATTTCCTCATTCAAACCGCAAAGAAATGATCCTCAGGCTCTCAAAATACATTTACAGTCACATCATATAATAAGGAATGATAATCATGCTCTCAAAATATACATCACATCATCCATTAAGTAATGACCCTAATGCTCTCAAAACAGTTATTTTACGAAAAAAAATTATGAAGCACAACAGCAACACATTGTGCCAATTCTTTAAGAATCTCAACCACCTAAAAAGCTGATCTAAGTAAAAGTTTTTAAAAGGAGTGTGTTCGTGCGTGAGTGGTGTGAGTGTTCTTATGATAAAAGTAAGAGAATTTTTATTTAAGTTGGGGTATCCGCTCAAAACTCTACAAGTATTAGAGATGGCAAATAGAGGACCCATCATGGAGAATAGCAAAAGCAACCAGAAGGGATGAGGAGGAGCTCGACGAGATCGCGACAAAGATGACAATGAAGATAAGAGTAATAAAAGGCATAACGAACAGTGTTACATCTATGGTAGAGTAGGTCACTTTGCCAAAGATTGTTGATGCAAAAGAATTGAAGGAAACGTTGCAGCATCTAAGGAGAATGATAGCAAAAAGGAGTGAGATTTCCAAGTGTATCTTGTAGTGGAGGAACAAGAAGAGCTCGCAGCTTCTTCCATCATAAAGTTAGAAGATGGGATAGCCTTAATCATTGTATGCGAAAAATTGATTAGTTACACTGATGATTGGATTATTGATTCAAGGCAAGCTATCAAATATGTTTGAGTACACCGATGGACGAGTAATTGTCACTGTAGACAACTCAAGGTTGCTAATTGCCCACGTCAAACAAATCGTGACAACACCCCGGTTTAGTTTACATCAAGTTGAACTAAAAACCATGCATCACATGTCTGGAATGAAGAAAAATCTAATGTCTATGTCGCAACTCACAAACTTGGGCAATTATGTGGTGTTTAGTCCAAGAGATGTTAAGGTGTACTGTAATTTGAAACCTACTAGTACAACAATCATGGAGGGACGTCGACTAAAGTCATCTATGTGATGTCAACTTATACGGCATATGTGGACAAAACTTGAAAGAGTGATACACTTGATTTGTGACATGTATGGCTTAGGCACGTAAACTACCATAAGTTGAGGGATGAAGAAAGGCATGCTAAAGGATCTCCCCACCTGGAAGTTCAAGAAAACATTGTCTACATCGGATGCCACTACGGGAAGGCATGTTAACTCTGTATGAGGAGTCTACATTAAGAGATAAGATGCCTTTAGGGCTCATCCATTCAGATGTATTTGGACTAATAAAGCAGGAGTGAAGCAAACACATAATGGGAGTATTATGAGAGAGTTAAGTCTCCAATTATTGAGAAGAGAGTCTCCCACGCGTGAAGTCCAAAAATAAACAAATGTGTTTGTGTGATTGGTGTGTGTGAGTGTTCTTATAATAAAATAAGAGAGTTTTTATTTAAGTTGGGGTATCCACACAAAACACTACAAAAATTGCGTTATCAATTCAAATAGAAGGTGGGGCATATACATTGAACGGGAATAAGGGCCACCACAGAGGAAGGTTCAATGCACCTTCTGCTCTCTATTTTCCCATTTCCTCGAACTTACGTAACTTGTTGAAAAAATAAAAAACGAGGGCCCTTTGGCATAATCAATGCCCCTTGATCGATCAACTGTTGACAAAGTCATTCGAATCAGCACAATTGATAGATTAATCACTCATATCCTAATTGTGTAGTTGAACGTAATACGTGTAATCGAGCGGAGAGCAAGTCAATCCTAGAAAATAGATGCACCGTCAAATGGCTGCCTGCAACTCCATAACATTAAAGAACATATACAAGGGCCAAGTTTGAAGATAGCAAAAGTATGTGTCCAAGTTCTTCTTCTAGCTAATAAATCAGTATACTACTGACCGATAAAGAAAAACCCCTTGTATTCATCTTCTCAAACAATCAACTAGATATTATCATTGTGCCATGTCTCCACACAGAGTTGATCAAATTAGAATCTTTCAAATCAGAAACAAACATACAATTCAAGTAAATAGACATAAAAAAGAGAGGGGAATTTAATACGTGGAATTCTCTGTCATCTCAACACTCGCAACAACCCTCGTCGACTAAATTTGCTTGAATAAAATGATCTTCGCATTTTTTTCTACAGTACAAAGTGAATCAAATCTCGATTCCAAATTTTGGAACTGGTGCTGTTCATCACAAGGTCTTCAATCGAGAGAAAATATTAGGTGTCTAAGGGTCCGTTCGTTTTGCGGAAAATGACTTATAGGAAAACGTTTTCCGGATTTTCCAGTGTTCGTTTCACGGAAAATGAACTAGTCAAAGAAAATGTTTTCCATCATTGGAAAAAACAACTTTTAAAAGTAAAGAAAATGTTTTCCACTTCTTAGAAATGGAAAACATTTTCCATAACTTCTTCCATTTTGCTTCTTTTTATCAATACATTTTCGTTTTATTTTTATGCTTTCTTTTTCTTTTTTTCCTTTTTTTTTTAAATCAAGTTTTTAATTTTTTTTCCTTTTCTTTTTTTCTTTTCTTTCTTTCCTTTTCATCTTCTTCTTTGGCGACCGGCCACAAGCCAGCTCGAGCTTCGCCCCAGGCCGGTGAGGCTTTGCCTAGCCCGATCTGGCGAAGCCGAGCTCGGGCTTCGCCAGATCGAGTGAGGCGGAGCTCTCGCCGGCCTGGGGTGGAGCTCGTGGCTCGCCAGATCAAGCAAGCTGGGCGGGGCTTGAGCCTCGCCTGAGCTCGCTAGATTTGGCGGCGGAGCTCGAGCTCCCAATCCAGGCGAGCCCGAGCTCCGCCACTAGATCCGGCGAGCTCGGGTGAGATCGACTGAGCCTTGAGCTCGCCGGATCTGGCGATCAGGTCTTGGTCGGCTGCCAGGCAGCCAGCCATTGTTAGGCATGCGACGGCGGAGGAAGGAGGAGGAAGAAGGAGGAGGAAGGAGGTGGCAGCGGAGGAAGAAGGAGGATGAAGGAAGGAAAAGAAAAAGGAAAAAAAGAAAAAGAAAAAGAATAAAAAGAAAAAAGAATAAAAATTTCAATATTTTTTAAAAATACAAATAATTAAAATTCATTTTTTTAAAAAATATAAAAAATATTTTCCAAAAAAGTTTAGGTTTCGGCCAAACACCGGAAAATAGAGTCATTTTCCTGAAAAATGACTTCAAAAAAAATATTTTCTGGAAAACATTATATTTTTTGCGAAACAAACGGACCCTAAGTGATGTCATGTCAGTTCTATACAAATCCAATCAACAGGTGACATGTGTTATATTTGGGCCCACCTGTTAGAAACCTTTGCATCCTCGCACGTTGACGCGGCGTGGCCGGTCACCTTATATTTCGTCCCGCATCCTTTCTCTTCAAGAATACGACACTCCCTCTCACTCTCTCTCTCTCTCCCGCGTCTTCCGAGAAAAAGAACGAAGCCCCCTCGGTGTATGATCCCTCCTCCCGATTTCTTACTCCCTCGGATTGTCGCTCTTGCGGCTCGATCTCGACAGTGTAATGATCTTGGCAGCCACGAGACTCATAGGTGTCTCTGCTCGATCTCCTCTCCCACTTGTTCTCCTTGCCGTACCTTCGTCGATTAGTGAGATTTTCCGTCACCAACTCCCATCTTTGACCGGATCTTCTTCAGTTTTTCACTGGACCTTGCGCCTTTACTGATTTTTATCCGCAGAATTGGCGACCAAGAAGTGCGTCGGGCCTCTGTAGGAGGCCGATTTGAGAGGGTGCTCGTGAGGGACGATCTCAACGGCCCCCTCAACGACGCTTCAACATCACCGACGACACTGCAGTTCGCGCCGTTGATCCCGCCATCAGTCTGCTTTTTGGGGTAGTGTGTTGATCTGTCTTCTACGTTTGGTTGCTCATTCCATGCCATCCATTCCGCGGCAAGGGCTGTACATTAGATTCCCATGATAAAATGCTCATGAACGGTTTTCTTTGGCAGGTTGGTCTTGTTTCTGGTTACGATTTGTTAGCTTTGGACTCTATATCAGGTAGCACTGATTTTTTTTTTAAAAATATTTTTTGTGGGCCTTTGTTAGACATTTTAGGAGACTTTTCGAAATTCTTGTGGTCCTTTTAGCTATTGCGGCTTCGTGTGTCCTCTCCCTCTTTACGTTTAATGTTTTAAATGTGGCGGCATCTCAAGTTAAACTCCAATCAAGTTTGATGTTACCTTGGTGATTCTTAGAACGTTAACACGTTTTGCGTTGATATGGATATTAATCTCTCACTTGCTTTGAATATAAACACCTTCATGAAAGTACTTATCATATGTTCGACAAATTGCACAAATCATGTCATATGTGAGTTTGTCTCTAGTACCGAGAACTGGTCCTGATAGGTATTTTCTAGGTTCCAATTGTACAAAGTAACTTCAGGTTTCAAAAATAGGGAATCATCCCGACATGGCAAGTTCTAAGTTATTTTGAACCTGGACCAACTCTTGAGCTACTCCCCCTCGTGTAGACCCAATATTGACGTAGAGAGTGGAAGAAACTTGGAGATAAGAGGACAAAAAGAGATCATATTTGAAGCAAGATCTTTGAATTTTCTACGGGTGAAATGTCCTAGATCCACTGTATCTAGAGGTGATCTTTCAATTTTCTCGATTTCATGCATTTAGTACGTTGACTGACTTGGCCTTTTCTACAGTACAAGGCGACTCCAAGTCTCCAATTAAATGAGGATCATCCATCTCTTTCCAATCCTTTTATATCGTGCCTTCTCCACACACGCAGACCAAGCAATTCTTTACGAATTTCTCCTTGCCGAAAGATGAACAGAGACATGGTTAAGGCTCTCGACTCCATGAATGTCTATCCAGTGTTACTACTCATTCTTGTTCTATTGCAAGCGATGACTAGCAATGCTGGGCTAAGTAATTCGCGATGCATTGCTTCATCTTGTGGTAACATTCGTAATATAACAGAGCCGTTTCGACTGAAGAGTGACCCGAGGGGATGTGGTGACCCAAAGAAAGAGTTGGTTTGTGAAGATAATCGCACTATTTGGTACCTCTATCATGGCCGATTTTATGTGCAGTCCATCGATTATTCTGCCAAGCTAATTAAATTAATTGATGATGGGTTGCAGAAGCATAACTGCTCATCTCTCCCCCAGTCAGTGGTGTGGTATAACCTCATATTGAATGTCAATCCAAGGAGCCAATACTTCATCGATCTAAGCAATTCATACTACATCCTCAACAAAAGTACATTGGCCATTGTGAACTGCTCAAAACCAGTTAGTTCTCCACTCTACATCACTACTGGTCCATGCATTAAGGGGTCATATTCTTCCAACAAATTATCGAATTGGAACTTGTATGCTTTGGTCGAGCCAAAAGTATCAGATGTTAAGGATTTCTGCACCATTAGCAGGTGGACATGGGTATCAGCTGATTCTGAGCAGATTAATAGTAGCTCCTACAACTATGAGCTAATCCATAACATCATGGCCGATGGATTTGATCTCATGTTTTATGATAGGTTGCCTTGGAAGGAAAGTCTTTATTGCCTTTTTGATTTTTATAGTATCTACAGAGGTCGGGTTTGCGAATCCTCCGAAAACTGTAAGTATCGCTTGGCAACCAAATTTTATGGCAACTTTGCATGATTTTGAACGCTGTTTCACTCGCTGCTTTCTCTTCAAAACTGGAAATGAAAGAAATATTTAAAATCCAAGAAAGTTTTATGAAAAAAAAAAATATACATTTTAGTATATTTCAACATGTATTTGAAAGGTTTCGGAGCTTAGCGTTACATATTAGAATCAAATTGTTGGATTTGTAAGATTGGCAAAAAAATAAAGGAGAGACAAGTAGAAGTCATTCCAAACAGACCGATTGCACATGTACATGTGCCTAGATTACAATTCCTTTCCACATAAAAGCTAGAACTCCCCCTGTGAAAAAGAAAAAAGAAAAAAGGGATATTGTGCTAGCAGCTACATGACTAGTTTTTTGTCAGCATAGAGTTCAGATTAGTCTCTTAATTAGTTCCTTAGTAAGTCACTTAGCTAATGATTTGAAAGACACTCATTGACAAATACCTTAAAAAGTTGTATTCATATTTCGATTAGAGTTTAGATTAATCTCTTAAGTAGTTCCTTAATTAGTCAATTAGCTAAGGATTTGAAAGACACTCATTGACAAATTCCTTAAGAAGTTGTATCCATATACCGATAAGAAGAAATAAATTAGTGATTAAAAATGAAATCATTGCTCCTCTATATTTGTTGATTGCTAACAAAGCAAATGGAATTTCTTGCATTGTCTATCATCTATGTGAGATGAAGCTTGTTATTTCCATTGATTTGTAGATGCATGCATCCCACTTCTCGTATTCTTTTGCACAAAATTCAACTTATACAAAGAAGCTTGCTACTACTTAGTTTCCTTGTGAGTTTTGTTTTCCAAATATCTTTTCCTTCGATTCCTTATCACGTCATTCATTCTTTCCACAGATTTCGCTGGTTATGCATTTATGACAGCTTGGGATTTTACATTTCTACTAGGTAAGCCGCAATGATTTTTTCTTACAATAATTAAAAATATATATTCTAACCTATCAAAATTTCCTCAGTGTATTTCTGTTTAGCGAAATTCGCTATCGGAACGCCATTTGTTCTGATATTTCTAATCTACAACTACAGAAGAAGGCACTTAGCAAATGACAAGAACATCGAAGAATTTTTGCAAGCTCATAACAATTTCCTACCAATAAGGTACTCTTACTCGAATATTAAGAAGATCACTAGGAATTTTAAGCACAAACTGGGTGAAGGGGGATGTGGTTTTGTCTACAAAGGAATGTTAAGAAGCGGCAACGAAGTGGCCATCAAGATTTTAAAGCAGTCCAAGGCTCATGGCCAAGATTTTATCAGTGAAGTGGCTACTATTGGAAGAATTCACAATGTTAATGTAGTGCAGCTCATTGGCTTTTGCTTCGAAGGGTCAAAACAAGCTCTCGTGTATGATCTCATGTCAAATGGATCTTTGGATAAGCACATTTTCACTGATAAAGATGATAAGTTTCTCGATTATAGGAAAATATATGAGATCGCTATTGGGGTGGCGAGAGGGATTGAATACTTACATCGTGGGTGTGACATCCAAATACTACACTTTGATATCAAGCCTCATAACATTCTTTTAGACAAGAATTTCACTCCGAAACTTTCTGACTTTGGACTCGCAAGACTTTATCCTACTGATCATAGTATAGTCTCATTGACTGCTGCAAGAGGAACCTTGGGATATATGGCACCAGAATTGTTCTACAAAAATATTGGCGGTGTATCCTATAAAGCGGATGTCTATAGCTTCGGGATGTTGCTCATGGAAATGGCGGGTAGAAGGAAGAACATAAATGCAAATGCGGAACGCTCAAGCCAAATTTATTTTCCTTTGTGGGTGTACCATCAAGTCAATGAAGGAGAAAGTCTTGAAATGGAAGAAGTTGTAGAAGAGGAAAGGAATGTGATAAAAAAGATGATAATAGTTGCACTTTGGTGTATACAATTAAATCCTGACCATCGGCCTCCAATGAACAAAGTCCTAGAAATGCTTGAAGGAGATATTGATAAACTTCAAATGCCTCCAAAACCGCTTATTTACCCACAAGATGAGTCAGTCAACAATGATAAAGCCGTGATGGAACTAAAAACATTCTCAGCTTCTTCTAGCTCTCATATAATTTCTGCTAGTTGTCCTTTTGGAGATAGTGATAATGTTTAGAGAATCATGCATAGTTTGATTGGAAAAGCTTTATGTATTTGTTACATGTCCCCACAACCTAGTATTATGTCGGGAGGGCACTTGGGTCAGTTTAGCTCGGTAGTGATTACTTTCGAGATTATCTTTTTCTATCTCTTAGGTTAATGTTATGTCATTGTATTTCATATGGTTGAACTCTCTTGTCTCCTCCTCCTCAGAGGACATACAAATTGGTAAGAGAGCACGGACAAAATGGCGGGGAAGGCGACTAAGATTGAGAATTTTCCTTCGTCATTACATGATTTAGGGTAATCACAATTAAAATGTTAATAATAACCTGCGATCTTGCTACTTGAAGTGCTACTCCCGACCCATGATTTCCTTGTTGATTTCGACTATAAATATAATTTTCAGAGATGACATCTATGTATACATTTTACAAAGTAGACACCATCTGTTTATGCAGAAAAAACTTTTATAAAAAATGCAAATGAAGATATTGGATGAAACATGTCTATGTAGTTTATTTTTGAAAGAACTTATATTATGTTTAAAATTAATATGAAATCACTGACCAGTAACAAGATTTTTTTTTTATTTGAACGGAAACCTTCATTCAATTTATAGAAACATTACAACCCGCTTCCCTCACATCCAAAATAAGTAAATCTAATAAAATAGATGGGGGAAAGGCAGGCCAAGAAGGATGTAAAGACCCGCGCAAATGGGCCCTGGCAGCCCAATCCGCGACAGTGTTGGCCGTACGACGAACAAACCTAATTTGGAGTCGAGAGAAACAGGGGAGGAGAGCTGCCGCTTCTGCAAACATCGACCGAACCTCCCATGGCATCTTCTGAGGATCTGCAACTGCTTCGACCATTGTAAGACAGTCCGATTCGACAATCAGTGGATCACGAGATTTGCCGAGTCGCAAAAGATGGTGCAGCGATGCGATGAGTGCGGAAAGTTCAACCTGCAAAGCCGAGGTAGCGTAACTCGCTGTGTATATCCGTCCACCAATTTACCCGTATGATTTCTTCAAATGTAAGCTATAGCTCCTGTGGTATCGGCAATCTGAAAAGCCCCATCAATATTGATTTTCAAAACTCCTGGATCAGGGGGTCGCCACAGAGAGCATGGGTTTGAAAGATTGACTCCTGAGTCTGTCGCGGTAGAGGAGGTATGCTGATTTATCCGGGCTGATCTAGACTGAGCCAAGGCAGATTCGACCACAAAAGAAGGATCGGGCTTCTGACGACTAAAGATAAACCTATTTCGCGCCTTCCATATTTGCCAGAGGAGTGCAGCGACAACATCCATTCCAGGTAACTGCTATTTACTTTGAAATCTTGCTGCAATCCAATCTGCAATGCGTTGTGCATCTGTTTGTAGAATAATGATATCAATCTTAGGGTGAGACTAGACTGAGTTAGTCCAGGGGCATAGGAGAAAAAGATGTTCGATCGATTCAGGGACTTCCTGTGAACATAATATGCATGTGGGTTCTGAACTGATATGTTTGCTATAAAGATTGGCTTTGGTAGGCATAGCATTCTGACAAACAGACCAAAGGAAAAGTCTAATTTTGGGGACAGTTTTAAGTTTCCAAATACTCTTCCAAATAGGCTGAGATGGCTGACTGGAAGATGATAAACTGTGATCGACTGTGAGATGGGCTGAGTTTTTGATTGAATGATATGCACTCTTCACAGAATACTGACCAAGAGGAGTATCTGTCTAGATTAACTGATCTTCTGTACAATCTGATCTAACTGGAATGTTAAGAACTGCTTTGGTAACCTCAACTTCAAAAAACCGTTGAAGTAGAGGAACATTCCACTGATTTTGATCCGGCAACATCAAATCAGCTACCAGTCATGGTTCATTACTATTTGTAGGTCCACTGAGAGTTCCCATAGGTAGCCATCGATCTTCACGAATACGAATCTTTGTTCCATCCCCCACCGACCACTGTAGCTTTGGTAAAATTGAGTCCCTCCCTATTAATAAGCTCTGCCAACCCCAGGAAGGGCGGTTGCCTTTGGCTGCACAACTAAAATCTTGTGAATGGAAATAGAGACCTTTGAATAGCTTACTCCATAGGGATAAAGGATCCTTGATTAGTCTCCAGGCCTGTTTACCAAGCATTGCTTTATTAAAAGCTATTAGATCTCGGAATCCAAGACCACCCTGCTCCTTTCTGATCTTTAGTGTCTCCCAATTTCTCCAATGAATACCCTTCTTTGTGCTATCAGATTGCCACCAGAACCTCGCTATCTTTTGTTCAATAGACCGACAAAGAGATACAGGAATCTTAAAAATGGACATGGTGTATTGTGGGATAGCTTGAACGATACTCTTGATAAGGACCTCTTTTCCACCTTTCGATACCAATTTTTCTTTCCATCCATCTAATTTAGAATTCACTCTTCCCAAAATCCATGAAAACATATCTCGCTTAGAACGACCCCAATCTGACGGGATACCTAGGTATTTTCCGGCCTTATGAAGCACAGGGATTCTGAATTGATGTGCTAGATTATCCTTAAGTGAAGTAGGACATGATTTACTGACAAATATGCCTGATTTATTCCGATTGACTGCCTGACCAGTAGCTAAGCAATATTGGTTCAAAATGTTAGCTAGATTATGACATTCCATAACTTTCCCGTCTAAGAAAAAGATAGCATCATCTGTGAAAAATAAATGGGATAGGGTAGGACACCATCTATTCAATTGGATTCCCTTAAGATGACCCATTTCAATGGCTTGATGTATTAAGGTTGACAAAAGATTCGCCATTAGTATGAACAGGTAAGGGGAAAGAGGATCACCTTGTCGAAGGCTGCGCATAGGATGGAAATAGTTAAGTTGATCTCCATTAAACTTGATAGATATAGAGATTGTCGTTATACACTGCATCACCCACTGCACCCAAATGGGATGGAAACCTAGTCTGAGAAAATAATCTTTCAAGAAGTCCCATTCCACTCTGTCATAAGCTTTTTGCATGTCCATTTTTAAAATTGCTTGAAAATTCCTCTTCCTATTCCGAGTCTTCAGTTGGTGTAGCACCTCCTAAACTATTAATATGTTGTCCTGGATTTGGCGAACGCTCACAAATGCACTTTGTTCGGTAGAAATCAGGTTAGGTAGGAGGGGTTTGAGTATGTTAGCTAGAACTTTGGATATTATTTTATAAGCATAGTTACAGAGGCTGATGGGCCGATATTGGTCCAGGCTTTCCGGGTTAGGGACTTTCGGGATCAAAGAGATGATGGTTCTGTTTAGATTGACGGGCATAACTCCTGTTTGGAAAAACTCTGGACGGAAAGAATAAGCTCTTCCTTTAGGATATCCTAGTGATTTTGGTAGAAGAGACCGTTTAATCCACCAGGGCCTGGTGCTTGAGTTTTACCCAACTGAAAAGTAGCATTTCTGATCTCTTCTGATGTGATCGCAGCAACTAATTTGTCATTCATTTCAGATGTAACTACACTTGAACATTGAGCCAGGATGGGGCCATAGTCTCGGTGTCCTGCTGACCTATAAAGATTTGAATAGAAAGCCATAGTCATATCCTTGAGAGCCTGATCATCTCTTACCCATTCTTGGTTGTGATCTAGTAGCATACTGATCTTGTTCCGTTGTCTTCGCTAAACAGTAGTTGCATGAAAAAATTTGGTATTTTTGTCACCCCACTTTAGCCATTTTATTCTAGAACGCATCACCCAATACTGCTCCTCTTGCTGCCATGCCGCTTGTAGTTGTTGCTTTAACTTCGCTGCTAAATTTCTGTCATACGGGCCGCTTGTCTGATTAGTCAAAAATTGTAATTGCTGTTGCAAATCTGAGATCTGGGATTTAGCATTAGAAAACATACTTCAACTCCATTTAGTTAGAGCTAAGCTGACCAGCCGGAGTTTGTGTGGCAGATCGCGGCCAACTGTCACAGCCGAGGCCCATGAAGTGGCTATTGTGCTGCTGCAATCCTGGTGCTCTATCCAATAGGCCTCAAACAGAAAAGGTTTACATCTTCTACTTTGTTTGGTTTCTGTACTTAACAGCAGGGGGCTATGGTCGGAGCCCACAGCAGGTAACACAAAGACCTCAGCTTTAGGGAAAGTTAATCGCCAATTCAGATCACACAGCACTCTATCTAACCTTTCTTTTACCAAGTCATCACCCTGACGATTGTTCATCCAGGTAAAAGCACAACCTTTACTATCAAGATCCATGAGTGAACAGTCATTTAATACTTCTTTGAATGAATGTATTCGATGTGAGTCTGCTATTCTTTACCCACTTTCTCCTATTGATAGATGATCTCATTAAAGTCTCCAGCACAAACCCAAGGTAAGTTGAGTTGATGGATGCAATCGCGGGAGAGCTGTCCGAACAGTTGGTGAGATTGGAAAGACGCTCGGTGCATGTAAGCAAGTTAACTTCATCGTTATACCTGTCCTAGAATCCATACATATAGTATCCAAAATGTGCTGAGTTGAGTCTTCTACGTAAAGGGAAATATGAGACTGCCAAAACATAGCCAGTCCTCCAGCAAGTCCTATAGGATTAATCAAGTGTGAATTTGGGAAGTTAAGTCGACGCTGAAGTCGAGTTAGTACAGCCTCTGTGTTCTTCGTCTCCATCAAAAAAACCAGGTCAGGCTTCTCTTTGACCACAAGGGCCTTAAGGGCTTGAACTGTCAAGGGAGAGCCCAGTCCCTGACAGTTCCAGCTGATTACCTTCATTTTGCAATCGGTGGCTTTTGAGGGAAAGCCACCTCAACCCACTTACCGGCTTCATCAGTCGAAATTACAGGAGTTTCCATTAGTAAATCTTCATCAAGACCTTCAAATAGAGGAATACGCGAGTCATGGGGAATTTGCCTTTTAATTTTCTTTGCAATCCCTGCCTTGGTCGATAATCGAGTAGACTTCTGTTTCTTCTTTGATGCATCCCCAACAATCTGATTCCGATTGCCTTGCTGTTGTGCAGGTGAAGGAGGTAGTGCTGCATTTATGGAAGTCACCAACAAAGTACTTGCTTGAAGGGGTGGTAGAAGTAGAGCAGCCGCATTAGATTGAATTACCGAGTTGTGATGATGCTGATAATCTGTGTCCCTGTCCTTGATAGTTAGTGGGACTTTTGTTACGCCTTTCATCTTTTGTGCAGCAGGTATAATAGCACTAGTTGAGGGAGTTGCAGACTTTTGACCTTCAAGACGCAGGTTAGGCTGTTGATGCGCTGAGGAGTAAGAGTGCAACATTTCCGGTTTTGATTGATGTTCCATTGATGTAACTTCTATATGAGGTAATGCAGGTAGTTTTTTGGTCACTGAAGGAGGAGTTTCAGGTATCACTTCTTCAGTATCTTCAGAATCAGCATTCATCCCATAAAAGGTAAGCCAATATGGACTATGTTCCTTGACCTCTGCTCTTAACCATTGGCCAAATGCCATGTTCTCTTTGCCTGTCATTTTCGCTTCATTGAATGGAATTTCTTGACAATAAGTAGCATAGTGACCTAGTTGGCCATAGGAATAGCAAAAATGAGAGAGTTTCTCGTAACGAAAGTCAAGCCAGGTAGCCTTACCAGCTATTCGAATTAACTGACCTGTTTTCAATGGTTGATCTAGATAAAGTTCTATTCGGACACGGCCAGCTCTGATAGCAGTTCCTTCCTTTTTATCAATTTTCACCTCCAACACTCTGCCTACACTCTTAACTGCTTTACAGAGCATTTGGTCTGAACACCACTCAAGGGGTAATCCAAAAACTTGTACCCAGAATGCGCAAGTAGTAAAATCATAGCAATGTAAAGGTGTATTTGGTCTCCAAGGCTTAAGTATTACCAAATGACCAGCAAAGTTCCATGGACCACCCTCTAGAACTCTCTGTTTATCACTTTCTAATTTAAAAGATGCGACATAAAGCCCTGCTTCACGTTGGGTAATTTCAACTTGATCTATCCGCCAAACTCGCCTCAGAGTATTTTGAAGAGCTTAAAGATTGACAGAAGGATTTGAAAGAATTGTACCTACTAATACATTTCTGCACTCTTGTAGCTGTTCCATCGGAGGTGATTCGTCCAAGACCTCAATTTCATAGTCGGACCACAGACGACCCATTCTTCTACTGAGGGCAGCCAGTCGCGATTCCTCGTCCTGATGATGGGAATCCATAAGTGAATCCCCAAGGTAACGCCTGAATTAGGTCAGATAGGATTCGGACATGATGAGGCGATGGCAGAAAAATTGTATAAAGAGAGGAGAATGGGGAAGATTTGGGGAATAGGACAGAGGATGATGAAGAATTCGAGGAAACATTGGCAGCCGCTGGTGTAAATGAGTCTGAAATGGAACTCGACCGAACGATGGTTGGAATTGGAAATTCGAAGGAGATGAAGAAGAGAGGACTAAAAGAGCAGTCGATTGCTGAGTGAGAGCCTTCGATAGCTGGGTTCAGTCCATCTCCAATAGGGGAAATACCAGTAGGGTGAAAGATTACCAGTGGGGTTTGAGATGAGAACTACCATTAATGGTAGAGATAAACTCTGCATGTCGAGAGAGAACAAGAGATAGTAACAAGATTGAAAAACTACAATTTCCTGTTAAAAATTATCACTCGATTACGGTGTCTCAATGGGCGGGTTATATACTCGACATCAGCCACGAAGGGAAGAGGGAGGCGCCCCCTTCCCCAATTTCTTTTGTTATTTATTATATAGATATAAGAAACAAATAAATGTCTACTATACAATAATTACTCCCGTCTTGAATTTCATGCTCAAACCTTTTTATTTTTCAGAAAACTCTATTAAAGTCCGCGTCAGTGTGGTCAAAAGTTTGCTTTAGTTTAATTTCAATACGTTGTATATAATGGGCAAATATATAAAATTTCCAAGGTGTAATGTAACGACGTAATCTGATCTTATCTTAAATGTTTGGACAATTCTATTTTATTACCTTTTTCCTCGTATTATTTTAATCTAAGAAACTTTGATTTTCAATTAACACTATATATTGGTTTATTATTCAAAATATGTACCTGTTTAGGTATATCTTTTAATTTTAGAAACATTTAAATAGGAAAGAAGCCGACCTTAGTTAATTAAATGTTTTACAGGGAAAATTCTAGCTTAACAACATATTTTAAAATCTTACGGAATTACAATCAAGAAAATGTATTCTTTTGTACCGATTCTTTCCTACAAAGAACCAAGAACAAAATTTACGAAATTTCAAATTGAACTTGTATTTTCGTAAATCTCTATATAGGAAAAATTATAAATTCAAGCCTAAACCTATTATAAGGATTCAATTCAATAATAAACTTTCCAATTTGCTAATATAGTTCTTAACATTTTAATTTTGATGTAGTCTTTTTGATTAGTTGCTGCTAGAAATTGCTGACATGGCGGTTCAATCATCACTAATTATCTTATATGGCATAGCCGCGTCTGATGTGGAAGAATACCACTAAATGACGGTCTTTTTACAGATTTTACTGAATTTTCTGATCTATTTCTTTCTTTCCTTTACTTTTTCTTCTCTTTATTTTTCCTGCGCTACTGATCATCTTCTTCCGCATGTGTTATTCTTCACCGCGTCTACTTTTGTGGTAAAGAGACCTTACAAAGCATGATCAATCGCAAAACACACAAAGCACGGCATCGCAAGCGTGACGAATCGGCACGAAAACACAAAAATCGGTGGACTGTTATGAAATCAACAGAGCAAGAGTTCAAGAAGCTACCTCGCTTGACCGAAAGCCAAAAGAGGTAGAGCATAGAATTAATGGCAAAATCGGATGAATACCCAAAGAAGAAGATGAGCAGAAGTGGGGAAATGAAAAGAAAAGAAAATCAAAAAATCAAAAAATTTACTCAAATCAATTCTATGTTCTCAACTTCTTTTGCCTTATAACCCAATCATGTCACGTGAGACGATCGTAAATGACTGTACCGTGTTCTACATTGAAATTTTACACAAAATTTTAAGATTATATTAACAATTTTAAAAGATTTATAACTTGAGTGATATCTGTATAATAAGTTTAGAACTGATTTGTAATTTTTTTATTTATATAGTATAAATTCACTAAAAATTCTCAAATAAGAAAAGAAAAGACTACGTCTTTTGCCAAAAGTTTCACTCGTCCTCGATCTAAATCTTCGCTCTCTCCACTGTCATTGCTCGCATCAATAAAACAGCCAAAATGTCGCATCAATTAAAATTAGAACCTTTCCCGGTGAGCCCCATCAACTTTTGTTTTTGTCGACTTGGAAGTCTCCTATTCTCTCCGAAGATATTAAGTCAATGGTAAAATTCAAATCTTTTACTCTAACGACCTCTTGAGAAATTTCTTCGATGATAATAATATAGAGCGGATGATTCTTTCGATTTCTTAATATTTCTAGTTCCCTCAAATTGAATGTGTGCGATCACCAATCATAAGAATTTATTCAATTCTTAATCCCCATGAATTCACTTCGATTCAAGATTTGCACCGATTCCTAAGATGACTTCTGTGTCATCTTGAAAAAAGAAAAACTTTTAACATCATAAATATCTCTGAGAATATGGAAACCTTACTTATCTAAGAAATATCCTCCAAAAATATGAACCAATGTTGTGCACAGCTAATCATATGAGATGTATGTTATTTCGATAGAAAGAAATGGTGATTACAACATTCTAAGAAATGGTGATTACAACATTCTCAACTTGATTGATTTTGTTTTATCGATTGTTCATATCCTTGTTGATCCTCACCACATATGAAGCCCCAAATTTCCACTGCTCACAGTCTGTAGGATATGATTTTTCCTCTCCATTCCACACCTTTGTACCTTGTGCCATTGGTCCTTCTAGTTTTTAATTTTTGATCTTCTTCCTCAAAAGTCAAAACCATAAATACATTTTACTATGATCGCGGGGCGGTGAAGAAAGAAGATGGGGGAAGAAGAAGGGAGGAGGAAAGAACGAAGAAGAAATTAAGAAGAAAGATGGGGCATCAGAAGGAAGTGATGGAGAGAGAGAGAGAGAGAGAGAGAGAGAGAGAGAGAGAGAGAGATTCGTTTCTTTGTCGATGGGATGTGGACAAAACGATCAAGTGGAGAGAGTGACATCAAAGGGGTCAAAGAGGGATAGCCACCGGCTGCGCACGAGACCACGCCAACACCAATAATGGAACCTCAATTTGTGTTCACCTCTTTAATTTCGTGACTTTCCATCCATTTGTTCCGTTGACTGACTTGGTCTTCTCTATTAGACCAGGCGACTCCCAAGTCTCCGATCAAACAAGAATCGTCCCATCTTTTCTCAATCTTATCATACCGTGCCTCCTCACACACCAAACAATTCTTTACCTATTTCTCTTCACCCAAAGACCAAAAGAGACATGATCGATGCTCTCTGCTTCATTAATATCTATTAAGTGTTGCTACTCCTCCTTGTTCTATTGCAAGCAATGACTTGCAGTGTTGAGAGTAATCGGCGATGCACTGCATCCCTGTGGTGATATTCGCAATATAAGTTACTCATTTCATTTGAAAAGTAATCCGAAAGGATATGGTGACTTGTATCACGAGTTGACTTGTGAAGATAATCGCACTACTCTATGGGCGCGTTTGGTAGTACTTCTATTCCCGGGAATAATTTTTTATCAGAAATGGTTTTTTTTTTTTTTTTTTTTTTTTTTTCTGTTCCTAAGAATAATATCGATATAAGAACACGCGATAACTGTACAAAATTTATATTCCTGGGAAAAGAAATGCGTTTGGTAAAATTGTATAATTTTGTTGTTTCTTTCAATTTTTTTAATATTTTTCCTTTTTTTTTTCTTCTTTCTTTTTTTCTTTTCTCTCATTCTTCCTCCTTTGTGGCCGGCCACCAACCACCGGCGATCGGCTGGGTGAGGTCTAGTGAGCTCGTTGGAGCCTTGCCAGGCCAGGGCGAGGGCCGACGAGCTCACCGAAGGCTCGTCTGGCCCTCGCGAGGCTTGACCTCACCAAATCTGGGTGAGGTTGAGCCTTGCCGGTGGCTTGGCGAGCACCGTGAGGCTCGGCCTGACCAAATTTGGGTGAGGTCGGCCTCACCTTGGCCTGGCGCTTCGACTAGTGAGGCTCAACGAGGGGCCACCGCTGGGTGATGCCGACCTGGTGATGGCCCGGTGAGGTTGACCTTGCCCAGCCCAGGCTCGGGCCAATGAGCCTCGTCGTGGCTTGGCATCTCCAGGGGCCGACCAGATTGCTTTTTTCTACTTCTTGTTTCTATTCCAAGTCTATTCCCGAAAAAAAAAAAAGATTTGTTGTTTCCAGAACCAAAAGTTTTACCAAATAGATTTGTTTTTTTGTTCCTCGGAACAAAAGAAAAAAAAAAGTTGTTTCGGAGAACAGAAATAGATTTTAATAAACAGGCCATATATGTTCTTAATGGCCGATTTTATGTGCAATCCATCAATTATGTCGCTTGCCAAATCAGATTGGTCGACAACAAACTACATAAAGATAACTGCTCGTCTTTGCACCGTGCTTCATGGTCAATGTATGACTTCAGTAAACGTTCGTATTTTAACAACCCATGCATCATGTACAACAACAGTATATTGATCATTGTGAACTGTTCAAAGTTGATTAGCTCTCCATTCTACATCGCTGCCAATCCATGCATTAAGGGGTCGTATTCTTCCAACACATCATCAAATTGGAACTTGTATGCTTTGGTCAATCCAAAAGCATTGTCTATTAGGGATTTTTGCATCATTCACAGTTGGACGTGGGTATCATATTATTTTGAGGGTGAAGAGCAGATTAATAGTAGCTCCTACAGCTAGAAGCGTATTCATAACATCATGACCGATGGATTTGTCCTCTATGTTTATCAAACTACATGGAAGTCGGTTTTCTTTTGCTCGTTTGATTTCCACAGCATCTACAGAGGTCAGGTTTGCTAATCCCACTTCTTCGACTACAACGGTGGTAAGCATTAGTTGGCAATGAAGTTTTACGGCGATATTGCATGATTTTGTACGTTCTTTCAATTAATACTTTCTCTTCAAAACTAGAAAATGAAAGGAATATTTAAAATCCAATAAAATTATGCAAAATACACATGTTGGTGCACGTCAACATTTTTGTATTTGAAAGGTTTCTGGATCTTCGTATTACATGTTAAAATCAAATTATAGGAGTTGCAAGATTCCAAAAAAAAATAAGAATAAATACACAAAGTAACCGTAAAACCCCCAAACAACCAACACCCCCCAACCCCACACCTCCACCCCCAACCCCCCCCCCCCGGGGCGCCCCGGGCGCCCCCCGCCGACAAAACACACCAAAAACAAAAACACACATAGATCCAATTTCAGTTGCACATATACATGTGCCAAGATTATAATTTCTTTCTATGGAAGGCGTAGAACTCCCAATGTAAGAGGAAAAAAAAGGAGCAGCCACATAACTAGCTTTTCCGTCGTATAGAGTTTAGATTTTTCTTATAATCTTAATTAGTTACTAAACTAACAATTCAAGAGACACTCATTAGCAAATTCCTTAATTATATTCATGCATAGATAGGAGGCACATTTTAATTAACTATGGAAATCACCGTTTCTCTATATTTTGTTGACTGCCAACAAAGCAAAAGGAGTTTCTTGTATAGTTTATTATTTCCATTTATTTGCAAATGCATGGATCCCCTTCTCATATTCTTTTGGACACAATTCAATTTATACGACTCCATTTCCTTTCCTTCGATTCCTTTTCACATCAGTCGTTCCTTCCACAGGTGTCCTGGATGATCTTGCCTTTTTGACAGCTATGGAGTTTGTAGTACTGCTAGGTGAGCCGCAATGATTTGTTCTCATAGTAATAAAAATAAAAGTACTTAATTTAACTTATCAAAATTTTCCTTAGTTCAATTTTGTGCAGTGAAATTCATAATCAGGATGCCATTTGTCGTGGTATTTCTAATCTACAAGTATAGAGCAAGGCACTTAACAATTTATGCTTCGCCACTAGATCCCATTACCCTTACCGACAGACACCGTCGCCAACCACCAAAAGGTCATTGGTCATTATCACCGGCCATTAATCATCTTCATCGATCGCCGACTTGCCCACTCGGGGATGGCCAAAGACGAGCGGCCTTAAGCCGGCTGGCGACTAACCCTGAAAGTCGTTGATCACCAGAGAACTTGTCGCTGGCCATCACCGGATAAACACTACCAAGGTAACAAGCATGGGAGTATAAGAAAGAAACAACCACAGCTGCCACGATCAATCAGATAAGGCTTCGCACGAGACAAACTCAGTGACTAACGATCAAAACAACGATACATGAGCTCCGGACATGGCAAAAACAGTGGCTGTTTTTACGGGATCGTCTGAAGGGCATTTTATCAAAACATACAGGGTGCATCGGCTAAGGGGAGGACACCAGTTTATTCGGGGCTCGAGGTTGCGTCCAAAATCAAAAGCAAGCAGCAAGTGACATTCCCAAAAAATTAGAGACGACTCGCTCGCGACCTTACTATACACACGCATAATCGGAGAAGACAAGTCTCGGTCTTCAGGTCGACCGAGACAGAGCAGAACAAAAGGGGGTCCGAGTTTGGCCAACCTCGTTTGTGGAAGAGGGCGTTTCACGGTCGCCAGTCGAGTGGCTGAAAAACAGAGATGAATGAGGGAGGGAAACCAGGTCCCGGGTAGCGAATAATGACGGACACGAATCGGTCGTTGGGCGAGGATCTCGTGAGAAGACTTCACCGGAAGTAAGAATCGTCGTTCGCCTCCTTTCTCATGGCTCAATGCCCGCCGTTTCTTGTCTCTCTCCCTGTGTGTATTCTCCTCAGTCCATCCAAAAATCCCAACACTGGAGGCTCGGGGATTGAAGGCCGGACTAGGCTCTTCCCTTCTCTCTCCCTCACTCTCTCTCTCTCTCAAAAATTTCTTTTGATTTATTTATTACAATCGCTACTATATTTTTTTTTTTGTTTATTTTTACTAATTTTGCTATTTTTATATTTTTCCATAAAAATTGCACATTTTGATAGTCAACAAAAGTAAAGGTGTCAACACCATTGCGAGTTTGATGAATAGCCTATCGAACATGTATGAGAAGACCTTTGGAAGTCATTTGATATGACGCGTGTTTTACTTAAAGATGGGAAAAAAAGGTGTCGGTTACTAATCATATTAATGAACTCAATGTGATTGTCAGTCAATTGAATTTTGTTGAGATTGACTTTGATGATGAGGTGGATATTTTGATTCTATGATCCTAGTTTTACTTCATAAATGGAATACTATTGTTACTGCCTAGGTCAACAAGCTTGATATTTGATAAGGTTTGCAATTTGAATCAAAGTGAGGACATTTGTATGAAAGAATCCGATGTACTTGCATTTGTGCTTTAGTAGGTAAAGGTAGAGGAAGAACTAGTATTGGTGTTTTGACACCTAATTTTTGATAACCCATTCATTACATAGAAAATTAGGGATCGATCTTGACTCCTAAACAAAAATATTTTAAATTTGTATTAGCACTTTAGAAGCATTTACATTAACAGTAATATGCCCATATAATTGCATTCGACTTTTTGGATCTAAGCAAAAAGGTTTATGAGTTTAATTGAATTGATTGGACTAAGTTCTTAAAAATTGAAAATTTGGCCAAACTTGTTTATATCTAAATGGCCGAAATTTATAATATGGGTGCCAAGTTGGGAAATTGATTTGTTAAATGCAAACTTGGTTAGTAATTAAATCAATGTGGGATTAAAGCAAAGGTTTCCAATACTTAAATATTGTGTATATCCTTTGTTCAAAATAGGAAATAAATACTTGCAAGAAACCCTGGACTTTCTCTTCTGAGTAGGTGCTTTCAGAGTTCAGAATAGGAGGTTCACAATTTGAAGAACAAACACACGGGGACATCCACAGTGGAGAAAACGGTTCATAATTGAAGAGCGGAGCTCTTACACGTGCATGCCAAGGGAAAGGAGCAGTTGAGGTTTAATTCAAGAAAAAGACACAAACACAAATAAGAAGGGAGTCAGAGGTTCGAGCAGTGGTCTTAAAAGAAAGAGGAAGAGTGGTAGAAGGGAAAAGAAGATAAGTGAAGCAAGCAAACACCACCGAGGTAGCCCTCAAGGTGTCTCCTTCAACAGCACCCCCGGTGAACTGCACTGCCTCTCATCCACATCGAGTGTGGCATTTCATTTTTTTTCTCACGAACATCGCGTTGCTACATAATTCGTTCCCGTGTATTCTTGACGAAAACCTAAGGACATTGCTCGGTACACTGCCAGTGCAAATGATAATTTTCACCCTTGACGTTGAATAGCTGACACTCATACTATGTAATTTCCTCGACTTAGGCAAAGTCCTATATGCCGTGGCTCCATCACTGCCTTACTAATGATCCCTCATGCAGAGAACCTTAAGTACATTCCGTAGAATCACATGAGAAGTTCTTCAGAAGTTCAGTAAGTGAATGCCCACAAAAGAGAGAGTCAACTCCCTAACATTATGCATAGATGTTTCATACATCTTTTGTCCTCATTTCCTTCAAGCGTGTGCCTTGGCTTCCCTAGTGCGTTAATGGGATCGTGTTGTTCTCAGTACTCATGTAGGAAGGCGCTCGCGCACAGTCAACCCAGGATTCATGGAAGATTCACAAAGACCGAGGAATGCGACACTCCCAAGAGGCAGAAAATATTGGGCATTGACTACCAATATCTAGGCCGCAATAGCCGTTCCAGAGGAATACCAGAGAGAGTTTGTTGGAGAAATCGTCCTTGAAATATTTTGAAGCTGACAAAACGTTTTCATCAGTCTAGTCTGAAGACGTGTAGACTCTTCCATCAAAGTCTGAAGACCTCCGGACCACCAGACTCAAGACTCAAAGTCTATCCCATTGACAGTCTCTAGACCGTCGAAGAAGGCTTATTCAGAACTGGATGTTTTGTTAAAGATTTGACCTTATCGACAGGATTAAATCTCTTGGCTGGACATAGTATGTCGGAATCCTTTACTCAAATCAGGATTGATTCTGGGATGATTGGATCCGATGATTGACGAAGTATTCTTGGAAGGTTCTGCTTATGGAAACCAAGATCCTGATTGTATGGGCAAACAGGATTGATGGGCTATCGTCATGTTCATTAAATAGATCGAAGATCTTCCTAATTGATTCTGTCCAACGGGTAGATTGGAAGAATTCATTTGGTAAGTGCCAACGGGTATGATGGCATAAATGAGTATATAAGGAAGGCGTTTTAGTCGTTTGAAGGTGTGCGCGATAGAAGAATTCCAAAGTCTGAAGCTCCTATTCTTAGTCAATTAAACTGTTGAGCCATATCTTGTACACAAAAGAGAGTCTATATCTTTGAGAGACCTTGAGGAAGGGTAGTAGAGTCTCTACTCTGTGGAATCAAGGAAGAGCTACTGTAACATCTCTTTTGTTCATAGTGAAATCCAGCCAGTGGGTGTCAGTGCGGAAGAGTGGACGTAGGCTTGGAATAAGCCGAACCACTATAATCTCTGTGTTTATATTCTCTTCCCTACTCTCTTTTACTTTGATCGTATCTTATTAAGAGAAAAACTCTCATCTCTTTATCTATTATTGAATGCTGCACACTTATCTCGAAAATATTGTTTTACACCTATTCACCCCCCTCTAGGTGCTTATACTAGCCCTATCAGAGTTTAGCCTCACAAGAAGTTGATGAAGAAGGCTCGTCGAAGTTAGGACTCAGTAAACAGAATCCCCAACTCCCGCAAACCAGTTGCTCTCTAGATCTACCGTAGTAACACTCCTATATAGACCAGAAGCTGCCGGCAAGATCTGTACATAGGTTTGTTGAACAATAAAGGGTGGTCGAGAAAGAGATGTAGATGCTTGTACTCGCATATATCTAATGTCGTTCATGTATCGGGTGCATCGATGCCGCCACTACTTAGTGAGTTCTTCCATCACTAAAGCACTGACATCTCTCTCTAAACGGCCCTGAAATATTCTTGCGGACAGTCTACCTGATGCATGGGATTCTCCCATGTGTCACCTCCATTAACAATTTGAACCAAACAATGATGGATGCGGCTCTGGTTTTGAATCCCATTCACACAAAGACGACGCTAAAGTGCAAAAGAATAAGCGGTTGAACTCTCAAAATCATACATATTCGGGCACTAAAAATTTCCAGTGCAAAGAATGAAAAGTGTTTCTCAGATCCTTGGTGGGGTCGATTACGTTTGTAGATGCAAAACAGCTTTACAATCACTTTGCTTGTGCGGCACCATCTTTCCATTCCATAGCTCATATTGTCACAATAGCAGCAGCAGCAGCAGAGGTTCATCGTTTCCCATTATGCATATTTCCTCAAATGCTCAAGCAAACCTAAACAAAGTATCAAAGGTAGCGTATGTCATTGATGTTGTAATAAAACTAATGTACAGATTACTTGAATTTCGAGAGTTATTAATGATGAATAAATATTTAAAATAACAACTTCGCACTTAAGTTTCTTGAATGCAATCAGATATAAATCAGGGAAAGCACAAGAAAAAGTTATAAACTTATTTCACGGATGTAAACTGAGTATGAAACTTTTCAATTTGACCAATTTCATCCTAAACCATTTGACAAATTGCCAATATAGTCATTTTGCCCAAAATTGGCTGAAAATCACTTATATGGACACTGTTCATTGCTAACGGGAACAATTTTTGTATTTTTATAATTTTTTTAAATAAAAAAGGGAAAAAAGAAAAATAATTGCATAAATTGTCTATTTTAGCACCGGCCATGTTACGTAGGACCATTGCCGTCTATGTTAGTAATTTCTAGTTAAGATAACTAAATTGGCAAATCTTCAAATGGTTCAAGATAAAGCTAAATTGAAAAATTTAAAACTGAGTTGGCATATGTATAATAAGTTTATGACTTTTTTGGTAATTATCTCAAACGATATCCATGGGGAGTAACGCTTTTGTCTAACATATGATCTTTTATCAAGGATGTTGCAGTTGATAATAGAAACTATATTTTGACTCGACCTTTGACATTTTGATGCATTAAGGAAAGTTCCCTGCATAATGCTTAATGGGCTGCGCCCAAAAAAAAAAAAAAATCTGATAAGATGAAAATAAATAAGGTTCTTTTTGGGCCAGAAAACCAAGAACTTACATTTGTGCAATTTCAGAATAAAGGGAGTTCTCACAGGGCCGGGAGAAGGTAGCAGATCCAATTTCGTGGCAAGCTATTTGTTCTTTGAACCTACAACTCTATTGGGCTCTTCTTGATATGGGCCAGTTTAAAATGAGGAAAAGCCCAAAGAAGAGATTAGGCTCCGGTGTTAACCGCAGTAATCTCCCAAGTGATCTACGCTGAGTTCAAGAGGCAGCAACGCATCAGTTCTTGATTTTCTGAAGCTATAGGATTGTGTTCACGAACTTCTTCTTTGTGATTTTTTTTTTTTTTGGTCGAATTATTCTTTATGAATGAAAGTGATGCTTTTCTGACCCAAGAAAAAAGGAAGAAAAAATTGTGCAATTTATGCTAAGATTATTTGCAGTACAAGAAATTAGATTTCAAAAATTCTCATTTGACTAGAACAAAGCCGTCGAAAACAACACAAAAAAGAATTGAGTGTCGCATGAAACTTTGTTCCATAGTCAATCATCACATTACCATCATGACCAGACAAGCTATCCAACTTCTGCAAACTCAATGAGCATCCTCATCTCCAACATACTAGGAATCTTAATGTATGGCTGAGCAACCTCCAGTCGACCGAGCTTGGCAACATGATGCCTCAAACTAGGAGCCAAAAACTTTGCAACGTGTGGCTTGCGATGCCTCTTGCATCTAAGGGTACTCTTAGTTGCTTCAATTTCACACACTCTGATGTCGAAGAGCTTTAGGGACTAAGAGTTCAGGTTCAGCAAGCATCCGGATTCAATTTTGAATAACAATAATTTCTCCCTTTTCTTACTCTCA
This sequence comes from Eucalyptus guilfoylei, assembly GCA_016097605.1. Lineage (NCBI taxonomy): Eukaryota > Viridiplantae > Streptophyta > Magnoliopsida > Myrtales > Myrtaceae > Eucalyptus > Eucalyptus guilfoylei. The sequence goes on along the minus strand of CM027870.1, from coordinate 6,358,252 downwards.
TGATTAATGAGCATAATTGCAACTTAAATACACACTGGATCATAATTCAGATAATGATAGGGAAGCCCCGTTTTTACTCTTCAAAATTGTTGAGTTTCGGAGGCGCAGCTCTAATACCACTTTTAGAGTACAAATGGATACTCAATCACAATAGACACTCTCTCTTATTATTATAATAAGAAAGAGACACTCAACACCACTCACCACTAAAGTGAGAGTGAAGCAAACGCTTGGTGTGAGTATTTTGAGAAAGCCTCTAAGTGTTGAGAAGAAAGTCTCCTACGTGTGGCGTCCAAATATAAAGGAGTGTGCTTGTGTGTGAGTGGTGTTGGGTGTTTTTATGATAAAAATAAGAGAGTTGTTATTTAAGTTGGGGTATCCACTCAAAACTCTGATAGAACTAGTATAAGCACCTAGAGGGGGGTGAATAGGTGTAAAAACAATGTTTTCGAGATAAGTGTGCATCATTCAATAATAGATAAAGAGATGAGAGTTTTTCTCTTAACAAGATTCGATCAAAGTAAAAGAGAGTAGGGAAAAGAATATGAACATAGAGATTATAGTGGTTCGGCTTATTCCAAGCCTACGTCCACTCTTCCGCACTGACAGCTCACCGACTGGATTTCACTATGAACAAAAGAGCTGTTACAGAAATGCTCTTCCTTGATTCCACAGAGTAGAGACTCTACTACACTTCCTCAAGGTCTCTCAAAGATATAGACTCTCTTTTGTGTATTAGATATCGCTCAACAATTTAATTGAGCAAGAACAAAGAGCTTCAGACTTTCGAATTCTTCTATCGCGCACTACCTCGAACAACTAGAACGTTTTCCTTATATACTCCTTTATGCCATCATACCCGTTGGCACTTACCAAAGGAATTCTTCCAATCTACCCGTTGGACAGAATCAATTAGAAAGATCTTCGAGCTATTTAAGGAACATGACGATAGCCCATCAATCCTACTCGTCCATACAATCAGGATCTTGGTTTCCATAAGTAGAACCTTCCAAGTATACTTTGTCAATCATCGGATCCAATCATCCCTGAATCAATCTTGATTTGAATAAAAGATTCCAACATGCTATATCTAGCCAAGAGAATTTCTCCAGTCGATAAGGTCAAATCCTTAATGAAACATATAGTTCTGGATAAGCCTTTATCAACGGTCTAGAGACTGTCAATGAGATAGACTTTGAGTCTTGAGTCTGGCGAAAGACTCTGAGTCTTGAGTCTGGTAATAGACTCTGAGTCTTAAGTCTGGCGATCCGGAGGTCTTCAAACTTTGATGGAAGAGTCTACAAGTCTTCAGACTAGACCGATGGAAACGTTTTGTCAGCTTCAAAATACTCAAGGACGATTTCTCCAACAATCTCCCCCTTTTTGATGGTGACAAAACTTTCCTGCAGATTTGGATATCTTTGACCTGCAAAACATTACTTAGACAAATATGGATATCTCACAAAAATAAGAGGCTTAGTAATAACACTAAAATCTGCATCCACAGAAGATAGGTTAGTCTTGTAAATGAACAAAGCCATGAGATAACAATATTATTTAAGTCAAATAAATGTTCAAGCAGTCAAATCCAAAACCAGTCCAAAACCAAACAACCAAACACAAAAGACAAATTAAGACAACGAATCTGCACCACATCTCTCCCCCCTTTTGTCATCATTAAAAAAAGGTAGAGATGAAAAGAGAATAAAAATTAAGATTGCTTGGGAACACGAACAAGCTGGAAATCTCCCATTGACTGGACAATCCCTTCCAGCTTTTTTAAATCCTCCTTCAATTGCACCATATCTTCACCCTTAGCATTTAATTGAACTTGATGAGCAAGGGCTTGAATTTGATTATGCAAGGAAACTGAAGAGGTTTGTCCTGCATTTTGTAAGTTCTGTACTTCGCATCCTAGAGCATATATTTGACCTCGCATCTCCAGAAGAACATCAAGAATTCTGCGAAAGTCTGCCGAATTATCAGTCTGAATACTGGCTTCTGCACGATCAGATGGAGGATGTGCAGATGAAGGCAGATCAGCATGGTCATGCAGATTGGGCGATGAAATATCATGTTCTTCCTCAGGAAAATGAGAAGCATAGATGTCCTCTGGATTGGCTGAAGAACGACTTATTCCTTCACTGGTGACAGGGAATGAGGACGTTCCTCTTTTCTCAGGATCTCCCCCTGTTTCCATGCCTTCAGTTGGAGAAAAGCATTCATCCTGTTCTGTTTCTTCTCTCTCTCTTTCTTCTTCTTCCTGAATTCTCACCTCTTCTGCATCTCTCTCCTCTGCTTCTTTCTCCTCTGCTTCCAATTCTTCTCTTTCTTCAGATCTCTGCTCTGTCTCAACAGAGTCTTTTCCTTGTTGCTCAGTTAAACTTGGAACAGGATGACTCAAATTCTTCAAAGCCAATGCAGAAATAGTGATATCATCCTCATCCTCTTCATCCTCAATGATGAGAGCTCTTCTTTTCCTTGGAGGAGCAACCATGGGCTCCTTCCCTTTCCTCTTTGCAGCCGAAGATAAAAGATGAGTCTTGACAGGAGTTTTCTTCTTGAATTTCTCCAATGCCTTGTTGAGTTCCTTCAGACGCATTTTAGTGACCATTCTCAGTCCCACCACCATGTGATCGCACGTTCGAACACAGAAAATCCGGGGAGGCTGAACGTTCAAATGTCTGAATAATTTGGTCACAAGAGCTGCATACGGAAGTTGACCCTTGTCTTTCACCACTGCTCTGTACATGTGGAACATGATAGTGTGTGGAAGAGAGAACTTTTTGCCAGAATTGATGGCATACATCAATTTTGCCTCCGAGTTTGAGACATCTGTCTTTGAAGTTGACTTTGGTCTAAGACAGTTAATCACAATCTTGTGAAGCAGAATGTTGAACGCATTCATTCTTGAATAAGAAATTTTTTCTTCCGTCTTTCTATTCTTAACAAGCTCCAACGTTGCACGAGCAATAGACACTTTGATGGGTTGATATCTTCCTCTTTCCACTCCAATCACATCAGCCAGTGTATTCATGTCAACCACATAGTCCTGATCTCGAACACTAAAAGAGAATCTATCCGCATTCAAAAACCGAGATTCGAATAGAAATAAGCAAGTAAGTTCAGCATGACCTTCGTAGTATCGAACAAAACTGTTCGAGTTGAAGAAGATTGAATTTTTCCCTTGATTGATATTCACGAGTCAAGAAAATCAAAATCCACACTCCTAGGGTTTATCACCCCACGCTTCAGCAACTTAGAGTACGTTGCTTGTGGTCATCCGTTCGAAACAAATCCGTCCTTTTAGCTCGGATTTTTGCTGCAATGCCCATTCTCGGTTTAAACTCACCGTACATCCTGTCATCGTCATTTCCATCTGGTTGACTCAGCCCTCCAACACGTGGATCAATTGGGATGTTTGCAAATGCCTCATCCGTCGAACCAACAGGGGCAATTCCCAATCGTTCCATTGTGCGTAAAAAGAATGTTTCATTTCTAAATCCTTTATCCTTTAGAAATTCATTAATGTAGTTCAAAGGAGTACCACTCCTCTTTAAAGCACGATAAAGCTTGTAGGTAAAAGCAGGCTTAAGAGTTCTTACGGGATCTGCGTCTTCGATGATTTCTTCCCCTTCTTGATGAACAGCATTTTGAGGACTAGATGGAGGAGATGGACGCTGCTGAGAATGTTGTGGGCTCTGCTGCTGTCTAAAAGAATCTTCTTCCTCGGTGAGATCAAAGTGCGTAGGCCCCTCTTGCATTTGCTGTGGTCCCCTGTTCGCGATTCTGGAGGACTTTCTTTGGGACGACATATCTCACAGTCTTTGAGAGATTCCAAGCTTGTTTTCCAAGAAAGATGACAACTTTTCGAGGAATAAACAAGAAAAGAAGATAGAAGTGGAAGAACGATGCTATCTTAGGGTTTTTGTGAGAAAGAAAATCGAAGAGGAACCACCAGTATATAAAGCAGTCGAAACGAGGCATACAAATCGCCGTAATAAGAAGATATAAATATGCCTTTTTAAAAATAACTGCCTTTTCAAATTTTTAGACAACTGTCAAACTTCTTTTTCGAAAGGAAAGATTCAAATAATCACAGAATTAGAAATACTCAAGTTCGGATAGATGATTGTACCGTTTCAAGATTTGATCTGAGAGATAATAACAAAAAAAAACTTACAGTCATGAGTCTTGATCATCTGAGTCTGAGAGTCTTTCAGACTTTTAGACCTGAGTCTGAACCTCTTCAGACTTTAAGATATTGAGTCTGGAACGAATAACTTCAAATTGATTTTTCTCCAAAGGCTTTGTAAAAATATCTACCAGTTGATTCTTTGAATCGATAAACTGAATAGTAACTTCTCCATTTTGAACATGATCTCTAATGAAGTGATGTCGAATCTCTATATGTTTTGCTCTTGAGTGAAGAATCGGATTCTTGGTGAGATTGATTGCGTCTGCTTCTGCTATAGAAAGAGCTACTGTACTTTGCTTCCTTGAAAACCAAGACACTTTCCTGCTTCCAAGTAGTTGACAGGTGCCCGAGGTACTCTTTCTATCAATTCTGCATCCGGCTAGGTCTGCGTCAGAGTATCCAAGAAGAGTAAAGTCTCCTTCTTTAGGATACCAGAGACCTATTTTTGAAGTTGAGGCAACGTATTTGATAATACGCTTTGCAGCACTTAGATGAGATTCTTTAGGGTCTGATTGAAATCTGGCACAAATACAAACGCTAAACAAAATGTCAGGTCTAGAAGCAGTAAGATAAAGAAGTGAGCCAATGATACTCCTGTATAGCTTCTGATCAACTCTCTTCCCTTCTTCATCTTTGTCTATCTTCAAGGAACTTGACATTGGTATGTCAGTCTTTTTGCAATTCTCTTGCCCAAACTTTTTGACAAGTTCTTTGGCATCTTTTTCTTGATGAATAAAAGTTCCTTTCTTCAGTTGTTTCACTTGAAGTCTGAGAAAGAAGGTCAGTTCACCCATCATGCTCATTTCAAACTCATCCTGCATAGACTTAGAGAATTTCTTGCACAGACTTTCATTAGAAGATCCAAAAATAATATCATCAACATAAATTTGAACAAGTAGAAAGCTTTTGCTTTCTCTTTTGATAAACAAAGTAGTATCTACTTTACCTTTGACAAAGCCATTTTGAATTAAAAACTTACTTAGTCTGTCATACCAAGCTCGAGGATGGAGTGTGTCGTGCTGACGGAAGTCGATATGGATTAGCCCCGTGTCTTGTTAAGACAGGTGCTTGTTCTGTGTGTGACCAACAGGGTTACCTGGCCAGAAACGGTTCGAGAAAGCCGATGGGACAGATCGAAAGGAGTGCGCCATAGAACGCATCGTGGGGTTTTTGGGGACAGGCCTTCAGTACAAGAAAGAGTGCATGCTGTTACCTGACAGTAGGCAGAGGACTCACTGATTGTGTGTCAAGTTTGAGAAAAGAAGTGTGAGTCAGCCCGGTGACCAAGCTTAACGGGAGCATGCTTTGAATGTGGCCAGCACGGCCATTGGGCTAGGAACTGTTCGTGTAAGTCCAAGAGGACTCGAGCATCGCTACCGCCGACAGGATGCCACTAGGATGGCGAAAGGAATAGGAGTGGATTGACCATGCATTGATCAAGGGAAGAATGTTTTTGAGGAGTTATTATCAGAGTAGCGCAGCTGGATTTTGAGTGAAAGTTGTGGAGTTTCCGTTGTGGTAATAAAGTAAAATGAAGATGAATCTCTGGCTATAGTTGTACTTGAAGGGTTTGCTTATATATGACCTGGGAGTCATTTATAAAAAGATTTGGCTCGAGGAGCTTTCTGCTGTTATGAATAGTGGCAGTGATATAATTCAGTTTGTTCAGTTAGCGTACGAAAGTTTTGATTTACTGAAAGTCAGAAAGGACCTTCGATCCCTGTTATTCATCACTGAAGACGACCTGGATCTGGTTGTAAGTTGCCAAATCTGTATGGCAACTGTAGTGGATACATCAGTTGAGGAACCGAATATGGAGAACATAACCATAGTACAGAGGTTGTCTGAGGTGTTTCTTGAAGAACTGCCAGGTCTGCTGTCAGAAAGGGAAATAGAGTTCGTGATTGAATTAGCAACCGAATTAGAGCCAGTCTCTAAGACTCCTTACCGGATGGCTTTATCTGAGTTGAAAGAACTGACGATGGAAATGCAGGAATTGTTAGATAAGGGATTCTTACGTCCTAGTGCATCACCTTGGAGAGCACCGTTCTATTCGTGAAGAAGAAAGATGGTTTGTTGTGTTTATACATCGATATTCTCCAAGATTGACTTGAGGACAGGGTATCATCAATTGAGAATCAGGAAGAAAGACATACCGAAGTTGGCATTTCGCATTTGATACGGCAATTGTGAGGTCACTGTATTATCGTTCGGTTTGACGAACCCTCTAGCTATTTATATGGATCTGATGAATAGAGTGTTCATTGGGTACTTGGATTAGTTTTGTGATCGTGTTCATTAAAGTTATCTTGATGTGTTCAAAGAGTGCTGAGGAGCACGAGAGACATTTGAGGATGGTACTTCAGACCTTGAGGACTCTTGGATTTTACGATAAGTTTAGCAAATGCGAGTTTTGAATGACTCGTGTTGCGTTCCTAGGTCATGTGATTTCGGGAGAAGGAATCTCCGTGGACCCTGTCCAAGATTGAAGCAGTGAACAGTTGGCCGAGATTGACTACAGTGACAGAGATCATAAGTTTTCTGGGTTTAGCAGAGTATTACAGAAGGTTCGTAGAAGGGTTTTTAGCGTTAGCGTCGCCGATGATTCGACTATTAGAGAAAGAAGAGAAGTTCGTGTGGATGGACAAATGTGAGCGTAGTTTTCAAGAGCTTAAGAAGAGGCTAACTACCACACCTGTGCTGACCATACCGTATAGTCCTGGAAGTTATGAGATCTACAGTGATGCGTCGTTTAGAGGACTGGGTTGCGTGCTGATGCAACATGGTAAGGCCGTTGCATACACGTCCCATCAGTTGAAATCTCATGAGCTGAATGAACCGACGCATGACTTAGAACTCGCAGCCATCATTTTCGCTCTGAAGGTTTGGAGGCATTATCGGTATGGAGAAAGATTCCAGATCTTCAATGACCATCAAAGTCTCAAGTACGTATTCTCTCATGAAGAGTTGATTATGAGACAGGGTCGCGGGATGGAACTCCTTAAGGTTTATAACTGTGATATCTTCTATCACCTAGAAAGGCGAATAAGGTCCCAGATGCGCTGAGTCGGAAGTCTTCAGTCGCTTGTATGATTGGTCAAGGAATGGACTTTACTTGAGAAAGTTCGAGATTTGGTTTTCAAATCTGAGATAGGCCACCTTCGAATTTTATGGCCATCCTCAGAATTGAACCGAATATTCCGGTTAGAATCAGATGCTTCAGTGGACAGATTCAAAAATTCAGAAGATTCTGTAAGAGAATACAGATGAGAGAAATGTTGATTTTCAGATTTCTGAGAACGGAACACTAAGGTTCCGAGGACGATTGTGTGTACCTGATGGTACAGTGATTAAAGAAGAGATCTTATCAGAAACTCGTCATAGTAGCTTCAGCGTTGTCCAAACAGTACGAAGATGGGTCAGAATTTGCATCAACAGAATTGGTTGACCGGTATGAAGACAGATACCACTGACAGGTCGCAAGTGTCAGATGTGCTATCAAGAGAAAGCACAGTTTTGCAATTCGAGAGGACCTTTGTAATCTCTTGATATCTCCGTGAGGAAGTGGGAATACGTCACAATGGATTTTTTTGTGACAGATCTATCGAGGAGTTAGTGTATAAATAATTTCATTTCGGGTAGTAATTGACAGATGGATGAAATCAGCCCATCTTGTGGCTGTGCGAAAGGATCTTGATTTGATTAGGCATGCAAAGGTGTTTGTGCACTAGATAATTCGTTTGCATGGAGTGTCAGTGTCAGAGTTATATCAGATCTTGACTAGAGGTTCCAGTTTTAGCAGATTAGTCAGATGGTTCCTTTTGAGGCAGTGCAGAGCAGAGTGTACAGAACTTCAGTTGTTGAGTTGAGGTCAGAGAATGAAAGGTTGCAGCCCAGAGTCAGTTCAGCAGTTAGTGGACGCAGTTGCAAATATCAGTGACAGATTAAAGACCGCTCAGAGCCGCCGGGAAATTTACGCAATTAAGCGTCGAAAACCTTTGAATTTTCAAGTTGAGAATCTTGTTCATCCTTGGATGTCACCTAGAATAGGGACATCTCAAATTGTTAAGAAAGGAGAGCCGGAATTGTTTAATGGTGGAATATTTCACGTTTGGGTTAAAATAGGAAATTTGGCCTTAAATAGAAAAAGAAAGCAGTTTGAAGCACCGTCGGCGCCTCTAGCCGAGTGGTACTCGGGATGAAGCCGCAGGTCCGAAGTCGGGAGTTCAAATCGCCGACGCGGCAGTTAGCCGCTTTGTCGAAAAAAAAAGAAGAAGAAGAAAAAAAAAGAACCAAAACTTTTGCAACTTTCATTTTTGTAAAGATGGACAAGTGCTTAGCCTTTTGGAATCAAGATTTGGTATGGAGAAGTTGGAATTATTTCAGCGGCACCAAAAGTGTTGGATATCAGTACGAAGCAGAATGAAGGAGAGAATTGATGAGACGACAATACCCCACCATTTTGAAAAAGAATTTTAATGGTTTAAATTTCGAGGACGAAATTTTTATAAGAGGGGAAGAGTTGTGACATCCCGATTTTCCAATTCTGGTTTCAATTGAATAAGTCGGGCATTTCATCTTCGCGTCTATAGCTCTCTTCTCTAAGTTGGCCACTCACGAGATAACTAGTCTATTAGGTGAAGCCGTTAAGGAATCTAAACGCAATAGACTTGAGAATTCGACTAGGAATCGACTGCTCGACCGTGCTAATCTGCAAGGGTCATTGCGGCACAGATCGATTAGAGACCGGAGATAGGTCGACTCGACAAAGGCATGTGATTAAGTGTGGGTGATTCCACCTGATTTCACAAATCTTGTCGATCGGCACTAGACCGATTTCTCTGTCGTTTCGGTACCCTGTGTCCATATTTGAAACCTCGAGATTTCCACGACAATCGAGAGTCGCCAATGTGTCGAAGATGCACTTTGTGGCTTGAAAATAATCAACCACGGGTCAATTGCACGAAAAGTTCCTAAAAGCTACCCGGTAGATTAGGACGCGCTAAAGTCGCGCCAGATTGAAATTAACCGAGAAATTGAACTCGATTACAGAAATTGAAAGTTCTATTATGTCACAATTCATTTTAGGAACGTCGACTCATCTCCAGAAGATTTTTCTATAAACCGAGAATTTTGGCGGAAAAGCAAAGTAAGGCCGTTTTTGTTCGAGATTGTCAGAGGACCGCTTTTGATCGCAATTTTTGGAATCCAAGTTGGTTCAATGGACAAGGAAAAATGTGGACTTAAGTGAGGACACCTTGGATGAATTTATAGACTTCAATTTGAGCTCAAGTGGATTTAATTGGAAGTGAATTGAAGGAATTTGATGTACAAATGTATGAAATTCGTATACCATGGGGGGAGAGCTATTTTGCACCTATTGGCAAGGTTGTGGAGGAAGCTTGAGGAGAGAGAGTGGCTGAGGTCATGTGATGTCATGGTGGGGGCAAAGCCAATGAGAGAATGGCAAGTGTTGAGCTCTAAAGAGCCCAAGGAGACCCCCTTGCTCAGCAGCCTTCTTCTCCCTTAATTTGTGGCTTTCTCCATTGTTGTTGAAGGAGAGAAGCTCAGCAAAAACCAGAGAAACCGAGCAGCAACAGCCCTCCATCGTCGCATGCCCATCGGACTCCATTTCCTCCTCTGTTTTCTCCTCGTTCCAGTTTCTGCTCCAGCCGACCTTTCGCCAATGATCCGAGTAAAAAGTCGAGTTCCCGGATGAATCAGCAAACGCTCCACCAACTTCCGTGACGAGGACATCCAGACCGTTCCGGAGCACCCCGCTTCTTGCCGGAACGATTCTCTGGCCGTCCCGAAATCCTGAGATAAGCTGCCGCTCGCCGGACCGTCTGGACTCGCCCGGTTCCACCTGTTTCGGGTTTTCTTGCTGTTTCGCCCCTTTCCGACCCTTTCTTTGCCCATCCCAACCTCCAATAAGATTCCCTTGACCTCCGGGAGCCGCCGGTTGCCAACCACCTGCTCGCCGGAGCTCCGATCGGCCTGTTTTCGCCGTTGAAGCTGCTGGTTTCTTCTCTGCAGTTCAGCCCAGATCAGAAGCAGAAGACAGCAAGGTTTTTCAGTCTTCGAGGCCCGTTTTTGGTGTCTTCCCGGCCTCCGTTGGTGTCGCCGCTTCGGGGTTTATCGACCGCCTTGGCGTTGTGGTCGCCGTGAACTCACCGGCGCGCAAAACCGTGAGTTTATCCTCTAAACCTCGCTTAGCAAGTTAATCATGCTTAAGGGGTGCTTCGATTAGTCTAAGTATATTTAGGTTGTTAGATTAGATTATTTAAATGTTAATTAGATTAGTTGTATGATTAGTTTAGTGGTTGATTAATTAGGGCTAATTGTATGTTTAAATTAGTGTAATCTTGTTTAAGCCATAATTAATTATTTTTAATTAATTAATTATTTCGAAATTATAAATATTATTTTATTAAATTATATTATTATAATATAATATTTAATTATTTAATTTTCGAAATTAAATTTAATTATTTAATAATTTCGAAAATTTTTTAGGAATGGTCGGTCGTTAGAATTTCGCACTTGATCGCAACAAATGCGGTCAGTTTTGTGCTAATTGTTTGTTTAATTGAGAAATTAAGTGAAAATGATGATTGTGGATAATTATTCCAAAAGTTTGGAATTGAGTGAAATTAGAGAAGTTTTGGTATTTAACTTGAAAATACCCGGTGTTAGCTTCTAGCACCGTAATTGGTTTGTATGACTAGTTTGAATCGTTGGTTGTTATTGAATTGAATATCCAGCTCTATGGTTTATTATTGAATGTTCAGCTTTGGCGAGCATTGGTTTATATATATATGTATCAGCTTGGGCGAGCAAATATTATATACATATATATATATATATATATATCAGCTTGTGTGAGCTAAGATCGTTTTATCAGCTTGTGCGAGCACGATCTATATTCAGCTACAGCTTTTGGTGAGCTATAGTATACTATATATAAATATTGCGGCAGCTTCTGGTGAGCTATAGTATACTATATTGAATATTGCGGCAGCTTCTGGCGAGCTATTATATTATCTATCAGCTACAGCTTCTGGTGAGCTACCGTCTATACATTATAGCTTTGGAAAGCATATGTCATGGACAAATGGATTGATAGACGGTATTGAATGATAGATAGTAATGGTTGATAGATAGTATGGATTGGAATGGAAAGATAGATAGTATGATTGAATTGAATTGTACTGACGTGCAGGAATGGACTGAGGCGAGGTAAGTCCTCAATCCTCTTTGTGTGGCTAGAGCGCCCTGGGGCTTATTTTCTTCCTAATCGAGTTTTAGGGGTAGGACTCGCGAGACATAGTCTCATCCCGGTTTGGGGAAAATATTTTCAGGTCCTTAGATGGCGGTCGTGGAGGACTCGAAGCCATGGACATTTGTGGAGGTGGAGACCGAAGAATCGGCGAATGTGTCTGACAAGTTGGTCATAGGACAGTTCCCTTTTGTTGAGCCGGTCTATTTTGTAGACAATCCAGTGTTGTATATAAACCTATGTGTTTATAAGAAAGCTTGTTTGGTTGTGATTGATTGCCTGTTTTTCTATCCCAAGTTAAATGTTGTCAGGAGATTTGTTTCGCTTCCGCATGTGTAATAAAATGAATGGGTCGGCGACGTGTCCTGGGAAGTCGCATTTCTATCGACCAGAGTGGGATGTACGTGTGCTCGAGGTTCGGGGCGTGATAGTTCCGTATCCTACAATTCTTCCTTTGCTGTTTCCTCCAAATGAAACTTTTCCACCATCAACTTGAACAAGCTTTAAGAAGCAGCTCGAATCTCCTGTCATATGCCTCGAGCATCCACTATCCAGGTACCATTTAATCTTTTTCTTGATAGTGACCTTGATTTCACCGTCTGAATTTGAGTCTGTTTCAAAGTCTGAATCAGAGTCTGATTGTGCCATGAGACAAATGTTGGCATAATCATCATCACTTTCTTCACATTCTATATTACTCTAAGTTTCTGCTTTGAATGCCTTTCGAGATTTCTCAGCTTTTCCTTTCTTCTTCTTCAGAAGGGGACAGTTGGGTCTGATATGTCCCTTTTTCTTACATTCAAAACAGACTACATCTCTATTGGATTCTTCATCCTCAACAGACTTACTCTGTTGCTTTTGGAAGCTCTGTTTCTTTGGATTGAATCTTTTTCCTTTTCGTTTAGCTTTCTGAATCTTCTTATCATGAGAGCAAGCTCTTCATCATCCATGTCGTTTTCAGAATCGTGACATCGAATCATCATTAGACTTTAATGCAATGGATTTCTTACCTTTAGGATCTTCATCTTCATTGATTCGCTCCACTTCATAAGATGAAGAGTCCCAACCAATTCATCGATGGAAAGTGGCATAATTCTTTGTGTCTCTCTTATTGAGGTTTTTATGTGATTCCAATCTTTGGAGAGTCCACGCAGTAGCTTGTTTACTTTCATGGGATCTGAAATTGGTTGACCTTGATTTTCAAGACCATTCACGATATCTGTAAAACGACTAAACATGTCAGTGATAGATTCTCTTGATTTCATTTTGAATGCTTCGTATTGACCGAGCAGAATGTTGATTCTGGTTTCTTTCACTCGATCAGTTCCTTCATAAGTGATGTGTAATCTATCTCAGACTTCTTTATTTGTAACACAAGAAGATATTCTGTTATATTCGTAGGTGATAATGCACAATATAAAGAATATATAGCTTTTGCATCAAGAGCTTGTCTTTTGGTCATTTCTTCTTGAGTCATTTCGCTAGACTCAACAGCTTCTTTTCCTCTTTCTAAGACGGGTGCAGCTTTAGGAATAATTCCTTTGTCTACTACATCCCATTCCGGAGGATCCTTTGATCTTAAGAAAGCCTTCATCTTGTTTTTCCATATGTTGTAATCCTTCCCATCAAAATAAGGTGGTCTGGTATTGCTTTGCCCTTCAACCAATCCTGGAGCCAACATACTAGCCATGGATCTTTAACTCTGAAGTAAAACACTTCAATTTAAATGAGTACATAGGCTCTGATACCAATTGATAGAGCTAGTATAAGCACCTAGAGGGGGGTGAATAGGTGTAAAAACAATGTTTTCGAGATAAGTGTGTAGCATTCAATAATAGATAAAGAGATGAGAGTTTTTCTCTTAACAAGATTCGATCAAAGTAAAAGAGAGTAGGGAAGAGAATATGAACACAGAGATTATAGTGGTTCGGTTTATTCCAAGCCTACGTCCACTCTTCCGCACTGACAGCCCACCGGTTGGATTTCACTATGAACAAAAGAGTTGTTATAGAAATGCTCTTCCTTGATTCCACAGAGTAGAGACTCTACTACACTTCCTCAAGGTCTCTCAAAGATATAGACTCTCTTTTGTGTATTAGATATCGCTCAACAATTTAATTGACCAAGAACAAAGAGCTTTAGACTTTCGAATTCTTCTATCGCGCACTACCTCGAACAACTAGAACGTTTTCCTTATATACTCCTTTATGCCATCATACCCGTTGGCACTTACCAAAGGAATTCTTCCAATCTACCCGTTGGATAGAATCAATTAGAAAGATCTTCGAGCTATTTAAGGAACATGATGATAGCCCATCAATCCTGCTCGCCCATACAATCAGGATCTTGGTTTCCATAAGTAGAACCTTCCAAGTATACTTCGTCAATCATCGGATCCAATCATCCCTGAATCAATCTTGATTTGAATAAAAGATTCCGACATGCTATATCCAGCCAAGAGAATTTCTCCAGTCGATAAGGTCAAATCCTTAATGAAACATCTAGTTCTGGATAAGCCTTCATCAACGGTCTAGAGACTGTCAATGAGATAGACTTTGAGTCTTGAGTCTGGCGAAAGACTCTGAGTCTTGAGTCTGGCGATAGACTCTGAGTCTTGAGTCTGGCGATAGACTCTGAGTCTTGAGTCTGGCGATCCGGAGGTTTTCAGACTTTGATGGAAGAGTCTACAAGTCTTCAGACTAGACCGATGGAAACGTTTTGTCAGCTTCAAAATACTCAAGGACGATTTCTCCAACAAACTCTACAAGCATTAGAAATGGCAAATAGAGGACAAGTCATGGATAATAGCAAAAGCAACCGGAAGGGATGAGGAGGAGCCCAACAAGATCGCGACAAATATGACAATGAAGATAAGAGTAACAAAAGGCGTAACAAACAGTTTTACATCTACAATAGAGTAGGTCACTTTGTCAAGGATTGTTGACGCAAAAGAATTGAAGGAAATGCTAAAGCATCTAAGGAGAATGATAGCGAAAAGGAGTGAGATTTCCAAGTGTATCTTGCCGTGGAGGAAAGAAGAGCTTGCAGCATCTTCCATCATAGAGTTAGAAGATGAGACAGCCTTTGTCATTGTAAGTGAAAAATTTATCAATTACAGTGATGATTGGATTATTGATTCAAGGCAAGCTATCAAATATGTTTGAGTATACCGATGGTCGAGTAATTGTCACAGCAAACAACTCAAGGTTGCTAATTGCCCATGTCCGCCAAATAGTGACAACACCCTAGTTCAATTCACATCAAGTTGAACTAAAAATCGTGCATCACCCGTTCGGAATGAAGAAAATCTAGTGTTTGTGTCACAATTCAAAGACTTAAGTAATTATGTGGTGTTCAGTCTAAGAGATGTTAAGGTGTACTGTAATTTGAAACCTACCAGTACAACAATCATAGAGGGATGTCGACTAAAATCTATCTACGAGCTTAGATAGCATACGTGGACAAAACTTGAAAGAGTGATACACTGGATTTGTGGCATGTATGGCTCAAGCACATAAACTACCATAAGTTGAAGGATGAAGAAAGGCATGCTAAAGAGTCTCCCCACTTGGAGGTTCGAAAAATGTAGTCTATGCAGGATGCTAGCACAAGAAGACACATTAACTTCTGTATGAGGAGTTTACATTTAGAGCTAAGATACCTTTCGAGCTTATCCATTCATATGTATTTGGACCAACAAAGCAGGAGTGAAGCAAACACTCTATGGGAGTATTATGAGAGAGTTAAGTCTCCAATTGTTGAAAAGAAAGTCTCCCACGCATGGAGTCCAAAAATAAACTAATGTGTTTGTGTGACTGGTGAAAGGGCTAGTACTAACACTTAGAGGGGGTGAATAGGTCTTTGAAAGAAATTTTCACAAGACTTAGTAAAT
Organism: Eucalyptus guilfoylei; assembly: GCA_016097605.1. Classification (NCBI taxonomy): domain Eukaryota; kingdom Viridiplantae; phylum Streptophyta; class Magnoliopsida; order Myrtales; family Myrtaceae; genus Eucalyptus; species Eucalyptus guilfoylei. The sequence goes on along the minus strand of CM027870.1, from coordinate 6,342,883 downwards.
TGCTATTGGAAAAATAATAAACTAAGGATGTAATCAACTTTAAACAGTTATATAAAGCTACGAATTAAAATAAGGAGATTTAGGGGAAAGAGAATAGAAACACAAAGTTTATAGTGGTTCGGCTTAGATCAAGCCTACGTCTATTCTCCCGCGTTGACAGCCCACTGGCCGGATTTTATTATGAAACGAAAGAGATTTTACAGTCTCACGTCCTTGACTTTATAGTATAGAACCTTTACTACACTCCACCAAAGTCTCACAAGTGTTCGCTCTCTCTTTTGAGTACAAGTTAAGCTCAACGATTGAAATAACAAATAACTGGGAAGTTTCAGACTTTGAAATTTATCTTTCACGCACTGTCTCAAACAACTAGAGAGTCTTCCTTATATACTCCTCCATGCCTCTACAACCGTTGGCACTTTCCAAAGGAGTTCTTTCAATCTACCCGTTGGACAGAATCAATTAAGGAGATCTCGAGTCGTTTAAGGAATGTGATGATAGCCCATCAATCATGCTCGCCCATACAAACAGGATCTTGGTTTCCATAAGTAAAACCTTCCAAGTATACTTCGCCTTCCAAGAGATTTGATTATCCGAATTGATTTCAATAAGAATAATTGATCATAAGGTGCTATATCCAGCTATAAGATCTTCCTCAAACCATACGAACCAAATCCTTGAAGATAAACTCGCATCTAGATAAGTCTTCACTCGTTGGTCTGGAATCTGTTAGTGATGGCAAACTTTAAGATTAAAGTCTAACAATTTTCAGACTTTGACAATAGAGTCTGGATTTCTTCAGACTATAACACTTGAGTCTGTAAGCCTTCAGATTAGACTTTATTTTGTCAGCTTCAAAACAATAAATGAGTTTTCTCTAACAATTGATGTGTGTGAGTGTTCTTATAACAAAATAAGAGATTTTTTTTATTTAAGTTGGGGTATCAGGTTCATTGCAACTTCAGCTCTCTATTTTCCCATTTCCTCGAACTTCTGTAACTCGTGAAAAAAAGAAGAAGAAAAAATCGAGGACCTTTTGGCATAATCAACACTCCTCTATCGATCAACTGTTGACAAAGTCATTTGAATTAGCGCGGTTGATAGATTAATCACTCATATCCTAATCGTGCCACTGAATGCAATATGAGTAATCGAGTGGAGAGCAAGTCAATCCTAGAAAACAGATGCACCATCAAATGGCTGCCTGCAATTCCAAAACATTAAAGGACATAGACAAGGGCCAAGTCTGAAGATAGCAAAAGTATGTGTCCAAGTTCTTTTCCTAGCTAATAAATCAATATACTAGTGACCACTAAAGAAAAACTCCTCCTCATTTTCTCAAAAAAATCAATTGGAGATTATCATTGTGCCATATCTCCGCACAAAAAGTCGATTAAATCAGAGTCTTTCAAATCAGAAACAAACATACAATTCAAGTAAATAGATAGAAAAAAAAAGGGGGAATTTAATATGCGGAACTCTCTTTGTCATTTCAAAGCTCGCACCAACCCTCACTGACTAAATTTGCTTGAGTCGAATGATCTTCTCATTTTTTTTTTCCACGGTACAAAGTGAATCGAATCCCGATTCCAAATTTTGGAATCGAACCGTTCATCAGAAGATCCTCAACCGAGAGAAAATATTAGGTGCCTAAGTGATGTCACATCAGTTCTACACAAATCTAGTCAACGGGTGACGTGTCACATTTGGGCTCACCTCTTAGAAACTCTTGCATCCTCGCACGTTGACTCGGCGTCGCCAACCCACCTAACAATTTCTCCTGCATCCTCTCTCTTCATGTACACCACGCCCTCTCTCTCTCTCTCGCGTCTTCTGATAAAAAGAACGAAGCCCCCTCGGTATATATGATCCCTCTCCCGATTTCTTACTCCCACGGATTTTCGCTCTTGCGGCTCGATCTCGACAGTGTAATGATCTTGGCAGCCACGAGGCTCATAGTTGTCTCTGCTTGATCTCCTCTCCCACTTGTTCTCCTTGCCGTACCTTCGTCAACCGGTGAGATTTTCCGTCACCAATTCCCATCTTGACCGGATCTTCTTCAGTTTTTGACTGGACCTTGCGCCTCTAGTGATTTTTATCCGCAGAAATGGCGACGAAGAAGAGCGTCGGGTCTCTGTAGAAGGCCGATTTGAGAGGGTGTTCACGAGGGTCGATCTCAACGTCCCCCTCGACGGCGCTTCAACATCACGGACGACGCCGGAGTTCGCGCCGTTGATCACACCATCAGTCTGCTTTTTTGGGGTAGTGTGTTGATCTGTCTTCAACGTTTGGTTGCACATTCCATGCCATCGGTTCCCTGGGATGGGCTGTTCATTGGATTCCCACGATAAAATGGTCATGAATGGTTTTCTTTAGCAGGTTGGTCTCGTTTCTGATTACGATTCGTTAGCTTGGACTCTATATCAGGTAGCACTGATTTTATTGTTATTTTATTTTAGTTTTTTGGGCCTTTTTTAGACATTTTAGGAGACTTCTCGAAATTCTTGTGGCCCTTTTAGCTATTGCGGCTCTGTGTGTCCTCTCTCTCTTTAAGTTTAATGTTTTAAATCTGGCAACTTCTCCAATGAAGTTTGACGTTACTTTGGTGATTCTTAGTATGTTAACATGTTTGGCGATAATAGGGATCTTAATCTCTCTCACTTACTTGGAATATAAATACCTTCATGAGACTGCTTACAACATGTTTGACGAAATGCCAAATCAAGTTGTATGTGAGTTTATCTCTATTACCGCTACTATTCCCAATAGGTGGTTTCTAGGTTCTCGGTATACAAAGTAGCTTAAGGTTCCAAAAATTGGGAATCGGTCCAACATGGTAGGGTCTATATTACCTTGAACCTGGATCGACTCTCGAGCCACTCACTCCTAATGTGCACCCAACAATTACGTGGAGAGTTGAAGAAACGTGGAGATAAGAGGATAGAGAGATCATATGTGAAGAAAGATCTTTTGAATTTTCTATGGTTGTAATTGTCCCAGGTCTGCTGTATCTGTAGGTGATCTTTCAATTTTCTCGATTTCATGCATTTAGTATGTAGACTGACTTGGCCTTTTCTACAGTACAAGGTGGCTCCAAGTCTCCAATCAAACGAGGATCCTCCATCTCAATTCAATCCTTTTATATCGTGCCTTCTCCACACACGCAGACCAAGCAATTCTCTACATATTCCTCTTTGCCCAAAGACGAACAGAGACATGATTAAGGCTCTCAGCTCCACGAATGTCTATCCAGTGTTGCTACTTGTTCTTGTTCTATTGCGAGCGATGACTAGCAACGCCGGGCTGAGTAATTCACGATGCGTCGTTTCATCTTGTGGTAACATTCGTAATATAATAGAGCCGTTTCGACTAAAGAATGACCTGAGGGGATGTAGTGACTTGAAGAATGAGTTGGTCTGTGAAGATAATCGCACTGTTTTGTACCTCCATGATGGCCGATTTTGTGTAGTCCATCAATTATTCCGCCTACCAAATTAAATTAGTCGACGATGGGAAGCAAAAGGATAACTACTCATCTCTCCCCCATCATTTGTGGACTTTGCATAACCTCATGAACAGTGTCGATCTATGCAACTCATACTACTACTCCTACATAGGCACATTGGCCATTGTGAACTGCTCAAAACCCGTTAGTTCTCCACTCTACATCTCTACCGGTCCATGCATTAAGGGGTCGTATTCTTCCAACAAATTATCGAATGGGAACTTGTATGCTTTGCTCAATCCAAAAGCATCGGATGTTAGGGATTTCTGCACCATTAGAAGGTGGACGTGGGTATCAGCTGATTTTGAGCCTTATGAGCAGATTAATAGTAGCTCCTACAACTATGAGCTAATTCATAATATCATGGCTGATGGATTTGTTCTCAAATTTTATGGTGTGGGGACAACGGGGAAGACGAAGACAACTTTCTGTTGCTATTTTGATTTCTTTAGTATCTACAGAGGTCAGTTGTGCGGATCCCAGGAGTACTTATTCGGTAAGCATCGGTTGGCAACCAAATTTTACGGCAACTTTGCACGATTTTGAACACTGTCACTTGCTGCTTTCTCTTCAAAACTGGAAATGAAAGAAATAGTTAAAATCCTAGAAAGTTTTATGAAAAAATATAAATTTTTGTATATGTCATATGTGTGTATCTGAAAGGTTTGGGGAGCTTGGTGTTACAAATTAAAATCAAATTGTTGGATTAGTAAGATTGGCAAAAAAATAAAAAAAGTGACAGTAGAAGTCATCCCAAACAGACCGATTTGCGCATATACATGTGCCTAGATTACAATTCCTTTCCACATAAAAGCTATAACTCCCTCTGTGAATAAAAGAAAGGGATATTGTGCCAGCAGCAACATGACTAGTTTTTTTGTTGGCATAGAGTTCAGATTAGTCTCTTAATTAGTTCCTTAATTAGTTACTTAGCTAATGATTTGAAAGACACTCGTTGACAAATTCCATAAAACGTTATTTATATATCGATAAGAGGAAATAAATTATTGATAAAAAAATGAAATCACCGTTTCTATCTATTTGTTGATTGCTAACAACGCAAATGGGTTATTGCATTGTCCATCATCTATGTGTGAAGCTTATTATCTCCATTGATTTGTAGATGCATGCATCCCACTTCTTGCATTCTTTTGCTTCTTTTGCACAAAATTTAACCTATACATAGAAGCTTGCTTCTACTTTGTTTTCTTGTGAGTTTTGTCTTCCAAATTTCTTTTCCTTCAATTCCTTACATCATTCATTCCTTCCACAAGTGTCGGTGATTTTGCATTTTATTAGTGAGATATTGTCCCTTGATTTGAACGATGTATGATATTTTTGATGATTTTGAATGGTCTGTTTTGTCTTGATTGCTTTATTTATCTTTAAATATGTTTGAGCTAGATTAGGTTTACATTAGAATGTTGCATGCTTTAGGTTATTTGCATATTTAGACTATGCATTTTTATTTATTCTGAATTGTCGAAATGAAAAAATACCAAAAAACATAAATTTAGGATGTTAGATTGCCGTTTCATTAATTTAAATTGCATGTTTAATTATTTGGCAATTTTAATTTCGAATTTTATAAAAAAAAACAACAAAAAAGAAAAATTAGAATTATGGCATTCTTTGCGCGTCATTGCATATTAGGGTAAGATTGCATGTTTAGGTTTAGTTTCTAATTGATTATCGGTTTAGATAATTTCTCCTACATAGATTGCATTTTAGGGTTACTTGGTTAAGATAATGTTCTAGTTTAAATTAGGATTTGGCTTAACCTAATTCCTAATATAAATTAGATGACATCTTAATTTAGCTAGATAATTTTTTGCATTTTTCTTAATTTCGAATTTCATGAAAAATACAAAAAAACATCTTAGAATAAATTAGTTTCATTTTCTGGGAGAATAAAAGTGAAATTATTATATTTTGGCTAGAGCCGACTGTGTACCCACACACGGCTATTTTTATCGGGAATGATAAAAAGATGAAATTGGTTGTATGATTGGGATGGTATACTATATCAGCCTACGGATGATATGTCAGCTTAGCAAAGAGTAGTATACCTTATTAGTTTTGATTGAATATGTCGGTATACTATATCAGCCTACGGGTGATATAGCAGCTTAGCAGAGAGCAGTTTATCTTATCAGCTTAGATTGAGCATTGTCGGTATACTATATCAGCCTAAGGGTGATATGGCAGCTTAGTAGAGAGCAGTATACCTAATCATCTCAGAAGCGAGCTATACTATCTATCTATCAGCTTAGCAGTGAGCAGTCCTGATATGAGTGAACTTTATAGATAGTATAAGATGGGTCGACCATGAGAAGGTCGTGATAACATGTAATTGACTAGGTCGATTGATCAATGATTTGATCCGATGTTATGAATTGGTTGATTGATGTGATTTGAGGCATCTGTAAATAATATTGACTTGCAGGGTGGAATTGAGGCCAAGATACTCGTGGTGTGCTTAGGCAGCCCTTAGGGCGTATTGGCTTCCTAATCGAGTCTTAGGGGGTAGAACTTGTAGAGACGTAGTCTCACCCCATTGTGAGACAACATTTCAGGTTCCTAGATGGCAGCACCTCCACCTCATCCCATGCATTTTGGTATACCGGAGGAAATCACTGAGATAGGTTATCACATTTCGGTACACCCCCACCCTGAAGGATTGGAGTATGTACTGGTGAAATCCACTGTCTGGGTTGACGTGGGTGAACCCGAAAAGGTACCCCAAAAGTATCGGTCATGGTGTCGCGACCTCCCTAAAGCGGGTTGGACCACCTAAGGGTTTGGCTAATGAATTACTAAGCCTAGACTTGACTCGAGCTCTCCCAAGCCCATACAAATTCGCGACTTAGGTTCAAGTTCTTTATATGCAAATGATTTTTATCATGGAGTCGCCACTAATATATTTTTGGTGGGTCGATTAGAAACCCAAGTAAAGTAATGGGAGAATTACTTCACTCCTACGAACCAGAGATTAAATGAGTTCGGAGACTTGGTTACGCTAGACTTCTCTAACGCCCTTTCGGTACCTTTCCCTTTTATTTTGAAAAAAATGTTTTGCAGGCAACTTGAATTGATTTTAATTTACTTCCCTAACATGTGAGGTGATCATACGGGTGCACAAACCGCCAATTTAACACTCAAGAAAGCGGTGAATAAATTGCAAGACTTACCTCATGGCAACGAAAGCATCTGCAATGTTAAATCAGAATTCACATCGACAGTCCTAGATATGATTACTAATTAACACGCAATTACTTAATTTTTGTTTTCACTTATTTAATGAAAATCACATTCTATGCAATGCATGCTATTAATTTAACATGAAATGACATGACATAACAATATGACCCAAACTATATGACGTGAGCAAAGTAATTAATTTTATTTTTTAAGTATTTTTTTTGTATTTTCTTAATGTGCATGCAATTTATCCTAGAGAATAAAATTAATTCTAAGACAATTCTTTTTGGTATTTTTCATGAAATTCGAAATGAAAATTGTCCAACAATTATATGTGCAATCTAAATTAACCAAATGGCCTAATTCTAATGACGAGCAATTTCTAATTAAATAAACCTAGCAATAATCACTAAATGACGTGCATTTCATGAACCTAATTCTACATGACATGCGCATGATTTTTTTTGTATTTTCTTTTGGGATAAATAAAGCGATTAAAAGATAAGCACCAAATCATTCACAATCATCAAATGTATTATCTATCGTTCGGATTTGAGAATGATATCTACTCAAACCTGATCATTTCGCTAATAAAATCAATAAATTGATCTTAAACCTTAAAGATCAAGATATCAACTTTATTCCCGCATGATTAATTATTCCATCTAAAGCCTTATAGATGGAATAAAAATTCGTATGCGGTTGCAAATTGAAGCGGCACATTGGGAATTTCAATGATACATCGAGAAATATTTCAAATAAAGAAAATAAAATAAATCTATCTAATTTGGTTCAAGAAAACTACCTAGTTTAGATGATTCATTTCCAAAACGGTACCGGCGGCAAGGGGCTCCCGAACGGCGGTGGGTATACAGCCACGAAGCTCGGGGACATGCGACTCAGTTACTCACCAGGGGTTCTACGGGTGGCTTGGGATAAGCTGCAGTGTTTGGCTCGGGCTGGAAACATGCAAAGATAAAGCTTATCACGGACCAGGCTTGGCACGGGTCGCGGTAGTGTGGATTCCTTGTGGTGGTCCGTGACTGGCGCCAAAGTCAGCGGGTTGTCATGCAATGCAGGGGTCAACACTTAGGAAAGGCTTCTCACGTCTTTCTCCAAAAGACAAGGGATGACCTGCAACACAAAATTTACGAGGAAGGAAAGTCCTCGTTGAAAGCAGAGCTACAGGACTTCACCAGCCAACGTGAATATCCTGCAAAGAAAAGGAAAGTGGTCTTTTATTCCTTTTTTTATTTGCTCTTTATGTGCCCCCCTTTTTCTACGTTGGTGGACTTCAGAAGAACGGTGATTCGCCGGTACTGCAACTTCTCAGTTTAGAATGGTCAGGCTCGAGCTTGGACAGCAGCTCGCCGTTATTGCTGGGGATTCCGCGGATGGCTTGTCAGGGCAGTGCAGGCGGGCAGCGTTGCCGGTGTGGGACACGGGCAACGGCGGAGGCAGGAGCTGTGACGGGCGAGCAGGGGCACGGCTACGGGTGCAGGCGTCGGGCGGAGGTGCTGCAGGTGTCGCGGACGGGCAGAGGCGCGGGAGCAGGGGTGCGGCAACAGCAGGGACGGTGGTGCTGCGACGAAGGAGCTGGGGCGCGGTGACGGGTGCTCGCGGCGTCGGGCGGTGGTGCAGGCGCGGGCTGCGAGCGTCGGGGTCAGCTCAGATCTGGGCGACGGCAGCAATGGTGGTGGAGGGGGCGTCAGTAGCAGCGGAACGCAGTGGTGCTAGCTCAGAGATGCTGCTGGCGTGGTGGGCAGCGGTGGCGACGCGCTCGAGCGGGCTGCTGGCGCGGTGGCGAGCGGGCTGAGGCGCAGCTGTGGAGCTGCAGACGTCGCTGGTGGCGGGCGGCACGGCGACCAGCGATGGGCGGAGGGCCGGCAGCGGGCAACCGCAGGTCGCAGGCGCTGAGCGTCGGTGAGGCTCGGGGTTGCAGCAGTGACGGCGTTCGAAGCTTGCTGGAAGGAGGGAGGCTGCGACAGGTTGCTATGTAGTCGAGATGCAGGCGTCGCTCGAAGCCCCCACTTGAAGAAGACAACCCCTCTTTTTTTATTTTTTATTTTTCTCACGTTCTTTCTCTCTCTCTCTGTTGCCCTCTCTGACTTCATCTTCTTTTTGGTTTTTCTCTTACAGACTCTCTATCTCTCTTCATCTCTTTTTTTAATCTCCTCCCCATGACTTCATTTTTTTTTGTTTCTCTCTGACGAGAGGCTCCTTTTTTAATCTCCTCCTCCTCCTCTCAACTCGTGTGTTTCTCTATGTGCTCTGCAAATGAATTTTTTTTTTTTGACAAACCTCTCAAATGAATTTTTTTCGTTCCCCTCCTCCTCCTGACTTCACCCTCTTGATTTTCTCTAACGAGACTCTATCTCTCTTAATCTCTTTTTTTCACTCGTCTGTATGTCTCTCTGCGGGCCTTTTTCATGGATTTTTTCTCTTGTGTTCTCTTTCGGCGCCTCTCTCGTTTGCAGTCCCAAGCCTTATTTATAGGCTCAGAATTCACCGCCTCACGTTGCCGACTTCAGTGTGAATTGAGAATAGCCGCAACTTTTTCTTCACGTCCAAGTACAAGTTAGCAAGTTGAACCTTGCTTCCCTGTTTCTTGAAGACTCCACTAGCTGCTATAATATATTATAATGTGTGCCCCTTCTTTTTACTTTCTTCTCCAGCCGATTTGCTCTCGAGGAAGGGGAGAATTCCTTGCAACAACTCACTATAAAATATTCTAAAATTGTGAGCCCATCTTCTTGCAGACTTTCTCCGGAATTCTCGCGTGTGTAGTGGAGAATTCTTTCTTTGCTTTCTTCACGCTTGCGGCTTCTCTAGAATTTTCACGTCCTCCCCATTTTGTGCGTGCATGTGCATGCATTAATGAGGGAGAGAAAATGGACGTGCGAGAACTTCTTCTTTCCTCTCTTTTTTACTCTCTTTTGCGTGTTTATACAAGCGAAGAGAGACCATCCTTTTGTGCATGTAATCGACCGCGAGCCCCTGCTTCTTGTTGCCTTTTAGTACCGATGCAAATGCGACTACATGAAATGCAAATTTACTATTTTTTTCTAGGGATTAAAGATTAATCCCTAAAATTTTTTATGCAATTAATTACTAAATGATTAATCAAAATTTAGGTGTCAACACATGGTATCGTCACTATCATGATGGGCGAAGGGAGGGCCTCGTGTCAGAATCTGATGTACCTCTGTACGTTCTGGAGGTTGCCTTTGGTAAAGGAACAGTAGACCCTAAGGCTGGAGCGGTAGAGGATGCGAAGGATCCAAAGCTTGAAGAGTTAGAGTCCCTGGTGTACTCGGCAGACGACTCAAATGGGGACGAGGATGTGGAGCAAGAAGAGTTTAGCGATGATGAGTAGTCGTGGTTGTTAGACCCCCACCCCTGTTTGTTAAACTTTAAGTAATTTGATAAACAAAGTTTGGTTTGGCTTGTATTATATATGACTAGTTGTGTTATATATATATGAGTGTAGTTGGTGTAGTTTGAAATTTTACGGCCTTGCTTTCCTATCCATTGTTTTCTTGTCTGGGGATTTTATTATACTTCCGCATGCGTATATTAAAAATGAATGGGTCGGCGATGCGTCCTGGAACGTCGCTATTTAATCGACCAGTGAGGGATGGGCGAGCGCTCGAGGATCGGGGTGTGACCATCCGAATTCATTTGATTCTTAATTCACATGAATTTACTTCGATTTAAAATCTGCACTAACTTTTTAGATGGCTTCTGTGTCATTTTGAAAACAAAAGCCCATTAACATCACAAATGTCTCCAAAAATATGAAAACCTTACTTATCTAAGAAAAATTCTCCAAAAATATGAAACCATATCATTCATGACTAATTATATGAGTTGGCGATCATGATCTCGCCGGGAAGAAATGATGATTATAACATTTTCGACTTGACAGAATTTGTTTTACCTTGTTCGTCTCCTTGTTGATTCTCCACCGCACATGAAGCCCCGATTTTCCATTGCTCAAAGGTTGAGGGGGACGTGATTTTTCCTCTCAATTCCACACCTATGTACCTGGCGTCATTCGTTTTTCTAGTCTCCGATTTTTGATCTTCTTCCTAGAAACTTTACATCAATTTAACTGTGATCGCCGGCCAGTGAAGCAAGAAGACGGAGAAGAAGAAGAAAGGAGGAAAGAACGAAGAATAAACTAAGAGGAAAGATGGTGCATCAGAAGGAAGTGATGGATTTTTTTGTCGAGGGGATGTGGACACAACGATCCCGTGGAGAGAGAGGAGAAAGAAAGATCGACATTTCTCGACTTGCCTCAATTTGTTCTGCCGACTCACTTGGGCTTCTCTATAAAGGACGAGGCGACTCCCAACTCTTTCATCAAATAAGGATCGCCTAACCTCTTCCTATCGTTTTATATTGCGCCTCCTCCGCAACAACAACAACCCCTCTTATCTTTTTATTGTTGTTGACTTTGAATTCTCTCCACAGACAATGATGAAGTTCAAATCTTTTACTCTAACGGCCTCTTGACAAATTTCTTCAATAATAACAGCATAGAGCAGATAATTATTTTGATTTCTTAAATGTTTCTTTTTACTTCGAATTGAATGTGTGCGATCATTAATCATCCGAATTCATTTTACTCTTAATTCACATGAATTTACTTTGATTTAAAATCTGCACTAACTTTTTAGATGGATTCCGTGTCATTTTGAAAACAAAAGCCCATTAACATTACAAATGTCTCCAAAAATATGAAAACCTTACTTATCTAAGAAAAATTCTCCAAAAATATGAAACCATATCATTAATGACTAATTATATGAGTTGGCAATCATGATCTCGCCAAGACGAAATGATGATTATAACATTTTTGACTTGACTGAATTTGTTTTATCTTGTTCATATCCTTGTTGATTCTCCACCGCACATGAAGCCCCAATTTTCCATTGCTCAATGGCTGAGAGGGACGTGATTTTTCCTCTCAATTCCACACCTATGTACCTGGCGTCATTCGTTAGTCTAGTCTCCGATTTTTGATCTTCTTCCTAGAAACTTTACATCAATTTAACTATGATCGCCGGCCAGTGAAGAAAGAAGACGGAGGAGAAGAATAAAGTAGGAAAGAACGAAGAATAAACCAAGAAGAAAGATGGTCCATTAGAAGGAAGTGATGGATATTATTTTTTCGAGGGGATGTGGACACAACGATCCGGTGGAGAGAGAGGAGAAAGAAAGATCGACATTTCTCGACTTTCCTCAATTTGTTCTGCCGACTCACTTGGGCTTCTCTATAAACGACGAGGCGACTCCCAACTCTTTCATCAAATAAGGATCGTCCAACCTCTTCCTATCTTTTTATATTGCCCCTCCTCCGCAACAACAACAAACCCTCTTATCTTTTTATTGTTGTTGACTTTGAATTCTCTCCAGAGACAATGATAAAGTTCAAATCTTTTACTCTGACGGCCTCTTGACAAATTTCTTCAATAATAACAGCATAGAGCAGATAATTATTTTGATATCTTTAATGTTTCTTTTTTACTTCGAATTGAATGTGTGCGATCATTAATCATCCGAATTCATTTTACTCTTAATTCACATGAATTTAACTATGATCGCCGGCCAGTGAAGAAAGAAGGAGAAGAATAAGGGGTGACGAAAGAACGAAGAATAAACTAAGAAGAAAGATAGTGCATCAGAAGGAAGTGATGGATTTTTCTTTTTCGAGGAGATGTGGACACAACGATCCGGTGGAGAGAGAGGAGAAAGAAAGATCAACATTTCTCGACGTGCCTCCATTTGTTCCGCCGATTGACTTGGGCTTCTCTATAAAGGACGAAGCAACTCCCAACTCTCCCATCAAACAAGGATTGTCCAATCTCTTCTTATCTTTTTATGTTGCGCCTCCTCCGCAACAACAACAACCCCTCTTATCTTTTATTGTTGTTGACTTTCAATTCTCTCCAGAGATAATGATAAAGTTCAAATCTTTTACTCTAATGGCCTCTTGACAAATTTCTTCAATAATAACAGCATAGAGCAGATAATTATTTTGATTTCTTAAATGTTTCTTTTTACATCAAATTGAATGTGTGCGATCATTAATCATCCGAATTCATTTGATTCTTAATTCACATGAATTTACTTCGATTTAAAATCTGCGCTAACTTTTTAGATGGATTCCGTGTCATTTTGAAAACAAAAGCCCATTAACATCACAAATGTCTCCGAAAATATGAAAACCTTACTTATCTAAGAAAAATTCTCAAAAAATACGAAACCATATCATTCACGACCAATTATATCAGTTGGCAATCATGATCTTGCCGGGAAGAAATGATGATTATAACATTTTTGACTTGACTGAATTTGTTTTACCTTGTTCGTATACTTGTTGATTCTCCACCGCACATGAAGCCCCAATTTTCCATTGCTCAAAGGCTGAGAGGGACGTGATTTTTCCTCTCAATTCCACACCTATGTACCTGGCGTCATTCGTTATTCTAGTCGCCGATTTTTTATCATCTTCCTAGAAACTTTACGTCAATTTTGTTGGAGAAAACTTCCTTGAGTGTTTTGAAGCTGACAAAACGTTTCCATCAGTCTAGTTTGAAGACTTGCAGACTCTTCCATCAAAGTCTGAAGACCTCCGGACTGCCAGACTCAAGACTCAAAGTCTATCCTCATTGACAGTCTCTAGACCGTCGAAGAAGGCTTATCCAGAACTGGATGTTTCGTTAAGGATTTGACTTTATCGACTGGAGAAGATCTCTTGGCTGGATATAGCATGTCGGAATCCATTATTCAAATCAAGATTGATTCAGGGATTTTGGATCCGTTGATTGACGAAGTATACTTGGAAGGTTCTACTTTTGGAAACCTAGATCCTGATTGTATGGGCGAGCAGGATTGATGGGCTATCGTCATGTTCCTTAAATAGCTCAAAGATCTTCCTAATTGATTCTGTCCAACGGGTAGATTGGAAGAATTCCTTTGGTAAGTGCCAACGGGTATGATGGCATAAAGGAGTATATAAGGAAGACGTTCCAGTTGTTCGAGTGTGTGCGCGATAGAAGAATTCCAAAGTCTGAAGCTCCTTATTCTTAGTCAATTAAACTGTTGAGCGAAATCTTGTACGCAAAAGAGAGTCTATATCTTTGAGAGACCTTGAGGAAGTGTAGTAGAGTCTCTACACTGTGGAATCAAGGAAGAGCTTTTCTGTAACAACTCTTTTGTTCATAGTGAAATCCAGCCGGTGGGCTGTCAGTGCGGAAGAGTGGACGTAGGCTTGGATTAAGCCAAACCACTATAAACTCTGTGTTCATATTCTCTTCCCTACGCTCTTTTACTTTGATCGTAACTTGTTTATTTGAAAAGAGAGAAATTTCCTTTTCATAATCCATTATTGATTAGTGCTGCACACTTATCTCGGAAATTTATTTTTACACCTATTCACCCCCCTCTAGGTGCTCGTACTAGCTTTCACAATTGGTATCAGAGCCTGTGTACTCACTTAAATTGAAGTGTTTTACTTCAGAGTTAAAGATCCATGGCTAGTATGTTGGCTCCAGGACTGGTTGAAGGGCAAAGCAATACCAGATCGCCTTATTTTGATGGGAATGAATACAACATATGGAAAAATAAGATGAAGGTATTCTTAAGATCAAAGGATCCTCTGGAATGGGATGTGGTAGACAAAGGAATCATTCCTAAAGCTGCACCTGTCTCAGAAAGTGGAAAAGAAGCCGTTGAGTCTAGCGAAATGACTCAAGAAGAGATAACCAAGAGACAAGCTCTTGATGCAAAAGCAATTTATTCTTTATATTGTGCATTATCACCTACTGAATATAATAGAATATCTTCTTGTGCTACAGCTAAAGAAGTCTGGGATAGATTACACATCACCTATGAAGGAACTGATCGAGTGAAAGAAACTAGAATCAACATTCTGCTCGGTCAATACGAAGCATTCAAAATGAAATCAGGAGAATCTATCACTGACATGTTTAGTCGTTTTACAGAAATCGTGAATGGTCTTGAAAATCAAGGTCAACCAATTCCGATCCCATGAAAGTAAACAAGCTCTGCGTGGACTCTCCAAGGATTGGAATCACATAAAAACCTCAATAAGGGAGACACAAAGAATTATGCCACTTTTCGTCGATGAATTGGTTAGGACTCTTTAGTCTTATGAAGTGGAGCGAATCAACGAAGATGAAGATCCTAAAGGTAAGAAATCCATTGCATTAAAATCTAATGATGATTCTGATGTCACAGATTCTGAAGACGATATGGATGATGAAGAGCTTGCTCTCATGATAAGAAAATTCAGAAAGCTAAACAGAAAAGGAAGAAGATTCAATCCAAAGAAACAAAGCTTTCAAAAGCAACAGAGTAAGTCTGTTGAGGATGATGAATCCAATAGAGATGTAGTCTGTTTTGAATGTAAGAAAAAGGGACATATCAGACCCAACTGTCCCCTTCTGAGGAAAAAGAAAGGAAAAGCTAAGAAATATCGAAAGGCACTCAAAGTAGAAACTTGGAGTGATACAGAATGTGAAGAAAGTGATGATGATTATGCCAATATTTGTCTCATGGCACAATCGACTCGATTCGACTCGAGACAGTACTCGTATTCGAGACGGTGAAATCGAGGTAAGTAATTTGAAAATCCCTACTAAAGTCTCTAGATACATTGATGAATTGTGTCTTAGTCTCAAAACTTCTCTTAAAAGGATTTCCGAACTTAAAAGAGAAAATTCTGCACTAAAACAACAGGAAAATGTTTGGAAAGAAAATGTCAAAAGTTTAGACAAAAGTGTTACTACTTTGAAAGAAAATGAAGACAATCTTTCAAAAGAAAATGCATTCTTGAAAAATGACATCTCAAATATTTCTAAAAGATTTTCAATAGGATCTGAGAAACTTGAAAAAATTCTTTCAGCACAAAGACCTTACTTCAACAAATCAGGTTTAGGAATGACTGCTGAAACCATTCCTCTAATTGATTTTCCTAAAGTAAAGGAAAGAATTAAGCAAAGACCTACAAGAGATGCTTACAAAAATCATTTCCAAAAAGTTTTTGTGAAACCAGTAGATCGCAGTGCTCTTAGATGTTCTAAGTGCAATAGCTCAGATCATTTTGAGAAAGAATGTCCTATGGTTTGGAAACCTGTTAAGAAGGTATGGGCAAAGACCGTATATTATACTAACACCAATGGACCCAAGAAAATATGGGTACCAAAGAAAGCTTGAGTCTCTTTTCTAAATGCAGGTCACCATCAAGAAAAAGATTAAATGGTACCTGGATAGTGGATGCTCAAGGCATATGACAGGAGATTCAAATTGCTTCATAAAGCTTGTTCAAGTTAATGGTGGAAAAGTTTCATTTGGAGGAAACATCAAAGGAAGAATTGTGGGATACGGAACTGTAAAGATTGGAAGCCTCACGATCAGTAATGTTTCCTTAGTGGAAGGACTCAACTACAATTTGCTAAGTATCAGTCAGCTGTGCGACACCGGTTTCAAAATCAATTTTCAAGAGGGAATTTGTTCAGGAATCGGTAAAGACTCCTCTCAGTCTTTCACGGGTCGAAGACATGGAAATATCTACCTCTTGGATGTCAAACCAGATGAAACCCAATGTCTAATCTCAATTCAAGAAGAAGCAAACTTATGGCACAGAAAACTTGGGCACATCAACATGAAGCAAATAGCCAAAATTTCAGCAAAGAAGCTTATTTGTGGTCTACCCAATCTGTCATACCAAAAGTTTGATCTATGCACACCATGCGTGTTGGAAAAACATGTAAGAAACTCATTCAAACCAATAAATCAAGTTTCCACTAATCGTGTACTGCAGCTTCTGCATTTGGACCAACCAGAACTCAGAGCATTGGAGGTAAGAAATACTGTTTAGTGATTGTGGATGATTATTCACGAGTCACTTGGGTATATTTCCTGGCAAGTAAGTCTGAAACTTTTTCTTATTTCAAAAAGTTTGCCAAAAAGGTCCAAAATGAGAAAGGATATGTTATTTCAAGTATACGGACAGACCATGGAGGTGAATTTGAAAATCAAGACTTTACAAAATTCTGTGATGAATCTGGTTTTCAGCATGTGTTCTCCTCACCATATACTCTAGAGCAAAATGGAGTCGTGGAAAGAAAGAATAGGTCACTTCAGGAAATGGCTAGAACTCTTTTAATTGAAAGTAACATATCTTCACGTTTTTGGGCTGAAGCAGTTTCTACAGCATGTTATATTATTAATAGAGTCTTTCTAAGGCCTATTCTGGAGAAAACTCCCTACGAGTTATTCAAAGGAAAGAAGCCCATTGTTTCATATTTTCACGTGTTTGGATGTAAATGTTTTATATTGAAAAATGCAAATGATCGAGTTGGTAAGTTTGAAGAAAAATCAGATGAAGGTATTTTCCTTGGATATTCTATCACAAGCAAAGCTTACAGAGTATACAACAAAAAGACTCAATCTGTGGAGGAATCAATGAATGTCAAATTTCAAGACTCTATGCAAAATGAATTGATTCAGACTCAACTTGAAGATTCTGAACGTGCTCCAGACTCTACAAAGTCTAAATCTCCGAAGCAGCTCGGACTTCGAGAAGACCAAAGCAACAAATGATCGTCGAAGATTCAAATAAAGAAAGAGATCATCATCCAGACAAATCAACCAGTAACTGGAAGCATAAGTCCAGTCATCCCAAAGATCTCATTATTGGCGATATTAATGAAGGAATTCGCACAAGATCCAAAAGGCGCGAAGAGTCTAATGCTGTGGCTCTTATTTCTGAAATAGAACCCAAGAGCATAGAAGAAGCTTTAACTGATGAAAGCTGGATTGAAGCTATGCAAGAAGAACTCAGGCAATTCAGCATTAATGATGTCTGGGAATTGACTCATAAACCGAAAGGTAAATCTATCATTAGAGCTAAATGGGTTTTCAGGAACAAGATGAACGAGAAAGGAAAGGTCGTAAGAAACAAAGCAAGACTCGTAGTCAAGGGATATACGCAAGAAGAAGGGATAGACTATGATGGGACTTACGCACCAGTAGCAAGGTTAGAAGCAATTAGATTATTACTTGCTTTTGCTTGTCATAAGAATTTCAGGTTATTCCAAATGAATGTCAAAAGTGCTTTCCTAAATGGATTTATCCAAGAGGAAGTCTATGTTGAACAACCACCCGGTTTTGAATACCCAAGGAAACCAGACTCTGTATTCAGACTGAAAAAGGCTTTATATGGTTTAAAGCAAGCACCTCGAACTTGGTACGACAGACTAAGTAAGTTTTTAATTCAAAATGGCTTTGTCAAAGGTAAAGTAGATACTACATTGTTTATCAAAAGAGAAAGCAAAAGTTTTCTACTTGTTCAAATTTATGTTGATGATATTATTTTTGGATCTTCTAATGAAAGTCTGTGCAAGAAATTCTCTAAGTCTATGCAGGATGAATTTGAAATGAGCATGATGGGTGAACTAACCTTCTTTCTCGGGATTCAAGTGAAACAACTGAAGGAATGAACTTTTATTCATCAAGAAAAATATGCCAACGATCTTGTCAAAAAGTTTGGGTTGGAGAATTGCAAAAAGACTGATATACCAATGTCAAGTTCCTTGAAGCTGGACAAAGATGAAGGAGGAAAGAAAGTTGACCAGAAGCTATACAGGAGTATCATTGGTTCACTTCTTTATCTTACTGCTTCTAGACCTGACATTTTGTTTAGTGTTTGCATTTGTGCCAGATTTCAATTAGACCCTAAAGAATCTCATCTAAGTGCTGCAAAGCGTATTATCAAATACATTGCCTCAACTTCAAACTTGGGTCTCTGGTATCCTAAAGAAGGAGACTTTACTCTTCTTGGATACTCAGACGCAGACCTAGCCGGATGCAGAGTTGATAGAAAGAGCACCTCGGGCACCTGTCAACTACTTGGAAGCAGGACTGTGTCTTGGTTTTCAAGGAAGCAAAGTACAGTAGCTCTTTCTACGGCAGAAGCAGAGTATGTAGCTCTTGGAAGTTGTTGTTCACAAATTCTATGGATAAAACAACAGCTAAGAGACTTTGGAATTGAAGATTCATGCACTGAAATCAAATGTGACAACACCAGCGCAATCAATCTCACCAAGAATCCGATTCTTCACTCAAGAGCAAAACATATAGAGATTCGACATCACTTCATTAGAGATCATGTTCAAAATGGAGAAGTTTCGATTCAGTTTATTGACTCAAAGAATCAACTGGCGGATATATTTACAAAGCCTTTGGAGAAAAATCAATTTGAAGTTATTCGTTCCAGACTCAATATCTTAAAGTCTGAGGAAGTTCAGACCCAGGACTAAAAGTCTAAAGACACTCAGACTCAGACGATCAAGATTCATGACTGTAAGTTATGTTATTTTATTATCTCTCAGATCAAATCTCGAAAATGTACGATCATCTATCCGGAATTGATTGTTGCTATTTTCAATTTCCGTGATTATTGCAATCTTTCCTTTTCGAAAAAGAAGTTATTTTTAAAATGACAGTTATCTAATTTTTGAAAATGCAGTTATTTTTTAAAAGGCATCTTTATATTTCCTTTTTACGACGTTCCGTATGCCTCGCTTCGACTGCCTTATATACTGTCGGTTCCTCTTCGTTTTACTCACAAAAACCCTAAGAGAGCATCGATCTTCCACTTCTGTCTTCTTCTCTTGTTTAATCCTCAAAAAGTTGACATCTTTCTTGGAAAACAAGCTTGGAATCTCTCAAAGATTGTGAAAGATGTCGTCTCAAAGAAAGTCTTCAAGGATCGCGAACAGGGGACCACAGCAAATGCGTGAGGGGCCTATGCACTTTGATCTCACCGAGGAAGAATAATCTCCTAGACAGCAGCAGAGCCCACAACATTCTCAGCAGCGTCCATCTCCTCCATCTAGACCTCAGAATGTTGCACATCAATAAGAGGAAGAAATCATCGAAGACGCAGAACTCGTAAGAACTCTTAAGCCCGCTTTTACCTACAAGCTTTATCGTGCTTTGAAGAGGAGTGGTACTCCGTTGAACTACATTGATGAATTTCTGAAAGACAAAGGGTATAGAAATGAAACTTTCTTTTTACGCACAATGGAACGATTGGGAATTGCCCCTGCTGGTTCGACGGAAGAGGCATTGGCAAATATCCTAAGCGATCCACGTGTTGGAGGGCTGAGTCAACCAGATGAGAATGACGATGATAGGATGTACAGTTAGTTTAAACCTAGAATGGGTGTTGCAGCAAAAATCCGAAACAAAAGGACAAATTTGTTTCGATCGGATGACCACAAGCAACTGTACTTTAAGTTGCTGAAGCGTGGGATGATAAACCCTAGAAGTGTGGACTTTGATTTTCTTGACTCTGTGAATGTCAATCTGCGGGAAAAATTCAGTCTTCTTCAACTCGAACAGTTTTATTCTGAAACTACAGAAGCTTATGCTGAACTTACTGCTTATTTCTATTCGAAGCTCAGTTTCTTGAATGCGAATAGGTTCTCTTTTAGTGTTCGAGATCAGGACTATGTGGTTGACATGAATACATTGGCTGATGTGATTGGGGTTGAAAGAGGGAGATATCAACCTATCAGTGTGTCTATTGCTCGTGCAACGTTGGAGCTTGTTAAGGATAGAAGGACGGAAGGAAAGATTTCCTATTTGAGAATGAATGCGTCCAACATTTTGCTTCACAAGATAGTGATTAACTGTCTCAGACCAAAATTCAAAGACCGACGTTTCAAACTCGGAGGCAAAGTTGATGTACGCCATCGATGCTGGTAAAAAGTTCTCTCTTCCACACACTATTATGTTCCACATGTACAGAGCAGTGGTGAAGGACAAGACTTCCGTACGCAGCTCTTGTGACCAAGTTATTCAGACATTTGAACGTTCAGCCTCCCCGGATTTTTTGCGTTCGAACGTGCGATCAAATGGTGGTGGGACTGAAAATGGTCTCTAAAATGCGTTTGAAGGAACTCAACAAGGCGTTGGAGCAATTCAAGGAGAAAAGCCCTGTCAAGACTCATCAAATCTCTTCGGCTGCAAAGAGGAAAGGGAAGGAGCCCATGGTTGCTCCATCAAAGAAAAGAAGAGCTCTCATCATTGAGGATGAAGAGGATGAGGATGATATCACCATTTCTGCAATGGCATTGAAGAACTTGAGTCGTTCTGTTCCAGAAACAACGGAGAGACAAGAAAAAGACACGGATGAGACAGAACAGAGGACTGGAGAGAGAGAAGATTTGGAAGCAGAGGAGAAAGAAGCAGATGAGAGAGATGCAGAGGAGGAAAGATTTGAGGAAGAAGAAGAAGAGGAGAGAGGAGATCAAGCGGAAGCAAAGCATGAGGAACACTTTTCTCCAACTGAAGGCATGGAAACAGGGGGAGATCCTGAGAAAAGAGGAACGTCCTCATTCCCTGCCACCAGCGAAGGAATAAATCGTTCTCCAGCAGATCCAGAGGACATCTATGCCTCTCAATTTCCTGAGGAGGGACATGATGTTTCATCGCCCAATCTGCGTGACCATGCTGATTTGCCATCATCTGCCTATACTCCGTCTGATCGTGTAGCAGCCAGTACTCAGACTGATAATTCAGCAGACTTTCACAAAATACTTGATGTTCTCTTGGAGATGCGGGGTCAAATATATGCTCTGGGATGCAAAGTACAGAACTTGCAAAATGCAGGTCAAACCTCTTCAGTTTCTTTGCATGATCAAATTCATGCCCTTGCTCTTCAAGTTCAAGCAAATGCCAAGGGTGAAGATGTGGCGCAACTGAAGGAGGATTTGAAAAAGCTGGAAGGGATTGTCCAGTCAATGGGAGATTTCTAGCTTGTTCGTGTTCCCAAGCAATCTTAATTCCATTCTCTTTTCATCTCTGCCTTTTTAATGATGACAAAAAGGGGGAGAGATGTGGTGCAGATTTGATTTGAACTCTGAACTTTGAAACCTTTTGAACTTTTGTGTCGATTATGTTTGATTGACTTGACTTTTGTGTTTGGCTGTTTGGATTTGGACTGGATTTGGATTTGACTGTTTGAATATTTGTTTATCTTAAGTACTATTGATATCTCATGGCTTTGTTCATTTACAAGACTAACCTACTTTTTGTGGATGCAAATTCTAGTGTTATTACTAAGCCATTTATCTTTGTGAGATATCCATATTTGCTTAAGTAATGTTTTGGAGGTCAAAGTTATCCAAATCTGCAGGAAAGTTTTGTCACCATAAAAAAAGGGGGAGATTGTTGGAGAAAACTTCCTTGAGTGTTTTGAAGCTGACAAAACGTTTCCATCAGTCTAGTCTGAAGACTTGCAGACTCTTCCATCAAAGTCTAAAGACCTCCGGACTGCCAGACTCAAGACTCAAAGTCTATCCTCATTGACAGTCTCTAGACCGTCTAAGAAGGCTTATCCAGAACTGGATGTTTCGTTAAGGATTTGACTTTATCGACTGGAGAAGATCTCTTGGCTGGATATAGCATGTCGGAATCCATTATTCAAATCAAGATCGATTCAGGGATTTTGGATCCGTTGATTGACGAAGTATACTTGGAAGGTTCTACTTTTGGAAACCTAGATCCTGATTGTATGGGCGAGCAGGATTGATGGGCTATCGTCATGTTCCTTAAATAGCTCGAAGATCTTTCTAATTGATTCTGTCCAACGGGTAGATTGGAAGAATTCCTTTGGTAAGTGCCAACGGGTATGATGGCATAAAGGAGTATATAAGAAAGACGTTCCAGTTGTTCGAGTGTGTGCGCGATAGAAGAATTCCAAAGTCTGAAGCTCCTTATTCTTAGTCAATTAACTGTTGAGCGAAATCTTGTACGCAAAAGAGAGTCTATATCTTTGAGAGACCTTGAGGAAGTGTAGTAGAGTCTCTACACTGTGGAATCAAGGAAGAGCTTTTCTGTAACAACTCTTTTGTTCATAGCGAAATCCAGCCGGTGGGCTGTCAGTGCGGAAGAGTGGACGTAGGCTTGGATTAAGCCGAACCACTATAAACTCTGTGTTCACATTCTCTTCCCTACGCTTTTACTTTGATCGTAACTTGTTTATTTGAAAAGAGAGAAATTTCCTTTTCATAATCCATTATTGATTAGTGCTGCACACTTATCTCGGAAATTTGTTTTTACACCTATTCACCCCCCTCTAGGTGCTCATACTAGCTTTCACAAATTTAACTATGATCGCCGGCCAGTGAAGAAAGAAGAAGGAGAAGAAGAAGAAAGTAGGAAAGAACGAAGAATAAACTAAGAAGAAAGACGGTGCGTCAGAAGGATGTGATGGATATTATTTTTTCAAGGGGATGTGGACACAACGATCCCGTGGAGAGAGAGGAGAAAGAAAGATCGACATTTCTCAACTTGACTCAATTTGTTCTGCCGACTCACTTGGGCTTCTCTATAAAGGACAAGCCGACTCCCAACTCTTTCATCAAATAAGGATCATCCAACCTCTTCCTATTTTTTTATATTGCGCCTCCTCCGCAACAACAACAACCCCTCCTATCTTTTTATTGTTGCTGACTTTGAATTCTCTCCAGAGACAATGATAAAGTTCAAATCTTTTACTCTAACGGCCTCTTGACAAATTTCTTCAATAATAACAGCATAGAGCAGATAAGTATTTTGATTTCTTAAATGTTTCTTTTTACTTCGAATTGAATGTGTGCGATCATTAATCATCCGAATTCATTTGATTCTTAATTCACATGAATTTACTTGGATTTAAAATCTGCACTAACTTTTTAGATGGATTCCGTGTCATTTTGAAAACAAAAGCCCATTAACATCACAAATGTCTCCAAAAATATGAAAACCTTCCTTATCTAAGAAAAATTATGCAAAAATATGAAACCATATCATTCATGACTAATTATATGAGTTGGCAATCATGATCTCGCCAAGACGAAATGATGATTATAACATTTGACTTGACTGAATTTGTTTTATCTCGTTCATATCCTTGTTGATTCTCCCCCGCACATGAAGCCCCAATTTTCCATTGCTCACAGGCTGAGAGGGACGTGATTTTTCCTCTCAATTCCTCACCTATGTACCTGGCGTCATTCGTTATTCTAGTCTCCGATTTTTGATCCTCTTCCTAGAAACTTTACATCAATTTAACTATGATCGCCAGCCAGTGAGGAAAGAAGGAGAAGAAGAAGGGATAACGAAAGAACGAAGAATAAACTAAGAAGAAAGATGGTGCATCAGAAGGAAGTGATGGATTTTTTTTTTTTTTTTTTTTTTTTTTTTTTGAGGAGATGTGGACACAACGATCCGGTGGAGAGAGAGGAGAAAGAAAGATCAACATTTCTCGACGTGCCTCCATTTGTTCCGCCGATTGACTTGGGCTTCTCTATAAAGGACGAGGCGACTCCCAACTCTCCCATCAAACAAGGATTGTCCAATCTCTTCTTATCTTTTTATGTTGCGCCTCCTCCGCAACAACAACAACCCCTCTTATCCTTTATTGTGGTTGACTTTGAATTTTCTCTAGAGATAAAGATAAAGTTCAAATCTTTTAGTCTAATGGCCTCTTGACAAATTTCTTCAATAATAACAGCATAGAGCAGATAATTATTTTGATTTCTTAAATGTTTCTTTTTACTTCGAATTGAATGTGTGCGATCATTAATCATCCGAATTCATTTGATTCTTAATTCACATGAATTTACTTCGATTTAAAATCTGCACTAATTTTTTAGATGGATTCCGTGTCATTTTGAAAACAAAAGCCCATTAACAGCACAAATGTCTCCGAAAATATGAAAACCTTACTTATCTAAGAAAAATTCTCAAAAAATATGAAACCATATCATTCACGACAAATTATATGAGTTGGCAATCATGATCTCGCCGGGAAGAAATGATGATTATAACATTTTTGACTTGACTGAATTTGTTTTACCTTGTTCGTATCCTTGTTGATTCTCCACCGCACATGAAGCCCCAATTTTCCATTGCTCAAAGGCTGAGAGGGACGTGATTTTTCCTCTCAATTCCACACCTATTTACCTGGCGTCATTCATTATTCCAGTCTCCGATTTTTGATCTACTTCCTAGAAACTTTACATCAATTTAACTATGATAGCCAGCCAGTGAAGAAAGAAGACGGAGAAGAAGAAAGTAGGAAAGGACGAAGAATAAACTAAGAAGAAAGATGGTGCATCAGAAGGAAGTGATGGATATTATTTTTTTGAGGGGATGTGGACACAACGATCTGGTGGAGAGAGAGGAGAAAGAAAGATCGACATTCCTCGACTTGCCTCAATTTGTTCTGTCGACTCACTTGGGCTTCTCTATAAACGACGAGGCGACTCCCAACTCTTTCATCAAATAAGGATCGTCTAACCTCTTCCTATATTTTTATATTGCGCCTCCTCCGCAACAACAACAACCCCTCTTATCTTTTTATTGTTGCTGACTTTGAATTCTCTCCAGAGACAATGATAAAGTTCAAATCTTTTACTCTAACGGCCTCTTGACAAATTTCTTCAATAATAACAACATAGAGCAGATAATTATTTTGATTTCTTAAATGTTTCTTTTTACTTCGAATTGAATGTGTGCGATCATTAATCATCCGAATTCATTTGATTCTTAATTCACATGAGTTTACTTCGATTTAAAATCTGCACTAACTTTTTAGATGGATTCCGTGTCATTTTGAAAACAAAAGCCCATTAACATCACAAATGTCTCCAAAAATATGGAAACCTTACTTATCTAAGAAAAATTATGCAAAAATATGAAACCATATCATTGATGACTAATTTTATGAGTTGGCAATCGTGATCTCGCCAAGACGAAATGATGATTATAACATTTTTGACTTGACTGAAATTTTTTTATCTCGTTCATATCCATGTTGATTCTCCACCGCACATGAAGCCCCAATTTTCCATTGCTCACAGGCTAAGAGGGACGTGATTTTTCCTCTCAATTCCACACCTATGTACCTGGCGTCATTCGTTATTCTAGTCTCCGATTTTTGATCTTCTTCCTAGAAACTTTACATCAATTTAACTATGATCGCCGGCCAGTGAAGAAAGAAGACGGAGAAGAAGATGAAAGTAGGAAAGAATGAAGAATAAACTAAGAAGAAAGATGGTGCATCAGAAGGAAGTGATGGATATTATTTTTCAAGGGGATGTGGACACAACGATCCCGTGGAGAGAGAGGAGAAAGAAAGATCGACATTTCTCGACTTGCCTCAATTTGTTCTGCCGACTCACTTGGGCTTCTCTATAAAGGACGAGGCGACTCCCAACTCTTTCATCAAATAAGGATCGTCCAACCTGTTCCAATCTTTTTATATTGCGCCTCCTCCGCGACAACAACAACCCCTCTTATCTTTTTATTGTTGTTGACTTTGAATTCTCTCCAGAGACAATGATAAAGTTCAAATCTTTTACTCTGACGGCCTCTTGACAAATTTCTTCAATAATAACAGCATAGAGCAGATAATTATTTTGATTTCTTAAATGTTTCTTTTTACTTCGAATTGAATGTGTGCGATCATTAATCATCCAAATTCATTTGATTCTTAATTCACATGAATTTACTTCGATTTAAAATCTGCACTATTAGATGGATTCCGTGTCATTTTGAAAACAAAAGCCCATTAACATCACAAATGTCTCCAAAAATATGAAAACCTTACTTATCTAAGAAAAATTCTCCAAAAATATGAAACCATATCATTGATGACTAATTATATGAGTTGGCAATCATGATCTCGCCAAGACGAAATGATGATTATAACATTTTTGACTTGACTGAATTTGTTTTATCTTGTTCATATCCTTGTTGATTCTCCACCGCACATGAAGCCCCAATTTTCCATTGCTCACAGGCTGAGAGGGACGTGATTTTTCCTCTCAATTCCTCACCTATGTACCTGGCGTCATTCGTTATTCTAGTCTCCGATTTTTGATCCTCTTCCTAGAAACTTTACATCAATTTAACTATGATCGCCGGCCAGTGAGGAAAGAAGGAGAAGAAGAAGGGATGACGAAAGAACGAAGAATAAACTAAGAAGAAAGATGGTGCATCAGAAGGAAGTGATGGATTTTTTTTTTCCGAGGAGATGTGGACACAACGATCCGGTGGAGAGAGAGGAGAAAGAATAATCAACATTTGTCGACGTGCCTCCATTTGTTCCGCCGATTGACTTGGGCTTCTCTATAAAGGACGAGGCGACTCCCAACTCTCCCATCAAACAAGGATTGTCCAATCTCTTCTTATCTTTTTATGTCGCGCCTCCTCCGCAACAACAACCCCCTCCCTCCCCCCCCCCCCCGGCAGGGCAATTCTTTACCAATTTCTCTTGTGCCCAAAGACAAACAGAGGCATGATTAATGCTCTCGGCTCCATGAATTTCTGTCAAGTCTTGGTACTCACTGTTGTTCTATTTCTAGCAATGACTAGAAATGTCGAACCAAGTAATCGTCGGAGTGCTTCATCTTGCGGCAACATTCACAATATAAGTGATCCATTTCAACTGAAGAGTAACCCAAAAGAATGGGGTGTCTTGATATACGACTTGGCTTGTGAAGGTAATCGCACTGTTGCGTACTTGTTTGGTGGCCGATACTATGTGCAGTCTATCGATTATGATAGTGGCCAAATTAGGGTCGTCGAAGACGGGCTTCAAAATGATAACTGCTCATCTCTCCCCCATTATTCATTGTTGTCGCGGAGGGATGGAGACTACTATCAAAGCAATTCATACGTTGCATATAGTGAAAACACATTGGTTATTGTGAATTGCTCAAAGCCGGTAAGTTCTCCATCCTACATCGCTACAAGTCCATGCATTGAGGCGTCTTACTCTCCCAACACATCATCGTATTGGAACTTGTATGCTTTGGTCAATCCAGAATTATCAGATGTTTGGGATTTTTGCACCATCCACAGTTGGACGTGGACATCATATGATTTTTGGGGCGAAGGACTTATTAATAGTAACTCCTCCAATTATGAGCATATTCATGACATCATGGCCAATGGATTCGTTCTCGACTTTTCTCAATCTTCAGGGATAAAAACTTTCGTGTGCTTCTTTGATTTCTATAGCATTTATGAAGGTTCTGCCGGTTGCGGATTCGTTAACTTCTACGGTAAGCATCGACTGCATTGAACTTTTACCACATTTTTGCATAATTTTGGACGCTCTTTCACTTGCAGCTCTCTCAAAACTAAAAAATGAAACAATTTTTTGAAATCCAAGAAAATCATGACAACATATTCATGTTCATATACGTCAATGTTTGTGTTATGGAAAGGTTTCGCAAGCTTTGAGTTACATTTTAAAATCAAATTATTAGGGTTGCAAGATTTGTGAAAAAAAGAAGAAGAAGAAGAAGGGGTTGTTGTGCAAGCAGCCACATGACTAGTTCTTTGTTGGCATAGAGAGTAAATTTTCTTGATTCGTTCCTTAATTAGTCACTTAGCTAATAATTCAAGATAGCTTGTTTAACAAATTAATTAAAAATTTGTATTTACGTGTTGTTTCTCTATATTTGTAGACTGCTAACAAAGCAAAAGGTGTTTCTTATGTCGTCTATCATTTATATGAATTGAAATTTATTAATTCCATTTATTTGCAAATGCACGCATCCCGCTTCTTTTATTCTTTTGGACAAAATTTTAACTTGTACAACGTAGCTTGCCACAACTCTCTTTTCACGTGACTTCTGTTTTCCTTGCTTCTTTCCTTCAATACCTCTTCACGTCCTTCGTTCCTTCCACAGGTCTTGGGGATTCATCAACTTGGATTTGGACAGCACTAACATTTACATCATTACTAGGTAAGCCGCAGTGATTTGTCCTTAAAATAATTTTAAAGAAAATTAATCTAACCTACAAAATTTTTGTCAGCATATTTCTGTGCAGCGAAATTCGTAATTGGGGTGCCATTTGTTGCGATATTTCTAATCTACAAGTATAGAGGAAGGCACTTAGCAATGGACAAGAACATTGAAGAATTTTTGCAAGCTCATAACAACTTCTTACCCATAAGGTACTCTTACTCGAATATTAAGAAGATCACTAGGAATTTTAAGCACAAACTCGGTGAAGGGGGGTATGGTTCTGTCTACAAAGGAACGCTAAGAAGCGGTAACGAAGTAGCCATCAAGATTTTAAAGCAGTCCAAGGCTCATGGCCAAGATTTTATCAATGAAGTGGCTACTATTGGAAGAATTCACCATGTTAACATAGTGCAGCTCATTGGCTTTTGCTTTGAAGGCTCAAAACAAGCTCTTGTGTACGATCTCATGTCAAATGGATCTTTGGATAAGCACATTTTCACTGATAAAGGTGATAAGTTTCTCGATTATAGGAAAATATATGAGATCGCTCTTGGGGTGGTGAGAGGGATTGAATACTTACATCGAGGGTGTGACATGCAAATACTTCACTTTGATATCAAGCCTCATAACATTCTTTTAGACAATAATTTCACTCCAAAAGTTTCTGACTTTGGACTCGCGAGACTTTATCCTACTGATCATAGGATAGTCTCATTGACTGCTGCAAGAGGAACCTTGGGATATATGGCACCCGAGTTGTTCTACAGAAACATTGGTAGTGTATCTTATAAAGCAGATGTTTATAGCTTCGGGATGTTGCTCATGGAAATGGCAGGTAGAAGGAAGAACATAAATGCAAATGCAGAATGCTCAAGCCAAATTTATTTTCCCTTGTGGGTGTATGACCGAGTCAATGAAGGAAAAAGTGTTGAAATGGAAGAAGTTGTAGAAGAGGAAAGGAAGTTGATAAAAAAGATGATAATAGTTGCACTTTGGTGTATACAATTAAACCCTGACCATCGGCCTCCAATGAACAAAGTCCTAGAAATGCTTGAAGGAGATATTGATAAACTTCAAATGCCTCCAAAGCCGCTTATTTACCCACCTGATGAGCAAGTCAACAATGACAAATTTGAGATGGAACTAGAAACATTCTCAACTTTATTGAGTGCTCATACAATTTCCACTAGCTTTGCTTTTGGAGATAGCGATAATGTTTAGAGAATCATGCATAGTTTGATTGGAAAAGCTTTGTGTATTTGTCACACATCCCCACAATCTAGTATTATGTTGGGTGGGAATTGGGCTAGTTTAGCTTGATAGTGATTACTTTTGATATTGTCTTTTTCCAGCTCTTAGGTTAATGTTATGTAATTGTATTTCATATGGTGGAACTTTCTCGCCTCCTCCTTCTCATAGGACAAACGAACTGGTAAGAGAGCAAGGACCAAAGCAGAGGGGAAGGTGACGAACAGTAAGAATTTTCCTTCGTCATTACATGACTTAGGGTAATCTCAATTAATAACCTACGATTTTGCTAGTTGAAGTGCCACTACCGGCCTTCGACTATGGAAATTAGTTTTAGAGAAGTCATCTATGTATACATTTTACAAAGTAGACACCTTTTGTCTGTACAAAAACAAATTTTATTAAAAACAGAAATGAAGATCTTGAATTAAACAAGTCAATGTAGTTTATATTTGAAAGACCTCAAATTCTGTTTAAAATTAACATGAAATTACCGACAAGTAACAAGATTTAAAAACTACAATTTCCTCTTAAAAATTATCACTTGATTACGGAGATTCAATTGGCGGCTTTGTAGAACTTCAGAGTACCTTAATGAAACTTCACGAACCTCGTTTATATACTCGACATCAGCCCCGGAGGGAAAGAGGAGGCGCCCGCCTCCCCAATTTCTTTTCTCATATGTACGACATAGATATAAAAAAAAAAATGTCTATCAAAATTAATCCCATCTTGAGTTTCATGCTCAAACCCTTTTCTGAAAAAACTTTGTCAGAGTGCATGTCAATTTGCTTTTGGTAAAGTACAATATGTTGTATTCAATGGGAAAATATGTAAAATTTCAAAGATGTAATTTAATGATGTAGTCTCATCTTAACTTACATGTATTAACAATCCTATTTTATTATCTTTTTCCTGGTTTATTTTAATATAAGAAACTGTGATTTTCGACTAACACTATATATCGGTTTCGTATTCAAAATATGTACATTTAGGTATATCTTTTTATTTTAGAAACATATCAAATAGGAAAGAAGCCGACCTCAGTTAATTGAATGTTTTTGTGGAAAAGTTCCAGCTTAACAACATATTTTAAAATTTTAGATATTTAAAACCAAGAAAAAGTATTCTCTTGTCCCGATTCTTGTTTGGGTTCCCATAAAGAATCAAGAACAAAATCTACAAAATTTCGAATTGAACTTGTTTTTATCTTAAATCTCTATATAGGAAAAAATATAAATTCAAGCCCAAACTTATTATACTTTCCAATTTTGCTAATATATAATGTAATCTTTTTATCAATTGCAACTAGAAATTGCTGATGCAGTGGTTCAATTATTATCCATCGTCTTATATGGCACAATTGTGTATGACACGAAAGAACTACCACAAAATGACATCATTTTGATTTTACTGAATTTTGTGATCTATTTATTTCTTTCATTTACATTTTCTTCTCTTTATTTTTTCTGCGCTACTGATCTTCTTCTTCCGTATGTGTTCTTCTCCATTGCGTCTGCTTTTGAGGTAAAGAGACCTTACATTTTGCCGTATCGAAATGTCTGGTCTGCCAGAGAACCCTTCTTATCAGTTATCACTAAGAAGGCCCCTCGACAACATCTCTACTCCAAATTCGTGGCCCGAACCGCAAGGAACACCAAACCTAAATCAGGTCAAACTCCGAACAGCAACAAAATCAATGCAAACGACGAAACAGATGATTATTCTTGAATTTGATATCTTCAAGCTAAGAGCTTAATGAAGTAATTGCCTTCCGAACCACCCAATCAATCGCAAAACTGAGTTTTAGTGAATGATGACGCGATATGGTGTGATTCTAGAACACACAAAGCACAGCATCGCAGGCACGAATAGGCATGAAAACACAAAAATTGGAGGACTGTTACGAAGTCAACATAACAAGAGTTTGAGAACCTACCTCGCTTGACTGAAAGCCAAAAGTGGTAGAGCATAGAATTAATGGCAAAATCAGATGAATACCCAAAGAAGAAGATGAACAGAAGTGGGGAAATAAAAAAGAAAAGAAAAAAAAATCAGAAAATTTACTCAAAATAATGCCATTTCCTTAACTTCTTCCGTCTCGTAACCCGATCATGTCATGTAGGATGATTAGAGATGATTGTACCGTGAATTACATTAAAATTTCACATTAAAATTTAAGATTGTATTGACAATTTTAAAGGATTTTTAACTTGAGTAGTATTTATAAAATAGTTTGGAATTGGTTTGTACTTTTTTCATTCATATAGTATAAATTCAATCAAAATTATCAAGTATAAAAAAAAAAAAAAAAAATAGACTACATACTCCGCCCAAAAGTTTCACTCGCCCCCGATCTAAACCTTGGCTATGTTAACCGTCATTGCTCCCGTCAATAAAGCAGGAAAATGTCGCATCCAACTGCATCCCCATCGCCAATGATGCTATTTTCTTTCTAGATGGGTCAGTACAGGAATGCCAAGAACTAGCCAACATTCTGAACCAGTATTGTCTTGCTACGGGACAGGCCATCAATCGGAATAAGTCGGGCATTTTCTTCAGTAAAGGCTGCCCTGACAGACTTAAGGATAACTTAGCACAGGAAATCAGAATCCCGATGCTAGCAAAAACTGGGAAATACCTTGGTATCCTGTCGGACTGGGGACGATCTAAACGAGACATGTTTGCTTGGATACTCGAGAGAGTCAATGCCAAACTTGAGGGTTGGAAAGAAAGTCTTATCTCTAAGGGTGGTAAGGAGATTCTTATAAAAAGTGTCGTACAGGCAATCCCACAATACGCTATGTCAATTTTTAAGATCCCTGTTTCGCTTTGCAAGTCCATTGAAAAGAAGATTGCACGTTTCTGGTGGCAAAATGACAGCCGGAGAATTGGAATCCATTGGAAAAACTGGGAAGTATTGAAGACCGGGAAGAAGATGGGAGGACTAGGGTTTCGAGACCTCGTGGCTTTCAATAAGGCCATGTTAGGTAAACAGGCCTGGCGACTAATACAGAAACCTAATTCTTTATGGGGCACACTCTTCAAAGGCCTGTATTTCCACTCTCACGACTTCTTAACAGCTTCAAAAGGTACTCGATCTTCCTGGGGTTGGCAGAGCATACTAGTTGGAAGGGATTCCATTTTATCAAAGCTTCAATGGTCAGTAGGAGATGGAACGAGAATTAGGATTCGAGAGGACCGCTGGCTTCCTAAAGGTAAAATAGGAGGAATAGCTACTGCACAGGAACCTGAAAAAGTTGCTGATCTGATTGATACAGAAACTAATCGATGGAATATGTCTTTACTGGAACGTCTCTTTGATGGTGAAACTACTGCAGAAATTCTTAAGATACCTATCAGACCTGAATATACGGCAGACAAGGTAATTTGGCTGTGCACAGTTCAAGGAGTGTTTACTGTGAAAAGTGCGTTTAGTGTTATTAGGCAGGCAGCTTCTACTACTACATTCAACAGAGCATCTTCATCATATCAACCACCACAGCAACTATGGAAGAACATATGGAAACTTCAGATCGCTCCCAAACTCAAACTTTTCCTCTGGTCTTTATGCCAGAATGCCTTGCCCACTAAAGATAACCTATTTCGCAGGAAAATTAGTGCTAACCCTACCTGTACCCTCTGCTCAACTAAGCAACCAGAGACTTCGGAACACTTATTTTTATGCTGCCCCTGGACCTCACAGGTTTGGTCTCACCCCCACATCAGTGTTTCTATTCAACCAACAGATATTCACCGCATAGAGGAATAGATCGCTAATCTGTTTACAAAAAGCCAGACCGTACCTGGTTTGGAGCTGATCGCCACCCTGTTATGGCAGATTTGGAAGTCTCGTAATCGATCCATTTTTGGTCAACAAAGGCCCGATCCTTTTCAAGTTGTTGCTGTCGCTCGTGGCCAAGTACGCTTGGCTGATATCGTCTCAGCTTCGGTCCATGGAGTCGGTTCAAATCGCAGACGTCCAGATCCTAGCACCTTGTGGAGGCCCCTAGATCCAGGAGTCCTAAAGATTAATATTGATGGGGCTTTTCAGCCAGGAAGCACCACTGAATCAGTCGCCTACCTTTGTCATGATCAAATCGGTACATTGCTTGAAGGGTTCACGAAGACCGTACTTGCGTCTTCGGCATTGCAGGTCGAGATTCAAGCCCTGACTATTGCTCTGACTCATTTGATAAACTCCAACAAGAACAGGGATCTTCTCCTTGAGTCCAACTGCCTTGTGCTGGTTGAAGCGGTTCAAGATCTTGAAGCATCGCCATGGGAGATCAGACCCTTGATCGCCGAAGCTGTAGCTCTTCTCTCTCGTCTCTCTCGTTTGTGTGTTAGGTTTTGTCCAAGAGATGCTAACTCAGCTGCGGACTGGGCCGCTAAGGCCCACAACAATGGGTCTTTACCATCTAATTGGGCTTTGTCTCCCCCTGCTCCCTTGTTTGACATTATAGCTCTCGATGCATTTCAAGCAAGCTGTAAATATCGTTTCAGCTAATGCAATGCTTATCTTCGTCCAAAAGAAAAAAAAAAAACTGCATCCCCACCCCCCAAAAAAAAGAAAAAAGAAAAAAGAATATGATCCTTTCCCGGTGAGCCCCGTCCAACTTTTGTTTTTGTTGACTTTGAAGTCTCCTATTCTCTCCAAAGATATTAAGTCGATGATAAAGTTTAGATCTTTTACTCTAACGACTCTTGAGAAATTTCTTCGATAATAATGACATAGAGCGCATAATTCTTTCGATATCTTAATATTTCTTTTTCCTTCAAATTGAATGTGTGTGATGATTAATCATAAGATGGCTTTTGTGTCATCTTGAAGAAAAAACAAAAAACTTTTAACATCATAAATATCTCTGAAAATACAGAAATCTTACTTATCTAAGAAAGATTCTTCGAAAATATGAAATGATGCTGCGCACAGCTAATCATATGAGTTGTATGTTATTTTGCTGGAAAGAAATAATGATTATAACATTCTCGATTTGATTGATTTTGTTTTATCGGTTGTTCATATCCTTGTTGATCCTCCACCACATACGAAGCCCCAATTTTCCATTACTCACAGGCTGAGAGGGACATGATTTTTCCTCTTCATTCCACACCTTTGTACGTTGTGCCATTGGTCTTTTTAGTTTTTATTTTTTTTTATCTTCTTCCTCAAAACTATAAATCCATTTTACTATGATCGTGGGGTAGGTAAAGAAGATGGGGAAGAAGAAGAGAGGAGGAAAGAACGAAACTACAAAGAAAGATGGTGTATCAGAAGGAAGGGATGGGGTGAGGGAGGGAGGGAGAGAGAGAGAGAGAGAGAGAGAGAGATTTCCATTTCTTTGTTGATGGAATGTGGACAAAACGATCAAGTGGAGAGAGTGGAAGAAACGTGGAGATAGAGGAGGAAGAAAGGTCAACGTGAAAGGACGTCTATTGAATCAAAGGGGTCAAAAAGGGATTTCCATTTCTTTGTCGATGGGATGTGGACAAAACGATCGAGTGGAGAGTGTAAGAAACGTGGAGATAGAGGAGGAAGAAAGATCAACGTGAAAGGACATCTTTTGAATCAAAGGGGTCAAAAAGGGATAGCCACCAGCAGTGCACAAGAAAACGCCAACACCAAATAATGGATGGATCCTCCTCAATAATTCTTGACTTTCCATCCATTTGTTCCATTGATTGACTTGGGTTTCTCTATTAGACCAGGCGACTCTCCAATCAAACAAGGGATCGTCCCATCTTTTCTCAATCTTTTCATATAGTGCCTCCCCACACACACCAAACAATTCTTTACCTATTTCTCTTCGTCCAAAGAACAAAAGAGACATGATCAATACTCTCAACTCCATGAATATCTATCAAGTGTTGCTACTCCCCTTGTTCTATTGCAAGTGATGACATGCGTAGTTAGTCGGCGGTGCATTACATCATCCTATAGTGATATTCGCAATATAAGTTAACTGTTTCGGTTGAAGAGTGATCCGAAAGGATGTGGTGACTTTTATTATGAGTTTTTTTTTTTTTTTTTGGTCTAATATGATAGTTACTTTCATTCATAAAAGACGAGAATTACAAGAAGACGATAGATAAGTTTCTGAACATAAAATTTATGATAGAGTTGAAGGAGAAAAGGACTTCCAATTTTGAGGGAGCGATTTAGTCTTGTGCACCTTCGCAAGCCAATCTGCAGCTTTATTAGCTTCCCGAGAGCAATGGGCTAGCTTCGTCATAACTGAATGGGCTAATATTCCTTTGCACTGCTCGATTATGGTCTTCACGTTCCAAGGAATTTCAGCCCAGCCCATGATGCTTTGCTCTACGGTCAAAATGTCTGTCTCGCACTCCACATTTTCCTTTTGTACTTTTTCAGTTCCATCTGCTCCCACGTGCAGTTCCTTTCTGAACTTCAAAAACTCCAACCCGTGCAAGACCGCTAGGGCTTCGGCTTGAACAGGGGATTAAGCTTGGACTTCTCGCACGAAGCCGTCGATGACTTGTTCGGCCTGATCTTGCAGGATTCCGGCTACCGATTCGACGTGTTCTCCTTGTACCCATGAGCCATCGACATTTAATTTCATCGACCCTCTCTCCGGCGGTCTCCATCTTCTCAGTGAGTTCAGATATGTGGGTTTCTTTGCCTCCTTTTTCTTTTGCCATCTGCTGAAGTTTTGGAGATGTGCTTGTGTTAGATCAACTATGGTGTTCGGATCCGGTGGCTTAGCTTTGAAGATGAAGTTGTTTCGAGCTTTCCATACAAACCAGAGCACCGTCACCACCAGCTCATTCTTGGGTAATTCCTTGCTCCCTTCGAATCTCTCCATCAGCCATTTATCAAACCTGGAGATGATGTTGGGTTTACAATTTAGATTGATTCGTGGATCTGCCCATATATATTTTGTCCATTTGCAGAGTAAGAACAGGTGCTCGATGGTCTCCGGATGGGTGTTTTAGAGCGGACAAATCGGGTCAAGTAACACCTTTCGTTTATATAGGTTCTCTCTTGTTGGTATAGCATTTTGACAAATGCTCCAAATAAAGATTCGCATTTTCGGGGGGATAGATAAATTCCAGAGCTTCGTCCACAGTGTTCGAGAAGGCTGGAAAGAACTTGATGCTCTGTGTAGTTCTGTTTCTGTAGTCCGGGCACAAACTTTGTTATAGCCGCTCTTAACCGTGTACATTCCTGATCTGTTGCCTTTCCATACTAGAGTATTTGCCTTTTGGGTTGGGTTTATTGGGATAGAAAGAATTTCGTTTGCTAGACGGTCTTCAAAAAGGTTCTGAACCTCTGTTTCTTTCCATCCCCTGCTTTCTTCATTAATGAGTTCAGCCACCATTATAGGGTCATCTTTATTTGCCGGACCGCCTATCACTCCATATGTCAGCCATTTATCCTCTCGTATTCGAATTAGCTTTCTGTCACCCACCCTCCATTCTACCTCCTCTTCGATGGCCTCTCTCCCCACCAGAATGCTTTGCCAACCCCATGATTGACGCTGCCCTTTTCTTGCCTTCCACAGATCTCCATTTAGGAAGTAAACAACTTTCAGAATTCTGCTCCATAAAGCTGAGGGGGATTGAGATAACCTCCAAGCTTGCTTTCCCAGCATTGCTTTGTTGAACTTTGTCAAATCTTTGAATCCAAGCCCCCTTTCATCCTTCCTTGTTTTCAGTACTTCCCACTTCTTCCAATGCAATCCTCTCCTTGTATCATTTTGTTTCCACCGAAAGGATGCGATTCTTCTTTCAATTGCTTTACATATCGAGATGGGTATTTTAAAGATCGACATCGCATATTGAGGAAGGGCTTGTACTACACTTTTTATCAGCGTTTCTTTACTTGCTTTAGACAGTATCTTCTCTTTCCAGCCCTCCAACTTCATGTTTACTCTAGCTAGGATCCAGGTGAACATCTCTTTTTTTGACTGGCCCCAATCCGTCGAAATGCCGAGATATTTCCCCATCTTATCTATGATCGGAACTCTGAGTTCTTGTGCCATATTCCTCTTCAGATTCGGAGGGCAACCCCTACTGAAACATACTCCTGATTTGTTTAGATTTATTGCTTGGCTCGTTGCAAAACAATACTGGTTTAAAACAGCTGCTAGGTTTTGACATTTTGAAATAGTCCCATCCAAGAAAAAGATAGCATCATCGGCAAAGAGTAGATGTGATAGGGTAGGGCAATGTGTATTCAAAGTTATCCTTTTAAGACTCCCATCTTCCATAGCTTTGCGCATTAACCATGATGGGACGTTTGATACTAGAATGAAAAGATAAGGTGAGAGAGGATCGCCTTGCCTGAGTCCCCTTAATGGTGTGAAATATTGCATAGGCTCTCCATTTACCTTCACACTAAAAGTTACTGTTGAGACACATTGCATTATCAGCCCTACCCACCTTGTACAAAATCCCATTTTCAGCAAGCATTCTCTCAAAAAATCCCACTCAACTCTGTCATAAGCTTTTTGCATATCTAGTTTCAGAATTGCTTGCACTTCTTTTTTCTCTTCTTTATTCTAAGCTGATGGATAACTTCATGAACTATCAATATATTGTTTTGAATTTGCCAGCCTTGTACAAAGGCACTTTGTTCAGAAGTAATGAATTCTGGGAGCCACATCTTCAGCCTATTTGCCAACACTGTTGGTAAAATCTTCCTTAGGTATTTTGAAGCTGACAAAACGTTTCCTAAGTCTAAAGACTTTTAGACTCATCTATCAAAGTCTGAAGACTTCCAGACTGAAGATCACCAGACTCAAGATTCAAAGTTTGCCCTCGTTGACAGTTTCTAGATCGTCGAAGTAATCTTATCTAGATACAAGGTTATCCTTTGAGGATTTGATTCGATTGGTCAAAGATTATCTCTCGGTTGGAGAAGGCATATAAAGATCTATTATTCGTGTGACAAGTAAATCGAGTAAGACGGATCTGTGGATTGGCGAAGTATACTTGGAAGGTTCTACTTATGGAAACCTAGATCCTGATTGTATGGGCGAACAGGATTGATGGGCTATCTTCATATTCCTTTAATAACGCGGGATCTCCCTAATTGATTTGGTCCAACGGGTAGATTGGACGAACTCCTTCGGAAGGTGCCAGCGGTTATGTAGGCATGGGGGAGTATAAAAGGAAGACACTCTAGTTGTTCAAGTGTGTGCGAGATAGAAAAATTCCAAAGCCTAAAGTTCCTTACTCTTTGCTATTTCATTTGTTGAGCATACATCTGTACTCAAAAGAGAAAATTCTGTGAGACCTCGAGGAAGTGTAGTAGAGTCTCTACACCGTGGAATCGAGGATGTGAGATTGTAACATCTCTTTTGATTCATAGTGAAATCCAACCGGTGAGTTGTTAGCGTGGGAGAGTGGACATAGGCTTGGTCTAAGCCGAACCACTATAATCTCTGTGTTTTAATTCTCTTTCCTTATCTCTTTACTTAATTCGTAGCATTGTATATTTGTTTATACTATTTCGCATCCTTGTCTTGAATTAAGTCTTTAAGAAAAGAAGAATTTGTTTTTACACCTATTCACCCCCTCTAGGTGTTCATACTAGCACTTTCAATTGGTATCGAGCTTTGTGTACTCATTCATTTGAAGTGTTTTTACTTCAGAGTTAAAGATCCATGGCTAGTATGTTGGCTCCAGGTTTGGTTGAAGGACAAAGCAACACAAGACCGCCATACTTCGATGGAAAAGAATACAACATATGGAAAAACAAGATGAAGGCATTCCTAAGATCGAAAGATCCTCTGGAATGGGATGTGGTAGATAAAGGAATCATTCCTAAAGCTACAATCTCAAATAGAAGGAAAGAGGTTACAGAGGCTAGCGACATGACTCCAGAAGAGATAACCAAGAGACAAACTCTTGATGCAAAAGCTATTTACTCCTTATATTGTGATTTATCTCCTACTGAATATAACAGAATATCTTCCTGTGAAACAGCTAAAGAAGTTTGGGATAGACTGCATATTACTTATGAAGGAATAGATCGTGTAAAAGAAACCAAAATCAATATTTTGCTCGGTCAATATGAAGCCTTCAAAATGAAGCCAGCAGAATCTATTACTGATATGTTTAGCCGTTTTACAGAAATTGTGAATGGTCTTGAATATCAAGGTCAACCAATTTCAGGACCCATGAAGGTTAACAAATTGCTGCGTGGACTCTCCAAGGAGTGGAATCACATAAAGACTTCAATAAGGGAAACACAAAGGATCATACCACTTTCTCGTTGATGAATTGGTTGGAACACTTCGATCCTATGAAGTAGAGCAAATCAATGAAGAAGAAGATCACAAAGGTAAGAAGTCTATTGCTTTAAAATCTAACGAAGATTCGATGATACTGTCCCGAAGATGACATGGACGATGAAGATCTTGCTCTCATGATAAGAAAATTTAGGAAACTGAATAAAAATGGAAGAAGATTCAATTGGAAGAAACAAAGCTCTCAAAAATTTCAAAACAAACCAGATGAGGATGATGACTCAAATAAAGATGTGATTTGTTTTGAATGCAAGAAAAAGGGACACATCAAACCCAACTATCCCTTGCTGAAGAAAAAGAGAGGAAAAGCTAAGAAATACAGAAAGGCACTGAAAGCAGAAACTTGGAGTGATACAGAATGCGAAGAGAGTGATGATGATTATGCCAATATTTGTTTAATGGCAAAATCAGAATCAGACTCAGACTCTGAAATTGATACAGACTTAGATTCAAACAGTGAAATCGAGGTAAGTAATTCAAAAATTCTTGTTAAAGTCTCGAAGTACATTAGTGAACTATGTCTTAGTCTCAAAGTTTCTCTTAAGAAGATTTCCGAACTGAAAAGGGAAAATATTATTCTGAAGCAACAGGAAACTTTATGGAAAGAAAAGTTTGAAAATATGAATAGAAGTTTCATTACTCTAAAAGAAAATACAGATTCTCTTTCAAAAGAAAACACACTTCGAAAAATGACATTTCAAGCATTTCAAAAAGGTTTTCTATGGGATCTGAAAAATTAGAAAAGATTCTTTCAGTTCAAAGACCTTACTTTAATAAATCGGGATTATGAATGACCATTGAAACCATTCCTTTAATTGATTTTCCAAAAGTAAAAGAAAGAATCAAACAGAGACCAACAAAAACCTTTTACAAGAATCATTTTCAAAAGATCTTTGTAAAACTGTTGGTCGAAGTGCTCTTAAATGTTCTAAGTGTAGTAGCTCAGAACACTTTGAGAAAGATTGTCCTATGGTTTGGAAGCTGTTAAGAAGGATTGGGCAAAGCTGTTTATAGTACTAACTCTTTTGAACCCAAGAAAATGTGGGTACCAAAGAAAGCTTGAATTTCCTTTTTAATTGCAGGTCACTATCAAGAAAAAGGTAAAATGGTATTTGGATAGTGGTTGCTCAAGACATATGATTTGGAGATTCAAATTGTTTTATCAAGCTTACACAAGTAACAAGTGGAAAGGTTTCCTTTGGCGGAAACTTGACAAAGGAAGAATTATTGGAAGTGGAAGCGTAAAAATTGGAAGTCTCATAATCAACAACGTCTCTTTAGTGGAAGGACTCAACTACAACTTGCTTAGTATCAGCCAATTATGCGACACTGGATTCAAGATCAATTTTCAAGAAGGAATATGTTCTGG
Organism: Eucalyptus guilfoylei; assembly: GCA_016097605.1. Lineage (NCBI taxonomy): Eukaryota > Viridiplantae > Streptophyta > Magnoliopsida > Myrtales > Myrtaceae > Eucalyptus > Eucalyptus guilfoylei. Next base: position 6,301,432 of record CM027870.1, on the reverse strand, counting down.
CCTAGTAAAGATCTTTCACAATCTTTCACTGGGCAAAGACATGGGAATATCTATCTTTTGGATATCAATCCAAAAAAATTTCAATGTCTAATCTCAATCCAAGATGAAGCAAATGTCCGGTATCGAAAGCTTGGTCACATCAACATAAAGCAAATTGCCAAGATTTCTTCAAAGAAGCTTGTTCGTGGACTTCCTAATTTGAAGTATAAAAAATCTGACTTATGTACACCTTGTGTATTGGGAAAACATGTGAGAAATTCCTTTAAACCAATAAATCAAGTTTCCACTAATCGTGTATTGCAGCTCCTGCATTTGGATTTATTTGGACCAACGAGAACTCAAAGCATTGTTAGAAAGAAATATTGCCTAGTAATAGTGGATGACTATTCACGATTTACTTGGGTTTACTTCTTGGCAAGTAAGTCTGAAACCTTCTCCTACTTTTCAAAGTTTGCCAAGAAAATTCAGAACGAGAAAGGGTATGCTATTTCAAGCATTTGGACATACCATGGAGGTGAGTTTGAAAATCAAGACTTTGCTAAATTCTGTGATGAATCGGTTTTCAGCATATGTTCTCTTCTCCTTACACTCCGAACAAAATGGAGTTGTGGAAAGGAAAAATAGATCATTGCAAGAAATGGCTAGAACTCTTTTAATTGAAAGCAATATTTCTTCTCATTTTGGGCTGAAAAGTTTGTTTCTACGACTTGTTATATTATTAACGAGTTGTCTCTAGGCCAATTGGGAGAAAACTCCCTATGAGTTATTCAAAGGAAAGAAGCCAATTGTTTCTTACTTTCATGTGTTTGGTTGCAAATGTTTTATCTTGAAAAATGCAAATGATCGAATTGGTAAGTTTGAAGAAAAGTCGACGAAGGAATTTTCCTTGGATATTCAACTTCCAAGTAAAGCATACGAGTATACAACAAGAATTCTCAATCTGTGGAAGAATCAATGAATGTCAAATTTCAAGATTCATTGCAAAATCAACCAGATCCAGACTCAAATCGAAGATTACGAACCTGCTCCAAACTCCACAAAGTCTACCTTTCCAAAGCGGCTCGGACTATAGAAGGTCATCATGATTCAAATGTTGAAGAATCAAATGAAGACGAAGATCAGCAATCTGTCAAACCAACCAGCAACTGGAAGCACAAGTCCAGTCATCCCAAAGAACTCATCATCGGTAACATTGATGAAAGAATTCGTACAAGATCTAAAAGACATGAAGAATCTAGCGCTGTGGCTCTTATTTCTGAAATAGAACCCAAAAGCATAGAAGAAGCTTTATCTGATGAAAGCTGGATTGAAGCTATGCAAGAAGAGCTCAGACAGTTCAGTGTTAACGACGTTTGGAAATTAACTACTAAACCGAAAGGAAAATATGTTATTGGAGCAAAATGGGTTTTCAGAAACAAGATGGATGAAAGAGGAAAAGTCATAAGAAACAAAGCAAGACTCGTGGCCAAAGGATATACACAAGAAGAAGGAATAGACTATGATGAGACTTATGCACCGAGTAGCAAGGTTAGAAGCAATTAGATTATTACTTGCTTTTGCTTGTTATAAGAATTTCAGGTTATTCCAAATGGACGTTAAAAGCGCATTCTGAATGGATTTATCCAAGAAGAAGTCTATGTGGAACAACCTCCGGTTTTGAAGACCCAAAGAAGCCCGATTCGTATTCGATGAAAAAGGCTTTATATGGTTTAAAGCAAGCACCTCAAGCTTGGTACGACAGGTTAAGTAATTTTCTAACTCAAAAAGGTTTCGCCAAAGGTAAAGTGGATACAACTCTGTTTATCAAAAGAGAAGGTAAAAATTTTCTGCTTGCTCAAATTTATGTTGATGATATAATTTTTGGCTCTCCTAACGAAAGTCTTTGCAAGAATTTCTCTAAGACTATGCAAGATGAATTTGAAATGAGCATGATGGGTGAATTATCATTCTTTCTCGGTTTGCAAGTAAAGCAATTGAAGGAAGGGATTTTCATTCACCAAGAAAAATATGCTAAAGAACTTGTTAAAAAGTTCGGTTTAGAGAATTGGAAAAAGGTTGAAATTCCTATGTCTAGTTCTTTAAAGCTGGATAAAGATGAAGGAGGAAAGAAAGTTGATCAGAAACTTTACAGGAGTATTATTGGTTCACTTCTTTATCTTACTGCTTCTAGACCTAATATTTTGTTTAGTGTTTGCATGTGTGCCAGATTTCAATCAGACCCAAAATAATCTCATCTAAGTGCTGCTAAACGTATCATCAAATACGTTGCAACATCTTCAAAGATAGGTCTAGGGTATCCCAAAGAAGGAGACTTTACTCTCCTTGGATATTCAAACGCAGATCTAGCAGGTTGCAGAGTTGAAAGGAATAGTACTTCCGGTACTTGTCAATTGCTCGGTAATAGAACAGTATCTTGGTTTTCAAGGAAACAAAATACAGTTGCCCTTTCAACAGCAGAAGTAGAATATGTGGCTCTTGGAAGTTGCTATTCACAAATCTTATGGATAAAACAACAACTAAGAGACTTTTGAGTCAAAGATTCTTGCACAGAGATCAAGTGTGACAACACCAGCGCTATTAATCTTACCAAGAATCCTATTCTTCATTCAAGAGCAAAGCATATAGAGATTCGACATCATTTTATTAGAAATCACGTTCAAAATGGAGAAGTAATGATCCAGTTCATTAACTCTAAGAATCAACTGGCAAACATACTTACAAAGCCTCTGGAGAAAAATCAATTTGAGTCTATTCGTACCAGACTTAATATCATATCTCTTACTCAAAGCAAAGTCTGGATGCTTTCAAGACTCAAAATTAGAAGTTTTTTTAATGCTCGGACTCGAGAAGATCTCAAGCCTCGACTGTAAGTTATTACTAATTTTAAACTTTGAAATGGTAAGTTTATTTATTGGTCATTAGTTGATTGATTTATCTTTCTTAATTTACTCCTCATTTCAAAAAGGCAGTTATCGATTTTTAAGGAATTCAGTTAAATTCATAAAGGGAAGTTATTATTTTGAAAAGACATCTTTTTTATTTCCTTTTATGACGTTTCGTTTACCCCGCTTCACTTGCTTTATATACCACTGTGTATCGTCTTCTTCACTTTTACTTCGAAACCCTAGAATATAAAATTCCTATTTTCTTCACTTTCACTCTCGATTCGTTCGAAAGTTCTCATCTTTTCGAACAAGTTGGTTATTCTCTCTATTGGAGTGTCAATGTCTTCAAGAAAGTCTTCAAGGATTGCAAGCAGGGGACCACGTCGCATGCCTGAGGGTCCTACCCACTTTGACTTAACCGAAGAAGAAGATTCTCCTATGCGTCCAAGTCAGCATCAACCTTCTCAACAGCGTCAACCTTCCTCGAATCAACCAGGCGATGAAGTTATAGAAGGGGTTGAACCTGTAAGAACTCTAACTCCTAAAAATGCTTTCAAACTCTACTCAAATTTGAAGAAAGGAGGAACGCCATTATCTTTGATTGATGAGTTCTTGAAAGATAGAGGGTTCAGGAATGAAACGTTGTTCTTGAGAGAGTTAGAGAGGCAAGGAGTTGTGGAGAAAGGATCGGCTGAGAAAGCGTTTAAGAATATTCCAAGTGACCCACAATATGGTACTGCTAATCAACCGCAATCTCTGGATGATGATGAGAGGTTGTTTTCTCACTTTCAACCTAGGTCTGGAGTGGCTGCAAGCATCACTGACGGTTCGAACCTTTTTAGATCCAAAAATCATAAAAATGTTTATGCAAGTCTTTTGAAGAGAGGGGTGATGAACCCTAGAACTGTTGATTTCGATTTCTTGAATTCGATAAAAGTTAATTTGAGGGAAAAGTTTGCTTTATTGCAATTGGAACAATTCTGTTCTGAATCCTCTCCTACATTCCCAGAGCTTACTGCTTACTTTTATTCGAACCTATCTTTTATGGATGCACAAAGCTTTGTCTTCACTGTGAAGGACAGGGAATTTTTGGTGACCACAGACATTTTGGCTGACATAATCGGGGTGGAAAGAACGAGTTTCCAGCCGATTAGTGTGTCCATTGCTCATGCTATTCTGTCTTTGGTGAGAGATAGAGATGTTGAAGGAAAACTTTCTTATACAAGGATGAGTGCCACGAACATTCTGCTGCACAAAATTGTGATTAATTGCATTCGTCCTAAATCGACATCCAAGACAGATGTTTCTCGATCAAAAGCCAAATTGATGTGTGCAATCAATACTGGTTTTAAGTTCTCTCTACCTCACACCATTCTGTTCCATATGTATCGAACTGTGATGAAGGATAAGGGACAGCTTCCTTATTCTGCTCTTATCACTCGACTCTTTAGGCATTTCAAAATTCATATCTCTACACCTTTGAGTCTGAAAGCCATCACTCCGATGGTAATTGGGTTCAAAATTGTGACAAAGATGCGCTTAAAGGAGCTGAACAAAGTGCTGAAGCGGATGAAGGAGAAATCTCCTCTCAAAGCAAAGCAAGACTCTGCTACGGCTAAAAGAAAAGGCAAGGAGCCCATGGTTGCTCCTGTAAAGAAGAAAAGAGCTCTCATTCTGGAAGATGAAGAAGATGAGGATGAGCTCACTATATCTGCCTTGAAAAATCTCAAAACCTTTGTCAGCTTTCGTGAGAGAAGAGAAGTGTCAGAGGAAGAAAGAGAGAGAGAAGAATCAGAAAAAGAGGAAGAACAGAGGGAAACAGAGGAAAGAAGGGAAGAAGAAGAAGCAGAGGAAGAAGAAGAGGAAGAAGAAGAGGAGGAGGAAGCAGAAGAAGCTGAGGAAGAAGTGGAAGAAAGGGAAGAAGAAACAGAGAAAGAGGGAGATCAGGGTGTAGCAGACTCCTTCGAGCCAACCTTGGCTATCTCTCTGTCTAGTCATTCTGAGATAAGAGGAGAAGAATCCGATGGAGCACATCACTCTGAGGCTGAGGAAGCTTTACCTTCTCCACCTGAGGGCATCAAAATAGGGGGAGCTGATGGACAAAAAGGTACTTCTTCACCCTTTCTTGCTAGTGATGTGAGTCGTTCTGCAGCAGATCCAGAAAAAGTGTATGCCTCACACTATCCAGAAGATAGACCTTCCACTGAGACTCCATTCCTTGAGTTTCATTCTGTTGGTCCAAGTGGTATAACTGCTCAAACAGCAGACTTTTCAAGACTGCTGGAAATTCTTTTGGATGTGCAGAATCAGCAATATGCTATGAGTTTTGAGATGCTGGATCTCAAGAACGCTGTTAAGGCCACTTCAGTGTCTCTTCATGAACAGATAAATTCCCTGAAGAATCAAGTTCAGTCTAATGTGCAGGGGGAAGAATTTCAGGCGCTGAAACAAAGTTTTGACAAGCTTGAAAAGACAGTGCACTCAATGGGAGAATTCGAGCTTGTTCGCTTACCCAAGCAGCCTTAACTCTTGATCTCTTCAATCTATCTCTTTTTGAACGGTCTCCACTTTTTGCTGTTGACAAAAAGGGGGAGATGTTTATGCAGATTTGTTTTCTGTTTTTGTTTGGACTTTATCTTGTTTGGTGTGTTTTTTATGTTTTTGGACTGATTTTGATTTCTGAGACTTGATAAGTAACTTAAGCTATTATTGATTATGCTAAAGATAGTTGTAATTTGAGAACTAACATGTTTTCTGTGGTTATAGATTCGCTTCTATCTTTTTCTAATTTTTAATAATGTTTGTTCAAGAAAATCTTGGTTTGCTTAAGTGTTGCAGGTCAGAATGTCTAAATCTGCAGGAAAGTTTTGTCACCATAAAAAAGGGAGAGATTGTTGGTAAAATCTTCCTTAGGTATTTTGAAGCTGACAAAACGTTTCCTAAGTCTAAAGACTTTTAGACTCATCTATCAAAGTCTGAAGACTTCCAGACTGAAGATCACCAGACTCAAGATTCAAAGTTTGCCCTCGTTGACAGTTTCTAGATCGTCGAAGTAATCTTATCTAGATACAAGGTTATCCTTTGAGGATTTGATTCGATTGGTCAAAGATTATCTCTCGGTTGGAGAAGGCATATAAAGATCTATTATTCGTGTGACAAGTAAATCGAGTAAGACAGATCTGTGGATTGGCGAAGTATACTTGGAAGGTTCTACTTATGGAAACCTAGATCCTGATTGTATGGGCGAACATGATTGATGGGCTATCTTCATATTCCTTTAATAACGCGGGATCTCCCTAATTGATTTGGTCCAACGGGTAGATTGGACGAACTCCTTCGGAAGGTGCCAACGGTTATGTAGGCATGGGGGAGTATAAAAGGAAGACACTTTAGTTGTTCGAGTGTGTGCGAGATAGAAAAATTCCAAAGTCTGAAGTTCCTTACTCTTTGCTATTTCATTTGTTGAGCATACATCTGTACTCAAAAGAGAAAATTCTGTGAGACCTCGAGGAAGTGTAGTAGAGTCTCTACACCGTGGAATCGAGGATGTGAGATTGTAACATCTCTTTTGATTCATAGTGAAATCCAACCGGTGGGCTGTTAACGTGGGAGAGTGGACGTAGGCTTGGTCTAAGCCGAACCACTATAATCTCTGTGTTTTAATTCTCTTTCCTTATCTCTTTACTTAGTTCGTAGCATTGTATATTTGTTTATACTATTTCGCATCCTTGTCTTGAATTAAGTCTTTAAGAAAAGAAGAATTTGTTTTTACACTTATTCACCCCTCTTTAGGTGTTCATACTAGCACTTTCAAACACTTTTGCTATGATTTTGTAGCTGAAATTACATAGGTTAATAGGTCTAAATTGGCTTATACTTTCTGGATTTTTGACTTTCGGTATTAGAGAGATATGCGTTTGGTTTAGGGTAGGGTCAAGAATACCTGTCTCAAAGAAGTGCTGTACTAGCTGAAAAACTTCATGCTTTAAGTCCTCCCAATAATGCTGGTAAAATTGCCCATTTAAACCATCAGGACCTGGAGCTTTGAGTGAACCCAGTTGGAAGGCTGCTTCTTCCACTTCTTCAATTTTCACATTTGCCGTCAGTTGTGCGTTAATTGCCTCATTTACTGGATTGGAACACTGATCTAGGACTAACTGGAAATTCCTCGGACCCACATATACATAAAATGTTTGATAAAAGTCCCCAATATGTTGCTTGAGTACGTTCGGCTCCCTACACCAAGTTTCTTCGTCCATCTTTAGCATCGTGATTCTGTTTCTCTGCCTTCTTTGCACTGTAGTGGCGTGGAAATATTTTGTGTTTTTATCTCCCCATTGAAGCCAGTTGATACGCGCCCTAAGCCCCCAGTATTTTTCCTCCTGTCTCCATAGTTTTTCAATTTGATCAACAACCTGCTGATGTTCCTCCTTGCTGAAGCTTCCTGGAGATCTATTAGTAATCTCTGTTAGTGTCATCTTCAGCTCTCTTATGCGAATGGCAGCATTTGGGAACTTGTTTTTACTCTAGTTTGCTAATTCTTTAGAGACATCTTAAACTTTTTCTGAGAAGCTGTTTTCATTTAAGAAATTTCCATTCCATGTTCGCTTTATGATCTCCCTGCATTCCGGATCTTCCAGCCAATAAGCTTCGAACTTGAATTCTTTTTTTTCTTTTCTTACTTTCAAGGTGCAAAACAAGAAGAAGCGGGCTGTGATCTGAGCCGACAGCTAGTAGAGCCTGAACTTCAGCATTTGGGAAGGTCACCCGCCAATCCATGGTACATAGAACTCGATCTAATCTTTTTTTAACCAGTTCCTCTCCTGCTCTGTTCTTTGCCCAAGTATAGGCGCAACCTTTACTGTCAATGTCCATTAGGGAGCAGTCATTTAAGAGCTCGTGAAAGGCTGCTATACAGTAGTGGTTAGCTTCCCTCTTTCCTACCTTCTCCCAAGCATATAAAATTTCGTTAAAATCCCCCATACAAATCCATGGAAGTAGGTTTTGTGACTGTATATCCCTCAATTTTTGCCATAAGAGTAGTCTCTCCCCATAATTCGTAAGAGCATAGAGGAAAGTTATTCGCATGTGATAGCCACTAGTCGGGTCATGGCATTCCACATCAATGAAAGCTTTGGTACTGGAAATCACTCTTAAATCCACCTGCTCACTCCACATAAGTGCTAGTCCTCCTGCAATGCCTTCTGGATTCTCTAGAAACTTATTTGGGAACTTTAGGCATCTTATGACACCCTCAACCATCGTCTCCTTGTTCTTAGTCTCCATTAAGAAAACCATGTTAGGCCTTTCGAGAGCTACTAAAGCTCTCTGCTCTTGGAACGTCAGGGGGTTGCCCAGCCCCTAACAGTTCCAACTAATGATTTTCATGACGTCTTTGGTGGCTTATTAGGGCTAGCCACCAAAGCCCAATCATTTCCTTCCTTTACTACCTGAACAGGGGTCTCCAACAACTCCATATTATCGATGATCAGAAGGGCAGTGTCTTCTGATCTTTTATGTTTTTTGGCTCTCTGGGTCTTCAAGCATTTCTTGCTGTTGCTTTCCTCATTCAAAAGACTCGATTTGGGAAGATCAATGCACATAATCTGTTTCCCCTTATCTTTTTTGCCTAAATCTGAAGCCAAGTCTTCCATTGTTCTGTTAGAAGAATAACATCTTGCCCTTTTCTTGTTGCGAGTAATAGTTGCCCGTATCTCTGATTCATTTCTAACCTCTCTTCCATACCATCTTCTGTAGCAGGTGTTTCAGGAACTGCTTCTTCAGCATCTGAATTTGTTTCTAATTTGCCATAGAAAGCTTCCCAATGAGGGCTATGATCTCGTACTTCCGCTTTTAGCCAAGGTCCGTACTTTCCTGCCCTATTTTCTGCCCATTTAGTCTGTTCATAGGGAATTTCCTCACAATTTGTGGCGTAATGACCAATTCTCCCACACGAGTAGCAATAATGTGGAAGGCATTCATACTTAAATTCCACCCATAGCTTCTTATTCCCTATGTCCAATATAGCTCCCGATTTTAAGGGTGAATGCAAATCCAATTCTACCCTCGCCTTTCCTACTTTGTATGGACCATTTCCTTTAGACTCCATCTGTATTTCTAAGACTCGTCCCACTCTTTCAGCCAAATCAGCAAACACTTCCTCTCTAAACCACCCTGAAGATATCCCACCCATTTGAACCCAAAAAGTGCAGCGGGAAAAGTCATAACAGTGCTCTGGGATCTCTGGTTCACATTGTTTCAGAACTAGAAGGTTGCTTGCAAATGACCATGGACCTGTTTTTATGATTCTCTCTTTATCCTCAGATTGAAATACAAAAGAGAAGAATCCTGGCTCCTTTTGTGAGCAAACAACTGAATCTGTTTTCCATGTCTTCTTCATTGTATTAGAAAAGGCTTGGAAATTAACATTAGGTTTGGAGAACAACTTACCAAATAGAGTGTGACTACATTCCTTCCTTTTATTAGGAGGAATTTCTGTTGATACTTCTACAACATCACTTTCTGACCAGAGATAGCCTAAGCTTTTACACAATGCTGCTAATCGCAAGTTAGTCTCGTTCTCACCTTCCATTTCTCCGTTTTACAGGGTTTCTTCTTGTGGTCACTGCTCTTTGCCTGCACAGAACAGAATCTGGGTCGCTGCTCTTTGCCTACTTAGAACAGATTCTGGGTCACTACTCTTTGCCTACTCAGAACAAAATCTGGGTTCCGACGTAGGAAGCTTTCTGTGGGGGCTTTCACAAAAGAGTAGGGTAATGGTTGGAGTGGATGGTTTTACTGTAAGTTCTTATATCTTTGGGGATTGTAGGTAACAGCTTCAAGTTAGATTGAAGAGAGCTCTGTGAAAATGGGTATGGGATTTCTGAAAATGGCTAAGCGATCAAATGTGAGGAGAACCTTGAAGAATACATTGTAGTGGAAAGGGTAGAAGGTCAAGCTAAGAAGATTCGTATGTGGAGTTGGGGCATTTATGATGGAAATCTGGGAGAGGAAAGGATTAGGGTTCGAAAAGCAAACCAAATCTGGAATGCACTCGAATCCATCTGGGAGGAGCAGCGAAACCAGAATCATGGAGGTTTTAGGGTTGTATTTATGCTATCAGCCATTAAAGGGATAGGGAGAAGCTCTGCCCTAAGGAGAGAAACGGACTCTTCCGAGAGAAGAGAGACTACCTCATCGAGACTTTTATTATGAGTTGACTTGTGAAGATAATTGCATTGTTCTATACATTCTTAATGGCCGATTTTATGTGCAGTCCATCAATTATGTCGCTTGCCAAATTAGATTGGTCGACGATAGGTTACAAAAGGATAACTACTTGTCTCTCCCTCATGCTTCATGGTCAATGTATGGCTTCAGCAAACATTCCTATTTTAACAACCCATACACCATGTACAACAACAGTATATTGGTCATTGTGAACTGCTCAAATTCAATTAGCTCTCCATTCTATATCGCTAGCAGTCCATGCATTAAGGGGTTCGTATTCTTCCAGCACATCATCAAATTGGAACTTGTATGCTTTGGTCAATCCAAAAGCATTGTATATCAGGAATTTTTGCACCATCCACAGTTGGACGTGGGTACCATATTATTTTGAGGGTGAAGATTAATAGTAGCTCCTACAACTACAAGCGTATTCATAACATCATGGCCGATGGATTTGTTCTCTGTGTTTATCAAACTATATGGAAGTCGGGTTTCTTTTACTCGTTTGATTTCTACAGCATCTACAGAGGTCAGGTTTGCCAATCCCACTTCTTCGACTCCAACGGTGGTAAGCATTAGTTGGCAATGAAGTTTTACAGCGATAGTGCATGATTTTGTACGTTCTTTCAATTGCTACTTTCTCTTCAAAATTAGAAAATGAAAGGAATTTTTAAAAGCCAATAAAATTATGCAAAATACACATGTTAGTGCGCGCCAACATTTTTGTATTTGAAAGGTTTCTGGATCTTCATGTTACATGTTAAAATCAAATTATAGGAGTTGCAAATTCCAAAAAGTAAATAAATAAATACACAAAGTGACCGTAAAAGTCACCCCTCCCCCCCCCCCCCCCCCAAAAAAAAGATCCAATTTCAATTGCACAAATACATGAGCCAAGATTATAATTTATTTCTATGGATGGCTTAGAACTCCCAATCCCAATGTAAGGGGTAAAGAAAAGGAGCAGCCACATAACTAGCTTTTCCTTGGTATAGAGTTCAGATTTTTCTTATAACCTTAATTAGTTACTAAACTAATAATTCAAGAGACACTCTGTCGCGACCTAAATTTCGGGTGCACCACCTAAGTTTAGGCTAATGGATTGTTAAGTTTAAACTTAACTGGGGCTCTTCCAAGCTCATACCAATTCGCGACTTAAGGTTCAAATATTTAATATGCAAATGATTTTTATCTAGAAGTCGCCACTAATCTATTTTTTGGTGGGTTGATTAGAAACCCAAGTAAAGTAACGGGAGTTTTACTTTACTCCTACGAACCAGAGACTAAGGGTATGAGGACTTGGTTACACTAGATTTCTCTAATGCCCTTTCGGTACCTTTTTTTTAATTTTCAAAAATGTTTTTGCAGGCAGCTTAAACTGATTTTAAATCTATTCCCTAACATGTGAGGTGATCATGCGGGTGCGCAAACCACCAATTTAACACCCAAGAAAGCAATGAAATGAAAAAAAAAAAAAAAAATGCAGGGACTTAACTTGTTGCAACGAAAGCATCTGCATGGTTAGACTAAAAATTCACATAATCAACCCTATATATGATTTCTAATTAACACGCAATTTCTCTTCTTTTTTTCACTTGATTAACGAAAATCTTGCAATATGCAATGCAATATTAACTAAATGACCTAATTCTAATGACATGCAACTTCTAATTAATTGGACCTAGCAACAATCACTAAATGGCATGCATTTCATGAATCTAATCCTAATGACATGTACATGATATTTTTCTTTTCTTTTCTTTTTAAAAAAATGCAATTTATCCTAGAAAATAAAACTAATTTATTCTAAGACTTTTTTGTATTTTTAATGAAGTTCGAAATTAAAAAAAAAATGTGAAAATTATCTAACTATATTAAGATTCTATTCAATTTATATTAGGGATTAGGTCAGGCTAAACCCTAATTAAAACCAAGATATGATCTTAACCTATCAATCTCTAAACTAAGATACAGTCTATATAAATCAATCTAAATTTAAAGTTAAATATGCAATTTTATCCTAATGTACAATGACGTACAAAGGGTGCCATAATTCTACATGACATATGCATGATGATTTTTGTTTTTGTTTCTTTTTTTAATTAATTTCGAAATAAAAATGCCAAATAACTAGACATGTAATTTAAGCTAGTGAAACAAAAATCTAATATCCTAAATTTTTTTATTTTGACAATTCATGATAAATAAAATGCTCAGTCTAGATATGCAAATAATCCTGAAGCATGCAATATTCTAACTCAAACATGTTTCTAGATATATAAAGCAATCAAGATCATTCAAAATTATCAAAAAAAAAAAAAAATCACACATCATTCAGATCAAGGGATAATATCTCGCTAATAAAATCGATAAATTGATCTTAAGCCTTAAAGATCAAAATATCAATTTTATTCCCGCTTGATTAATTATTTCATCTAAAGCTTTATAGATGAAATAAAAAATCCAAGCACAGTTGCGAATCAAGTGGAATGTTGGAATTTTCAATTACACATAGGGAAATATCTCAAATAAAAAAAAAAGAAATAAAACAAAACAAAGTAAAATAAAATTGCCTAATAAAATAAAAGAAATATACCTAAAAAGACAAAAAGAAATCTTGGCCGGTTCGGAGCTTCGGCGAGGGTTTCCGGTGGGGGCACCGAGAAGCACGTCCGGCGCGGGGCATCAAGGGTTGATGCCGGCGGGCAACTCCGGCGAAGCAGGGCATCGGCGAGGGGTGTCACGGGGTGCGAGGCTTGCTGTCGGGCACCGGGGAGAGGCGAGCGTCGACGGTGTGAGCTCCGCAGCGTCGGGTCGCGGGCGAGGGACAGCGGCACGGCAATGGCGAGCGCCGAGCGGAGGCGAGCAGGGCACCGGACTCCGGTGCTACAAATCGGCGACGTGAGCTTGATCGGGCGATGAGGGGCTTCGCGAGCCGCAAGATCGACGGAGGCGACGTGGTGCCGGGTCGCGTCGGTAGGGGGCGAAGCGGCTAGGGGGTCGTTGGCATCGATGGCTTCGGCGACGGGCTGGGAGCGAAGCCTGGCGGCGTCGAGTCGCGGCTCGACAACAGCGGCGGCGGTGGCGGCGACCGCAAGGGGAGGCGCGCCGTAGAGAAGATTGCGGAGTGGCTCGGCTGCTACTCATCGTGGGCGAGGCGGAGATGCGGCGCAGCGTCGGTGGTTGCGGGGGTTCGGCACGCGGGACGCAACGGCGGAGAGATGAGTGAGGAAGAAGAACAGTGTTTTTCTTCCTTTCTTTTTTTTTTTTTTTTTTTCGCCGACTTGTCCCCTCGCGTCTCTCTCTGTCTCCTCTCTGCAGCCGCTTTCGCCCTTGTACTTTTCAGCGAGAAGGCCAAAACTTCTGCTGACTTTTTCACTTCCAAGATTTTTCTCTCTTTTCTCACGCTTGCATTTTTCTCTTTCTTTCACGAATTTTTTCACTTGCACAAACTCTTTCTTTCGTCGCCCCCTTCTTCGAATTCGCTCCGCACCTTTTTTTTTGCACAAATTCTTTTCACGGATTTTTTCAATTCTCCTCCCCTCATTGCGAAAAATGGAGTTCTCTTTTATATTGATTCCGGATGGCCGATTTGTATGGCATTTTCTGAGTTTCCATCTCCAGTCACATTAAATCAAAGTTATAAATCAGAGCATGATTTCGCAATCAGCTCGATTTTGCTCAGATTTCTTCCATTTTGTAAAATTCTTGCCATTTATTCACTTGATTTTTAAATTGCTTCTGCATTTAACAAAATCCGAATATTCATCAGAATTTCAAATTTTCATGCATAATCAATCAAATTAATTTCCCCCATTTTTTTTCCATTTTTTCATTTTATTTGTTCGATGCATTTTTTTTAAGGGGTTAAAATTAATCCCTAATTTTTATGTAAAAAAGTAATTAGGTCGCCAAAATTTAGGTGTCAAGCCTGCCCCTCTTTGAAGGTGAGCTCGTAGAGGTTGCATTCAAAGACAAATTGAGACCTAAATTTTGATCATGCACATGGAGTGAATGACTTTTTTTTTTTTTGGGAAAATGTATCCCATTTTGAAATGCAATTTATGTGATGCATGGAAATACTAATGCAAATGATAAAAGATTTTACCTGGAATTACTTACTTTCGAGGAGGGTAGAGTAACTCAAGATAGATTGGTGTTACATGTCCAAGTCCCGTACCATTCTACGATCGCCCAGAATAGTAACATGGCTTTGCAAATAGACTACTTTCCCAGGACCCGTACCATTCTACGGTCGTCCAGTATGGCATTGTTTGGTTGTGTTTAGGACCCGTACCATTCTACGGTCATCTGAATAGGGGAATAGATGCTGTCTAGGACCCATACCATTCTACGATCGCCTAAACAAAAAAGGATTTTCTAGGACCCGTACCATTCTACGGTCGCCTGAATGTTGTCTAGGACCCGTACCATTCTACAGTCGCCTTGACGAAAAAATGTTTTTCCAGGACCCGTACCATTCTACGGTCGCCTAAACGAAAAAGGATTTTCCAGGACCTGTACCATTCTACAGTCGCCTGAATGTTGTCTAGGACCCGTACCATTCTACAGTCGCCTGAATATTGTCTAAGACCCGTACCATTCTACGGTCGCCTTGACGAAAAAATGATTTTGTAGGACCCGTACCATTCTACGGTCACCTGAATGTTGTCTAGAACTCATACCATTTTACGGTCGCCTAAACAAGGATCTATTTTCCAGGACCCGTACCATTCTATGGTCGCCTGAAATGAGGTTGTCTAGGACCCGTACCATTCTACGGTTGCCTAGCATTGCAGCATAAATCATCTGACTAGGACTCGAACCTTTCTTCGATCGCCTTGATCAGAATGAATCTGGGAGAAATCTTTGGGGGGCAACTCCATCGAGTGCCAATGCTTGAAAAGGAATACCTGTACAATGACAAGTATTCAAGGTATGGATAGAGATATACTTACCTGGTGACATCTCTGTTTCTTGGGGAATATGTCTCCTGCAAAACACAGTTGTAGGAGAAGCAACATGTATGCACAGACATGCATTAATTCAAATGAGGTTCATGCGTGATGATTTCTATCAATCTTGCATCACCTAATTTCCATTGGGAAAGATTCTAAAAGAACATTCCAATTTGAACACATGAGTGTCATGGATGTGTCAAGTGAGGGATCTTTCGGTCTGAAAGGACTTTTCACTCATCCTCATTAAAAATGGTCATTTCATCCTGACCTTTGATGCAGGATTTTGACAATCACTCTATCTCACTATCATCATGCCAAACAAGAGTCTGGGCAATCTCGCAAGTGGTACGACCTTACCAATCTGAGAGGTCTTTTAACAGGGACTGTAATGTGGGCCTGGTCAATGGCTTAACAAAATGGACTCTTTGAGTCGAGGCTATTGAAAGAATGAGTGATATTCTGTAATCATCTCTGGGTTTACAAGTTAAGAACCCTACAAAATGAGAAGGAAATAATCTTGCTCACACTTCTTCGAGCGATGCTTAAAACATGCGAACCCCTAGGTTAATCTAAGTGCCCTAATTAGAAGAGACTTTGCAAGGGACGTAACATAGGCTTGGTTCATGGGTTGAGAAATGAAAGGATCATTAGGCTCAAAAAGTGTTTAGGGGGTCAAAATTGATTATCATCTTGACATTTCCACCACTTTCCTTCTCCATTGTCGAAGATTTTTCTTATATCACAACTCCATTGATTGCAACATCATTTGATTTTTAGCACCGCCTTGTTGGGGATGCGACTCACTGTATCAAGAGTTTGATTTTTCTCTTTTCTGGGCATTGGCCTTACTTTTACCAAGCACACTGCTTTTTCATGCCCCATAATTTTTTGCACTTATTTTCTTTGGACTTAACACAGACTCCATTCTCTGTCAGCATTCTAAGCCATGTTACTTGAATGGTTCTTTTTTTTTTTTTTTTTGCCTTGCCCCAGTGTGGGGGATGATCACTAACTAGGTTTAACATGGAACAAATTCATAGGCTCAAGTGGGCTATGCAATGGATGAAAGTGTATAGGATAAAGAAAGAACTACTCTTCGTCATCCTAAGGCACTTTAAATTACCGTACAAGTTACACTGTGAAAGCAATACTTGAAGATTGATACAAGTGCGAGCAACAAGATTCCTACCATTCATTTCGAATTTGTCCTAATGTGGGATGATCCTTGACAGGAATAATTTAAAAAGAATCTCCATAAGCGTATGGGGCTCAAAGGGGTTAAGCAATGGATCACCTGTAGTGTTTGGGATAGAAAAAGAATGCCTCTCATCAACTTGATTGACGTACCCTTTGCGAGATCACCTTTTCCTTGTGAGCACGGAATTTTTCCACACAACTCACTGGGTATTAGTGTATGAAATAGTGTATGGAACAAGGCCTGCCTTTCGTCATTCCAAAGTATCCCATTTGACACATTCAATTTATCTCACATAATTCATCAAGGAAAACATGCAAGATTTGCAACAAATTTGAACAATTCAACTCATTGAGGCATTTTATTCATCATGGAAATACTTGCAGTTCAAGACATGACATGGAAAATTCTATCATGGATAATACTTCTTGACAGCATCAAAATTAACTGGAATGGAAAACTCACGACCATCTATTTCAGCCAAGATCGAGGCACCTCCAGGGAGTACATTCTTCACCACATATGGGCCACTATAATTTGGAGCGAACTTGTCCCCGGGATCTGAAAAAATTGGCCACTGCTTCCCTAAGACTAGATCATTTACCTCAAAATATCTTGGTCGTACCTCCCGATTGAAAGACCCGGCCACTCTCTGTTGATAATCTTAGTTATGACAAAGAGCCTTCAGTGATTGGATTAGGTGCTCGGCCTTGTCCTCGGGAGATTTGCCCCCATTTTCACTTCCTTAGCTTCTTTGGTGTCACCTAAATGATTAGTGACAGTTTATTCGGATGTGAGAGCCTTGGGCTTTTCATGTTTTTCCCAGCTACGCTGCACCTCAATGGAATCTTTGATCGAGTCTTCGGGATCACCATCTATTTCAGCCAAGATCGAGGCACCTCCAGGGAGTACATTCTTCACCACATATGGACCACTATAATTTGGAGCAAACTTGTCCCCGGGATCTGGAAAAATTGGCCACTGCTTCCCTAAGACTAGATCATTTACCTCAAAATATATTGGTCGTGCCTCCCGATTGAAAGACCCGGCCACTCTCTGTTGATAATCTTAGCTATGACAAAGAGCCTTCAGTGATTGGATTAGGTGCTCGGCCTTGTCCTCGGGAGATTTGCCCCCATTTTCACTTCCTTAGCTTCTTCGGTGTCACCTAAATGATTAGTGACAGTTTGTTCGGATGTGAGAGCCTTGGGCTTTTCATGTTATTCCCAGCTACGCTGCACCTCAATGGAATCGTTGATCGAGTCTTCGGGATCACCATCTATTTCAGCCAAGATCGAGGCACCTCCAGGGAGTACATTCTTCACCACATATGGGCCACTATAATTTGGAGCGAACTTGTCCTCGGGATATGGAAAAATTGGCCACTGCTTCCCTAAGACTAGATCATTTACCTCAAAATATCTTGGTCGTACCTCCCGATTGAAAGACCCGGCCACTCTCTGTTGATAATCTTAGCTATGACAAAGAGCCTTCAGTGATTGGATTAGGTGCTCGGCCTTGTCCTCGGGAGATTTGCCCCCACTTTCACTTCCTTAGCTTCTTCGGTGTCACCTAAATGATTAGTGACAGTTTGTTCGGATGTGAAAGCCTTGGCTATTTCATGTTGTTCCCAGCTATGCTGCACCTCAATGGAATCTTTGATCAAGTCTTCGGGATCATCATTATCAGTACTTGTTGCATTGGATTGGACCATTAACACACCTTTGCATGCTATAAGATTGTCCTTGAAATAGGAAATAGATTGATCAAAAAGACAAACAAGGTAAACTGTATTATTTATTTTTTGAAAGATTTTTGAAAAACATTTGCAAAAGCATTTTAAAAAAAAAAAACATTTTGAGACAAGGAAGCATGATGAAGCCCAGGCCTCAGAATTTTCCTTGGATTTTCTTTTCTTTTATCGGCTGGATATCATCACCAGGCGGGTTTGGTGTACCTCATCATGCCCTCAAAATAAAACTTGTAATTTTATTGAAATTCATCAATCAATTACATTTATTGAACGGAAAATGCAACACCCAAAAAGAATAAACTGGAAACATTTCCTAGAAAGCAATAAAAAATTCCCATGCAAGGGAATGTGCAAAAGCAACCAATGAGTTACTCTTGTGGGCCAAGGCCCATTTCTTCTGATGGTCCTTTGTCAACAGCGCCTATGAGGAGGTCATCGAACAGACAAGCGATTCCTTCCAGCGCATCATTAGGGTCCTTTGTCTTCGGGGGTGTCAGATTGTCCATACCACCCCATCCATCTAGGACTACGTCACGAGGGTCAATGTAAAAGCTGGGAGGAGCTGAGTACTTCACATAATAGTCGAATTTGCCACTTGGCTGCCCCAGGGTGTCCATCACTTTCATTCCAACTTGCATCATTCTCGAAGGGCCAGGGAACATCTCGTGAATGTTAGAAGGTAATGAGTTTTGCCTCCCTTGCCCTTGCTCAGGTGGCAAGTTTTGTCTTTCTTGTCTCTGTTCTCCAGAGTTTTCTCCATCTCTTCCATAGTGTCCTAACCCAGCAGAGTGGGACCTCCGAGGGGCTTCAATGGGGTTTTGAATGCCTCGACCCCTTCTTCCAAGGCCGTATGGCATCATCTTGAAACCTCAAAAGTGGAAATGAAAGGTACAACTATTTTCCCATAGAATATAAAAACAATACTAAGGACGAAACCTTGTTATGGACCGACAAAAATTGCAAAAAAGTAAGTAAATTGCAAAAATGATAATTTAGATAACTTACTTTCATCGGAAGGGGATGACAATCACATAGACACACACATGAAATGTGGGGCTCGATTTCTACCTAGGAAGGCTAAACAATGTGGAGTTAAAAGGGTGGGATGACTTAGTTGCAGCCTCGCATACTAAGTCAAGTCCTCAGAACTCCGGCTTAGTCAAGAATGATACCCCAATGCGGCGCAATCTCGCGGGCAGAGGTAAACACTCTTGACACCAAGAAAAACTTTCGGGATTGAGTTGGGCAACCTCTACTACGCAGCCTCGCGGTCGAAGTCGTATCCAACTCAATACAATCCTAAATATCCTAGTGCGGCCCAGGTCCGGCGGCAGGTTGTGTGTGCAATAATGTAGTGTTAAATGCAAGACATGCACAACAATTTAAATCAAGCAACACTTCATAAGTGAAAGTAAACCATACATTCCTAACTCCAACCTGCAAAACAAGAGTTAGCAAACACTTCCCCTTATACCTCCCATCCTGCAAGAACATTTAACACCTTAAATGTTAGGGACGTACCTGGGATCCTCGCTGCCAAACAAAAACATTTTTCAAAAAGAAGAAAATTGGCCTAAGTCCACTAAGTGTTTTAACACAATTCCCCAGCGGAGTCGCCAAGCTGTCGCGACCTAAATTTCGAGTGCACCACATAAGTTTAGGCTAATGGATTGTTAAGTTTAAACTTAACTGGGGCTCTCCCAAGCTCATACCAATTCGCGACTTAAGGTTCAAATATTTAATATGCAAATGATTTTTATCTAGAAGTCGCCACTAATCTATTTTTTGGTGGGTTGATTAGAAACCCAAGTAAAGTAACGGGAGTTTTACTTTACTCCTACGAACTAGAGACTGAGGGTACGAGGACTTGGTTGCACTAGATTTCTCTAATGCCCTTTCGGTACCTTTTTTTAAATTTTCAAAAATGTTTTTGCAGGCAGCTTAAATTGATTTTAAATCTATTCCCTAACATGTAAGGTGATCATGCGGGTGCGCAAACCACCAATTTAACACCTAAGAAAGCAATGAAATGAAAAAAAAATGCAGGGACTTAACTTGTTGCAACGAAAGCATCTGCATGGTTAGATTAAAAATTCACATAATCAATCCTAGATATGATTTCTAATTAACACGCAATTTCTCTTTTTGTTTTCACTTCATTAACGAAAATCATGCAATATGCAATGCAATATAACTAAATGACCTAATTCTAATGACATGCAACTTCTAATTAATTGGACCTAGCAACAATCACTAAATGGCATGCATTTAATGAATCTAATCCTAATGACATGTACATGATATTTTTCTTTTCTTTTCTTTTTAAAAAAATGCAATTTATCCTAGAAAATAAAACTAATTTATTCTAAGACTTTTTTGTATTTTTAATGAAGTTCGAAATTAAAAAAAAAATGTGAAAATTATCTAACTAAATTAAGATTCTATTCAATTTATATTAGGGATTAGGTCAGGCTAAACCCTAATTAAAACCAAGATATGATCTTAACCTATCAATCTCTAAACTAAGATACAGTCTATATAAATCAATCTAAATTTAAAGTTAAATATGCAATTTTATCCTAATGTACAATGACGTACAAAGGGTGCCCTAATTCTACATGACATATGCATGATGATTTTTGTTTTTGTTTTTTTTTTAATTAATTTCGAAATAAAAATGCCAAATAACTAGACATGTAATTTAAGCTAGTGAAACAAAAATCTAATATCCTAAATTTTTTTATTTTGACAATTCATGATAAATAAAATGCTCAGTCTAGATATGCAAATAATCATGAAGCATGCAATATTCTAACTCAAACATGTTTCTAGATATATAAAGCAATCAAGATCATTCAAAATTATCAAAAAAAAAAAAAAAATCACACATCATTCAGATCAAGGGATAATATCTCATTAATACAATCGATAAATTGATTTTAAGTTCTTAAAGATCAAAATATCAATTTTATTCCATTTGATTAATTATTTCATCTAAAGCTTTATAGATGAAATAAAAAATCCAAGACGATTGCGAATCAAGTGGAATGTTGGAATTTTCAATTACACATAGGGAAATATCTCAAATAAAAAAAAGAAATAAAACAAAACAAAGTAAAATAAAATTGCCTAATAAAATAAAAGAAATATACCTAAAAAGACAAAAAGAAATCTTGGCCGATTCGGAGCTTCGGCGTGGGTTTCCGGTGGGGGCACCGAGAAGCACGTCCGGCGCGAGGCATCAAGGGTTGATGCCGGCGGGCAACTCCGGCGAAGCAGGGCATCGGCGAGGGGCGTCACAGGGCGCGAGGCTTGCTGTCGGGCACCGGGGAGAGGCGAGCATCGACGGTGTGAGCTCCGGCAGCGTCGGGTCGCGGCAGGGACAGCGGCACGGCAATGGCTGAGCGTCGGGCGGAGGCGAGCAGGGGCGCCGAGACTCCTGGTGCTACAAATTGGTGACAGTAGCAGTCAGGCGATGAGGGGCTTCGCGAGCTACAAGATCGACGGAGGCGACGTGGGGCTGGGTCGCGTCGGTAGGGGGCGAAGCAGCTAGGGGGGTCGTTGGCGTCGATGGCTTCGGCGACGGGCTGGGAGCGAGCTTCTGCTGGCGTCGAGTCGCGGCTCGACAACAGCGGCGGTGGCTGGCGACTGCAAGGGGAGGCGCGCCGTAGAGAAGATTGCAGGTGGCTCAGCTGCTACTCATCGTGGGCAGAGGCGGAGATGCAGGCGCAGGCGTCGGTGGTTGCAGGGGTTCGGCACGCGCGGGGACCTGCAACGGCGGAGAGATGAGTGAGGAAGAAGAACAGTGTTTCTTCCTTTCTATTTTTTTTTCTTTTTTTTCGCTGACTTGTCCCCTCGCGTCTCTCTCTGTCTCCTCTCTGCAGCTGCTTTTTGCCCTTGTACTTTTCAGCAGAAGGCCAAAACTTCTGCTGACTTTTTCACTTCCAAGATTTTTCTCTCTTTTCTCACGCTTGCATTTTTCTCTTTCTTTCACGAATTTTTTCACTTGCACAAACTCTTTCTTTCGTTGCCCCCTTCTTCGAATTCGCTCCGCACCTTTTTTTTTGCACAAATTCTTTTCACGGATTTTTTCAATTCTCCTCCCCTCATTACGAAAAATGTAGTTCTCTTTTATATTGATTCCGGATGGCCGATTTGTATGGATTTTTCGAGCTTTCCATCTCCAAATACATTAAATCAAAGTTATAAATCGAAGCGTGATTTCGCAATCGTTCGATTTTGCTCAGCATTTCTTCCATTTTGTAAAATTCTTGCCATTTATTCACTTGATTTTTAAATTGCTTCGCATTTAACAAAATCCGAATATTCATCGAATTTCAAATTTCCATGCATAATCAATCAAATCAATTTCCCCCATTTTTTTCCATTTTTTTCATTTTATTTGTTTCGATGCATTTTTTTTAAGGGGTTAAAATTAATCCCTAATTTTTATGTAAAAAAGTAATTAGGTCGCCAAAATTTAGGTGTCAACACACTCATTAGCAAATTCCTTAATGTATTCATGTATAGATAGGAGGAACATTTTAATTAATTATGGAAATCACCGTTTCTCTATATTTTGTTGACTGCTAACAAAGCAAAAGGAGTTTCTTGTATAATCTGTTATTTCCATTTATTTACAAATGCACGCATCCCCCTTCTCATATTTTTTTGGAAACGATTCAATTTATACGACTCTGTTTCCTTTCCTCCGATTCCTTTTCACATTAGTCGTTCCTCATGCAGGTGTCCTGGATGATTTTTCCTTTTTGACGACTATAGAGTTTGTAGTATTGCTAGGTGAGCCGCAATGATTTGTTCTTATAGTAATTAGAAAAAAAAGTTAGTTATTCTAACTTATCAAAATTTTCCTCAGTTCAATTTTGTGTGGTGAAATTCATAATCGGGGTGCCATTTGTCGTGATATTTCTAATCTACAAGTATAGAGCAAGGCACTTAGCAATGGACAAGAATATCGAAGAATTCTTGCAAGCTTATAACAACTTTTTGCCTATAAGAACTTTTTGCCTTTAAGGTACTCTTACTCAAACATTAAGAAGATCACCAAGAATTTTAAAAATAAACTGGGTGAAGGGAGATATGGTTCCATGTACAAAGGAACAGTTAGAAGCGGCAAGTGGCCATCAAGATTTTAATGCAATCCAAGGACGATGGCCAAGATTTTGTCAGTGAAGTGACAACTATTGGAAGAATTCACCATGTTAATGTAGTGCAACTCATCGGTTTTTGCTTTGAAGGCTCAAAACAAGCTCTAGTGTATGATCTCATGTCAAATGGATCTTTGGATAAGCACATTTTCACTGAAAAATGTGACAAGTTTCTCAATTATAAGAAAACATATGAGATCACTCTTTGGGTGGCGAGGGAGAGTGAATACTTATATCGTGGGTGTGACATGCAAATACTACATTTTGATATCAAGCCTCATAATATTATTTTAGGCTAGAATTTCACTCCTAAAGTTTCTGACTTTGGCCTTGTGAGACTTTATCCGACTAATCGTAGCATAGTCTTGGTGACTGCTGCAGGAGGAACCTTAGGATATATGACACATGAGAATAAAAACAATGGCGGTGGTATCTTAAAAATCAGATGTCTATAACTTTGGAAGGTTGCTCATGGAAATGGTAGGTAGAAGGAAGAATATAAATACAAATGCAGAATGCTCAAGCCAACTTTATTTTCCCTTGTGGGTGTATGGCCAAGTCAATGAAGGAGCAATTGTTGAAATGGAAGAAGTTGTAGAAGAGGAAAGGAAAGTGATGGAAAAATATGATAGTAGTTGCACTTTGGTGTATACAATTAAACCCCGACCATCAGCCTCCAATGAGCAAAGTCCTAGAAATGCTTGAAGGAGATATTGGCAAACTTCAAATGCCTCCAAAACCACTTATTTACCCATCGGATGAGCCACTCAACAATGACAAAGTGGAGATGGAACTAGAAACATTCTTAACTTCATCAAGTGCCCAGATAATTTCGGCTAGTTTTCCTTTCGGAGAGGGCAATAATGGTTAGAGGATCATGCATGGTTTGACTGGAAAAGCTTTGTGTATTTTGCTATATGTCCCAATAATCTAGTTTAATGTTGGGAGGGACTTGGGCTAGTTTAGCTCGACTGTGATTGCTTTCGAGATTGTGCTCCTCTACCCCTAGTGTCGTTGAGTTATTGTATTTCATATAGTTTTGCTCTCTTGCCTCCTCCTTTAATAGGATAAACAAATTGGTAAGAGCGCAAGGATAAAAACGGTGGGGGAAGGGATGGAGATCAAGAACTTTCCTCCCTCATCCCGTGATTTAAGAGCAATGCCAATTAAAAAGCTATAATAACCTGCGATCTTGCCATTTAACGTGGTTCTACCGGCGTGTGATTACTCAACATCAAGAATTCCCAATTTCGACTTATATATTCATTTTTCAAAGAAAATATCTACTATTGCGTTTTACAAATTAGACACCCTACTTGTATATGTGAGAGAACTTTTATTAAAATGGAAAAGAAGAATGTATTAAACGACATAATTCAATAAAGTTTATATTTGAAGAAACTCATATTCCACTTTAGCATTAACATGAAATTACTGACAAGTAACAAGGTCTGAAAATTGCAATTTTCCCTTTGATTATTGCGGTGATTTTAATTGACGGGTTGTAGAATTTCAAAGCATTTTAATTAAACTTCATCGACTTGCTAGAAATCAGCCTCGGGTAACTTTATTCAAGAACAATACTTATATAGATTCCTATAAATAATCAAGAACAAAATCTACAAAATTTCAAGTTGAACTTCTATTTTCTGAAACTTATGAATTACTAATATACACTCTATATAGTAGGGGTGTGCATGGTCCAAGCGGGCGGTTTCCGACCTAGAACCGGGAACCACCCGCTAAGGACTGGTTCCGAAAAATTAGAATCGGAATCCATCCGTTTGTTGCATGGATCCACCCGGGAACTGGACCGCCGGTCCGGTCCGGTTCCCGGGTGGATCCATGGAACCGGTCTCACAATAATAATAATAATATCACTTTCTCAATCCCACCCTATTTCTTCGTGTGCTGGCCTTTTGAGTTTTGCCCACTAACTGCTGGGTGTTTTGTCAAGGTCCGCTTTAGACTTTTTAACTTCTGGACGTCTCCATTTGCTCGGCGTTTTGTCAAGAAAACTGTAGGCCAAAGAACGAAGTTGACGTAAAACCTAGATCAAGATTAGCTCAAATAAGCTCAAACACTCGCATCCGATCACTAACGAGACAAAACATACAAGCTGCCGCCGCACCGAGTACTTGTGCAGCAGCAGATCAAGAGAGACGAGATCCCACTTTGGAAAGATACCCAGAAGACAAAGGCTACACTACCCCAAAACGGGAGTCGGGTTCGGGCTTACCGTCCCTCTGGCGGTCTCGGAAGATCAGGGGCTGAGTGGCACCTTAGGAGGATCGAGACTTTCTTCTGCGCGCAAAGATCGGGACTAATTTTGGTTCGTGCACTACTTGCCTTTTGATGCTGGTTTGTTAATTAGTAATTTCAATTTTTTTAATATTAAAAATTAATCGGTCCGGTCCGGACTATGATCCGTTCCTAGTGAACCCTATCCTTTTTTGTCTTTGGTGATTTTTTTTTGGTCAAAATTTTTGGTGATTTGAAAACTCTTCTAATTATGCCAAACTTTTGAACACGTTATAAAATTCTTCCCCAAAGTTAATGACAAAACTATAAGGTCCACATATTTTATGCCACCGAGCTATGGAGAATTTTCTTCTACACTAACTGAATAGAGTTGATAATTCTTTCAATTTCTCAACATCTCTTTCTTTTTCTTTTTTTTTTTCCTTCGAATTGAATTTTTGCAATCCTTAATTATCATAATCCATCATTCGTAATTTACATGGATTCAAAATGAATCAAGGTCTACACTGATTCTTAAGGCAGCTTTCGTGTCATCTTAGAAAAAAAAAATCCATTAACATTATATATATGCAATGAAATGAAGTTGTAAGACGGCCAAATATATTAATTGTCAATTGTGATGTTTTCATGCCATAAAGAAATGGTGATGATGATGGGATTTACTCGCTACTCCTGTAATGTTCTTCACTTGATTGATTTTGTTTTATTGGTCGACATGGACATTTCAATAGACGATCTCAAGTCTTCATATTCAATATCTCTCATTTGCCAATATTGCATGTGCATCCTATTATTGTTGATCCTTCCCCACATATCAAGCCCCAAATTTCAATTGCCCATTGGCTGAGAGGGACATGATTTTCCCCGAAATTCCACCCTTCTACTTTGTGTCATTGGTCTTTCTTGTTGAGCTACTAGAGGATGGGTACACAAAAAATCCAGCTTCATTGTGCAGTGAGGTTCACAAGAAAAGGTAGGGTGTGAAAATAGTTATATGAATTACATTATCAAATTCCTCTATAGAAATAATGACCATGCCGATTCCGGCGACATCCTCTGTTTGACGTTGATTGTAAAAGTGTAGTTGCTCCCCGCTTCTCTCTCTCTCTCTCCCCCCTCAAACATATCTTCTAAAATATCTCAAATGAGTGGGTATTAATAAGCTGTGATAGCTGCAAATGTGTCAGTTGTCGACGGATCTTGCGCCATATTGTAAAGCTCTAAAAGCTTGCGCAAGCGGCAACCTAACATTTATTTCTAAGAACATTCAAATCCTATAGTAAAGCCCTAAAATCTTATTTAATTTTGAGCACGATTTTTATCTAAGATTTCCACACATTTTAAGAGAAAACTACTTTAAAAAATACCAAATTTTAAGCTTTTTCCTAGTTTTTACAAAAAATAAAAAAATTCGGAATTTTTTTGAAAAATTTAAAATACTTTTTAAAAAAGATAATTTGTTAAAAAAAATTCTTTTAATCTGAAAAAGGGGATCCGGGCAGGGCCCTTGGGCCCCACCCAATGTGGGAAGCGACTGGTCTCAGGAAACTGGGCTCATGGGCTCAATTGGACTTTCAAATTGAGCACTCCCTAGCCCCCACCAAATCAAACTAAGCCAAGCCCAAGCTTACCTAGGGCCGCCACGACCCCAAATTCGAAATCATTCTAACCCCAAATTTCTAAAGAAAAACAAATCAAGTCCTAAGCCCAACTTCTTGTACGACCGAACTAAGCCCAAGGCTCCCTAAACTACACTAGGCCCACTCCAATGAGAATACCATATTCGCAAAGTCCAAACTCATGCTCAGCTTTCATTCTTTCTTCCCAAGAACCCCCCCCCCCCCCCCCCCCCGTCTTTTCTTTCCCCAGGAGGCCAAAAACACTCGCCGACTCGCACGCGAACACATTCAAGCTTCCGACTATGGACAATTTATGCATCGCCACCAAATTCCATTACCCTTACTGACAGACACTGTCGCCGACCACCAAGAGGTCATTATTGCCGGCCATTAATCATCTCCGTCAATCGCCGGCTTGCCTCGGGGATGGCCAAAGACAAGCGGCCTTGAGCAGGCTGGCGACTAACCCTGAAAGTCGTTGATCACCAGAGAACTTGTCGCTGGCCATCATCGGATAAACCCTACCAAGGTAACAAGCATGGGAGTATACGAAAGAAACAACCACAGCAGCCACGATCAACCAGATAAGGCTTCACACGAGACAAACTCAGTGACTAACGATCAAAACAACGATACATGAGCTCCGGATATGGCAAAAACGGTGGCTGTTTTTACGGGATCGTCTGAAGGAAATTTTATCGAACATATAGGGTGCATTGGCTGAGGGGAGGACAGCAGCTCATTCGGGGCTCGAGGTCGCATCCGAATCAAAAGCAATCAGGAAGTGACATTCCCAAAAAGTCAGAGACGACTCGATCGAGACCTTACCGTACACACGCATAATCGGAGAAGACAAGTCTCGTCTTCAGGTCGACCTAGACAGAGCAGAACAAAGGGAGGGGGGGGGGGTCCGAGGATGGCCTACCTCGTTTGTGGAAGAGGGCGTTTCACGGTCGCCGGTCGAATGGCCGAAAAACAGGGATGAATGAGGGTAGAAAACCAGGCCCCGGGGTAGCGAGGAATGACGGAGATGAATCGGTCGTTGGGCGAGGATCTCGTGAGAAGACTTCACCGTAAAGAAGAATCGTCGTTCGCCTCCTCTCTCATGGCTCAATGCTCACCGTTTCTTGTCTCTCTCCCTGTGAGTATTCTCCTCAGTCCATCCAAAAATCCCGACACTGGGCTCGGGGATAGGAGGAAGGACTAGGCGCTCTCTCTCTCTCTCTCTCTCTCTCTCTCTCTCTCTCTCACACATAAATTTCTTTTGATTTATTTATTATTACCGCTACTACATTTTTTTTTCTTTATTTTTACTAATTTTTGCTATTTTTATATTTCTCCATAAAAATCACACATTTTGATAGTCGACAAAAGTAAACATGTCAACACCACTACGAGTTTGATGAATGGCCTATCAAACATGTATAAGAAGACTTTTGGAATTCACTTAATATGATTCGTGTTTTACTTAGAGATGGACAAAAGTCTGTCGATTACTAATCATATCAATAAATTCAATGTGGTTATTAGTCAATTGAATTTTATTGAGATTGACTGTGATGATGAGGTATATATTTTGATTCTATAATCCTCGTTTTGTTTGATAAATGGAATACTATTGTTACTGCCTAGGTCAATATTGA
Organism: Eucalyptus guilfoylei; assembly: GCA_016097605.1. NCBI lineage: Eukaryota > Viridiplantae > Streptophyta > Magnoliopsida > Myrtales > Myrtaceae > Eucalyptus > Eucalyptus guilfoylei. The sequence continues at coordinate 6,272,716 of CM027870.1, read as the reverse complement.
CACCTAAATTTTGCATACCAATTATTTATTTATTCCATAAAAAAATTAGGGATTAATTTTTAACCCCTAAAAAAAATATATTATAATTCAATTGCACGTCATATAATTTTTAGGTGCATTATTTTTAGTTTACATGTTTTGCATTTTATTTTTTAGGACTAGTGGTAGATGGGTTCGAACTAATATTTTTGAGCTCTACTCAAACAGTTCTGATTGGCCCACGAAAGTGCTTGTTAAATTAAATTTTGCCCATTGTTTTTTTTTAAAATTAATTATCTCGTGAGAAATTGAGATTTGATGCGATATTACGGTGGTTTTTGGAATTGGGTTGCAATCTTATCTTTAGTCTTTACGTGATAAGATTGTTGGGAATATTAAGGAGATAAGGAAAATAAGAGGATTTTGGATGATCAGGAGGTTATAGATTATCTTCGTGTATATTGAAAATGCGAGATAAAATATTCTACGAAGATCACCTATTTTTACTTATAAAAGCAATTGTGTACGGGGAGAGAAGGGGAACTTTTCTTGGTTTTTTGGAAGTCAAAATCCACATAAGGGGAAAAGAATGTTCGTGCTTTAGGGGAGGCTTCTTTTCAATAAAAAAAAAAAAGAGCAAAAAGCAAAAGCAAAAAGTACAAGTCAGCAGAGGAGAGAGAAGACACGGTAAAAAGCAAATTTACTGTGCTTCTTCTCCGTGGAATTCTCCTCATCGGCACACCACCGTGCCCGCACCTTCGCCATCGGGTTCACCCAGCCGCGCCACCGCACCCCTATGCCGACGCCTCCGCCTGTCGCCTCCGACGATCGTGCCCTCGCAGCCGCGCTCGCACTGCTGCGCCTCCCTCTCGCCGCGTCTGCACCATCGCCGGTCCCCGACTCCTCCGCATCTGACGACCCTGGCTCCACCGACGCCTTCACTCGCCGGTCACTGCTCGATCTACAACAGTAGTGACCCGACGACCCTGTAATTTCGTTTTCAACCGAGATCCGACGACATCGGAGCCTTGCTGCTCCCGATTCGCACAACCCGACACCGGTGACCCACGAGTACCGTCCCGACGCCACCGAACCGCACGCCGCCCAAGTCCTCCGTCCTCGCACCCGCTCGGAGCTCGACTTGCTGCCGACCCACAACGCCAAGATCAGGTCCGAGCTCCCACACACCCGAGTGACGACCGCCCACGCTCACATCTCCGCCCGACGGCCTGCTCCTCTGCCCTCCGGCTGCGACGCCTCTACCCGCCAGTCTGCTCGCCGCCGATTCCCCTCGCCAGACCTTCGTCGGAGCTCCGACCGCGACGCCCTCCGACGATCGGAACCCGCTGCCCGGAGACCAGCCGCACGAGCTAGCCGTGTCTGGGAAGAAAAGAAGAAAGGAAAAAACAAAAAGAAAAAAGAAAGAAAAAGAAATTAGGTAGTTTTATTTTCTTTTTCTATTTACTTTATTTTATTTATTTCTTTTAAGTTTAGTTGTTATTGTGTAAATTTGAAGTAATCTTCATTTCATGAATTTTGTAGGCATTATCAAGATGGTCTTTCCCAAAATTATTGTAATTACTAATTTGATCTGTAAGATGTCGGATCATTTTTTTAATTATATTAATTTTGGGGTTTTTTTGTTGATAGTATTTTAATTGAATCAATGTGATTATTAATTTGATCCGTAAGATTTCGGATTAGATTTTTAATTATGTTGAACCCTTTATCGTGATCTTTAGGGTTAAAATAATCGTTAATTTAATCCATGAGACCACAGATTATTTTTTCGGTTATTTTAATCCTTTATTTGTTGAATTGTCTTGATTAGTTTAAATACAATGTTTATTTGATAATTGCTTGTTTTGGAAAACCACTAAAAAATCCAAAAAATATTTGAATTAGGATTCAGTTTGTTTTGGAATATTTCTTGCTATCTTGCATATCTAGAATAGGGATTTTATTTCGAATTTAAAAAAAATATAAACACAAAAAAAAATCATTGTGCATATTAGGTTAGAATTGCATGTTTCATTTAGATCATCTTTTTAGATAAATTGCATTTTAGATTAAGATAATGTCTTACTTTAAGTTAGGATTTAATATGACTTAATCCTTAGTTTAAATTAGATAGAATCTTAATCTAGCTAGATCATTTTTTTTTAAATTTCGAATTTCATAAAAAATGAAGAAAATAAAATTCGTCTCTAGATAAGTTAGACTCAATTTTTTAGGATAGATTGCATTTTTTAAAATAGAAATATCAAATGCACGTCATTTAGTTTTTATTAGGTTCATTTAATTAGAACTTCCTCGTCGTTAGATTAGGTCATTTAATAAATGTCGCGTGACATATAGCTCGCATATGAATTTGTATGATGCATGTCATTTTAGTTGAAATAATTTTGTATGTTATTGCATCGCATTGCACGTCATTAGGATTAGGTCATTTAGATTGCATTTAATTATTGCATTTCTTCATGTCATATAGTTTAGGTCGTGTTGCCATGTCATATCAAATTATTAGCATGCATCGCATGATTCTCATTAAGTAAAGTGAAAAGCAAAAATTGAAGTGATTGCGTATTAATTAGAAATCATATCTAGGGTTGTTGATGTGGATTTTAATTTAGCATTGCATATGCTTTCGTTGCTTTGAGGTAAGTCTTGCACTATTTTATTCGCTTTCTTGGTTGTTAAATTGATGGTTTGTGCACTCGCATGATCACCTCACACGTTAGGAAAGTGAATTAAAATAAATCTAAGTTGCCTGCAAAAACATTTTTTTGAAAATTAAAAAAGGAAATGGTACCGAAAGGGCACAAGGATAGTCTAGTGTAACCAAGTCCCCGTATCCTTAATCTCTGGTTCGTAGGAGTAAAATAATTCTCCCATTATTTTACTTAGGTGTCTAATCGATCTACCATAAACTGATTAGTGGTGACTCTTAGATAGAATCCATTTGCATGTTAAAACTTTAAGTCGCGATTTTGTATGAGCTTGGGAGAGCCCGAGCTAAATTTAAAGACTTAGTAGTCCATTAATCTAGTTTTAGGTGGTGCACCCAAAAAATTAGGTCGCGACAGTCAACTAGCTTGACATTTGATGAGGTTTGCAATTTAAATCAGAATGAGGACATTCGTATGAAAGAATCTGATGTACTTGCATTTGTTGCTTTAGTAGGTAAAGGTACATGAAGAACTAGTATTAGTGTATTGAAATCTAAATTTTGATAATCCATTTATTGCATAAAAAATTAGGGATCAATCTTGATCTCTAAAGAAAAATATTTTTAATTTGTATTGGCACTTTATAAGCATTTACATTAATAGTAATCTGCCCATATATTTGCATTAGACTTTTGGACTAAAGCAAAAGGGGTCATAAGTTTAGTTGAATTGATTGGACTATGCTTGTATAAATTGAAAATATGGCCAAACGTGTTTATCTCTAAATGGCTGAAATTTACAACATGGGTGCCAAGTTGGAAAATTGGTTTGTTAAATGCAAACTTGGGGAGTAATTAAATCAATTTGGGATTAAAGGAAAGGTTTTTAATACTTGAATATTGTGCGTATCCTTTGATTCAAAATAGGAAATGGATACTTGCAAGAAACCCTAGCCTCTCTCTTCTGAATTGGTGCTTTGAGAGTTCAGAACAGGAGGTTCACAATTTGAAGAACACACATACAGGCACGTCTGCAATAAAGACAAAAGATTAACAATTGAAGAGCGTAGCTCTTACACGTGGATGCCAAGGGAAAGGACCAGTTGAGGTTCAATACAAGAAAAAGACAAACACAAATGAGGGAGTCAGAGGTTCCGGCAGCGGTCTTCCAAGAGAGTGGAAGAGTGGCTTGGAAATGCTAATTCCAAACGCACCCAAAGCACCACGGAGGTAACCCTAAAGGCGTCCTTCAAGAGCAATTTAGGCGCTCTCTTCGGCGAACTGCCCTGCCTCTCATCCACATTGATCATGGCGTTTCTTTTCTTCCCACGAACATCATGTCGCTACATAATTTGTTGGCGTGTATCTATATGCAAAACTAAGGACATTGTCCGGTACGCTGCCAGTGCAAATGATAATTTCACACTTGACGTTGAATAGCTGACACCCGTACCATGTAATTTCCTTGACTTAACATAAAGTCCAATATGTCGTCGCTCCACCACGGCTTATTCACTGTAGTATTTGATAGGATTAGTATTAACTATTCAAAAAACTTAAATTATAAAATAAATATGTAGTTTCTTATTTAAATATTCTAACATTCCCCCTTACACTAAATCTGATTTTTTTGCCTAGTACTAAGTGTGAAAATTCAATTAAGGAGACAAATGGGGTCTGAAAATATTTGAATTCAGGACCTCTAACTTTGACATTATGTAAGATTTTGTGAGATCATAATGAATTATTTTAAAAACTTAAGCTGTTAGATGAATGTGTAATTTATTATTTTAATATTTTAATATCTATAGAAGAGAGAATCAACTCCAAAAAATTTTGCATACATATTTTATATATCTTTTGTCCTCATTTCCTTCCAGAAGTGTGCCATGGCTTCCCTATTACATTAATGGATCGTGTTGTTCTAGTATGCATGCGGGAAGGCACTCGTGGACAGCCAACCCAGGATTCGCGAAAGATTCGCAAAGACCGAGGAATGCTACGCTTCCCAGAGACCGCCAATATCAGGCATTGAATACCAATAACTAGGCCGCAATAGCCGCTCTAGAGGAATGCCAGAGAGAGTTCAGCCTCACAAAGCAAGCCGGTGAAGTCAATGAAGAACCGACCAAAAAAAAAACAGTCAATGAAGAAGGCTCGTCGAAATTATGACTCCAGTAAACGGAATCCCTAACTCTCGCAAACCAGTTGCTCTCTAGATCCACCGTAGAATACTCCTATATAGACCAGAAAGCTGCCGGCAAGATCTGTCCATAGATTTGTTGAACAATAAAAGGTGGTCGAGAATAGACGCTCTCTTATTCGTATATATCTATGTTAGTTCATGTATTAGGTGCATCGATGTCGCCACTACTTAGTGAGTTCTTCCATCACTAAAGCACTACCTGATGCATGGGATTCTCTCATGTGCCACCTCCATTAACAATTTGAACCAAACAATGATGGATGCGGCTCTGGCTTCAAATCCCATTTACACAAAGACAACGCTAAAACGTGAAAGAATAAGCAGTTGACCTCTCAAAATCATACATATTCGGGCACTAAAAATTTCCAACGCAGAGAATCAAAAGAGTTTCTCAGATCCTTGGCGGGGTCGATTACGTTTGTAGATACAAAACAGCTTTACAATCACTTTGCTTGTGCGGTACCAGTTTTGTGCGGCAACATCCTTCCATTCCATAGTTCATATTGTCACAATAGCAGCAGCAGCGAAGGTTCATTGTTTCCCATTATGCATATTTCCTCAAATGCTGAAGCAAACCTAAACAAAGGATCAAAGATAGTGTATGGCATTGATGTTGTAATAAAGCTAATATACAAATTACTTTTTAATTTCGAGAGTTATTAATGATGAATAAATATTTAAAATAATAACTTTGCACTCAAGTTTCTTGAATGCAATCAGATATAAATCGGGAAAAGTACAATAAAGAGTTATGAACTTGTTGTGTAGATGAAAACTCAGTATTAAACTTTTTAATTTGACTAATTTAGTCCTAAACCATTTGAAGAATTGCTAATGTAGTCATTTTGGCCAAAATTGGCTGAAAATTACTAATGTGGATGTAGTTCATCACTTAAGTGAATAATTTTTGTAATTTTATAATTTTTAAAAAAATTATAGAATTAGATTTAGTGATTGTTGCTAAGTCCACCTATTAGAAATTGTCTGTCATTAGAATTAGGTCATTTAGTTATATTACATTGTATAAAGCGTGATTCTCATTAATTAAGTGAAAACGAAAAAAAAAAAGAAATTGCGTGTTAATTAGAAATCATATCTAAGGTTGTTGATGTAAATTCTGATCTAACAACGCAAATACTTTCGTTGCTACAAGGTAAGTCCCGTAATTTATTCATTGCTTTCTTGGGTGTTAAATTGGTGGTTTGCGCACCCGTATGATCACCTCACATGTTAGGGAAATATATTTAAAATCAATCCAAACTGCCTGCAAAAATATTTTTGAAAAAAAAAAAATAGTACCGAAAGGACATTAGAAAAATCTGGTGTAACCAAGTCCCCGTACTCAAAATCTCTAGTTTGTAGAAGTAAAATAATCCTCCCATTATTTTACTTAGGTGTATAATCAACTTATCGTAAACTGATTAGTGGCGACTCCTAGATTAAATCTATTTGCATGTTAAGAAGTTTGAACTTAAGTCGCGAATTGATATGAGCTTGGGAGAGCCCGATTAAGTCTAGGCTTAACAATCCATTAGTCAAACCCTAGGTGGTTCACACCCGAAAATTTGGTCGCGACAGTTATAATTTAGATAATGACAAGAAACTACATTTTTACTCTTCAAAACTATTGAGCATAAGAGGTGCAGCTCTAACACTGTTATTATTACAAGAAAGAGACACTCAACGCCACTCACCACTAAAGCAAGAGTGAAGCAAACACTTGGCGTGAGTATTTTGAGAAAGTCTTCAAGTGTTGAGAAGAAAGTCTCCTTCATGTGGAGTCCAAAAAGTAAAGGAGTGTGTTTGCGTGTGAGTGTTCTTGTAATAAAAATAAGAGAGTTTTTTATTTAAGTCGGGGTATCTACTCAAAACTCTACAAGCATTAAGGATGGCAAATAAAGGAAAAGTCATGGAGGGTGGCAAAAGCAACTAGAAGAAATGAGAAGGAGCCCGTCGTGATCGCGACAAAGATGACAATGAAGATAAGAGTGACAAAAGATGTAATAAGCAGCGTTACATCTACAGCAAAGTAGGTCACTTTGCCAGGGATTGTTGATGCAAAAGAATCAAAGGAAACGTTGCAGCATCTAAGGAGAATGATAGTGAAAAGGAGTGAGATTTCTCAGTGTATCTTCTTGCAGTGGAGCAACAAGAGAGTTTACAATCTCTTCCATCACAGAGTTAGAAGATGGGACAGCCTTGATCACTATAAATGAAAAATTGATCTTTTACACTAATGATTGGATTCAAGGCAAGATATCAAATATGTTTGAGTACATCGATGGATGAGTAATTGTCACTGCAGACAACTCAAAGTTGCTAATTGCCCATGTCGACAAAACAGTGAAAACACCTTGGTTTAGTTCACATCAAGTTGAATTGAAAACCATGCATCATGTGTTAGGAATGAAGAAAAATCTATTGCTCATGTCACAACTCACGGACTCAGGCAATTATGTGGTGTTCAGTCCAAGAGACGTTAAGGTGTACGGCAATTTGAAACCTACTAGTACACCATTCATGGAGGGACGTCGACTAAAGTCTATCTACGTGATAGTAGCTTAAACGGCATACGTTGACGAAACTTGAAAGAGTGGTACACTTGATTTGTGGCATGTATAGCTCGGGCACGTAAATTATCATAAGTTAAAGGATGAAGAAAGGCATGCTAAAGGGTCTCCCCACTTAGAAGTTCAAGAAAACATAGTCTATGTCGGATGCCGGTAAGAGAACATTGAGAAGGCACATTAGCTTCTGTATGAGGAGTCCACATTTAGAGCTAAGATGCCTTTTGAGCTAATCCATTCAGATGTCTTTGGACCAATGAAGCATGAGTGAAGCAAATACTTGATGGGAATATCATGAGAGAGTTAAGTCTCCAATTGTTGAGAAGAAAGTCTCCGACGCATGGAGTCCAAAAATAGACTAGTGTGTTTGTGTGAGTGGTGTGTGTGAGTGTTCTAATAATAAAAATAAGAGAGTTTCCATTTAAGTTGGAGTATCCACTCGAAACACTACAAAAACTACGTCATCAATTCAAATGGAAGGTGGGGCGACAGAGAATAAGGGCCACCACAGAGGAAGGTTCATTGCAACTTCTGCTCTCTATTTGCCCATTCCCTTGAACTTTCGTAACTTGTTAAAAAAAAAGAGTAGGACCCTTTGGCATAATCAACGCCCATTGATCGATTGGTTGTTGACAAAGTCATTTGACTTAGCACGGTTGATAGATAAATCACTCATATCCTAATTGTGCCGCTGAATGCGATGCGCATAATCAAGCGGAGAGCAAGTCAATTGTAGAAAATAGATGCACCGTGAAATGATTGCCAACAATTCCAAAACATTAAAGGACATACGCAAGGGGCAAGTCTGAAGATAGCAAAAGTATGTGTCCAAGTTCTTTTTAATATATTAGTGACCAGTAAAGAAAAACCCCTCATACTCATCTTCTCAAATGATCAACTGGATATTATCATTGTGCCATGTGTCTACACAAAGAGCCGATCAAACTAGAGTCTTTCAAGTCAGAGACAAACATATAATTCAAGCAAATAGATAGACTTCTCCAAATTGGATTTCACGACAGATGGGTTCACTGGGTATTGCAATGTATTTCAACAGTCTCCTTAATTGTAAAATTCAATGGTGAAACTCTACCCTATTTTCATCCATCACGGGGTCCGAGACAAGGAGATCCTCTATCGCCTTATCTGTTTGTACTGATGGCCAATGCCTTATCCTTGCTTATCAACCAGGCAATGGATATGGGGAGTCTCAAAGGTATCAAACTAAATCGATGGTGCCCTATCCTAACACATTTATTTTTCGCAGATGATGCTATTTTCTTTCTAGAAGGAAAGACCCTAGAGTGCTAGAATTTAGCTAATGTGATAAATGAATACTGTTAGCCACAGGACAAATAGTGAATCGCAACAAATCAGGTATGTTTTTTAGTAAGCTGTGTCCTATTACTTTGCAAGAGAATTTAGCCAGAGAACTTAGAGTCCCACTGCTAGCCAGAACTGGCAAGTATCTTGGTATACCTTCAGATTAGGGACAATCTAAAAAGGAAATGTTTGCGTGGATATTGGGTCGGGTGCAATCCAAGTTAGAAGGCTGGAAAGAGAGGTTGATATCAAAAGGGGGCAAGGAAGTTTTAATCAAGTCAGTTGTGCAAGCAATTCCCAATTATGCTATGTCCATTTTCAAAATTCCAGTGTCAATTTGTAGAACAATTGAATAGAAAATATCTAGATTCTGGTGGAAATCTAGTAACAATAGATCTAGTATTCATTGGATGAAGTGGGAAGCACTTAAAAATAGAAAAGATGAGGGGGGTTTGGGTTTTCGAGACCTTATTGCTTTCAATAAAGCCTTACTAGGCAAACAAGCATGGAGACTATCGCAGCAACCTTTATCTCTATCTAGTAGAGTATTGAAAGGATTGTATTTTCCTTTTCCTGAATTCTGGAATGCATCGAAAGGTGCTCGACCCTCATGGACTTGGCAAAGCATACTAATAGGATGGCTATCGATTGTAGAACATATGCAATGGTCTGTGGGGGATGGAACTCATATAAGAATTCGACAAGATAGATGGTTGGCCTCCGGCATCATTGGGGGACCTGCGACTAGAGGAGAACCAGAAACAGTTGCAGATTTAATGGTTCAGAACAGCAATGAGTGGAATTCTCCTCTCCTAAGACAGAATTTTGATAGTCATACAGTGGCAGAGATTACATCTATCCCAATTCAGCCACAACATACAAAGGATAGACTCATCTGGCGAGGCAAGCAAAACGACTCTTTTACGGTACAGAGCAGCTATAATATTCTACGGAAGCAACAAGTCAATCATAACCAAAATCAAGCGTCGTCCTCTTTTCAGATACCTCGTAGACTGTGGAATGAAATATGGAAAATGAACTCATCACCAAAAATATGTTCTTTCCTATGGTCAGTATGTCATAACGCTTTGCCTACTTGAGAAAACCTCCATCATCGACACATTATACAAGATCCCATCTGCAATTTATGCGAAGATCAGGCTACTGAGACACTAGAACATCTGTTCTTGTTTTGCCATTGGACACAGCAAATATGGGAACATCCAGAAATCAACATCAAGCATCACAATAGTGGAGTATATCGGATAGAAGCATGGCTGGTCAAATTAACAGAACAAAGAGGTGACTCACCTGACTTGGAAATGATCGCATCCATCCTCTGGCACATTTGGAAGGCTTGCAATAACTTCATCTTTTGCTAGAAACAACCCCAACCAGATCGAATAGTGCAGACAGCCATAGCCAGCGCTACAGCAAACCGCAGCCCATCTCGGCAGAAACAGAGACAAAGAGTGCAGCAACCAGATCAAAACCCGTTATGGCGTTCGCCAGATCAAGGAGAGATGAAACTAAATATTGACGCAGCTTACTAGCCTCATAGCGGAGAAGCATCGATCGCTTGCGTTTGCCGAGGCTCATCAGGCATTTTAATTGATGGCTTTGCTCGATTGGTGGTCGTCTCCTCTGCCCTGCAAGCAGAGGTAATGGCGTTAAACTACACGATCCACTTCTTGCTGCAGACAGGGAAAAACTCAGATCGGATGATCTTGGAAACCGATTGCTTAGCTCTTGTTGAGGTGATTCGTAATCCTGCACTGCCGCCTTGGGAGATTAGATCTTTGATCGAAAACTGCACGGTGTTGCTCCAGCGTTACCCTAATCTCAGGATCGACCACTACAAGAGGGAAATGAACAAGGTAGCGGACAGGGCTGCGAAGGCACATCAGGCTGATTCACTCCCTTCGGATTGGGTTCTCAATCCTCCTTTGTTTTTGCGTGAAAAGTTATCCTTTTAATAATATTACCCTTTTCTGACCAAAAAAAAAAAAAAGCAAATAGATAGAAAAAGTGGAAATTTAATACGTGAAATTCTCTGTCATCTCAACGCTCGCACCAACCTTCGTTGACTAAATTTGCTTGATTCGAATGATCTTTGCATTTGTTTTTCCCTACAGTACAAAGTGAATAAATTTCGGAATCGAACTGTTCATCACAAGGTCCTCAACCGAGAGAAAATATTAGGTGCCTTAAGTGATATCATGTCAGTTCTACACAATCTAATCAACGGGTGACATGTGTCACATTTGGGCCCACCTGTTAAAAACTCTTGCATCCTCGTACGGCGTCGCCAACCCACCAAATATATTTTAATGCATCCTCCCTCTTCAAGTACACCGCACCACACCCGTTCCTCTCTCTCACTCTCTCTCTCTCTCTCTCTCTTCTGCGTTTTCTGATAAAAAGAACGAAGCCCCCTCGTATATATATATAAGATCCCTCTCCCGATTTCTTACTCCCTCGGATTTTCGCTCTTGCGGCTCGATCTCGACATTGTAATGATCTTGGCAGCCACGAGGCTCATAGTTGTCTCTGCTTGATCTCCTTTCCCACTTGTTCTCTTTGCCGTACCTTCGTCAACTGGTGAGATTTTCCGTCACTAACTCCCATCTTTGACCGGATCTTCTTCAGTTTTTGACTGGACCTTGCGCCTTTGGTGATTTTTATCCGCAGAAATAGCAACGACGAAGAGCGTCGGGTCTCTGTAGGAGGCCGATTTGAGAGGGTGTTCATGAGGGTCGATCTCAACGTCCCCCTCGACGACGCTTCAACATCACGGACGACGCCGGAGTTCGCGCCGTTGATCCCACCATCAGTCTTGCTTTTTGGGGTAGTGTGTTGATCTGTCTTCCACGTTTGGTTGCTCATTCCATGCCATCGGTTCCCTGGGATGGGCTGTTCATTGGATTCCCACGAAAAAATGCTCATGAATGGTTTTCTTTAGCAGGTTGGTCTTGTTTCTGATTACGATTCTTTAGCTTGGACTCTATACCAGGTAGCACTGATTTTATTATTATTTTGTTTTAGTTTTTTGGGCCTTTTTTAGACATTTTAGGAGACTTCTCGAAATTCTTGTGGCCCTTTTAGCTATTGCGGCTCTGTGTGTCCTCTCCCTCTTTACGTTTAATGTTTTAAATCTGGCAACTTCTCCAGTGAAGTTTGATGTTATTTTGGTGATTCTTAGTATGTTAACGTGTTTGGCGATAATATGGATCTTAATATCTCACACTTACTTGGAATATAAATACCTTCATGAAACTGCTTACAACATGTTTGACGAAATGCACAAATCAAGTTGTATGTGAGTTTATTTCTATTACCGCAACTATTCCCAATAGGTGGTTTCTAGGTTCTCGGTATACACAGTAGCTTAAGGTTCCAAAAACTGGAAATCAGTCCCAACATGGCAGGGTCTATATTACCTTGGACCTAGACCGACTCTCGAGCCACTCACTCCTAATGTGCACCCAACAATCATGTGGAGAGTTGAAGAAACGTGGAGATAAGAGGACAGAGAGATCATAAGTGGAGAAAGATCTTTTGAATTTTCTATGGTTGTAAATGTCCTAGGTCTGCTGTATCTGTAGGTGATCTTTCAATTTTCTCGATTTCATACATTTAGTATGTAGACTGACTTGGCCTTTTCTACATTACAAGGTGGCTCCAAGTCTCCAATCAAACGAGGATCATCCATCTCTTTTCAATCCTTTTATATCGTGCCTTCACCACACACGCAGACCAAGCAATTCTCTACAAATTTCTCTTTGCCCAAAGACGAACAGAGACATGATTAAGGCTCTCAGTTCCACGAATGTCTATCCAGTGTTGCTACTTGTTCTTGTTCTATTGCGAGTGATGACTAGCAACGCCAGGCAGAGTAATTCACGATGCGTCGTTTCATCTTGTGGTGACATTCGTAATATAACAGAGCCGTTTCGACTGAAGAATGACCCGAAGGGATGTGGTGACTTGAAGAATGAGTTGGTCTATGAAGATAATCGCACTGTATTGTACCTCCATGATGGCCGATTTTATGTGCAGTCCATCAATTATTCCGCCTACCAAATTAAATTAGTCGACGATGGGCTGCAAAAGGATAACTGCTCATCTCTCCCCCATCATTCGTGGACTTTGCATAACCTCATGAACAGTGTTGATCTACGAAATTCATACTACTACTCCTACATAGGCACATTGGCCATTGTGAGCTGCTCAAAACCAGTTAGTTCTCCACTCTACATCTCTACTGGTCCATGCATTAAGGGGTCGTATTCTTCCAACAAATTATCGAATGGGAACTTGTATGCTTTGCTCAATCCAAAAGCACCGGATGTTAGGGATTTCTGCACCATTAGCAGGTGGACGTGGGTATCAGCTGATTTTGAGCCTTATGAGCAGATTAATAGTAGCTCCTACAACTATGAGCTAATTCATAACATCATGGCCGATGGATTTGTTCTCGAATTTTATGGTGTGGGGACAAGGGGGAAGACGAAGACAACTTTCTTTTGCTATTTTGATTTCTTTAGTATCTACAGAGGTCAGTTGTGCAGATCCCAGGATTACTTATTCGGTAAGCATCAGTTGGCAACCAAATTTTACAGCAACTTTGCACGATCTTGAACACTGTCACTTGCTGCTTTCTCTTCAAAACTGGAAATAAAATATTTAAAATCCTTTATGAAAAAATATAAATTTTTGTATATGTCAATATGTGTGTATCTGAAAGGTTTGGGGAGCTTGGCGTTACAAATTAAAATCAAATTGTTGGATAAGTAAGATTGGCAAAAAAATAAAAAAAGTGACTGTAGAAGTCATCCCAAACAGACCGATTTGCGCATATACATGTGCCTAGATTACAATTCCTTTCCACATAAAAGCTATAACTCCCTCTGTGAATAAAAGAAAGGGATATTGTGCCAGCAGCTACATGACTAGTTTTTTTGTTGGCATAGAGTTCAGATTAGTCTCTTAATTAGTTCCTTAATTAGTTACTTAGCTAATGATTTGAAAGACACTTGTTGACAAATTCCATAACACGTTATTTATATATCGATAAGAGGAAATAAATTATTGATAAAAAAAATGAAATCACCGTTTCTATCTATTTGTTGATTGCTAACAACGCAAATGGGTTTTATTGCATTGTCCATCATCTATGTGTGAAGCTTATTATCTCCATTGATTTGTAGATGCATGCATCCCACTTCTTGCATTCTTTTGCTTCTTTTGCACAAAATTCACCTTATACATAGAAGATTGCATCTACTTTGTTTTCTTGTGAGTTTTGTCTTCCAAATTTCTTTTCCTTCAATTCCTTACATCATTCATTCCTTCCACGGGTGGTGTCGGGGATTTTGCAATTTTCACAACTTTGGATGTTATGTTTCTGCTAGGTAAGCCGCAATGATTCGTTCTTGCAATAATTAAAAAAAATATATTCTAACCTATCAGAATTTTTTCAGTGTATTTCTGTTTAGCGAAATTTGCCATCGGAATACCACTTGTTGCGATATTTCTAATCTACAACTACAGAAGAAGGCACTTAGCAATGGACAAGAACATTGAAGAATTTTTGCAAGTTCATAACAACTTCTTCCCCATAAGGTACTCTTACTCGAATATTAAGAAGATCACTAGGAATTTTAAGCATAAACTAGGTGAAGGAGGGTATGGTTCTGTGTACAAAGGAATGTTAAGAAGTGGCAACGAAGTGGCCATCAAGATTTTAAAGCAGTCCAAGGCTCATGGCCAAGATTTTATCAATGAAGTGGCTACTATTGGAAGAATTCATCATGTTAATGTGGTGCAACTCATTGGCTTTTGCTTTGAAGGCTCAAAAACAAGCTCTCGTGTATGATCTCATGTCAAATGGATCTCTGGATAAGCACATTTTCACTAATGAAGGTAATAAGTCTCTCGATTATTGGAAAATATATGAGATTGCTCTTGGAGTGGCAAGGGGGATTGAATACTTGCATCGTGGGTGTGACATGCAAATATTACACTTTGATATCAAGCCTCACAATATTCTTTTAGACAAGAATTTCACTTCGAAAGTTTCTGACTTTGGACTTGCTAGACTTTATCCTACTGATCACAACATAGTCTCATTGACTGTTGCAAGAGGAACCTTAGGATATATGGCACCTGAATTGTTCTATAAAAACATTGGTGGTGTATCTTGTAAAGCAAATGTCTATAGCTTTGGAAAGTTGCTCATGGAAATGGCAGGTAGAAGGAAGAATATAAATGCAAATGCAGAATGCTCAAGCCAAATTTATTTTCCCTTGTGGGTGACCAAGTCAATGAAGGAGGAAGTATTGAAATGGAAGAAGTTGTAGAAGAGGAAAGGAAGGTGATAAAAAAGATGATAATAGTTGCACTTTGGTGTATACAATTAATCCCTGACCATCGGCCTCCAATGAGCAAAGTTCTAGAAATGCTTGAAGGAGATATTGGTAAACTTCAAATGCCTCCAAAACCGCTTATTTATCCACCAGATGAGCTAGTCAATGATGACAAATTCGAGATGGAACTAGAAACATTTTCAACTTCATCAAGTGTCCAGATAATTTCCACTAGTTGTCCTTTTGAAGATGGCGATAATGTTTAGAGACTTATGCATGGTTTGACTGGAAAAGCTTTGTGTATTTTTGTATGTCCCGACAGTGTAGTATTATGTTAAGAGGGACTTGGGCTAGTTTAGCTCATCAGTGATTGCTTTCGAGATTGTGCTCTTCTAGCTCTTAGTTATATTGTGTAATTATATTTCATATAGTTTTGCTCTCTTGCATCCTCCTTTGAAAGGATACACAAATTGGTAAGAGAGCAATGACATAAAGGGTGGGGGAGGGGACGGAGATTGAGAATTTTCCTCCCTCATTACGTGATTTAAGAGTAATGCCAATTAAAAAGCTAATAATGTGGTTCTACCAGTGCGTGATTACTCGATGTCAAGAACCCCTGATTTCAACTTATATATTCATTTAAAAAAAAAAAAATATACATGCATAAGTTTTACAAAGTAGACACCCCACTTGCATATGTGAGAGACAATTTTTATCAAAATGGAAAAAAATGCATTAAATGAAATAATTATATGAATTTTAATGCATTTTATATTTGAAGGAACTCGTATTCCATTTAAGAATTAACATATAATTACTGACAAGTAACAAGGCCGAAAAATTGCAATTTTCACTTTTGAGGATTGCGGTGATTTTAATGGACGGGTTTGTAGAATTTCGGACACTTTAATGAAACTTCATCAGCTTGGCCTTTGTACTAGACATTAACAATGGGTAACTTTACTCGAGAACAACACTTATATAGGTTCTTATAAATAATTAAGAACAAAATCTACAAAATTTCGAGTTGCACTTCTATTTTGTTAAACTTATAAATTACTAGTATACACTCTATAAAGGTTAACTTCATTAAAAAATTTCCAGTAAAAAAAAATGCTTGACCCTATATTTCGTCAAAAGTATCGTACTCCCTCAACCTAAATCTATGGATGAGCATGGTTCTCGGGTAAGATCGAGAACCTGAGGATTGGGTTGGTTCCCACCAATTTGTTTCTAGGTTATAGGATATATAGGTAAGTTCTAGGTTCCAAGAATATGAGAACCTATTCCGACGGGTACGTTTCAGGTATTTGTGTTTTTCTTTGTGTTTTCGCACGATCCTATGGCATTTCATGATATCTAATGATGAGCGTGTAATCTGAAACCACTAATATGAGTTCTTATTTCTGTGATACCCATGAATGAGACATTTACTTTATTAATATTTTATATTCTTTGTGTGTTTAAATAAGAATTGTGATCAGTCAACTATAGTAAATGATAGTCATTAGAGATAATGATTTATTGCAATCATTCAGTTAAAAGTACAAGTAGACCCTCAGTAAACCTTGGAATTGACCCTAAAACCTATGACGGGATATGTTCTAAGTTTCTAAGTATGCAAAGTAGGTTTCGGGTTCAAAAAATTAAGAAATTCGTTTCGATTGGTAGGTTTCAAGCTTCAAGTGGAACTTGGAACTGCTCACTCCTACTTAAATCTTGGCTCTAGCATAACTTCTATCAAGAAACGAGCCAAAGGTCGGATCAATTAGACTATGATCCTTTCTAGTGAGCCTTACCCTTTTTTTTTTTTTTTTTTTTTGTGATTTGAAAAGTCTTCTAATTTTGCCAAACTTTCGAACACATTATAAGGTTCTCCCCCAAAGATAGTGAGAGAACTATAAGGTTCACGTCTTTTATACCAATGAGTTATGGGGAATTTTCTTGTACAATAATAGAATAGAGTTAATAATTCTTTCAATTTCTTGACTTCTCTCTTTTCCTTTGAATTGAATTTTTTCAATTGTCAATTATTAGAATCCATCAATTCTTAATTTACATGGATTCAATTTGATTCAAGGTCTGCATTGCGTTTTAAGGTGGCTTTTGTGTCATATTAGAAGAAAGAAAATTCATTCACGATGCAAGAAAATATGAAATAACTTACTTGTCTAATAAAATTTCTCCAAAAGTACGAAATGATGTCGTCGGATGGCTAAATATATGAATTGTCAATTGTGATGTTTTCTTGCCAAAAAGAAATGGTGATGATGTTGGGTCCTACTCTCTACTTCTCTAAAGTTCTTGACTTGATTATCTACTTAAAAATTGTCATGTACACTGCTAGTGCAAATTATAATTTGCACACTTGACGTGGAATAGCTGACACTCGCGCAATGAAATTTACTCTGACTTACGCAAAGTCCTATATGTCGTCACTCCATCGCTGCCTTACTAATGATCCCTCATGCAGAGAACCTTTTGTACATTATGTAGAATCATATGAGAAGTCCTTCAGAAGTTCAGTAAGTGAATGCCTACAAAAGAGAGAATTAACTGCCTAACATTTTGCATAGATGTTTTATACACATTTCTTATTTGCATCGTTTGTTTTCATTTCCTTCAAGAAGTGTGCCTTGGCTTCCCCAGTACATTAATGGGATCATGTTGTTCTCAGTATGCATGCAGGAAGACGCTCGCGGACAACCAACCTAGGATTTGCGGAAGATTCGCAAAGACTGAGGAATCTAACGCTCCCAAGAGACAGTATGTCGAGAAATATGGCTTTGAATTAATAGAGCAATCAAATCAGACTTTAAGGCATAATATCACTTTCTTTAAGAATTTATTTGCTCCATAAAGTTACTAATGGTCACCTACAAATATTCTCTAGGATATAACAAAATTTCAAAATGAGAATACTAGATAGTAATTTTAATATTTCTTTAGGGTCTCTCTAGGAAGTAATCGAAAAAATGGCTATAATTTTGAAAAGAGTACTCGAAAAATGATCTCATACTCATTCATCCAAAAAATGATATATATATCGGTTTTAAAGAACATAGGCAAATTTTCGTGAAATGTTGCAAAACAAAAGTATCCTTTTGAAAGAAGTAAAATGAACAAATGTATTTATTTGAAAGAAGTTGCAAAATGAACAAATGTAACATTTCGGAAAAGGTTGCAAATTGAACTGAGTATAATTTTCAAAGGTTGTCTTGAAAAGACACATAATAAAAATTGGGAATAATAAAAATAATAAATGATAATAAATTTTTAATAAATAAAATTTGGAATTTTCATAATTTCCAAAAATACTTAATAAACAAAAACAATCTTTGAACTAATAAAGGTTAGGGCTAGTGCCAATTACACCACAAGCGGGTATCATGAGGTTTAGCCCACACCCAAACTTTTTCTTTAAACACATAGAGAATTCTTACACTTATTAATTGATCTATTTCCTCCCAACTTTCCTATATGGGACAAGTAAAAGCACACTCACTTTATTTTACAAACAAACTTTCAACATAGTAAATATCAGACATTGACTACCGATAACTAGGCCGTAGTAGCCGTTCCAGAGGAATACCAGAGAGAGAGTTTAGCCCCACAGAGAGCCGGGAAAAGTCGACGAAGAAGGCTTGTCGAAGTTAGGACTCGGTCAACGGAATCCTCAACTCGCGCAAACTTAGTTGCTCTCAGATCCACCGTAGTAACACTCCTATATAGACCAGAAAGCCGCCAGCAAGATCTGTACATAGGTTTGTCGAACAATAAAGGGTGGTCGAGAAAGTGATGCAGATGTTTCTTATTCGCATATATCTATGTCGTTCGTGTATCGGGTGCATTGATGCCGCCACTACTTAGTGAGTTCTTTCATCACTGAAGCACCGACATCTCTCCCTCTAAACGGCCCCGAAATATTCCTATAGACATTCTACCTGATGCATGGGATTCTCCCAGGTGCCACCTCCATTAACAATTTAAACCAAACAATGATGGATGCAGCTCAGGTTTCGAATCCGAATGACTCCTTCGGCCATTCGCACAAAGACGATGCTAAAGCGCAAAAGTATAAGCAGTTCGACTGTCAGAATCATCAATATATTTGGGCACTAAAAAGCTCTAACACAGAGAATCAAAGGTTTTGTCTCCACGATCCATCCAAGATTCTTATAGACTAAAAGAGTTCCTCAGATCTTGGGCGTGGGTCGGTTATGTTCGTAGATACAAATCAGCTTTACAATCACTTTGCTTGTGCGGTACGAGTTTCCTGCTGGCACCATCCTTCCATTTCATATCTCATATTGCCACAATAGCAGGAGCAACAGAGGTTCATCATTTCCCATTTTGCATATTTCCTCAAATGCTCAAGCAAACATAGACAAAGGATCTAAGGTAGCGTATGGCATTGATGCAGTGATATAACGAATGTATAAATTACCTGAATTTCGATAGTCATTAATGATACATAAATATTTAAAAAAAACAACTTTGCACTCGAGTTTCTTGAGAATTAATTTTGTCATTAATATTGCTTTAGTTAGAGATGATGGGGGTATTGTGACTCTGCCTTTTTGATTGAATGCAATCAGATATGTATAGGAAAATTACAAAAAAATAAGCTTTAAACTTATTTTACGGATGCAAATTCAGTATTAAACTTTTTAATTTGATTAATTTAGTCATAAACCATTTGACAATTTGCCAACATAGTCATTTCAATCATAATTGGCTAAAAATCTCTGACATGGACGTTGTTTGTCATTGACGTGAACAATTTTTGTATTTTTATAATTTTTTTAAAAAGAAAAAATTATAATTAAAAATGGAAAAAGAAGAAAAAATTTACACAAATTGTCCACATTAGTATTGGATGTGCCAAATAAGATGGCTACTGTCTACGTTAGCGATTTCTAAAAAAAATTGACTAAAATGACTATGTTAGTAAATCGTCAAATAATTGAAAATTATGACTAAATTAGCATTCATATAATAAATTTAAGACTTTTTTTTTAAGGTCTCCATAGAGAGTAATGCTTTTGTCTAACATATGATCTTTTATCAAGGATGTTGCACTTAAAAAGAGAAACTATATTTTGACTCGACCTTTGACATTTTGATGCATTAAGGAAAGTTCCCTCCATGATACTTAATGGGCTGCGCCCAAACAAAAAAAAAAAAAAAGATCAAAAGAAAATGATTAAGTTTTTTTTTTTTTTTGGGGGGGGGGCGGCGCAGAAAACCAATAATTTATACTGGTGCAATTTCAGAACAAAGGGAATTCTCATAGGGCCGGGAGAGGGTAGCAGATCCAATGTCGTGGCAAGCTATTTGTTCTTTGGGCTTTGACCACCCGATCTAGCATTCTATTGGGCTCTCTTAATATGGACCAGTTTAAGATGAGGAAAAGCGCCCAAAGAAGAGATTGGGCTCCGGTCTCAACCGCCGCAATCCCCCAAGTGATCTATGCTGACTTCGTTTTTTTTTTCTTTTTTTGGTCAGTATCTATGCTGACTTCAAGAGGCACCAACAGATCAGTTCTTGATTTTCTGAAGCTGTAGGATTGTGTTCAAAAACTTCTTCTTTACGATTGAAAGCGCTGCTTTTTTGAACAAAAGGAAAAAAGAAAAGAAAAAAGATTGTGCAATTTATACTGAAATTATTTGCAGTACAAGAAATTTGATATCAATGTTCTCATTTCACTATAACAAAGCCATCGAAAACAATAGAAAAAAGAATCGGTTACTGAAAGAATCAATGTCTCACAATCAATCATCATATGACCATCATGACCAAGACGAGCTGTCCAACTTCTGCAAGCTTAATGAGCATCCTTGTCTCCAACATACAAGGAATCCTAATTCATGGCCGAACAACCTCAAGTCGACCGAGCTCAGCAATATGATTCATGAGCATAACTGCAACGTGAAGCCACACTGCATTATAATTCAGATATCGACACTGGAGCCCCATTCCAACTCTTCAAAATTGTGTCACCAATTCAACAGAAGGTGGCGCACATTAAGGATGTCAATGGGTCGGGTTGGGTCGGGTTTTGATGTTACCCGACCTGACCCGCATCATATGGGTTGTGTGTTCCGCCTCAGACCCAACCCAAAAAGCATATGACCTAAAGCAAAAAACCAGGTTGGGTCGGGTTGGGTCGGGTTCGGGTCTTTTTTTAATCATTTTGATTTTATAGATAATTGTGGTGGGATCATAAGCCTATCGGTAAGGACTGCTAGAGTGGTGTCCTGGGGAACAAGTATTACTTAGCAACATTGAGATAACAAAATTAAATTTGCATGTTAAAGACAAGGAAAAAAAACAGTACTGCAAAAGGTGGAAAACGGCACAGAAAAGCCATTTAATCTTGAAAGCCACTTGCACATATTTAGCCTTTATTCACATTGCACATAGTAAAAGAAATACGAGAAATCTTTCATGAGCTGACCATTTGAGGAATATTCAAGCTTGATTTACAGATCGTTCAAACATTTTCATCAGTAGATTACAAAGCTTAGATAGGATGCTCAAAGTTAAGCTAAACAACCAACAAAGCAATACAAACTTTTGGGGTAGTGAGAGAAAGATAATTGACAGAATCACCAGCGTCACAAACTTCAGCTATCATGAGAATACCTATAAGCAAATCAAACAACCTGCACTTGACAAAAACCCACGTTTAAGACTCTTCTCTTAACCTTCGTTTCTTGGACTTTTTAATTTGGTCGTTGCCTAAGGAAATTTCTTCCCCTCCCACCACAGAATGGTCCTGCATCTTTATTTCATTCTCACTCTCTCTTTTTGTACCACTCCTGCGGTATCATCGAATGATGTCAGCTTAGATTCTCTAATAACAACACTTGGTTCAAGGAGGATCCAGTAGTGATAGATACCTATCTACGAGGGATATTTCTTCAAAATCCTTATCCAACCAATGAATGCTTCCTGTATTGCTTGGTCTTAGGGAACCACAAATGTGCAGTATTTCCTCATTCAAACCGCAAAGAAATGATCCTCAGGCTCTCAAAATACATTTACAGTCACATCATATGATAAGCAATGATCATCATGCTCTCAAAATATACATCACATCATCCACTAAGCAATGACCCTAATGCTCTCAAAACTGTTCTTTTACAAAAACATTTATAAGGCACAAACAGCAAACATTGTGCCAGTTCTTTAAGAATCTCAACCACCTAAAAAGCTGATCTTAGTAAAAGTTTTTAAAAGTAATGTACAGAGTCCAAATGTCTCTTCCTTTAACCTCGTAATAGCTTCGTATATGGGTGGACATCCCATTGGTGCTCTTCAATGAAATTCATTTATTTATTGAAATGCAATAAACTAAACAGAAGCAGAGAACAGCTAAATAGGGAACTAAATCACGAAAATAGTGGAGTAAACATTGGCAACAAACTTCAGCTAATTTAGCATCTTCTCACATATAACAGCATAGAACCAATTAGAAAACTCTAAAAGGGACCTCACTCAGCGTGAGAACATGATAAAACACTAAGTGGCACATTTATTCCATTCTTTGGGTCTTTGTAACATAATTGAAACATAAGACTCAAAATATTTTCGCGTTTCGAAACGATTCCTCAGCAACTGGTGAGCAAAAGGTAGAAATAGAAAATCGATTAAAAATGTCTTTGCGTCAATCAAACGTGTGTTAAGTTCCTGCTGAAAAGTGGATCAAGAGGCTCTAAATTGTTAAAAGTATCTCAAGTGGGAATCAGTCGCATCAAATTTCAGTCTGGCAAGAGCATCAGAAAAGGCATTACCTTTAGCTCTCCCCAACTTCTATCGACCTCTCTACAGCCATCACTGTCGTATGCGCAGATGGACAATATCCTCAAAGGGGAATTTGAGCCATAATTCGTATCTCCCAACAAGTAGAACCGTTCGTGATACGAGACCGAGGATTTTACATATTGACCGAAGAACCCATACTGAAGAACCCATAAGGTCAAAAGGAGGACACATCAGAAATAGAGCACGAAACACTTATCTTGACCCTCCCTTCATTCGTTTCAAGCAAGTGAATGATCAGAACTCAACGCCAACCAACACGGTCCAAGAAACAACCACGTCTCTCTCCGTCAGGCACTTAATCAAACACTTGATTCGCGCTCATCAACAAGCACATCCCCACAAACCCAAGTAAAAACCACCGCAACAATCCCACAAGCAAAAACCGAAACACTCCCCACTCCTCTCCGTCTTCGATATATCTCGACCCGGCACAAGAAGCTAGATCGGCGAAAGCGCCTTACCTTTTCTGCCGGTTGTGTGAGATCGAGGCTTGGACGTGAGAAGTGGTCCTCGATTGGCCGTCCAGTGAATCTTCGCAAAAGCGGTCCGTGGCGTTCGCGTGGACCTAAGGGACAAGAAGAGGCCAAGGAGGAGGAAAGGCCGTCGACGGCGGTGGAGTCGACGGAAGGGTTCCAGCTCTGAAGTTTCAGTCTCTCTTTCGTGAAGGTATGGGCAATGTGTTTTGCTTGTTTGGGTTTCACTTTAATGTAAGTAACGTGTTTGGTTTGGGTCGAGCAATGTTTCGGCCCTAATCAAACACGAAACATGTACTCCATTAATTTTATGATTGTTTTCAGATCAATATTAAGACCCAAAATCCACACTATACTTGTTTTGTGTTCGGGTTGAGTCGGGTCAGTTCTTGGACACCCCTAGGGCATATACATCGCCCATAAAGAAGGGTTACCACAAAGAGAATTCCATTGCAACTTTTGCTCTATATATTTCCATTTCCTCAAACTTCCGTACCTTTCAAAAAAACAAGGACCATTTGCAGGATAACCAACACCCCTTGATTTGCTGCTGACAAAATCATCTGAGACAGGACAATTGATAAATTAATCACTAAGATCCTAAGTGTGCCACTGAATGCAATACATGTGATTGAGCGGACTGTTGGTCAATCCTAAAAAAAAGATGCACGAGCAAATGGCCGCATGCGATTCCAAAACATCAAAGCACATATTCTAAGGCCAAACCTGAAGATGGCAAGAGTATGTGTCCGGGTTCTTTTCCTAGCTAATAAATCAATACACCAGTGACCAATCATAGAATCCCCTTGAACTCATATTCTCAATTTATCAACCAGATATTATCAATGTGCGATATTTATACAAAAAGTCGATGAGAATCGAGCCTTTCAAATTGGAAACAAATATACAATTCAAGCAAATAGACAGAAAAAAAGGGGAATTAAATGTGTGGAGTTCTCTTCGACATCTCAACACTTGCACCACCCTTAGTCGACTAAATTTGCTTGAATCCAATGATCTTCGCAATTGCAATGCGAAAAAGGGAAATTAAACGGAATAGATAATCATTCAGATTGAGTGCTCATCGGCCCAAAAAGAAGTTTTTGCAAGCCTGGCCCATGACGATCCAAGATTAACACCAACCTTTGCCCAAGTCAAATTCAACCCTTTGAAGTCAAATCTCATAGTGTCACCATCCTCTAGATGGAGAGTTATACGCTCGAAGTATCCGACTTTGGACTTGCAAAATTCCAACTCTCTAATTAGGACACTTTCCTTGACTGCAGGGAAGAGACTTTTCGATGTACAACGTCGAAGTTGCTCTGCAAGAGCATTGGTGGCTTCTCTTGTAAAGTTAATGTCTACAGTTTTGCCGCGTTGCTAATGAAACTCACGGGAACTATAATAACCTCGATGCAATTTTAGAAAGTTCCGACGCATACGATTGAGTCGATGACGAGAGAAACTTCGAAATGGGTGAGGAAACAGTAACCCTGAGGAAGATGATGGGAGTTGCAATCTGGAGCATACATGATCGGATCTTGATCATCAATGTTCAGTGGACAAAGCCTTAGAAATGCTTGAACAGAGATGCATCGATAAACTACAAATCTCTTCAAAACTGCTCATCTATCCCCCGGATCTGGCGTTTAAACCTTGGAATGGAAAGGGAAACGAAAATTGATTTTTTCTTTTGTAATGCATTTGAAATGTCGGTGTCTAATATAATTGTCCGAGGCTGATCCTGAGGACTTTTATCCATACTGATCCGATTATACGCAAATGGTCCCGGGATAGAGACACCATTGAAACATGAGTTTTCATGGAAAAGGGGAGTTGTTGGATAAAAATCTTAAGAGCAGGTAATGGAAAACAAAGTTGTTTGGTGATACACCTCAAAACTAACTACTGGATATGGTTATCAGCTTGGTGGTTGGTCGAGTGGTTTAAAATTTGTTTTGCAAGCTGAAAGTCACAGGTTTGATTTCTCTCATCGGCATCAAGAAACCTAGATTAGTTTGTGATGGGTATATCTAGGTTGATGTGTATTGTCTAGGGGTGAGCATCGGTCTAGGGTCAATCCTGGACCAACCTTTCCGGTCCTGGTCCGATTCCCAGGGAGACCAAGTCGGTCCTTAGTCTCGGGATTCCTGGACCAGCACTGTATGAGTTGGTCCTCGGTCTTGTGAGTTTATGGTTGGTTCAACTCGGACCAACATGATTTTATATATATTATATATCTAATATATTATTTATAATTTTTTATATAGAGAAAACCCTAAAATAAATGGTGTCAACTACATTAAATAGCTCATTAGTGAAGAGTTCAAGTAATTTTGCACTATTTTTTAATAACTTAGATCTTTTAATGTCTTTTACAGCGTCAATAGTCATAATTTACAGATGAGAAAAATGTTTTTTGAGGAGTCCTCATGGTCTTGAAAAAGGGCATAAATAACTTCTCACGGCATCCTCCTCTAGTACTCGTTCTCTTCTGTCTTATTTGTCCTCTTAGTCTTTAATTTGCCAAAATCGAAATAAACAACTTCTCCGCTCGCCACTCGACAGTCGTCTCACTCGCTTGCCGCACGAAGCTCGCCTAGCTTGTTGCTCCCTGCTCGATGTTCGACGCTCACCCCACTTGACACTTGTTGCTCGCCTCTCTTAGCCGACCTCGCTCATCACTGAACTCATAGGGTCAGTCTGATCCTCGCTCGCCTTTTCAAGGAGTACAAAAAATTATCGGTTGGTCCTGGGTTGACCTTAGAATCGGACCAAATCCATTGGATCGGTTTGGTTCCCGATTGTTTTTTCAGAGAGTACAAAAAATGAAATAAATAAATTATCGGTTGCTTTCGGGTTGACCCTGGAACCGGACCGAATCCATTGGGTCGGTCTGGTTCTCGGTCCCAAGCTCAATAGGGTCGGTTCTCAGTCCCAAAAATTGATGACCGGTATTGTGCGGATTGGTCCTAGGGTTAGAGGGTGGGCCGGCCCAACTCGAACCATGCTCACCCCTAGTATTGTCGATCTTGAGCTCTCCCAGTAGCACTCAAATAGATAGTTGGTGCTCTATTGACTCCTTAAATTGAACATTATAGCTAATAGTGAGGTAGATCCGAACACTGTCTAAACCTTCTTCAAAAATCTATTGGGTGTTATTGGTTTAGTTTCACACATGGAATTATCGATATTAATAGATAGGTTATGGTCACATTAGACACTAACTTTCACAAATTATTATTTAGATGCCAATGGATTTTCTTTTTCTGAGTTATCTTTGCATCTATAAAAGATTTCTTGATGTCAGTTCTACCCTTGTAATAGATATTGACACTCAAATCACGTAACGTAATTTATTTCTTTTGGTGTTAGACTTAAATTACAAGACTCTCATTTTTCAAGTTATTTCGCAACAGGTGGTGAGCTAGGTCAGCGATGTGGTGGTGGTGGTGCGGCTAGGTTTGATAGATGAGCGGTTGGTGCTGGTGGTTTGCCTATGATCATGACTCGCGGTAAAAGAACGGAGATGTTGAAGAACGGAGAGGAGAAGCCAAAAATGAAGAAGAAAGACGGTGTTTCAGAATGAAGCGATGGGGAGAGAGGGAGAGACGGATTCGATGGTTTGATGGGATGTGTACCAAACAATCATATGTGGAGAGAGTGGAAGAAACGTGGAGATAAGAGGACAAAGAGAGATCCTAGATGTGAATTAATGTCTTTTAAATTTTCTATGGCTTGCGATGGGGAGAGAGGGAGAGACGGATTCGTTGGTTTGATGGGATGTGTACCAAACAATGATATGTGGAGAGAATGGAAGAAACGTGGAGATAAGAGGACAGAGAGAGATCCTAGATGTGAATTAATGTCCTTTGAATTTTCTATGGCGTGCGATGGGGAGAGAGGGAGAGACGGATTCGTTGGTTTCATTGGATGTGTACCAAACAATCGTGTGGAGAGAGTGGGAGATCGTGGAGATAAGAGGACAAAGAGAGATCCTAGAAGTGAATTAATGTCTTTTGAATTTGCCATGGCGTGTAAAAATGTCCTAGATCCGCTGTATCCGTAGATGATCTTTCAATTTTCTCAACTTCATGTATTTTTTAGGTTGACTGACTTGGGTTTTTCTATGGTACAAGGCGACTCCAAGTCTCCAATCAAACTAGGATAATCCATTCCATCTATTTTCAATCCTTTTACATTGGCCCTCCTCCACAGACACCAAGCAACTCTTCACCCTTTTCTCTTTGTCCAAGAGTATACAGAGACATGATTGAAGCTCTCAGCTCCTTGAATATCCATCCAGTGTTACTGCTTATTCTTCTTCTATTGCAAGCCATGACTAGCAATACTAAGCCAACTAATTTGCATTGCGTCCCTTCATCCTGTGGTGATATTTGCATTATAAATCATCCGTTTTGATTGAAGAGTGACTCGATGAAATAAATAATTAATCTCGTATTCAATATCTTCAAGCTAAGACCTTGACGAAGTAATTGCCCTTCGAACTGCCCAATCAATTCAGCAAATGATGGTGTGATCTGGTGTGATTAGAGAACACACAAAGCATGGCATCGCAGGCACGAATTGATACGTAAATACAAAAATTGGTGGACCGTTACGAAATCAACAGAGCAAGGTTTGAGAAGCGACCATGCTTGACCAAAAGCCAAAAGTGTTAGAGCATAGAATTAATAGCAAAAATCAGATGAATACCCAAAGAAGAAGATGATCGGAAGCGGGGAAATGATAAAAGAAGAAAATGGAATAAAAACCACAAAATTTGCTCAAAACAATGACATTTCTTTAACTTTTTCCAACTCATATGCCAATTATGTCATATAAGATGATAGAAGTTTGAAAATGACTGTATTGCATATTAAATTGAAATTTCACATAATAGTTTAAAATTATATTGACAGTTTTAAAAGGTTTATAATTTTGAATAGTATCTGTATAATAGGTAGAGAATTGATTTATGATTTTTTTATATAATATAAATTCACTCAAAATTCTCAAGAAAAAAAAAATGCTACGTATTTGGCCAAAACGATCTAAGCCTTCGCTCTATTGACTGTCATTGCTCACGTCAATAAAGCAGCAAAAATGTCGCATCGATCAAACTATGATCCTTACCCGGTGAGCCCCCACCAACTTTTATTGTTGTTGACTTTGAAGTCTCTCCAAAGATTTTAAGTCAATGATGAAGTTCAAATCTTTTACTCTAACGGCCTCTTGAGAAATTTCTTTAATAATAATAGTATAGAGCATTTTGATTTCTTAACGTTTCTTTTTACTTCAAATTGAACGTGTGCGATCATTAATCATCCGAATTCATTTGATTCTTAATTCACATGAATTTACTTCGATTTAAGATCTGCACTAATTCTTTAGATGACTTCCGTGTCATTTTGAAAATAAAAACGCACTAACGTCACAAATGTCTCCAAAAATATGAAAACCTTACTCATCTAAGAAAGATTCTCTAAAAATATGAAACCGATATCATTCATGGCTAATTATATGAGTTGGCAATCATGATGTTATCTCGCCAGCAAGAAATGATGATTATAACATTTTCGACTTGATTGAATTTGTTTTATCTTGTTCATATCCTTGTTGATTCTCCACCACACATGAAGCCCCAATTTTCCATTGCTCACAGGCTGAGAGGGACGTGATTTTTCCTATCAATTCCACACCTATGTACCTGGCGTCATTCGTTATTCTAGTCTCTGATTTTTTATCTTCTTCCTAAAAACTTTACATCAATTTAACTATGATCGCGGGCCAGTGAAGAAAGAAGACGGAGAAGAAGAAGGGAGGAGGAAAGAACGAAGAAGAAACTAAGAAGAAAGATAGTGCATTAGAAAGAAGTGATGGATTTTTTTGTCGTGGAGATGTGGACACAACGATCCCGTGGAGAGAGTAGAAAAGCGTGGAGAGAGAAGAGAAAGAAAGATCAACATTTCTCGACTTGCCTCCATTTGTTCCGCTGATTGACTTGGGCTTCTCTTTATAGGACGAGGCGACTCCCAAGTCTCCCATCAAACAAGGATCGTCCAATCTCTTCTTATCTTTTTATATTGTGCCTCCTCTGCAACCCAATGCCCTCCCCCCCGGGCACAATTCTTTACCAATTTCTCTTTTGCCCAAAGACAAACTGAGGCATGATTAATGCTCTCGGCTCCATGAATATCTGTCAAGTCTTGCTACTCACTCTTGTTCTATTTCTAGCGATGACTAGAAATGTCGAGCCAAGTAATCGGCGGAGTGCTTCATCCTGTGGCAACATTCACAACATAAACGATCCGTTTCGATTGAAGAATAACCCAAAAAAATGGGGTGTCTCGATATACAACCTGGCTTGTGAAGATAATCGCACTGTTGTGTACTTGTTTGGTGGCCGATACTATGTACAGTCTATCAATTATGACCGTGGCCATATTAGGGTCGTCGAAGACGGGCTGCAAAAGGATAACTGCTCATCTCTCCCTCGTTATTCATTGTTGTCGACCAGGAGGTATAGAGACTACCTTCAAAGAAATCCATACGTTGCATACAGTGAAAACATATTGGTTATTGTGAACTGCTCAAAGCCGGTAAGTTCTCCATCCTACATCACTACAAGTCCATGCATTGAGGCGCCTTACTCTCCCAACACATCATCGTATTGGAACTTGTATGTTTTGGTCGATCAACAAGTATCGGATGTTTGGGATTTTTGCACCATTCACAGTTGGACGTGGGCATCATCTGATTTTTGGGCTGAAGGACTTAATAATAGTGGCTCCTCCAACTATGGGCGTATCCACGACATCATGGCCAATGGATTCCGTCTCAACTTCTTTCAATCTTCAGGGATAAAAGCTTTCTTGTGCTTCTTTGATTTCTTTAGCATCCATGGAGGTTTCGCGGGTTGTGGATCCGATTACTACAGTAAGCATCGACCGCATTGAAATTTTACAGCAATTTTGCATGATTTTGGACGCTCTTTCACTTGCTACTTTCTCTTCAAAACTCGAAACTGAAACAATTTTTTGAAATCCAAGAAAATTATAACAAAATATTCATGTTCATATACGTCAATGTTTGTGTTATGGAAAGGTTTCGCAAGCTTTGAGTTACATTTTAAAATCAAATTATTAGGGTTGCAAGATTTGCGAAAAAAAGAAGAAGGGGTTGTTGTGCAAGCAGCCACATGATTAGTTTTTTGTTGGCATAAAGAGTAAATTTTCTTGATTCGTTCCTTAATTAGTCACTTCACTAATAATTCAAGATAGCTTGTTTAACAAATTCATTAAAAAAATGTATTTATGTGTTGTTTCTCTATATTTGTAGACTGCTAACAAAGCAAAAGGTGTTTCTTATGTCGTCTATCATTTATGTGAATTGAAGCTTATTATTTCCATTTATTTGTAGATGCATGCATCCCGCTTCTTATATTCTTTTGGACAAAATGTTAACTTGTACAACGAAGCTTGTCATAACGCTCTTTTCTCGTGACTTTTGTTTTCCTTACTTCTTTTCCTTCATTTCCTTTTCACGTCCTTCGTTCCTTCCACAGGTCTTGAGATTTTATCAATTTGGGCAGCCCTAGAATTTACATCATTACTAGGTAAGCCGCAGTGATTTCTTCTTAAAATAATTTTAAAGAAAATTAATCTAACCTACAAAATTTTTGTCAGCATATTTCTGTGCAGCGAAATTCGTAATTGGGGTGCCATTTGTTGCAATATTTCTAATATACAAGTACAGAGGAAGGCACTTAGCAATGGACAAGAACATCGAAGAATTCTTGCAAGCTCATAACAACTTTTTGCCCGTAAGATACTCCTACTCAAACATTAAGAAGATCACCAAGAATTTGAAGCATAAACTTGGTGAAGGGGGATATGGTTCTGTGTATAAGGGAACACTTAGAAGTGGCAATGAAGTGGCCATCAAGATTTTAAAGCAATCCAAGGCCGATGGCCAAGATTTTATCAGTGAAGTGGCTACTATTGGAAGAATTCACCATGTTAATGTAGTGCAACTTATTGGGTTTTGCTTTGAAGGCTCGAAACAAGCTCTCGTGTATGATTTCATGTCAAATGGATCTTTGGATAAGCACATTTTCACTAACGAAGGTGATAAGTTTCTCGATTATAGGAAAATATATGAGATCGCACTTGGGGTGGCGAGGGGGATTGAGTACTTACATCGTGGGTGTGACATGCAAATACTACACTTTGATATCAAGCCTCACAACATTCTTTTGGACCAACATTTCACTCCAAAAGTTTCTGACTTTGGACTAGCGAGACTTTATCCTACTGATCGTAGCATAGTCTCATTGACTGCAGCAAGAGGAACCTTAGGATATATGGCGCCTGAGTTGTTCTATAAAAACATTGGCGGTGTATCTCATAAAGCGGATGTCTATAGCTTTGGGATGTTGCTCATGGAAATGGCAGGTAGAAGGAAGAATATAAAGGCAAATGCGGAATGCTCAAGCCAAATTTATTTTCCCTTGTGGGTGTATGACCAAATTAGTGAACGAGAAATTATTGAAATGGAAGAAGTTGTAGAAGAGGAAAGGAATGTGATGAAAAAGATGATAATAGTTGCACTTTGGTGTATACAATTGAACCCAAACCATCGGCCTCCAATGAGCAAAGTCCTAGAAATGCTCGAAGGACATATTTGTAAACTTCAAATGCCTCCAAAACCACTTATTTACCCACAGGATGAGCCAATCAACAATGACAAAGCTAAGATGGAACTAGAAACATCCTCAACTTCATCAAGCACTCAGATAGTTTCCGCTAGTTTTCCTTTCGGAGATAGTGATGATGTTTAAAGGCTCATGCATAGTTGATTGGAAAAGTTTGTGTATTTGTTATATGTCTGCACAATCTAGTATTATGTTGGGAGGGACTTGGCTAGTTTAGCTCGACATTGATTACTTTCAAGATTTTCTTTTTCTAGCTCTTAGGTTAATGTTGTGTTATTGTTTTTCATATAGTTTTACTCTCATAAATTACTCTCATCCATCCTCCTTCACAAGGATAAACAAATTGGTAAGAGGGCAAGGACACAAACGGTAGGGGAAGGCGACGGACATTGAAAATTTTACTCCCTCAATATATGATTTAGGGTAATGCCAATTGAAAAGCTGATGTTAACAAGCGATCTTGCTACTTAACGTGCTACTGCCAGCACATGATTTCTCGATATCAAAAACTGCTAACTTTGGCTTATGAATACTGTTTTAGAGAAAATATCCATGTATACATTATACAAAGTATACATCATATGTCTACGTGAGAAACAACTCTCATCAACATGGAAAAGAAGGTCTTACATGAAACAATTCTATGAAGTTTACGCTTGAAAGAACTCGTATTCCGTTTAAAAAGAAAAAAACTTGAAATTTACTGACAAGTAATTCTATTAAGTGTTCTCCAAATTCTATGAAGTTCTTTTTTTTTTCTTTTGATATTAGGTGTGACATCCTAAAATTTCAATTCTGTTTTCAATTAGATAAATCGGGCCTTTCATCGACGCACCTATAGTGCTATTCTCTGAGCTGATCACTCGTGAGATAACTAGATTATCGGGGGAAGCTATTAAGGGATTTTAACGCAATAGACTTGAGAATTCGACTAGGAATCGACTATTCGACCGTGCTCATCTACAGAGATCATCACGGCACAGTAAATATCAATTAGAGATCATAGATAGGTCAGTTCGACTGAGATGTGTTGCTAAATGTGGGTGATTCCACCAAATTGCAAAATTCTCGTTGATCGACACTAAATTGATCTTTCTGTCGTTTTGGTACCTTATGTCTGTATTTGAAACCTCAAAATTTTCACGACCACCAAGAGTCGCCAATGTATCGAAGAGGTTCATTGTGGCTCGAAGAAAATTGACTACGGGTCATTTGCGCCAAAAAATTCTAAAAATTACTTGGTAGGCTAGGTCAAGCTAAAAACGCTAAGATTAAAATTAATCGTGAATTTGAATCCAATTTCAGAAATTAAAAGTTTTTGTCATGTCATGAGTCATTTTAGGAATGTTGACTCATCCTTCGAAGATTTTTCTGCAAACCGAGATTTTTGGCGAAAAGTCAAAATAGAGCCGTTTTTGATCGGAAAATTTAGGGGATCATTTTTTATCGTGTTTTTGGGATGCAAGTTGGTTCTATTGGCGAGGAAAAATACCAATTTGATCATGGACTCAATGGTGGAATTTATGGGGATCGAATTGGATTAATTCAAGGAGGAATTGAATGGAATTGAGGTGGAAATGTGTAAATTCGTAGGTCCCTTGGTCCATCAACTTTTAGACCACTTGGGGAGTGTTCTAGGGAGTTACGTGTGCACAAAATGGCTGAGGATAGAGCTAAGTCATGTGGGGCCACTTCAAGGGAACAAAGGGATAGGCTTGAAGCAAATATGGTCCCTCCAAGGCTGTTGTCTCCATCTTCTTCTCCAGTCAGCTACTCTCCCCTTTCTTGCTATGTAGAAGACCGAGCAAACCAGAGGAAGCAGCCAACAAGCCAGCCAGCTCCGTCCGACCACCCCTGGCCACCGTCCGAGCAGCCGAAGCCGCGCTTGCTCGCCTGCACGCCGCTGCTCGTCCCATTCACGTCTAGCCATCCACTACTAGTCCCGCGCTCGTCTCACCGTCAGTGCGTCCGTGAGCCGTCGTCTAGAGCCGTTCGTCGCCATCTGAGTCGTCGCAGCCGCCGTTCGCCCCCATCGAGCACCGTTGCAGCTGTCCGCCGCCCGTCCCTGCCCGTTTCAGCCTCAACCAGCCGCCGGTTCCTCCTTTCTTGGCCACGCACAGAAGCTAAAGACCAGCAAGTCCCATGGGCTTCGAGGCCCATTTCCAAGCCCTTCTGAACCTCGTAGTGCAACGCCGCTTCGGAGTTTGTTGATCATCTCCGCCTCACCATCGCCGTGGTCCCGTCGGATCGTTAATCTAGTGAGTTTACTCACTAATCTCCGCTTAGGGAGTTAATTATACTTAAGGGTTGATTAGTTTAGGCTAAGTATGGTTTAGGTGGTTAGTTAGAATTGATTAGCAATTTAATCGTTCGATATTGCATGTTAGGTGGTTAGAGTAGTGCAATTAACAATTAGATAAGTCGTAGTATTTATTTAAATAGGTTCAGAATTTTTCCAGGCCCGTTTCGATATTTAATTAGGCTTTTCCGGCCTAAGTTGCATTTATTGGTATTTATTAATTAATTTTGGTAATTATTTAATTAATTAATTATTTTTCGAAAATTAGACCGGGATAATGCGGTGACCGGAATTTTGTGCTGATCTCAATGGTATGATTGGTTTATTTAATTGAGTGCCGGTTTGTGCAATTTGAGTGTGAATTGTAATTTTGGGTATTTATCCCAAAATTTAATAATTTCAATAATTAATTAGAAAATACCGGGCGTCAATTTACAACTCCAAAAATGTGTTTATGGACTATTGCAATTAGTGGGATTTTCAAAAAGGAAAATATTGTATTTTGGCTAAGGTCGACCGTGTACCCACACATGATTATTTTTATCGGAAATGATAAAAATGGTGAAATTCTCAGTTGGTGAGAACAGTATACTATATCAGCCTATGGGCTTCGATATATTAGCTTAGAGTGAGCAGTATACTTTATCAGCTTAGAGTGAGCATCATAGGTATACTATATCAGCCTGAGGGCTTGATATGTCAACTTAATGAGAGCAGTATACCGGTATACTATATCAGCCTGAGGGCTTTGATATGTCAGCTTAGAGTGAGTAGTATACCTTAGCAGCTTTTGGTGGGTATTATCAGTATACTATATCAGCATGAGGGCTTTGATATGTCAGCTTATCGTGAGCAGTATACCGGTATACTATATCAGCTTAAAGAATTTGATATGTCAGCTTAGAGTGAACAGTATACCTTAGCAGCTTCTGGTGAGCATTATCAGTAGACTATATCAGCCTGAGGGCTTTGATATGTCAGTTTAGAGTGAGCAGTATACTTTATCAGCTTAGAGTGAGCTATACTATCTATCTTCAGCTTAGGGTGAGCAGTCCTTGATGTGATCAGACTTTATAGATGGTATTGAATGGATTGACCGAGTGATGGTCTTGATGATATGTAATTGACTGGATCAATTGATCGATGGCTCAATCGAACTAGATAATTTGAATTGTTGAAATGATTGGTTGAATATGCAAATTGTATTGACTTGCAAGAAGGAACGGAGGCAAATGTAAGACCTCTGATTTGTGCTTGTGCTTAGGCAGCCCTTGGGGCGTATTTTCTTCCTAGTCGAGACTTATGGGGTGAACTTGCTGAGACTTCATCTCACCCCGTTGTGAAATAACATTTTTAGGTCCTTAGATGGCAGCTCCTCCCAAGCGTTTTGGATAGCCGAAGAAGGTCACCGAGCAGGTATCTTACATTCCGCTTCATGGGAACCCAAGAGGATGGGTCTATGAGCTCATAAGGTCCGTGGTTTGGGTTGATGAGGCTTTACCTCATAAGGTACCTCATCAATACAGATTATGGTACCGTCATGAGCGGAATGGACAGAAAGATGGTCTCATACCGGGATATGAGATACCTGTATATGTGCTGGAGATTGCTTTTGGAAAAGGGATAGTTGACCCTCTAGGTGGTTCAGTGGTGGACCCGTATCTGCGGATCCAGGGTCCCCGGTGTATTCTGAGGAAGACTCGAATGTCTGAAGATCTATAGCACTCTACCCCCATTTTTGCAGACCTTGTATATAGCCGGCTAATATTATATATGACATAGTTTGATATGTGTATATAAGTGTGATGTGGTTTTCGAAAATTGTGGCTCTACGTTTCTATCCCATCTTTTTGTTGTCTGGGGATTATTTATTCGCTTCCGCATGTGCATTACAATGAATGGGTTGGCAACGCGTCTTGGGACGTCGCTAATTAATCGACTGCTGAGGGATGGGCACGCGCTTGGAGGATCGGGGCGTGACATTAGGCCACGTTTTATTAGTTTAACTTGATAAACTTTTTCATCTCCCATGTCTGATTAGGAAAAACTTCATTTGACTTAGAATTTAGCGGGGATTATTTTTGACTTCACTATAATTTGATATATCACTTAACTAAACCCATCTTGCTCACTAAGAAAACCGTATATATATGGAGTCCATATAACACTTACTTTAGCTTGGACCTTTGATGGTTGATGGGACGTATGAGTAGGTTCATAAGACACATTTTCTTAAGCTTGGACCCTCGTTGGGCAATGCATAACTTTTGAATGCTTCCCTAATTGAATCGATCACCATTTTATGTTATGACCGGTAAGAAGACACTATTGAACTTGGGTCGGAATGTATTTGGACGGGTATTCCGAAACTCAAAACCCGATTCGCATACTAATCATCAACTTTTTTTTTCTTTTTTTCAATGTTTTGTTTGATCATGTTTTCGTTTTGTCTTGCATATAATTGCTAGTATGGTGAATCACTCTTTTTTCCTCGATTGATTTTTAGATTGCAGAGCAGTTTTTGTTTGTGGTTATTGGACATAAGAACACCCCAAGTGCCAAAACTTGGCATAAGAGGATACTTAAGTGCCAAAAGTTACGAAAGTGATACTTTTTTTGAAAAGTGGTACACGTGAATGCCACTTCTGGGGAACCTCGCTGGAAATCCTATGTGTCAATTTTTTTTATTAATTTTGTTCTCCTATGTGACTCGCTGGAAAGCAGACTCAACAAAAAAAATGCAAAAACGATGTCGTTTTTGTACGAATTTGAATTTGAATTTGAAAATTAATTAAATTAAATTATAAGAGAGAGAGAGAGAGAGAGAGAGAGAGAGAGAGAGAGAGAGAGAGAGAGAGAGAGAAGATGAACAGCGGCCGCGAGGCTTAGCCCTCGCGGTCGCTGCCTCCTCGCCATCGCCGGGAGGGTTGGCGACGCTGGGGGGAGTGTCGGCCAAGGTCGCTTGGCCTCGCGAGGGCCTACGAGCCCTCGCCCAGGCCAAGCCCAAGCGACCTCGGTTGACCCTCCCCCCACCGTCGCTAGCCCATCCTGGCGATGGCGGGGAGGCGGCGGCCACGAGGGCTAAGCCTCACAGCCATTGTTCATCTTTTTTTTTCTAAATTTAATTTAATTAATTTTTATATTGCTTATTTAGCCACGTTAACAACAAAAGGAAGTCGTTTTTACACTTATCTAACCACATCAGCGTGCAAAACGATATCGTTTTGCATTTGCCTCACTAGAAAATCGCCATGTCATCATTTTGGTTGGATTTATAGCCGTTGGCACTTAACTGATCCACTTTGCTTCGATTTTGGCACTTAAGTGTCACTTTCGTAACTTTTGGCACTTAAGTGTCCCCCTGTGTCAAGTTTTGACACTTGGGATGTTCTTATGTTGTGGTTATTGCATTTAGAAGTCACTCAACATTGGCTCCTCGGAATTCCAAACCTTTTTTCACAAGGGAAAGTACACCACAAATGCAAAAACTTGATACGAGTTGACATTTAAGTTACAACACTTTCAAAAGATACATTTTTTTTTTTGGTAAAAGGTAAGTATTATATTGACTTTTGAACCAAGAGGCTATACAACTGTACAGCTAAGGACCCCGGAACCAAAAAGCTTACACTCAGAAGACAAGGTAGTCAAAAGAGTGGAAGGGTACCGGGGGTAAAGCTGCAGAATAGGGAAAGAAAGAACATCAGCAAAGAAAAAGGCTAAAACAACAGCCACAGTAGAGGAGAGAAGGGCCAAACAAGGCAGCCCGCACACGAGACAGAGAAACAAGGGAGAAACAAAAAACAGCAAGACAGCGAAACACCAAGGTGGAGCCACCGATTGCTGAGGAGAAGCTGGATGTCGCATCACATGAGAGGGCAACACCCGCATCAATGAAGCAGCAAGTGGGCCATCATCTTGAAAGCACCGGAGACAAACAGCAAACCAGCAACGAGCAGAATAGGACCAACCAAGAAAGGAGAACCTCAAAGGGAGAAAGGGACAAGGAAAGGGGTGTCCAAGAACTTAGGTCGAAAATGATCCGCAATAAACAACCAACCAGGAGCATAAAAGAGGCACCGACCAGCGAAAGGATAGTAGATTAATCAAAGATCGATGGGTGGATACCCCAACTGAGCTGAAGTCTTCTATTACGGGTCGTATCCGGGACCTTGGAAAAGGTAATGGCTCTATCCTTGACAGCTTTGCGAAGATGTTCCTTTAGGGCCGAGAGGAATAAGGTTTAACCGCAGAAGATGATATTGTTCCTTTCTTTCCATATATGGTAGCACAAGGCGCCAAAACCAAACCGAGCCACCGATTGATGGAAGCTTGTATTGGATAGGTGCTCGATAACCCAAGCTAAGTTATTCCTCCACGATGAATTTCGCCAGGGCAGGTTACAATTATTCGCTCAGAAAGCACCAAGGCTACCCGTGATAGGGCAACCGAAGAACAAGTGGTCCACTAAATCGGGCTTAGAAGAGTAGAACTCACGGGAGGAGTCCTGAATTCTCACATACGCAAGCAGCACAACCTGGGTTGGCAAACGGTTGCGAGTGATCAACCACAAATGTGATTGATAACGGGGGGGCAAAGAGGAATTCCAAATGAATCTCGACCAAGAAACAAGATGGCCCCTCGGCCTTAGAAGAGTCCAAGCAGAAGCTATTGAGAACACCCCTGAAGAATGGCCAAGCCATGGGAGTCGGTCATTAGTGTTATTGAGGTTCGGGAGGGGATCATCCCAACTCACTATGGCTGCCGAAACAAGATGCATTAAGTGCCACTTTTTAAAAAATAAAATAAAATAGGATGCTTAAGTACCAATGCTGGTAAGGGTAACTAGAAATCTGACGTGACTTATTTTAATAATATAAGTTGTCTACGTGGCTTGCCGGAATGTTTACTCAGCAATGAATGTGCAAAACAATATCGTTTTGCCCATAAATTTATTAATTTAATATTAATTAGAAATAAATTCAAATTAAATTTAAAAACTAAATTAATATTAAAAAAAATGGGAACAACAGTTCAAAGAAGGGCCTCCACAGCCCTCGTTGCTGTTGTCCCACCATCGTCGAAAAGGGCCAACAATGGTGGGGCAAGGGTTGGCGAGGTCACCGGGCCCTAGGCAGTGGCTGGCGACCCTAGCCGACCATCAGCAAGCCCTTTCCAGCGATGGTTGAATGGCGACGGCGAGGGCTGTGGAGGCCCTTGCCGAACTTGCTATTCCCTATTTTTAAAAATAATTTATTTTTAATTTATATTTAATTAATATTTTTATTAAAAATTAATTTCAGGGACTCATAGCACCACTTGTATAATTTTTTTAAAAAATTTGCCACGTGGATATTTTTTTTAATTGCCACATTAGTAAAAAAAAAAAAGTCATTTGGAAAATGCCACGTCACTGCTCGGCTGGAATTTCTCGTTGTTGATACTTAAGTGTTCCATTCTTTCCTGATTTTGGCACTTAAGAAGAATTTTTGGAACTTTTGACACTTAAATGTCCCTCCATGCGAAGTTTTGACATCACCCCTTTACTCACCAATGGCTAAAAAAAAAAAAAAAAAATTGCTTTCTTGCAATTGATTTACTTTGACTGAAAATTGATCGATATTTTGAGAAACTATTGACGGGGCTATCATATGGTCCTAAATGTTACGGTAGCTCTAATCCAAAAGATCAAAAAATAAGGAACAATTATGGGGCAAGTCAAAAAACTAGTCACCCTAATGAACTCGAGTTTTAAAACTTTCATTTTCGTGCATTTAAGTCTTAAAAGCTTGCAACTTTAGTACGCTCAAATCCTTCTGCTCAGCTTGCAAGTTTTAAGAGGTAGAAATGCCGCGTATTCTTTTTTTTTTTTTAATACATCCTACGCGAATGTTAATAAAAAAAAAAAACAAACACCTCGTAACTTACTGAGTGATTGTAATTTTTAGTGTCATTTCTTAGTCTGACTGCTCACTAATATCTATTAACATTTTTAGTTTGTCAGTAAGCCATGACGAGGACATGTCTTTACAAAGACCACTCGAAAATTTATCTAATGAGGATAGGACGATAGGCTCGGCGGAACGATAAACAATGGTTACAAACTAACCTTTTGAGCGGTTTGTATGTGACATTTGACGTTTAACACAAATCTTACGGCGCGTCGGTAACATGGCATTATTAGATGGGAAGGGTTTTGAGGAAAACTTATCACTTTTGGAATCCACATCTCACCATACTGTTTACCTTGTTTCATTTTGTCTTTGTCCGATGGTCCCTTGCAATTATGGATCTGGGACGAGGTGAACGGAACCACGAACGTGATGAGTTGTGTCCTCATCACTTCTCAATATCCTCTTCTTCGATTTGCGTGGTCACATGGTCCAATTACAAAGAGAACTAGCAAAACATCCTTAAAGTCTCCAATGGTGGTCATGGACATGAGATCCCTGAACACGAGGAATATTCAGAGGCTACAAAACAATTCATCTACAGGGGATGTCGTCTCCTCTAGTTGTTGTGGTCTTGTTGAATCAAAGGACGTCTAAAATTATTGGCGTCATCTTGTGCCTAATGGAATTGCATGTTCTTTGCTAGTGCAAGCAAGTTCTTGAGTTGAAAAACTGAATGGAGCGACAATTTCGTTGCTTGTTAGATAAATCCACTGATTTGTGTTTTTTGGGTAGAAATAATTGTCAAGAATTAAAAGAATTCTCCTTCTCATCTGTAATGATTTCTTATATGTTTTCGACACCGGAATAGATTAAAATCACGATGCAATAATCTGCGGATGGTATGGGCAGGTATTTTTGGTTTTGCACTGCCGATAGACTGATACAATAACATAAGTTCATTTGTCATTGTGAATTGCTCAAAGCCAGTAAGATCTCCATTCTACATTGCTATTGGTCCATGCATGGAGGGGTCATACTCTTCCAACACATTATCAAATTGGAACTTGTATGCTTTGCTCAATCCAAAAGCATCAGATGTTAGGGATTTTTGCAACATTAGCAGGTGGACACGGACAAGTTATTTCAGGGTTGGAGAACACATTAAGAGTAGCTCCTACAACTACGAGCAAATCCATAGCATCATGGCCGATGGATTTGTTGCCCGCTATGGTGTTCCATTTTCTGTGAAGAGAACTCTCTTTTGCTCCTTTGATTTATATTGCTACTTTCATTTCTATAACTACTTTAGTTCCCATCGCTTATTCCATATCTCCACCTGAGGTGAGGTTTGCGGGTCCAAGGACTACCATGGCAGTAAGTACCTATCGGCAATAAAATTTACCGTAATTTTGCATGATTCTGTACACTTTTTCACTTGTTACTTTCTCTTCAAAATTGGAAAATGAAAGGACCATCTAATATCCAAGGAATTTATGACAAAGTGTACATGATAGTGTACGGCAATGAATACATGTGTCTAGATTATAATTTCTCTCCACAAAAGGGCTAAATCTCCCGCCCTAAAATAATAATAATAATAAAGATTCTTGTGCGACCAACCACATGACTAGTTTTTTGTTGGCATAGAATATACAAATTTTTATTTTCTTAATTTGTTTTTTAATTAGTCACTTAACTAATTACCCAAGAGACACTCGTTAACAATCCTTAAAAAATTGTGGTCATTTATCGATGGGAGGAACAAAATCATTCACTAAAAATGAAAAGCAATGTTTCTCTAGATTTGTTGACCACTGATGAAGTAAAAGGAGTGTTTTTGTATCATCTATCTTCTACGTGAAAAACGAAGCTTACTATTTTCATTTGTTTGCAAATGCACACATCCCACTTCTTATATTCTTCTCGAGAAAATTCAACTCGTACAAAGCAGTTTGCTGCTACTATGTTTCCTCATGACTTTTGCTTTCCAAACTTCTTATCCTTCGATTCATTTTCACAACATCCATTCCTTTCACAGGTGTCCTCGATGATATTGCATTTTGGACTACTTGGAATTTACAATACCATTGGATAAGCCGCGATTATTTATTCTTACAACAATTATGGAAAAAAAAAAATTCTAACCTATGAAATATTTTAGTAATTTTTTTTTTTTTTTTTGTGTGGTGAAGTTTGCAATCCGGATGCCATTTGTCGTGATATTTCTGATCTACAAGTACAAAAGAAGGCACTTAGCAATGGACAAGAACATCAAAGAATTTTTGCAAGCTCATAACAACTTTTTGAACATAAGGAACTCTTCCTTGAATATTAAGAAGATCACCAAAAATTTTAAGCACAAACTAAGTGAAAGGGGGATATAATTTTGTATACAAAGGGACACTCAAAAGTGGCAACGAAGTGGCCATGAAGATTTTGAAGTAGTCCAAGGTCTACAATCAAGATTTTATTAGCGAAGTGGCTACTATTGGAAGAGTTCACGAACTCGTCGGTTTTTGCTTTGAAGGCTCAAAACAAGCTCTTGTGTATGATTTCATGTCAAATGAATCTTTGGATAAGCACATCTTCACTGAGAAAGGTGATAAGTTTCTTGATTACAAGAAAATATATGAGATTGCTCTTGGGGTGGCAAAGGGGATTGAGTATCTACATCGTGGGCGTGACATGCAAATACCTCACAATACTTTTTTAGACAAAAATGTCACTCAAAAGTATTTGATTTTGGACTCTTGAAACTTTATCCCACTGTCAATGACTGCTGCAAGACGAACCCTGGGATTTATGGCACTTGAGTTCTTCTACGAAAACATTGGTGGTGTATCTTATAAAGCGGATGTCTATAACTTTGGGATGTTGCTCATGGAAATGGCAAGTAGAAGGAAAAATGTAATATGCAAATGCAAAACACTCAAGCTAAATTTATTTTCTTTTGTGGATGTATGACCAAGTAAATGAAGGAAAAAGTGCTGAAATGGAAGAAGTTGTGGAAGAGGAAAGGAAGGTGATAAAAAAAAATGATAATAGTTGCTCTTTGGTGTATATAGTTAAACCTTGACCATTGACCTCCATTGAACAAAGTTTTGGAAATGCTTGAAGGAGATATTGGTAATATTTAGATGCCTCCAAAACTGCTTTTTAACCCACCAATGAGGCAATTGACGATGACAAAACCTAGATGGAATTAGAAAAATTCTCAACTTCTTCAAGCACTCCAATACTTTTCCCTAGTTTTCCTTTTGGAGATAGCAATGATGCATAGAGAAAGAAGCAAAGTTTGATTAGGAAAGCTTTGTGTATTTGTTATATGTCCCCGCAATCTAGTATTGTGTATGGGGAGACTTGAGCAAGTTTAGCTCGACACTAATTACTTTCAAGATTATCTTCTTCTAGCTCGAAGGTTAATGTTGGGTTATTGTATCTCATGTAGTTGTACTCTCTTGCATCATCCTTCCAAAGG
Source organism: Eucalyptus guilfoylei (assembly GCA_016097605.1). Classification (NCBI taxonomy): domain Eukaryota; kingdom Viridiplantae; phylum Streptophyta; class Magnoliopsida; order Myrtales; family Myrtaceae; genus Eucalyptus; species Eucalyptus guilfoylei. Next base: position 6,228,915 of record CM027870.1, on the reverse strand, counting down.
ATAAACAATGATAACTTGCGATCTTGCTACTTAATGTGCTACTACCGGCGTATCATTTCTCAAAATCAACGACTTATGAATTCATTACAAGGGATTTTACAAAGTAGACACATCTGTCTATGCAAGAAACAAATATATTAAAATGGAAAGGAAGAAAGTCCTAGATGAAAGAATTCTACGAAGTCTATATTTGAAAGAACTCATATTCCATTTTGAAGTTAACATGAAATTGTTGACAAGTAAATTTATGAAGTTTTCTTTGTTTCTTCTTATATTAGGCCATGTTTTATTGTTTAACTTGGTAAACTTTTTCATCTGCTCTGTTTGATTAACAAAAAAGTTTTGTGATTTAGAATTTAGCGTGGATTACTTTTAACTTCACTAAAATTTGATATACCATCTTGTAACCATATAATAACCTTCTTTGGGAAGCGTACTCTATATGGTCATCTACGTGAATTATAACTGATCCAGTTAATCATCAATTTAATTAAATCACTTATTTTCTATAGAATATTCACCAAAGAACGATATGTGCTACAATATGGTCTTCTAGAAAATCACTTATTTTCTATAGAATATATGGTCATCTGCGAACGATACGTGCTACCTTATATATGCTTGCAAGTTTCCTCTTTTACTCCGGTATGAATCCCTCTTCTTTCCTCGCGTGACACTTAGTCCGTAAGTAGTTTTTATTTGTGGTAATTGCATTTACAAGTCACTCATTATTTGGCTCGGCGAAATTCAATTTTTTATTCCCCAATCGCAACAATTTTTTTTTTTGTTGCAATAGATTTACTTTGGCTGGAAATTGATCGATTTTTTTAGAACATATTGAAGGGGCTATCATATGGTCTTCAAGGTTAAGTTAGCCCTAATTTAAAATATCAAAAGAAAATTGGACAATTATGAGGCAAGTTCTAAAACTTGTCATCATAATGCACTTGATTTTAAAACTTTCATTTCGTGCATTTAAATCTTGAAAATTGTAACTTTAATGTACTTGGTGCTTTGTCAATTTCGTCGGTTTCAAGAGGCCGAAACACCACATAATTTTTAATCTTTTCAATCATTCGTGGCTGTTAATGAAAAGGTATATCTTAAATTTTACATCCAATGTAACCTAACAGAGCTAATAGAAGGATTAAAGTGAAACTGTGGCAAATTTCATGACTTTAATGGACGAAACGAAAATTTTAAGGATTTCAAATACATTATCTTGATAATTTTTAGGACCCATGTTGTTGTGATTGTTAAATGGAAAAAAAAAAAAAACCGAAAAACCTACAATGATAGATTTCTTTAGTCGACGTCAATGCTCCCAAAAGTTCATAAGCCTCTACAAGCTTTGTTTTTGGATCTTTTTTTTTTTATTCTGTTGAGTTAGTTATGATGTGATGTTTAGTTGGATTCTATGTTATATGAAGTGGTGAACACGTGAGTATTTGATGTTAAAATTGATCGAGTTCTCTTTTAAAGTATATTAATGGTAGGTGCATCAAAGTTCAGTACATTGGTAGGAAGGGGTAAACTTTTAGTGACTCAAGTGCAAATTGCCCTTAACTATAATAGTAGCATCCAATTAAATTGATAACAAATGATATGCAATACCTAAGAGGTACGGACACCTGGAGTGCCAAAACTTGGCACGGAGGGACACTTAAGTGCCAAAAGTTAAGAAAGTGACACTTAAGTGCCAAAATCGGAACAAAATGGATCACTTAAGTGCCAATCCGGCCAAAATATGGCCAAAATGCTGACGTGGCGATTTTTCAGTAAGGTAACTGCAAAACGACGTTGTTTTGCACACTGATGTGGCTAAAAAATGCAAAAATAACGTTGTTTTATCTCCGACGTGGTAAAAAATATAATATAAAAATTAATTAAATTAAATTTAAAACTAAATTTATTTAAAACATTTAAAAATACAAATTCAAATATTAAAAATGGGGGGGGGGGGAGACGGTGGAGCCCTCACCGCCGCCGTGTCATGCCCTGAACCTCAAGCACATGCCCATCCCTCGGTGGGCGATAAACTTGCGACGTCCCAGGACTCGTCGCCGATCCATTCATTTTAATACGCATGCGGAAGCGAATTATTAATCCTCTGACAGTAACAAACGTGGGATAGAAAAGTAGGACAACGAATTTCAAATAAACACATTATAAGAAACCACAATCCAGTTTACAAATAGAGGCCAACTCTAGGGTCCAAGTACATGAAGTCTATCTTCAAAAAGAACTTCTGAGCCACCCATGATCCTGATCTTTCCACCTCATGTTTCATCCTAGGGACCTAAAAATGTTATCCCACAACGGGGTGAGACAATGTCTCAGCAAGTTCACCCCCTAAGATTCGACTAGGAAGAAAATATGCCTTCAAGGCTGCCTAAGCACAAACACAAGTCAGAGGACTCACCTTAGCCTCAGTCTCTTCCTGCAAGTTAGTACAATTCGAATAACCATTCAATCATTTCAACTAATCAGATTGAACTATTGATCAATTGACTTAGTCGATTCCATGTCAACAAGACCATCCCCCGATCATCTCAATCAATACTATCTATAAAGTCCGATCATAATCAGGACTGCTCACTCTAAACCGATAATAAAAAAGTATAGCTCACCAGGTGTTTGCGGATATCGATATAGTATATTAAATATGCTCGCTTTAAGGCGCGGATGTCTTGATATAGTATACTAAATTTGCTCACGTAAGTTCGGCCGGATATCGATATAGTATACTAATTATGCTCACCAGAAGCTGCCAAACCAGAGCCCGCAAGTTGATATAATATACCATCTTGATCATCTAACAATTTCGCCATTTTTATCATACCCGATAAAAATACTTTAGGTATAAGATATCGATCGACCTTAAACAAAATATAATATTTTCTCACTTGAAAATCCCACTAATTTCAACAGTCCACAAATTCCTTTTTGGCGTTGTAAACCGACGCCAGGTGATTTTTTAATTAATTACTAAAATTAATTAATTTTGGGATAATTACCCACAATCACAAATCACACTCAATCAGCACAAAATAACAGTCAATTAAATAAACAGGTCACACCACCGCAATCAGCATAAAATTCCAATCACCGGCTATCCCGGTCTAATTTCCGGAAAATAATTAATTAATTAATTAAATAATTACGGAAATTAATTAATAAATGCCAAAAATAGCAACTTAGGCCCGTAAAGCCTAATTAAAAGCTGAGACGGGCCTGGAAAATTTCCGAACTACTCTAAATAAATACTAGAGCTTGTCTAGGCTCTAATTACACTACTCTAACCACCTAACATGTAATAACAGTTAATTAAATTGCTAATCTAATCTAACTATCCACATAATCCATACTTAGTTTAAACTAATCAACCCTTAAATGTTATTAACTTACTAAGCAATGATTAATGAGTTAAACTCACTGGATTAACTATCCGACTAGACCACGACGATGGCAACGCGCGACGGCGGCCAATAAATTCCAAAGTGGCGGCTCCAACGGGGCTCGGAACGGGCCGAAATCGGCCCCGCAAAGCCCACGGATGGGCTGGTCTTGCGGCTCCAACGCTGCTAGCCTTGCTGCTCCAGTTCCGCGGGAGTGAATACAGCAGTTGGATGGGTGCGACTCGGGCTGATTTTGGCAACCACAGGTGGAGGTGCGGGCTCGGCTTGATGGGTTGAGCTGGGCCAAACCAGAAACGGGAGGAGCTGTGGTGTCGCTGGACAAGGGGGGGGGGGGGGAGTCCGCTGGAGGTCGACAAACCAGCCGAAGAAGCAGCTTCGGCTTCGCCGGATTTGACCCGTGGAAGACACTCGGCCAAACAGGAAGCAAAGGAGGGGCGAGCACGCATGAGTTACAAGCGTGAGGCTGTTTAGGTGGAGGTGGGGGCTGTTGGTTTTGGGAGCATCGCGGATGAAGGAGGACCGGTGGAGAGAGAGAATGGCAGGAGTTGTGGTGTTCGACCGAACCAAAAAGGAAGAAAAGAAAAAGCAGAAAAGCAGAAGGGATGAGGGAGAGGGGTGTCAGTCAAGGGGGGAAAAGAGGAGAGAGAGAGAGAGAGAGAGAGAGAGAGAAAGGAAGGGGATAAGGATGACTCAAAAAGTCAAAGAAACAATGCAAGAGGAAGACCAAACTTGCAGGAGGCTGTCGGCTGGGGAAAAAGACGCACAAGAGAGAGAGAAAGAGAAAAAGAGAGAGGCGCAATGGAAGGGACCGAAGGAGGGTTCGGTGAGGGGAGAGAAAAATGTAATTAAAACCAAATTACTTTTAGCTCACTTAACACAACAATATCAATTAGTCAAGCAAGGCCAAATTCCACACCAACTTATCCAATTTGAAGTCCAGTTGAAGACCAAAATAAGATAGTTCCTCCAACCTACGAATTTTTCTCAATTCCAAATTCTATTTCATTTCTTCCCGAAATCCGATTTCTGAACAAATCTCTCCAATTGACGTCTAATTTTGTTGAAGAAAAAGCCCACACACATTCCTTTCACCAAGTAGCTCGCACAGGAGGCCAAAAATCCCTTCGATTTGGCCAATCTGAAGTTCTGTTCGTTTTCCGAATCGTCCGAATCGATTTTCCGTAAAAATCCCGAACTCGCCAAAAATTCCTTGAAATGTAAGTCGACGTTCCTAAAATGACTCGTGACATGACAGAACTTTCAATTTCTGAAATCGGGTTTAAATTCGTGATTAATTTCAATCTAACGCGATTTTAGCGTTACCTAACCTATCGGGTAGCTTTTAGGAATTTTTAGTGCAATTGACCCGTGGTTGATTTTCTTCGAGCCACACATACCTCTTCGAAACATTGGCAACTTTCGGTTGTCGTGAAAACCTCAAGGTTTCAAATATGGACATAAGGCGCCAAAATGACAGAAAAATCAGTCTAGTACCGATCGACGAGAATTTTGCAAATTAGTGGAATCACCCACGTTTAGCCACACATATCAGTCGAATCGACCCATCTCTAATCTCTGATCGATTTTTAACTGTATCGTAATGACCCTTGTAGACTAGCACGGTCGAGCAGTCGATTTCTGGTAGAATTCTCAATTCTATTGCGTTTAAAATCCTTTAACGGCTTCACCTGATAGGCTAGTTATCTCATGAGTGGCCATCTTAGAGAAAAACACTATAATCGCGTCGATGAAAATCCCGACTTATCCAATCGAAATCAGAATCTTTAAATCAAGATGTCACATGCTGCCTCCCCGCTACCGCCGAGAAGGGCCGACGACTGAGGGGGGAGGGTCGGCGGGGGTCGCCGGTCGGCCGGGGGCTGACCTTCCCCTCTCCGTCACCGGCCCTTCCCGACGATGGCGGGAAGGCAGCGAGGGCCCGCTCGTGAGCCCTCGCCGAATCTAGGTGAGGGTGGACCTGGGCCGGCGACCCCGGTCGACCCTCCCCCCTCTGTCACTGGCCCTTCCCTGCGACGGCCGGGAGGTAGCAAGGGCTCGCGAGCCCTCGCCAGATCTGGGTGAGGGCCATGACCCTCGCCCCAGCCCTCTATCGCTAGCCCTTCCTAGTGAGGGCTCGAGGGCCCTCACCGCCGGTCGACTAGAGGCCGGCGACCCTAGCCGATGCTCCCCCCACAGTCGCCGGCCCTTGCCGGCGACAGTGGGGAGGTGGCGGCGGCGGCGAGGGCTCAACCCTCAGCCGCTGCCTCCTCTCCCCCACCCTTTTCTTTTTAAAAATTATTTTATATTATTTATTTTTATAATTTAGTTAAATTAATTTTTATAGTAATATTTGAATCCGCTTAAAAATGACGTCGTTTTTGCCTTTGTTTGTTGAGTCAGAATTCCGGCGAGCCACGTAGACGAAAAAAATAATAAAAATTGCCACATAGGATTTTCGGTGGGGTTCGCCGGAGATAGCACTTAAGTGTCCCACTTTTAAAAAAAAAATGACACTTAAGTGTCACTTTCCTAACTTTTGGCACTTAAGTGTTTCTCCGTGCCAAGTTTTGGCACTTGGGTTGTACTTTGTCCCAATACCTAATATATTCTTATGTTTTATGCTAATCTTTTTAGCATTCTCTCTTAAGCCCAGTTTATCACAACACACTTCTTACTCGGAGCACCATATGTGTTAATATTTCTAATTCAAAAGTGGAGGAGAAGGCACTTAGCTATGAGCTAAAAGATCAAAGGGTTTCCACAAGCTAATAACAACATTTTGCCAATAAGGTATTCCTACAATGACATTAAGAAGATAACTCGAAAGTTCAAGTACAAACTACATAGGGGAGAATATGGATTAAGAAAGCTTTGAAGTAGCAATGATGTGGTTATCAAGATTTCAAACAAATCCAAAGCCAATGGTGTCGCAACCTGACCTGGCGCCTAGATGCGGGGGTGTCCTCGAGAGATGGCATAAATGTGAGGTTTAGATGTGCTCCATTATGAGAACTCCCTCATGATACATTACTCTAAGGATGTCATCACCTCATCCTTTGGAATCAACCACATGAGTTTTCTCAATTATGGTCATGAGCTCTTCTAAGCTTGCACCTCGCATGGCAGCACGATTGTCGTGACTCTACCTTGATGTCATGGCCCATCTTGATTGACGGTTTGAATTTCAAAAGGAAACCGAATGTAAAGGTAAATTTAAGAGTATTTTGACCATGATAGTCCTCTCAAAGGTTCATCCACCAAAGATGGCATCACTTCATCTTTTGGCTTCAACCACTTTGAGTATGCTAAATCATGGTCATGAGCTTTTCCAAAAGCTCATACTCCTCGTGACAGATTTATTTATTTTTAAGTTGTTTTAGACAACCTAAATTGTAGCTAAGAGTCGCCACTAGTTTCATTTTTGGGAGCCGACTAGAATGCCCAATCGTGGGGATCAATAGTTAGGAGTAACCCCTCGATTCCTACGCAATCAGAGACCTAAGGTTCGGAGACTTGGGTTACGCTAATGTATCTATTAGTGCCCTTTCGATATCTAACGGCCAACGTGTTACCTAATGTGCCCATGAATGTCTTTCTACATTTTCGTGCATTTCTTAACAAAAAAGGTGATCAAGCATGGATGGTTCCTTCATGTCATTTTACTCTAATGAACTTGAAAGTAAAGCATATAATCTATTGAAATGACAGTGCGAGAAAGTAAATACTCAAAGCATTTCAAGAAAAACAAGTAAAGTCTAATCACGCAATCCTAAATGCAAGAAGGTAAATCTGCAACTCGTCGAGCATTTATACAACACATAAAATACCCGAAACACATATCGGGAAATGAATGAATATGACAAAAGATTAGGTCTGATTTAACATTGACCATTCACCATCCTTGTGTCTTTGGGATCATTACCGCTAGGAATTGCCTTTGGAACCAATCTTAGTTCTAGTCTAGTGCTAAAACGGTCATAACCTGAACCTCGAGCGCGTGTCCATCCTTTGGTGGTCGATTTAATTTGCGACGTCCTAAGACGCGTCGCCGACCTATTTATTTTAATGCACATGCGGAAGCGTATAAACTAATCCCCTAACAATAATATATATGTGATAGAAAAGCAGGACGACAAAATGCAAATCAAACGCATTATTAAAAACCACAATCTGGTTTACAAACAGAGGCCAACTATAGGGTCTAAGTACAAGAGGTCTATCTCAAAGAAAGAACTTCTGAGCCACCCATGCTCCTGACCCTTCTGCCTCAAGCTCCGAGTTCTTCACCTTAGGGACCTGAAAAGTTAAGCCCATGACGGGGTGAGACAATGTCTCAGCAAGTTCACCCCCTAAACCCCGACTAGGAAGAAAATACGCCTAAAGGTAGTCTATGCACACAATACAGAAGACCTACCTCGCTTCAGTTCCTTCCTGCATATTAACACAATACATATATCACATAAGTGCAGTAACAACACTTGAGCATTTGGAATGTCTCATTTCGATCTTAGTCAATCAACCAATCAATCAATTGAATCAATATAATCAATCCATCATTCAATCAAACAATCGTTCACAAGGGTCTTGATTATAAGGCCAAATCGTTATGACACATCTTATACCATGTCACATAATTTCGTCCAATAATCAGGCGCGAACAATTCATATCGGTGGTCCCATCCACACCCGATATTCACTCTCAATATTCAAATTCTCAATCCAACCTCAACATCCCCACTTAATAATCCGACTCAATACTCAAAATCAGGCTCAAGGTTCTAGAGGTGCCCTCTCCCCACAAAGTTTCGACATCGCGTGGCACTTAGTCCCTGACCATAATCAGTCATAGTACGAGATACTAAAGGTGGCTCCCACGAATTCACACTATCGTGTAGTACTTAGTTCTTTACTATACTAAGCAATAGCTCAAGGTACTAGAGGTGGCTCCCACGAAGTCACGCTGTCGTGTAGCACTTAGTTATTGACTATAAAAAACACTAGTACAAGGTTCTAGAGGTAACTCACACGAAATCTCGCTATCGTGTAGCACTTAGTTTTTAACTATGCATGACAGTACTGCAAGGCTTCTAGAGGTGGCTCCCATGTGACTCAATTCACCATGTAGCATTTAGACCTTGACTACAATAAGCAACGGTACAAGGTACTATAGGTGGCTCACACGAAGTTCCCTTATCGTGTAGCACTTAGTTCTTTACCGGCTCACAACCCATTAGATTCCCTCAACACAACATATGTCACCTCAACTTTCAATAGTCATCTTGCCATGACTATGAACCATCACACGATCACTCAATACCGGCCAAGGACATTGTGCTTTGCACACAAATTTCTTCAATTAAAATAACGAACTTGGCATATTTTCGTCGTGTTAAAAATATCCAATAAAAATAATCGTGTGTGGGTACACGGTTAGTTTGAGCCAAAAATACTATATCTTCATTTTCAAAAATCCCATTATTTATTATAATGCCTAAAAAAAATTTTGGCGTTAAAAACCGACGCTCGATATTTTCTGAACAAAATACCAAAATTACACAATTTCGGAATAAATACCCAAAATTACAATCACCACCCAATTTGCACAAAATAACATTCAATTAAATAAACCAACCACACCATTGCAATCAACACGAAATTCCGGTCCCCGGTTATCCCGGTATAATTTTCGAAAAATAATAATTAATTAAATAAATACAAAAAATAATTAAATAAATACAATTAATTACCAAAAATGCTAACTTAGGCCGGAAATGCTTAATTAAGTGCTTGAACGGGCCGGGAAAATTTTCAAACCTATCTAGATAAATAGTATAGCTTATCTAGTCTCTAATCTATCCGTTTTAACCACCTAACATGCACAAACGAATAATTACATCGCTAATCCATTCTAACTAACCACATAAACCATGCTTAGCCTAAACTAATCACCCCTTAAATGTAATTAAATTATTAAGCAGAGTTTAGTGAGTAAACTCATCGGTTTAGCATGAAAACTGATTCACGGCGACGGCGACGCGACAACAGCCGAAACTTAGGCTTACGGCGGCACCAAAGGATGCCCGAATGAGGCTGAAAACCGCCAACAAGCTCGCTGCTTGAGCTGGGAAAATCGGCTCTGAAGCTGCTGGTTTTGAGGCTGCAGCTCGCGGAGGACTTGGCGGACTAGTGGTGCGAGGGCCTGAGGTGTGGCTGCAGAGGGTGTTTGGTGAAGGAGCTGTGGCTGGTCTTGGTGGTGCTGGATAGTGGCGCCGTGGGTGGACAAGTGGGGCTGCTTGGTGGGTTGACGATGGAGGTGTTTCGGTGGAAATAGATGGGTTGACGTGTTGGAGGGCTGACGATGGTGGCCACAAAATGGAACGGGATGCAAACTTGGTGGGTGGTGGCCGACAGTTTGAGGTGCTGGTGGTGTGGGGAAATAAACGTGAAAGGAAAAATGAGAAGGAAGACCGAAGTAGCTGGATTCGGTTGAAGAGCAGGGGTTGGCGGAGAGAGAGTGGAAACGTGGAGAGGAGCTCGCTGGCAGAGGAGTAGCTGGATTCGGTGGAAGGAGGGGGACACGAAAAAGTGGGTAGTAGCAGGCGGTCTTCGAGGCAGCTACAGAATTCCAATGGAGCCTGGACTCTTCGAAGGAAAAAATGAATGAAAAGCAGAGACCGCAGGGGAAAATGAAATGGAGAAGGAGAAGCAGAAGCCGCGAAGGAGGATGCGGCTGGGTTGGCGTACGAGGGAAGCTAAAGAAGGGGAGTGAAAGTCAACAAGAGTTATCTACTCAATTAAAGCTTGGTCCCCCTATTACTTTCTTGCATAATAAAACTCAATTTGGACAGCAAAATGGCCATTTCCCTCACCCATCCAAATTTCTTTCCTTTTTTCAAAATGTCCGAAATTCAATTTCTCAACAAATCTTTCCAATTTGGCAACCAAATTTGTTGCGGAGGAAGCCTACACAATTTCCACAATTTCCCTTCACCAAATAGCTCACTTTGGAAGCCAAAAATCCACTCAATTTGGCCCATCCGAATTTCCTTTTTCGAATCGTCCGAATTGATTTTCCGTAAAAATTCCGAGCTCGCCGAAAATTCTTCAGAGGATGAGTTGACGTTCCTAAAATAAATCGTGACATGCCAAAACTTTCAATTTCTAAAATCGGTTTCAATTTCGCGGTTAATTTCAACCGAGCGTGATTTTAGTGTAACCTAACCTATCGGGTATCTTTTAGGAATTTTCAGCGCATTTGACCCGTGGTCGATTATTTTCGAGCCACATTGTACATCTTCGACTCATTGGCGACTCTCGATTGTCGTGAAAATCTCAAGATTTCCGATATGGGCACAGGGTACAAAAATGACAAAAAAATCGGTTTAGTGTCGTGTGACGAGAATTTTGCAATTAAGTGGAACCACCCACACTTTAATTACATGCCTATGTCGAAACAACCTATCTCCGATCTCTGGTAGATTTTGACAGTGCCGTATTGACCCTTGCAGATTAGCACGGTCGAGCAGTCGATTTCTGGTCGAATTCTCAAGTCTATTGCGTTAAAATCCCTTAACGGCTTCACCAGATATACTAGTTATCCCGTGAGTCGCCAACTTAGAGAAAAGAACTATAGGCCCGTCGATGAAAAGCCTAACTTATTTAATCGAAAACAGAACCTGAAAATTAGGATGTCACAAAAATTAGTGTGAAAAGTACACGAACAAGAAATTTATAGCAATCAGCAATCAAGACATTTCACATCAAAACATCAAGAAAAGCAATCGACCAATCACAAATGGCCTTAGGGTTAGCCTTTGAAGTTCATGCAACGGACTTCCTAAAATGTCTACCTCAATTCATTTTTGATGACTTTTGACTATTAGACATCATTTGTATTTGCAAACGGTGACTAAAGTCATGAAGCCTCTAGGTCAAGTTCTATGTGACATCCCGAGGGAACCTGCATTGTCATACATCGCACTCAAGTCATTCATCTAACAATCACATGCGAAGCATATAAATTTGGCAGGCATTCAGGCCGTATGACCTTGGTTCTCAATCAATCCAAATTAGTGGGTGAACCAATGAAGAATCACTTATTCAAACACATGTGCCATCGAATATTTCTAGGCAACACGTATATTCATGACAAACAAGGCAGTCAATATGCAGTTTGTATGATACCCAAAACCGTTTTGTAGACAATTGACAAAGGAAGATATCATTTTTAAAGATTTGATGAAAAGGGAACATAATTTTATCAAATCATGGAACATATGTAGCCGTCAAGGCGAGCTTGGATACATCATGGGCATAACTGATCAAGCATCACAGACGTTCTAAACATGAACCATTACTTTGACGAAATTAACGTGAAGTCATGGTTTGAAGAATGCCAAATAACTTTTCACATGGGTATCACGTGAACTACTAAAACTTTGAGTAAGTTCAAAACCATGTCAAGAAATTAGAATTTCATAATATCCTGCAAGTTTGAGATGGTCGGTAAAAATACCAAATGATGTTTTTAGTTTGAGAAAATTTGCGACAACACTGTTCAACATGTTACAAGTAATTCTCAAGAAGACAATATCATTAGATTTAGCATGTGTAATTTCCTAAAATTTCAAGAACGCATGCATATATGTTAGCCAAATCAACCACCACAGAAATAGGGCATTCAGTGTAGGCTCAATAAAAGCACAATAAATGACTATTTCTCCATAGAATTTTTATGGTAGGTAAATTAGCATATGAGAAATAACTTTCATGAAGGAAGCACCTCAAAATTCCTAACACATGAATTTCTAAAAATTCTAGAACATGAACTGGTCAGTTAGGAAGAGAACAGGGTAGCATGTGACATGGACGTTCTACAGCCGATTGACCCTATCAATTGATATTTAAACAATTCTAGATTTTTATATGTTGTAGAATGTTATGGACAACTTTCGTTCAGGACTCGACCCCAAAATCTATACCTAAAAAATCATGGAAAAATGACAAGTAACCGGCCTCACAGAAGCATGGCATGCTGTTCGAATATAACATGGTTTCCAAAATCTAGCTCGGTTTAGCAAAAATGTTAAACATAGAAAACGATCACCAATTGAGGCATGCGACGTGTCATTTTAAAGTTTAAGATGTCTATTACAATTGTACATAAGGTATCATCACAAAACATAGCACAAATTCAAGCATGCAATTGACAGGGCAAACGGAGGCCAATCGGCGCAAACTTTATATCGTTGAAAAGCCCAAGGAATAGACTACGGCTTTCTTGAAGGACTCAAGAACACAAAAACAGGTTTAATAGCTCATTCCAAGACAAACAATAATCAAGTCATCCGAGGCATCCGAATTGCATATTCAAGCCGACCAAGCAATCATCCCTATGAAATCCATTCAAGTTTATCACCTATCAATCCTAAACCATCTAGGCATCCATGTTTGTCAATAAACGCATTAGATTACAACTTATATTGAGCTCTAGCCCCGGTCGCCTAGAGTGACCTTGCCTCATTGAGCTCGAGATTAGAGATCATCACTTTTCAAGGTTTTCACATGAATCAAGCTCGATTAAGCTTTCAGCTGAGGGACATCAAGCCTCGAGGGAGGTTTGACGTAGGTCAATGGTACCGGAGGATCGCCAGATGAGCACCGATCAATCGCAAATGGAGATCAAGTGCAGAAGGTGGACCAACGAGGAGATCGACCATTGAAGGGGGTTCCAATTGATCTTAGCAGTAGTGATCGGCTGGAAACGGTCTGTCGCTAGATGTTCTGTGGGGGTGCAGGCCATCGGAGGACCACCGGAGGGCGTCGGTTTGCTCCTAAACCGCACAGGCTCGAGGAATGCTGCTTCAGGCATGCTTAAGGAAGAAACGACCACCGTAAGAGTTCCAGTTGCTTTCCATTGCTGTGATCAGCTTGAGGACAACTAGAGGACGTCACTGGACATCTCGAGGGATTGCAAGCCACTGGAGGACCATCGGAGGGCATCGGGGAGAGAGAGAGAGAATCTGTTCTAAAAAATGAGGCCCCCCCGGGTAAGATCAAAACTTAACCTTTAGGTTTGATCCCCTTAGCTAATTAATGTGGATTATTTGTTTAAGTTTGTTAAAGATATTTTGATTAAGGCACATGCTCATTTAAAAAACTATGATGCATTTCTAATGAACGGTAATGATCAATTATTGAACTAACTTTGAGATTACGGACTAATAGAGGGGTATTTTCATAATTTTGCAAACCCGGGGACTAGGGGGAATGTCGGACATGTCTTGCTTGATTGGAATTGGACTCCAGCCACTGGAAAGTGGCTAGAATGAGCTTGAATCCACCTACGATCAACGCCAATCAAAGCAGGTCGACCCGGTCGGACTAGGTTGACCCAACTTTGACCGAGTCGATCCAGTTCAGTTCTTACTCCATTTTGTTCCGATTTTGCTTAATTTTGTTTAATTAAGACAATTGTGTGCATGTGGAGAACAGACGGCCAATCGTGTGAGAAATGTCACAAATTAAGTCAATTTCTATTAAATTACAACCATGGACTAGACTGACACTTGTAATTGGACCTTACCTGGCCATATTGAAGCTTGATATCTTCAATTGGATGTTAGTCTAGAATGGGTCAAGTCAAATTAGTTTGATTGGAACATGTCGGCTCAAATTTCTAAGATTCAAGCAAGCTAAATCGATCAAATTGAAGTGTTCCCAAGTGAATTTCTCGAAATTGGCCCCAAATTTGGACTTCGTTTAAGAAAATGATTTGAATGAAAGTGCAAACATGCAATTCATGAATAATTTGATCCGGACCCCTTATTAAGGCTTAAAATGTCAAGTTTCGTCTCAACTCGTCAAATCTCAAAATTAGCCGCACGATTGAATACGAGATGACCTCTAGACCAAATGTCATAAAAGAAACTAAGCAAAAATGTGAATAGAATGAAAGTAAATTTATTTTTGGTCGATTTGGAACCTAAAACCAAAAAATTTGAAAATTGAGGTTCTTGATCGATTTTCATGAAATCTTTTATGCCAAAATCAAATTGAAGCCAAAATATGATTATTTAGGGTTTTTTTTTTTTTTTACCTTTTTTCAATTTTTTTATCAAAGATTTGATCAAAAGTTAACCATGTAGTTAACTTTTCACTAAATGTTGATTTTGTGATCAAATCTTTGATTTTTTTTTTAAAACTAATTTGGCCAAAGTGATATTTAGGTTATTTAGGACCTTTTAATGCAAAAAGTCAAATTTTGACCTAGAGTTGACTTTTGATTAAAGGGTTAACCTAAAAATTAACTCGGAAGTCAATCATTTGACATTTTAGATTTTTGGTGAAAATGACTAGGAAATTACCTAAAAACACTTAAGAATGATAGGTCAAAGAAAAAGAAATGAAAACTGATATTTTTGGTTTGAGAAACGGGCTCCGTTGCAATCAAAAACCCTAGACTTGAGTTTTCTACCTTTACCAACAGATTGACTAAAAATTAGGTGTCAACAAATGGCAAAGATTTACTGATGAAGTGGCCACCGTTGGAATGATTCGCCATGTCAATGTGGTTTAATTTAACTTATTCACCAAGCATTTGAAGGATGAGGTCATGAAATAACTAAAATGGGCTAAAAAAATTTATGGAGTGAGTCAAACTGCAAGGTCAACTTCTTTTAGTCTGGTCAGTTTCCTCTTTCCTTAAACCCTACCCATGTTGTTCTGACTCTTAAAGTTCCCCCGGAACTCTAAAAATCAATGACAAATTTGTGTGCGAATATGAAGTGGCACTCGCTTCTCTCGGCTCTAAGAGCTTCTCTCCACCCCCAAAACCCTAAATCTCCTTTGCCTTTCTGAAACCCTAAAACCCTAATAGCCCCCTTGATAGTTTTTTGTTAAATGGAACCCATCCCGTAAACCCACGAAACTCCCCACCCCACCTTTTACCCCTTATAAATGATGTATCTCGTGATGTGGAACAGCTCTGTAATCCCTTTTTGGATGGCTTCAATCAGTGCTGGATGAATCGAAGCTTCGGCCATGTAGAAGGTTGGAAGTCACCATTTTCCCTGTGGATTTCTTCTAGGCTTTCTTTTCACTGTAAATAGAATGGGTCTTGACATATCTCAACTTGACTAGAAGAAAGTAATCAGATACTAGAAGTATTTCGTTGTGTTGGTTTGGCTTTGCCCCGCGATCTGCTATTGTCTAGCAATCCTTGTTCACTATTGAGGTAAATGGAAGAATCTGGGGAAGTAGATAATCGCTTGGCGGTATTGTGCAAAAGATTGGGTAATCTAAGGATAGAGGTTGATGCCCCTCCACGAGATAGAGTGATCTCTGAGGCGATCCTGAATGAATGCAATCATACAGTGTTTGATAAGCTGTATTTGGGAGGAAACATCAACTTTTAAGCTTTTCTTACCACAATGAAGAGAGCTCAGAAGGTAGATTTAGTAACCTTTGTGCAGCGTGAATCGGGTATACTTTCCTTTACCTTCGATTCTAAGATGGACAAAGAACGAGTGTTAGCAAATAGCCCATGGTCTTTTGCAAGCAATTTATTGATCCTTAAACCATGGGAGCCTACTAAACCTGCACAATGTTATAAGCTTACCAACTGTGCGTTCTGGGTTCAAGTTCATGGTCTCCCTATAGAATGGTGTTTTGAGGAGGTTGTGTCTCATATAGCCCAAATCTTAGGTTGTGTGAAGGAAGTAAAAGTGGAAAAGAAGGGAGTGGCCTTTCAGAAGGTGGGCAGAGCAAGGGTAGTGCTTGACCTTGATACACCTTTAAGTCCAGGTACTTTATATAATCTAGGAGATGGGAAAGTCTGGATGGATTTTAAGTATGAGAGGTTGCCTCGCTTTTGCTATTCTTGTGGAAAAGTTGGGCATTTTACGACTAATTGTGTAGAAGTACCCTTTGATGAAGCCAAATATGAAGATAGGAGTATGAACATGTTTGGGCATTGGTTAAAAGTAGAGGCTAAAGAGACCAACCCCTTTTGGTAGATTTTTTATGGTGACAGGGTGGATGAAAAGGAGGAGGAACAAGTAGTCAGTAGCCCTCTAGCTCAAAGCACTCAAATAGTCATATTCACTGGCGAGCAAACAGCAACAAACTTCACAGTAACAACTCAACCACAAAACAGGGCACAAGTGGATATTATTATACCTGATCACCAAGTGGAACAGCACCAAGGAAAGGGAAAAGGCATAATGAACATTGAAGAGCTAGAACAACAGCTACTGCCGGCTGATAAACCATCATCCTGGACAAAAAAAGAAGGATAAAAAAAGGAAAGCAGAATTTTAAAAAGTTCACCAGCAAAGAAATTAAAGAGGTACACCTCATATAACTCTATTCCTTTAGAGTTGGCAGATTTTGATGAAGCAAAACTACAGGAAACTCCTATTAGTCTTTCGGGGGGCACTATGGGATGGGTTTTGGTGGCTAGCCCAAATAAGCCACCGGTTTACAAATGATGATTACATGCTAGAACTGTCAGGGGTTAGGCACACCACTGACAGTCCAAAATTTGAGAGCCATTGTGGCTCATGAAAGGCCCGGTTTGATTCTGTTAATGGAAACAAAAAACAAAGAAAATGTGATTTCTCGTATTATGAGACAGTTAAAATTTAAGCACAGCTTTGTGGTGGACCCGATAGCACTTGCGAGGGGTCTAGCGGTGATATGGAATGAAGAAGTTGATGTAGTGGTGGAATCTATTTCCCAGGAAATGATAAACTTGATATGTGAAGATCAAGATAGCTGAAACAAAATGCGGGTGTCGCGACCAAAATTTCGGATGCACCACCTAAAATTAGGCTAATGGATTGCTAAGCCTAACTTAGCTCGGGCTCTCCCAAGCTCATACCAATTCGCGACTTAGGTTCAAGTTTATAACATGTAAATGATTTTTCAATTAGGAGTCGCCACTAATATATTTTTTGGTGGGTCGATTAGAAACCCAAGTAAAATAATGGGATAATTATTTTACTCCTACGAACCAGAGACTTTGGGTACGGGGACTTGGTTACACTAGATCTCTCTAATGCCCTTTCGGTACCTTTCTCTTTTATTTCAAAAGAAAATGTTTTGCAGGCACTTTGAATTAATTTTAATTTACTTTCCTAACATGTGAGGTGATCACACGGGTACGCAAACCATCAATTTAACACCAAAGAAAGCAAATAAATAAAATGTAGGACTTACCTCATAACAACAAAAGCATCTGTAATGTTAGATCAGAATTCACATCAGCAATCCTAGATATGATTTCCAATTAACACGCCATCACTCAATTTTTTTGTTTTCATTTTTTAACAAGAATATAATCCATATGCAATGCAATGCTTCTAATCTAATATGAAATGATATGGCATGGCAACATGTCCTAAACTATATGAATGAGTAAAAAATTTTGTGATTTCTTAATGAACATGCAATAATTAAATATGCAATCTAAATTAACCAAAATGACTTAATTCTAATGACGTGCAATGCAATGCAATGACGTGCAAATAATGCCCTAATTCTATTTTTTTCATTTTCTTTTATGAAATTCGAAATTAAAATTGCTAAGTAATTAAACATGCAATTCAAACTAAAGAAAACAAACATCCTACATGAACGCATTTTTTTTGGATTTTTATTTAAAAATTCAAAATAAGATTGCAATTTTAAATATGCAAGATAACCCTAAGACTAGGAATATTCTAAAATGAACCTAATCCTAATTCAAAATTTTTTACTTTTTCATTTTACGAAAATAAAATTGATCCAAACACTATGATAGCAAATCAAGCCAGATAAGATTGATATCCAAAAATTGGTGAACCATATCTCGCGTATGAGATCGGGTTGGCCAATTTTAAAATTAAATCGCGAATCAAATCTCGGGCGTGAGATTGGATTGTCGATTTTTACAAGAGATTGCGAGTCGGATTTCGGGCGCGAAAATTGGACTGTCAATCCCTAATTTGAGGAGCTCTTTCATGTTGGAATTTCAATCATATATTTAAAGGGAACAATTTCACTAAAAAAACAAGATAAAAAATAATAAGTAAATTAATAATAAAAAACTACCTAAATTTCCCTTTTTTTTTTTTTTTTTTTTTTTCCCTTCCCACGCACGGCTTGCTCGTGTGATGGGTCTCTAAAGGCAGCAGATCAATCGATCCGGCGAGGGGAACTCCGGCAAGGGTGGTTGCCGGCGGCGGAGCACGGGCGTTGGACGTCACGACCGCGGGGCTGATGAGCGGCCAAGGCGAGGCGATTGTCGGGGCAGGTGTCGGGCAGATCTGGCTCGGGTCAGTCGGGGTTGGACAGAGCAGCGTCGGGTCGGAAGGCTCTAGCAGCAGGGCGGTAGTGGTGCGTGGTAGGGCGGAGTAGCTCGGACTACCAGCGAAGAGCGTCTGGATCTAGCGCGGCTCCGGGCAGCATCAGCGCAGTGTAAGTGGTGGAAGTGGTGCGCGGCGTCGACGATCAGGTGCGAGCGCGACGGGGGGGCGAGATCGGCGCTCCGGTGCGGTAGATCGGGCTCCGAGCGGGTGCGGGGACTGAGCAGAGGGCAGTGATGGCGCGGTACGGTGTCCGGTGGGGAGGCAGAGCAGCGGTGCAGAGTAGGGCTCGCGGAGATGGACGGGCTGAGGCGTCGGACTTCTCGGACGGCAATCGACAGGGCCGAGCTTCGAGCGACTGTCGGAACGGTAGCGGTGTCGCGAGCGCGGGGCAGGGTCGCGAGCTCGGGGCAGGGCAATCAGCGACTTGGGCAGGAGCGTCATCGGCGAAAGGTTGAAGAAGAACAATAATTTTTTCTGTCACACACTGCTTCTCCTCCTTCACTGTTGTTGTAGTACTTTTCCTCTCCTATTCACGAAGACCCATGGACGGCTTCCCCTCTCTCTTCACTTTTTCTTCTTTTCGGTCAAAGAAGCAAAAACTTTTTACTTTTTTACTTTTCTTCCAAAACCAAGTGAAAAGAAAAGCCCCCCAATCTCATTCGCATGTGCCTTTTTATAGTTGAAGGCTTAGGATTTCAATCTCTTCTTCGAATCAACATCCGCAATATTTTTTCACCAATTTTGTCACTTATTGATAAGGGTTCAAGATTACAATAGAATTTTTCTCTAAATCCAAATCTTGCAAAAATATATCGCCATATCCTTTGTCACACCTACCCTATCCAAAAAAATTCATCATATCCCGGGAAATTTTAAATTCCTATTTTCTCATGAGTTAATTTCCGATCACTTGCAAAAAGGGCTTGGGCCAATTTGCTCGCTTCATGGGCTTAGTTCGGCCTGTCAATTTAAAGCTCAGAACCACTAATTTAAATCCATCCACCACCGGTCCAATGTAAAAAATGTAAATTAAAAACAAATGTACCTAAATTTATATGCTATGCAATTAATATTTTTTTCAGGAATAAAATTAACCCATAATTTTCTATGCAATAAATAAATGACTAGATCGCCAAAATTTATGTGTCAACAGCGAGTTACTTGTGTGCATGCTCCAAATCTCTTTCGGGAAAGATTACAGTTATGGGATAAAATGAGACATATCAGTCTTTCTAATAGCTTACCATGGGTTTGTTTGGGGGATTTTAATGAAGTGCTTTATTATTGGGAGAAGGTGGGTACTAGGATGGCGAAAAATTATAGAATGTAGGCCTTCCAAAGCTGTTTACATGATTGTTCATTAATGGAAATAGACTGCAAAGGGTGTGCTTTTACTTGGTCAAACAATAGAGAAAGGGCTGATCTGGTCAAGGAGAAGCTGGATAGGGTGTTTTGTTCTCTAGAATGGAGGCTCATGTTCCCGGAAGCAGAAGCGTACGCTCTCCCAGCAATCAAGTCAGACCATAGTCCTCTCTTAATTGTGAGCAGTACTGAATTTGTAAAGAAAAGAAGAGAATTTCACTTTGAGGCTTTCTGGACTGAAGATGCAAAATGCAGAGAAATAGTTAAACAAGCATGGCAATCTCACACTCTTCATGAAGTAGGCTTGAGAGACAAACTACAGGCTGTAAGTCATGCTTTGAAAGAATGGAATAAAAAAAATAATTCCTGAACAGCCATCTTCGCATAACAGACCTAAAGCAAGAGCTTCAATCCTTAACGAATAGTGCAAGCTTAACTCAAGGCTCTAATGGGATGAGGCTCTTAAAAGAAGAAATTGAAACTTTATGGAGGAGGGAGGAGATGTTTTGGGGTTTAAGATCTCGAATCAATTGGTTACGATGGGGAGATAAAAACACGAAATATTTTCATGCAGCAACTATACAAAGGAGACAAAAAAACAGAATTACTATGCTAAAGAATTCATCGGAGTAGTGGATACGGGACAAACAACAACTTCAAAACCTCACCATCTCCTTTTTCAAAGAGTTATACACTACGATAGGGCCTAGAAACTTCCAACCAATACTGGATCAATCCCCAATACTAATTGGAAATGATATTAATGAATGTCTGGTGGCGGAAGTAACCTTAGAAGAAGTTCATGCTGCTGTTTTTTAACTTGGTGCACAGAAAGCTCTTGGTCCAGATGGTTTAAATGGAATTTTCTACCAACACCATTGGGATATAATCAATACCGGTGTTTTTGAGGAAGTTAGGGGTTTTTTTTTTCGGTCGGGAGTATTAGAACCAGCCCTAAACAGAACTCATATAGCCTTAATTCCAAAGACACCCCATCCAGAAAAAAAATTGACCAATATTGCCCTATTAGCCTTTGCAATTTCGCATATAAGATCATATCGAAGATTTTGGCAAACAGACTGAAAAGATGGCTACTAATGCTGATTTCAGGGGAACAAAGTGCCTTTGTCAGTGGAAGACAGATTCAAGATAATATTTATATTGTGCAGGAGGTGCTGCACCAATTGAGAATGAGGAAAAGGAAAAAACATTTTGAAGCGGTGCTGAAATTAAACATGCATAAAGCCTATGATAGAATAGAATGGGATTTCCTAGAAGGATGCCTGCTGAAAATGGGTTTTTGCGCAAAATGGGTCAACTGAATCATGCAATGTGTCACTATAGTTACTTTCAGCATCAAATTTAATGGAGAACCTCTCCATTTTTTCAATCCTACCAGAGGCATTAGGCAAGGGGACCCGTTATCACCCTATCTCTTTATTTTGGTGGCCAATAGCTTGTCTTCTTTGATGGGTAAAGCTCTACAGGATGAGAGTATAAAGGGAATAAAGCCGAATAGGTTCTGCCCCACTTTGACTCATTTATTATTTGCAGATGATTCAATATTCTTTTTGGATGGATCCATACAAGAATGTCAAAATGTTGCAGCTGTTCTAAATCAATACTATTATGCCTCAAGACAAGCTATAAACCTAAACAAGTCAAGTATTTTTTTTAGTAAAGAATGTCCCCAACTATTAAGGGATAACATGACAAGAGAGTTGAGGGTTCCAGAGCTTGATTGGACAGGCAAATACCTTGGAATCCCTTCTGACTGGGGAGCCTAAAAAAAGCAGATGTTTGCATGGATTTTAAATAGGGTAAACATGAAATTGGAAGGCTGGAAGGAACAAATTATATCTAAAGCAGGCAAGGAAATCCTCCTGAAATCAGTGGTGCAAGCATTACCTCAATATGCTATGTCAGTTTTCAAAATTCCATTATTAGTTTGTAAGGCTATAGAGAAGAAAATAGCTAATTTCTGGTGGAAAAACAGTGAAACAAAAGCTGGTCTGCATTGGAAAAGATGGGAAATCATGAAATTCAGGAAAGATAGGGGAGGAATGGGTTTTAGAGACCTACTTACTATAAACAAGGCCCTACTGGGTAAACAAGCTTGGAGGTTGGTTAAGAATCTGGATGCATTGTGGAACAAATTATTAAAAGGGCTCTATTTCTGTCGAAAGGATTTTTGGCATGCTGATAAAGGAACTAAGCCTTCATGGGGTTGGCAAAGTTTAGTTCTAGGAAGGGAGGCCATAGCGGATTCAGTGAGATGGTCAATTGGAAATGGGAAAAATGTCAACATCAGAACATATAAATGGCTAAAGAGAGGACTAATTGGAGGGCTAGCAAACAAAAATGATCCACAACAAGTTTCTGAGTTAATGAATTTTGAAGCAGAACAATGGAATTAACCACTCTTAAACAACCTTTTTGATGAACAGACCACTCAGGAGATCCTTGCAATCCTAATCAACCGTCAAATTACAAATGATGAACTGATATGGACAGGAACTAAGGATGGGTCTTTTACAGTAAAAAATAGCTACAACATTTTAAGTGAACGAGCGGTGGCCAATATTGCAACGGAATACCCCTCTTCTTCCTACCAAACACCGAGAGAACTATGGGAATGCTCTATGGAAGATACGGACCAACCCTAAAGTGAAGATTTTTGTCTAGAATGTTTGTCAAAACGCCATCCCATCCAAGGAGAGCTTATGGAAAAGAAGGATTTTACCTGATCCGGTATGTGACCTTTGCCGAGAAAGAATGGAAATGGCCGAACATATCCATCTTCTTTGCCCCTGGACCGCACGGGTATGGAGCCACCCGGAAATCAACCTACAAGTGACTTCATAGGAAGTTACATGAATTGATGCGTGGCTGGCACGATTTATAAGGAAAGACACACACCTACCTTCCTTGGAA
Source organism: Eucalyptus guilfoylei (assembly GCA_016097605.1). Lineage (NCBI taxonomy): Eukaryota > Viridiplantae > Streptophyta > Magnoliopsida > Myrtales > Myrtaceae > Eucalyptus > Eucalyptus guilfoylei. Next base: position 6,205,850 of record CM027870.1, on the reverse strand, counting down.
ATGATCTTAGACATCCTATGGCAAGTATGGAAGGAGCGAAACAACTATATTTTTTGGGATCTGGCCCGATTTCAGCAAGATAGCTATGAAAAATGGGGCTTTATGCATCTTCAAGCAGGAAAAGTAGGAAAAGTAGAAGAAATCGAGACACCTCAAACCTGGGTAGCTTTGGTAGTGGGAACTTTGAAGATCAACGTTGATGGGTCAATCTGTGAGGGGTCGACGGAAGGAGTTGTCATCTGCATCGTCCGAGACTTCTCCGGCTGCCTTGTGGACGGCTTCACCGAACCAGTTCGGGTGGCGTCAATTTTTCAGCTAGAAACCCTAGCTGTGCTCGAAGCATTGAAGTACATAAAGCAGAAGCAGCTGGGCGTGGTTTCGGTGGAGTCTGACTGCCGAAGCCTCGTGAAGTCCTTCAAGTACACCAAAGAGTTCCATTGGGAAGCATGTGCGACTTGGACAGAATGTAAGGAACTTCTTCAGCAATTACCGCTAGTGGGCCTGCTTCCCTGTCAACGATCCGCCAATGTTGTTGCAGATTGGGCCGCGTGAGAGCAGAGAAAAAAAACACTTCCTCCCAACTGGCTATCTTCTCCACCTCAAGGCCTTTGGGCCTTATTATGTACTGATGCCCCATCCGGTGGAACTGTTGGCTTAGTTAGAATATAAATAAAATGCTTCATTTCGACCAAAAGAAAAGTCCCCCCATCGTGAAGATGTTTCTCAATTTCGGCCATTAGCTTGAGCGTGCAACTTTCTATACAAATCCATCTCCAAATTTTGGTGAACGGATTCAAAACTTGTTTGCCTGAGCTAATCTCCCCTTAGAAAAAGTGCCTTTGTAGCTGACAGGTTGATATAGGACAACATTACGGTAGCTTATGGAATGTTTTATTATCAGAAAAATGAGAAGAGAGGGAAAAGTGAGGGGCGCGCCCGTAAAATAGATGTGAGGAAAGCTTTGCCTTGAAGAATTTTGGTAGAGCCTCAGGACAATTGGTCAATTTTCAGAAGTCTTCCTTGTTCTTAAGTGCAAATTCAAAAGTGGAAACTAGAGAAGCTGTAAGCAATCCCTTTTGGATCAGGAATATCAACAACCCCGGGAAGTAATTAGGACTGCCTACTATTTAGGTCAAGTCCAAAATTGCTGGCCATAAATTTGTGAAGGAAAAGATTCAAAGGAAGCTTCAGTTGGACATCCGAGCCCGCGGAGCCCAGTTTTGCCCTCCCAATTTACTCTATGGGGTGCTTTCCTTTCCGTAGAAAGTGGTGTGAGGACGTTAATAGCTTAATTTCTATATTTTGATGAGAGTAAAATGACGATGAAAGGAGAATGCATCGGAAAAGCTGGAGAGCACATACCTCTGCCAAGGAGAATCATAGGGCTCAAGGAGCTTCAGCCGTTCAATGAGAACCCTACTATTCATGGAGAGTGATGTAGAATCCAGAGGATCTGCGGGTGCAAATGCTTAGAGATATCTACTTCCCCAGTGGCAAATTTATGGAGGCTAAGAAGGTCGAGAGCTTCCTGGGGATGGCTAAGTAAGGAATGGCAAGTGTGAAGGTGTGGCAAGATGCATGGGTACCAGGGACTAAAAATTCAAGGCTGCATCCTGTTGATACAGCACTAGTTAATCCAGAATCGAGAGTGGAGAAATTAATTGATGTGAGGAGAGAGACAAGGATATGGGACCTATTCAGAGCAATTTACGTGATGAGGAGGAATGGGCTGTTGCTTCCGTTCTTTTGCATCAAGCCCTGAAAGAAGAAAGGTTGATATAGCCAGCTGATAGAAGTGGGCACGTAATTATGAAAACTACTCATCACATCTTCAAAAACAGAGAAAGAGAAGAAGAATTTCGAAAGACCTCAAGCCCCCATCAAAATGATTAGTGCTCTTCCAGGTATGCATAATCTTTTTCAAAGAAGAATTAAGACAATAGGTAAATACATTTCTGACACCTAAACTTTGACAATTTATTTGTCTCATAAAAATTACGGACCGTCCTTGGCCCCTAACAAAAATAATTTTCAGTAAATCACATGGTATATAGATATTAGAAGCATTTGCATTTATAGTAATAGAATTTATTAAAACATATTTCCTTTTTTAAAAAATTAAAAAATTATTTTTTTTTTTTGAAAAAAAAAGGAAGAGAGGGTCAGCCCGGCCCGGTCCCTCCTCCTTTCTTTCCTCCCCACTTGCGCTCGGCCCTTTCTTTTCTTCCTTCTCAGCCCAGGCCCCCAACGTTTTTGTCTCTCCTCTTCTCTCCCCCCGCGCATGCGCGTAGGAGGTAGAGAAAGCAGGCGACAGATAGACCTACAGCTGGTAGATAGCCACGAGTTCAGAGGCCAGCTTAGCTGGAAATGGACCTAACTTGGTCCCGAGGAGATAGGTGGCGGCAGGGGGGCTCACCGGGGAGATCTCTTGAAAAAGGGCGGGGGAGGGACTGAGAGAAAGCGAGACATAGAGCCGAGCTCGCTTTCTGGCCGTCATTGCCGAGCCCGGTAGGGATCTCGCGGACGTACGCTCCAGCCCCTATGTTATTTATTTATTTATTTATTTTGAATCTACGGACCCAGGCGGGTCGGCTTTGGTTTTCGCGCACGCTGAGTTTCTCGTGACTTACATTGTCTATGCTGGGCGTTGTTTGTTGATTATGGATGGAATTGGCTCCGGCTCGTGTCACAAATGCTTGTCGTGGTTCCGCTTAGTCGACGCCCACCAGGTGTTTGATAAAATGTCTCAGCTAAAGCCGTGTTCTTTCTGCTCTTCTTCGGTCATGATTGGCTGTAAAAGTAAGTGGCTGGTGGTGGCCGGTAATATGACAATGGTTAGCTGATGGGCGGAGAATTAGCGACGGTGGTGTAAGACTATTGTCGGTTGTCGCGACCAATTTTTTGGGTGTAAACCACCTAAGGTTTGGCTAATGGATTGTTAAGCCTAGACTTAACTCGGGCTCTCCCAAGCCCATACCAATTCGCAACTTAGGTTCAAATTTTTAACATGCAATTGATTTTTAACTAGGAGTCGCCACTAATCTATTTTTTGGTGGGCCGGTAATATGACAATGGTTAGCTGATGGGCGGAGAATTAGCGACGGTGGTGTAAGACTATTGTCGGTTGTCGCGACCAATTTTTTGGGTGTAAACCACCTAAGGTTTGGCTAATGGATTGTTAAGCCTAGACTTAACTCGGGCTCTCCCAAGCCCATACCAATTTGCAACTTAGGTTCAAATTTTTAACATGCAATTGATTTTTAACTAGGAGTCGCCACTAATCTATTTTTTGGTGGGTCGATTAGAAACCCAAGTAAAGTAACGGGAGTTTTACTTTACTCCTACGAACTAGAGATTATGGGTACGAGGACTTGGTTACACTAGATTTCTCTAATGCCATTTCGGTACCATTTTCTTTTATTTTGAAAAATGTTTTGCTGGCAGCTTGAATTGATTTTAAATCTATTTTCCTAACATGTGATGCGATCATGCGGGTGCGCAAACCACCAATTTAACACCCAAGAAAAGCAATGAATAAATTGCAGGACTTACCTCATAGCAACGAAAGCATCTGCAATGTTAAATTAAAATCCACATCAACAACCTTAGATATGGTTTCTAATTAACACGCAATTTCTCTTTTTTTGTTTTCACTTATTTAATGAAAATTATGCAATATGCAATGCAATATTAACTAAATGACCTAACTCTAATGACATGTAATTTCTAATTGGATGGACCTAGCAACAACTACCACATGACATGCATTTCAATGAATCTAATCCTAATGACGTGCATGTGACATTTTTCGTTTTTCTCTTTTCTTTCTTTTTCCTAAAAGAATGCAATCTATCCTAGAAAATAAAACTAATTCAACCTATGGCATTTTTTGTATTTTTTATGAAATTCGAAATTAGGTAAAATGTGAAAATTACCTAGCTAGATTAAGATCCTATTCAATTTATATTAGGAATTAGGTTGAGCCAAATCCTAATTTAAACTAAAATATTATCTTAACCTAAATAATCCTAAAATGCAATCTATCTAAAAAATCTATCTGAACTTAAAATTAGTTAGAAAGTAAAATTAAACATGCAATCTTACCCTAATATGCAATAACATGCAAATGATACCCTAATTCTATATGCATGATGATTTTTTATATTTTACTTTTTTCCCTTTTTTTAATTTTTTCGAAATTAATAATTGACAAGTAGTTAAACATGCAATTTAAACTAGTGAAACAGAAATCTAACATCCTAAATTTATGTTTTTGGCATTTTTTATATAAGAAATTCGAAATAAATAAATTTCCTATTCTAGACATGCAAAATAACCTAAAACAAGTAATATCCTAACATGCATCTAATTTAACTCAAATATTTTTTTTTCTTTTACGGGAGCAAACAAATAAATGCATCAAGAACAGCATGACAACAAATCAAGCAAGATATCATCCACGTACATTTAATTTTGGGAAATAAATTGATGAATGGTATCTCGCGCATGAGATCGGATCGGCCAATTTTTAAATAAAATCACGAATTGTATCTCGAGAGTTAGATTGGATTGGTGATTTTTCCGTACGATTGCAGGTCATATTTCGAGCGTGAAATCGGACCATCAATCATATGTACGTTGCGAAATTGGGAAGATTTCCCAATTTGAAAGACTATTCGGGAAACATGGGACAAGATAACATCATTCGGGGGTTTAATCAAGAATGCAATATCTCAATTGAGCAAACGAAATATTCAAGAATTAATTTAGATGGGAATTTTACCTACCTTGATTGTTGTTTCCTAGTTTGGACGGGTATCAGATCGTAGGAGTCACGATCAACTTTGCTTCACGGTAGCTGGCTCACGATAACGCTTTGGGAATCGCTCGCGGCACTCGACGGTGGAGAGGGCTCTCGGCTCAGTAAGGGCTGCGTCAATATTATCGGACACAACCAAAAGTGGGCTTTCTTGTTTGCCGATCGTCCCCTCTTAGGAGCCTTTCTATATTTTAATATAACCCCCCAATACAGTTCCTTTGACCCCCGTTTGAAGCTCTCCTCTTAACCTGCAAAGGCCAAAAAAATATTTAATGCGAAGAGCGCCCAAGAGGCTTTTGGTGTGGCACGAGCCCAGCAGCGCCACCGATGGTAGGATGAAGCAGGGGCGGCGGGTCGAGATGTGGGGAGCAGCAGCTTCGTTGTCCGCACGGCGAGACCAGAAAAGTAGCCCGGTCGCGTGGCAAGGCCACAACAGCAGCGGAGTCGCCCGGTGCAAGGGACTTGCGATGACCGAATTTGGCTGTTTTAGCCGCGGAACTTCAACGTCAGAGATGGCTTGAATGGACTGAAGTGTCTGCAAATAATTCAAATTGGATCCAATGAAGTCTTTGACCGAGGAAAGCAGCCTTCTCTCTCACTCTTTCGTGGCCTTGTATTCCATTGTGTGGCCTCCAAAACTTCGTGGTTGTTGATCAAGGCTTGACAGGAAGTGAACGCTGTTGCTCTATCATCGGGGAGGATCACTGGAAAGCTGGTCGTTGTCAATGCAACGGACGATCGGCAGCAAGGTCGGTGTCAAGGTGCGGCCACGAACTCAACAAAGTCACGACCGTGAAGAGCTTTTGGCGGAGCTCCCTCTCCGCTCTCGATTCTCACGTGTTTTCTCTCTGAAATTCGGAATCCCCCTCTGATCGAAAGTGAGCGCCCCTTTATATGCAAAAGAAAGGAGCCCACCAAGGAAATAAACAAAATCACATATTGCATGGTCAAGACACGATTTCTTTTTTCAGTTTCCTTCCACCTTTGACCATGCAAAAATTGTAACCCATCCGCATCCTTTTCTTTCCTTTATTTCTTTTCTTTCCTACAAACAATAGAATCGGCTGCCGCACGTTTACATTCATAAGATCAGCAAAAAATTCATTTCCATTGGATCATCCAACAACCCAAAAATTGACCGAATATTGCCAAAAGTTCTTGATCGTAATAGATTTTTTCCGATTCCGAATCTTGCAAAGATGAGCTTACAATATCTCCTTCCCGCGCCTGTCCTTATTGAGAATATATGAATAGATTGCACGAATATCTAATTGAGAATTTGATTTCAAATCGAAACGGGTAGACGGTTGGCGATTCTCTATGCGGCCGTTTATGGGGTCTCGACCAAGGAAGGTGCAGCTTGCAGTGATGGCTCGTGGAAGTGGCCAGTAATGGTTCTCAACTTCGTCGACTAGGAGGGGTTGTCCGATGGTTACTCGGCCCGGTAGTTAATGGGGAATCTTGAAAAACTGGAAACTAGCTCGGTATGGAACCTCTGAGGCGATCCACCGATAGCTACTCTGCTGAAGCCGCGGAGCATTGCCAGGACAACAACTTGTAAGGAAAACCGTCGTACATGGAGGAGCTTCGCGAGTGCTATAAGTGATAGTATCTAGCGGCTTGAGAAATCTACAAACAAAACTTCAAGGTGCGGGGACAAGATATTGCGGAGAAACGATGGCGATAGGGAGAACTTATTCTCACGTGTGTGTGCTTGACCAAATGTTTGGTCACCGAATTTGTGCTCAAGCCGTGGAGATCATAACTAGAAACCCCCACTCGAAACTTGTCATTTACTTCGACCAAGCCATTGAATAATCCAATAATCACCGTCTGCTCTTGATTCAATTGTGGTCACCCGCTGTGATGTTGATCAAAGTGTATATACACCAAATAGGAACCACTGGTGTCGCACTTCACAGACGAGGGGCTACACAAGGAATGGCTAATGATCAAGGGAGCTGCCAAGCACTAAGATGGAATCGTCCGAACCACGTAGGAAGAGAGAGAGCTTCAGCCCTTGAGAGCTCTAGCCTCTTGGATATGTTATCTTTTTCAATTCAGGCTCTAACTCTAAATTGCCAACCTCATAAGTTAATTTTCAGTCATCAGAAAATAATGGGCTCGGGCTAATTCCCTCTTTTCATGGGCTTAGCCCAACTTGTCAATTTAAAGCTCATAACCACCAATTCGGGTCCATTCGTCACCAGCCCAATGCAAATGCAATAATAATAAATAAATGCATCTAAAATTATATGCTATGCAATTAAGTAATTAATTTTTTTTGTAGGGGTTAAAATCAACCCCTAATTTTTGTGCCATAAATGACTAATCGGGTCGCCAAAATTTAGGTGTCAACAGCTACCCCTCTTTGAGGGTGAGCTCGAAAAGGTTACCTTCAAAGACAAATTGAGACCTAAATTTTGACTATGCACATGCATTGAATGATTTTTTTGTTGGAAAATGAATTCCATTTTTGAATGCAATATATATGATGCATGGAAATGCAAATGATAAATGAACCTATCTGGAATAACTTACCTTCAAGGAGGATAGAGTAATTCAAGATAGTTGGTGTTACATGTCCGGGACCCGTACCATTCTACGGTCGCCCAGAATAGTAATATGCCTTTGCAAAGAGACTGCTTTCCCAGGACCCGTACCATTCTACGGTCGCCCAGTATGACAGTGTTTGGTTGTGTCTAGGACCCGTACCATTCTACGGTCGCCTTGACAAAAAAAAAAATTGATTTTCCAGGACCCGTACCATTCTACAGTCACTTGAAGAGGGAAATAGATGTTGTCTAGGACCCGTACCATTCTACGATCGCCTAAACGGGGATTCGCCTTCCAGGACCCGTACCATTCTACGGTCGCCTGAATAGGGAAATAGATGTTGTCGAGGACCCGTACCATTCTACGGTCGCCTAAATGGAGATTCACTTTTCAGGATCCGTACCATTCTACGGTCGCCTAACTAAGGAATAGGTGTTGTCGAGGACCCGTACCATTCTACGGTCGCCTTGACGGAAAATTGATTTTTCAGGACCCATACCATTCTACGGTCGCCTGAATGAGGAAATTGCTTTTCCAGGACCCGTACCATTTTACGGTCGCCTGTTAGAGCAATAAATATTGTTTAGGACCTGTACCATTCTACGGTCACCTAAACTGAGGCTTTGCTTGGCTAGGACCCGAACCATTCTTCGGTCGCCCAGCATTGCAACATAGATAATTTGACCAGGACCCGAACCGTTCTTCGGTCGCTTTAATCAGACTGAATCTGAAGAAAAATCTTTGAAGACAACTCAATTGAGTGTCAATGTATTCAAAAGGGGAATACTTGAGCAACGACAAGTATTTAAGGTATGGATAGAGATATACTTACCTGGTGACATCTCTGTTCCTTGGGGATATGTCTCCTGCAAAACATGATTGTAGGAGAGGCAACATGCATTTGTAATCACAGACATGCATTAATTCAAGTAAGGTTCATGCGTAATGATTTCTATCAACCATGCATCATCCTAATTCCAATAGGAATGATTTCGAAAGATGAACTCATGAGCGTCATAGATGTGTCAAATGAGGGATCATTTAGTCTAAAAGGACTTTTCACTCATCCTCTTTAAAAGCGGCTGTTTTATCCTGACCTTTGATGCAGGATCTTGACAATCATTCTATCTCACCATCGTCATGCCAGACAAGGGTTTGAGCAATCTCGCAAGTGGTACGACCTTACCAATCTGAGGGGTCTTTAACAGGAACCGTACTGTTGGCTTGGTCAATGGCTTAACAAAGGGGACTCTTTGAGTCGAGGCTATTTGAAAAATGACATTTCGCAACTGTCTTGGGATTTTCAAGTCAAGAAACATATGAAATGAGGCAGAAATTATCTTACTCGCACTTCTTCAAGCGATGCTTTCAAGCTTGTGAACTTTTACGTTAATTCAAGTGCCCTAATCTGAAGAGACTTTGTAAGGGACGTAACGTAGGCTTGGTTCATGGGTTGTGAAATGAAAGGATCATTAGGTTCAAAAAGTGTTTAGAGGGTCAAAGTTGGTGATCATCTTGACATTTCCACCACTTTCCTTCTCCACTGTTAAAGTTTTTTTTTTTTTATATATCACAACTCCATTGATTGCAACAGCATTTGAGTTTTTTAGTATCGTCGTGTTAGGGATACGACTCACTATATCAAGAGTTTGATTTTTTTTGGGCATTGGCCTTGCTTTTACCAGGCACACTGCTTTTTCATGCCCCATTTTCGCACTTATTTTCTTTGGACAAAGCCTCCAGTTTGTCGACATTCTAGTTCATGTCACTTGAATGTTTTTGTCCTACCCTAGTGTGGGGGATGATCACCAACTGGGTTTAATATGAAATGAACTCATAAGCTCAAGTGGGCTATGCAATGGATAAAAATGTATAGGATAGAGAAATGACTGCTCTTCATCATCCTAGGGCACTTTGAATTATCGTACGAGTTACGATGCGAAAGCAATACCCGAAGATTGATGCGAGTGTGAGTAAGAAAATTCCTATCATTCATCTCAAATTTTGTCCTAATGTGGGATGATCCTTGACAGGGACGATTTAAGAACTTTTCATGTGTGTGGGCTCAAAGGGCTAAACAATGGGTATACCTGTAGTGTTTCGGGTAGAGGAAAGAACTGCATCTCATTACCTTGGTTAGCGTACCATTTGCAAGATCACCATTTTCCTTGTGGACATGGAATTTCTCCACACAACTCACAGAGGATTAGTGTATGGGATAGTGTATGGAATAAGGCTTGCCTTTCATCATTCCAAGGTATCCCATTCGACACATTCAATTTATCTCACACAATTCATCAAAGAAGAAAAATGCAAGATTTATGACAAATTTGAACAATTCAACTGACTGAGGCATCTTATTCATCATAAAATACTTGCAGTTCAAGACAAGACATGGCAAATTCTATCATGGGTAATACTTCTTGACAGCATCAGTATTGACTGGAGTAGAAACTCACGACCATCCATCTCTGCCAAGATTAGGGCACCTCCAGGAAGTACCTTCTTCACCACATACGGGCCACCATAATTCGGAGCGAACTTGCCCCCAGGATCTGGAAAAAGCGGCAACAGCTTCCTCAAAACAAGATCATTTATCTCAAAATGTCTCGGTCGTACCTTTCGGTTGAAGGATCTGGCAACTCTTTGCTGATAAGTTTGGCCATGGCAAAGAGCCTTCAGTCTTTTCTCATCTATAAAGTTTAATTGCTCAAGTCTTTGCTGCATCCATTCAGCCTTAGACAAGTCCACTTGGGATAAAACTCTCAGAGAAGGAATCTCCACCTCCATGGGCAGAACTGCTTCCATGCCGTACACCAGAGCAAAAGGGGTTGTCCCAGTAGAAGTGCGGATGGATGTTCGGTATGCCATTAGTGCAAAAGGTAACCTATCATGTCAATCTCAATAATTCTCGGCTGTCTTAGCCAAGATCTTCTTAATGTTCTTATTAGCCGCTTCAACAGCCCCGTTCATTTGAGGGGGGTAAGGGGACAAATTCAAATGCTTAATCCTGAACTCGCTGAACAACTCATCAACAAGTTTATTGTTCAAGTTCGTCCCGTTGTCGGTGACGATTGCTTCAGGAACGCCATAGCGAGCAATTATGTCACGTTTGATGAACTTCACAACATTGCGGGCGGTGATGCTTGCAAAGGATGTAGCTTCGATCCATTTGGAGAAATAGTCTATCGCCACCAAGATGAATCGATGCCCATTTGAAGCCTTAGGATTTATTGGGCCAATCACATCAATGCCCCACATTGAGAAGGGCCATGGCTCGGAAAACTGGTGCAACTCAGTTGGAGGAACATTTATTTTATCACCGTGAATCTGGCAGCAGTGACAACTTCGTACGTGCTTGATGCAGTCACTTTCTAGTATGAGCCAATAGTAGCCTAATCTCATAATCTTCTTAGCCATCATGTGCCCATTCATATGAGGGTCACATATTCCTTCGTGCACCTCTTGCATGATTTGAGTGGCTTCGGTTGCATCCACACACCGCAACAAGAATGAATCATAAGATCTCTTGTACAAATTCTCGCCACTGACGAAGAATTTTGAGGCCATCTTCGTGATGTACTTCCTATCAGCGGGAGTGCTTCCTTCTGGAAATTCCTACCTTTTAATGTAGTTCATGATATTGTAATACCATGGTTTTCCATCAGGTTCTTCAGTTATGATCATACAGTAAGCCGGCTTCGGCAAAACCTCTATTTTCAATGGCTTGACTTCTAACCCGTCGGTGACTTGCAACATAGATGACAAAGTCGCGAGTGCATCAGCAAATTGATTGTGAGACCTTGGCAAGTATTCAAACGAAATTTCTTCAAATTCCTTCACGAGACCTTCTAAATACTCATGGTACGAGAGCAACTTGGCATCCTTGGTCTTCCACTCACCTACAGTTTGCAATATGATCAGTGCTGAATCTCCGAATACCATTAACTTGGCCACACCCATCTCAATTGCGGCTTGAAGTCCGAGGATGCAAGCCTCATACTCGGCCACATTGTTAGTGCATAGGAATATCAATTTTGCAACTACCGGATAGTGCTGTCCATCTGGGGATATCAGAACTGCCCCAGTACCAGAACCAGACAAGTTTACAGCTCCATCAAAGAACATCTTCCATGAGTCTTCATTTACACTCAAGACACGGTCATCTAGGAAACTGTCATCGTCATTAGAGATTCCTGAATTTTCGGCCAATAGATCAGCGATCACTCGTCCCTTAATTGACTTTTGTGGCATGAATTGCACATCAAATTCGGAAATCAAAATTTGCCATTTGGCTAACTTTCCCACTAGAGCTAGTCGATCAAGTAAGTACTTGATGGGGTCGTTCTCAGTCACAAGGAACGTCTGGTAATGCAGCATGTATTGTCGCAATCTATGCAATACCCACACCAATGCGGCACAAGTCTTTTCAACATCAGAATACTTCAACTCTGATATAGTGAACTTTTTACTCATATAGTAAATGGCTCGTTCTTTTTTATCAACAGGACTTTCCTGAGCCAACATCACACCTAATGATTCACTATGAATGGTGAGGTAAAGAATCAAGGGATGCCCCGGTGATAGCGGGACAAGAACTAGTGGATTCATCAGGTACTGCTTCAACTTATCGAACGCTTCTCGGCACTCATCATCCCAGTTGATTCGTGCATTCTTCTTTAGGAGCTTGAAGAATGGCTTGGCAGTTTCAGAGAGCTAGGAAATGAACCGAGCTATGTAATTCAGTCTTCCCAAAAGGCTCCGAACTTCTTTCACCGTTGCTGGAGGTTGCAACTCGCATATGGCCTTAGCCTTGGATGGGTCGATCTCAATCCCCTTACTGCTTACAATGAATCCGAGTAATTTACCGGATGTTGCCCCGAACACGCATTTAGTGGGATTTAGCCGAAGCTTGAATTCACGAAGTCGATTAAACAACTTCTTCAGGGTTTCCACATGGCTTCTTTCGGGCCAAGTCTTTGCAATCATATCATCAACATAGACTTCAATCTCCTGATGCATCATATCATGGAATAGTGCTACCATGGCTCGTTGGTAAGTCGCCCCTACGTTCTTGAGTCCGAAGGGCATGACCTTGTAGTGAAAGGTCCCCCACGGGGTGATAAATGCAGTCTTCTCCTTGTCTTCCTCCTTCATCATTATCTGATTGTACCCGGAAAACCCATTCATAAACGAGAATAATTCAAATCTGGCAGTACTATCCACAAGGACATCTATGGGAGGCAGTGGAAAATCATCTTTTGGGCTGGCCTTATTTAAATCTCGATAGTCGACACAAACTCGAACTCGACCATCCTTCTTCATCACTGGCACGATGTTAGCCACCCATTCAGGGTATTGCGAGACTTCAATGAATCCCACCTTCAAAAGCTTCATCACCTCTTCCTCTATCTTCTTCGAGAGCTCAGGTTTAGTTCTCCGCAGCCTCTACTTCTTAGGTGGCACGTCCGGATTAGTAGGCAAGCAATGCTCGACGATCGATGGGTCTAAACCAGGCATGTCAGCATAGGTCCATGCAAAGACATCCTGATATTCCTTTAGTAGCTGAATTAGGTGCTCAGCCTCGTCATTGGGGAGATTTGCCCCAATTTTAACTTCCTTGCCTTCTTCGGTGTCACCTAAATTAATAGTGACAGTTTGCTCGGATGTGAGAGCCTTGGCTTTTTCATGTTGTTCCCAGCTTCGCTGCACCTCGATGGAATCTTCACTCAAGTCCTTGAGGTCATCAATGTCAGCATTTGTTACATTGGGCTGGACCATTTCCATACCTTTGTATGCCGTAAGATTGCTCCTGAAACATGAAGTAAATAAATTAGAAAGACAAACAGAATAATCTATATTTTTTGTTTTTGTTGTTTTTTTTATTATTTCTTTTAAAAAGAATTTTGGCAAAATATATTTTTTTTTGAAATATTTTGACACGAGAAAGCATGATGAAGCTTAGGCCTCAGAATTCTCCTTGGATTTTTTTTTCTTTTATTGGCTAAATATCATCACCGGGCTGGTTTGGTGTACCTCATCATGCCCTCAAAATAAAACTTGTAATTTTATTGATATTCATTAATCAATTACCTTTATTGAATGGAAATGCGATTTTCAAGCCCTAAAAAGAAAGCGAAAAAGAAGAAATCAAAAACAAGCCCTAGAAAGCGATAAAAATTCCAGCGCAGGGGAATGTGAGAAAGTAGTAAATGAGTTACTCTTGTGGGCCAGAGCCCATCTCCTCCGGAGGTCCTTCGTCAATGGTCCCTATGAAGACGTCATTGAAGAGACTAGTGATTCCTTCCAACGCATCTTCAGGATTTTCTGTCTCCAGGGGTGTCGGATCATCTATGCCACCCCATCCATCTGGGACAATGTCGTGGGGATCAATGTAGAAACTGGGAGGAGCCGAATACTTCACCAGATAGTCGAATTTTCCGCTTGGCTGCCCCAGGGTGTCCATTATTTCTGCTTCATCTTGCATCATTATCGGAGGACCAGGGAATGTCTCGCGAATGTTCGGGCGTAATGGGTTTTGCCTTCCTCACCCTTGGTCAGGTGGCAGGTTCCGTCTTTCCTGTCTTCATCCTCCAGAACTTTCCCCACCTCTTCCAGGTACCCTAATCCAAGAGCACGGGACCTCTGAGGGGCTTCAATGGGGTTTCGGATGCCTTGACCATTTCTTCCAAGACCACTACCAGGAATAAAACCATTCCCTACCATCACTCTTCCTACTATGAGAGCAGCATTTGAAACTTCAGGAGTGGGCGGCGATGACTCTCGAGAAGCATGAATGGTGGACACCAACTCAAACGAGTGGTAGCTTGATTCGAACTCAAAGTCTGGCTCCACATAGGGGATAGCTGTCTCATGATAAATTCGGTGATCTTCTTCGCCATAGACAGTAACCAACTTCCTTTCGATCACGAACTTCACAGCTTGATGTAAACTTGAAGGTACCGCTCCAGCAGTATGTATCCAGGGACGACCTAGCAGGAAATTAAAAGCTGTAGGGATGTCCAGCACTTGAAAGGGAATGTTGAAGACAACCGGCCCTATTTGTACATCGAGGTGAATTTCCCCAATCACCTCCTTCTTTGTGCCATCAAAAGCTCACACAGAAGTCTTAGCAGCATGTATCCTAGATGAGTCTATTTTGAGGCGGTGAAGAGTGGCAAACGGACATATGTTCAACGCGGACCCATTATCAATGAGCACTCGGGACACATGAGAAGACTTGTGCTTAACAGATATGTAGAGTGCCTTGTTATGTCCCCTGCCTTCAAGAGGGAATTCCTCATCAGAAAAAGCAATCAAGTCCTTGAGAATGACCGATCCCACAAATTCTTCCAGCTTGTCCGCCTTGACCATCTTTGACACTCGAATTTCACTCAGCACCTTCATTAGCGACTTTTGATGCACGAGGTATGTCATCAAGAGTTCGAGTAAGGAGATCTGGGCGGGCATCTTTCGCAATTGGTCAACCACGTTATACTCACTTGCTTTAATCACAGCCAGAAATTCCTTAGCCTCTTCATCGGTGACAGGTTTCGCGGGTTGAGCATTGGCTTGAGGATAAGTTCGACCAGACCTTGTAACAAGGTCAACATCTAGATCATAGGACCAAGGGACCGCCTTATTGTTGACATATTCATACGGTTGAGGCATTTCAATCACTATCTCATCGTCGGATGCATCTTCAAGTGGGGGCATGTCCACGAATGAAGGATCAACTTCCTCCTTATCAGCATTGAGCGCGGCTTGCTCCTCCTCCCAATCGATAATGATGGAGAAAATAGTGAAAACTATGCAATTATGGTCAGCATAGACGATGATATCGTCATCCACCATCCTGGTGACTCTTTCCTTCATCAGTGATAGAGGAACATCCTTCTGATCTGGATAATATCCAGCTCTCACCAGCCCATTGTAAGCATCTGCCACATGCACCTTTGAGTTCTTGATCCAACCGACTTCAGGCTCCAAGATAGCACTGACTGTACCTTCATGTTCTGGTAGCGGATTCTTTTGGACGTTTGGCCGAGTAGTTTGAAATGAGAAGGCCTTCGTGTCCAAGAGGTTTTGGATCTTATGCTTGAGAGTGAAACATTCATCAGTTGAATGCCCCAGTTCGCCGCTATGGTAATCACACTTCTTTATCGGGTCGTAACCTTGGATGCTTTCACAATTAGGATGCTTTGGTGCATTAGTAAGCAAACCTTTCTTTCTTAGGATAGCCAACACTTGGGATGGAGATCTAGGGAGAGGAGTGAATTGCCTTCTTGCTTGGGCAAATGGTTGACGGCCGGCAATTTGTTGTTGCCTTTGATTCGTTTGGATAGCCGGGGCACAATTGATACTTTCTTGGCCATAAGCCACATTCACATCTACAGCAGCTTCCTTCTCCTTCTTGGCAGATAATCTTCTACTCGACGGTTCAGTAAACCATCCTTCCTTTATCCCCATCTCGATTTATTCTCCCACAGGAATAAGTTGATTGAAGTTTTCAACGTACGTGCTGGCCATCCGATTACGGAACTCAGACGGGAGAGTTTTGATAAACAACTTCATCAGCTCCTTGTCAGTAGGCTCGGGGGTGATTTGAGCTGACAGATTTCGCCATCTCATGGCATACTCTTTGAACGACTCGCTCCTCTTTTTCTCCATCCTCTCAAGATCCTCTTGGGAAGGTGCAATATCCATGTTGAACTTGTATTGCTTGAGAAATGCGTCGGCCACTTCATTCCAAGTGTCAAGAAGGTTCACATTCTTCATAACATACCCGTTCAGTGCAGGCCCAGTCAAACTCGCATAGAATGATTGGATCATGAGGGGCTCATTCTTGACATACTGAGCCATATGCACATGGTACATCTGAAGATGAGCTTTTGGGCAGGAAGTACCATCGTATTTCTCAAAATCCGGCATTTTGAACTTCTTTGGCATATTGACTTTCTCGTACACGGACAAGTCAAACGGGAGTGAACTCTGTGACTCCTACAATTGTTTCAACTTTTCTTCCAATTTTGTGAAGCGTTCATCCTGCTCCGTCTTAGGGATGTTGACAAGCTTAACCTTTTCCACATTGATCGGGAATGGATCATCCTCCAGTTTAGGCATGTCATCCTCACCCATTTGGGCCTTGTTTGCCTGCTTCGGGACAACAATCTCAGGGAGAGCGGGTGCAGGAGCCAGATTCACTCGGAGGGATTGGATTTGAGTTGTTATAAGCTCCATAGAGGCAGCTAACTGTTGGAGTTGGCCTTCCATAGCGGAGATACGATCACGCACTTCGGTTTGTTCGGCCATTCTTGCTCTTAATCGCGTGATAATGGGCGATCGTGGAGGATCCGTTATCACCTAATTTTAAGAAATGAACACAAATAAGTATCTCATATGAAAATACGCCAATCCATGGCAATATTCTAGAACTTTTATTCATCAATGGAGCTTTTGATAAGCCTATCAAAATAGAAACTCGAAATGTCCTAAACAAATGAACTAGGAAAGTAAATGACTCAAATTCCTAAACATTAATCTAAAGATCAAAATAGCAAGATTGATTCAAGCATTTCATTTGGCTTGATCAATATACACCCGGGACACCATTCGGCGCAATTGTTTATTCTCCTCTTCGTCTTTTTCGGCAACTCTTTTGAGGCATTTGTTCTCAGCACGATTGGTGATTTTCAACGGCACCTCTAGTATCTTCGGAAGTAGCTCATCAGGAATCTTGTGTTGTTGAATGTACTTAGTCGAGGCATAGTACTTCCTTTCTTTACCCTTCAACTCTTCCTCGGGCCATTTAAGCTTTCGTGGATGGCACATGTCCCACATCGATTTAATAGTGAGAATGGAATCTTCATGGCCTCAGCTTCCATCAACGAAGCTAACTTGGAGCGGATCTGCTTGCAACACCGGGGGAAGCTCTTGCATGACTTGATACTGACGGGTCACTCTAGTCGAATAGTACTCCAATGCTCCAGTGAATCCCAATAGAGGGATTGGGCCAACTCCTCCACACGAGAGTCTCGCTACCCGAACTTGGAACCATTTAGCATGCCATAGGAAACTCTTGGAAGTTGGTTTTTTCATGAAAGCTAGCCACCTAGAATAATGATAATCCGGTGCATGTTTTTGGTTGTTCTCAAATCTCATAATAAGGTGATTAGAATTACTAACATCATGTATAGTCATTAGACCACCAAAACCCTTTATATGAGAAAGGAACCAGATTTGTAAAAGTTCAGGAGAGGAATGGAGAGTCTTATCACCACCTCCTTTGAATCGAGTGAGAGAAAGAAAAGTTTCAGTCAGGACAGTATTTACAAAAAATTTTCTTTCCAACACTTGTCTAACTAATTGAGCAATCAAATGGTTAATAGCATTCTTGCAGTAAGGAAATACTACAAACCCGAAGAAAGCTAAAAGGAAAATCCTACGCATTTGAAATGAGGTGCCTTTTTCAAAACATTCTTTTAGAAAAGATAAAGGACATGCATTGCGGTGAGCCTTTAAAATCTTTCTTATGTTGTCTTCCTTAATTCTCAGAAAATCAGATAAGGCCATAACAGGATCTATTCCGATAGGCAGACTAATCAATTCAGCTTTCAAGGACTTTTCTATGGCAATGCTATACTCTTCCAAGGTGGGAGTGAGCTCTTGCTTACCGCCGAAGATAAAGGTAGAAGTCTCGGGGCACCAACAGTGGGCGAGTGCTTGGATGAGGCCGACATGGATGTTGATACGCAACAGTGGAAGCAGTCGACCAATATGTGACTCTACGAACTGACGGCCATCTTGATCTAACTTGTCCCACTAAGCTCTTCCTTTGGAGGGAACATAATTCGAATGTCCGGTGTCCCCATTGTATATTGATCAAGACTTAGGACAATCCTAATGCCATGGACCGACAAAATAGTGCAATAAAGTAAGTAAATTACAAAGGCCAAAAATTTAGAAAACTTACTTTACCAATGATGGGCAATCACATAGACATGTGCATGGTAAGTGGCTCGATTTCTAATATATAAGGCTTATCAAGGTGGAGCCACAAAGATGATCAGACTAGCCACGGGCTTGTGGACTATGTCGGGTCCTCATGACTCCGGCTTAGTCAAAGAGCCGACCTGGGTCGCGAGCATGCGGACCGAGGTGGGTACTCTTGACACCATGAAAGAAACTTCGAGATTGAGACGGGCGACTCGTACCGCGAGCATGCGGTCGGAGTAGCATTCATCTCAATACCATCCTAGATGATCCTATGCGGCCCAAGTCCGGCGGCAGGTTGTGTGTGCAAAAGTGTAGTGTAAATGCAAAGCATGCACAACAATTTATATCAAACAACACTTCGTTCATGAAAATAAACCATATATTCCTACACCTCCCTACAAAATGAAGGTTAGCAAACACTTCCCCTTATACCTCACATCCTGCAAAAACATTTAACACCTTAAATATTAGAGATGTACCTGGAATCATCGCTGCCAAACAAAAACTTTTTCAAAAAAAAAAAAAAAAAAAAAAAATTGGCGTGCATGTGACATTTTTCTTTTTTTCTCTTTTCTTTCTTTTTCCTAAAAGAATGCAATCTATCCTAGAAAATAAAACTAATTCAACCTATGGCATTTTTTGTATTTTTTTATGAAATTCGAAATTAGGTAAAATGTGAAAATTACCTAGCTAGATTAAGATCCTATTCAATTTATATTAGGAATTAGGTTGAGCCAAATCCTAATTTAAACTAAAATATTATCTTAACCTAAATAATCCTAAAATGCAATCTATCTAAAAAATCTATCTGAACTTAAAATTAGTTAGAAAGTAAAATTAAACATGCAATCTTACCCTAATATGCAATAACATGCAAAGGATACCCTAATTCTATATGCATGATGATTTTTTATATTTTACTTTTTTCCCTTTTTTAATTTTTTTCGAAATTAATAATTGCCAAGTAATTAAACATGCAATTTAAACTAGTGAAACAGAAATCTAACATCCTAAATTTATGTTTTTGGTATTTTTTATATAAGAAATTCGAAATAAATAAATTTCCTATTCTAGACATGCAAAATAACCTAAAACAAGTAATATCCTAACATGCATCTAATCTAACTCAAATATTTTTTTTCTTTTACGGGAGCAAACAAATAAATGCATCAAGAACAGCATGGCAACAAATCAAGCAAGATATCATCCACGTACATTTAATTTTGGGAAATAAATTGATGAATGGTATCTCGCGCATGAGATCGGATTGGCCATTTTTTAAATAAAATCACGAATCGTATCTCGAGCGTGAGATCGGATTGGTGATTTTTCCGTACGATTGCGGGTCGTGTTTCGAGCATGAAATCGGACCGTCAATCATATGTACGTTACGAAATTAGGAAGATTTCCCAATTTGAAAGACTATTCGGGAAACATGGGACAAGATAACATCATTCGGGGGTTTAATCAAGAATGCAATATCTCAATTGAGCAAACGAAATATTCAAGAATTAATTTAGATGGGAATTTTACCTACCTTGATTGTTGTTCACGCGCACTGTTCATGGCAATGTTCACGCGCACTGTTCATGCGCATTGTTCACCTGAGAATGAAAAAGTGTCTAATTTCATGTGTTTTGATCTTATGAGGTAATTTGAGTGTATACATACATGGGCATCCAAATGAATTAAGAAGTGGAATCCATCACCCAATGAAAGTTTGGGGGTGACACCCAGCGGGAGTCGAAAGCCGGTCGCAGTAGATTCTGGACCAATGTCCCTCTTTGGGATACCGTCTGAACGGAAGGTCTTGACGAAGCCGTGCCCTACGGGGCGGGACGAAGCCCGATTTTTATCGATAGCCCGGCGGAAGTCAAATGATCACTAACTGGAAAGTTAGCTATGGTCGGTAGGTCATTAATAACTGGAGTACGCATGAGTGTTGAGGTCATTAATAACTAAAGCAAGCGTGAATGTTGAGATGGTTAGGCCTTATTATGGGGTAAAATTGTGTGGCATGGTATGAGACGTGTCATAACGATATTACCTTATAATCGGGACTCGTGTGATCGATTGATGTATGATAGGTGGCACACTAAAGTGCAAGAGCGTATGAGAATCATGGCATCATTAGTTTCGGTCGTACATGTTGATTACATTGTTTATGGCATGCACGCATGAATCGATAACATGCAGGGTGTGGCAATGGCTAGGTGAGATCGCTTGTAATGCAACTCGTATGTGATTGATGAACTATATCATCTAATGGCCATATGCATTGCGTGTATTGTGCTGAGATTCAACGTGCAGGGTATGGCATACCAGGTAAGGTTGCATGCGAATTGATTTGTTGACTATTGGTTGTTAGTCGGGGTATGTTTGTGGGGTGGTTCTAGAGAGATACCCCGAGTTGAGTTGGTGTTCTAATCGGGGGCTTAGGGGAGGACTCGCTGAGATTTTAATCTCACTGGTTATTGTATAACTATTTTCAGGTTCTTAGTATGAAGAACCCAGAGCTTGAGGCGAAAAGGTCAGGAGCATGGATGGCTTAGTAGTTCTTCTTGGAGATAGATCTCTCGTACATAGACCTTAGAGTTGGTCTCTGTGTATAAACTAGTTTGTTTATGAAAAGTGTTTTGGTGAAATGGTATCTTACTTTTCTATCTCATATTTTGTTGTTTGAAGATTTTATTATACGCTTCCGCATGTGCAATCAATCGAAAGGGTCGGCGATGAGTCTTGGACATGACTTTCTATCAACCAAGGAATGGGTTGTTGCGTGCTCGAGGTTCAGGGCGTGACACCTCTTCTGCTATGAGTGCTAGAGAACATGCTATGGGTGCAATGACTATGCCTATTTTGGTGGTTTAGGCTTGAACGTTCATAAAGAACAATTCAGTTATGTCGATAGATGGTTACAATAGCCGATAAATGGTTACGGCAATGATTTTTTATACAACAAGCTCAAATAAAGTTCAAAAGCAGGTTCTGTTGATGAAAATTGCTTTTCATTAGCCGGCATATCTAGAAGGGGAGAAGTTCTTCTGTTTTTTGACGAGCATTACCTAGACCCTAAGAAGATCCTCAGTAAGGCAAAGTATGCATATAATGTGTTCATAAGACTAAAAAATAAGCTTGAAGGGAGGATATATAAGTAGAGTAAAGAATGATGGAATGAAATACTCATCCTCATTATCTCTTTTGTTGAATGATGTTGTTGCTATACTTGTTTTTCTCTTGTGGAATGAAATACTCTTTTTAGCCAAAAAGAAGGAAAAAAAAATCAAGGTGCTAGTTGATTTATGGTTCTGCCTATCTGAATACTTTAAATATGCTTTAGTAGTCCTGTCTATGTCAATTATGTGTTCGGTAATTGTTCTAAATTTGCTTTTAAACCAATCTACTTGAAAACACAAGACGAAACTAACTTGAGAGTATGATGTGGGATATGATTGATCAATCTACATATATGTAAACAATTTATATATATATATATTTACTATCAAAATATCAATAATTCTATTTTAGAATTTTTTTTTTGTCAAAATATGCATAAGAAGTAGAGATGCAAAAATTGGAGATTTACTAAGATTAAAGATTTGCTAAAGCGACTGTGAATATACAAATTATTGGGTAAAGCTCGCATGTAAGCATTCACATGGTGCAACCTTGCAAGAACTTTAATGACTTGGATATAGATATATGGATATATATAAGTTTGAGTGAGAAGTCTGTGTATGTCACGCCTCGATCCTCGAGGGTGTGCCCATCCCTCACTAGTCGATTAAATAGCAACGTCCTAGGACGCATTGCCAACCCATTCATTTTAATACGCATGCGAAAGCATATAAATAATCCCCGGACGATAAAACAATGTGATAGGAAAGTAGGACCATAAATTTTGAACCTGAAATAACCACACATATATACATTGCACACCATAATGTATATAGTACGATACAAACTATTAAAGTTCGGTTCTACTCAAGCCAGTTCAAAAACAAAGCCTACAAGCAGGGGTGGGGGTTTCCAATCTACTCCGGGTCATCATCATCCTCGATCTCTCCTTCTTCTACGCTCTAGCTGGAGCCTTTAGCAGACTGCACCGGGGACTCTGGTACTACAAGAGCCGGGTCTATTGCATCTACTATCGAGCCTTGAGGAGGATCAACTGTGCCCTTCCCAAAAGTGACTTCCAGAGCATACAGAAGAATCTCAAACTCTGGAATAGGACCCTCTCTCTAACCATCTCGAGCTCGGCGGTACCACGATCTGTATTGATGGGGCACCTTATGGGTGAGACTCGCATCGACCCAGACTATGGACCTTACCAACTCGTAGTCCCAACCCCTAGGGCCCTGATTCATTGGAACATAGGATGTCTGCTCTATAACACTCTTGGGACGTCCAAAAAACTCAGGAGCAGCCATCTAAAGACCTGAAATGTTATCCCACAACGGGATGAGACGATGTCTCGGCGAGTTCTACCCCCTAAGACTCGACTAGGAAGAAAATACGCTATGAGGGCTGCCTATGTGCAAACACGAGTCAGAGGACTTATCTTAGCATCAGTTCCTTCCTGCTAGTTAATACAATTCGCAGATGCCTCAAATCACATCAACCAATTAATTCATAACATCAAATCAAATCATTGATCAATCGACTCGGTCGATTACATGTCATCACGACCTTCCCTTGATCGATATACTCAATACTATCTATAAAGTTCTATCAAAGCAGGACTGCTCACCCTAAGTTGAATATAGATAGTATAGCTCATCCAAAGTTGATATATTAGGGCTCCCAGGCCGATATAGTATACTAATAATGCTCACCCAAAGCTAATAAATTATTGCTCGCCCAAAACTGATAAATTATTGCTCACCAGGAGCTGACCAAAACACCATTTTTATCATACTCGATAAAAATTATCGTGTGTGGATACACGGTCAGCCTTAGCTGAAATATAATATTTTCACACTTGAAAATCCCACTAATTTCATCGATCCATAAACTCATTTTTCACGCTGTAAACCGACGCTCAGTAATTTTCCATTTAATTACTGAAATTAAATAAATTTAGGAATAAATTCCTAAAATACAAATCACACCAAATCAGCACAAATTCGAGCTCAATTAAATAAACAAATCACACCATCACAATTAGCATAAAATTCCGGTCATCGGCTATCCCGGTCTAATTTTCGAAAAATAAATAAATAAATAAATAATTATGGAAATTAATTAATAAATGCAATAAATAGCAACTTAGGCTCGTAAAGCATAATTAAATGCCGAGACGCACCCGGAAAATTTCTGAATCACTCTAGATAAATACTAGAGCTTGTCTAGGCCCTAATTGCATTAACTATCCACATAACATACATCAATAATTAATTAAATTCTCTAATCAAATCTAACTAACCACTTCATTCATATTTAGTCTAAACTAATCAATCCTTAAGCGTCATTAATCTACTAAGCGAGGATTAGTAAGTTAAACTCACTTGTTTATCAAACCGCTTGGTTCAACTCGACGAGAACGCAACGGGGCTCGATCTTCTCCAAA
Source organism: Eucalyptus guilfoylei (assembly GCA_016097605.1). Classification (NCBI taxonomy): domain Eukaryota; kingdom Viridiplantae; phylum Streptophyta; class Magnoliopsida; order Myrtales; family Myrtaceae; genus Eucalyptus; species Eucalyptus guilfoylei. Next base: position 6,181,911 of record CM027870.1, on the reverse strand, counting down.
GCGGGCTTGGCTTTCGGGGTCGGGAAGCAGGCCAAACGGGCTAAAACCGCTGTTGGAAACCCACTTCTTCAGCTTCTGTTCGGTGCTAAGAACGACGGAACCAAGGCTTTGCTAAAGTGGAAACCGGTGGAGGCGAGGCAGTAGGGCTACAGGAGCTCGGGCGGGCGGTTCCGGCAGCCGGTGGTGGCTCAGTCGGTGGGAGCTACTTGCGACTGTGGAGGGGACGATTTGAGGGACTCGTCGGATGCAGGAACAAGGGAGGACGATGGCCGGGGGCACGCGCGCAGGCAAGGGGCGCGACGAGCGCGGGGACGGCGTCACGGCGGGCCTTGGTGGTGACGTGCAATGGCGAGGGCTCCTCCGGCGGCTCTTCTGAGTTGCTGGGCATCGAACAGCAACAAGAGAGGGGGAGGAAGGATTGTCGACCGGTTGGAGCGGAAGAGGAAAGAAAGAGAGAGAGAGGGGGCAAGGGGACCATTTTAGCTTCTATCTCATCTTTTTGTCTCCCAATCTTGGCCCACCACACTAGCTATCCTCAGCCATTTTTAGCCTTCTAGAAGCCTTTTGAGATGGTTCACAAGTCATGGCAATGGGGGGCTACGAATTTCATGTGTTTTCCCTCCAATTGGACTTCAAAAAGCTTCTTGAATCAACACAAATTGGCCGCTATAAATTCAATTATCGAGTCAATAATCAAATTGATATTTTTTTCTCACCAATTGATTCTACTTGCATCCAAACTGTGCGATAAAAAACGATCTCCGACATTTTCCGGACAAAAATGGCCTATGTCGACTTTTTCCCAAAAATTCTCGGTTTGCAAAAAAATCTTCGGAGGCTGAGTCGACGTTCCTAAAATGACTCGTGACATGACAAAACTTTCAATTTCTAAAATCGGATTCAAATTCGCGATTAATTTCAATTCGGTGCGATTTTAGCGTGACCTAGGCTACCGGGTAGCTTTCAGAAATTTTTAGTGTAAACAACCCGTGGTTGATTTTCTTCGAGCCACAATGAACCCACTTGACACATTGGCGACTCTCGATTGTCATGAAAATCTCGAGGATTCAAATACGAACATAGGGTACCAAAACGATAGAAAAAATCAGTCTAATGTCGGTTAACGAAAATTTTTCAATTTAGTGGAGTCACCCACGTTTAGTCACACATCTCAATCGAATCGACCTATCTCTGATCTCTAATCGATTCTTAATTGTGCCATAATGATTTCTAAAGATGAGCACGGTCGAGTAGCCGATTCCTAGTCGAATTCTCAAGTCTATTACGTTAAAATTCCTTAATGGCTTCCCCAGATAGTCTAGTTATCTCGAGAATGATCAGCTTTGAGAATAGCCCTATAGGCGCGTCGATGAAATGCCCGATTAATTTAATTGAAAGCAGAAGTGAAAAATCCCGGATGTCACAGTGTAAATTACATTTCAAACATTTATAATTATGAGTTTAATCTGGACCTCATCAAATCTGCCAATCTAGATTTTAGTTTAGTAAAGCTAATGTTTGGGTATTCAAGGATTTGCCAATTTCAGAAAACAAATGTTAGTTTTGCAAGGGGTTGAGTTTGGGTTTGGCCTCTCAATTAACAATCAAATTCTTTGCTTTTGTCACTTTAGGCTCATTCGGTGATGAAGGTTTTATTTGGCTGGGTTTTGGCCGTAGATTTAGCTTAGTAATTTGATCCCTAGAGACTATTCAAATTCCACCTTTAGCCTAAGATTCAAGTTAAAAGGACTTAGACTGCTCCATCCCAAAATGTAAAAGTATTGATAAATTTTTTTAAATAAAGAAATTCACTATTGAGTCGTACCACACATTACTTCTGTGACATCCTGAAATTCGAGCCCTCTGAGGGATGAATGAATGTGAATATCGTTAATGCATTGTTGGTTGATCTCACTCGGAATTGATCACTCCTGAGATACTGACATTGAAGAGAAATGCTAATGAGGACAGAACTCGTATGACTAAAGAACTTGACCTAGGAAAACGACTTGACCATAAGACTTGCATGAGGACGATCCTATAGATAGGCAGGCCGATTTCAAAGATGACTAGAAGTCGATTCGTAGGCAGAACATAATGGAATAACGGGTGATTCCGTTTACTATTATCGAACACGCAAACGAACCTAGGTCGATCCTCAGTAATCGTGTACTTTGAAATAAGAATCTATCCTCCGCAATTTCATGTAGTCAAGGATATCCATGTGTCGAGATGTCTTAAATGTGGTTTGGCACGAGTCGGTTACGCGTGAATCCTCAAAACCGCTTGTCAGTCTGAGTTGTACCCAAAATGGCATTAAGGCGGAATTGACATGGCATGAGAACTTAAGATTGGACTTCGAATTATCGGGAATGTCCGTGATGGACTTTGGATGATGCTATTTCGACAGTCAGCAGTGCCAGGCAAGCTAAGTGTGAGGAAAAAGGACTTACGGACCGAGGAATCAAGCCTGAGAGGACGTGGGCCGAGCAAAGCCAGTGTGGGCCTTAGGCCCAAGGTGAGACAGCCACCATGGTGAGCCCAAGGCAAGCAATTGAGCCCATTAAGCCCAATCAACTATTTATTCTTTCAAGCCCATTAGTAAACCTTAAGCCCATTTGAGCCCAACCAATTCCTGAGTCCGTTACTATTCATTTCCAAGCCCATTTCTTAGGCTTGCCCATCAATTTTGGCCCAAGGACAAATTGGTAATTTGTGCAAGGTGGAAATGACCAAATTGCCCCTAAAAGCATGTGGATAAGGCAAAAGAAGAGAGAGAAGATGAGGTCATCTTGCATGGGGACTTAGGGCATGCTTTATGGACCTTAATGAGGAGTGCAACAGCTCTCACATCACCCTCTCTCTCTCCTCCTTCGGCCTTCTCTCAACTGACCTCTCTCTCTCTTCGTTTTCCCTTTCTTCTTCCTTTTGCTCCTGCAGACCTTCCTGTGAAAACTGGAGTTGATTGTTGGCTTCCTGGACGAATCAACTCCTGTGCCACCCACCATTGTCTTCAGGACACCCAGACCGTCCGCCCTGACTTGGCCTTTTGCTAGTCAGAGCCGCCGGATGACCCACCGGCCGGCCAGAAGCTAGCGGCAGTCTGACCGTCTGGCCCTATTCTACTCCAGCTGACCTTTCTCCAAAAACCCGAGTTAAAAGTGGTATTCACGTAAGAATCAGCTCACGTGTCACCTACCACCGTGCTTAACACAGCCAAATCGTACAGACAAACCCAGCCACTCGTCAAAAGGAGCTGCCGGCCGACTCGCCTGCTGGTGAGAAGCCGCTGCTCGCCAGACCACCTAGAGTTTGCCTGGTCCGCCTGTTTCACGATTTCAGCTCATTTTCTCCCATTTCGACCAAGCTTTCACCTAGCCTAGCTACCAGCCACTCCCCCTTGACCCCCTGGTGCTGCTAGTTGCCGGCCAACCCCTCGCCGGAGCTCCGATCAGCCGCCTAACTCTTTTCCTCCTATGTTGTTCGGTTTCCAATGTTGCAGTGAGAAGCAGAGGCTATTGTTGCTATTCTAAGCTTGAGACCACCTTGGATCGTCGTGGTTGAGGTCCCGATGTGTAGCCTTCGTTGTTGCCACTAGGTCCGTGTCTCCGGCCCGTTTAACGGGTGAGTTTAGCTCCTAATCCCTTGATTAGTGCCTAAACTTGCTTAAGGTTGGTTTAATTAGTGTTGATTCTAGTTTAGAAGATTTAATTAAGTTATATTAGTCCTAAGATAGGTAGTTAGATTAGTGTCTAAGATTAGTTTAGTTTAATCTTACTTTATTGGCTTAATTGTGGCTTATGTGCTTAATTGAGCTTGGTTAACCTTAATGGATTAATTGTTTACTTTAATTAATGTTTTTAATGATTTTTGGATTTAATTTATTAGTTATTAAATTCTGGAATTTACCGTTCATAAGTTACTATTCACGCGCACTGTTCACAAGTTATTGTTCACGAAACATTGTTTACGCGCACTTTTCACGAGCACTGTTCATCCGAGAATGAAAAGTTGTCGAAATTCATGTATTTTAATCCTATGAAGTGAATGAGTGTATAAATGCATGAGCATCCGCATGAATTGAGTGATTTTCATAAAAAGGGAAATATGCCTAGTCCGAGAGACATTAGAGATGGACCTTTTTTATGAGAGAAGGACTTGAGGAGGTGTGTTTGCGTGATATGTTGGACTGTCACCCAACGGGAGTTTGGGGCCGATACCTAGCGGGAGTTGGAAGCCAGTCGCAATAGATTCTAGACCGATGTCCCTTTTTGGGAAACCGTCTGAACGGGAGTTCTAGACATAGCCGTGCCCGACGGGGCGGGATGAAGCCCGATCTTTTTTTCGGTAGCCCAGCGGAAGTCAGATGATCGTTGACTGGAAAGTTAGATATGGCCGAGAGGTCATTAATAACTGGAAACACGCATGAGAGTTGAGGTCGATGATCGCTGACTGGAAAGTTAGCCATAGCCGGCAAGTCATAAATTAACCGGATAGTCAACTGGGAGTTGACCATGGCCGATGGGCTGTAAGAACTAGAAACACGAGTGTGTGTTGAGATTGTTGGGTCTTATTATGAGACAAATTGTGTGGCACGGTATGTGATGTGTCATAACAATTTTACCTTATAATCGGGACCCATGTGATCGAGTGATGCATGATAGGTGGCGCACTAAAGTGCAAGAGCATATGTGAATCATGGCATCATTGGTTTTCACTGTGCATGAGTTGAGCACATTGTTTATGGTACGCACGCATGAATCGATAATGTGCAGGGTATGGCAATGGTCAGGTAAGATCGTTTGTGACGCGACTCGTATGTGATTGATGAACTACATCATCTAATGGCCATGTGCATTACGTGTATTGTGCTGAGATTCAACATGCAGGGTATAGCATACCAAGTAAGGTTGAATGCAAACCGACTATGTGGTTAGTGGTTGACCCTGACTGTTGTGATTTGTTAATTGTTGATTGTTAGTTGTGGTAAGTTTATGGGGTGGTTTTGGTGAGATACCTCGAGTTAAGTTAGTGTTCTAATCGGGGGCTTAGGGGAGGACTTGCTGAGATTTATATCTCACTAGTTATTGTATAACCACTTTCAGTCCTTAGGATAGCACTTCCGCCAATGAGGTTCGGTGTCCCTAAGGAATGGGATACTGTCGTGACGCACCACCGCTTCCTGGGTCGAGTGCACCTCTTCGAGAAGTATTTACCCACTATCTTAGTGGATGAGGGACCGGGGCAATGGATACATCATCGGTTCCTGGTGTGGTTCATTAAGGATGGAGATATGCTAATCAGTCCTCTGCAAGGTTTTAATGGGCCGCCCGGTAGGGGCCCTGAGGACGTTGACTGGGATCCCATGAAGCTAGACCCTCCTGATGGTGTCGTGGAGGATGCTGCCCCTACTCCACTAATGATTGACCCGTTCGCCTTCGACTATGACTCGACGGGGTCTGAGTCTACTGGGTCCGAGTGACTATAGTGCTGAAGCCGATGGTTCTTTTTGTGTACAGTTGGATTAGTCTAGCCTAGTTTCTTTTTGGTCTGGCATAGATGATGGATCGGCCCTCTGTTGGGCTTGTAATTCGGAAATGCTCCTTCGTAGGTTAATCAAATATGAAAATGTATATATGAGTAGTTGTGATCTTTCTGCTGTTCATCTCACTATCCTTGTTTTCTTGCTTGATTGTCTGTTGATAGGGAGATGGTTCGTTTTCCGCTTGCGCATAATGAAAGATTAAAAATGAAGGGTCGGCGATGAGTCTTGGGACATTGTTTTCTATCGACCAAGGAAGGGGTTGTTGCGTGCCCGGGGTTCGGGGTGTGACAACTTCCTTAATGGATCATAAAATAAAGTCTATCTAGATAGAGAATTATACTCAAGAAAAATCCGACTTTCAACTTCAACTTGCAAAACTTCAACTTTCATACCATGATACTATGTTTGACTGCAGCAAGACGAACCTTTTATTGTACAACGTACAAGTTGTTCTACAAGAGTGTTGGTGGCGTCCCTTGTAAAGTCAACGCCTAGAGTTTTGCCGCATTGCTAACGAAAATGGAAGGAAGAATGATAGCACAAGGGTTTAATATACTAAAAAAATCTTAAATTGTTACACTTATAATAAATTTACTTAAAATTAATTCTTTGATCAGGAAAAATCTCAAACTGATACACTTATAATAAATTTATCTCAAATAATGTTCTTCAGATCCAACCCCACAAGTGTCGGACTTCTAATTCAGACATATCACCAATTTAACATGGAACAAAAGAAAGAAATTGAGAGATCTCACAACTATAATTATGCTAGTAATTGCTAGCATGTGTGAATGACTTGGTTATCACCATCAACACTCTCAATTGTCAATTGTCGATCATCAATTATCATGTGATCTGCTCTCTCAATTGCCCTTTTTATAACTATTCCCAAATCACATTTAAACTGGCCTATTAACTCTAAAATCGTTTCACAGAATTAATTCAGCCGTAGCATCTAACAGACGTAAGTTCTAATACCGTTTCTATAATCGTTACAGAGCATTATTCCAGATATTCATTTGTAACTATTACAAGTCTTCATTATGGGCATTAACTTTGTAACCATTAAAAATATTTAATGTTGACTATTACATCTAAAACCGTTTCAGAACATTAATTGGTTATTTGGATCTGAAACTGTTTTAGATCACTAAATTGCCCATTTTTAAAAAAAATGTTTCATCTCATTGATGTGGCTGTTAAATCTAAACTGTTTCAGATCATTATTGTGACCGTTAATTTTGAAACCATTTCAGAATATTAATATGATCGTTAAATATTAAACCATTTCAGATATTTAATCTAGGCGTTAAGTTTGAAACTGTTTCAAATCATTAATTTGGCTATTGATGTCAAACTCACTTCAAATCATCAATGATGCCATTGATTCTAAACTCACTTGAAATACTTAATGCAGTTATTAATTTTGAACTCATTTCAGATTATTAATTTGGTCACTAAATCTGAACGTGCTTCAGATCTTTGATTCGGCTGTAAAATTTAAAACCCGCTTCAGACTTTATAAAGTCCGAAACCCCTTTCAGATCTTTTATTTTTAACTTGACTCAATCTGATTGGCTCAATTGTAAACACATTTGCACTATTGTCTCTCTTATTCAAACGTCATTCTAATTGGTTATTGTACGTGACATCTTTAAGTTCATCAATGAGCTGGCAGTAAGACTTGTACTAATACATTAGCACAACCAAGAGAACTAACTATCTATATCAATTTTCTATTTCTACAAATCATGAGTAACATCTAACAGTATATCATGGCTACCCAAATAATGTGAAATGTTTTAAGAACATAATGAACTTGTTAGATTTGGTGACTATATAATTTGATCCTTCTGTCTCACCATGTCCCGATTGAACAAAGGTCATGAAATTATTAGTCAAGCCACCAATTCGATCATATGTCAAAATCTAATTGACATGTATTTCTTCAAGACATAAACTATTCATTTTTGGTTATAACCTCAACTAAGAATTTCAATACAATGTCATGACTAGATTGCATAGGACATCATATATCTATATATAACAAAAAGACAAATTATGTATTGTGCACACATGTGCCTTCGCATGTGAACAAACTATAACTATCAAGTATAGAGACGGTTCGATGAAGCATCAATATACACACTTGTGGACCACAGCCATCAAACATACAAGTCAACATTGTGCCTTAGGTCTAAGGATCTTACACTAGCCCAAAGCGTGAACGATCAGATATTGACCTTGCTAAAAGCTTCAATGTTGCCTGTTAGGGAAATCCCTTATGATATTTTGAAGATGACAAAATAAATCAAAGGCTACTAACGTGTTTAATAGTTAAGTAACAAACTATGCAGATGATAGAACATATAAATGATATTATCAAAGTCTATGCTTAGAAGAACCAGAAGATACACTCTATGCTGAAGCTGAACTTATTCAGACTGTGTCCAGACCTTAAAGCTAAATCTGTTCAGAAGCAGAAAATGCTCAGACTCAGATTGTAACATCTATCGCACTCATAATCATATTGTAAAGTCTATTGCTCTCAAACTTTACATCAAGAACAAGACAGAACGTAATACAAGCCCTAAATGTATAATGACTAGTGATCTGGTTTGGATTCTACATCAAGATTAATTTGATTGACTCAATTTAATTGATTGACAATTAGATCTTGAAGACAAGAACTTTCTATACGAAGAAGCTCTACTTATGAAAACCAAGATTATGTTTGTATAGGCGATCAGAATCAATTTGGGATTCTACTTCTATCACTCAACGACTACCAAATCTTCTAGATACAGATCTGTCCAATGGGTAGATTGGAAGATGATCCTTAAGGTACTGTCCAACGGCTAGTTTGGAAGTGGAGGAGTATTTAAGGAGATGAAGGATCGATGAGCAAGTAAGAGATGGAGTGTAGAATTTATAATTCCAAAGTCTGAGCGACCTTCGATCATACACTTGTCTTTGGTGAGCTTAAACGTTTGTGATCGTGAGAGAAATACCAAAAGAGTGACTTAGTAGGATAGTGTGATCTACCTCTAAGTGTTTGCACTCAAAGTTGTAATCTCTTGTTGATTGCATAGTGGAATCCAGCGAGGAGGCTTTTAGCATGGGAGAGTGGACGTAGGCTTGATCTAAGCCGAACCACTATAAATTATGTGTTCTTATTCTCTTCCCTAAACTCCTTTAATTTGTTCGTAATTCTATTTAACTGCTAAAGTCTGAACTCGCTCAAAGTATATTATTATTTAGACTCAGTTTCAAAAGTCTGTTGTACCTCAAACTCAAGTTAAAAGTAAAGGTTTTCACTGCATTTTGCAGAATTTGTTTTTACACCTATTCACCCCCTTTAGGTATTCATACTAGCACTTTCAATTGGTATCAGAGCCAAGTGCTCGGTTTATAAAAGTGTTTTTACTTTTGAGCTAAAGATCTTCTATGGCTAGTATCTTGGCACCAGGACTTATGGAAGGGCAAAGCAACACCAGGCCATCATATTTTGATGGAAAGGAATACAACGTGTGGAAGAACAAAATGAAAGCATTAATAAGATCCAGAGATCCATTACAATGGGATGTTGTGAAAAAATGAATCAATCCCATTGCTGCGTCTACATCAAATAAGAATGGTAAAGACAAAGAAACCAAACCCCCTGCTCCTATGTCTCGGACGAAGATGTCCAAAAGAGAAGCTCTTAATGCAAAAGCCATTTATTCTTTATATCGCGCCTTGTCTCCTGCGGAATATAACAGAATCTCTTCATGTGAAATAGCAAAAGAAGTTTGGGATAGACTTCATGTTACTTATGAAGGGACTGATCGTGTAAAAGAGATAAAAGTAAACTTCCTGCTCGGCAAATATAAATCCTTCAAGATGAAGCCAGAAGAGTCGATTGGAGATATGTTCAATCGTTTTATAGAAATTGTAAACGGTTTGGCGTATCAAGGTCATCCAATTTCTTCCCCAATGAAAGTCAACAAACTCTTGCGAGGCCTCTCAAAAGATTAGAACCATGTCAAGACCTCAATCCGAGAGACTCAGAGGATTATGCCACTCTCCGTTGATGAATTGATTGGCACTCTTTAATCCTATGAAGTTGAACAAATCAACGACGAAGATCCTGAAGGTAAGAAGTCCATCACTTTAATATCTAATGTTGATTCTGATGATACAGACACTGAAAATGACATGGACGATGAAGAACTTGCTTTTATGATCAAGAAATTCAAAAAGCTGAGTAGAAAAGGAAGGAAATTCAGTGGAAGAAAACAATACAAGCAGAATGGCTAGAAAAGAACCATGAATGAAGATGACGAGCAAGGAAATATATGCTTAATGGCACATTCAGAATCAGAGTCTGACTCAGACACAGACTCAGAATCCGATGAGGAAATCGAGGTAAGCCATTCAAAAATTCCTATCAAAGTTTCAAAGTATATAAATGAGCTGTGCTTAAATCTCAAATCTTCTCTTAAAAGGATCTCTGAACTTAAAAAAGGAGAATTCTTGGCTTAGGCAACAAGATCTTTCTCAAAAAGAAAATTTTGAAATTTTGCAAAAAGATTTTCTACAAACAAAAGAAAGTCAAGATTTATTTGTCAAAGAAAATGATTCTTTAAAAAAGGAATTTTCAAATATTTCGACAAAATTTTCAAATGGTTCAAAAACATTAGAGCATATCATTTCCATACAAGTACCTCACTATAATAAGTCAGGACTTGGTTTCAATAAGGAAAGTGATTCTCTAATAGATTTTCCTAAAGTCAATGAGAGACTTAAACAAAGACCTCCTAGACTTGCGTACAAGAAGTATTCTCAAAGAATCTTTACAAAACCTGTTGGTCCAAATGGCCTCAAGTGTTCAAATTATGGAAACTTAGAACACTTTGAGAAAGAATGTACTAAAGTCTAGAGACCTATTAAGAAAGATTGGGTAAAAGTAACATACTCTACTAACTCTCATGGACCCAAGAAAAAATGGGTACCAAAGAAAACATGAGTTGATTGCAGGAAATTCAAAAAGGCAAGAATGATTGCGAATCTATGCAATTTTGGTGCAATAAGAAAAGAATCTCAGGCGAAGATTGGTAATGATTTTTTTTTAATGGTATATTTGAAACATATATCTTGGGTAAGAGAATTTTTTTTTATCCTGCCTTGCAAATCTCTACATACATTTATCATGATTTTAGATTATTGCCTATGAAATATATATGATTTATATTGCAAATATCTTTTGTTATAAACATAAGGCATTGCATTTTTTAAAATTGCTTGATTTGGCATGTGATAAAAATATCTACTTTCTTTTTGCGAAATGCATCAATAATATATTTTTGAGATTTATGCTCAAGGAAATCCTTTTGATATTGAAAGATATTATTGCATATTCATGGTTATTCTTGCTATATTCTTAGAAGATATCTTATATCGAGCAAGTTTTGATCAGCAAATTGAAGGAATGTATTATGTGATATTTTTGCAAGGATTGTTATCCATTATACAAGAATTTGCAGGTGACAAAAGAATCTTCCATATGGATTTTGAAAAGCTCGATTTAAAAAATTATGGAGATTATATACCATTTTCTGAAGGCTCAGAAATTCCCTTTCTTGTGCAAAGTTTTTGCAAATTATTAAAGAAATCCCTAATGTGTCGTACGAAAGGTTGAGAAGTTCTGAATTTTAATTTTATATATGCTATTCAATTTATTTGAAGAAAGGGCATTATATATTATGTGGATATTATTACAGCTTATTTGTGCAAAAAGTTCGTTAATTTTATGCAGATTGAATTCAAAAAGAGCTTGATTGAAGAAAATAAATTTTTGCCTCGAAGGAAATAATGGACAAATATTCTGCTCAATGTGCACAAGCAACAATTGTTTCTAGTCGCAAATATTGTCATGATGACAGGGCGAGAAAGCGAATCCAAGAGAAAGGAAAGAATCGTGATCATCTCAAAAAGACAACAAATTGAGGGGAGCATTGACCAATTTTGGAAAAATATTTTTGAATCGATCTTGATCTTGTTATGGAAGGAAGGAAAAGGTAAATGTGTCAGAATTTAAGTTCTACAAAATCCGGTTAGTGCATCTTTTATTACCTTTTGTCATTGACAAATCTTTTATTGACATTATCGTTTTATTATGACAAAAAGGGTAAGTGAATGCGTCCGTGATTTTCATTAGATATATATGATTGAAGTGAGCTATATTGCATATCTTTAATATTCGACTTACTTTATAAAAGCTGATTTTTTTTAAAAATTGTGTTTCATGGAAGATATATTTGTTATTATCATTTTATATTCTCTACGTGATACTATATCTATTGTTATCGCTTTTTGATTATGACAAAAAGGGTGAGAGAATATAAATATGCATATATGTTGATTGGTTGATATTATCTATTGCATAATATTGAGCTGCGATTATTTTTCTATATATTGTTATGTTCAATCTATTTGCTGTCTTTTGATTCAAATCACATTTTTTGAAAATCTAAAATTTGATGATTGATTTATCAATATTTTAGAAAGTGTGATTACACATCTGCATATTCAGATATTGTTTTGTCATCATAAAAAATGGGGAGATTGTTAGGGAAATCTCTTATAATGTTTTGAAGATGACAAAATAAATCAAATGCTACTGACGTGTTTAATAGTTGAGTAACATATCATGCAGATGATAGAACATATAAAGGATATTATCAAAGTCTATGCTTGGAAGAACTAGAAGACAGACTCTATGCTGAAGCTGAACTTATTCAGACTGTGTCCAGACCTTAAAGTTAAATCTGTTCAGAAGCAGAAAATGCTCAGATTCAAATTGTAAAGTCTATCGCATTCAGAATCAGATTGTAAAGTTTATTTCTCTCAAACTTTATATCAAGAACGAGACAGAACGTAACACAAGCCCTAAATGTATAACGGCTAATGATCTAGTTCCTACATCAAGATTGATTTGATTGACTCAATCTAATTGATTGACAATTAGATCTTGAAGACAAGAACATTCTATACGAAGAAGCTCTACTTATGGAAACCAAGATTCTGTTTGTATAGGCGATCAGAATCAATTTGGAATTCTACTTCTATCACTCAACGGCTACCAAATCTTCTAGATATAGATCTGTCCAATGGGTAGATTGAAAGACGATCCTCAAGATACTGTCCAACGGCTAGTTTGGAAGTGGTTGAGTATTTAAGGAGATGAAAGACCGATGAGCAAGTAAGAGACAGAGTGTAGAATTTATAATTCCAAAGTCTGAGCGACCTTCGATCATACACTTGTCTTTGGTGAGCTTAAACATTTGTGATCGTGAGAGAAATACCAAAAGAGTGACTTAGTGAGATAGTGTGATCTACCTCTAAGTGTTTGCACTCAAAGTTGTAATCTCTTGTTGATTGCATAGTGGAATCTAGTGAGGAGGCTGTTAGCGTGGGAGAGTGGACGTAGGTTTGATCTAAGCCGAATCACTATAAATTCTGTGTTCTTATTCTCTTCCTTGAACTCCTTTATTTTGTTCATAATTCTATTTAACTGCTAAAGTCTAAACTCGCTCAAAGTCTATTATTCTTCAGACTCAGTTTCAAAAGTCTATTGTACCTCAGACTCAGGTTAAAAGTAAAGGTTTTCACTGCATTTTGCAGAATTTGTTTTTACACCTATTCACCCCCCTCTAAGTGTTCATACTAGCACTTTCATTGCCAATCGTTATATGAATGTCATATTCAGTGAACTTGTCTAAGACAAGCATATGTGTTTTAGCTTGGATATCACAATACTTAATGACTGACTTGTGACTCACCATCCCTTTAGGTAAATGGTGAAGCTTGAGAATACATTAGTCTCAATGGAATCATCAATATCCCTCAATGATCCATCGATCGAAAAGTGTTTAAAGATTTAGTATATGTAAACCTGTCACACATATTCCTAATCCCTTAAAGAATATGTTTAGTCCTAACTAATCTTATGGATTCATTTATGAGATGATGAATGAATATTTCTTTATCATTAAATAATACCTAATATATAACTATTTCATGGTTGTTTTAGGACATATAGCTAACAAAGGCTAGGTGATGCGAGTAGTGCCACCCACGAACTAGTGAGGGCCAGCATCCCTTGTTGGCCTTAGGCTAACTTGGTGGGGTTGCTGGCACCTTGGACATCGATCATACAAGGTCGAGAGAGAGAGGAGGGGTGGCACCCCTTGCTTGCACAACAGGCATCATAATGATAGCTATCAAGTTTCTGTATGTTTATGTTCAGCAAGAGGTGGCGGCTGGGGAACATCTTGCTCGCCTAAGCCTGATGAAGATCGTCGGGCCCTCATCCTTTGTTGAGCGCTGGGGGCACCACATCTACCATTGCAACATCTTTCGCTCGCCACTCTCTTGCCCTCTCTCTGTTGGTGCGGTTTCATAAAAATTTGCTTATCTTAAAAGTATTTATATTGTAATAAACCTTTTAAGACTTATAATAGCCAAGTAGGATGGCACATCTAATCAAGTGTTTTGCAAAAGTTTAGGAGCGAAAAGGAGGAATTCGTGTTCGAAATGATCGGTCGTTACTTTATTTATAATAAGCAGAAGGGCCATGAGGAGCCACCAACGCTAGCTACTCCCTCTAGACTTACGATAACGGCTTTTCATGTCTCTCATGCAACGTTTAGTTTTGAAAAATAGTTACTTTGCACCACTTAAATCCAAAAAGTCCTACTAGTGATCAAGAAATCTTAGCCGGTTAGGCTCCGTTTGGCAAGGTTTTTGTTTCTTTATTTTTCTATTCTTTTGTTTTCCCGAATAAAATAAGAATAGAAATTCGATTGGTAATGTCAATTAATTTTTCTATTATTTTGAATAAAAAAATGGCTTGGGAATAGATTTGAAATAGAAACAAAAAGTAGAAAAAAGTAATTTCTTATTCTTAGGAACAATTTTTAGAAATATATTATTTTCTCTTTTCATTTTTTCTTTTCTTCTTCCTTCTCGGCCGTTGCCCCCCCGCCGCCGCTTGCCGCGTTGACTACCGCCCCTTCCAACCAACCGTCGCCGCTAGCTGCGTTAAGGAAGAATAACAAAAGAAAAAAATCTTTAAAAAATAAAATAAATTCTATGTTAAAAAAAAAATTTGTGAATTATACCAAACATATTCCTATTTTTTTTTCCATTTCGAGAATATAAGTTCTATGTAGTTAGCAAACACGTTCTTTAACTGATAAATTATTTTGGGGAATAGAAATAGAAAAAGACTATTTCTAAAAAGAAATTGTTCCCCAAAATAGAAGTATTACCAAACGGACCCTTAGAGGTATGCTTACATGGGAATTACCTTTGTGACCTCGTGAAAAAAACAAGTCGACTCCCTTACCGTTATGCCAATTGCCTTGATGGCAAAATGTTATTTGTTATAAAATTAAAATGATCATCATATTTATGAATAAAACTAGTAATTTATATGAATAGTTAGTGTAGAATTCACATGGGTAAGTTATTGGTCACATACAAAATATTCAATTGAGGCTCCATTTATTTTATGAGAAATGAATAATTTGGAAAACGGTTTTTAGAAACAATTGGTCATATGCTTTCCAAGATGAACGTGCAAAAAATATTTTTATCGTCACGAAAATATATAGATATAAATTATTATAGGTACACAATTTTTTCTATTAAATAATTATCTCAAGTGATAAACTCATTTTATGAAAATATTTTGTAAATTATTTATTTCTCAAACGAAGCTTAGAAGGATCTTAGCGCGATACTTTTTTTAGACCCGTCCGTGGTCGGATCTGGGCTATAGTTGTCTCGGAAAAAGGTCCGGCTCGGAGTCCTGAAATAACACCCGCCATTAGCTCTGAAGCCTCTTGTCATCTCCATCGATCCTTCGTTCTGCTTCTGTCACCGGGAAACGCACTGTACAGAGAGCTGTAATTGACTGCTCTCTCTCTCTCTCTCTCTCTCTCGCTGGAGCTTATGGTGACGAGCCCCCGAGCTCCTGCTTTCTTTCTCCACTCGCAGCACTTGCCATCGTCAGCTTCCGTCCCTCTCTCCGCCACCTTCTCTTCTCCGAAGTCGTCCCTTTTGCTGGATTCGAGTCAACCGTCCAGAATCGGATCGAGAGCGCCATTGCTCCACGTACAGTGCCGCCGCATCAACTCATCACCCTATGTCGAGTTCGAACCGGGGTGAGTGGCTCTCAGAGACAAATCATCGAACGGTGATGTCCTTGAACGCAATTTGAAATATTTGGTCGTACTCCTCGTCAAAAGTCTTGCCTTTTCGGGGGCGTTCTATGTGCTATTTCATGAACTTGGGCTCAACGAGAAAGGGACCGAATCTCTCGTGACTAGGGATCCGGATTTGAGGTTGAAGTCTGTCGGTTCGTTGTGGGCTCGTGTCGCCTCTTTGAAATCTGTTGGAATCAGTGGCCTTGAGCTCTGCCATTTGGTTGCGAAATGCCCTTGTGTTGGCAGCAGATGAAATTTATCCCTTAAGACTCTTCGTGCGGGACAAATTGGATGGAATGGTTGACCACGCAGCTCAAGCGTCTCTTTATGTCAACAGAGCCGCGATTCCTAGCTGGATTTGAGGAAAAGGTTCATTTGCTGATTGACAGTGGGATTCCTAGAGAAAAGATTGCTCATGTTCTCAACAACGTGAATTTAAGGAAGGCTTTGTCTCTTAAGCAGTTTGAAGAAATTGAAAGGCTCGTTAAAAATTTCTTGAGCCGCTATGGTGGGATTGATCTGATTGTGAGGCATACCACCATTCTTAACTTTGACATGGATAGCCAATTGATTCCGAGAGTGGAGTTTCTCCTAGAACTTAGCAGAGGAGATGAGGATGCAACCGGAGCAGTGTTGTGCAAACTGCCTACCTTTTCGAAATGCCATGCGGAGCACTTGGAAAGCCATGTAGAGTTCTTAAGGTCGTTTGCGGGATTAGATGATCAAGAAATATTCAGGATCATTCTTGTGTTTCCTAACATTGTTAGTGTGAGCAGGGAGAGGAAATTGCGTCCCAGAATTAGTTTTCTCAAAGAATGTGGACTCAACTCCAATGAGATTTTCAAGTTCTTGACAAAAGCCCCTTTGTTTTTGGGTCTATCTTTTGAGGGGAACATTGCTTATAAGCTGGGTTTTTTGGTGAAACTTGGTTACAAGTAGAGAACGAAGGAATTCGCAGTCGCAATAGGTGCTGTGACTAGGACAAGTTGTGAGAACATGCAGAAGGTGATTATGCTCTTCTTGAGTTCTAGGTTTTCTTGTAAAGATGTGTTTCTCATGAGTAAGAAGCATCCTCAAATATTTCAATACAATCCTGATTCTCTGGAGGAGAAAGTGGAATATTTGGTGGGGGAGATGGGATGTGACCTTGATGAGCTTTTGGATTTCCCTGCATTTCTTGGTACAAACTCGATAATAGAATTAAGCATAGGTACGAGGTGAAGAAGAAGATTATAGGAGAAGGAATGTCCATCAAGAAGCTGCTCAGTGTTCCATCTGAAAGATTTGCAAAGAAGAAGCTAGAAGAGCTGGCACATAAAGCCTAAAAATTAAGGATTGCTAAATATCAACAGCAGAAGTTCATGGAAAAATTCATGGGAATTGTTTAGTTACTGAGTTTTCTCAAAGCTTCATCAGCTGAGGGCTTTTGCTTTCTTTGAGGTAAAATTCTGGTTTGACTCTCAGGTGAAGATAGAAAGTCATCTTTTTCATCCCTAAACTTGCAAAGCCATTATGAAGTTTGAAGAAAAAGGTCAAATCCCAGTTGAATGAAATGACTGAGTATGCTCCATTTTAAGTTTAAAGCAACAAGAAAAGTGGCTGATCTTTGTATATGTGTGACTGTTAATTACGAAGGAATCCACTGTGAGTTGATAGCAATGTTTCTTTGGTTGCTCACATTTTTCTGTGCTTAGTCCTGAAATCTTGGAAAAAAGTGATCTAACATTGAAAATACTCTTGTCACTGTGTATGAGGCATCAAGACATGGTTGCCCTTGTTATGCAATTGAGATAGATATCCTAACCAGGATGGTCAGAATCGACGAGTTAACATGACTGGAAGGCATCTATGATCAGGAGAGTCATTTCACCAATAGAAACTGAAACATATAATTGAGAGTTAATTCAGTTCTCTCCAGTTCATTCTATGATTAAATTACATTCCATAAAATATTGCTACTGTGAGTTCAAGATTACCTCACAGGACATTTTGATCATCAACAAAACCGAGGATCTATTTATCCTCAAGAGATCTGCAAAGGTGTGGCATTTATGCATAATAGGTGCCATTGGCAACTTCGTTCTTTCTCCTATGTGACTTGAGGTTAGGCTTTGGAATGGCGAATTCCAGGACACCTTAAGTTGAATAGCCATATAACCATGGCAAGGTAAGAATTCCTATATCTGCGAGATTGTAGTAATCATTAAGTTATGCAAACTCATCATATTTAGGTCTGAACATTGGTATTCTTAGTGTGTGGCTTCATTCTACGGCGTTTCTTTAGTTTTATCCTATTTTTGGCAATCTTGCATTGAATTTCCGCATTCTATAAATAAATGTCAATGGAGAAAAAAATAAGAACAAACTATTTTGATACATGCTGACATAGTTTCAATGTGTCATGTCAAAACTGATATATTATGTCCTGACATGAAGAAAAACTAATATTGCAAAGTTTGAATTGTCTGCGATAGTGAATTGGAGGAAAAAGGAAAAAATTTCTTCACCCACCTACTTTTTCTTCTTTCCTTCCTCTCCCAAACAAAGCATTAAAATAGTATCAAAAGATCATGGCCCGCCCATGTGTAAAAGTGACAAATTGACTGTATAACTTTCTTGAAATTTCAAGATAACAGATGGGGTGTGAATCCTTTTATGCCCATTTAGTGAGTCCCTATGCTAGCTTAATTTTAACTGTATATAAATTCTTATTGTATTTCACTTTGTCTGATAGTTATATTTCTGCAGATTATTGTATCATGAGTGTTGAAAAAAATGTATGAAATCATTGCAGACAAGAATAAATCGTTGGATTTATCTAACAAGCGATGGAGTTATTGATTGGATGTCCAATTGATTCCCAGAGTGGAGTTTCTTCTAGAACTTAGTGGAGGAGATGAGGATGCCACGAGGGTGGTGTTGCGCAAACTTCCTGCCATTTTGAAATACCATGCGGAACACTTGGAAAGCCATGTAGAGATAATGAGGCCATTTGTGGGATTAGATGATCAGGAAATATTTAGGATCATGCTTGTGTTTCCTAACATGTTACCTGAGCTAGGAGAGGAAATTGTGTCCCAGAATTAGTTTTCTCAAAGAATGTGGACTGAACTCCAGTAAGAATTTCAAGTTCTTGACCAAAGCTCCTTTGTTTTTGGGTCTATCTTTTGAGGGGAACATTGTTCATAAGCTGAGGTTTATGGTAAAAATTGGTTACAAGTACAGAATGAAGGAATTTGCAGTTGCAATAGGTGCTGTGACTAGGACAAGTTGTAAGAATATGCAGAAGTTGATTGAGCTCTTCTAGAGTTACAGGTTTTCTTGTGAAGACGTGCTTCTCATGAGTAAGAAGCATCCTCAAATACTTCCATACAATCCTGATTCTCTGGAGGAGAAAGTGGAATATTTGGTGGGGGAGATGGGACGCGACCTTGACAAGCTATTGGATTTCCCTGCATTCCTTTGTTATAAACTTGATAGTAGAATTAAGCACAGGTATGAGCTGAAGAAGAAGATTATAGATGAAGGAATGTTGCTCAACAAGCTGCTAAGTGTTTCGTCTAAGAGATTTGCAAAGAGGAAGCCAGAAAAGCTGGCGAACAAAGCCTAAAAAGTGGAGGGTGGCTAAGTTTCATCTGCAGAAGTTCGTGGCCAAATTGATGGAATATTGTACTGAGTTTTCTCAAAGCTTTGTAAGTTAAAGGTTTTGCCTGTTTTTTTTTTTTTAAAGTAAAATTAAGGCTGTGACTTTCTTAGGTGAAGATAGGAAGTCATTTGTTTCATCCCTAAACTTGCAAAGCCATCATGAAGTTTGAAGAAAATGGTTGATACCCAATTGAATAAAATGACTCGGTATTCTCAATTGTTTTGTCAAAGCAATAAGGAAAGTGGCCGATCTTAGTATTTCTGTTACTGTCAATGAGAAAGGAATCCACCTCGAATTAATAGCGACATTTCTTTGGTTGCTCTCACATTTTTCTACTTTTAGTACTGAAATATTGAAAAATGTGATCTGACACTGAAGATGATCTTGTCAATGTGCATGAGGCATCAAGACATGGTTGCCTTCATTTTGCAATTCAGGATAGATTTCTTACTTATCGGATAGGGAGGCCACGTAGAGTTAACATGATTGAAAGGAATCTTTGATCAAGGGAGTCATTTCACCAATAGAAAAACAACATATATTTAAGTGTTACTTCTTTTCTCTGTGATTCGTTCTTTGATTAAATTACATCGTTTCTATAAATGTTAGATTGTGAGTTCAGAATTACCTTAGAGGACATATTCACCATCAGAAAAACCGAGGATCAATCATCCTCAAGAGATCTGCAAACCCGTGGCATTTTCACATAATAGGTACTATTGGCAACTTCATTCTTTCTCCAATTCGACTTAACACAGGTTAGGCTTTGGAATGGCGAATTCCGAGACACCTTAGGATGAAGTAGCCATACTGCTTGGTGGTGGAATATAAATATTCAAGGTAAGAAATTCAATATCAAAGAGATTGCAGCGATCATTGAGTTATGCATACTCATCATATTCAGGTCTACAGATTGATATGCTTATTGCGATGACCTCATTCTACTGCATTTGTTGAGTATTACACTATGTTTGGTAATCCTACATTGCATTCCTACATTCTATGAATAAATGTCCATGGAAGACAATAAGAAAAATATTTTGACACATATTAACATGATTTCATGCGTGAAAATTGATGTGCTATGTCGTGACATGAAGTAAAATTGATTTTCAAAATGTTGAATATTCTATGAGAGTGAATTGGAGGAAAAATGATTCTCCTCCCACCTCCTTGTTCCTCTTTCCTTTCTCTCCCAAACAAAGCATTAAAATAGTATCAAAAGATCATGTCCCACTTCCTTGTGTAAAAGTTTAAAACTAACCATATATCTTTCTTGATACTTCCAGATAACAGATGGGGTGTGAATCCTCTTATGCCCATTTAACGAGTCCTTACGCTAGCCTATTTTCTACTCTAATTGTATATGAATTCTCATTGTATTTCAGTCTGTGATAGTTATATTTTTGCAGATTATTGTATTGTCATTTTAATCTATTAAGTGTCGAAAAACATAAGAAATCGTTGCGGAGAATACCAAATTGGTGGACTTATCTAACAAGCAACGGAGTTATTGTTGCATTTGAAAGAATAGATGAGTAGGCTTATATAACACAGTTTCATGGTACTATGTCAAAATTGATGCGCTATGTGGAGAAGTTGTTTTGAGGCAAGCTAGTTATTGTTTTTCATCTTGTTCCTCAAAACTAGGGAAAATTCCAAATAAGAGCTTGAAGTATCCTCATTTTTTCAAATAAGGGCATGAAGTAAATATTGTTTCAAATAAGGGCCCGAAGTGCCCTTATTCTTTCAAATGAGAGCTTGAAATGGATATTATTTCAAATAAGGACATGAAGTGGTTATATCAGTCTCATGTAAGGGCCTAAACTCACCAACTGTGAAGGGTAATTTTGTTCTTTTAGAATTTTCCCTTTTTCTCTCTTTTTTTTCTATATTTTTGTTAAAAAAAGCAAACTAAAAAAACTTTAAAAAAAAAAAAAAGGATACACAAGGGGCCATCGCCTTTGCCCATTGTCGGCGAGGCGGCAACAATGGTCGGCGGGGTAGCTAGCGCTTGGACAAGAGTTGGCGACCCTCGCTAATTAGAGGCGAGGTCTTGAGAAGGCAGCAACCTCCTCCCAAATTTAGGCAAGGGTCGCCCACCCTCGCCTAGGGCCCCGGACCTCATCACCCAAGTTTGGGGATTCTAGGCGAGGGCCAACGACCATCGCCAAAACCAAGGCAAGGAGTGGCAATCTTTGCCCAAATTTAGGAGAGGGTCATTACCCTCTCCCATCCCTGTCAAGGGCCAATAGGCCCTCACCTCTAGTTTGCAGGGTTGTTGGCCCTCACGTAGGCATTGGCGACCCCTTGGCCATCGTTGTTGCCCCATTGACAATGGGGCAACTATGTCTTCCCCTTTTTTGTTAATTTTTCTTTTTTAAGTTTTAATGTTATTAAATTTAAATTTAAATTGTGTTTGGACAAAAATATCTTTGATCAGTCAAAATTTTTTGCCAACCAATGAGCCCATGAGGCTAGGCCCTTATTTGAAACAGCTTATAACCACTTCGGCCTTTTCTTTGAGATTGATATAGCCACTTCATACCCTTATTTAAAATAAAGTTCACTTTAGATTCTTATTTGAAAAAATGATGATATCTCAGACCCTTATTTGGAATTTTCCCTTAAAACTATACGTGTATTTTCCTATGATCGTGACTCGGGCGATTAAGAAGGGAGTTGGAGAAGAAGAAAGAATGAGGAAACAAACGAAGAAGAAAGATGGAGTGATGGATTTGATTGTTGATGGGACGTTGACCCAACAATTACTTCAGGCTCTTGTTTAGGCTACCATCTCCTAAACGAGGGCGAGGAGCGACGACCTTCGCCTAGATTTGGGAGAGGGTCACCGCTCTTGTCATGCTCCGATCCTCGGGCACGCGTCCATCCCTCACCTGGTTGATTAAAAATTTGCGATATCCCAGGATGTATCGCCGACCTTTTCTTTTAATATGCGCATGCGGAAGCAGTTATAAATTCTCAAACAATAAAGTAATGAGATAGAAAAGTAGGGCCATATTTTTCATAATGAACTTCACAACCTTACTTTTATACATAGCACAACCCATAGTATTCTACAGTACTATCAACATAGGTCTGACCTAACACTTATCCACCGGAACACAAGATTCATACAAAACGGGATGAGATCTCAATCCTCATCCGGATCGTACTCGGGATCGTCCTCGGGATCCTCCTCCAGGTACTCCTCTTCTGGTTCTTTTTCCTTGGGTTCCTCATCAGGGTTCTCCTCATCAGATTCCTCCTCCTCAAGCTCCTCATCCGAGTCCTGAAATGGTTATTCAATAACCATTGAGACCACTTCTCAGTAAGTTCTACCCCCTAAAACTCGATTAGTAAACTAATACGCTATACGGGTTGCCTAAGCACGCACGGGTTAGAGGACTTACCTTAGCCTCCGATTTTACCTGCATATTAACACAGTTCAATAGGCACCCAAGCAATCACACTACAGATCAATATCTCGATCAATCGACTTAGTCGATTACATATCAGTCGGACCATTCTTGGTCATTTCAGTCAATACTGTCCATTCTTCCAAATAACCTATCGAGTTACCGAGCCAGTATTTTATATGGTTCATTCTTCAAAATGACATATAAGTCATCGAGTATATTCATCATAACGTCCATCTACAAAATAACCCATTGGGTTACCGAGCCGTTATGGCATGTCGTCCATCTATAAAATGACCTATAGGGTCACCGAGCCGACATTGGATACCGTCTGTCTACAAAATGACCTATAGGGTCACTGAGCTGGTATGGGATACCGTCTGTCTACAAAATGACCTATAGGGTCACCGAGCCGGTATTTCGTATGATACTTCGAACGTATAAACAATTTATCCCCTTCTTATTCTTTTCTGACAAAAGTACATGTGCGTGGGCACACGGTTAGCCTTAGCTAAAATATTATAATTTCATTTCCATAAATCCCACCCTTATTTGTAGTCCACCAAAACGTTTTTGGTGTTGTCAACCGACACCCAGTTATTTTCCAATTAATTATCCAATTTAATTAATTCAGGAAAATAATCATATAATCACAACTAATTCATTTCAACACAAAATAAAAATGAATTAAATAAACTGTTTGCACCACGACAATCAGCATAAAATTCCGGTCACCGGCCATCCCGATTGAATTTCCGGAAAAATAAATAATTAAATAAATAATTTCGAAAATTAAATAAATAAATAACTAAAAATCCAATTTAGGCCCGTGATGCCTAATTGGAACCCGAAACGGGTCGGGAAAACCCTGAGATGCATTCAATAAATATTAGAAGCTCTCTACTTGTTAATGACTATGTCTAACCACCTAGCATGCATCATTAAGTCACTAATTTAATTGTTATAAACTAATCTAACCACCTAATTGCACTTAATTAAATCTAATCAACATTTAGGCATTATTAGCAAACTAAGAAAGTAGTAGTGAGTAAAACTCACTTGCACAAGGCGAGGACCGGAACACCGCGACGGCGGCCGAAATCTAAATTTTCGGCGGCGTTGATGCACCCTCGGGCTGGGCCAAGAGACTTTGCAAGCCCGCAGAAATTTCTGAACTTAAACTTGGGCTTGGGTCTGCTGAACTGGGCTTGACCTCACGGGCTTGGGCCTCAAAATCGCGGGCTTGGACTGCTGACTTCTTGGGCCAACGTTGGGCTGAACTTCAAGACTAAAAGTGGGCTGTAACTTAAATGGACCAAGCTGAATATGGGCTAGAAATGGCTGCTGGAAACACTGAAGTGGGCCGGGCTTCAAGTGGGCTTCAAATGGTCGCTGGACTTGAAGATGACAATCACACGAGCTGCACTTTACAAGCTGGGCCGAAACTCTGCCAAATCGTGGCCGAGTAGATTGACTCGCTGGGCTGCTCGCTGCAAAGAAGGTGGGCCGGACGAACGGCAGCAGCTTGGGCTTCGATCGACGTTGGCGCAGCAAGACCGAAGCAGAAAGGGAGCTGCAGGTCTTCGAGATTTGCTGGCGGCTGAAGATGGAGCGGGTTGAAGCTGCTGCAGGGAGGATTCGGTGGTCTTCGCTGGTTGCTTCGATCGTGAGGCAAGCGTGGACTAGGCTGGGAATTGAAGACACAAGCGGTGGAGGAGCAGTGGCGAGCTGGCAACGGAAGAGGGGGCAGAGAACTTCGGTTGCTGGACATGTGGAGATCGTGGTCAGCAAACGTGCTAGAGCTGACCGAAGAAGCTGGCTTCGGTGGAGTCTTCGATGGGGGCTACGGTCAACGAAATAGGAGGGGATTGTTTGATTGTTGACCAAGGGGACAGCAAGTGGTGGACTGGGGAACAAGATTTGGTGGGTGGCAACGTTGAGAGGAGAGAGTTCGGTGGAAGAGATGAAGAGGAGAGAAGTCTTCGTGGCAACAGGGGCTTCTGTCGTTGGGATTTTCTTGATGAGATAAACGAGGAAAATGAAAAGCAAGTAAAGGTCGACGGAGAGGAGTCGGTCGAGCTTGTCCAACAAGCTAGAAGAGAGAGACCAAAAAGTCACAACCTTAGCTAATACCTTAAATGCTTGGTCCCCCTTTTGTCCTCAAACTTATCTCAATGTCCCCTATTTCTTTCAAGCTTGAAATTCCACAAATTAAACCAAATTGATGCCAAAAATCAGCCCTCAAGCCATAGCTCCGAATTTCTAAATTTTGGCTTCAATTTAACCACCAAATCTCCAAATCGAAGTCCAATTTCGATTAAGATAAATCCCGCAAAATTTTCTATAAGTACCCAACACCCAAAGGCTTGGCTTGAAAGTCCAAACTCGCTTAAATTTGGTCCATACGAATTTTTGTTAATTTTCCGCGACGTCCGAATTGATTTTCCGTAAAAATCCCAAACTCGATAGAACTTCTCCAAAAGACAAGACGACGTCCTATAAATGAACCATGATATGCTCGAACGTCCGATTTCTGAAACCGAATTCAATTTCGTGGTTAAAATCGACCGAACGCGATTTTTGTCCGATCCGACCTAGTGAGTAGCTTTTAGGGATTTTACCGCGGTTATATCCCTTAACGGCTTCACCCAATAGATTGGTTAACTCGTGAGTGATCAACTCAGAGAAAAAGGACCATCGGTGCGTCGACGAGATGCCCATTTCATATATTTAGAACGGGGTCGAAATTCAGGATGTCACAATGGGGCAACTATGTCTTCCCCTTTTTTGTTAATTTTTCTTTTTTAAGTTTTAATGTTATTAAATTTAAATTTAAATTGTGTTTGGACAAAAATATCTTTGATCGGTCAAAATTTTTTGCCAACCAATGAGCCCATGAGGCTAGGCCCTTATTTGAAACAGTTATAACCACTTCGGGCTCTTCTTTGAGATTGATATAGCCACTTCATACCCTTATTTGAAATAAAGTTCACTTTAAATTCTTATTTGAAAAAATGAGGATATCTCAGACCCTTATTTGGAATTTTCCCTTAAAACTATACGTGTATTTTCCTATGATCGTGACTCGGGCGATTAAGAAGGGAGTTGGAGAAGAAGAAAGAATGAGGAAACAAACGAAGAAGAAAGATGGAGCGATGGGGAGAGAGCGATGGATTTGATTATTGATGGGATGTTGACCCAACAATTACTTTAGGCTCTCGTTTAGGCTACCATCTCCTAAACGAGGGCGAGGAGTGACGACCTTTGCCTAGATTTGGGAGAGGGTCACCGCTCTCTCCTGTCATTATTGAGGCCCGCCGGCCCTCGCCTAGGCATCGACGACCTCTTGGCTGTTGTTGCTGCCCCACCGACGATAGGGCAGCTATGTGTTTCCCTTTTTTGTTAAATTTTCTTTTTTAAGTTTTAATATTATTAAATTTAAATTTAAATTGTGTTTGGACAAAAATATCCTTGATCGTTGGAATTTTTTGCCAACCGGCGAGCCGGCGAGGCTAGGCCCTTATTTAAAACAGTCATAATTGCTCCAGGCCCTTCTTTAAGATTGACATAGTCATTTCATGCTCTTATTTGAAATAAAGTCAACTTTAAGCCCTTATTTAAGAAAATGAGAGTACTTCAGGTCCTTATTTGGAATTTTCCCTTAAAACTATATGTGAATTTTCCTATGATCATGACTCGGGTGGTGAAGAAGGGAGTTGGAGAAGAAGAAAGGAGGAGGAAACAAACAAAGAAGAAAATAAGAAGAAAGATGGAGTGATGGGGAGAGAGAGAGCGATGGATTTGTTTGTTGATGGGATGTCAACCTAACAATTACGCGGAGAAGAAAGATCAAATAAAACGATGTTTTGATATATTTTTTGCGTAGGTGATTTTGTAGGGGGTTTCAATCAGAGTAGGCCGTTGGGACTCCAGTAATGGTGGAACTTCAACTTTGGTCCACCTCTTAAATTTCTTGACTTTGAGTGCATCTGTTCTGTTGACTAACTTGGTCTATTCTAGAGGGTAGGGCGATTCCAAACTCTCCAATCAAACAAGGTTCATCCCATCTTCTTATCATTCTTTTTATATTGTGCCTCCTCCACATACGCCAAGCAATTCTTTACCAATTCCACTTCGCCTGAACAAGGTTCATCCCATCTTCTTAAATTGGCAACTTACAACATTAAACTCATGTTCCCTTTACTTGTTTATGCCTTTTGGATGATGACCAAATAATTTTTTTTGTGGTTTTATATTCACGCATGAGAGGTTGTCGTATGTATGAAATAATGGGGCCGGTATGACTGTCTAAATGGATTTGTTTGATGATGGGAGGCAGAACCAACAACCACCGGGGGGGGGGGGGGGAGGGAGGGAGAGAGAGAGAGAGAGAGAGAGAGAGAGAGACCATACGTGAAAAAAATAATCTTTTGAACTTTCAGCGGGTGTAAAATTCCAAGGTAGAGAGAGAGAGACCATACGTGAAAAAAATAATCTTTTGAACTTTCAGCGGGTGTAAAATTCCAAGGTAGAGAGAGAGAGAGACCATACGTGAAAAAATAATCTTTTGAACTTTCAGCGGGTGTAAAATTCCAAGGTGGACTTGACTCCAATCATGACCCTGAAGCAATCAGATGGGTAGCAGAATTGACGAGAAGCTTCATCCTCGATGACCCTAAAGCAATCAGATCTTCTAAGCAAGATTTAGATCAACGAGTAGATTGGCTGAGTAATTCTTCAGGAGATATATCCAATGATCAGTTTGGATAGGAAGGAGCATAAAAGGAGGTCTCGAAGCTGAAAGGTTTAACGCAATACAAGAGAATCAAAACTTTTAAAGAGTGTTTTCTGATCAAATATATTTGTCTCTATGAGCAACATTGTGTAATCATTTAAAAGTTGAGATTGTGTAAAGAGTTATCGATATGAGCTTGAGTATTCATTGCTTAGATCTTGTAACCTCTTATCGGTTCTTAAAAGTAGAATCCAGTCAACAGGTTATTTGCGCGGGAGAGTAGACGTAGATTTACAAAAGCCGAACTACTATAATCTTTTGTGAACAATTCTCTATCTCTTATTCTCTCTTTATTTTATTTGTGATAGAATTGCACACCGGTAAAATCTGATACTACACCATATGTCACTAGAAGTTGTTTAGTTGCAATATTAGTTTAAATTCTTTTATTTTCCGCAATATCACCTAGGGATAGATCTAGCCTTAACAAGTTTCACTTAATTTCTTCCACGTCAAATGCTCATTATGCTGTAGGGCAGTCGCACATGACTAGACCGTCACCTCAACATTTTCAGGCGCAAATTGATTGAAAGATATACAACGAGTACATGGGCGGTAAACATCAGTTGGCAATGAAATTTTATAGCAATATTGCATGATTCTGAACACTCTTTCATCTGCTACTTTTTCTTCAAAAATGGAATATGAAAAATAAAAATTGAAATCCAAGACAATTATGCAGAATAAACATGTTAATTTACGTCAACATTTGTGTATATGAAATCGGGAGTTTCGTGTTACATATTAAAATCAAATTGTGGGAGTCGCAAGATTTTGAAAAAAAAAAAAAAAAGTGACAGCGGAAGTTACCCCGGTACGAGATCCATTATCATTTGCCCGTATAAATGTGCCTACATTATATTTCCTAACCACATAAGGGTTAGACTTTCAATGTGAAAAAAGAAAAAAATGGTGCAGCCACATGACTAGCTAATCGTTGGTCTAGAGTTTTGATTTTCTTATTTTCTTTATTAATTCCCTAATTAGTCACTCAACTAATATTTCAAGAGACCCTCATTAACAAATTCCATAAAAAAAAAATATTCATGTATCGATAGGAGGAAGAAATTATTAACTAGAAATGAAAATGACCGTTTCTCTATCTTCTGTTGAGCGCTAACAAAACAAAAGGAGTTTCTTGTATATGATTTTATTTTCATTCTTGCAAATGCATGCATCCCCCTTCGCATATTCTTTTGGACACAATTCAACTTGTACTAATTAGCTTGCTATTGCTATTACTCTTTCGTCGTGAGTTTTGTTTTCCATACTTTATAATAATTATACTTTTCAACTGATGAATTGCCTAAAGGCCAAAGAACTTTGAAGAATAAGTGGGTGTACAAACGAAAATATGATGAAGAAACTTCACAATCACAATACAAAGCTAAATTGGTTGTTAGGGGATTCAGTCAAAGAAAGGGTATTGATTTTGATGATATATTTTCTACGATGCTGAAAATATCTTTTATCCGTGTGGTATTAGGCTTGGCAGCTAGCCTAGATTTGGAGATTGAGCAGATGGATGTCAATACAACTTTCTTATATAATGACTTTC
Source organism: Eucalyptus guilfoylei (assembly GCA_016097605.1). Classification (NCBI taxonomy): domain Eukaryota; kingdom Viridiplantae; phylum Streptophyta; class Magnoliopsida; order Myrtales; family Myrtaceae; genus Eucalyptus; species Eucalyptus guilfoylei. The sequence goes on along the minus strand of CM027870.1, from coordinate 6,152,692 downwards.
AGGAAGAGATATATGCGCAACAATAAAAGAGTCTCAAAGTAAAAGGAAAAGATGATTACGTCTGCAAGCTCAAGAAGAGTCTTTATAGCCCAAAGTAAGTACCGAGACAGTTGTATAAAAAGTTTATGTCAATTATGATGGAACAAGGCTATAAGAAAACTTCATTGGATAACTATGTGTTTATCCAAAATTTTTCTGATACTGACTTTATTATTTACTTGCTTTATATTGATGATATATTGATTGTTGACAGGAATACTCCATGAATTGAATTGTTGAAAAAACAGTTAAGCAAGTCTTTTGCTACGAAGGACTTGGGCTCGGCGAAATAGATTCTTGGTATTAGAATTACCTGAGATAAAGATGCTAAGAATTTGTTCTTGTTGCAAGAGAAGTGCATTGGGACAATTCTTCAGAAATTTTACATGGACATTGTTAAAGTGATTAGTACTCTTGTTGTTGCCCACTTTAAGTTAAATGCAAAGCAAAGACCTACAACTACTAAAGAGAAGGACATGGAAAGTGTTCCATATGTTTTAGCCCTAGGAAGCTTGATATATGTGATAGTCTGTACACGTCTAAACTTAGCACATGTAGTTGGCATTGTTAGCCATTATTTGTCAATCTAGGTAGAGAGCATTGAAATGCAATGAAGTGGATCATGAGGTATCTTCAAAGAACTTGTAATTTGAAATTCAATTTCGGGATCAGGAAACTTGAATTAGTTGGATACATACATTCTAATTTGGTAGAAGATATTGATACTTGTAAATCTACTTTTGGTTGTTTAATTCTCCTTCTTTTTTTTTTGCTAGCAGAGCTAAGTCATGGAAGTCAAGATTGTAGAAGTGTGTTGCACTTTCTACAATAGAAGGTGAATTTATGCTAACGACCGAAGCTAGTAAAGAGATGCTATGGCTGAAGTTCTTGGAACTCAGGTTTAAGCAAAAGAGGTATGCGTTATTTTGTGACAATCAAAGCATGATTCATCTCAATAAGAATTCATCTTTTCATTCTAGATCGAAATACATTGATGTTAGATCTCATTGGATAAGGGATGTTCTAGATAAGAAGTTGTTGGAACTTGAGAAAATTCATACGGATCATAATGGTTCTGATACGATGATGAAGACTCTACTAAGAGAAAAGCTTGAACATTGCTGATTGATAGCAAGGATTATGAATCCCTCCACATCGTCACAAGGGGAAAATTTGTTAGTTGGATTCACTCTGATGTTGAGAAAGTCCAATTAATTGCAAGCTCAAAAGGGTTTGAGCCCATAACAAAATAGGGTTTTTTCACTATCTTTTAAGTGGTAGCTGCAAAAAAGTTAGCTAAGATGTAGTAACAAGAGAAAAAAAGAAAACGGAAAATCTAAGATTTGGAGATCAGCTTGATTTACATCAAGCTGGCTCATGGTTTGATTGAGCTGAAATTTTGTTAGCATGTTAGTGGCGCACTCTTCTCAAATATGGATGGTTTAATTTTTGTTAGAAGCTTCTTATACCAGGTTTTTCGTGAGTTGATCAAAATTTGCATCTTTGGTTAGATTTATCCTTGATTTCTTTTGAAATTTATGCGTATTGCCAAGAATGATGTTTTTGAGGTCTTCGTTACTATGTACCTCTAGTATTTACTAGTGAAGAACTTTGCTCATCCAATTTTATTGATAGTGAAGATTTTTGGGTGGACTCCGGTCCCGTGATTTTTTTATCTCCTCATATTGAGGAGGTTTTCCAGGTAAAAAATCGCATTTTGCTTGCATGCTTAGTTTTTATTGCTCTACTATATCAGTTCCTATTAGGTTTATATAAGAAGAGAAATTATTCTATTTCGCTGGATTAATCCGATATTGTTCGGATTGTTACTAGTTCTCCCATCAATTCCTCGAACTATTTAGAGTAATATTCATGCAGGTAGTTCAAAGAAACTTGTTTGTAGACGTCACTGGCTCATTCAAGATTGTAATCCGTCTTTAGCTGGGTGCTTGCCTCGCCGCCCACTCAGAAACCAGTCATAACGCTTTGTGCCCCCTTTCTGCTGAATAGCAACATTCTCCTCCTTCAATCTGTGGAGGTTTTCCTTCCTAACTTCGTCAATCTTAAATTGGCAACTTACAACATCAAGCTCATGTTCCTTTTGGATGGTGACTAAATAGTTGTTTCGTGGTTTCCATATACGTGCATGAGAGTTAATCGTATGTATGAACTAATGGGGCCAATCTAACTATTTAGATGGATTCGTTCGATGATGCAATGTGAATAAAGAATTTTTTGAACTTTCAACAGGTGTAAAATTCTAAAATGGACATGACTCATCCACTCAAGATGGAACTTCAGTTTGGGTCCCCACCTATTTAGTTTCTTGACTTGGGCGCATTTGTCACATTGTATGGCTTGGGCTTCTCTATAGGACAAGGCGATTTCAATTCTCCAATGAAACAAGGATCATCCAATCTTTTGTTGATCCTTTTATATTGTGCCTCCTCCATGCGTGCCAAGCAATTCTTTACCAATTTCTCTTCTTGCAAAGACAAAAAGAGACATGATCAATGCTCTCAGCTCCATGAATATCTATCTAGTGTTGCTGCTTGTTCTTGTTTTATTTTTGGCGATGACTAGTAATGTCCAGTCAAGTATTTTACATAAGAAAAATGGAAATAAAGATCTTGGATGAAACAAGTCTATGTAGTTTATATTTGAAAGACCTCTTGGCGGGTTTGTAGAACTTTAGAGTACTTTAATGAAACTTCATCAACCTAGCTTATACACTCGACATTACCCCGAAGAGAAGGGGGAGGCGCCCGCCTCCCCAATTTCTTTTCTTATATGGACTCTATAGATATACAAAAAATAACTGTCTATAAAAATTAATCCCATCTTGAGCTTCTTGCTCAAAGCCTTTTTTGAAAAAACTTTATCAAAGTCCATGTCAGTTTGCTTTAGGTAAATTGCAATACGTTGTACCCAAGGGCAATTATGTAAAATTTCAAAGATGTAATTTGATGACATAGTCTCATCTTACCTTATATGCACTGACAATTCAATTTTAATAGATTATCTTTTTCCTCGTATTATTTTAATCTAAGAAATTGTGATTTTCAATTAAAACTATATTTAAGCTTCGTATTTGTCGCGACCAATTTTTCGGGTGTGAACCACCTAGGGTTTGGCTAATGGATTGTTAAGCCTAGACTTAACTCGGGCTCTCCCAAGCCCATACCAATTCGCGACTTAGGTCCAAGTTCTTAGCATGCAATTGATTTTTTAATCCGGAGTCGCCACTAATCTATTTTTTGGTGGGTCGATTAGAAACCCAAGTAAAGTAACGAGAGTTTCACTTTACTACTACGAACCAGAGACTCTAGGTACGGGGACTTGGTTACACTAGATTTTTCTAATGCCCTTTCGGTACCATTCTTTTATTTTCAAAAAATGCTTTTGCAGGCAGCTTAAATTGATTTTAAATCTATTTTTCTAACATGTGAGGCAATCATGCGGGTGCGCAATCCACCAATTTAACACCTAGATAAACAATGAATAAATTGCAAAAACTTACCTCAAAGCAACCAAAACATCTGCAATGTTAAATTAGAATCAACATCAACAACCCTAGATATGATTTCTAATTAACACGCAATTTCTTTTTTGTTTTCACTTGATTAATGAAAATCATGCAATATGCAATGCAGTATTAACTAAATGACCTAATTCTAATAACATGCAATTTCTAATTAAACAGACCTAGCAACAATTACTAAATGACATGCATTTCATGAATCTAATTCTAAATGGCATGCACATAATATTTTTTGTGTTTTCTTAATAAATGTGCAATCTATCCTAGAGAATGGAATTAATTTATTATAAGACATTTTTTGTATTTTTTATGAAATTCGAAATTAGAAAAATGTGAAAATTATCTAGCTAAATTAAGATCTCATCCAACTTATATTAAGGATTATGTCAGGCTAAACCCTAATTTAAACCAAGATATTATCTTAACTTAGCAATCTCTTACCTAAGATGCGGTCTATCTAAATCAATCTAAATTTAAAATGAAGTATGCAATTTATCCTAATGTGCGATGACGTACAAAAGGATGCCCTAATTCTACATGACATATACATGATGATTTTTGTTTTTTAATTAATTTCAAAATTAAGAAATGTCAAATAATTAAACATGCAATTTAAGCTAATGAAACAAAAATCTAACATCCTAAATTTATTTTTTTATTTTTATTTTTTATTTCAAAAATTCATGATAAATAAAATGCTTAGTCTAAATATGCAAATTACCTTTCTAATATGAACCTAATCTAACTCAAACATTTTTCAGGATATATAAAGCAATCAAGACGAGACAAGAGAGTCATCAAAGATACTATATATCGTTCAGATCATGGAATAATATCTAAATCAAACTTGATTTTCTCGCTAATAAAATCGATAAATTGATCTTAAGCCTTAAAGATCAAAATATCAATTTTATTCCCGCTTAATTAATTATTCCATCTAAAGCCTTATAGATGGAATAAAAAATCAGAGTGCGGTTGCGAATTAGGCAAGATATCCCAATGAATATTATATCTCTGACCCGAAATGTTAAAATTAGATATCAATCTCATCAAACTAGGCAATATGATATTTAAATCAAATTAAGATGAGATTTTTTACCTAATTGCCGAATATATTCCAAATTTGAATTTGTCAATGGACGGCTTGGGCGGATGGATGGTTCATGATGGAGCGGATTCCTCGACGGTGTCCTGCGATGACAAAGCAAGTGACCAATATCAATAATAATGGGCGGTTCAGCATGGGTAACCAGCAAATTAGACTCCACTTGGACGTGTATCTTGACTCGGTCAACACTCTTGGCATCGGACGAAGCTGAGACAAGCTGGGTTATTGGCTTGCGATTCCAACGCCGAGGTGGGCTGGACGCAACGACACTCCTTGGGTAGTGACCGGGCGCAACTGGGCTCGTTGGACAATGACGGAACAACACCTTCGAGTGGCAATAGTTTGATTCGACCAGCGCTGCATCAACCCCTGACAACGGCGTCGCCCGAGACAGAGAATAGGCGCTGGTGGCTTCTGGACAGCGGGCAAAAGAGGACGACACTTTGTGGACAGCAAGCAGCGATATTGGAGATCGCCCGGAACCTGCCGACTGTAGCAATGTACGGTACTGGGACGATGGCGCCTGGGGCTCTATGCAAGGACCCGCTCAGAGATCACCACGAACGGCCACCGCGAGAATGGATCGAGCTCACTGGAACGTCATGGTCGCTGAGGCTGCCGTTCGTTGAGGGCTTCACGGACGAGTATCTCCTTGATGAACGTATCTCTACCAGCCCCACCCTCACTTTTGTTGTTTTATTCCCTTTACTCTTGGGTCTTCTACCCCCAGAGCACGTGGCTTTGGGATTTGCTGCAAAGGTGGATATTCTCACGAAAGAACAACAAGTGGGAGCGTTGCTGTTGGTGAAAAACTGAAATTGGCAGGATTGCTTGCCAACGTAACTCCTACGCACATGGTACGTATTGAGATTCGTCGAGGACCGATAGAACAGAAGCACAAGGAGATTCGCTAGCTAGGTTAAGCAGCGATCTATTTATCAAGGGCCAATGGGATCCGCCACAGCTCCTGGGCTCGTGAAAGCAGCATGGAAATAACGGCAACGGCTCAGGCTTGCGGCTGTGATAGAGATGCTGGCGTCGTGGGCAGCAAGCAGCAGCGTCGTCGCCGGTGTGGGCGTGATGATGGCAAGGCGCGACCCTTTTTTTCTCTCTTATCTCACGTGTGTGTTTGTGTATTGTGAGATCCCCTCAATGTGGCCGTATGTATCAATCTGTGCGGCCTCTAGTTGCCTTCTTTTTTCATTCGTAATGGGTGTGCTCTTATATAGAGAGGGAAAGCTTAGTTCTAAGGAAAGAGGCCAGATCTTCTTGAGATATTTAAAATATATTACCCTTTTGTCTCTTTCCCTTTAAATCTATATTTCCCCTTTTTCCTTTTAAACAAATCTAGCACAAGACCATTACTTCCTCAAACAACCGAATAATGTTGACATCTTTCTTTATTTGGCATTTTCGATGTCTTTGTCCACGCTTTTATTTATTCACCAGATCAGCAAAAGAATTCTTTCTGCCCCTTCTTTCTTTTTCTCCACGATTAACAAAATCAACCATGGCTTACTTGCTCCTTTTAAGCACACACACAAGTACCTTGAGAATCATACCGATTGCTTGCTAGGTGACCAAAAGATCACTATCCTAGTTTGCCTCAATATTTCCTAAGATCAAGCTTAATCAGCGATTTTCACCTTGGCATTAAGATAGACCCATTTAAAGAATAATGAGCTTGGCCAAATTCTCCCACCATTGATTCAAATCCACCCATCGCTGGTCAATTGCAAATGTAAAAAAAAATGCTCCTAAAACTATATGTCATGCAACTTAATTCTATTTTTTTAGGGGTTAAAATTAACCCTTAATTTTTAATGCGATAAATGACTAAATGGGTCGCCAAAATTTAGGTGTTAACAGTATTCAATATATGTATTTATTTAGTTATATCTTTTCATTTTAGAAACACATTAAATAGAAATGAAGCCGACTTTAATTAATTGAATGTTTCACTGGAAAAATATTTTCTTGTCCCGATTCTTGTTTGGGTTCCTATAAAGAACCAAGAAGAAAATCTACAAAATTTCAAATTGAACTTGTATTTTTTAAAATCTATATATAGGAAAAATTATAAATTCAAGCCTAAACCTATTATATGGATATCATTTTAGTAATAAACTTTCAAATTTTGCTAATGTAGTTCTAAAGATTATAATTTTGATATAGCCTTTTGGATCAATTGCAGCCAAAAATCGCTGACATTGTGGTCCAACTGTCTTGTATGGCACAGTTGAGTCTAACGTGGAAGAACTACCACAAAATGACTGTCCTTTCTAGATTTTATTGAATTTTCTGATTTATTTCTTTCTTTCATTTACATTTCCTTCTCTTTATTTTTTCTGTGCTGCTGATCATCTTCTTCAGTATGCTTTCTTCTTCATTGCATCTGCTTTTGCGGTAAGAGACCTTACATCTTGCTGTATCAGAAAGTCTGGATTGCCATAGAACCCTTCTCATCAATTACCACTAAGAAGACCTCTCGACAACATCTCCACTCCAAATTCGTGGCCAGAACTGCAAGGAACACCAAACCTAAATCAGGTCAAACTCCGAACAGAAACAAAATCCATGCATGCGGCGAAACAGATGATTATTCTCGAATTCAATATCTTCAAGCTAAGACCTTGACGAAGTAATTGCCCTTCAAACTGCCCAATCAACCACAAAACTAAGTTTCGGCGAATGATGATGCGATATGGTTATTAGATAAATGTATGGTTTATTATTTAAATATTCTAACACTTTTCCAACTAAACAGAAACGGTTCAAAGAAGATAGAGTAGTAGTAGTTTTGAGGTGTTAGGCTTGGTAAAACCACCGTCGACTGTTTAAAAAACTTAAGCTCTTAAATGAAAGTATGGTTTATTATTTAAATATTTCAACAATTTTCTTTACATTTAGTTTGGCCTTTTTGCTTAAAACTAAACATGAAAATTTAATCGGAGAGGTAAATGAGACTCGGAAAGATTTGAATTCAGAATCTTTGGCTTTGATATTACATGAGATTTTAGTGGAATTACTGTCACCAATTCTTAAAAAAATAAACTATTAAAAGAAGACATGATTTGTTATTTAAATATTCTAATATGAGGTAAGCTAGTTTTTAATTTTGATCTTTTGCCTCTAGAACTATACATCAATTTTCCTTTTCATCGTGACCTGGGGGGCGAAGAAAAAAGATGGAAGAAGGGAGGAGGAAAAAACGAAGAAGAAATTGAGAAGGTAGATTAGCGTACCAGAAGATAAGTGATTGGGCAGGGGAGACAGACGTGGATTTATTTGTTGATGGGATGTGACTGGGACGCAACAACCACCCTTCTCAATGGAGACGGTGGAAGAATTGTGGCGATAGAAGTGGATAAAGAAAGACTAAATGCGAAGAAAATCCTTTAAATTTTTTGTGCGTGTAAATCTTCTAGATACACTGTATACATACGTGATTAAAGGGGGCCTCAGATAGTGATGGCCATCGGCCGTTCCTCTAATAATGGAACTTTAGTTTCGGTTAATTTCTGGACTTTCCGTCCATTTGTTATTTTGACTGACTTGGGCCTTTCTATAAGACAAGGAGACTGCCAAGTCTCCAATCAAACAAGTATCGCCCATCTCTTTTCAATCTTTTTAAATTGCGCCTCTCCTCCACGAACACTAAACATCTTCACCCAAAGACCAAGAGACATGATTAGTGCTCTTAGCTCCATGAATATCTATCAAGTGTTGCTGCTCATTCCTGTTCTATTTCTAGCAATGACTAGCAATGTCGAGCCAAGTAATCGATGGAGCGCTTCATCTTGCGGTAACATTCGTAATATAAGCCATCCGTTTCGACTGATGAGTAATCCTAGAAGACGGTACGAGTTGGCTTGTGAAGATAATCGCACTGTTATATACTTGCTTAAATACCGATATTATGTGCAGTCCATCAATTATTCTGCTCACCAAATTAGATTGGTTGATGATGGGTTACAAAAGGATAACTGCTGTTCTTTCCCTCGGCAACCACTGCCAGTGTCTCCTCTCAATGTAAGTACCTTGATCTTTGCAAACTGCTCAAAGTCGGTTAGCTCTCCATCCTACATCGCTGCTGGTCCATGCAATGAGAGATCATACTCTTCCAACATGTCATCAAATTGGAACTTGTATGTTTTGGTCAATCCAAAAGTATTGGATGTTAGGGATTTTTGCAACATTAGCAGGTGGACATGGACAAGTAATTTTGGGGTTGGAGAACACATCAACAGTAGCTCCTACAATTACGAGCTAATCCATAGCATCATGGCCGATGGATTTGTTCTCCCCTACGGGGATCCACCTTCTGTAACCTTCTTTTGCACCTTTGATTTATATCGCTACTTTCATTTAGATAACTACTTTCATTCCCACCGCTTAGTCCGTATCTCCACCAGTGGCGAGGTTTGCAGATACAAGCACTACTATGGAAGTAAGTACCGATCATCTCTGAAATTTCACCGTAATTTTGCATGATTCTGTACGCTTTCTTTTTTCAATATGCTGTACACTCTTTCACATGCTACTTTCTCTTTGAAACTGGAAAATGAAAGTAATATCTAATATCCCAGAAAGTTATGACAAACTATACGTGATAGTGTACGGCAATGTATACATGTGTCTAGATTATAATTTCTTTCCACAAAAAGGCTAAATCTCCCACCGAAAAAAAGAAAAAAAAGATCCTTGTGCGACTAACCACGTCACTAGTTTTTTGTTGGCATCAAAATTACATTTTTTTTAATTTTCTTAATTAGTTCTTTAACTAGTCACTTAACTAATAATCCAAGAGAAACTCGTTAACAACCTTAAAAAATTGTATTCATGTATCAATAGGAGGAAAAAATTATTCATTAAAAATGAAAAGCAATATTTCTCTAGATTTGTTGACGACTGATAAAGCAAAAGGAGATTTTTGTATCATCTATCATCTATGTGAAAAACGAAGGTTAATATTTTCATTTATTTGCAAATGCACGCATCCCACTTCTCACATTCTTTTGGACAAAATTCAACTTGTACAAAGTAACTTGCTACTACTCTATTTCCTCGTGCTTTCACTCTCAAACTTCTTTTCCTTCAATTCCTTTTCACAAAATACATTCCTTCCACAGGTGTCCTAGATGATATTGCATTTTGGACTACTTGGATTACAATACTATTAGGTAAGTCACAATTATTTATTGTTACAACAATTAAAAAAAAAAAAACTTATTCTAACCTATCAAAATTTTTTAGTTTTTTTCTGTGTAGCAAAGTTTGTAATCGGGACACCATTTGTTGCGATATTTCTGATCTACAAGTACAAAATAAGGCACTTAGCAATGGACAAGAATATCGAAGAATTTTTGCAAGCTCATAATAACTTTTTGCCTGTAAGGTACTCTTACTCGAATAATAAGAAGATCACCGGAAATTTTAAGCACAAACTAGGTGAAGGGGGATATGGTTATGTATACAAAGGAATGCTCAGAAGCGGCAACGAAGTGGCCATCAAGATTTTGAAACAATCGAAGGCCCATGGCGAAGATTTTATCAATGAAGTGGCTACTATTGGAAGAATTCACCATGTTAATGTGGTGCAACTCATCGGTTTTTGCTTTGAAGGCTCGAAACAAGCTCTTGTGTATGATTTCATGTCGAATGGATCTTTGGATAAGCAAATTTTCACTAAGGAAGGTGATGAGTTTCTTGATTACAAGAAAATATATGAGATCGCATTTGGGGTGGCAAGAGGGATTGAATATTTACATCGTGGGTGTGACATGCAAATATTACACTTTGATATCAAACCTCACAATATTCTTTTAGACAAAAATTTCACTCCGAAAGTATCTGATTTTGGACTCGCAAAACTTTATCCCATTGATTATAGCATAGTCTCAATGACTACTGCAAGAGGAACCTTGGGATATATGGCACCTGAGTTGTTCTACAAAAGCATTGGTGGTGTATCTTATAAAGCAGACGTCTATAGCTTTGGAATGTTGCTCATGGAAATGGCAAGTAGAAGGAAAAATGTAAATGCAAATGCGGAACACTCGAGCCAAATTTATTTTCCACTGTGGGTGTACGACCGAGTAAATGAAGGAAAAAGTGTTGAAATGGAAGAAGTTGTGGGAGAGGAAAGGAAGGTGATAAAAAAGATGATAATAACTGCTCTTTGGTGTATACAGTTAAACCCCAATCATCGGCCTCCTATGAACAAAGTCTTAGAAATGCTTGAAGGAGATATTGGTAATATTCAGATGCCTCCAAAACCGCTTTTTTACCCACCAAATGAGGCAATTGACCATGACAAAACCGAGATGGAATTAGAAACATTGGCAGCTTCATCAAGCACTTCAACACTTTTCGCTAGTTTCCCTTTTGGGGATAGCAATGATGTATAGATAACCATGCACCATTTTGATTAGAAAAGCTTTGTGTATTTGTTATATGTTCCCGCAATGTACTATTGTGTATGCAGATACTTGAGCTAGTTTAGCTCAACAGTAATTACTTTCGAGATTGTCTTCTTCCAGCTCTTAGGTTAACGTTTGGTTATTGTACTTCATTTAGTTGTTTTCTCTTGCATCATCCTTCCAAAGGACAAACAAATTGATAAGAGAGCGTGGACAAAAACGGCGGGGCAAGTGATGGACATTGAGAATTTTCCTCCCTCATTACACGATTTAGGATAATATTAAAAAGCTAATAATAACCTGCGATCTTGCTACTTAATGTGCTACTACTAGCATATGATTTCTTAAAATCAACGACTTATGAATTCATTTTCAAGAGATTTTACAAAGTAGACACATCGGCCTATGCAAGAAACAAATTTTATAAAAATGGAAAGGAAGAAGGTCCTAGATGAAACAATTCTATGAAGTCTATATTTGAAAGAACTCATATTCCATTTTGAAGTTAACATGAAATTATTGACAAGTAATTGTACGAAATTTTCTTTGTTTCTTCATATATTTGGCCATGTTTTATTAGTTTAACTCGATGAACTTCTTCATCTGCCCTGTTTGATCAACAAAACAGTTATTTCATTTAGAATTTAGCATGGATTAATTTTAACTTCACTAAAATTTGATATACCATCTTGTTCATTAAGAGAACCAAGTTGTAACCCTTCTGAAGCTTGGACCCAAGATCGGACGTATGTGTAGGTTCATGTAATAACCTTCTTTGGGAAGCGTACTTTGTATGTTCATCTCTGTGAATTCTAGCCAATCCAGTCATCTATTAACAAAATCACTTGTTTTCTGTAGAATATTCACCAAAAAGAGCTGCGATACATGCTACCTTGTATATACTAGCGAGTGTCCTCTTCGTCTCCGGCATGATTCACTTCGACTCTCAGGCGCACAGTAGTTTTTATTTGTGATTATTGCATTTAGAAGTCACTCAGCATTTGGCTAGCGGAAATTGAAATATTTTATCCACCATTTGCAGCAAATTTATTTTATTGTTTTCTTGCAATTGATTTAATTTGACCGAGAAGTGATTAATCTTCTAAGAAAATCTACAGTGGCGGTTATGGTCAAATGGGTGAGGGTACAAGAAGTCAATTTGCCTCGTTAGAGAAACGCGATCCACCCTAAGATTTCGTATATCCCAGCCCCATCTGTTTCATCCTTTGTGGCAAGAGGAAAAAATAGAGCTGAAACACGTGTTCAAAGTATCTGCTGTAACAATGCTCTATCATTGGATACAAATCATAAAATGTTAGGTCTATACTAGGTATTGACTTTCGTTTTTTTTTTAATTTGAAGATGGATTTCTTTTAATCAAATTGGGACTTTGTCTGTTTAAAATGCCATCAGAATTAGGATGGAAAAGAGAGCAAATGTTATTTATTCCTAATATCTACACACATTCCCTTGTGTTTTAATACGATCCTAATGATGAGGAGACTAATTCTTTTTTCAGCGTTCAGTTAAGAGGGTGTCACTGACGATGGTAACTCCCGGTCAAGCAAAAATTTCATTATTTTGGGTCACGCATTGGCTCTGGAAAAGAGCAATTGCCATTCTAAGGCAATAGGACATGAGATCCCTGAACACGAGAAAATCCAGAGGCTACAGAACTATTTATGTACAGGTGGTGTCCCCTCCTCTCTTTTTTGTGGGCTTGTCAAATCAAAGGATGTCTACAATCATTCGCGTCACCATGTGCCTCACGGAATTGCATGTTCTTTGCTAGTGCCAGCAAGTTCTTGAAGCTGAAAAACTGAATGGAGCATCAATTTCGTTGCTTGTTAGATAAAACCACTGACTTTTTTTTTTTTTTGGGGGGGGGGGGGGGAGAGAGGGGTATAAATCAATGTTCAAAATGGAAAAAAAAATCTTCTTATCTATAATGATTTCTTACCTGTTTTCGACGCTTGAATAGATTAAACTCACCACGCGATAATCTGCGAGTGGTACGCGCAGTTCTTTTTGGTTTCGCATTGTCTACAGACTCAAGATTTAAGAGCCTAAAGAGTACAATTATGAATATAGCAGCATTCTTTCCAAGATCCTGAACCTGAAGATTTGTTGGGTCCAACATGGCTTTGTGAAGAAGAGGTTGCTTGATTGTAACCATTGAAATGGTTGACTCCAGATTGACTTGTGTCGCCCACCGGACCGCATTTGATTATTTACTCAGCATTCGGATCAAATGGCCGAGATTCAGCGAGTTATCTCCTCTGCTGCAGGCACGATATTTCTAGCGATCAACAACCACAAATTGTTACCACCGGCCGCGGTGGCTCCGTTGGATAAGGCCCTGCTGATCCTCAGCCTAGAGGTGAAGGGTTCAAAACCCAGGGGAGGCGTTAGGTGTATTAAGTGTGACTCAGGGGTGGTGGGTCCTCCTGCTTAAGTGTTACCCGGGGGTTTACGGCGCGGCTGTCGGCTGCAAGCCGGTTCCTCCAGCACCAAAAAAAAAAAAAAACAACCACAAATTGTGATGAATGTCTTTATATTGTCAGTAAATCAATACAAAGCCAATGAGAAGAACACGCTTATCACATTTGAAACGGATTTACCACTCAGAATGCCATGCCTAAAAGCATCAAAGAGATGCTCAAGACTCACAAAGTGTAATATGCCCTCACTCTATCTTTCAAGCGAATAGTCAATATATTAGTACGGTTTCAAATGGTAAACGTTAAAAAGCTTCTTAGAATGTGTTGATTAGGGTTTTAAATATCTTTCGAGAGTGCGAAAATAGATGTTCGACTAAGGTAATATCTACATGCTGGTAGCAACATGTATAAGTCATTTTTTTATGTTCAATTTATATGTATTTTGTACAAAACAATAGTTGCTATTTTTAGTATGCTTAACGAGTGTCACAGAGGTTATATGAAGGTGATTATGTATATGATACACCCTTTTTTAAGTTAAAAAACAACGGACATGTGAGACACGACAAATGCCTTGCAACTAAATCACTCAGAACGCGAGATGTTTCTCCTGGTCTTGCAAAGGGCGAGTCCATTGATTCTTCATGTCTTCTTACCTTTGAACTCTCTCTTGCGCGAAGTTCAACAAAGTAAAGAGGCCACCGACGGCAGCTGTCCTTACTGCTTTCAAAAAGCGAGTCTATAGCTCTGCTTTGTGCAAAAGGCCACACGACAACAAATATCTCCTTAGTTAGCAACCTTAACCTCGCACTGCTAATCTATTTTCATAGGCAAACCAAAGTTTTCTTGCATATCTATATTTATTATTTTTTTAAAAAATAGGTCCACTATATCAATTGATTAGAGTTAGTTAGAAGTGCACATCAAAAGAGAGATGTCACTAGTTTGAAGTGATAACACTAATCTCGCACGCTAGTCTCCAATCCACATGAAAGGCTATTAGAGTTTCTTTTTTCTTCAATTATTTTTAAAGTATTTGTCCCTTCTGATTCCAGCCAAGAAAATTATCCCTATATCGTGTCCCGTCAATTATTCGGGTTACAAAACTTTTAATATGCATAATGTAAAGATCCTATGATATTGAAAGTCATTAGGACCCACTGTTGCTTCAAATTCCTCATGCATTATATCACATGCGATACATTCCTTACATTTTCTTATTTATTTATTTCATGGAATAATTCGACCATGTAAGCAATTGAATTATATCTGAAGTTTGTGACTTGACAACCGAACAGAAAAGGTTCAAAGAAGATGTAGAAGTAGTAGTTTCGAGGCAAGCTTAGTTTTTATTTCTGAACTTTGGCCTCAGTACTGTACTTCAATTTTTCCTTTGATCGTGATCCGGGCGGTGAAGAAAGAAAATGGAAAGAAGGAGGGAGGAGGAAAAAAACAAAGAAGAAATTAAGAAGATAGATTTGTGTATCAGAAGCCAAGTGATTGGAGGAGAGAGAGAGAGAAAGACGGATGGTGTGGACCCAGCAATCACGCAGAGATAGTGGAAGAACAATGGCCACTAAGGGCGCGTTTAGTAACGATTCTGTTCCCAGGAGTAGATTCTAATCAAAAATGATTTTTTTTATTTTGTTCCCGGGAACATATTCTAAGCATTTTAAGCCGTTTGGTAGTTGTCCAAAATTTCTAATTCTGGAATAGAATTGCATTTGGTACCGTGCTCATTGATTATGTTCCAAATCAATTTCTTTTAATTTTTAAATAATTTTTATACTTTTATACTTTTTTCCTTTTTTTTTTCTTTTTTCTCCTATTCTTCTTCTTTTTTAGGCCAGTCGCCGGATCGGCGACTTGCTAGACGAGGGCCGACGACCT
Source organism: Eucalyptus guilfoylei (assembly GCA_016097605.1). Taxonomy (NCBI): domain Eukaryota; kingdom Viridiplantae; phylum Streptophyta; class Magnoliopsida; order Myrtales; family Myrtaceae; genus Eucalyptus; species Eucalyptus guilfoylei. The sequence goes on along the minus strand of CM027870.1, from coordinate 6,137,251 downwards.
CACCGGAGCGTCGTCGGCCCTCGGTGAGCCCAGCCCTTGTCGGCCGAGCCTCGCCGGCAGCTGGGCGAGGCTCGCCCAGCCCTCGCCCAACCCCGCCGAGGCTCGGCCTCGCTGATGGCCAAGCCGGCCTCGCTGATGGCCAAGCCGGCCTCGCCGAGGCTGGGCAAGGCCTACCTGGCCATCGGTAGGGCTGGGCGGGCCTCGCCGGGGTTGGGTGAGGCCCGCCTGGCCACCGGCGGCGCTGGAGGCTTGCCTAGCCCCACCGAGGCTTGGCCTCGCCAGGGCTAGGCGAGGCTGAGCCTCGCCGGGGCTAGGCGAGGCCCGCCTGGCCACCAGCGAGGCCGAGCCTTGCCGAACTGGTTGTCGGCGACTGGCAAACTGCGACGGCAGACGGCGGTGGAGGGCGGCGACAGGCAGTGGCGGACTGGGAGAGAAAGGTTCCACTTTTTTTATTTTTTTTTATTTTTAATTCTTGATTATACTCCAAATCTGTTCCCGGGAACAAAAATTTTACCAAACGCGATTATGTCCCCAAATTACTCCTTAGAACAAAGAATCAAAATTTGGCCCTGTTTGGATGGTTACCAAACAGGGCCTAAAAGTGGGGAAGGAAAGATCAAATGCGAAAGAAGATCCTTTGCATTCTTTATGGGTGTAAATTTTCTAGATGCACTGAATATACGTATGTGCTTTAAAGGTGGGTGGGTCTCAAATAGGGATGGCCACTGGCCGTTCTTTTAATAACTCCAATTTGGGTCCACCTCTTTAATTTCACGACTTGCATCCATTTGGTCCATCGACTGACTTGGGCTTTTCTATATAGGATGAGGCAACTTTCAAGTCTCCAATCAAGCAAGGATCATCCAATCTCTTCTAATCTATTTACAATGCGCCTCCTCCACACCCACCCAACAATTCTTTACCAATTTCCCCTTTCTCAAAGACAAACAGAGGCATGATTAATGCTCTCAGCTCCATGAGTATCTGTCAAGTGTTGCTACTCGTTATTGTTCTATTTCTAGCGATGACTAGCCATGTCGAGCCAAGTAATCAACGGTGCACTTCATAATGTGGTGACATTCGCAATATAAGCTATCTATTTCTACTGAAGAGTGACCTCAAAGGATGCAGTAACTCAAAGCACGAGCTGGCTTGTGAAGATAATTGCACTGTTCTATACATCCATAATGGCCAATATTGTGTGCAGGTTATTAATTATTCCACTAGCCAAATCACATTGGTCAACAACGGATTGCAAAAGAATAACTGCTCGTCTCTCCCTTGCCATTCATTGTTGAGGTATCAAAGCTTTTCATACAACATGAGCAGCTTACCTACATTGGTCATTGTGAACTGCTCAAAGTTAGTCAGTTCTCCGTTCTACATCTCTACCGATCCATGCATTAAGGGATCATACTCTTCCAACACATCATCAAATTGGAACTTGTATGTTTGATCAATCCAACGGCATCAGATATCAAAGATTTTTGCACCATTCATAGTTGGACGTGGATATCATATTATTTTGGGGGCTAAGAGAAGAAAAATAGCAGCTCCCACAACTACAAGCTAATCCATAACATCATGGCCGATGGGTTCGATCTCAACTTTTGGGTGGACATTTTGTTCTGCTTCTTCGATTCCTTCAGCATCTACTTTAGTAATGCGGGTTGCAGATTCATGGGCGACTAAGGTAAGCATCGTTAGGCAATCAAATTTAAACGCAATTTTGCATGAATCCGTACACTATTTCACTTGCTACTCTCTCTTCAAATCTGAAAAACGAAAGAAATATTTGATATCCGATAAAATAATGACAAAACATACATGTTCATATACATCAATATTTGTCTCTTTGAAAGGTTTCGGGAGCTTCTTTTTACCTATTAAAATCAAATTGTAGGAGTTGCAAGATTCGGGGAAAAAAAAAGTGACGGTAAAAGTCACCTGAACAGACCCATCATTTGCTGCACATATACAGGCGCCTAGAACATAATTCCTTTCCATATGAGGTCTAACCTCCCCACTCTAAAAAAACAAAGGGGTTCTTGTGCGAGCAGCCACATAACTAGTATCTTTGTTGGCAAAGAGTTTAAATTTTCTTAATTAGTTCCTCAGTTAGTTACTTAACAAATAATTTAAGAGACGCTTGTTTAACAAATTCGCTAAAAAATTGTATTCATGAATTGAGAGGAGCAAAACTATTACTTAAGAAAGAAAATAACTATATCTCATTATTTGTTGACTGCTAACTAAGGAAAAGGAGTTTCCTGTGTCATCTATCATATATGCGAATTCAAGCTTATTAGTTTTATTTATTTGCAAATGCCCCCATCCCACTTATCATATTCTTTTGGACAAAATTCAACTTGTACAAAGTAGCTTACTACTGTTATCTTTTATCGTGAGTTTTTTGTTTTCCTTACTTCTTTTCCTTGAATTTCTTTTCACATCATTGGTTCTTTCCATAGGTGTCGATTCTTATGCATTTTGGACAACTTTTGAATTTACAGCAACACTAGGTAAGCCGCAATGATTTACGCCTAAGATAATTAAAAAAAAAAAATCTAACCTATCAAAATTTTCCTTAGTGCAATTTTGTGCAATGAAAAGGCATTTAGCAATGGATAAGAACAGCGAAGAATTTTTGCAAGTTCATGACATGCTCATAAGGTACTCTTACTCGAATGTTAAGAAAGTCACCAAAAATTTTAAGCACAAACTAGGTGAAGGGTGTTATGGTTCTGTGTACAAAGGAATGCTTAGAAGCAACAATGAAGTGGCCATAAAGATTTTAAAGCAGTCCAAGGCCCTTGGCCAAGGTTTTATTAGTGAATTTGCTACTATTGAAAGAATTGACGATGTTAATGTGGTGCAACTCATTGGATTTTGCTTTGAAGGCTCAAAACAAGCTCTTGTATATGATTTCATGTCAAACGGATCTTTGGATAAGCTCATTTCACTAAGGAAGGTGGTAAGTTTCTTAATTACAAGAAAATATATGAGATCACTCTTGGCGTTGCGAGGGGTATCGAATACCTAGTTCGGGGGTGCGAGATGCAAATTTTACATTTTGACATCAAGCCTCGCAATATCCTTTTAGACAAGAATTTCACTCCAAAAGTTCCTGACTTTGGGCTTATGAAACTTTATCCCATTAATCATAGCACAGTATCATTTACTACTACAAGAGGGACGTTAGGGCATATGGCACCTAAGTTGATCTATAAAAACATCGGTGGTGTATCTTATAAAGTGGACGTCTATAGCTTTGGGATGTTGCTCATGGAAATGGTAGGTAGAAGGAAAAATATACATGCCAATGCGGAGCATTCAAGCCAAATTTATTTCCACTATGGGTGTACAACCAAGTTAATGAAGGCAAAGGTGTTGAAATGGAAGAAGTTGCGGAAGAGGAAAGGAATGTGACAAAAAAGATGATAATAGTTGCATTATAGTGTATACAGTTATATTCTAACCATAGGCCTTCGATGAGCGAAGTCCTAGAAATACTTGAAAAAGACATTGGTAATCTTCAAATGCCTCAAAAACTGCTTATTTTACCCACCGGATGAGGCAATAAACAGGGACAAAACGGAGATGGAACTAAACACATTCTCAACTTCATTAAGCACTCCAAATACTTTCCACTAATTTTCCTTTTGGAGATAGTAATAATGTTTAGAGAACCATGCACAGTTTGATTAGAAAAGCTTTGTGTATTTGTCACATGTCCCCGCAATCTAGTATTGTGTACAAGGGGACTCGAGCTAGTTTAGCTCGACAGTAATTACTTTCGAGATTGTCTTCGTCTAGTTCTTAGGTTAAGGTTGGGTTATTGTATTTCATTTAGCTGTACTCTCTTGCTTCATCCTTCGAAAGGATAAAAAGATTCATAAGAGAGCACGCACAAAAACGGTGGGGCAGGTGATGGACATTGAGAAATTTTCTCCCTCATTACGTGGTTTAGGGCAATGCCAATAAAATTGCTAATAATAACCTGTGATCTTGCTACTTAATGCGCTACTATCGGCATATGATTTCTCGAAATAAACGACATACGAATTCATTTTCAGAGAAAATATCCACTTATACATTTAAAAAAGTAGACACATCTGTTTATGCAAGAAACAACTTTTATCAAAATAAAAAGGAAGAAGGTCCTAGACGAAACAATTTTTTTGAAGTCTATATCTGAAAGAACTCATATCCCGTTTTAAAGTTGACATGAATTTATTGACAAGTAATTCTATAAAATACTAAGCCATGTTTTATTAGTTTTACCTGATAAACTTTTTCATCTCCCCTGTCTGATTAACAAAAACATTATTTGATTTCGAGTTTAGCGTGGAATTACTTTTAATTTACTAAAATTTGATATACCATATTGTTCATCAAGAAAACCAGGTCCATGGGGGGCTTCATGACCCTAGATGGGACGTATGTGTGGGTTCATATAATAACCTTCTTTGGGAAGCGAACTCTATATGTTCTTCCAATGTGAATTCTCGCTAATCCATTTAATCATCCCTTAACCATATCACTGGTTTTCTGTAGAATGTTCACCAAAGAAGGCTGCGATACATGCTACCTAAATATACTTTGCGAGTTTCCTCTTTGACTCCGTTATGCATCCCTCTGCTTTCCTCGCATCACACTCAGTCTGCAGGTAGTTTTTATTTGTGGTAATTGCATTTAGAAGTCAGTCAGCATTTGGCTTGCCGAAATTCAACTTTTTATTCCCCAATCGTAGCAAATTTTTATTGTCTTGCAATAGATTTAGTTTGACTGGAAATCGATCAACTTTTTGAGAAAATATTGAAGGGGCTATCATATGGTCTTCAATGTTACCTTAGCTCTAATTTAAAATATCAAAAGAAAATGGAACAAGTATAAAGCAAGTTCTAAAACTTATCACTAATGTACTTGAGTTTTAAAACTTTTATTTCATGCATTCAAGTCTTGAAACTGGCAAATTTAATGTACTTTGTGTCTTTCGACAATTTCGTCGATTTTAAGAGGCTGAGGTTGGATCTTTCTTTTATTGTTAATTTATTGATATATATATCATCTTTCTTTGAATTAAAAAACGAAACGGGAGAGAATCAACTCATGTTATGATCTAAACAACACATAATTTTTTGTTTTATTTTTTCAATCATTCGTGGCTGTTAATAAAAAAAAAAGCACATTTTAAATTTTACATCCACTATAACCTAACAGAGCTAATGGGAGGATTAAAGTGAATCAAGGTAATAGATAAATATCTGTTTGATATCTAAATTTTCACTATTTATTTATCCCAAAAAAATTAGGGACCACCCTTGGCCCCTAACAAAAACAATTTTCAGTAAATTACATAGCATATAGATATTAGGAATACTTGCATTTATAGTAATAGAATTTAATAAAAAATATATCCTTTTTTAAAAATTAATAATTTTTTTAAATGGAAGAGAGCGGGCGAGCGGGGCTTTTCTTCCTTCTCAGCCCAGACCCCCATCGTTTTTGTCTCTCTTCTTTCCCTCACGCACGCAGCGTAGGAGGCAGAGAAAGCAGGCGACAGACAAAGCTACGGCTGGTAGAGAGGGCACGCTAGCCACGAGTTCAGAGGCTGGCTTAGCTGGAGATGGACGTAACTTGGTCCCGAGGAGATAGGTGGTGGCAGGGGGCTCACCGGGGAGATCTCTTGAAAAAGAGAGGGGGCTGACCATTCGGAAGAGGGAGAGGGAAGCAGAGGAGGGACTGAGAGGAAGCGAGACACAGAGCCGAGCTTCGGGCTCGCCTTCTGGCCGTCGTTGCCAAAGCCGGGTAGGGATGACGCAGCCGTACGTTCCAACGCCTCTGTTATGTGTTTTTTTTTTTTTTAATCTACGAACCCAGGCTCGCCGGCACTGGTTTTCACGCACGCCAGGTTTCTCGTGGGTTTTCACTGGTTTATGCTGGGCGTTGTTTGTTGACTATGGATGGATTAGGCTAGGGCTCGTGCCTCAAATGCTTGTCGTAGTTCCTGTCAGTCAACGCCCGCCGAGTGTTCGATAAAATGTCTCAGCTAAATCCGTGCTCTTTCTGTTCTTCTCCGGTCATGATTGGCTGTGAAAGTAAGTGGCTGGTGGTCGCTGGTAATATGGCAATGGTTATAGCTGACGGCGGAGAATTAGCGACGGTGGCATAAGAGTATTATCGGTGTGAGGTTTGAGTGTTTCCGGTTCAGTGAAGCTTTAGGTATTAATCTATAGATGTGAAAACTCCACAGCGGAAGAGATTGGAGGTGGGGAGTTCCGGGAGCAGGGAACCGAGCATGAAAGATGAGGGGAGGTCGCAGGCGTTTCGGGCGTGTGCTCGAAGGAGACGACGTTGAGGAGCAGTAGTGGGATTGGAAAATTTTATGAGGGGAGAGTAGTGGGCTTTGGGCTCATTTAGACTTCGTGAGCCTTGGGCTTGAAGTGTTAGTTTTGGTGATTGGGGCTTCGTCTATGATACAACGGTTGGCGAGTGTCGGGCTTTAGCTGTAGTTTGGTGAGTTGGGCCTGGTTTAGTTAATTGGGTTTGGATCTAATCTTGTTTGGGCTAGGTTTGAATTTTGTGAAGTGGGTTCGGTTAAGTGGACTTGACTTGAGAGCCCAATCGGCGAGACTAAGGTTCTGTCCTTACGCGGACCGGGTACCTATTTTCAGATTAAAAATTAATTGTTTATAATAATAAAAAAAATTAAAAATTCTAAAGAAAATTTATTTTTTCCTAAAAAATTAGGGAAAAGCTTAAAAGATAGTTTTTAAGTTGTTTTCTCTTAAAATGCGTGAAAATTCTTGATAAAAAAATTTTCCTTCACCCAAAAATTGAATAAGCCCTTAGGGCTTTATAATAGAGTTTTGAATGTTCTTGAAGACATATACTAGGTTGTTTTTTGTGCATTTCTATTTCAATTATTACTTGATTGTGGACTTTTAATATGCCGTTGTCTCCCTTGAGCCTAGTTAGGAATAAAACCTTAAGACTTATAATTCGCAAGAAGGCTGCCTAAACATCGCATTAGATGAGAATAAATACTAAAAGGACACTAGTTGGATAACTGATGTGATCAAGTCCTCAACCCTTGATTTTTTAGTTCATAGGAATAAAGTACTTCTCATGTTGCTTTACTAAGATATCTAATCTACGTATCATAAATGAATTATTGGCGACTCCTAAATAAAGATAATTTTGTATGTTAAGAACTTGGACTATAAGTTGTAAATTGATATGGATTTCGAGGAGCTTGAGCTAACTCTAGAGTTAGTAATCTATTAGTCAAACTCTAAGTGATTCACCCGAAATTAGGTCACGACAATGCCCCATTTTGCGATGAGTGCAAGAGAACATGCTGTGGGATGCTATAACTATGCCTATTTTGGTGGTTTAGGCTTAAACGTTAATAAAGAACGATTTGCTTATGTCGATAGATGGTTACAACAATGATTTTTGGTACAACAAGCTCAAATAAAGATCAGAGGCGGGTTCTGTTGATGAAAATTGCTTTTCATTAGTTGGCATATCTAGAAGGGAAGAAGTTGTTCTGTTTTTCGAGAAGCATTACCTAGACCCTAAGAAGATCCTCAGTAAGACGGAGTACGCATGGAATGTGTTCATAAGACTAAAAAAGAAGCTTGAAGGGAAGATATATAAGTAGAGAAAAGAACGATAGAATGAAATACTCATCCTCATTATCTGTTTTGTCGAATGATGTTGTTGTACTTGTTTTCCTCTTGTGGAATGAAATACTCTCTCCAGCCAAAAAGAAGGAAAAAATAAAGGTGCGACAACTCTCACCTCAGGCCTGCTAATTGATTTATGGTTCTGCTTATCCAAATATTATTAATATGCTTTAATAGTCCCGCCTATGTCAATTATGCATCCGGTAATTGTTCTAATTTTGCTTTCAAACCAATCTACTTGAAAACACACAACGAAACTGACTTGAGAGTATGATGTGGAATATGATTGATCAATCTATGTATTCGTAAACAATTTTTTTTATGTATATTTACTATCAAAATATGCATAGTCCTATTTTAGAAATTTATTGCCAAAATATGCATAAGAAGTAGAGATGCAAAAATTAGAGATTTACTGAGATTAAAGATTTGCTAAAACGACTATAAATATACAAATTATTGGGTGAAGCTCACATGTAAGCCTTCACGTGGCGCAACCTTGCAGGAACTTTAATGACCTGGATATAGATGAGTTGGAGTGAGGAGTATGTTTAAATTGCATTTCAAACATTGATAATGGTGAGTTTAATCTAGACCTCACCAAATCTGACAACCAAATCTGACAATCTAGATTTTAGTTTAGTAAGCTAATGTTTGGGTATTCAAGGATTTGCCAATTTTACAAAACAAATGTTAGTTTTGTAAGGGATTGAGTTTGGGTTTGGCCTCTCAATTAACAATCAAATTATTTGCCTTTGTCACTTTGGGCTCGTTCGGTGATGAAGGTCTTATTCGGCTGGGTTTTGGCCCGATTCAACTGAGTAATCAAGTCCCTCCGGAGAATATCCAAATTCCATCTTTAGCTTAAGATTCAACTTAGAAGGACTTGGATCATTTAAACCCCAAATGTAAATTATTGATGAATTTTTCTAAGGGTATAAGGCATCAAAAATCACAAATTATGTCTACCGTGATATATTTACCCTAACTTGAAGGGAAGATATATATAAGTAGAGAAAAGAACAATGGAATGAAATACTCATCTTGTCTCTTTTGTCAAATGATGTTGCTGTTGTACTTGTTTTTCTCCTATAAAACGAAATACTCTCTCCAGCCAAAAAGAATGAAAAAATCAATGTGCAACCATTCTTGCCTCAAGCTTGCTAATTGATTTATGGTCCTGCCTATCTGACTACTCTAGATATGCTTCAATAGTCCCGTCTATGTCAATTATGCATCCGGTAATTGTTCTAATAATGCTTTCAAACTAATCTACTTGAAAACATGGGATGAAACTAATTTGAGAGTATGGAGTGGAATATGATCAATATATTTGTTATGTAAACAATTTTGTATATATATTTACAATCAAATTATGCATAATTGTATTTTACAAATTTATTACCAAAATATGCATAAAAGTAGAGATGCTAAATTCGAGATTTATCAGGATGAAATATTTGCTAAAATGACGACATATATAAATTATTGGGTAAAACTTGCATGTAAGCATGCATGTGGCTTAGCCTTGCTAGAACTTTAACGACTTGGTTATTGACGCATGAATATAGACGAGTCTGAGTGTCGAGTCTCTGTTAAACTACACTTGGAACATTAAGAACGGCGAATTTATCATCAGATTTGACGATCTAAATCTTATTTTAGTACGTTAATGGTTGGGTATTCAACGATTCGCCAATTTTAGAAAAACAAATGTTGGTTTTGTAATGGATTGAGTTTGGGTTTCGGCCTCCCAATCCATAATTAATTTCTTTGCCTTTGGCGCTTTGGGCTCATTCGGTGATGAAGGCCTTATTTGGTTGGGTTTTGGCCGGATTCAACTGAGTAATGTGGTCCCTCCGGAGACTATCAAAATTCCATCTTTAGCCTAAGATTCAAGTTAAAAGGACTTGGACTGCTCAATCCAAAAATGTAAAAATATTGATGAATTTTTTTAAATAAGAAACTTATTATTGAGTCGTATCACATATTACTTCCTTTATAAATCATAAAATAAAGTCTATCTTGATAGAGAATTATACTCCCGAAAAATCTGACTCTCAACTTCAACTTGCAAAACTTCAACTCTCAAACCATGACACTGGAAACTTTTTCTTGCACGGTATCTGAGTTGTTCTACAAGAGCATTGGTGGCATCGATGCCTAGAGTTTTGCTGCATTGCTAATGAAAATAGAAGGAAGAATGATGATGTAAAGGGCTAATACCTTGAAAATTCTTAAATTAGTACACTTATAATAAATTTACTCAAAATTAATTTTTTTTTACCACAAAAAATCCACATCTAGTACATTTGTGATAAATTTACCTCAAATGATCACAAAAAATCCCAAATTGGTACATTTATGATAAATTTACACCAAAGTAATTTGTTCGACTGCCAAAAATATTGAACTAGTATATTTGTGAAAAATATACCATTCATTAACAAAAAATACAAAAATGATACAACTATGACAAAAGAGAGTAAAATCTTAAACAAGCATTCTAGTAAAATGTCACGTGTCATCAAATTCAGTAATTTAACAATAAAATTTAATAGAAACTAATATGAGGGAAATTTGTCACAAGTGTATTAGTTTCGGATAAATTTGTCAAGGTATATCAGTTTATGGTTTTTGATAGATAGAAAATCAGTTTGAGGAAAATTTATTATAGGCATACCAGTTTATGATTTTTTAGGGTATTACGCCTAATGTAAATAAATTTTAGAAGGTTGGAGCCAAATTCGTTTTTAATCGTGGCGCATGACCAAGTTAATGACGGTAGCAACTCTAAAATGGGTGAGGAAACAGAACCCCCAAGGATGATGATGGGAGTTGCAATCTGGAGCACATACGATCGACCATCAACCTTTAACGAACAAAGCCTTAGAAATGCTTGGAGGAAGATATCGATAAACTACAGATCTCTTCGAAACTACTTATCTATCCCTCAGATTTGGCGGTTAACAATCACGGAATGGAAAGGGAAACAAAAATTGATTTTTTCTTTTGTAACGCAAACGAAATGTCGGTGTGTAATATTTGTCCGAGGCTAATCCTGAGGACTTTCATCCATTCTGATCCGATTATACGCGTCCAAAGATAGAGACAGCATTGAAGCGCGAGTTTTCGTGGAAAAGGGGAGTTGTTGGATAAAAATATTAAGAGCAGATAATGGAAAATAAAATTGTTTCGTAATACAACTCAAAACTAACTACTAGATATGGTTATCAGTTTGGTGGTTGGTCGAGCGGTTTAAACTTTAATCTGCAAGTCAAAAGTCGCAGGTTTGATTTCTCTCGTCGGTATCAAGAAACCTAGGTTAGTTCGTTAGGTGTATTCTCACCTTGAGCTCCGCCACTAGCACTCAAATGGATAGTTGGTACTATATTGACCTCTTAAATTGCACATTATAGCTGAGAGTGAGGTAGATCCCAGCACTATCTAAACCTTCTTTCAAAAAATCTATTGGCTATTTGTTTAGTTCCACGCATGGAAGTATCAATATTAATATATAGGTTATCGTCACATTAGATACTAACTTTCACAAATTATTATTAAGATGCCAATGGGTTTTCTTTTTATGATTTATCTTCGCATCTATAAAAGATTTCTTGATACCTAATTTTTTTCTGTTACAGTAGAAATTGACACTCGAACAGCATAATCTATTTCTTTAGGCTTTAGACTTAAATTACAAGACTCTTATTTTTCAAGTTATTTCGCAACAGATGGTGAGCTAGGTCGACGATACGGTAGTGGCGGTGTGGCTAGGTGTGACAGATGAGCGGTTGGGGCTGGTGGTTTGCCTATGATCATGACTCGTGTGGCAGAAGAAATAAGATGTGGAAGAAGAACGGAGAGAAGTAAAAAACGAAGAAGAAAGGCCGTTTTTCAGAAGGAAGCGATGGGAGAGAGGGAGAGAGATGGATTTTTCTGTTTGATGGGATGTGTACCTAACAATCATGTGGAGAGAGTGGACGAAACGTGGAGTTAAGAGGACGAAGAGAGATCCTAGATGTGAATTAATATCTTTTGAATTTTCTATGGGTATAAATGTCCTTGATCCGCAAAGTGATTAAGTGTCGACGACCAAACAAAAAGGGTATAAAGAAGATGGAGAAGTAGCAGTTTTGAGGCAAGGTAGTTTTTAATTTTGATCTTTTGGCTCTCAAACTATACATCAATTTTTCGTTTGATCGTGACCTAGGGGTTGAAGGAAAAAGATGGAAGAAAAAGGGAGGAGGAAAAAACGAAGAAGAAATTTAGAAGGTAGATTTGTGTACCAGAAGATAAGGGCCTGATTGGTAACCATCCCAGCGAGTCTTGCGATTTCGATTTTTTGTTAGAATCAGTTTGAGACGAGAATCGCGTTTGGTAAAATTTTTGTTAGGGACCAAATTTGTTCCTAGAATCAGATTGGGAAGAGAATCGAGAATAAAAAAAAAAGCTGATTCTTGTTTGCGAACAAAATTGAGAATCAAAATTCTTCTTCTTCTTTTCTTCTTCTTCATTGACCGCCATCCCGCAACCGCCGCCCGTCATCAATCCGCCGTCGGTTCGGAAACGGTCCGACAAGCTCGTAGGAGGCTCTCATCTAGCCTGAAAAATTAAAATTAAAATTAAAATTATAAAAAAAGAAGAATAGGAGAAAAAAGAAAAAGAAGAAGAAGAAGAAGAATAGGAGAAGAATAAAAAGAAAAAATAAAATTTAAAAATTTAAAAAAAAAAAGAAAATGAAAGAAAATAATAATAATAATAATAATAATAATAATAATAATAATAATAATAATAATAATAATAATAATAAAAAGAAAACAAAAGAAAACAAGAAAAAAAGAAGAATAGGAGAAAAAAGAAAAAAAAAAAGAAAAAGAAGAATAGGAGAAAAAACAAAAAAAGAAAAATAATAAATAAAATAAATAAAAGAAAAGGAAAAGGAAAAAGAAAAAAATAATAATCAAATAAAAAAGAAAAAAAGAAAAAAAAAAAAAAAAAGAAAAAAAGGAAAAAAAGAAAAGAAAAAAAAAGGAAAAAAGTATAAAATTATTTAAAATTAAAATAAATTAATTTGGATTAATCAATGAACACGATATCAAACGCAATTCTATTCAGAATCGAAATTTTGTACGATTCTACCAAATGCGTTATTTTACTCAAAATCAGTTCCCGGGAACAGAATCAAAAATAATTATTTCTGATCAGAATTTGTTCCCGGGAACAGAATCGTTACCAAACGCGCCTTAAGTGACTGGGAAGGGGGAGAGAGAGGAGAGAGAGAGAGAGAGATGGACTTGTTTGTTGATGGGATGTGATTTGGACCCATCACCTACCCTTCCCAGCGAAGACGGTGGAAGAATTGTGGCGATAGAAGTGGAGACAGAAAGAAGAAACGCGAAGAAGAACCTTTCAATTTTATTTTTTTTTGGGTGTAAATCTTCTAGCACTGTATATATGCGTGATTAAAAGGGGGTCCCGAATAGCGATGGCCACCGACCGTTTCTCTAATAATGGAACCTCAGTTTGGGTAGGTTTCTTCACTTTGCGTCCATTTATTAGGTTGATTGACTCGGGCTTTTCCACGGGACAAAATTGCCACGACCAGTTGAATGCAGTGATGGGCAAAAGAACAAAATTGCCACGAGGCAGGAAGAGATTCACCGGTAGAAACTCCAGATAAAGTAATAAGGGGAATGACGCATAATTTCTTGCTAAACAACATTAAATAATATGGACACCTTCAGAGAAAGTAAAGACAGTTCGAATCCAAGAGGTTCGAACTTTGAGCCATTAAAAGTCGATGGTTGAAAAGGTCTCCTGAAGTTTGCAGCCTGGTGACCGCCTACGATGAGGTTCGGAACTTGAGAAATTAGTAACAGAGTAAGGACAAAAACGGTAGGGGAAGGGGACAGACGTTGGGACATTTCCTCCCTCGTTACGTTATTTAGGGTATTGCGCATTAAAAGCAAATAATAACCTGCGATCTTGCTCCTTATCATGGTACCTACAGCATATGAATTATTGATGTCAAGAACTGCTCATTTCGACTTATGAATTTATTTTCAGACCGACCAAAAAAAAATTTATTTTCAGAGAAAATATCCATGTTTATGCTTTACAAAAGTATACACCATCTGTTTGCACGAAAAACAAGTTTTATGAAGATAAAAAACGAAGAAGGTCTTACTTTACCATAAATAAAGAAAAAAGAAAAAAGGAAGAAGGTCTTAGATGAATCAGTTCTATGAAGTTCATATTGGAAAAACTCATATTCCACTTTAAAAATTAACATGAAACTACTGGTAAGTAAAATTAAAAAAGAAAAATGACAATTTTCTCTTAAAAATTATAACTCAGCTAAGGCAATTTTAATTAACGAGTTTGTAGAATTTCAGAGTACTTTACTGAAAATTCGTCAACTAGCTTAAATACCTATATCAGCGGCAAATTTCCTCTTCCCAAATTTTCTTACATGAAATTTATAGACACATACCAAACAATCAATTATAAGTGAATCGCCTCCCCTTGAAAATAATCTACAAATTACTATATAGAAATTCACCTCATCTTTAATTTCTTGGTCAATTTTTTTTCTAAAAAAAAAACTCTACTAAAATCAGTGTCAATTTGCTTAATGGAAATTGCGATATGTCTGGCAAATCTGTAAATTGAAGGTATGTAGACTGATGGCATATTCTTATCGTATTTATATGTACTAACGAGTCTATTGTGTTATCTATTTCTTCATATAATTCTTCATGTAAGAATTTGTGATTCTAGTTTAACATTATATACATGCCTTGTATGCGAAATATATATGTCGTGTAGTAAATCTTTTTTAAAAATTAAATTAGGATGAAGCCAACCTTAATTAATTGAATATTTTAGTGGAAAAGTTCTAGCTAAAAAACAAACTTGAAAATTTGACATAAGACATCAAGCAAAAAGTACTCTCTTGTCCCAATACTTACGTAGATTTCTATAAAGAATCGAGAACAAAATATATAAAATTTTGAATTGAACCTGTATTTTCTTAAATTTATTAATGACACTATAACTTTATTGAAAATTCTTGAGTAAAATGAAATTTGACTCCATATTTCGTCAAAAGTTTCACTACCCCTCAACCTAAATCTTAGTTCGTCATTGCTTAGATCAATAACTAGCCAAAGGTCACATCAGTTAGACTCTGACCCTTTCTTGGTGAACCCTACCTCCTTTTGTTTTCGCTGACATTGAAGTCTTCTAATCATGCCAAATTATTGAACACGCTATAAGATTCTTCCCAGAGTTAGCGACGGAACTAACAAAATTTAACTCTTTTATTCTAAGGACTTTTGGGAAATTTTCTTCTATAACGGGGAAATGGATTGGATAATTCTTTCTATTTCTTAACATTTTCCTTTTTCCTTTGAATTGAATATGTGCAATTCTTAACTACTAGAATCCATATATTCATAATTCACATGGATTCAATTTGATTCAAGGTCTGCATTGATTCCTAAGACGGCTTTCTTGTCATCTTAGAAAAAAGAAACCCCTTAACATCATAAATTACTCAGAAAATGTGAAATACTTCACTTATCTAAGAAAAATTCTCCAAAAATATGAAATAATGTAATATGATGGCTATTTATATGGGTTGTCAATTGGGATGTTTTCTTTAGACCAAAAAAATAAAATAAAATTGGGATGTTTTCTTGCTAGCAAGAGATGATGATGATGTTGGGTCCTACTCACTACTCCTCTAACGTTCTTGACTTGATTGATTTTGTTTTGTTTGGTTGACTTGGACTTTTCAATAGACGACCCCAAGTCTTTGTATCCAGCTTCTCTCTCTCACATCCGATCCGTGTTAATCCTTCCCCACATACCGAGCCCCAAATTTCAATTGCCCACAGGCTGAGAGGGACATGATTTCCACCTCAATTCCACACAGCTACCTTGTCTCATTGGTCTTTCTTGTCGTGCTACTAGGGGCATGTACTTGTGACGCCAGCCATGAGAGATCATGTCGAGCTTCATCTTGTGGCAAGGTTCACAAGATAAGCGCTGTCTTGCAATTGAAAAGCAATCTGAAAGTCTGTAATGACTCAAGAATTGAGCTAGCGTGTGAAAATAGTCATATGAAGTATAATATCAAATTCATCTATGGAAATAATGACCATGTCACTGGTGATATCCTCGTGCTTGATGTTGGATTGCACAAGTGTAATTACTCCTCTCTTCCTCATAATTCATCGACGAACTCCAACTTTATGTTTTATGTAAAAATCAGTGGTCTTTCTGAAGTGCTCAAGACCTGTTGCTGCTCCTCATGTATCGACAGGGCATACTCCTTAGGACAAATCTTGTAAAATATCTCACATAAGTGGGTATATACGAGATGCAATAGATGCAAATGCATCAGTAATTGAGGAATGTTGCAGCATCATACATTATGACATGGGCATGTTTCAATCGTATGTTTTCACCACACAAGCAACTCCATAACGCGATAGCCAATGAAGTCTTCATCAGCTACATGTAAGTTACAGCCTATACCGCGGAGAAAAGTTTCTAGCTCGTGCTTCCTTGGTTTGGTCGAAAGATACGTACAGTGCAACGACTACTGGAACACTTTTTGCACTTTTAGTCCTTTTAACTCTTTTTAACTATCTGAAATTTTTATCGTGAATAAACATCGACACATAATTTTGGGTATAATTTTTTCATACATATATAGTTTAATTTGAGTAGTATTTTAACATTTGATGGGAAAGTAATAAGTTGCCCTTTGCTTTTACTGAAGCAAAAACAAATGCGCCGACTTCTCAAATTTTTTTGAGGTTCCACTAAAAAATCATGTCTTTTCTCTTCTTCAGTCTGCGAAGAGTCATACGTTGAGGGAAGAAAAGCACCTCAAAATAGATAATCATTTACAGAGCCGTGCTTCCGCGGAGGCTAATATCTTGTCCTTCCATTACTTCACTTATCGTTTGTGGTCTAGTCTTTAAATTAAGGCCTTTTTTTCCGCGGTGCTTCCTCCTCCCATCACCATGTGAATCCCATCAAATTTAATGATCTAAAGTCGGAACGTAATGTTTGGATATTCAAATATTGTCCAATCTTCGGAAAAAAGAAATGTTAGTTTTTGTTGTCGGATGAGTTTTGGATGGGCTCTCAATTCTTTGGTTTCAGTATGTTGCACTCATCCCCGGTGACGAAGGTCTTATTCGGCTGGGTTCAGGTTGGATTCGGCTGAGTAAATCGGCCCCTTTTCCATCGCCAGCCTAAGATTTATACTTAAAAGCACTTGGGCCTCTCAATTTTATTTTATTTTTAAAAAAGAAATGTAAACTATTGATGAATTTGTGTGAACTTATTGTCGATTCATATTATTCATTATTTCTTTCACAAAGCATAAAACAAAGTTTTGTAAAAACTTTAAATTTGAAATCTACTCGTTGTCGAGATATATATGTGAGTGGTGTTAGAAAAAGTCTCACATCAAAGAAATGGTGTGATGTTGAATGATTAATATATTTTAATTGGCCCATGATCCATTTACTTACACTTTTGAGTGAGGGTGAGGGTGAATTTACTGGCTCAGATTTGACTCCATCTTGACAATTGATTCTCTTGGATCATTCTATAAAGTCATGTTTTTAATGAAATCAATTTCCCGCTTACTATATGGATTTCAATAGGATGGGCTGCGAAACATGCGAGGATACATTCAATTGAGACTGTCAACCTTGGCTCAGTCTCACTGAACTTTAATTTCATTAATGTAACGCAATGATCTTTAATTTACTTTCAATTAATACACTCTTATCATAATCTAACCAATTTCCTTAGGAAATGTTGACACAATGGTGTGGCTTCAAGTGAAGTCACACGTAATGTCATATCAAGTGAAGGTTTCATGGGCATTTTGAACGGCAAATTAGTCGAATTCTGTTTGAAGGACATTTATTTGCTAGGAAAATCAAAGTGCAATATATTCGTAAATGTATAGCAAATGATATGCAGAACTTCTATGCACTTTACAGTCAGGTCTAACATCGAATTGAATGGATAGCAAATTATATACAGTACTTTCATCGCAATACGGGTGACATATATATATATATATGTTAATTTATGTGGAATACTCTTTACAACTTGTAGCAGCGCAACAACATTCATACTCGAAGCTCCACGCTTGTTGATAATTTAATCTATAAGTGCATGAGAAGACAGCTAGCAATGGACGACAACATCAAAGAATTTCTATAAGCTCATAACACATTTATGACTATAAAATACTTTTACTCGGATATTCAAATAATAATAATAATAATAAAACAATTCAACCACAAGTTGAGTGAAGGAGGATATGGCTCTGTATATAAAAAAATATTTCGAAATGACAATGAAGTTGTTATTAAGACTTTTTTTTTTTTGGTCGAAAAGGCTTCATTTCATTTCAACTCAAATAGGTAAAGTAGGACACGAGCCCAACTGGGCTTCAAAACAAAGAACATCAAACAGCGGTTGGGGTGGGCGTGATACCCAGTTCAAAGGAAGGGATTGATTGAGTTGGGCTTTTACAACCCAATCGGCGGCCTTGTTTTGTTCTCTGAAACAGTGAGTTAGTAGTAAGTGAGGCGAAGAGGACATTGAGGCTCGGCCCATCTTGACTTGTGCAGCAACTTCCCACGGTACTTGGTTCTCCCCCAACATTGCCTGAACTAAACAGCAACAGTCAGACTCAATAGTTATAGTTGTACTTTCACTTTTGCCTTTCTCTTTCTCCCATTCGTGCATAAACTCCATCCCCTCATGCAGAGCTAGGGTTTCTGCTTGGAGTGCAGATTGCACTCTCACCTGGCGTGCAAATCCTCCTAAGAAAACTCCGACGGCATCTCTACATACTCCAGCGATTGCTCCGGTGGATGTGCCCTCACGAAACCCTCCATCTACGTTTATTTTCAGCGACTTCGAGGCAGGGGGACTCCACTTCGTAGCAGAGGTACGATCTCTTTCTCCACCATTTTTCTGTTTTGAGTTCCAGCTTCTGAAGTTTTCGTGCTTTGCAAGGGCTTCGGTGACTGCTCTGTCCGGATCCGGTGGTTTCTTTCGGAAGATAGCCCCATTCCTCTCTTTCCACACTACCCAGAGCATTTCGGCGACTAGTTCGAGGGATGGTGCGTCTGGTAAGCCTCTCCCATAATGAAGAAGCCATCTATCTATGCTTGTTAGTCCCTTGCTTTGTATAGAGATGCTGATGCGTGGATCTGACCATATTTTGGATGTCCAGGGACAAAGCAAAAATAAATGCTCTGCTATTTCGGGCTTCATTTTGCACAGATGACACGTCGGTGCAGGTATGATTTTTCGTCTGAATAAGTTCTCCTTCATGGGAAGAGCATTTTGACATAGATTCCAAATGAAAACTCTTATTTTTGGGAGGGTTTGCAAACTCCAGATTTTACCACATAGCTCTCTAGGCTTTTGGTATGAGGTTGATGCTTCATTCTGTGTTGGGTTGATATCTGTTTTCCTTAGTTGATTATACCCACTTTTCACTGTATAATTACCTGATGTTGTTGCTGTCCATATGAGTTTGTCTTTTTCGCTCGTGGCCGGAATAGGAATTGCCAAAATTTCATTTGCAATGTTGTCTTCAAACATGTTTTGTACTATGTCTTCTTTCCATGAGCAAGTCTGCTTGTCGATTAGTTCGTTTACACGCTCGGGGTCTTCTTGATTAGCTGGTCCTGTGAGTGTACCCCGCTTGAGCCATTTATCTTCCCATATTCTAATTGATTGTCCATCACCCACTGCCCATTGAACCGAATTCGATATGGCTTCCCTCCCAACTAGGAGGCTTTTCCATCCCCCCGAAGCTCTTTGCCCCTGCCTTGCATGCCAGAAGTCTATGTTGGGAAAATATAATCCTTTAAGGAGCTGAATCCATAGTGTGGGAGAGTTTTCTGCCATTCGCCATGCTTGCTTGCCTAGCATGGCTTTATTGAAAGTATTGAGGTCTCTAAAACCCATCCCACCACTATCTTTTCTCATTTTTAATATATTCCAACTTTTCCAGTGAATTCCAGCTTTCGCCTCATTGTTTTTCCACCAAAAAGAAGCTATCTTTTGCTCAATGGCTTTGCATATGGATATCGGGATTTTAAATATTGACATTGCATATTGTGGAATGGCCTGAACTACTGCTTTCAATAGAACTTCCTTTCCAGCTTTAGACATCAAGTTTTCCTTCCATCCCTCCAGTTTCATATTAATCCTAGCCAAAATCCATGCAAACATCTGTTTTTTTGAACTACCCCAATCAGAGGGGATGCCCAAATATTTCCCTGTTTTCTCGATCTTTGGGACTCTCAGCTCCCTTGCCATATTTCTTCTTAAAGTCTGAGGACAGCCCATACTGAAAAAAATTCCTGATTTGTTCAGATTTACCACTTGCCTAGTTGTTGTGCAATATTGATTTAACACCTCAGCTAGATTTTGGCATTCACTAATCTTGCAATCTAAAAAGAAAATAGAGTCATCCGCAAACAGTAGGTGCGATAGTGTGGGGCAGTGATTGTTCAACTTAATGCCTTTAAGACTCCCATCAGCAACTGCTTTTTTCATCAAAGTCGATAAAACATTGGCTATAAGTATGAAAAGATAAGGGGATAGAGGGTCTCCTTGCCTAATACCTCGAGCTGGTTGAAAATAAGGTAGAGCTTCTCCATTGAATTTCACACTGAAAGATGTGGTAGTTACACATTGCATTATCCAAGCTACCCATGTTGTGCTAAACCCCATCTTCAGCATATAAGCTTCTAGGAAATCCCATTCAACTCTGTCGTAAGCTTTCTTCATATCAAGTTTGAGCACAGCCTGGAACTTCTTCTTTCTTTTTCTGGTTCTTAGTTGGTGTAGGACTTCTTGGACTATGAGAATGTTGTCTTGTATTTGTCTTCCACTCACAAAAGTGCTTTGTTCAACTTCAATCAGCTTAGGAAGCCATTTTTTCAGTCTATTTGCTAGCAGCTTCGATATAATTTTATAGGTAAAGTTGCAAAGGCTAATCGGACGGAATTGGTCTAATTTTTCTGGGCTTGGGATTTTAGGAACAAGTGCGAGTTGGGTTCTATTGAGAATCGGGTGGAGGCATCTTTTCTCCATGAAGTCCTCTACCATTTTTAGAATATCTTTCTGAATGGCTTCCTAATGATGTTGATAAAACTGACCATTCAATCCATCTGGTCCTGGGGCTTTGACGGCGCCTAGCTGAAAAACAGCATCTTTGACTTCCTGTAGTGTAATTTTTGCTGTTAGGTCTGTATTCATTTCTTCAGTCACCACAGTAGGGCATTGATCAATAATGGGTTGGAAGTTGCGAGGTCCGACCGAGCTGTATAATTCAGTAAAAAAGGCTAAAGTTTCCTTTTTCAGTCTTCCCTCATCCTTGCTCCACTCACCATCTAAAACTTGGAGCATGGATATTCTGTTTCGTTGCCTACGCTGTATCGTGGTAGCGTGAAAATATTTAGTGTTCCTATCCCCCCATTTCAGCCATGTAATTCTCGATCTCATCCCCCAAAACATTTCTTCTTGCTTCCATAACCACTCTATATGTCCTTTAACCTCTTGTACCCTCTTTTTATCATGCTCCACCTTTTGGCTATTAATAATGGACTCAAGTTCTCTTTTTAAAATTATGATCTGCTTCTGGGCATTTGAAAATTTTTTACTCCATGTCTCTAACGATGTCGTGACTTGCTGTATCTTTTCCCACCAACTTAGATTTTCCATACCAGGATCATTCAACACTGCATGTATGTTCTCCTCATATTCCTTGTCTTCCAACCAGTAGGCTTCAAACTTAAACTGCCTTTTCCTCTTCGTCCTTACATCCGTGAGAGACACCAGCAAGGGACAATGGTCAGAACCTATCGCCGGCAGGGTAAAAACTAAAGCTTCTGGGAAAGAAACCCTCCATTCTATAGTGCATAGGACTCTGTCCAGTTTTTCTTTTATAAAATCAGCTCCTTCTCGGTTATTTGCCCATGTGAACGCGCAGCATTTTCCTTCTAATTCCATAAAAGAGCACTCATTTAGGACTTCTCGGAAAGCTGCGATTCTATAATATTCAGCTAGTCGACCTCCAACTTTTTCCCAATGGTATAAAATTTCATTAAAATCTCCAATATAAATCCATGGTAGAGAATTGTGGGACTTGATATTTTTCAGTTCCTCCCATAACGACACCCTTCTTTGGAAAGTATATGGAGCATGCACAAACGTACTTCGCATAACTGTCCTGTCTCCCTCCCACTTACAAATGTCATTTATAAACTCAGTAGAGTACGATTCAATTGATACCTGACTATCTGCATTCCACATTAGAGCTAGCCCCCCTGCAATCCCAACTGGGTTCACCACAAAGTGATTCTGAAACTTCAGTATCTTCTTTATCCTCACAACCATCTGTTCTTTGTTCTTTGTCTCCATTAGGAACACTAGACTGGGCCTATTTTGAGCCACTAAGGCTCTTAGTTCCCGAATTGTCAGGGTGTCGCCCAACCCCTGACAATTCCAACTTAATAGGTTCATTGGTACCCCGGTGGCTTATTAGGGCTAGCCACCAAAGCTCATGTACCGTCTCCCTTTACAACTTGGATTGGGGTTTCCAAGAGTTGTGTCTCATCCAAAAGCTCCTGGTCTATCTTCTCATTGCCGTAAGGTTTGAACCTTTTTTGTTTCTTGCTAATCTGCCTTTCTGTTTTTCTTTCTTTTTTCTGATGCGGTCCTTCCTGGGGGTTTTGTTTCTGAGTTGAAGAGGAAGGTCCTTTGTCTGGCCATGTTAATAACATAAACTGAGAGCTGGATTTCCCTTGTGCTTCTATCGGTTTATCATAATCCATTTCCTTTCTTTTTTCAGGTCTGTCCATGCAGCTCCTATTAGGGGGAGTTTGTTGAACGATGTCCATTTGACTTGGAGATTCTTGAGTTTAAGGTATTACTTCTTCCGCTACACTATCCTCCTTCAAATCTTCATAATACATCTTCCATATAGGGCTGAATTCCTTTGCTTCTGCTTTCAACCAAAACCCGAATCTTAGTTCATTAATTCTCTCTAGGTCAACTTGGTTCTCAGCACAATGAGCAGTAAAGTGGCCCAGTTTACCACAAGCATAACAGAAATGAGGTAGCATTTCATATTTATATTCTAGCCAGAATTTTTTCCCCGCTCGTTTAACCACACTCCCTTGCTTTAAAGGTGCGAAAAGATCCAACTCAACTTTCACTTTCCCTGAAACGAGATTAGCAGCACCCTTGGATTCCATTTTAATCTCTAGAACTTCTCCTAGATCCTGTGCAATCCTCCTTACAGCTTCTTCATTACGCCATTCCACCGGGAGGCCATATATGTGTACCCAGAATGCCCCTTTTGAGAAGTTGTAACAGCTAGAGGGAGTATTAGGTTCCCATGGTTTTAATAACAAACAGTGATTAGCAAAAGACCACGGCCCACTATTCAGCACTCTTTTAGATTCCCCTTCTGTTCTAAAGGCAAATAAGAAAAGACCCTGCTCCAAAGGGGTAATATCAACACTTTCTGTTTTCCAAGCCTTCTTTATAGTACTTTGAAAAGCTTGAAAATTGACAGATGGGTTCATAAATAGCTTTCCTATCAACATAGCTCGACAATTCTTTTCCTGCTCAGAAGTATCTATATCCTCCAGATCAATTATATTATCTTCTGACCACATATCTCCCAATTTCCTACAGAGAAGTTCCAAACGAGGATCTGCTCCTTTGTTTTCCAGTTATTAAGACTTTGAATAAACCAAAATCTAACAATCAATTTAGTAATAAACTTTCTAATTTTGTAAATGTAGTTCTAAACATTTTAATTTCAATATAGTTCTTTTGATATTGCAGCCGGAAATCGCTAACAATCCAATCATCGCCAATAGTCTTAGATGGTACAGCTGGCGTCTAATGTAAAAGAACTATCGTCAAGTGACGGCCTTTTGCAGATTTTACTGAATTTTCTGATTTATTTCTTATTTCTTTTTTACTTTTTTTCCTTTATTTTTTCTTTTCTTTATTTTTTCTGCGCTAGTGTTGATCTCTTCCTTATGTGTCCTTCTTCATTACGTCTACTTTTGCGGTAAAGATACTCACATTTTGCCGTATCAAAAAATGTCTGGAGCGCCAGAGAACCCTTCTGATCACTAAGAAGGCCCCTCGACATCATCTCTACGCCAAATTCGTGATCAGAACTGCAAGGAACTCCAACCCTAAATCAAATCAAACTCCGAAGCAGCAACAAAATCTATACAGACGATGAACCGCATGATTCTTCTCGAATTCAATATCTTCAAGCAGAAGACCTTGACGAAGTAATTGCCCTCCGATCAGCCCCGATCAATTGCAAAAGTGAGCTTCAGCGAATGATGACGAGATACGGTACGATCCTAGAACTCACAAAGCACGCATCGCAGGCACGAATCAGCACAAAAACGCAAAAATCAACAAAGCAAGAGTTTGACAAGCTAACTTGCTTAACCGAAAGCTAAAAGTGGTATAGCAAAGAATTAATGGCCAAAGCGGATGAACACCCAAAGAAGAAGATGAACAGTAGCGGAGAAATGGAAAGAACAGAAAGGAGAAAAAGAAAATTAAATCAAACAATGTCTTTTCTCCTAACTTCATGTACATCAAATGCCTATTATGCCACATAGGATGATTGGAGATGACTGGACCGTCACCTCAACATTTTTAAGCGCAAATTGATTGAAATATATGTATTGAAATCTTATATAAAAGTTTAGGACTGTATTGATAAAATTTTAAAAATATATATATAACTGAATTAGTACAAATACGATAGATTTATAACTGATTTGATAATTTTTCCGTCTATATTATATTATATATTTACTTCTTGAGTAAAAAGAAAAAGAACAGACTCCATATTTCGAAAGTTTTACTAACCCTCAATCTAAACCTCGGCTTCGTCATAACTTACATCAATAAAATAACCAACGGTTGCAACAATTAAAATATGATCCTTCCCCGGTGAGCCCTATCAATTTTAGTTTTTGGTGACTTTGAAGCCTCCTAAGATTCTCCCCAAAGATTTTAAGTCAATTATAAAGTTCATATCTTTACTCTAATGACCTCTTGAGAATTTTCTTCAATAGTAATAGTATAGTGTGGATAATTATTTCGATTTATTAACATTTCTTTTTCCTTCAACTTAAATGTGTGCAATCATTAATCATCAGAATCCATTCCATTCTTAATTCTCATGAATTCACTTCGATTCAAGATCTGCACTAATTCTTAAGAAGGCTTTTGTGTCATCTTGATAAAAATAGAAAACCCATTAACATCCTAAATATCTCCGAAAATATATAAACCTTACTTATTTAAGAAGAATTCTCCAAAAATATGAAACGGTGTCAGGGGACGGCTAACTATATGGGTTGTCAATTACAATGTTTTCTTGCCGAAAAGAAATAGTGATAATGTTGAATCCTACTTATCACTCCTATAACATTCTCGACTCGATTGATTTTGCTTTATCGATTATTCCTATCCATGTTGATCCTTCACCACAAATGAAGCCAAGTCCCAAGTTTCCATTGCTCACAGGTTGAGAGGGACATGATTCTTCCTTTCAATTCCACACCTATTTACCTTGTGTCATTCGTTTTTCTAGTTTTTAATTTTTTATCTTCTTCCTCAAAACTATCCATCAATTTTACTATGATCGTGGGGGCGTTGAAGAAAGAAGATAGAGAAGAAGAAGGAGAGAGGAGGAAAGAACGAAGAAGAAACTAACAAGATATCAGAAGGAATTGATGGGAAGGAAGAGAGAGATGGATATCTTTGTCGATGGGATGTGGACCCAACGATCATGTGGAGAGTGGAAGAAACGTGGAAATAGCGGAGAAAGAAAGATGAAGTTGAAAGGATATTTTTTAAATCGAAGGGTGAGGATATCTTCTAAATCGAAGGACGGCTCCAATAATGGAACCTCAGTTTGGGTCCACCTCTTTAATTTCTTGACTTTGCATCCATTTGTTACGTATATGACTTGGGCTTTTCTAGAGGACAAGGCGACTCCAAGTCCCCAATCAAACGAGGATCGTCCAATCTTTTCTCAGTCCTTTTATATTTTGCCGCCTCCACCCACAACAAGCATTACCAATTTTCCTTCAAGAGACATGATCAATGCTCTCAGTTTCTTGAATATTTATCAAGTGCTGCTACTCATTCTTGTTCTATTGCAAGTGATGACTTGCAGTGTCGCGAGTCGACGGTAGTGTTTCGCTTCGTCCTATGGTGACATTCGCAATATAAACTCTCCGTTTCGATTGAAAAGTGATCCGAAGGAATGTGGTGAATCAAAGCATGAGTTGACTTGTGAGGATAATCGCACTGTTCTAAATTTTTATGATTCTCGATATTATGTGCAGTCTATTGATTATACCGCTAGCCGAATTAGTTTGGTTGATGATGGGCTGCAAAAGGATAATTGCTCGTCTCTCCCCGTCATTCTTTGTTGTGGCATGAGTTTCAGTTGCAGCATGGGTTGGAGGACACCTACTACTATAGAAGAATGCCATACGTCATGAGCGGATTACACACATTGGTCATCGTGAACTGCACAAAGTCGGTTAATTCTCCATTCTACATCACTGGTCCATGCATTAAGGGGTCGTACCATTCCGACACATCATCAAATTGGAACTTGTATGCTTTGGTCAATCCAAAAGCATCGGATGTTTTGGATTTTTGCACCATTCACAGTTGGACGTGGGTGTCATATTATTTTGGGAGTAAAGAGCAGATTAATAGTAGCTCCTACAACTACGAGCGTATCCATAACATCATGGCTGATGGATTTGTTCTCAACTTTCATTATGAGCCATGGAAGCCATTTTTCTTTTGCACCTTTGATATCTTCGCCATCTCTTATGGTCAGATTTGTGGATCCAAGTACTACGAGTACACGGGCGGTAAGCGTCAGTTGGCAATGAACTTATACAGCAATATTGCATGATTCTAAACACTCTTTCAATTGCTACTTTTTCTTATAAAATGGAAAATGAAAAAAAAAATATTTGAAATCCAAGAAATTATACAGAATAAACATGTTCATTTACGTCAACATTTGTGTATTTGAAATCCGGAGTTTCGTGTTACATATTAAAATCAAATTGTAGGAGTTGCAAGATTTTGAAAAAAAAAAAAAAAAAAAGTGACAGTGAAAGTCACACCTGTACACGATCCATTATCATTTGCACGTATAAATGTGCCTAGATTATATTTCCTAACCACATAAGGGTTAGACTTTCAATGTAAAAAAAAAAAAGGTGCAGCCACATGACTAGTTAATATTTGGTCTAGAGTTTAGATTTTCTTATTTTCTTAATTAATTCCTTAAGTCACTTAATTAATATTTCAAGAGACCGTCATTAACAAATTCCACACACAAAAAAGAAGAAGAAATATTCATGTATCGATAGGAGGAAGAAATTATTAACTAAAAATGAAAATCACTATTTCTCTATATTCTGTTGACCGCTAACATAACAAAAGGAGTTTCTTGTATATGATTTTATTTGCATTCTTGCAAATGCATGCATCCCCTTCTCATACTCTTTTGGACGCAATTCAACTTATACAAATTGGCTTGCTATTGCTATTACTCTGTTTCCTCGTGAGTTTTGTTTTCCATACTTCTTTTTCTTCGATTCCTTTTCACATCATTCGTTTCTTCTACAGGTGTCCTAGATGATATTGCCATTCGGACAACTTCAGAGTTTATATTACTACTAGGTAAGCCACAATGATTTGTTCTCAAAGTGATTAAAAAAAAAATACTTATTCTAACCTATCAAAATTTTCCTCAGTGCAATTTTGTGCAGTAAAATTTGTAATCGGGATGCCATTTGTTGCAATACTTCTAATCTACAAGTGCAGAAGAAGACACTTAGCAATGGACAAGAACATTGAAGATTTTTTGCAAGCTCATAACAACTTTTTGCCCATAAGGTACTCTTACTCGAATATTAAGAAAATAATTGGGAATTTTAAGCATAAATTGGGTGAAGGAGGGTATGGTTTTGTGTACAAAGGAATACTCAAAAGCGGCAATGAAATAGCCATCAAGATTTTAAAGCAATCTAAGGCCGATGGCCAAGATTTTATCAATGAAGTGGCTACTATTGGAAGAATTCACCATGTTAATATAGTGCAACTCATTGGTTTTTGCTTTGAAGGCTCGAAACAAGCTCTCGTGTATGATCTCATGTCAAATGGGTCTTTGAATAAGCACATTTTCACTAATGAAGGTGATAAGTTTCTCGATTGCAAAAAATAGATGAGATCGCACTTGGGGTGGCGAGGGGGATTGAATACCTACATCGTGGATGTGATGTGCAAATACTATACTTTGATATCAAGCCTCACAATATTCTTTTAAACCAAAATTTCACTCCAAAAATCTCTGACTTTGGACTAGCGAAACTTTATCCTACTAATCATAGCACAGTCTCATTGATTGCTGCTAGAGGAACTTTGGGATATATGGCGCCTGAGTTGTTCTATAAAAACATTGGCGGTGTATCTTATAAAGCAGATGTCTATAGCTTTGGGATGTTGCTCATGGAAATGGCAGGTAGAAGGAAGAATATAAATGCAAATGTGGAACGCTCAAGCCAAATTTATTTTCCCTTGTGGGTGTACCATCAAGTCAATGAAGGAGCAAGTGTTGGGATGGAAGAAGCTGTAGAAGAGGAAAGGGTGATGATAAAAAAGATGATAATAGTTGCACTTTGGTGTATACAATTAAACCTGACCATCGGCCTTCAATGAGCAAAGTCCTAGAAATGCTTGAAGGAGATATTGGGAAATTTCAAATGCCTCCGAAACCACTTATTTACCCACTGGATGAGGCAATCAGCAATGACAAAGCCGAGATGGAACTAGAAACGTTCTCAATTTCATCCAACGCTCATATAATTTCCGCTAGTTTTCCTTTCGTAGATGGCAATGATGTTTAAAGGCTCATGCATAGTTTGATTGGAAAAGCTTTGTGTATTTGTTACATGTCCCAACAATCTAGTATTATGTTGGGAGGGACTTGGGCTAGTTTGGCTTGACAGTGAACACTTTCGAGATTGTCTTTTCCTCCCTCTTAGGTTAATGTCGTGTTATTGTTTTTCATATGGTTTTACTCTCATAAATTACTCTTTTCTATCCTCCTCTAGAAGGATAAACAAATTGCTGACAGAGCAAGGACAGAAACGGTTGGGAAAGGCGACGGACATTGAGAATTATCCTCCCTTATTACATGATTAGGTTAATGCCAATTGAAAAGCTAATGTTAACAAGCGATCTTGCTACTTAGCATGCTACCGCTGGCACATGATTTCTCGATGTCAAGAACTGCTAACTTTGGCTTATGAATTCTTTCCTAGATAAAATATCCATGTGTATTTTATAAAATATACATCATCTGTCTGTGCGAGAAACAACTCTCATCAACATGGAAAGGTCTTACATGAAACAGTTCTATGAAGTTTATGTTTGAAAGAACTCGTATTCCTTTTTTAAAAAACTTGAAATTTACTGATAAGTAATTCTATTAAGTGTTCTCAAACTTCCAAGAAGTTTTTACTTTTTGTTTCTTTTGATATTAGGCCATGTTTTATTAGTTTAACTTGATTAACTTTTTCATCTCCCATGTCTAATTAACAAAAACTTCATTTGACGTAGAATATAGCGGGGATTACTTTTGACTTCACTAAAATTTGATATATCACATAACTAAACACATCTTGCTCACTAAGAAAACCGTGTAATGTGTAGTCCATATAACAACTTATCTTAAACTTGGACCCTCGATGACTGATGGGGCGTATGTGTAGGTTCACATAACGCGTTTTTGTAAGCTTGGACCCTCTTTGGGCAATGCATAACTTCTGAATGCTTCCCCGAGTGAATCGTTCACCATCAATGTTATGATTGGTGAGAAGACATAATGCAGGTTTCGAAGCCAGTTTTCGGGGCTGTGCAAAACCCTATTGAACTTAAGACGGGTCGGATTCTATTTGGACGGGTATTCCGAAACTCAGAACCTAATTCGCATACTAATCATCGACTTTTTTTTTTTTTTTTTTTTTTTTCATTTTTCATTGTTTTGGTCGATCAAGTTTTCGTTTTGCCTTGCATATAATTGCGAGTGTCCTCTTTGCTCCGGTGTGAATCACTCTTTTTTCCTCGATTGACTCTCAGGTCGCAGAGCAGTTTTTATTTGTTATTATTGCATTTAGAAGTCACTCGGATTGAGACTAGTTTTGGTGAGGATGATATTTTAACTTTTGTACCTAGTTTGCTGGATCTCTTCATGCGAAGAAGTAATAGGCTAAACAAAATCATTGCTCAGAACTCGATGAACCAAAATCTCTCACCCCCACCCTTTGATCCCCGCCTGATCACCCACCTCATCAGTAGTCACCTCCTTAAGCAATCTACGACTTCGATGCCATGTCTGGTGATAGGTAGTAGCCTAAGCCATGAATGACTTGCACATGTCATAGAGGAAAAACATAATAGGCCGACTATATTGTCCTTTACAATGAATGGAATGAGTATTCCTCCGTTTGTGCGATCCCGAGTGTAGGATGTTGGGTAAGACAATTTTAATTTTTAGAGGTTGACTAAGACAATCATGAGATTATAGGGGGCTGAGTGGAATGAGCCCAACAGTGTTGATCACGATAGGTGATTTATTTGAATATGGTGGACATTTTAACAATTAGTAATGGTAGGTATTGTAAGATCAGTATGCAATACTGATATATATATATATTTTTTTTTTTGGTCGATCAATACTGATATATTGAGTTGTCAATGTGCTTACCCTCGGAGAAATGATAAGTGAAAAAGGACAAGGTTAGACAAGACTTTTGAATAGTTGATGTACAAGATGAATTCACTTCAAAAAAAATAAAAATGAATGGGCATCGACTATGGAGCAAGATATGAAGAACAAACAGAAATGCCCAGTTTTGGATTGAGACTTGTCTTGGTGATGATGAAATGTTGACTTTCATACCAGCTTTGCCGGATCTCTCGATGCAAAGAAGGAATGGGTTCAACAAAATCATTACTTGAAAATTGATGAACAGAATGTTATTATCATCAATATTATTTTCTCCTTTTCGTTTTCACAATTTAACGACGAGACGATGTGAGATATTGGACTTGAAATAAAGCAGAACATCAGATGCCATCACTCAAAAGTACTTCTATTCAATTTTGGGTACAATTGTCACAGTACGTCAAATCTAGAAACGGCAGAAGTTTCTTTCCCAATGCTTGTGAAAGCAATCCGTATGCTAATCTGCCACCACGTTATGTTTTCTTGATTGCAAGTACAACAATTTTTACATAATTCCCTCTGATATAATAAAACTTTCGCCGGCTACGTATTTTACTTTTTCTTCACTTGACTTAGTTTTATCAGTTGACTTGGACATTTCGATTCGATTATATCATGCATCCCTTTACTGAGCATCCATCTCATCACCAATTAGAAGTTTCATTCCATCAAATGAAACAATATAAACATGGGTAATTCTCTCCACAGCACATTTAATGTACCGTGATGTGCTCTTGATATGAAATGTTCTGCTACTAGACAAGCTTCAATTCAAAGCATAATTACTTGTGCCCCACTTTATTTTGCGGCAATGTCCAAAACATAAGCTGTCATTTTTTATTGAAAGGCGATCTAAAAGGCTGTAGAAACTTAATGCGAGCCAGCTTACAAACAAATCGGTCTTATATCAGTATGTCGATTAATATTATATGAAATTGGTTTCTAATGAAACGAACTCCTACAACGATGGTTACATTTATGGCCAAACCATGGCAGTTGATGTGGACCTCACGTCCCATATGAAGAAGACGAGCAACTCCCTTCCTTAATCATTTTTTTTAATTAATTGTGGGTTTAATTACAATTGAGCATATGATATTGTGCACATCGGATTTTGTACGAGTGGATTTTGGGTTGAATCGAGATAAGATATCTAAGCAAGCGATGTTGTCTGAGCAAAGAAATAACGAGGGATTGATTTAGACAACCATGAAATTAGAGAGGGCAAGTTGGAATTAGCCATCAAAAGTAGAGGTCATCTTGATAGGGGATTTGAATGGGGAATATAGGTTACTATTACTAACATTATTTTTGTTAAGACTAGTTTACAATAATAGTGTATTAAATTATTAAGATGCTTGTTGATAGAGGAAAATGATGAGTAAAAGACAAGGTTAGACATGATTAATACTGAATAGTTTATATGTGCAATAAGTAACTTTTGAACTCCAAAAACAAGCAGGGATTGCATCAAGAAC
Source organism: Eucalyptus guilfoylei (assembly GCA_016097605.1). Taxonomy (NCBI): domain Eukaryota; kingdom Viridiplantae; phylum Streptophyta; class Magnoliopsida; order Myrtales; family Myrtaceae; genus Eucalyptus; species Eucalyptus guilfoylei. The sequence goes on along the minus strand of CM027870.1, from coordinate 6,105,128 downwards.
AAAGACATATGCTTAGAATAAAGATTAGTTCTCGTGGAGATGACTAGCTTGATCTTTGCTGCCATTTCATATAATGCAAAGAAATAAGGACTTAAACAACATTATCAATTGATTCAAGTGAACCAAATTTATTGTCATCAAAGTTACTATATTGTTTCATTTTCATTTTCATAATATAGCACTTTTGACACAGTGGACGAACCTCTCCCGTTCAAGCTCTGATGAACGGGAGGAAGTAGTCAACTTATAAGGATTATTATTCAATTTAAGGCACAATATTTCATTTTTAGGATAGTAAAGCTGATTTTTTTAGAGAATGAACTCGTCCAAGTAGTCAAAATCAGAAACCGTGGAGAAGTTTTCTTCCAAATCAATAAAGATATCTATAATTAAAGCTGATGGAACCTTTGATTAGTCCCCACAAGCCACTTTTCTTGACTTGACCTTCTGGTACTTGTTGACTTGGAAATTTGAATGAGAGGTGACACCTAGCTTATCTTTTCGATCATGTATCATCCCTTCCTTCGTCGAGCTTCCACCTCAGTTTCCCAGCTAAGATTTCCATTCTTGCATCGAGAAGTAGAGAGATGATTAACGCTTTCAGCTTCATATTTATGTACCGTGTTTTTTTCCTCATATTACATGTTCTACTATTAGGATTGAGATGCAGTGCGAAGAAGAATCACTTATGCGCCGCTTCATCTTGTGGTGAGATCCGCAACATAAGTTATCCTTTTCGATTGAGAAGCGATCCAAAACGCTGCGGCCTCTCTAGTTATGAGCTAGCTTGTGAAAATAATCGCACTGTTCTATATTTACATGCTGGTCGATATTATGTGAAGTCGATCCACTACCGTTACCATGATGACAAAAATAACTTCAGAGGTGACATACGGTGGTTGACGATGGTCTGGAGAAGAGTAATTGCTCGTCCCTCCCTCGTTACTCTTTGGCGGACACCAACTTCAGTGGAAATGATGTCTACTCTCCTTATTACCAAAACCTAGTGGTCTTCATGAAGTGCTCACTGCCCATTGCTTCTACTTCGTATGTTGATACCAAGCTGTGTATCGATGGTGCATACTCTGCCGGCAGGCCTCCCAACTTTTCCCAAACGAAGTTGTACTCATACGCTCTTCATGGTCATGGGTCTGATGCATTAAGAGCACTGGACATCCAGGATACTTGCACTATAACTATGATGGCATTCGCATCGGTCCGTAGCTTGGGCAGGGAAATGGATCGTGTGAGCTTATCCTACGAGGAACTCCACGGCATGATGACCGAGGGATTCAATCTCGCCTATATAGAATTCAATTCGCCAGTTGGAACGCTTCGATTTTGCTTCCTGGGTTTCACATATCGTCCGGGGAGGTGTAGTTACTATAACTCCGGTAAGCGACTTTCCCTAGAGCTTTTCTCTCTCTCTCTCTCTCTCTCTCTCTCTCTCTTTCTTCTTCCTCCTCCTTTCTTTCTTTCTTTCTTTCTTTTTTTTTTTGGTCGGTGATTCCTCCTCCTTTCTTAAATGCTAGCTCTATTAAGAGATTTTTCCAAAATTTAATCATCCAGTTACATAGCAAGTTTCAATTGGATACTGTAATACGTAGGACCCACACATTACGTCTTTAAAATCTTTAAATGACCCACGTGAAAAATTGCCACATCACTTAAGTAAAATAGTTTGATAAAATTTGAGTAGATTGAGCCTGCACTGCTCTTTTATCGTTCCTCAACCCATGGAGCTTTTCTGGATTTGGTTACTTTAAATTTGACTGGGGAAAAATGTTTGATTTGATAGTTCTCGTCTCTTGCGTTGGTTTGTAAATCAGAATTACGTGACCGGTGGACTTAATCATCTGATACATCTAGGAGAACAGGAGCAAAATCGTCCTTTGATAAGAAAGATCATGCTAATGGTGACATGATTTCCCCCGGCGAATAGAATAGAACTGGATCTAGGCGCTATATAGGAGAGTGAAAGTCAATTACTCTTCTTTACTCTAGACTTCTCCACTTGCGACTTTTAATGAATAAAAGCCTGTCTTTACACTTATACAATGATTGTATCGATTTATCTTTGACTTGATTTATGGCTTAACCTGAATTATTTGTATATCTTACCACTAAAATTCTCTCGCCTTTTACAGATAGTTCCATGCTGGCGGCACTTGCGCTTTATGCAGCTCCTTATGTACCCTTTTTCTTAGGTATGGCTAATCCTCTTATCCTCACAACTGTGTAGATCTCAAGCAGCACTCTAATAATCACACTATGCTAATCTTTGGACTAATTTCTCCACAGCACAAATCATCGCAGCAAAATTCATACTCGGAGCTCCAAGTGTGTTGATATTTTTAATCTATAAGTGGATGAGAAGGCATTGAGCAATGGATGGAAACATTGAAGAATTCCTTCATGCTCAGAACAACTTTTTTCCCGTAAGATACTCTTGCTCAGATATCAAGAAAATCACGAAAAATTTCAAACACAAAATAGGGGAAGGAGGATATGGCTCTGTGTACAAAGGTATACTTAGAAGTGGTAATGAAGTTGCTGTTAAGATTTTGAATAGACCAAAATCTAATGGCCAAGATTTTATGAGCGAAGTGGCTACTATTGGAAGGATCCATCATGTAAACGTGGTGGAACTTGTTGGTTTTTGCTTTAACAACTCTAAACAAGCTCTCGTGTATGATTTCATGTCAAATGGATCTTTGGATAAGCACATTTTCTCTAAAGATGACAACGATTCTCTTGATTATAAGAAAATATATGAGATCTCTCTTGGTGTGGCTAGGGGGATAGAATATTTACATCGGGGATGTGATATGCAAATTCTACACTTTGACATCAAGCCTCACAATATTCTTCTAGATCAAAATTTTACCCCGAAAGTTTCTGATTTCGGGCTTGCAAGACTTTATCCTGCGGACCACAGTATTGTGTCGTTGACTGCTGCAAGAGGAACATTGGGATATATGGCTCCTGAGCTATTCTACAAGTACATTGGTGGTGTCTCGTATAAAGCTGATGTTTATAGTTTTGGGATGTTGCTAATGGAAATGGCAAGTAGGAGGAAAAATGCAAAGAATGTTGAGCGTTCAAGTCAAATTTATTTCCCTTTGTGGGTCTATGATCAACTCAGCAAAGAGAGCGAGATTGAAATGGAAGAAGTAGAAGGGGAAAGGGAGCTAATTAGAAAGATGGTAATAGTTGCCCTTTGGTGTATACAATTAATCCCCGACAATCGGCCATCAATGAGTAAAGTCCTAAACATGCTCGAAGGAGATATTGATAAATTGCAACTGCCTCCGAAACCTCTTCTGTATCCATCTGAGAAGCCATTTGATGATGTCAACGATGAAATAGAACTTGAATCATTCTCAACCACATCAAGTGCTCCAATAACTTCTGAAGGATTCCAATTTCAGAATAGCAATGAGATAACAATAGCGTGGAATGTGTGATTTTCTTTTCTTCCATGTAATTCGTGAATCGTATGTGACTTTTTAGCGTTTGTAGCATCCTGTGTTTTGCAGAAGAATTGCCTCATTGGCTATCTGTTTACATTTCTTGTTTCCTGAGTGCTCCTGATATGGCAGACCAAGCTCGACTTGTATTTAGCGAGGAGTCTCTCTCTCTCTCTCTCTCTCTCTCTCTCCTCTGCGGTTCTCCACCGTCCAATATCAAGCTCTCGCCCCTCGACCGCCGCCTGATCACCCACCTTGATGTCGGCCACCTCCCTGCGGAGCAATACCTCACCTTCTCTCTCCTCCTCAAGTCCTGCATTCGCTCCCGCGAGTTCCCGCTCAGGAGGCGCGTCCATTGCGCGCTCGCTCGATCCCAGCTTGAGCCCGACTTGGTGATTTTGAAATCGCTCATCGGTCTCTATTCAAAATGCAATGACTGGCTGAGGCGGAGTGAACCTTGGGGATTTGGTTTCTTGGAGTTCCATTATCTCTTGCTACGCCAATAACCACATCCGTTCTAAGCAGTCGATACTTAGACCAAAAAAGAAAAAAGGTGGATACTTTCGTTCATATGCTTGAAGATGGTCTTTTCCCTCGAGCTTGTTCGGTTCCGATGAATGCATCAATTGGTGATAGGCATCTTGATTCTGATGTGTGGGTTTGGTAGGCATTAATTGACATGTTTGCAAAGTGTAGTGCTGATTTGATTTCACCTCGTAAGTTGTTTGAGAAAATGCCCGAGAGGAATGTGGTCGCGTGGACTTTGATGATGACAAGATGTACTCAGTTGGGTTGTCCAAAGAATGCTGTTGATTTGTTTTTGGATATGCTGGCAAGTGGGCTGTGCCGGATAGAATTACACTTACAGCTGTTTCGTCGGCATGTTCCAGGTTGGAGCTACTATCCCTTGGGGTGCAATTGCATTCCTGGATTATGTGGTCTGGATTGGCTTCAGATGCCTGTGTTGGATGCAACTTGCTGGACATGCACGTGAAGTCTGTAGCAAGTGGATCACTTCATGATTCGAGAAAGGTGTTTGATCAGATGCAAGATCGTAAAATGATGTCTTGGACAAGTGCTTTTACATTTGCTAGCCTTTGAAGTGGAGTTGCCTGTATCAGCACTATTGGTAAGGGGGAGCAAATCAATGTGAGGGTGGTAAAATCAGGGCTCGACTCAAGTCAGTGCATTTTTAATGGTTTGATCTCTATGTATTCTAGGTGTGGAAACATAGAAGCTGCTTTTTGAGTTTTCTATGAGACAAGAGAGAAGAATATTATAACTTGGACTTCAATGATCAATGGTTTTGCAAAACATAAATTTGCGATGAGAGCTCCAGTCACATTCCATAAAATGCTTGAGGCTGGTGTGAGGCCAAATGAGATCACCAATGTTGCTGTTTTATCCTCTTGTAGCCATGTGGATTTGGTATCTGATGGATGGAAACACTTTAGATCAATGTAGACAGATTATGGAATCGTGCCCAGAATCAAGTACTGTGCATGCATGGTGGACTTATTGGGAAGATTGGGCTTCCTCATTGAAGCCCTTAAGTTTATAAATGCCATGCCTTTCGGGCTGTTACATTGGTCTGGCATACATTTCTTGGAGCTTGCCGAGTTCATGGCTATGTTGAACTTGCAAAACAAGCTGCAGCAATGATTTTTAAGCAGGAGCCAGATGACCTTGCTGCTTATGTTTTGCTATCAACTCTGTATGCATCAGCTGGTCTATGGGATGATGCAGCGGCAATCAGGAAGAGGATAAAACTGAAAAATCTTACAAAAGAAGCTGGTTGAAGCTGGATTGAAGTGAAAAGTATAGTTCACAAGTTTTATACATCACACCCGGAGGCTCGAGAGATCTATGATGAATGGGACCAATTGGCTAGTCGTATAAAGAAACTTGGTTATGTTCTCAATACTGAATTTGTTCTTCATGATGTGGAGGAGGGACAGAAGGAACAATATTTGCTCCAGCACCTTGAAAAAATTGCCATTGTTTTTGGCCTTTTAAGCACCTCCAGTCTGAAACCTGTCTGGGTGTTTAAGAACCTTAGCATTTGCAGAGATTGTCTTTATAGAATCAAGTGTATTTCCATGGCAATCGGAAGTTCTATAGTTGTAAGGCATGCGAACCCAGTTCCACCATTTTACGGACAGAATATGCTCATCCAATGACTGCTGGTGAGATGCTTCTTAATTTGTCCCATTTATTGTCTGCGCATCGAATCTCTGTTTTAGAATTTTCTCCCTTGCACCTGTGTTACTTGAACCAGGATCCATTATGCTCCTTGTAAGCCCAAGAATTTTAAATGTCATGTTCTGAAATGTATATAGATATGGTCGTACTACTGTCAAAAAACCAAGCGGAAGGCCTCAAATGGATCTTGCAGACTTTCGGCAATATGATTTGTGGAATCTAAAACAGTCACGCTTTTTGCCTATGGGATTTTCCGGGAGCATGTAGGTTTCCAGAGCGTTCCCAATGTCACTAGGGTGTGTTGCTATGGTTACTTGGTTTCATCCTTAAGTATAATTCATTTATATTATGGATACTATGATCTTGGCGAGTCCACACACAGTTCCCATGAAGCTATATTAGTTAATACCTGACTAATTTTAGTTTTGAAAACTACATAATCAGATTGTCACCACAGAAGTCTAAACATCATAAATTAGTTTAACGACCTCAACGATCGACATAGACAAACTCAAATTTTCACATCTAACTTTGATCTTAAGGACTAGAGAAAGTGATAATCTACAGTAATTCAATGTTCCTCTCAACAGGTCCCAAACATGCACATGATGCAAAAACCTAAAACAATATAACAGGCTAAATAATATGTACAAGCTCAATCCCTAAATATAATGAGAATTTGTGTGTTCACTCATTGCTGAGACAGAGATGGTGTCTTGCATTTTTTTCAGACAGGCATTTTGTTCCTCGTTGTTGTCCCCTCGGCATGAGTTTCCCTACTAAGCAAACATTCTACTAGACAACTACGTTGATAAGGAACAGGTGACATCCGCTTTACTCAGAAATCCGCAGACGGATAGCCCTCACCTCGTGCCTAATTAGCGAGGGTACTCCTGAACAGAAGCCGCAAAATAAAGTCGCTCATCAGGGCTAAGCATAAGTAGAAAAGTAGCAAAAGCGAGATGCAGCTCTTGAATTTTGGGTCATTTCACCAATTCAAAAAACAATGTACATTTTTGCACAGTTGTTTCGATTGCTTCAGATACCTAGAAACGGATAAAGCACAAAGGACCTTCCCAGAACAGGGTAAAAAAAAAATTTAAACACTTTTAATGACTGAACAATCTTGGTTTGGAAAACACAAAATGGAATGAAATCGCTGCCAAAAGCTAAGTTGGGAGCGTCCTATAAATGGCAATGTAGAGTTTTCTCTCTCGCCAATGTAGAGTTTTCTTCTTCTTGTAGCTGAATCGGGCTTCTTGCCAGCCCCTCATCTTCTTCGTGTTTTCTTCCCCTTATCGCGCCTCATGGGTGGTGTTTCGGGAGTTCGGTCTCGCTGCCGCAACACTTCTTCGACTTTGACTGTTTCCTCCGTCTCCGCTTTTCTTGGATGAAGACCCATCATCAGCAGGGACTTCTCCACCCATCTCCTTCTTCTCTTCATCGTCTCCTTTCCTAGTTAACTCTCCTATCCATCAAGCCCTTTTCGTGTTGTCGCACCCAATTTCCCCCAATTTACCTTTGCATGTCCTGATTATCCATCATCTACTCGAATGGGTGGTTTTCTGCAAGCGTCCGCACTGTTATTCGCTCATTGCGACTTCCAGTAGAGTTTTTTCTCATCAGATGGAGCCTTCGGGTCAGGGAGACGATGCCCGGCTTGCTGCTCTTTGCAGTCGGTTAGGACGTCTGTGGACTGCCAAGCCAATTGAAGTATGGGAAGAAGAGCCCCCTGCAGATAAGATCGAGGAATGTAAGTTGAGCCTTATTGGGAAAATTGTTACCAATTCTTCTGTTAATCTTACTGCTTTCCAGAATACAATGAATCGAATCTGGCGCACAGAGAATGTCGATATTTCACAGAGGGAGGAAGGTCTCTATGTTTTTAAATTTAAATCAGAAGCAGAAAAACAATGTGTGTTGGATAACGGCCCCTGGATCTTTTCTACCAATCTGGTCATTCTTAAATCCTAGACCCCAAATACTCCATTTCACTGCTATGATTTCACATGTTGTGCATTTTGGGTGCAAGTTTTTGGCCTGCCCCTAGAGCGATGTACTAAACAACTAGTTAGCAAGGCCGTTAGCGAAGTGGGAACGGTTCTGGAGGTCAGAATGGGAACTAAGGAGAGATCGGCAAATAGGGTGGTGAGAGCTAAAGTGGAAATCAACCTCAAGGAGCCTCTCAAACCTGGCAAACTTATTCAAATAGCTGGGAAAAATTTATGGCTAGACTTCCGTTATGAACATCTACCCCACTATTGCTACTCCTGTGGAATTATTGGCCATTATGCATCATATTGCAAGGAAATTCCATATGATGATGCTAAATTTGCGAACATGGATCAACTCTACTATAGACAGTGGCTTAGGGCTGATGTTCGGGAACACAGCCCATTTTGGCAGGCTTTTTATGAATCACAAACTACTCAAGAAAATCTCGAAGAAACAGTACCTGAAACTCCTCCTTTTGGACCATTCCTACTCCCTGCAGCCCCTTGCGAGGTCCACCAGCACTCTCTCCCATTGGAGGCTCAACCAACTCAGCAGATGCACACTTCCTCAGAGAATAGAGTATTGAGTTCCCCTCTCCCTAATACTTCCTAGGGTGCTCAACAACAGACTCTACCAATCCCTGCAACAGAACAGCTACATGATTTTCCAATTTCAACAGCTGGGGCTTCTTCATTAAAAAAAGCAAAACATACTCGCTTGCACACAAAGACAAATCCCCAGAAAAAAGTTAAGCGGTTTTCTCCGTATGGCTCGCGCTCTATCCTAAATGAGTCATTCGATGAAAGTCTTCTTTTGGATACTCCAATACTGGAGGCCCTAAGGGCCAGTGATTGGGCTATGGTGGCTTGCCCGAACAAGCCACCGATTGACAAATGAGGATACTAAGTTGGAACTGTCAGGGATTGGGCAATTCCCTGACAGTTCAAGCGCTAAGGGCCTTAGTGGCTCAAGAACGGCCCGATATTGTATTTTTTATGGAAACTCGAAACCAGGAACATGTTATTTTGAAAATTCAGAGGAGGCTGAATTATCCTAGTAGTTTTGTTGTTAACCCTATAGGTTTGGCTGGAGGAATGGTGCTTTTTTGGCGGGACAATGTTTCTCTCTCTGTTAATGCTCACAGCTCTTTTTTCATTAATGCCATATGTTCTGATGAAAGTTGTGTTTCCCCAATGTGTATTACCTATCTACATGCACCTGCTGTTTATAATCAGAGACAGACTTTATGGGCTGATTTGAGGCGACTCAGCCTCTTACATACACTGCCCTGGCTGTGCATAGGTGATTTTAATGAAGTTTTACACCATTGGGAAAAACTAGGACAGAAACCAGCTGAACAGTATAGACTACATTCCTTCAGAGAATTGCTACATGATTGTGCCTTGTTGGATATGGAGACTAAGGGCTGTGCCTATACGTGGGTTAATCAGAGAAGTGGAGATGCAGTGATTAAAGAGAGGCTTGATCGTGCATTATGTAATATTGACTGGCAAATGGCCTATGCGGATGCTGAAGTTCTAGCTTTACCTGCCCTAGGATCGGATCATAGCCCGTTGCTACTTACTACTGTCCTCAACTCAGTAAGAAGGCGAAGAACATTTACCTTTGAATCTTACTGGTTGCAAGACGCCGACTGTCATAGGGTGGTTTCCGATACCTGGTCCTCTTTATCTCTTGCTAACTCTACCATCTCCAAGAAGCTCCGGGCTACCTCTCCTGCGTTAGCGCGGTGGAGTAGACAGAAATTTAAAGCAGGACATCGTCAAATAAATCTCCTTCAGCAGCAGCTCCAGCAATGCACTAACCAACCTGTTGGCAACCATAACAAAGACCAGATCAACTCTTTGAAGGCTCAAATTTAGAACATATGGTTACAAGAAGAGCACTATTGGGCTATGCGTTCTCGAATACAATGGATGAAATGCGGGGATAAAAACACGAGATTTTTTCACGCCACGACTATCCAACGAAGAAAAAGAAACACAATCAGCATCCTTAAGGACAGTAATGATGACTGGATCCGAGAGCCCACTCAGATTAAAAACACTACTTTCAACTTCTTTCGGGATCTTTACACTTCTGTGGGCTATAGGGATTTTGGTCCTATTCTAGCACAATGTCCTCGAGTAGTTACAAATGAAATGAATACTTTTCTGACTGCTGAACTTACAAGGGAGGAGGTAAAACAGGCTACCTTTTAGTTGGGTGCTACCAATGCTCCAGGTCCTGACGGCTTGAATGGCCTTTTCTATCATCACCACTAGGATATTATTCAGGAGGACGTTTTTCAGACGGTTAACACCTTCTTGATTTCAGGAGTGCTGCCAACGGAAATAAACAGGACTTCCATCTCTTTAATCCTGAAGATTCCGAATCCTGAAAGGTTAGATCAGTTTCGCCCGATTAGTTTATGTAATTTTCTTTACAAAATCATATCCAAAATATTAGCAAATCGCCTGAAAACTTGCTTACCTAAGTTAATCTCCCAAGAACAAAGCGCCTTTGTATCAGGCAGACAAATACAAGACAATATACTCATTGTTCAGGAGGTTCTACATTAATTAAAAACTCGCAACAACAAGAAAAAGTTTCAGGGTATATTGAAATTGGATATGAAGAAAGCCTATGACAGGGTGGAGTGGGATTTCTTGAATGCTTATCTTCGTCAAATGGGTTTTCGAGATCAATGGGTTTCGTGGATAATGCACTGTGTATCTTCTAGTTCTCTTAGTGTCAAGCTTAATGGCGAACAGCTCCCTTATTTTCAACCATCTCGAGGACTTCGCCAGGGCGACCCTCTCTCCCCCTATTTATTTATCCTAGTGGCTAATCTGCTCTCCTCTCTTATGTAACAAGCTGTTGACATGGGCTCCCTTAGGGGTATTAAACTGAATAGGTGGTGTCCTATTTTATCTCATCTCCTCTTTGCTGATGATGCTATCTTTTTCTTGGAGGGCCGAACTAGCGAATGCCAAAATCTCGGTAATCTCCTAAATCAATATTGCCTAGCAACTGGTCAAGATATTAACAGAAATAAATCTGGTCTATTTATGGGGAAATCGTGCCCTCAGCCACTTAAGGTTAACTTGGCTAGCCAACTACGAGTGCCTATTCTAGAAAAATCAGGTAAATACCTAGGGTTACCTTCGGATTGGGGTTCATCAAAAAAGGACATGTTTGCTTGGATCCTTGCCAGGGTAAATGCAAAATTGGAGGGGTGGAAAGAGAATTTCATTTCAAAAGGGGGTAAGGAGGTTCTTTTAAAATCAGTCGTTCAAGCACTACCTCAGTATGCTATGTCTATATTTAAGGTCCCGGCTTCTATATGCAAATCTATTGAACAGAAAATATCCAGGTTTTGGTGGCAAAACAACAACAACAAATCTGGCATTCATTGGAAAAACTGGGATCTTTTGAAAGCAAAAAAAGCTAGTGGAGGTATGGGGTTCCGAGACCTTCTGACCTTTAATGAGGCCCTCCTGGGCAAGCAGGCTTGGCGACTGTTCCAAGATCCTTCGTCGTTGTGGAGCCGCGTGTTCAAAGGCTTGTATTTTCCTTCCAAGACCTTCTGGCATGCGGATAGAGGTCACAGACCTTCCTGGGGTTGGCTGAGTATTCTATTAGGTAGAGATTCGATTGGTCAAAAGCTTCAATGGTCAGTGGGTAATGGCCAATCGATAAAGGTAAGAGAGGATAAATGGTTACTTGTCGGAATTCTTGGCGGTCCAGCTCTCAGAGACGAACCTCAAACAGTGGCTGGTTTTATCTATCCTACGTAGAATAACTGGAATGTTGAGCTTCTGAATCGCTCCTTTGATGAACTCACTGTACATCATATCATTCAGTTAAAAATTTGGCCAGTATCAACTACAGATAAACTGATATGGATAGGGACTCAGGATGGTATTTATACTGTAAAGAGTGGATATCATTTTATTCAACAGTTAGCACACCAGCAGGTACATACTCACGCTTCTTCTTTGCATCAAACACCCAAGCATGTTTGGAAGCAGATATGGCAAGTAAAAACAGCACCCAAAATACGCAATTTTCTGTGGTCTATATGCCAAAATGCGTTACCAACGAAGGACAACCTCTTCCGTCGAAGGATCATCCTAGACCCGGTCTGTGTACTCTGTTCCTCTACCTCCCCAGAAACTACAAAACACCTATTTTTGCATTGCCCATGGACACAAGGTATATGGAATCATTCCCAAGTTCAAATTAACATTGTAGCTTACAACCCAAACCGAATGGACTCCTGGATAGCTAACATCCTCAATCACAAAAGGGGCTTACCAAATTTTGAGCACATAGTAGGCCTTTTATGGGAAATTTGGAAGGCTCGGAACTACTTTGTGTTTCGCCGCCATCGCATATCCCCGGATCAGATCGTTGAATCAGCTTTTGCCCTGGCCAATCTCCAGAAACGCACCCACCAGTAGGACTTCACGGGTCGTTCCTCGTGGCTAAACCCTAATTGAACTTGGCATCCTCCGCAGCAGGGCATGGTGAAGATTAATATGGACGGTGCTTTCCCCACAGCGAATCAAATGGGCGCAATTGCTAGTATCGCTCGCAATCACTCGGGTAGCTTGATCGAAGGCTTTACCCGCTCTGTCTCTACGTCCTCTGCTCTCGAGATAGAGATCCAAGCTTTAGTGTTCACTCTCAAGGATCTAATACAGCAAAATCTAACCGCATCTCACCTGGTTGTGGAGTCCGACAGCATCATCCTAGTTGAAACCCTCAATCGGTGCTGTATGCCGCCGTGGGAGTGCTGCGCGCTCTTTGCCGAATGCGTCGACCTCCTTCAGAGCTTCTGCAATCTCAAAGTGCAACATTGCCGTCGGGAAGCCAATGCCCTAGCTGACTGGGCTGCCAAGGCCCATGGACGAGGGTCTCTTTCTCCAACTTGGATCGTCTCTCCTCCTCAAGTCATGATGGACATACTTTGTAATGACGCCCTAGTCCAGGGTTGTTCCTATTTTCCTACGTGATGTTTCTTATCAATATATTATCTTTTCCGATAAAAAAAAAAGTGTGTCCTTCTATACTAGATGTACTGACTGATACATAAGATTAATATCATCTTATTCGCTTTTATTAGATTTGATTCACCACCAGTTGAATGCACTCATGGGCAAAAGAACAAAACTGCCACGACGCAGGAAGAGATTCACCGGTAGAAACTCCAGATCAAGCAATAAGGGGAATGACGCATAATTTCTTGCTAAACAACATTAAATAACATGGACACCTTCAGAGAAAGTAAACACAGTTTGAATCCAAGTGGTTCAAACTTTGAGCCATTAAAGTCGATGAAGGTATCCTGAAGTTTGCAGCCTGGTGACCACCTACGATGAGGTTCGGAACTTGAGAAATTAGTAACAGAGTAAGGACAAAAACGGTAGGGGAAGGGGATAGACATTGGGACATTTCCTCCCTCATTACGTGATTTAGGGTATTGCCATTAAAAGCTAATAATAACCTACGATCTTGCTCCTTATCATGATACCTACAGCATATGAATTATCGATGTTAAGAACTGCTGATTTCGACTCATGAATTTATTTTCAGAGAAAATATCCATGTCTATGCTTTACAAAAAGTATACACCATCTGTTTGCACGAAGAACAAGTTCTATGAAGATAAAAAAGAAGAAGGTCTTAGATGAATCAGTTCTATGAAGTTAATATTGGAAAAACTTATATTCCGTTTTAAAAATTAACATGAAACTACTGGTAAGTAACATTAAAAAAGAAAAATGACAATTTCCTCTTAAAAATTATAACTCAGCTAAGGCAATTTTAATTAACGAGGATGTAGAGTACTTTACTGAAAATTCCTCAACTGGCTTAAATACCTATAGCGGCGGCAAATTTCCTCTCCCCATATTTTCTTACATGAAATTTATAGACACATATGAAATAATCAATTATAAGTGAATCGCCTCCCCTTGAAAATAATCTACAGATTAGTATATAGAATTCACCGCATCTTTAATTTCATGGTCAATTTTTTTCTTTAAAGAAAAAACTCTACTAAAATCAGTGTCAATTTGCTTAATGGAAATTGCAATATGCTATACTCAATAGGCAAATCTAGAAATTGCAGGTATGTAGACTGATGACATATTCTCATCTTATTTATATGTACTGACGAGTCTATTGTATTATCTATTTCTTCATATAATTCTTCATGTAAGAAATTGTGATTCTAGTTTAACAATATATACATGCCTTGTATGCGAAATATATGTCGTGCAGTAAATCTTTTTTTAAAAATTAAATAAGGATGAAGCCAACCTTAATTAATTGAATATTATAGTGGAAAAGTTATAGCTAAAAACCAAACTTGAAAATTTGACATAATTATAACCAAGAGACATCAAGCAAAAAGCACTCTCTTGTCCCAATACTTACGTAGATTTCTATAAAGAAACAAAATATATAAAATTTTGAATTGAACTTGTATTTTCTTAAATTTATTAATGACACTATAACTTTATTGAAAATTCTTGAATAAAGTGAAATTTGACTCCATATTTCGTCAAAAGTTTCACTACCCCTCCAAGATAAAGTTTCACTACCCCTCAGCCTAAATCTTGGTTCATCAAAGATTACATCAATAACTAGTCAAAGGTCCCATCAATTGACCCTTTCTTGGTGAACCCTACCTCCTTTTGTTTTCGGTGACTTTGAAGTCTTCTAATCATGCCAAACTATTGAACACGCTATAAGATTATTCCCAAAGATAGCAAGGGAACTAACAAAATTTAACTCTTTTATTCTAAGGACTTTCGGGAAATTTTCTTCTATAATGGGGGAATAGATTGGATAATTCTTTCTATTTCTTAACATTTTCCTTTTTCCTTTGAATTGAATATGTGCAATTCTTAACTACTAGAATCCATATATTCATAATTCACATGGATTCACTTGATTCAAGGTCTGCATTGATTCCTAAGACGGCTTTCTTGTCATCTTAGAAAAAAGAAACCCATTAACATCATAAATTACTCGGAAAATGTGAAATACTTCAATTATATAAGAAAAATTCTCCAAAAATATGAAATGATGTCATATGATGGCTAAATATATGGGTTGTCAATTGGGATGTTTTCTTTAGACCAAAAATAAAAATAAAAATTGGGATGTTTTCTTGCTAGCAAGAGATGATGATGATGTTGGGTCCTACTCGCTACTCCTCTAACGTTATTGACTTGATTGATTTTGTTTTGTTTGGTTGACATGGACTTTTCAATAGATGACCCCAAGTCTTTATATCCAACTTCTCTCTCACATCCGATCCGCGTTGATTCTTCCCAACATACCGAGCCCCAAATTTCAATTGCCCACAGGCTGAGAGGGACATGATTTCCCCCTCAATTCCACACAGCTGCCTTGTCTCATTGGTCTTTCTTGTCGTGCTACTAGGGGCATGTACTTGTGACGCCAGCTATGATAGATCATGTCCAGCTTCATCTTGTGGCAAGGTTCACAAGATAAGCGCTGTCTTGCAATTGAAAAGCAATCCCAAAGTCTGTGGTGACTCAAGAATTGAGCTAGCGTGTGAAAATAGTCATATGAAGTACTATATCAAATTCATCTATGGAAATAATGACCATGTCACTAGTGATATCCTCGTGCTTGATGTTGGATTGCACAAGTGTAATCACTCCTCTCTTCCTTTTAATTCATCGACGAACTCCAACTTTATGTTTTATGTTAAATCAGTGGTCTTTCTGAAGTGCCCCGGACCTGTTGCGTTTCTTCATGAATCGACGGGGCATACTCCTCAGGACAAATCTTGTAAAGTATCTCAAATAAGCGGGTATATACGAGATACAATAGATGCAAATGCATCAGTAATTGAGGAATGTTGCAGCATCACCCATGATGACATGGGCATGTTTTAATCGTATGTTTTCACCACACAAGCAACTCCATAACGCGATAGCCAATGAAGTCTTCATCAGCTACATATAAGTTACAGCCTGTACCGCGGAGGAAAGTTTCTAGCTCGTGCTTCCTTGGTTTGGTCGAAAGATAAGTACAGTGCAAAGACTACTAAAACACTTTTTGCTCGTTTAGTTCTTTTAACTCTTTTAAGTATCTGAAATTTTCATCATGAATAAACATCGACACATAATTCTGGGTATAAATTTTTCTTAATTTTTTTTATAATTTGAGTAGTATTTTAACATTTGACGGGAAAGTAATAAGTTGCCTTTTGCTTTTAGTGAAGCAAAAACAAATGCGCCGACTTCTCAAATTTTTTTGAGGTTCCACTAAAAAATCATGTCTTTTTTCTCTCCTTCAGTCTGTGAAGAGTCACAAGTTGAGGGAAGAAAAGCACCTCAAAATAGATAAAAAGTCGGAGGTGCATCCTTTACAGAGCCGTCCTTCCGCGGAGGCTAATATCTTGTCCTTCCACGAATGAATGGGTACGGAATCGATAATTACTTCGCTTATCGTTTGTAGTCTAGTCTTTAAATTAAGGGCTTTGTTCTCCGGGGTGCTTCCTCCTCCCATCCCCATGTGAATCCCATCAAATTTAATGATCGAAAGTCGGAACGTAATGTTTGGATATTTGAATATTGTCCAATCTTCGGAAAAAAGAAATGTTAGTTTTGTTGTCGGATGAGTTTTGGATGGCCTCTCAATCTGGTATCAATTCTTTGGTTTCAGTATGTTGCGCTCATCCGGTGAGGAAGGTCTTATTCGGCCGGGTTCAGGTTGGAATCGGCTGAGTAAATCGGTCACTCTTCCATCTATGGCCTAAGATTTAAATTAAAAGCACCTGGGACTCTCAATTTTTTCTTTTTAAAGAAATGTAAACTATTAATGAATTTGTGTGAACTTATTATCAAGTCGTACTATTCATTATTTCTTTTACAAAGCATAAAACAAAGTTTTGTAAAAACTTTAAATTTGAAATCTACTCATTATCGAGATATACGTTTAAGTAATGTTAGAAAAAGTCTCACATCGGAGAAGTGGTATGGTGTTGAGTGATTAATATATTTTAGTTGGCTCATGACTCATTTATTTACACTTTTGAGTGAGGGTGAATTCAACTAAGTATGTTGATGGGCTCAGATTTGACTTAATCTTGGTAATTGATTCTCTTGGATCATTCTATAAAGTCATGTTTTAACGAAATCAATTTCTCGCTTACTTTATGGATTTCAATAGGATGGGCTGCGAAACATGCGAAGATACATTCAATTGAGACTGTCAACCTTGGCTTCAGTATAGGTTCACTGCCCTTTAATTTCATTCACGTGACGCAATGATCTTTAATTTACTTTCAATTAATACACTCTTATCATAATCTGACCAATTTCCTTAGGAAATGTTGACACAATGGTGTGGCTTCATGTGAAGTTACACGTAATGTCATGTGAAGTGAAGGTTTCATGGGCATTTTGATCGGCAAATTGGTCGAATTCTGTTTGAAGGACATTTATTTGCTAGGGAAATCAAAGTGCAATATATTCGTAAATGCATAGCAAATGATATGCAGAACTTCTATGCACTTTACAGTCATGTCTAACATCGAATTGAATGGATAGCAAATTATATGCAGTACTTTTATCGCAATATGGATTATATATATATATATATATATATATATATGCTAATTTATGTGGAACACTCGTTACAGCTCGTAGAAGCACAACAACATTCATACTCGAAGCTCCATGCGTGTTGATAATTTTAATCTATAAGTGCATGAGAAGACATCTAGCAATGGACAACAACATCAAAAGAATTTTTATAAGCTCATAACAAATTTATAACTATAAAATATTTTTACTCGGATATTCAAATAATCAAAATATATATATATATATTCAACCACAGCAGACTGAGTGAAGGAGGATATGGTTATGTATATAAAGAAATACTTTGAAATGGCAACGAAGTTGTTATTAAGACTTTGAATAAACCAAAATCTAACAATCACGATTTCATAAGTGAAGTAGCCAGGAAGGATCCACAAGTTACTGTGATGCATCTCGTTGATTTTTGCTTCCTTCCTAATCAATGTGAAAGCTACCCATAAATTAATTCACTACCGTGTTATGTGAGCTTGACTGCGTGCACGACGATCCCTGCATAATTTCCACTCATGGAGCCTTAAATCGGTCCACACAAGTTGCTTTCCTTGACTTGACTTCGTGTTACTTGTTGACTTAAAAATTTCAATGACCGATGACCCCCCAACTGATCTTTTCGGTCATAAATAATCCCTGCCCTTGTTGAGCCTCCGCCGGAATCTCCAAGCTAAAGCCTCCATTCTTGCATCGAGCAGTGGAGACATGATCAATTCTCTCGGCTCCATATGTATGTACCGTGTGCTTTTGTTCATATTACAAGTTCTGCTATTAGAGACGAGTTGCGGTGCAAAGAAAAATCATTTATGCACCGCTTCATCTTGTGGTGAGATCCGTAACATAAGCTATCCCTTTCAATTGAAAAGCGATCCAAAAGGCTGTGGCCGCTCTAAGTATGAGCTAGTTTGTGAAAATAACCGCACGATTTTATATCTGTCAGCTGGTAGATATTATGTGAAGTCGATCCATTACAATTTGTATTATGATGAAGTTAACTTCAAAGGTTACATAACAGTGGTTGACAATGGCCTGCAAGAGGGTAATTGCTCATCCCTCCCTCGTTACTGGTTGGCGAGTTCCGACTTATTTGGAAGTGTTTTCTACCTTGATTGTTTAACGTCAATGGTCTTTGTGAAGTGCTTATTGCCCGTTGCTTCTAATTGGTATCTTGATACCAAACCGTGCATCGAGGGAGCATACTCTGCCGGCACGCCTCCAATTTTTTTCCAAACGAAGGGGTACTCATACGCTTCTCTTGAACCTTACGCATCGGACATCAAGGATTCTTGCACTATAACCACGGTGACATTTGCATCAGACTATTTCTCGTGTTCGGAGAGGGATCAGTATTATCGTGTGTGCTCATCATACAAGGACATCCACAACAGGATGGCGCAGGGATTCAATCTATCCTATCAGAGTTCGTCTGGTGGAATGTCTGGATTTTGCATCTTGGGTTTCAACTACCGCTTGACGTGCGATACCTATAGATCCGGTAAGCGACTTTTGCTTCAGCTTTTGTTTACTTCCTCCTCCTCCTTTTCTTAAATGCAAGCTCTATGAAGAGATCTTATCAAAATTTACTTATCCAGCAACATGGTAAGTTTCAATTGGATACCATCATACGTGGGATCCACACATTGCGTTGCTAATTTCCTTAAATATCCAATAAAAAAAATTGGCACATCACTGAAATAAAAAAGTTAAATAAGATTTCCAAGTAGATTGAGCTCTTTTATTGTTCTACAGCTCATGAAGCTTTTCTAGATTTGATTACTTTATATTAGATTTGGGAAAAAATGTTTGATTTGATAGTAGCTCATGTCACTTATATGGTGGTTATTATCATGCGGGAGAATAAATTGCGCATATGTTAGATGATGTTTGGAAATCAGAATTAATCACTTGGTACATCTAGGGGAACAAAAGCGAAGTCATCTTTTTATGATAAAAGTGATTATTCTACGATAATATGGATTCCCCGAGGGAAAGAAAGATGCTATTTAGGAGAGTGAAACTCAGTCACTCTTCTTTATTCTAGACTTCTCCACTTGCAACTTTTAATGAATAAAAGTCTGTCATTGCACTTTGCAATGATTGTATCAATTTATCTTTCACTTGGTCATAGCTTAACGAGTATTCATTTTATATTTTACCGCTAAAATGATAAGCTTAGGTCTCCATTGAATGGTTGTTAACACTTTGTAATCATTTTCAGTCATCTCGAACAAATTCTTCTTGCTTTATACTGATACTTCTATGGCGGCGATAGTTACGAGATATGCACCTCTTCTCCCCGATTTGTTAGGTATGACTAGTCCTTTATTCCTCCCAACTCTGAAAATCTCAAGCAGCAAAGGATGACTTTCTATATTATACTACGCTAATCTATGGACAAATTTTTCCGCAGTTATTTCCATAGAAAACTTCCTCATGGCAAAATTCATGCTGGGAGCTCCATGTGTGTTGATATTTTTAGTCTATAAGTGGAAGAGAAGGCACCAAGCAATGGATGAAAACATCGAAGAATTCCTAGTAGCTCATAACAACTTTTCACCTATAAGATACTCTTACTCAGACATCAAGAAAATCACAAAAAAATTCAAACACAAAGTAGGAGAAGGAGGATATGGCTTTGTGTACAAAGGAGTACTTAGAAGTGGCAATGAAGTTGCTGTTAAGATTTTGAGCAAACCAAAATCTAATGGCCAAGATTTTATAAGCGAAGTGGCTACTATTGGAAGGATCCACCATGTTAACGTGGTGGAACTTGTTGGTTATTGCTTTAACAACTCGAAGCAAGCTCTCGTGTACGATTTCATGTCAAACGGATCTTTGGATAAGCACATTTTCTCTAAAGATGGTGACGATTCTCTTGATTCTAGGAAAATATATGAGATCTCTCTTGGCGTGGCTAGGGGGATAGAATATTTACATCGAGGATGTGACATGCAAATTTTGCACTTTGACATCAAGCCTCACAATATTCTTCTAGATCAAAATTTCACTCCAAAAGTTTCTGACTTTGGGCTTGCAAGACTTTATCCCATGGATCACAGCATAATATCGTTAACTGCAGCAAGAGGAACTTTATGATAAATGGCTCCTGAGCTATTCTACAAGGACATTGATGGTGTCTCGTATAAAGCCGATGTTTATAGTTTTGGGATGTTGCTAATGGAAATGGCAAGTAGGAGGAAAAATGCAAAGAATGTTGAGCGTTCAAGTCAAATTTATTTCCCTTTGTGGGTCTATGATCAACTCAGCAAAGAAAGCAAGGTTGAAATGGAAGAAGTGGAAGGGGACAAGGAGATAACAAGGAAGATGGTAATGGTTGCCCTTTGGTGTATACAATTAATCCCTGATGATCGGCCGTCAATGAGCAAAGTCCTAAACATGCTTGAAGGAGATATTGATAGACTGCGACTGCCTCCAAAACCGCTTCTGTATCCGTCCGAGAAGCCGTTTGATGATAACGCTGAAATAGAACTTGAATCATTCTCAGCTACATCAAGTGCTCCAACAATTTCTGAAGGATACCGATTTGAGAATAGCAATGAGATTACGGAATCATCCATTGTATGATTTTCTTTTTCTTTCCTGTTTGAATGAATGCCAAATAAACGTAGTTCCATCCGAAGCATAATTGACTATGTAAATCGTGATTTCAGCGTTTGTAGCATCCTGTGTTTTGCAGAAGAATTGCCTCTTTGGCTATCTGTTTTCATCTCTTGTTTCCTGATATTTCAGACCAACCTCGACTTGTATAATGCAATGAGTCTCTCTCTCTCTCTCTCTCTCTCTCTCTCTCCTCCCCTTCGCTCGCCCCTCGACCGCCTCCTGGTCGCCCACCTCGATGTCTCCGAACTCCGCGGAGCAATCTTCCACCCCGACCTCATGTCGCGGCCTCCTCACCTTCTCTCTCCTCCTCAAGACCTGCATTCCTTCCCGAGGGTTCGCGCTCGGGAGGCGCGTCCATCGCGCGCTCGCGCCGTCTCAGCTTGAACCCGACTCGATGATTCTCAACTCGCTCATCAGTCTCTGCTCTAAATTCAATGACTGGGCTGAGGCGGAGAGGACTTTTTGGGACATGGGTAATAATAGGGATTTGGTTTCTTGGAGTTCCATGAGCTCTTGCTATGCCAATAACCACATCGCGTTTGAAGCAGTCGATACTTTCGCTCATTTGCTTGAAGATGGGTTTTTTCCCTCGGCTTGTTCGGGTCCGAAGAATGCATCAACTGGTGATAGAGTTTCGAGTTTATAATCAAAAGCGGCTATCTTGATTCTGATGTGTGTGTCGGGTGTGCATCAATCGACATGTTTTCAAAGGCTAGTGCTGATTTGGTTTCAGCTCGTATGTTGTTTGAGAAAATGCCCGAGAGGAATGTGGTTGCGTGGACTTCGATGGTGACCAGATGTACTCAGTTGGGTGGTCCAAAGAATGCTGTTGATTTGTTTTGTCGGCACATTCGAGGTTGGAGCTAATATCCCTTGGGGTGCAATTGCATTCCCGTATCATATGGTCTGGACTGGCTTCAGATGTCTGTGTTGGATGCAGCTTAATGGACATGTACGTGAAGTGTGTGGCTAGTGGATCGATTCATGATTTGAGAAAGGTGCTTAATCGGATGCAAGATCACAACATGATGTCTTGTATACCAATAATCACAGGACATGTGCAAACTGAAGAGAATGAGGAGGCCATCAAACTCTTTTGGGAAATAATAAAAGATCCACCGAGGCCACACCATTTCACATTTGCTAGTGTTCTCAAGGCATATTGAATTATTTGTGATATTAGATATGGGGATACGAGTATACTCTGTAGCTATAAAAATTGTGCTTTGCATTTAATACTTACGTGGGCAATTCTCTTATTAGCATGTATTCCCAGTCAGGCCACATGGAAGATGCTCAGAAAGCTTTGGATGCTCTATTTGAAAAGAATTTGATTTCTCATGATACCCATGTGGATGCCTATGCCAAAAGTTTGGAGTCTGATGAAGCCTATGAACTTCTACATGAGATTGAGGAGAGAGGAATTGGACAAACTTTTTTACATTTTCCAGCCTTTTAAGTGGAGCTGCCTGTATTGGCACTATTGGTGAGGGGATGCAAATCAGGGCTCGCCTCAGATCAGTGCATTCTCAATGGTTTGATCTCAATGTATTCCAGGTGTGAAAACACAGAAGCTGCTTTTCGAGTTTCCCATGAGACGAGAGACAAATGTTAAAACTTGGACTTCAATGATCACTGGTTTTGCAAAACATGGATTTGCGACGAGAGCTCTGGTCACATTCCATAAAGTGCTTGAGGCCAGGGTGAGGCCAAATGAGATCGCCTATGTTGCTGTCTTATCCTCTTGTAGCCATGTGGGTTTGGTATCTGATGGATGGAAATACTTTAGATCAATAGAACAAGGATTCGTGCCCAGAATCGAATACTATGCATGCATGGACTTACTGGGCAGATAAGGCTCCCTTGTTGAAGCCCTTCAGTTTATACTTTCAATGGCTTTCCAGGGCTGATACAGTTGTCTGGCATACATTTCTTGGAGCTTGCCAAGTTCAGAGCAATGTTGAACTTGCAGAACAAGCTGCAGCAATGATTTTTGAGTGGGAGCCGGACGACCTTGCTGCTTTTGTTTTGCTATCAAATGTGCATGCATCAACTGGTCTATGGGAAGATGCAGCAGCAATCAGGAAGAGGATGAAGTTGAAAAATCTTACAAAAGAACCTGGTTGTAGCTGGATTGAAGTGAAAAAATAAAAGTTCTATATGGGTGACATGTCACAGCCAAAGGCTTGGGAGATCTATGATGCACAGGACCAATTGGCTAGTCGAATAAAGAAACTCGGTGATCTTCTGGATACTGAATTTGTTCTTCATGATGTGGAGGAGGGACAAAAGGAACAATATTTGAGCAGAGTGAAAAAATTACCGTTGTATTTGGCCTTATAAGCACCTCCAGTCTGAAACCTATCGGGGTGTTTAAGAACCTTAGAATTTGCAGAGACTGTCATTCTGCGATCAAGTATATCTCCATGGCAACCGAAAGTTCTTTAGTCATAAGGGATGCAAACCGGTTCCACCATTGCACGGACAGAACATGCTCATTCAATGACTACAGGTGAGATGCTTCTTAATTTGTCTCATTCATTGTCTGCATCGAAGCTCTGTTTTAGAATTTTCTCCCTTGCACCTATGTTACTTGAACCAGGATCCATTATTCTCTATTTAAGCCCTAGATATGGTCATACTACAGTCAAAATACCAGCGGAAGGCCTCAAATGGATCTTGCAAACTTTTAGCAATATGATATGTGAAATCTAAAATAGTCACGCTTTTTGCCTATGGGATTTTCCTGGAGCATGCAGTTTTTCAAATACTAGATATTGATGCTCTGTTCTGTTCCAAAGCATTCCTGATGTCACTTGGGTGTATCGCTCTGGTTACTTGGTTTCATCCTTAATTATAATTCATTTATCTTATGGATACCATGACCTCGGCTAGTCCATGCACACTGTTCCCATGAAGCCATATTAGTTAATACCTGACTATTTTAGTTTCGAAAACTATAAGACTGTTAGCACAGAAGTTTAAGCATCATTAATTAGTGGAACCATCCCAACGATCGACATAGACAAACTTGAATTTCCACATCTCATTTTGATCTTAAGGACAAGATAGAAAGTGATCATCTTCAGTAGTTCAATCTTCCTCTCTACTTGACAGGTCCTAAACATGCACCTCATACAGAAGCCTAAAACAATATAAAAGCCTAAATATGATGTACATGCTCAACCGCTAAATATAATGAGAATTTTGTGTTCACTCAATGCTGAGACATGAAAGGGGGTCTTACATTTTTCCAGACAGGCAAACTGTGTCCGTCTGTACTAGGAAATGTATTGATTGATATATAAGATTAAAATCATCTTATTCGCTATTATCATATTTGATTCACTACCAGTTAAATGCACTGATGGGCAAAAGAACAAAACCACCATGACGCAGGAAGAGATTCGCCAGTAGAAACTCCAGACCAAGTAAGGGGAATGAACGCAGAATTTCTTGCTAAACCGCATTAAATAACATGTAACAACTTCAGAGAAAGCAAAGGTGGTTTGAATCCAAGTGGTTCAATCTACAAGCCATTAAAAGTCGATGGTTGAAAAGGTTCCCTGACGTTTGCAGCCTGGTGTCCACCTGCGATGAGGTTCGGAACTTGCGAAATCAGCATGTGTGCAGCCTCTGTCATCACTTGTGCTTCCAACGAAGGACGAGCAAGATTACCGTGGGGTACGAGATGTGGAGGTAGCTAGTCAGATAGATTCAGCCCTGCTCGTCGTCATTTTTCAACCACGAGCGTGATCACGAGTCAGCTTCACAACTTGAAATTGATGTTGAGGTGTTCGACTAGTTACTCCCGTGAATGATTGGAGCATCCAGGAAATCGATGTAGGAACCAGCCAATGTTAAATTTTCTTGTCAGATCATCTAAATCAAGTATAGAGAATGCTCGACTAGTTCTCAGCGTTAATCATTGTTCAGAACAGAAAGACGATTACCCATATGTAGTGATCCAACGATCCCTGCATGAATTTCTAGGTTGCGGGCAGTTTCGTCACCATCCGTGTTTAGCTGAATGCACTTCTCTATCAAACTGCAGGCCTACAAGTATACGTGTGAAAAGAAAGAAAAACATGACGTGGTTATACTCTTTAATTGAAGAAACTTGGCGACCTTGATGCAATGCAATGTGAGAGATTAATTCGTGAAAAGTAATAACTTGTGCTTCACTCTGTTGGTAACTTCAATCGCAAGTTCTGAGCAGCTTTCTATCGACTAAGCCTTTGGTCCACGTCTATCGTGATTCTATCCTCAAAGCCACTTTCTCAATCAAATATAATTGGAAAAAATGAAATAATCCATCGCAATTTTATATGATACCAGTGAAGTAAGAACATCCCCAAGCCCGTGCATGACACATATTTTATATATGGTAGGACTGAGCTAACTAAAGTCGCGCGGGTCGGACTTTCTTATGTAAGACCGCCGCCCAAGCTTGACTCAGAGCAAGTCGTCCACTCGTTAATTACCCCTGCCTGATTAAAATTTGCCAAAACTTCGCGCTCTTTTTACGTGTAAATAGATGGGGATCAACAATTACGATGCCGTCTTTTTATAAAGTGTACATTTTAAAATTTTAAAAATCCGATTTCATTTAGAGTTTGGACTCTTTTCGATCAAACCTAAAATTTTCATCCACACTAATTGTTATAGTTTACTAGCGTCTTGCCTTTTCTTTTCCTGTTTTGAGGTTATCGTGGCATTGACAAAGGTACTTATACAATTAAAGTCTATATATTTGACGGACTTTGGGGGTGAGAAACGCCATGGTGATATTTTGGGAAAAGTGCTAAAAAAGTCCTAAACCTTTTGCATTTGTGCCAATTTAGTCCTAAAAATTTTTTGGTGCCAATTAAGTCCTAAACCTTTTTTTGTTGTGCCAATTTAGTTATTTCCGATCAAAATTGGCCAGATTTTGTTAACTGAACGTCGGTCGGCTGAAGTGGCTTGATCGGCACTGACGTGGATAACTTTTAATAATATTTTAATTTTTTTGAATTTTTTTATTTTTTATTTTTCCTTCTCCTCCTTCTTCCTCCAGCTGGTCACCGGTCCAGCAATCAGCCAAAGGCGACGGTAGGCGAGGTCGAGGTCGACTTCGCTGGCCACCTCGCCAATGGTCACGAGGGCAACCTCGCCCATGGCCAGCGAGGCTCAACCTCGCCAGCCTCGTGGCCACTGGCGAGGTGGCCAGCGAGGTCGACCTTGACCTCGCCTGTTATCGCCTCTGTCCAGTCGCCGGACCGGCAACGAGTTGAAGGAAGAAGGAGGAGAAGGAAAAATAAAAAATAAAAAAAAATTCAAAAAAATTAAAATATTATTAAAAGTTGTTCACATCAGCGCTGATCAGGCCATGTTAGCCGGCTGGCGTCTAGTCAGCAAAATCCGGACAAAATTGGCCGAAAAGACTAAATTGACACAACGTAAAAAAAGATTTAGGACTTAATTGGGACCAAAAAAAGGTTTAGAATTAAATTGGCACAAATCCAAAAGATTTATGACTTTTTTTAACACTTTTCCCATGGAAAATCATGGTAGAATTGGAAAAACTTTCTCATGTATTATTTTTACTCAAACAATTTTTAGATGTTCGATTCCAAGTGTTGGGCTAAGTGGTAAAGAGAGACCCTCCGTGTCAATTCTCCACTTTCTAGTCGGGAATGGAATCTTGTACTTGAGATTTTTCAAAGTTAGGTTATTTTTATGTTTATCTTTTTAATTTGATGGGTACTTTTCACATTAAATGCTACCAACTATGCCGACTGGCATGGATAAAGAGGTCCGTTTAATCGGGAAGATTTTAAATTCTAAATGAAATCGATTTTTTAAAATTCAAATGAATATTTTTTTTAGAAGTACGACATCATAATTGTTGATCCCTATCTATATATCATAACTAATCGGAGATTTTGATATCATTATCTAATTATGAGATAATAACTGCAATATTTCAATTAAATAATAAATCGTAGATATCACAATAATTAGATGATGTATTACTAGATTATAGGGCAATTGCTAGAAAATACATATACTATGATATAATAAATTGTAATCAAATTAAGTGTAGATATTCATATAGTACCAAAATCATATGTGCTCTAATTATAATAATTAAATAACTATAACGTAATTAGACCACTGATAATATAATTATTGAATTATAATAACGATTAGATCTTTTATCTTGTCCACAGTTATATCCTTACATAATTATTATTGGTGTGAAGATAATGATTATACTAGCTTTCTTGCTACTAGACTAGCCATTTACTATTATACATTAAAATATAATAATCACTTACAAATTGTCAGATCTTTTCATTTATGGTTTTTAAAACCACGATGTAAAACAAATTAAGCTTTAATTAACTATCATCGAAAGTATTATGAATTTTTTTTACTATTTCTAACTAATTTTACATGGTATAATGGTAAAAAAAAAAAAAAACAATAGGATGGTCTTCAAATTATATGCCATTCTACAAGCCAAACTACTGGCAGTTATTTTTTCATTATTCCTACAATTTCTATTCTCATGGTTGACTATTCCATTCTTACCTTATTTCTTTTTGTTAATCAAACGTATAATATGGGTTTTTTTTTTTTTTTTTTTTTCATGTTCTTTGCCAAAAGCTTCTATCTGCCAATCCAAGTCCTCTGTCTCAAAAGCTCACCTCAAATTAATTTTTTGACCACTAAAACAAACCATGTTATGTCATAATCTCTTGTAGAGAACTCACCTAGAAAACTCACAAAAATAATAACCGTCTTCTTGTTCTCTTAGCATGCATTAACCAAGTAGAGATCCATCTTTTCCATAAATAATATCACAAATAGGAAACCCTTTTTAGAAAAGCTACTTAAATTGTAAAATCATTTAAACTAAAAATGCACTCAAATAAGCAAATCTACTTGAACTAAGAAACCTATTTGCATCATATTTTCTTTAGTGGTTCAAACTTAAGATAGGGAAAATTACAAAAAAAGTCCTAAA
The DNA here is from genome assembly GCA_016097605.1 of Eucalyptus guilfoylei. Lineage (NCBI taxonomy): Eukaryota > Viridiplantae > Streptophyta > Magnoliopsida > Myrtales > Myrtaceae > Eucalyptus > Eucalyptus guilfoylei. Next base: position 6,077,181 of record CM027870.1, on the reverse strand, counting down.
TCTATTACAATTGTGTTAATTCGGTCCTTAACTTTTGTTTTTGTCAATTAAGTCTTAAATCTTTCACATCTATGTCAATTTAGTTCATCCGGCCAATGCTGACGTGAATAATTTTTTAATCATGTTTTTTTGAATTTTTATTAAGTTTTTTCTTTTTTTTACTCCTCCTTCCTCCGGCTGATCTCTGGGCCAAAGGCAGTGATCGACTAGAAGAAGAAGGAAGAAGGAGTGAAAAAAAAAAAAGAGAAAAGGAAAAGGAAAAAAATAACAAAAAATAAATATTATTTGAAAAATTGTTCACATCAGTGTCAGCCGGTTAAAATTAGCCAAATAGGATTGAATTGACCCTAAAAAAAGTTTAAGACTTAATTGGCATAGATGTAATAGGTTTATGATTTTTTTTTTTTTTTTGGTAAAGATAGGTTTATGATTTTTTTTGTAGTTACGGCTTAGTTTACTGCTTTCGTACGCATCAATTGAGTTGTCAAATCGTATAAAATTCAAGCCACCAGTCCAAGTCTTCATTTGCCTTCGAAGCTTCGAAGATTCGTTTACATTTCAAATATGTCGACCGTGGGAATCCCAAACTTGACGTTCCAAAGTAAATGCAGCGACAAGCAAGTCAACATAGTAATTTGTCGCTGCCCTTTCTAGTCAATTCGCCGACAATCTCTAGCCGACCAGATTGATTCAATGGAATTAATATAATTCTCTTCCAAATAAAAAAAAAATTAAACAAAACAGTAGAGAGATTTCTTATTATATACGATGCCCCTGAGGAAAAAGCTTTGCATGCGTGTGCCAAAGTTGCATGTCGTACGAGGGTTCTCTATTCTCTATTACATGGATCAAAGTTACACACGCAAAAGTGGACTGATCCAGTGTGATTAATGCATAAATCACATCGCTTTTCATTACTAACAAAACATAAAATAGAAGTGCCAGATTAAATTAAGTGGTTTGCTTGTTTGACGCTAATTGTACGGTGCTCTCTTGGTCGATGATACCTGTTGGCCTTTACTTAGGTTGTTTGCCCGAGACGGAGATCCTTAGGTGCACCCCCTTTTGCACCATGTAACGCGTTGATTGATCGATGCCGTATGAAACCCGATCAAAGACATGACTCATAGAGTTGGAACTTTTGAGAAGTTTCTCAGGCAATTTCTTCAATCCCTTTCGGTCGATTCCGAGGAATTTTACGGGGAAGGAGAGATGCATCTTAAGTGAAGTAGCCAAGAAGGATCCACAAGTTACTGTGATGCATCTTATCGATTTTTGCTTCCTTCCTAATCAATGTGAAAGCTATCCATAAAATTGATTCACTACCAGGTTATGTGAGCCTGACTAGGTGCACAGCGATCCCTGCATAATTTCCACTCACGGAACCTTCAATTGGTCCACACAAGTTGCTTTCCTTGACTTGACTTCGTGTTACTTGTTGACTTGGAAATTTCAATGACAGATGACCCCCCAACTGATCTTTTCGATCATAAATAATCCCTGCCCTTGTTGAGCCTCCGCCAAAATCTCCAAGCTAAAACCTCCATTCTTGCATCGAGCAGTGGAGAGATGATCAATTCTCTCGGCTCCATATGTATGTACCATGTGCTTTTGTTCATATTACAAGTTCTGCTATTAGGTACAAGTTGCGGTGCGAAGAAAAATCATTTATGCCCCGCTTCATCTTGTGGTGAAATCCGTAACATAAGCTATCCCTTTCGATTGAAAAGCGATCCAAAAGACTGCGGCAACTCTAAGTTTGAGCTAGTTTGTGAAAATAACCGCACAGTTCTATATCTGCAAGCTGGTAGATATTATGTGAAGTCAATCTATTACAATTCGTATTACGACGAATCTAGCTTCTATTGTGACATAACGGTGGTTGACGATGGCCTGCAAGAGGGTAATTGCTCATCCCTCCCTCGTCACTGGTTGAGGCGCGCCATATTTCGAAGAGTTTTCAACAATTATCTTTCAAGGCAAGTGGTCTTTGTGAAGTGCTTATTGCCCGTTGCTTCTAATTCGTATCTTGATACCAAACCGTGCATCGAGGGAGCATACTCCGCCGGCACGCCTCCAAATTTTTTCCAAACGAAGGGGTACTCATACGCTTCTCTTGAACCTTACGCATCGGACATCAAGGATTCTTGCACTATAACCACGGTGACATTTGCATCAGACTATTTCTCGTGTTCGGAGAGGGATCAGTATTATCGTGTGTGCTCATCATACAAGGACATCCACAACGCGATGGCGCAGGGATTCAATCTATCCTATATGCATGGTGGTGGACTAGCTGCATTTTGCATCTTGGGTTTCGACTACCGCGAGAGGTGCAGTGTCTATGACTCCGGTAAGCGACTTTCCCTTCGGCTTTTCTTTGCTTCCTCCTCCTTTTCTTAAATGCAAGCTCTATGAAGAGATCTTATCAAAATTTACTTATCCAGCAACATGGTAAGTTTCAATTGGATACCATCATATGTGGGATCCACAAATTGCGTCACTAATTTCTTTAAATATCCAATAAAAAAATTGCCACATCACTGAAATAAAAAAGTTACATAAGATTTCCGAGTAGATTGAGCTCTTTTATTTTTCTACAACTCATGAAGCTTTTCTAGATTTAATTACTTTATATTTGATTTGGGAAAAAATATTTGATTTGATAGTAGCTAGTGTCACTTATATGGTGGTTATTATCATGCGGGAAAATAAATTGCGTATAAGTTAGATGATGTTTGGAAATCAGAATTAATCACTTGGTACATCTAGGGGAATAAAAGCGAAGTCATCTTTTTATGATAGAAGTGATTATTCTACGATAATATGGATTCCCCGAGGGAAAGAAAGATGCTATTTAGGAGAGTGAAACTCAGTCACTCTTCTTTATTCTACACTTCTCCACTTGCAACTTTTAATGAATAAAAGTCTGTCATTGCACTATGCAGTGATTGTATCAATTTATCTTTCACTTGGTCATAGCTTAACGAGTATTCATTTTATATTTTACCGCTAAAATGATAAGCTTAGGTCTCCATTGATTGGTTGTTAACACTTTGTAATCATTTTCAGTCATCTCGAACAAATTTTTCTTGCTTTCTACAGATACTTCTATGGCGGCGATAGTTACGAGATATGCACCTCCTCTTCTCCCCGATTTGTTAGGTATGACTAGTCCTTTATTCCTCCCAACTCTGAAAATCTCAAGCAGCAAAGGATGACTTTCTATATTACACTACGCTAATCTATGGACAATTTTTTCCGCAGTTTTTTCCATAGAAAACTTCCTCATGGCAAAATTCATGCTGGGAGCTCCATGTGTGTTGATATTTTTAGTCTATAAGTGGAAGAGAAGGCACCAAGCAATGGATGAAAACATCGAAGAATTCCTAGTAGCTCATAACAACTTTTCACCTATAAGATACTCTTACTCAGACATCAAGAAAATCACAAAAAAATTCAAACACAAATTAGGGGAAGGAGGATATGGCTCTGTGTACAAAGGAGTACTTAGAAGTGGCAATGAAGTTGCTGTTAAGATTTTGAGCAAACCAAAATCTAATGGCCAAGATTTTATAAGCGAAGTGGCTACTATTGGAAGGATCCACCATGTTAACGTGGTGGAACTTGTTGGTTATTGCTTTAACAACTCGAAGCAAGCTCTCGTGTACGATTTCATGTCGAACGGATCTTTGGATAAGCACATTTTCTCTAAAGATGGTAACGATTCTCTTGATTCTAAGAAAATGTATGAGATCTCTCTTGGTGTGGCTAGGGGGATAGAATATTTACATCGAGGATGTGACATGCAAATTTTGCACTTTGACATCAAGCCTCACAATATTCTTCTAGATCAAAATTTCACTCCAAAAGTTTCTGACTTTGGGCTTGCAAGACTTTATCCCATGGATCACAGCATAATATCGTTAACTACAGCAAGAGGAACTTTAGGATATATGGCTCCTGAGCTATTCTACAAGGACATTGGTGGTGTCTTGCATAAAGCCGATGTTTATAGTTTTGGGATGTTGCTAATGGAAATGGCAAGTAGGAGGAAAAATGCAAAGAATGTTGAGCGTTCAAGTCAAATTTATTTCCCTTTGTGGGTCTATGATCAACTCAGCAAAGAAAGCGAGGTTGAAATGGAAGAAGTGGAAGGGGACAGGGAGATAACAAGGAAGATGGTAATAGTTGCACTTTGGTGTATACAATTAATCCCTGATGATCGGCCATCAATGAGCAGAGTCTTAAACATGCTTGAAGGAGATATTGATAAACTGCAACTGCCTCCAAAACCACTTCTGTATCCGTCCGAGAAGCCGTTTGATGATGTCAACGCTGAAATAGAACTTGAATCATTTTCGGCTACATCGAGTACTCCAACAATTTCTGAAGGATACCGATTTCAAAATAGCAATGAGATTACGGAATCGTGCATCGTATGATTTTCTTTTTCTTTCCTGTTTGAATGAATGACAAATAAACGTAGTTCCATCCGAAGCATAATTGACTATGTAAATCGTGATTTCAGCGTTTGAAGCATCCTGTGTTTTGCAGAAGAATTGCCTCTTTGGCTATCTGTTTTCATCTCTTGTTTCCTGATATTTCAGACCAACCTCGACTTGTATAACGCAATGAGTCCCTCTCTCTCTCTCTCTCTCTCTCTCTCTCTCTCTCTCCTCCCCTTCCCTCGCCCGTCGACCGCTGCCTGGTCACTCACCTCGATGTCACCGAACTCCACGGAGCAATCTCCCAACCCGACCTCATGTCGCGGCCTCCTCACCTTCTCTCTCCTCCCCCAGTCCTGCATTCCTTCCCGAGGGTTTGCGCTCTGGAGTCGCGTCCATCGCGCGCTCGCGCCGTCTCAGCTTGAGCCCGACTCGGTGATTCTCAACTCGCTCATCAGTCTCTGCTCAAAATTCAATGACTGGGCTGAGGCGGAGAGGACTTTTTGGGACATGGGTAATAATAGGGATTTGGTTTCTTGGAGTTCCATGAGCTCTTGCTATGCCAATAACCACATCGCGTTTGAAGCAGTCGATACTTTAGCTCATTTGCTTGAAGATGGGTTTTTTCCCTCGGCTTGTTCGGGTCCGAAGAATATATCAACTGGTGATAGAGTTTCGAGTTTATAATCAAAAGCGGCTATCTTGATTCTGATGCGTGTGTCGGGTGTGCATCAATTGACATGTTTTCAAAGGGTAGTGCTGATTTGGTTTCAGCTCATAAGTTGTTTGAGAAAATGCCCGAGAGGAATGTGGTTGCGTGGACTTCGATGATGACAAGATGTACTCAGTTGGGTGGTCCAAAGAATGCTGTTGATTTGTTTTTGGATATGCTGGCGAGTGGGCTGTGCCAGATAGATTTACACTTACAGTTGTTTTGTCAGCATGTTCGAGGTTGGAGCTAATATCCCTTAGGGTGCAATTGCATTCCTGTGTCATATGGTCTGGACTGGCTTCAGATGTCTGTGTTGGATGCAGCTTGGTGGACATGTATGTGAAGTGTGTGGCTAGTGGATCAATTCATGATTTGAGAAAGGTGCTTAATCGGATGCAAGATCACAACGTGATGTCTTGGACACCAATAATCACAGGACATTTGTAAACTGAAAAGAATGAGGAGGCCATCAAACTCTTTTGGGAAATAATAAAAGATCCACCGCGGCCACACCATTTCACATTTGCTAGTGTTCTCAAGGCATGTGGAATTATTTGTTATATTAGATATGGGGATATGAGTATACTCTGTAGCTATAAAAATTGTGCTTTGCATTTGATACTTACTTGGGTAATTCTCTTATTAGCATGTATTTCCAGTCAGGCCACATGGAAGATGCTCAGAAAACTTTGGATGCACTATTTGAAAAGAATTTGATTTCTCATGATACCCATGCGGATGCCTATACCAAAAGTTTGAAGTCTGATGAAGCCTATGAACTTCTACATCAGATTGAGGAGAGAGGAATTGGACAAATGCTTTTACATTTTCCAGCCTTTTAAGTGGAGCTGCCCGAATTGGCGCTATTGGTGAGGGGACGCAAATCAGGGCTCGCGTCAAATCCGTGCATTCTCAATGGTTTGATCTCAATGTATTCCAGGTGTGAAAACACAGAAGCTGCTTTTCGAGTTTCCTGTGAGACGAGAGACAAATGTTAAAATTTGGACTTCAATGATCACTGGTTTTGCAAAACATGGATTTGCAACGAGAGCTCTGGTCACATTCCATAAATTGCTTGAGGCCAGGGTGAGGCCAAATGAGATCACTTATGTTGCTGTCTTATCCTCTTGTAGCCATGTGGGTTTGGTATCTGATGGATGGAAACACTTTAGATCAATAGAACATGGATTCGTGCCCAGAATCAAATAGTATGCATGCATGGACTTATTGGGCAGATAAGGCTCCCTTGTTGAAGCCCTTCAGTTTATACTTTCAATGCCTTTCCAGGGCTGATACACTTGTCTGGCATACATTTCTCGGAGCTTGCCAAGTTCACGGCAATGTTGAACTAGCAAAACAAGCTGCAGCAATGATTTTTGAGTGGGAGCCGGACGACCTTGCTGCTTTTGTTTTGCTATCAAATGTGTATGCATCAACTGGTCTATGGGAAGATGCAGCAGCAATCAGGAAGAGGATGAAACTGAAAAATCTTACAAAAGAACCTGGTCGTAGCTGGATTGAAGTGAAAAAATAAAAGTTCTGTATGGGTGACATGTCACAGCCAAAGGCTCAGATCTATGATGCACAGGACCAATTGGCTAGTCAAATAAAGAAACTCGGTGATCTTCTAAATACTGAATTTGTTCTTCATCATGTGGAGGAGGGACAAAAGGAACAATATTTGAGCACAGTGAAAAAATTACCGTTGTTTTTGGCCTTATAAGCACCTCCAGTCCAAAACCTATCTGGGTGTTTAAGAATCTTAGCATTTGCAGAGACTGTCATTCTGTGATCAAGTATATCTCCATGGCAACCGGAAGTTCTAGTCATAAGGGATGCAAACCGGTTCCACCATTACACAGACAGAACATGCTCATCGAATGACTACAGGTGAGATGCTTCTTAATGCTTCTTAATTTGTCTCATTCATTGTCTGCATCGAAGCTCTGTTTTAAAATTTTCTCCCTTGCACCTATGTTACTTGAACCAAGATCCATTATTCTCTATGTAAGCCCTAGATATGGTCAAATCAAATGGATCTCGCAAACTTTTAGCAATATGATATGTGAGATCTAAAACAGTCACGCTTTTTGCCTATGGGATTTTCCTGGAGCATGCAGTTTTTCGGATACTAGATACTGATGCTCTGTTCTGTTCAAAGCATTCCTGATGTCACTTGGGTGTATCGCTATGGTTACTTGGTTTCATCCTTAATTATAATTCATTTATCTTATGGATACTATGACCTCGGCTAGTCCATGCACACTGTTCCCATGAAGCCATATTAGTTAATTCCTGACTATTTTAGTTTCGAAAACTATAAGACTGTTAGCACAGAAGTTTAAGCATCATTAATTAGTGGAACCATCCCAACAATCGACATAGACAAACTTGAATTTCCACATCTCATTTTGATCTTAAGGACAAGATAGAAAGTGATCATCTTCAGTAGTTCAATCTTCCTCTCTACTTAACAGGTCCCAAACATGCACCTCATACAGAAGCCTAAAACAATATAAAAGCCTAAATATGATGTAGAAGCTCAACCACTAAATATAATGAGAATTTTGTGTTCACTCAATGCTGAGACATGAAAGGGGGTCTTACATTTTTCCAGACAGGCAAACTGTGTCCGTCTGTACTAGGAGATGTATTGATTGATATATAAGATTAAAATCATCTTATTCGCTATTATCATATTTGATTCACTACCAGTTAAATGCACTGATGGGCAAAAGAACAAAACTGCCATGACGCAGGAAGAGATTCGCCAGTAGAAACTCAAGATCAAGTAAGGGGAATGAACGCAGAATTTCTTGCTAAACCGCATTAAATAACATGTAACACCTTCAGAGAAAGCAAAGGTGGTTTGAATCCAAGTGGTTCAAGCTACGAGCCATTAAAAGTCGATGGTTGAAAAGGTTCCCTGACGTTTGCAGCCTGGTGTCCACCTGCGATGAGGTTCGGCACTTGCGAAATCAGCATGTGTGCAGCCTCTGTCATCGCTTGTGCTTCCAACGAAGGACGAGCAAGATTACCTTGGGGTACGAGATGTGGAGGTAGCTAGTCAGATAGCTTCAGCCCTGCTCGTCGTCATTTTTTAACCACGAGCCTGATCACAAGTCAGCTTCACAACTTGAAATTGATGTTGAGGTGCTCGACTAGTTACTCTCGTGAACGATTGGAGCATCCGGAAAATTGATGTACGAACCAGCCAATGTTAAATTTTCTTGCCAAACCATCTAAATCAAGTACAGAGAATGCTCGCTAGTTCTCAGCTAGCTTGCCAGATCATCTAAATCAAGTACAGAGAATGCTCGGCTAGTTCTCAGCGTTAATCATTGTTCAGAACAGAAAAACGATACCCATATGTGGTGATCCGGCGATCCCTGCATGAATTTCTAGGTTGCGGGCAGTTTCGTCATCATCCGTGTACAGTTGAATGCACTTCTCTATCAAACTGCAGGCCTACAAGTATACGTGTGAAAACAAAGAAAAACGTGATGCGGTTATAGACCTCTTTAATTGAAGAAACTCGGCGACCTTGATGCAATGCAACGTGAGAGATTAATTCGTGAAAAGTAATAACTTGTGCTTCACTCTGTTAGTAACTTCAATCGCAAGTTCTGAGTAGCTTTCCATCGACTAAGCCTTTGGTCCATGTCTATCATGATTCTATCCTCAAAACCACTTTCTCAATCAAATATAATTGAAAATAACGAAATAATCCATCACAATTTTATATGATACCAGTGAAGTAAGAACATGCCAAGCCCACGCACGACACATATTTTATATATGGTAGGACCGAGCTAACTAAAGTCGCGTGAGTCGGACTTTCTTATGTAAGAGTGCCGCCCAAGCTTGACTCAGAGCAAGCCGTCCACTCGTTAATTACCCCTGTCTAATTAAAATTTGTCAAAACTTGGCGCTCTTTTTACGTACAAATAGATGGGGATCAACAATTACGACGCCGTGTTTTTAGAAAGTGTACATTTTAAAATTTTAAAAGTCTGATTTCATTTAGAGTTTGGATTCTTTTTAACAAGTGTCATGGAAATTACGCGCTAGTGTGATTCTATCATTGTTATACCCTTTCTTAGTTCAAAATCAATGGCCGTGTAAGACACGACAAATGTCTTGCAACTTATTCACTCTGAACGCGAGAAGTTTCAATGTTACACCCTTTTCTTAGTTCAAAGTCAATGGCCGTGTAAGACACAACAAATGTCTTGCAATTTATTCAATCTACACGCGAGAAGTTTCTCATGGGCTTCCGTCTTCTTCAAGTTTTCTTACCTTTAAACTCTCTTTTGCGCAAAATTCAATAAAGTAAAGAGGCCACCCGAAAGCATGTTTCCTTATTGCTTCCAAAAAGCAAGTCTATAGATTCTTCATGTTTTCTCACTTTTGAACTCTCCCTTTTGCGCAAAACACGACGACGATTCTCCTTAGTAGCAACTTAGTCAACCTCACACCGCTAATCTATTTTCATAGCCAAATCAAAGTTTTCTTGCATATCTATATTTAATTTTTAACGAATTAGTTAGACTTAATTAGAAGGGCAGATCAAAAGAGAGATGTCACTGGTGTGAAGAGACCGCACCAATATTGCACGCTAATCTTCAATCCACATGAAAAGCTATCGGGGTTACTTTTGTCATCAATAATATCTAAGGTATTTGTCCCTTCTAATTCTAGTTGAGAAAGTTATTTCTCGTATCCGTCCCGTCATCATTAGTGACAAAACTTTTAATAAATAAAATATAAAGACGATGTGATTTAGAAAGTCATTAGGACCCACTGTTGCTTCAAATTCTCGTGCATTATATTACATGGGATACATCTCTTGTATATATATACATATATATATTTCATGAAATGATTGGACCATGTACATAATTGAATTATGTTTGAAGTTGATGACTTTATTTAGCAAGTATGGGGTACATATAAAGTGATTAAGTGCCGACCAAACAGAAAAGATTCAAATAAGAAGGAGAAGTAGTACTTTTGAGGCAAGCTAGTTTTTAGTTTTGATCTTTTGCCTCTAAAACTATACATCAATTTTTCCTTTGATCGTGACCCGGGGGGTGAAGAAAGAAGATGGAAGAATTGTTTGGTGATGGGATGTGGTGTGCACCCAACCATCACGCGGGAGACATTGGAAGAACGGTCGCGATTAAAAGTGGAGAAAGAAAGATAAAAAAATGTGAAGGATCCTGCGAATTCTTTGTGGGTGTAAATTTTCTAGATGCACTGTATGTGTCCGTGATTAAAAGGGGTCTTAAATAGCGATGGCCACCGACCGTTTCTCTAACAATGGAACCTCAGTTTGGGTCCACCCCTTTAATTTCTTGACTGGCATCCATTTGTTAAGTTGATTGACTTGGGCTTTTCCACAGGACAAGGCCGCTAAGTGTCCAATCAAACAACGATCGTCCCATCACTTTTCAATCTTTTTAAATTCTGCCTCTCCTCCACGCACACCAAACATCTTCACCCAAAAACCAAAAGAGACATGATCAGTGCTCTCAGCTCCACGCATATCTATCAAGTGTTGCTGCTCGTATTTGTTCTAGTTCTAGGAATGACTAGTAATGCCGAGCCGGGTAATCGAGGGAGCACTTATTCCTGTGGTGGCATTCACAATATAAGCCACCCATTTCGACTAACGAGTAACCCATATGAAGGTATATATGGCCTGACTTGTGAAAATAATCGAACTGTTTGCTACTTAATTGATGGTCGATACTATGTGCAATCTATCAATTATTCCGCTCGCCAAATCAAATTCTTCGACGACGGGCTGCAAAGGGATGACTGCTCGTCTCTCCCTCGTTATTCATTGCCACTTACCCGATACCATAATCAAAGCATATTGGTCATTGTGAACTGTTCAAAGCCGGTTAGTTCTCCATTCTACATCGCTTTCGGTCCGTGCATTAAGGGGTCATACTCTTCCAACATATCATCAAATTACTACTTGTATGCTTTGCTCAATCCAAATGCATCGGATGTTAGGGATTTTTGCAACATTAGCAGATGGACATGGGCAGATTATTTTGGGCCTAAAGAACACATTAACAGTAGCTCCTACAACTACGAGCTAATCCATAGCATCATCTCTGATGGATTTGTTATCCACTACGACGATGGACATTTTTGGAAGAAAACTTCCTTTTGCTACTTTCATTTGTATCGCTACTTTCATTTCTACAACTACTTTCGTTCCAGTCGCTTAGCAGTTATGTCCGACGGAGAGGTTTGCGGATCCAAGTACTACCAAGGCAGTAGGTACCTATCGGCTGAAATTTCACCATAATTTTGCATGATTCTGTACATTTTATCTATTTATTTATTTATTTATTTATTCAGTACACTCTTTCTCTTGCTACCTTCTCTTCGAAATTGGAAAATGAATGGAATATCTAATATCAGAGAAAATTATGACAAAATATACATGATAGTGTACGTCAATGTATACATGTGTTTAGATTATAATTTCTTTGCACAAAAGGGCTAAATTCCCACCGTAAAATAATAATAATAATAAAATAACTAAAATAAAAGAAAACGGATTCTTGTGCGACTAACCACGTGCTAGTTTTTTGTTGGCATAGTATTTACATTTTTTTTTGTTTTCTTAATTAATTCTTTACTTAGTCACTTAACTAATAATCCAAGAGACACTTGTCAACAATACTTAAAAAATTGGGGTCATGTATCGATCGGAGGAACAAAATTATTCAACAAAAATGAAAAGCAATGTTTCTCTAGATTGTTGACCAAAAACAAAGCAAAAGGAGATGTTTTATCATCTATCATCTAAGTGAAAGACGAAACTTAATATTTCGATTTATTTGCAAAAGCACGCATCCCACTTCCCATATTCTTTTGGACAAAATTCAACTTGTACAAAGTAGCTTGCTACTACTCCGTTTCCTCATGACTTTTGCTTTCCAAACTTCTTTTCCTTCAATTCCTTTTCACAACATTCATGCCTTCCACAGGTGTCCTCGATGATATTGCATTTTGGACTACTTGGGATTTTACAATACTATTAAGTAAGCCGCAATTATTTATTCTTACAATAATTATGTAAAAAAAAAATTATCTAACCTATCAGAATTTTCTTTAGTGTCTTTTTGCATAGCAAAGTTCGTAATCGGGATGCCATTTGTGGTGATATTTTTGATCTACAAGTACAAAAGAAGGCACTTAGCAATGGACAAGAACATCGAAGAATTTCTACAAGCTCATAACAATTTTTTGCCATAAGGTACTCTTACTCAAATATTAAGAAGATCACCGGAAATTTTAAGCACAAACTAGGTGAAGGGGGATATGGCTCTGTATACAAAGGAAAGCTCAGAAGCGGCAACGAAGTGGCCATCAAGATTTTGAAGCCGTCCAAGGCCCATGGCCAAGATTTTATCAGTGAAATGGCTACTATTGGAAGAATCCACCATGTCAATGTAGTGCAACTCCGTGGATTTTGCTTTGAAGGCTCGAAACAAGCTCTCGTGTATGATTTCATGTCAAATGGATCTTTGGATAAGCATATTTTCACTGAGGAAGGTGATAAGCTTGATAACTGGAAAATATATGAGATCACTCTTGGGGTTGTGAGGGGGATCAAATACCTACATCGGGGGTGTGACATGCAAATACTACACTTTGATATCAAGCCTCACAACATTCTTTTAGATGAGAATTTCACTCCAAAAGTTTCTAACTTTGGACTCGCGAAACTTTATCCCACTGATCATAGCATAGTCTCATTGACTGCTGCAAGAGGGACGTTGGGATATATGGCGCCTGAGTTGTTCTACAAGAACATTGGCGGTGTATCTTATAAAGCAGACGTCTATAGCTTTGGAATGTTGCTCATGGAAATGGCAGCTAGAAGGAGAAATATAAATGCAAATGCAAAACATTCAAGCCAATTATATTTTCCGCCGTGGTTGTACGACCAAGTAAATGAAGGAAAAAATGTTGAAATGGAAGAAGTGGAAGAGGAAAGGAAGGTGAAGAAAAAGATGATAATAGTTGCTCTTTGGTGTATATAGTTAAATCCTAACCATCGGCCTTCAATGAACAAAGTCTTAGAAATGCTTGAAGGAGATATTGCTAATATTCAAATGCCTCCAAAACCACTTATTTACCCACTAGATGAGCCGGTAAATGATGATAAAGCGGAAATGGAACTAGAAACATTCTCAACTTCATCAAGCACCCCAATACTTTCCACTAGTATTCCTTTTGGAGAGAGCAATGATGTATAGAGAACCATGCATAGTTTTTTTTTTTTTTTTTTTTTTTTTTTTTGGTCAGAAGAGAACCATGCATAGTTTGATTAGAAAAGCTTTGTGTATTTGTTATATGTCCTGCAATCTAGATTGTGTATGGGGATACTTGAAAGCTCGACAGTAATTACTTTCGAGATTGTCTTCTTCTAGCTCTTACGTTCATGTTGAGTTATTGTATTTCATTTAGTTGTACTCTCTTGCATCATCCTTCCAAAGGATGAATAATAATAACCTGCGATCTTGCTACTAAATGTGCTACTACTGGCATATGATATCTCAAAATGGACGACTTATGAATTCATTTTAAGAGATTTTTCAGAGTAGTGACATCTATCTATGCGAGAAATTTTTTTTATCAAAATGGAAAGGAAGAAGGTCTTAGATGAAACAATTCTACGAAGTCTATATTCGAAAAAACTCAAATTCCATTTTGAAGTTAACATGAAATTATTGACAAGTAATTTTATGAAGTTTGCTTTGTTTGTTCTTATATTAGGCCATGTTTTATAAGTTTAACTTGATAAACTTTTTGAGGGAAAGTGTCACAAAAGTCCTAAACCTATTGCATTGGTGCCAATTTAGTCCTAGGCCTTTTGACTTAGTGCCAATTCAATCATTTTGATTAATTTTAGCAGAATTTTGCTTATGTGGACTTCGGCCGACTTACGTGGCACCGTTGATGGTGACGTAGACAAAATTTAATAACATTTAATATTTTTTTCAATTTTTAATTATTTTTTCTAACTTCTGTCTTTTTTTTTTTCTTTTTTTCTTTTTTTGCCTTTCTTCTTCCTTTTGCCAGTGGCTAGCCATGGTAGGGTTAGCTGGTCTCACTTGGGCGAGGCTTGCCGTCGCCTGCCATAGGCGAGGGGAACCCTCGCTGGGCTCATTGTCACCTAGGCGAGGCTCGGTGAGTGTTGGCCTCACCTAGGCCAGTGGCAAGGCCGACCCTTGCCCGACTAGGCCTTGCTTGTGCAGGCGATGGCGACGGCGACCCTTAACTCACCCTGCCATGGCCGGTTGCTAGCCTTTGCCTGTGGCCAATGCTGGTCACAAGCAAAAGGAAGAAGAATGGCAAAAATAATAATAATAATAAATTAATAAAATAATAAAAATATTATTAAAAATTATTCACAATAGTGCTGCCAGTGTCATGTAAGCCAGTCGACGCTGACTGACATCCACACCAACAAAATCCGGCCTAAATTAGCTAGAAGGGCTGAATTGGCACTAAGTCAAAATGTTAAGGATTAAATTGGCACTAATAAAAAATTTATGACTAAATTGCACAAATACAATAGGTTTAGTACTTTTTTTGACATTTTCCCCAACCTTTTCATCTAGCTTGTTTGATTTACAAAAAAAGATATTTGATTTAGAATTTAGCGTGGATTACTTTTAACTTCACTAAAATTTGATAGACCACCTTTTTCATTAAGAAGACCATGTCCACGGGTGCTCCATATCGTAACCCTTCTTAAGCTTGGACGCTAGATGGGACGTATGTGTAGGTTCATATAATAACCTTCTTTGGGAAGTGTACTCTATATGTTCATCCTATGTGAATTCTAACTAATCCAGTTAATCATCAATTTAATTAAATCACTTATTTTCTGTAGAATATTCACCAAAGAGGGCTGCGAACGATACATGCCACCTTATATGTATACTTGCGAGTTTCCTCTTTCACTCCGGTATGAATCCCCTCTTCTTTCCTCGCATCACACTCGGTCCACAAGTAGTTTTAACTTTTTATTTGTCGCTATTGCATACAGATGTCACTCAGCATTTGGCTCTCCGAATTTCAACTTTTTATTCTCCAATCGCAACAAATTTTTATTATCTTGCAATAGATTTACATTGACCGAAAATCGATCAACTTTTTGAGAAAATATTGAAGGGCCTTTCATATGGTCTTCAAGGTTTCGTATATTAAAGTGTATTAATGGTAGGTACATCAAACTTCAGTGCATTTGTAGGCAGAGGTAAACTTTCAGTGACTCAAATGCAAATTGCCCTTAAGTATAATAGTAGCATCCAATTAAATTGATAACAAATGATGTGCAATCCTTGATATATTCTTATGTTTTATGCTAATCTATTTGCATTCTCTCCGCAGCCCAGTTGATCATAACACGATTCTTACTCGGAGCACCATATGTGTTGATATTTCTAATTCATAAGTGAAATGGAAGGCACTTAGCTATGGCCTAAAAGATATTAGAGTTTCTACAGGCTACTAACAACATTTTGCCCATAAGATAATATTAAGAAGATAACTCAAAAGTTCAATTACAATCCAATAAGGTGGTCAGTGTAATGTTCAAACAAACATGAATCATCCACATTCAGTTCAAGACAATCAATTCGGATCGATCAAAGAGTATTCCAGCAATAAAGTATAAAACTAAATCATCATATGCAATCTAAATAAGTGAATCATTCTTATCATGAATTTGTTCTGAGATTAACAAAATCCAAATCCCAAAAATAAATCTCAGACTCAGTTCACAACCAATATATGCATATTAATCAAGTATAAGTAGGCCAGTTAAAATAGTCCAAGGCCTTACAAATATAAGAAACAAGCATAATAATGTCCACAAAATAAAAATAGCAAAATGCAAGTCTCAAGTAAATGGACTTCATCAAAATAGGCAATAGCAGGTAAACTGTCAAGTTCCTACACGCTTTAAATGATATATATTCATTCATCAAGTAGGTCATCCTGATCAGGATCCCACTCATTAAGCTCTCCTCCATCTCTGCCATCCCCTGTAAAATGTCAAATATGAATTTCATATTATCATGAATTCAATCATTTGAATAAAAACTTAGCACCATTCCATCAGGCAGAAAAGAACATATATTGATGTCATAAAGCATCATAATATCATGTCATAAGCATCAAGCCAATTTCATAAATTATGAACAAGACCTAAACAATGTGATTTACAAAGAGCCATCAACTTAAGTTTATTTGTAGGAGAATAAATATTGTCTAGTTTCAAAGAACACAACCAATAGTCAAGTCACTTACAATAACCTAGTCATGTAATATCAAGTTTCAATTAAGAAGAAGACCAATAGGCTTCTTATGTAAACAATTGTTTTTATGTTTCAATTTGGAATGTCACAGTTACTGATTCCTTAAAGTCAAATAATCTAACATCAAGTTTGGAATGAGATCATTTAACCAAAAAAGGATAGTCCAATCTAGTTGAATTGTATCATCAAGTTTGGAATGACACAATTTTCCCAGATAGAACATTTGAATTAGTTTAAAGTCATCTTCATCAAATTTGGAATGAGACAACTCACCCTCTTCAAATTAGTCAGCAGAAGTTTGTGAACATCGATGAAACATATAAACTGTGCTTATCATTGTAGCCAATAAAGAAAGATTTGATAATTCAAAACACACAATTAGAAGGTAAGTAAATGGTAGTTAAGACTTGCCTATATAGTCTTTAACCCAGTTCCCCACTTTGTTTTGAATAATCGATCTTTAGGCATACTTTTGGTGAGAGTATCGGCTATGTTATCCTTCGATCTCACATCGATCAAGGTGATAACCCCTTGTTCTCTCAGATAATTCAACAACGCATGTCTCAGTCTCACATGTCTTCTCTTTGAATTAAAGAGAGAATTCTTGACGACTTGGACAGCTGCTCGATTATCACAGAATAGGCTTAAAGAATTAATCTTTAGCTGAGTCAAAGGAATATCCATAATCAGATTCTTTATCCACTCTGCATCTTCACCGGCTGAGGCTAAAGCAAAAAGTTTCGATTCCATAGACGACAATGCAATACAAGTCTGTCGTTTGGATTTCCAAGTAATAGCAGCTCCACCCAAAGTGAATACATATCCACTAGTAGACTTACTATTTCCAATATCTGAGCACCATGAGGCATCATAATATCCATCCACAGTTGGAGGATAACCAGAATAATAGAGAGCATAATCTTTAGTATCTTTAAGGTATCTCATTAGCCTATTGAGGGCATCCCAATGCTCTTTACTAGGATTACTAGTAAAACGACTCAGCATGCCAACTGTAAAGGCTATGTCGGGTCTAGTGTAACTCATAGCATACATGAGACTACCAATCAGTTTCGAGTACTTTAACTGATCCACACTGGTCCCTTCATTAGGACTCAGTCTGTTATTATAATCACATGGTGTCTCACTCGGTTTATACTTATCGTATCCCCAAGTAGAAAGTAGCTGCTCAATATAATGAGTCTGACTAAGGGAGATGACTTGCCGTTTAAAGCTTACTTTCATACCAAGAATGGTATTAGCAATACCAAGATCTTTCATGTCAAATTCTTTAGCTAAAGTAGCTTTCACGTCACTCACTACAGAATGATCAGAACCGAGAATTAACATGTCATTAACATACAAGCAAATGATGACTATCTTATTTGACATAGAACGATGGTAAAGGCATTTATCTGAATAACTAGACTGAAAGCCATAACTCTTTACCACTTTGTCAAATTTAAGATGCCACATCTTAGGTGCTTGTTTAAGACCATACAAGGATTTATTCAATTTACAAACTTTGTCCTCAAGACCTTTCATAACATATCCTTCCGGTTGTTCCATGTAAATTTTCTCATTTAAATCCCCATTTAAGAAAGCTGTTTTTACATCCATTTGATGCACTACAAAGTGTTCAATAGATGCCAAAGCAAGAAGAATTCTTATAGTTGATAGATAACACACAAGTGAATAGACATCAAAATAATCTATTCCACTCTGTTGTTTATAGCCTTTAGCTACTAAACGTGCTTTGTATCTGGCTATTGATCCATCACTATTCAGTTTCTTCTTCAACACCCATTTACGGCCTATAGCTTTAGCTCCTTTTGGCAAATTTACTAGCTCTCAAGTGTGATTCTGCAGCAGAGAGCTTATTTCATCATCTATGGCTTCTGCCCACAGTAAAGATTCCCTAAATCTCATTACTTCCTGATAGGAGAATGGATCATCCTCAAGATGGTAAGCAACAAAGTCCTCACCAAAACTTTTGGGAATTCTCTCTCTTGTAGATACTCTAACTGGAGTTGGTTCAATAGCCAACTGTGTAGAATTAGTGTCAAAAGGGCCTGCTTCAGATTCTACAGGAGATTCTGAAATCATATATGTAGATCCAGAAACATTCAAGCCTTGATCTTTGAGAAACTTGTTTTTGAAAAACACTGCATCTCTAGATTCTATCACTGTTTTAGTAAATAGATCTAAAAATCTATTTGCAACGCTATCTTCTGCACTACCTAGATATACACAAGTAATAGTTCTAGATCTCACCTTAGGTTTCTTAGGATCTGGTATACTTACATAAGCAATACAGCCCCAAGTCTTAAGAGTATCATATCTACAAGTGCGCTTATGCCATATCTCATAAGGTGTCATGGACAACTTAGAGTGCGGCAACTTTGTTCAAAATGTGATTAGCAGTTAGAACCGCTTCTCCCGATAGGAGGAAGGCATGCCATTTTGTAAGTAACATAGAGTTTAACATTTCAGTTAATGTTATATTCTTATGCTCTGCAACACCATTTGATTGGGGTGAATAAGGAGCAGTGGTTTCAAGTATTATACCTTCTGAAGCACAAAATTCCTTGAACCTTGACATAGTATATTCTCCTCCTCTATCACTCCTAAACCTCTTAATTTTCAAGTTGAGTTGATTTTCTACTCTAGACTTGAAAATCTTAAATTTTTCAAAAGCCTCATCTTTCGATTTCAACAAATAGATATGACAATATCTAGAAAAATCGTCTATGAATGTTATTAGATACTTCCGACCACCTTTAGTAATGTAATTTCTAAAATCACAAATGTCAGAATGTATTAGCTCAAGAAGTTGTGTGCTTTTAGAAACCAACTTAAAGGGTTTTCTAGTGATTTTAGCCTGTGCACACGCTTCACACTTATCAAATCGAATAGAAGTATCCAATGGAATGTTGTGAGTTTTAGCTAGATGTTGCATTTTCCTGTAATTCACATGTCCAAGTCTATTGTGTAGCAACTTTGGATCAATCAAAGTAGAATTCACATGGTTTATGCTATCATCATTTAAACTCAACCTATACATACCATTAACCATGAATGCACAACCAAAATAATATGAGTTAACAGATAAAGTTACTCTACCATTCATAGTTGAAAAAGACATACCAGCTTTATCAAGTAAACTCATAGATATCAAATTCTTCTTAAGTAAATGTACTACTCTAGCATATTTCAGAGTTAATAATTTACCTAAAGAAAGCATCAAATTTGTAATTCCAGCATGAGTCACCTTTGCCTCACCACCATTGCAATTTTCCACAGTGTCTTTCACTTCTGTGACCTTAGTGAGTAAGTTCTTGTCATTTGTAGCATGACAAGTAGCGCCACTGTCTAACCACCACTCAGAAGAGACGCTAGCCTTTCCATTTTTCATCATTCCAATGAAGGCTCGAGGTTCAGATCCTCTAATTAGCATATTGGCCTCATTTTGTGGTGTGTCATTCTTTGGCTTCTTCGGCAACTTACACTCTGCTGCCCAGTGACCCCACTTTCCACAATTATGGCACTTGCCCTTCTTCTTCTTTTTGAAGATGGTCTTTTTGGCCTCTAACAGTAAAGATGATTCACCTTTTTGTGACTTGGACTTTTTCTGAGGTTTATTAGAATGTGAAACTAAGTTGGCAACTGACTTTTGTTGTCCATCTTGTTCCAAACTCTTCCTAATAATATTTTGATCCACAATGTGAATATACATCTTTAATTCATCCAGTCCCATCTGTTTCTTCAGTCTGTGCATTTCAGTCTTGAAAGAACTCCAATCAGTTGGTAGTTTGCTCAACACAAGACCGACAAAGAGATTATCGGACATATCAGAGTTATCATCTTTCAGCTTGTTCCTCATGTTCTCAAATTCAACTAACTGAGAGGTGATGCTTGAATTCATAGTGAATTTAAAGTCAAAAAATTTCTTGGCTAGGAGAGTTTTAGAGAGCCTATATTGTTTTTGGAACTGAGCGTTCAAGTGATCCCATATCGCTTTCGCCGTCTTATACTCACTATAAGTCATAGCCAGATTAGGATTTAGAGAGTTCAATAAGTAATCTCTACAAAAATACTCATCTTTGTTCCATTGATATTCATCCACATCTTCAGTGGTAGATGCAAAATCACTTAATACAGTATAGAATATGTCACATTCTTTCATGCCAAATTGAACATGTAATTTCCAGCCATGAAATTCAGTAACATCAAAAGATTGCAACTTTATAATATCATAGGAACTACGCTTTACCATTTTAATCAGAGCAAAGTGTTAGAAAGAGTGCACCTTGGAGTCCTCAGAGCCTCAAAGTCGAATAACTCTTCTAACCGTGATCAAACCACTCTGTAGAGATGGAATTTGCCAAAACAAACCCCAAAAACAGATCTGGAGTGCCCAAAAACCTTAAGATGGACTGCCTTTGTCGCTGAAACTCGCTAAAAATTTCCGCCCCCAAAATTCATTAATTTCGTCCCCGAAATTCGCTAGAAATTCAGATGGAAATTTCCGGATGCCGTAACTTCTTCGTCCAACCTCCGATTGACGCAAGTGACCGCTCAAAACGTTCGTATTGACAAGTAGAACAAAGCCCAAGTGTTTCACCCTTTAAAATTGGCTATAAGTTTTGGGTTTTTGAATCAAAGATTTCGGTCACCCGAATCTTCAAACTCAGATCCCGGCCAATATCACCGTCGAAATCGAAAGTAAATTACAGCCTTGAGTTCGTCTTGACAAAATCTTCAAGAAGACACTTTACTCGCTCAAATCCGACACACGAACCTAATACTTCAAGATTGTTGGAGGTAATAGGTTTGAGAGAGAAAAACAATTGCTTGAAGTATTACACCAAGAGACGTCAAGTTTGGAACGCTCAACAGTGTTACCTCCAGCGTAGGGAAACCCTAGAGTTTTTATATGCACGTTATTGGGCTCCGGCCCATATGGACCCAAATAACCATGCTTTTTACCTATTGGGCTTGTATGTGAACATATTATTTTGGACTATATTAATAATATATCCAACACTTTTAAGCACCTCCAGTCTGAAACCTGTCTGGGTGTTTAAGAACCTTAGCATTTGCAGAGATTGTCTTTGTGCAATCAAGTGTATCTCCATGGCAACCGGAAGTTCTATAGTTGTAAGGCATGCGAACCCAGTTCCACCATTTTACGGACAGAACATGCTCATCCAATGACTACTGGTCAGATGCTTCTTAATTTGTCCCATTCATTGTCTGCGCATTGAATCTCTGTTTTAGAATTTTCTCCCTTACACCTGTTTTACTTGAACCAAGATCCATTATGCTCCTTGTAAGCCCAAGAATTGTAAATGTCATGTTCTGAAATGTATATAGATATGGTCGTACTACTGTCAAAAAACCAAGCGGAAGGCCTCAAATGGATATTGCAAACTTTCGGCAATATGATTTGTGGAATCTAAAACAGTCACGCTTTTTGCCTATGGGATTTTCCGGGAGCATGTAGGTTTCCAGAGCGTTCCCAATGTCACTAGGGTGTATTGCTATAGTTACTTGGTTTCATCCTTAATTATAATTCATTTATATTATGGATACTATGATCTTGGCGAGTCCACACACAGTTCCCATGAAGCTATATTAGTTAATACCTGACTATTTTAGTTTTGAAAACTACATAATTAGATTGTCACCACAGAAGTCTAAACATCATAAATTAGTTTAACGACCTTAACGATCAACATAGACAAACTCAAATTTTCACATCTAACTTTGATCTTAGGGACAAGAGAGAAAGTGATAATCTACAGTAATTCAATCTTCCTCTCAAAAGGTCCCAAACATGCACATCATGCAAAAACCTAAAACAATATAACAGGCTAAATAATATGTACAAGCTCAATCCCTAAATATAATGAGAATTTGTGTGTTCACTCATTGCTGAGATAGAAATGGTGTCGTGCATTTTTTTCAAAGAGGCATTTTGTTCCTCGTTGTTGTCCCCTTGGCATGAGTTTCCCTACTAAGCAAAAATTCTCCTAAACAACTATGTTGATAAGGAACAGGTCATATCCGCTTTACTCAGAAATCAGCGGACGGATAGCCCTCACCTCATGCCTAATTAGCGAGGGTACTCCTGAACAGAAGCCGCAAAATAAAGTTGCTCATCAAGGCCAAGCATAAGTAGAAAAGTAGCAAAAGCGAGATGCAGCTCTTGAATTTTGGGTCATTTCACCAATTCAAAAAACAATGTACATTTTTGCACAGTTGTTTCGATTGCTTCAGATACGTAGAAACGAATAAAGCACAAAGAACCTTCCTAGAACAGCGTAAAAAAAAAAAATTTAAGACTTTTAATGACTGAACAATCTTGGTTCGGAGAACACAAAATGGAATGAAATCAATGCCAAAAGCTAAGTTGGGAGCGTCCTGTAAATGGCAAAGTGTGTCCATCTATACAAGATGTACTGATTGATCCATAAGATTAATATCATCTTATTCGCTATTATTAGATTTGAGTCCCCACCAGTTGAATGCACTGATGGGCAAAAGAACAAAATGTAAGAGTTTTTCTAATTGTGGACTACATTAATTGATATTGTAATTTACCGTTTAACGTTTACCGTTTTACGGGGTTTGGTCTAAGGTGAGATAGAAGAATTCTTAATTAGTCTAATATGGGCTGGCTAGTGTGGGCCAAGTTGAGCCTGGCCCGTAATGAGGGGGACTGGCTGGAAACTCTATAAATAGTGCTCAAGTCTCTCCTCTAACCCTAATTTTTCACATGTATCCTCACCTAAGGGGCGTTTACCTAACGCTAAACGTGAGGGGGGCCGCCTCATTGAGCCGGTGATACGGAGGGCAATAGAGGAGAAGGACTTGATGCGTGGATCCCCTTGATATGTGGGTAATCCTTTTTCTGCTTCCGCTTTATGTTCGATGGATCCCAAAACAGGTACGTTAATCTTTCTACTCAATTATGCATGTTCTTGTTCTGGTTATGGAGATCTTGGGGTTGCGCAATTTGCATCCAACATGTGGTATCAGAGCAACCGTAACCCTAGAACTTGAACGCATAAAGTTTTTTGCCCTAATTTGTGATTTTCGAGATTTTTTGTTCAATAAAAATAAAATTAAATCACAAATTCGGACTAGGCTCGACGAGACGAGCAAGACAATCGGCGGCGCATCGCCGGAGGAGGCCGCACGCACCCCCACGCGCGGCCACGCGCCACCTGGGCGTCGAACGCGTGCCGCGCACTCAGGCGGCGCGTGTGGGCGCGTGGAGACTCCGATTGGCGCGTGGCTGGCGGCGTTAGATTCGTATGATCTTCCTCTACGTCGTGATGTATTTATTTTATATTTTTAATTATTTTATGGATGTGAAAATACATACAAAGCCCTAAATACGTGTATTTTTAGTATATTTTTGCGTATTTTTCTTGTATTTTCTGTGATTTTGGAAATACAAGTTTTGGGTTATAGGTATGTTATCACATAAATAGTATAATGGTGTGATTCATTAATAAAAATTAAACTTTATTGTGAACTAAAGCTGGCTTAATGAGATACAACCATTATGAGATAGTATTTGAACTATGTATTGAGGTCATGAGAAACAGTAAAAGTTATGGAACTTTTGTTGTTCAAGCATAGTTATTTATACACATCTTGATGTATTTTTGTTTCTTCTGATAACCTTTGAATGATGGACGTCTTAAGAACTCGTGACCAAATTGATTATATTAATTATCACATCTGTGAATGTGGGTAATGCATGTCAGTTAAGTTATTGCATATTTTACCTAAATTCATCTGGTCACTTACTAATGTCTATCAAGTTGAGTATTGGTTTATGGTTAAGAAGCATGACAACATTTATGCAGAGCAATAATATCTACTGTTATAAGATTAGATATTTGGTTCTGTGTTTTGACTCAATTTATAGGCCACTAGTTGATGTAATGATAATTTGTTACTTAAAAAATTGGCTAATAAATCAGCTATTGGCCTTGGAGTCATGTTTTGCCTTATAAAACTCATGATCAATAGTTGATCAGCTATTAAGCTTGTCAATCTAGATACTCTATATTGCTATTGATGTTAACTTATGAGGGATCCTTTGGATCGGCATTCTTTTTATGTTGTTTCGGTTATCAGTAATCGAGGTGCACAAGAGATGCTTTCTTCTATATTATGAGAAGTTTCTTGTGTTGCTATGATCGGTGATCTCATTGAAATCTGACTTTCAGGTTCTTTATATATAGATATATGATTATTTTTATAAAGCAATATAATTAACATGATATGTGAACATGGTGATATGATGCCCCTATCACTGAAGTTAAAATCACATGTATATGGTGTATGTGAGAAGTAAAGTTTATATCCCTAGTATGAGAGAATTTCAAGGATTCAATTGAGTAGTGACCGCCAAAGTGGCATGCTTGATTGGCTTTGAGAAATTTCGGTCTCGTATGATTATTGGAATGTCTCCTGGTCTAATGCGTAGTCATACTCCCAAAGGAGGTGATTGTGTATTAGTTCATGGAGGGATACATGATGGTGTGGTGGAGGAGTGACTGATTCTAGTGATTCATATGCCCAAAGGTGATGAATTCACGAATAATTGGAATATATTCTCATAACCACTATCATGTGAGGAGTGTACAACTGCATGTCATGTATTCTACCCAAAGGTGATTATATGATTATGCGTGTAACTCTCTGGATGTGTACTTGTACGTCAAGTTACACGGTGCTCACATGATGCTAATTATATACATTGCTTGTTTTTCAGTCACCTTTTCTGTAATTTATAACTCCACTATTATTGAGGTTTTTACTGCTTCAAATTTTAAGTTGTAGATATATGATTTGTTGCTTGAGAAAAGAGCAATTGAATTTGCTTACTGTCCATGAAGCGTTTCATTCTGGAACACTTGAAAAGAGATTTGCTTGCGGACTACACTGCTATAAGATGATGGAAGCCTTAGTTGCTTGTAATTATGTCTTGTCTAATATTGAAATTAGGACACGTCTGCAAAAATTGTGTTTAAGTCCTAATGACATATACATCTCGTATATGGTTAAAAGGTTATTTCCAAAAGTTTTCTATTTAAGGAAAATGGCCATGATAAAGAATAAACTGGTTAAAAATTAATCTTAAAAGTTGTCAGACCTAATAGTATCGGTAAGTATTTTGGCAAGTATGACTATACTGAATTGCTTAAAGGGTCATTTGTCAAATACTTGGTAAATTCTAGGGTGGTAATTTAATTACTATGCCTGAAAATCCTGACAAGAAGATTTGGCTAAAAGGCATGAAGCACCATAGTGAATATGGTGATGAGTATGGTAAGTAAAACTAATTCTAAGTGTGTTGCAATTCAGATCCATTCGGAATTATTTTGTATCTTATCTAGATTGTTAAAGGGGTATTGATTTTATGATCCTAAAAAAGGTATAAGAATTATGGAATCACATACTCTAACGTTTCTAAAGATCGACATAATTGTAGAGGATAGCTGCTCTCAGACTATTAAAGATAATAATATGATGGAGGTTACTATGTTTTTGTCTTTACCTATACAGATAATTATGGAATCTCCTGTACCATAGACTAAACTTGTTAAGGTTTAAGGTACTATTCTTGATATAGTTTATAATAAAATTTCTTAAACCTCTCAAGTGCATAATGAAGTGGTTGCAGCTTTATTAAGGAGATTTGTTAGGGAAAGACGATCAGTTATACCATCAGATTATATAGTCTATTTGTGAGAGCATGATTACAATATCCATTACATGGTTGTTTTAGCAACTTATATAAATGTCGTTTTTTTGTTCTTAATTAAGTATGTGATTAGATGCCATAAAAAAAATAATAATGTTTCACTCTGAAAGAGGGGTGGATAGTTTATAGTGAAGAAATAAATATTTCTAGTATTTTTAAATGTTCTTTCAGAGTGAACGTGGCATCATAGTATTTTTAAAAATTCTTTCAGAGTGAACGTGACATTAATAATTTATTTTGATATGGAATTACGTCAAATAGATACAAAATCTATATTATGCAACTGGAGGATTTTGCAACAGATGATTCAAGTAAACTTGTGTGTAGACTGAAAAGTCTTAATTCATGGTCTTAAGCAAGTTTCTAGGCAATATTATTAAAGTTTCATAGTGTTGTTATTTTGTTCAATTGGGAACAAAGTAATTCAATATACTGCAAGGTCAGTGGGAGGAAATTTATTTTTTCTCATACTTTATGTACATAATTTTTTTTTTGCTTACAAGTTGTGACCTTGAGACATCTTATATCCTTTGTACTGAGGTCTGCAAGGATTGTCTTTTCCATATTATATTAGATTTTCTCGGAGGATATTTGCTGATTGTATATTGGAAATATTCAATATACATCATTGCAGGCCAGGAATTGCTCATGTTGTTAAGGGTGATGGACTGAATCTATCACATTGTCCTTATTTAGATATTGAGAAAATCTGATTAAAATGTGTACCTTGTGTCAGTGCACTTAAAAGTATATTATATGTTCGAATTTGCACTAAACTAAATATCGTCTTTGTGACGAGACTTCTAGGCAGATATTAGTCAAATCTAGGACGTGATCACTGGGTTGCTGCCAAGAAGGTTTTGAGGTACTTAAAAGGACAAGAGATTATATGCTAATTTACAGACATGTTTAATTCTTGCAGTTAGTAGGGTATTTATATGTAAATTTTGTTGTCTATTATGATGACAAGAGATCAATAACATAATACATATTTATGTTAGCATGAAGTGCAGTAAATAAAATTCTATGTCAACTTCTACTATGTAAGCAGTGCTAGTAACATTCTTTTAGGTTGTTACTTGGGCTATTAGGTTCCGGAACCTTATTAAAGAGTTGATCGTTTTTAATTTTATGGATTGACCCATACGGTTGTATTGAGATAACAAATTTGTAGTATTATTTATTTACTACAGAGGTCTCAAGGGGTCTAAATATATGGTGGTCAAAATTTTTGACTAAAAGGAAACGGTACAGAAAGGTGACGTAATAATATAATATATTTTCACAGATGATATGATTGCATATCCACTAATTAAAGACCTACGCCCATGTGTATTTAAGTGACATGTCATTAGCATGGGCCTAAGAGCATCATGAGATGCTGTTGTTTAGTGGGAGCTATTTTGACTTTACTCTGATAAATGTTTCATCTGTGTTAGTTACACTTTGTAACGGTTTGATATGTATCAACTTTTGCATTCAATAAAATATTTTTGAATGTGTTGTTATTATGTTGAATACATATTGATAAAGTCTCAAGGGATTGTATAAACCTTGAGTGAAGGCTAGGGGCATCCGGGCATCCGGTTATTAGCCTTGTGCATATGTCTTGTGATACATAAAGAAAGGTTAACCATAAGGACAAGACATATGTGGGTTCATTGGAATCATAAAGCATTCTCTAGTGGCACAAGTTTTTGTGATGCCTAAAGTTAAGAGAATGGTGACTGACAAATGGGATCTCTCTATGAGAGATGTTATCCATTTGCCACACTACCATATTGAATCCATATCAATAAAGTTAAGAACATTCGTGACCATGGAAGGCTCTGTGTGTATACATGCAGTTACTGCCATGATTCGGTGTTTAAGACTTTATGGGATATGATTGACTATTAAGAATTATCTCTGGACCAATGTGCGCACATACAATACGATTTCAATTTATATAGTCCAAGTAGGAGAATGTAAGAGTTTTTCTAATTGTGGACTACATTAATTGATATTGTAATTTACCATTTAACGTTTACCGTTTTACGGGGTTTGGTCTAAGGTGAGATAGAAGAATTCTTAATTAGTCTAATATGGGCTGGCTAGTGTGGGCCGAGTTGAGCCTGGCCCGTAATAAGGGGGACTGGCTGGAAACTCTATAAATAGTGCTCAAGTCTCTCCTCTAACCCTAATTTTTCACATGTATCCTCACCTAAGGGGCGTTTACCTAACGCTAAACGTGAGGGGGGCCGCCTCATTGAGCCAGTGATACGGAGGGCAATAGAGGAGAAGGACTTGATGCGTGGATCCCCTTGATATGTGGGTAATCCTTTTTCTGCTTCCGCTTTATGTTCGATGGATCCCAAAACAGGTACGTTAATCTTTCTACTCAATTATGCATGTTCTTGTTCTGGTTATGGAGATCTTGGGGTTGCGCAATTTGCGTCCAACACAAAATTGCCACGACGTAGGAATAGATTCACCGGTAGAAACTCCAGATCAAGTAAAAAGGGGAATGTCGCATAATTTCTTGCTAAACAAGATTAAATAACATGGACACCTTCAGAGAAAGTAAACACAGTTTGAGTCCAAGTGGTTCAAACTTTGAGCCATTAAAGTCAATGAAGGTCTCCTGAAGTTTGCAGCCTGGTGACCACCTACGATGAGGTTTGGAACTTGAGAAATTAGTAACAGAGTAAGGACAAACGGTAGGGGAAGGGGATAGACATTGGGACATTTCCTCCCTCATTACGTGATTTAGGGTATTGCGCATTAAAAGCTAATAATAACCTGCGATCATGCTCCTTATCATGATACCTACAACATATGAATTATAGATGTCAAGAACTGCTGATTTCGAATTATGAGTTTATTTTTAGAGAAAATATCCATGTCTATGCTTTACAAAAGTATACACCATCCGTTTGCACGAAAAACAAGTTTTATGAAGATAAAAAAGAAGGTCTTAGATGAATCAGTTCTATGAAGTTCATATTGGAAAAACTCATATTCCGTTTTAAAAATTAACATGAAACTACTGGTAAGTAAAATTAAAAAAGAAAAATGACAATTTCCCCTTAAAAATTATAACTCAGTTAAGGCAATTTTAATTAACGAGGCTGGAGAATTTCACAGTACTTTATTAAAAATTCCTCAATTGGCTTAAATACCTATATCTCGTGGCAAATTTCCTCTCCCCAAATTTTCTTACATGAAATTTATAGACACATACGAAATAATCAATTATAAGTAAATCGCCTCCCCTTGTAAATAATCTACAAATTACTATATAGAAATTCACCTCATCTTTAATTTCATGGTCAATTTTTTTCTTTAAACAAAAAAAACTGGTAAAATCAGTGTCAATTTGCTTAATGGAAATGAAATTTGACTCCATATTTCGTCAAAAGTTTCACTACCCCTCAATCTAAATCTTGGTTCGTCACTGCTTACATCAATAACTAGCCAAAAGGTCACATCAGTTAGACTCTAACCCTTTCCTGGAGAGCCCTACCTCCTTTCTCAAGACCCCTATGATTAAGGACCTTTGTCCTTATCTCTAGGCATGGACATATCCTATTATGCTCAACCATCTAATTGGCCTCAATCAAATATGTCTGCTGACACTACAGGGTCTTTCAAGAATCATGAGGAAGCATCCACATCAAATGAGGCAAACATAAGGAATACCCGAACTCTCTCACCTGATTCACTTGCAGGACTTGAGCAAAAATATGAAGAACATCTTCTGGTAGAAATGCATAATTTTGATGACTCGGATTATGACTACAATGCTCGTGACAGACGAGACCGCTGACTTTAGCAGATCATTGTAGCAAGTTACTGTAACATTACTGTAGTAGTAGGGTAGGAAAATCACTGTTTATTGTCATTGTTCATATCATCGAAAATAATTCCTTACTGGATTTTCCGGGGCCTCTGTTTGTTTCAGGACCCGTGAGCATGGTCCTTGTTTGTGTGTGACCTCCCCATGTCTATAAATGGCAAGGAGGATGTAATGTGTTGGGCGGAATCCCTTGAAGTAAAGTGAGTGTTTTGTAAAACTTTAAATGTCTTTCTAAATACTTCTTCTTCTCCAGCGTAGTAGGATCCTCTGAGAAATGCAGCTCAAATAGTTAAAAAGGTTACCATCCTAGCATCTCTGGGTGTCTCTAGGCTCTGAACTAAAGGTCAAAGTAGTTTTCTGCTAAAAAGCTGTCCCTGAAAAGCTTGAACAAGAGATTCGCCTACAGTGGGAAGGCATACCTGTAAGAAACTGCCTAACTATTGAACATGCTATAAGATTCTTCCCAAAGATAGCGAGGGAACTAACAAAGGTTAACTCTTTTATTCTAAAGACTATCGGGAACTTTTCTTCTATAATGGGGGAATAGATTGGATAATTTTCTCTATTTCTTAACATTTTCCTTTTCCTTTGAATTGAATATGTGCAATTCTTAATTACTAGAATCCATATATTCATACTTCACATGGATTCAATTTGATTCAAGGTCTGCATTGATTCCTAAGACGACTTTCTTGTCATCTTAGAAAAAAGAAACCCTTTAACAGAAAGAAGTACAGTCTAAGTGCCAAAACTTGGTACGATGGGATATTTAAGTGCCAAAAATTACAAAAGTGATACTTAAGTACCATTTTTTTTTTTAAAAAAGTGGGACACTTAAGTGCCACTTTTGGCGAATTTCGTCGGAAATCCTACGTGATAATTTTTTATTATTTTTACTCACCTACCTAATTCGCCGAAGAGTTGACTCAGCAAAAAAACGCAAAAATGACGTCGTTTTGGCGTGGATTTAAATTTTAATATAAAAATTAATTAAATTAGATTATAAAAAAATTTAATAATAATAATAATAAAAGAGATGAAGGAAGTACGCAGTTGAGGGCTCAACCCTCACCTCCTGCAATCTCCATCTTTTTTGAAAAAAAAATAATTTTTTAAAATAAATTTAGTTTTAAATTTAATTTAATTAATTTTTATATTAATTATTTATCCACTTCAGTAGCAAAACGACATCGTTTTGCACTTGTCTCGTCGGAAAATCGTCAAGTCAGCATTTTGGCTGGATTTTCTAACCATTGGCACTTAAGTGATCCATTTTGCCCCGATTTTGATATTCAATTGTTCCTCTGTGTCAAGTTTTGGCATTTCAGATATCCGGCATTCCCCCCTTAACATCATAAAATACTTGGAAAATGTGAAATACTTCACTTATCTAAGAAAAATTTTCCAAAAATATGAAATGATGTCATATGATGGCTAAATATATGGTTGTCAATTGGGATGTTTTCTTGCTGGCAAGAGATGATGATGATGTTGGGTCCTACTCGCTGCTCTAACGTTCTTGACTGTTGATTTTGTTTTGTTTGGTTGACACGGACTTTTCAATAGACGACCCCAAGTCTTTGTATTCGACTTCTCTCTCACATCCGATCCGCGTTGATCCTTCCCCACATACCAAGCCCCAAATTTCAATTGCCCACAGGCTGACAGGGACATGATTTCCCCCTCAATTCCACACAGCTACCTTGTCTCATTGGTCTTTCTTGTCGTGCTACTTGGGGCATGTACTCGTGACGCCAGCTATGATAGATCATGTCCAGCTTCATCTTGTGGCAAGGTTCACAAAAAATGCACTGTCTTGCAATTGAAAAGCGATCCGAAAGTCTATGGTGACTTAAGAATTGAGTTAGGGTGTGAAAATAGTCATATGAAGTCCAATATCAAATTCGTCTATGGAAATAATGGCCATGTCACTGGTGATATCCTCGTGCTTGATGTTGGATTGCACAAGTGTAATTACTCCTCTCTCCCTCATAATTCATCGACAAACTCCAACTTTAGTTACAAAGTTTTATGTTTTATGTTAAATCAGTGGTCTTTCTGAAGTGCTCAAGACCTGTTGCTATTCATGTATCGACGGGGCATACTCCTCAGGACAAATCTTGTAAGATATCTCAAATAAGCGGGTATATACGAGCTGCAATAGATGCAAATGCATCAGTAATTGAGGAATCTTGCAGCATCACCCATGATGACATGGGCATGTTTTAATCGTATGTTTTCACCACACGAGCAACTCCATAACGCGATAGTCAATGAAGTCTTCATCAGCTACGTACAAGTTACAGGCTGTACCGCGAAGGAAAGTTTCTAGCCCGTGCTTCCTTGGTTTGGTCAAAAGAAAAGTACTTAGCAAAGACTACTTAAACACTTTTTGCTCTTTTACTTCTTTTAACAATTTAAGTATCTGAAATTTCCATCACGAATAAACATCGACACATAATTTTGGGTATAATTTTTTAATTCGAGTAGTATTTTAACATTTGACGGGAAAGTAATAAGTTGCCTTTTGCTTTTAGTGAAGCAAAAACAAACGCGCTGACTTCTCAAATTTTTTTGAGGTTCCACTAAAAAATCATGTCTTTTTTCTCTCTTTCAATCCGTGAAGAGTCATAAGTTGAGGGAAGAAAAGCACCCCAAAATAGATAAAAAGTCGGAAGTATATCCTTTACAGAAACTAAGATAGTTAGGTATTCTTGTCTTTCCACAAATGAATGGGTACGGAATCAATAATTACTTCACTTAATGATTATGGTATGGTCTCTAAATTAAGGGCTTTGTTTTCCAGGGTGCTTCCTCCGCCCATCACCATGTGAATCCCATCAAATTTAATGATCTAAATTTGGAACGTAAAGTTTCGATATTCAAATATTGTCCAATCTTTATTAAGATTTTGAATAAACCAAAATCTAACAACTAAGATTTCATAAGTGAAGTAGCCAGGAAGGATCCACAAGCTAATGTGGTGCATCTTGTTGATTTTTGCTTCCTTCCTGATCAATGGGAAAGCTATCCATAAATTAATTCACCACCATGCTATGTGAGCTTGACTACGTGCACAACAATCTCTGCATAATTTCCACTCATGGACCCTTTGATTGGTCCACACGAGTTGCTTTCCTTGACTTGACTTCATGTTACTTGTTGACTTGGAAATTTCAATGACAGATGAACCCCAACAAGTCTTTTCGATCATAAATAATCCCTCCCCTTGTTGAGCCTCTGCCCCAATCACCAAGCTAAAACCACGATTCTTGCATCGAGCATTAATCATCTCGGCTCCATATGTATGTACCGTGTGTTTCTGCTCATATTACAAATTCTGCTATTAGGAACCAGTTTCGGTGCGAAGAAGAATCACTTATGCATTACTTCATCTTGCAGCAAGATTCATAACATAAGCTATCCATTTCGATTGAAAAATGATCTAAAAGGTTGCGGCCATTCTAATTATGAGCTGGTTTGTGAAAATAATCACATTGTTCTATATCTACGAGCTAGTAAATATTATGTGAGGTCGTTCTATTATGCTTTTTATCGTGATGAAGTCAACTTCCATGGTGCCATAACAGTGGTTGATGATGGCCTGCAAGAGGGTAATTGCTCGTCCCTTCCCCATTACTCGTTGATGAACTCCAACTTAAGTGGAATTTATCGTTACTATTCTTATTTTGGATACTCAGTGGTCTTCATGAAGTGTTCACAGTCCGTTACTCCTTTCTCCTCCTTTTCTTAAATGCATGCTCTATGAAGATATCTTATCAAAATTTACTTATCGAGTAACACGGCAAGTTTCAATTGGATAATCATCATATGTGTGACCCGCACATTGCATCGCTAACTTCTTTGAATACCCAATAAAAAAAGAAATTGCCACATCACTTAAATAAAAAAGTTCAATAAGATTTCCAAGTAGATTCAGTATGCATCGCTCTTTTATTATTCTCTAACCCACTGAGCTTTTCTGAATTATTAAACTCATAATAACTTTTTACCTATAAAATACTCTTACTCAGATATTCAGTAAATAAATAAAAATATTCCAAGCGCAAACTAAATGGAGGATATGGCTTGTATGTAAAGAAATACTTAGACAAGTTAGATGAAGGAGGATATGGCCTTGTACATGAAGGAATACTTAGACGTGATAATGAAATTGTCATTACAACTTTAAATAAGTCAAAATCTAATGGTCAAGATTTCACAACTGACGTGTCCAGGAAGGATCCACAAGTTCCACAAGTTCGAGTGGTGCATCTTGTTGATTTTTGCTTCCTAATCAGTGTGACAGCTGTCCATAATTCACCGCCGTGTTATGTGAACTTGGTTGCGTGTACAACAATCTTTGCGTAATTTCCGCTGATGGAACCTCTGATTGGTCCACACGAGTTACTTTTCTTGACTTGACTTGGTGTTGCTTGTTGACTTGGAAATTTCAATTATAGTTGATCCCCCAGCTGATCCTTTCGATCATATATAATTCCTCCCCTCGTTGAGCCTCCGCCACAATCACCAAGCTAAAACCACCATTCTTGCATCGAGGAGTAGAGAGATGATTAATTCTCTCGGCTCCATATGCATGTACCGTGTGTTTCTGATCATATTGCAAATTCTGCTGTTAGGGACGAGTTCCAATGCGAAGAATAGTCACTTATGCATCGCTTCATCTTGCGGCGACATTCGTAACATAAGTTATCCCTTTCGATTAAAAAGCGATCAAAAAGGTTGTGGTCACTCCGATTATGAACTTATTTGTGAAAGTAACCGCACTGTTCTATATTGGGGAGCTGGTAGATATTACGTGAAGTCGATCCATTATGATTTTTATCGTGACAAAGTTAACTTCAATGGTGTCATAAAGCTGGTTGACGATGGCCTGCAAGAGGGTAATTGCTCATCCCTTCCCCATCACTCGTTGATGAACTCCAACTTTAGTGGATTTTATCCCTACGATCCTTTTATCTTGGACTTAGTGGTCTTCGTGAAGTGCTCACAGCCGGCTGCTTCTTCTTTGTATGTTGATACCAAACCGTGCATCGGGGGAGCATACTCTACCGGCATGTCTCCAGATTTTTCCCAGACGGAGGTGTTCTCATATGCCTTTCGTGGGTTTCGTGAATCAGTTTTCCTGGCGTGTGGTGGAAGTGCGTCAGACATCGAGGATTCTTGCACTATAACCATGATGACATTGGCATCGAACTCTTTCTCGGATTGGGGAAGGGATCAGTATTATAGGGGGAGATCATCATACAAGGACATCCACAACGACATGGCGCAGGGATTCAATCTATCCTATCAGAGTTCGTCAAGTGGAATATCTTGGTTTTGCTTCTGCGGTTTCAACTACCGGGGAAGGTGCAGTGAACATAACTCTAGTAAGCGACTTTCGCTTTAGCTTTTCTTCGCTCCTTCCTCCTCTTCTTAAATGCACACTCTATGAAGAGAAATTTACTTATCGAGTAACACGGCAAGTTTCAGTTGGATAATCATCATATGTGAGACCCACACATTGCGTTGCTAATTTCTTTGAATACCCAATCAAAAAAAATTGCCACATCACTGAAATAAAAAAGTTCAATAAGATCTGAATAGATTCAGTATGCATCGCTCTTTTATTGTTCTCTAACCCATGGAGCTTTTCTGAATTTGATTACTTTATTTTTGATTGGGGGAAAATGTTTGATTACATAGTAGGTTGTGTCACTTTCATGGTGGGTATTACTATCCAGGAGAATAAATTGCGCATATGTTAGATGATATGCATAAATCAGAATTACACACGAGCGACTGGCAAACATAATCATTTGGTATATCTAGGGGAACAAAAGCGAAATCATCTTTCTTCAATAAAAATGATCACGCTATGATAACATGGATTCCTTGAGTATATGAATAAAGTTGGATCTAGACGCCATATGGGAGAGTGAAACTCAGTCACTCTTCTTTGTTCTAGACTTCTCCATTTGCAACTTTAATAAATAAAAGTCCGTCATTGCACTTTGCAGTGACTGTATCAATTCTTTTTTTTTTTTTTTTACTTGGTCATAGCTTAACGTGTACTATTTTTATACTTTACCGCCAAAATAATAATTTAGGTCTCCATCGATTGGTTGTTAATGCTTATTAATCATTTTCAGTCATCTCTAAACAAATTCTCTTGCTTGCTACAGATACTTCTATGGTGGCGATAGTTGCGAGATATGCACTTCCTTATGTCCCCTTTTTCTTAGGTACTGACTAGTCCTTTATTCCTCACAACCATGAAAATCTCAAGCAGCAGTCTGACCCAAAAAAAGGATAACTTTCTATATTACAATACGCTAATCTATGGACAAATTTTTCCACAGCCCACTTCCTCGCGGCAAAATTCATATTCGGAGCTCCATGTGTATTGATATTTTTAGTCTATAAGTGGATGAGAAGGCACCAAGCAATGGATGGAAAGATTGAAGAATTCCTACAAGCTCATAACAACTTTTTGCCCATAAGGTACTCTTACTCGGACATCAAGAAAATCACAAAAAATTTCAAACACAAATTAGGTGAAGGAGGATATGGCTCTGTGTATAAAGGAATACTTAGAAGTGGCAATGAAGTTGCTGTTAAGATTTTGAACAAACCAAAATCTAATGGCCAAGATTTTATAAGCGAAGTAGCTACTATTGGAAGAATCCACCATGTTAACGTGGTGGAACTTGTTGGTTTTTGCTTCAACAACTCTAAGCAAGCTCTCGTGTACGATTTCATGTCAAACGGATCTTTGGATAAACACATTTTCTCTAAAGATGACGACGATTCTCTTGACTATCAGAAAATATATGAGATCTCTCTCGGGGTGGCGAGGGGCATCGAATATTTACATCGGGGGTGCGACATGCAAATTCTACACTTCGACATCAAGCCTCACAATATTCTTCTAGATAAAAATTTCACCCCAAAAGTTTCTGACTTTGGGCTTGCAAGACTTTATCCCGTGGATCACAGCATAATATCGTTGACTGCAGCAAGAGGAACTTTGGGATATATGGCTCCCGAGCTATTCTACAAGGACATTGGCGGTGTCTCATATAAAGCTGATGTTTATAGTTTTGGGATGTTGCTAATGGAAATGGCTAGTCGGAGGAAAAATGCAAAGGCAAATGTTGAACGTTCAAGTCAAATTTATTTCCCTTTGTGGGTCTATGATCAACTCAGCAGAAAAAGCGAGGTTGAAATAGAAAAAGTAGAAGGGGACATGGAGATAATGAGGAAGATGGTAACAGTTGCCCTTTGGTGTATACAGTTAATCCCCGACGATCGGCCATCAATGAGCCGGGTCCTAAACATGCTTGAAGGAGATATCGATAAGCTTCGACTCCCTCCTAAGCCGCTTCTATATCCGTCCGAGAAGCCATTTGATGATGTGGATGCTGAAATAGAACTTGAATCATTCCCAACTACATCAAGTGCCCCAACAATTTCTGAAGGATACCAATTTCAAAATAGCAACGAGATTCCGGAATCGCACATTGTATGATTTTCTTTTCTTTCCAGTTTGAATGAACGCCAAATAAACGTAGTTCCATCCGAAGCATAATTGACTATGTAAATCGTGATTTTAGCTTTTGAAGCATCCTGTGTCTTGCAGAAGAATTGCCTCTTTGGCTATCTGTTTTCATCTCTTGTTTCCTGACATTTCAGACCAAGCTCGACTTGTATAATGCAATGAATCTCTCTCTCCCTCTCTCTCTCTCTCTCCCTCTCTCTCTCTCCCCTTCCCTCGCCCCTCGACCGCCGCCTGGTCACCGACCTCGATGTCTGCCAACTCCGCGGAGCAGTCTCCCATCTCGACCTCATGTCCCGTGATGGGTCCCATCCCGACCTCCTCACCTTGTCTCTCCTCCTCAAGTCCTGCATTCGCTCCCGAGGGCTCGCGCTCGGGAGGCGCGTCCATCGGTCGCTCGCTCCGTCCCAGCTGAGCCCGACTCGGTGGTTCTCAACTCGCTTATCAGTCTCTACTCAAAATGCAATGACTGGGCTGAGGCGGAGAGGGCTTTTAGGACATGGGTAATAAAAGGGGTTTGGTTTCTTGGACTTCCATGATCTCTTGCTATGCCAATAACCACATCGCGTTTGAAGCAGTCGATACTTCGACCCAAAAAAAAAAGGAAAAGAAATGTCAATACTTTCGTTCATATGCTTGAAGATGGTTTTTTTTTCCGTCGGGCTTGTTCGGTTCCGAAGAATGCATCGATTGGCGATTTTCGAGTTTATAATCAAAAGCGGCTATCTTGATTCTGATGTGTGTGTCGGGTGTGCAGCAATTGACATGTTTTCGCAGGGTAGTGCTGATTTGGTTTCCGGTCGTAAGTTGTTTGAGAAAATGCCCGAGAGGAATGTGGTTGTGTGGACTTTGATGATGACCAGATGTACTCAGCTGGGTTGTCCAAATAAAGCTGTTGATTTGTTTTTGGATATGTTGGGGAGTGGGCTGTGCCAGATAGATTTACACTTATAGCTGTTATGTCGGCATATTCAGCGTTGGAGTTAGTATCCCTTGGGGTGCAATTGCATTCCTAATTATATGGTCTGGACTGGCTTCAGATGTCTGTGTTGGATGCAGCTTGGTGGACATGTACGTGAAATGTGTGGCTAGTGGATCAATTCATGATTTGAGAAAGGTGTTTAATCGGATGCAAGATTGCAACGTGATGTCTTGGACACCGATAATCACAGGACATGTGCAAACTGAAGAAAATGAGCACCATTTCACATTAGCTAGTGCTCTCGAGGCATGTGGAAGTATTTGTGATAATAGACATGGGGATTCAAATATACGCTGTAGCTATAAAAATTTGCTTTGCATTTGATACTTGTGGGGGATACAATCATATGCTCAGAGAGCTTCTGGTGCACTATTTGAA
The DNA here is from genome assembly GCA_016097605.1 of Eucalyptus guilfoylei. Classification (NCBI taxonomy): domain Eukaryota; kingdom Viridiplantae; phylum Streptophyta; class Magnoliopsida; order Myrtales; family Myrtaceae; genus Eucalyptus; species Eucalyptus guilfoylei. The sequence continues at coordinate 6,038,115 of CM027870.1, read as the reverse complement.
AAGAATTTGATTTCTTATGATACCCTTGCAGATGTCCTTGCCAAAAGTTTGGAGTCTGATGAAGCCTTTGAACTTCTACATGAGATTGAGGAGAGAGGAATTGGACAAATGCTTTTACATTTTCCAGCCTTTTAAGTGGAACTGCCTGTATTGGTGCTATTGGTGAGGGGAAGCAAATCAGGGCTCGACTCAAATCAGTGCATTCTCAATGGTTTGATCTCAATGTATACCAGGTGTGGAAACACAGAAGCTGCTTTTTGAGTTTCCCGTGAGATGAGGGAAAAATGTTAAAACTTGGACTTCAATGATCACTGGTTTTGCAAAACATGGCTTTGCAACGAGAGCTCTGGTCACATTCCATAAAATGCTTGAGGCCAGGGTGAGGCCAAATGAGATTGCCTATGTTGCTGTCTTATCCTCTTGTAGCCTTGTGGATTTGGTATCTGGTGAATGGAAACACTCTAGATCAACAGAACATGGATTCGTGCTCAGAATCGAATACTATGCATGCATGGACTTATTGGGCAGATAAGGCTCCCTTGTCGAAGCCCTTTAGTTTATAATTTCAATGCCTTTCAGGGCTGATACACTTGTCTGGCGTACATTTCTCGGAGCTTGCCAAGTTCACGGCAATGTTGTACTTGCAAAACAAGCTGCAGCAATGATTTTTGAGCAAAAGCCAGACGACCTTGCTGCTTTTGTTTTGCTATCAAATGCGTATGCATCAACTGGTCTATAAGAAGATGCAGTAGCAAATAGGAAGAGGATGAAACTGAAAGGTCTTACAAAAGAACCTGGTTGTAGCTGGATTGAAGTGAAAAAATAAAAGTTCTATACAGGCAACATGTCACACCCAAAGGCTCAGGAGATCTATGATGAACAGGACCAATTGGCTAGTCGAATAAAGAAACTGGTGATCTTCTGGACACTGAATTTGTTCTTTATAATGTGAAGGAGAGACTAAAGGAACAATATATGAGCACAGCGAAAAAATTGCCGCTGTTTTTGGCCTTATAAGCACCTCCAGTCTGAAACCTATCTGGGTGTTTAAGAATCTTAGCATTTGCAGAGATTGTCATGCTGCGATCAAGTATATCTCCATGGCAACTGGAAGTTCTATAGTCATAAGGGATGCAAACCAGTTCCACCATTGCACGGACTGAACATGCTCATGCAATGACTACTGGCGAGATGCTTCTTAATTTGTCTCATTCATTGTCTGCATTGAATCTCTGTTTTAAAACTTTCTCCCTTGCACCTATGTTATTTGAATCAGGATCCATTATTCTCCTTGTCAGCCCTAGATATGGTCATACTACTGTCAAAATACCAAGCGGAAGGCCTCAAATGGATCTTGCAAACTTTCGGCAATATGATTCGTGGAATCTAAAACAGTGGCGCTTTTTGCCAATGGGATTTTCCTAGAGCATGCAGTTTTTCAGATACTAGATATCGATGCTCTGTTCTGTTCCAGAGTGTTCCTGATGTCACTAGGGTGCATTGCTATGGTTACTTGGTTTCATCCTTAATTATATTTCATTTATTTTATGGATACTATGATCTCGGCAAGTCCGTACACACTGTTCCCATAAAGCTATATTAGTTAATACCTGACTATTTTAGTTTCGAAAACTATATAATTAGACTGTCAGTACAGAATTTTAAGCATCATTAATTAGTTGAATCGACATAGACAAACTTGAATTTTCACATCTCATTTCGATCTTAAGGGCAAGATAGAAAGCGATCATCTTCAGTTATTGAATCTTCCTCTCTACTTAACAGGTCCCAATCATGCACATCATGCAAAAGCCTAAAATAATATAAAAACCTAAATATGATGTACAAGCTCAATCCCTAAATATAATGAGAATTTTGTGTTCGCTCAATGCTGAGACATGAAATGGGGTCTTACATTTTTCCGGATAGGCAAACTGTGTCTGTCTGTTATAGGAGATGTATTGATTGATACATAAGATTAATATCATCTTATTCGCTATTATCAGATTTGATTCACTACCAGTTGAATGCACTGATGGGCAAAAGAACAAAACCGCCATGACACAGGATGAGATTCGAAGGTGGAAACTCCAAACCAAGTAAGGGGAATGAACGCAGAATTTCTTGCTAAACCGCATTAAATAACAGGAACACCTTCAGAGAAAAAGCAAAGACGGTTTGAATCCAAGTGGTTCAAGCTTCGAGCCATTAAAAGTCGATGGTTGAAAAGGTCCCTGACGTTTGCAGCCTGGTGTCCACCTGCGATGAGGTTCGGAACTTGCGAAATTGGCACGTGTGCCCCTCTGTCATCGCTTGTGCTTCCAACGAAGGACGAGCAAGATTACTGTGGAGGTAGCTAGTCAGATAGATTCAGCCCTGCTCGTCGTCATTTTTCGACCACGAGCGTGATCACAAGTCAGCTTCACAACTTGAAATTGATGTTGAGGTTTTTGACTAGTTACTCTCGTGAACGATAGGAGCATCCGGCAAATCGATGTACGAACCAGCCGATGTTAAATTTTCTTACCAGATCATCTAAATCAAGTATAAAGAATACTCTACTAGTTCTCAGCATTAATCATTGTTCAGAACAGAACGACGATACCCATATGTGGCGATCTAGTGGTCGATCCCTGCATGAATTTCTAGGTTTTGGGCTGTTTCGTCACCATCCATGTACGGCTGAATGCACTTCTCTATCGAATCGCAGGCCTACAAGTATATGTGTGAAAAAAAAGAAAAAAAAGAGACGCAATTATTGACCTCTTCAATTGAAGAGATTCGGCGACCTTGATGCAATGCAATGTGAGAGACTAATTCATGAAAATTAATAACTTGTGCCTCACCCTGTTGGTAACTTCAATCACAAGTTCTGAGTAGCTTTTTATCAACTAAGCCTTTGGTCCACGTCCATCATGATTCCACCGTCCAAACCACTTTCTCAATCAAATATAATGAAAAATAAAAATGAAATAATCCATTATAATTTTATATGATACCCAGTCAAGTAAGAACATGCCCAAGCCCGCGAATAACATAAAGCTTATATATGGTAGGACCAAGCTAATTAAAGTCACGCGGGTCAGACTTTCTCATGCAAGAGTGCCGCCCAAGCTTGACTCGGAGCAAGCCGTCCACTCGTTAATTACCCCCACCTGCGAGTGATATAAAATTTGTCAAAACTCGCGCAAACTTTTGCGCGCAAGTAGATGGGGATCAACAATTATGATGCCATGTTTTTAGAAAGTGTACATTTTGAAATGTTAAAAGTCCAATTTCATTTAGAGTTTAGATTATTTTCGATTAAACCTAAAATTTTCATCCACACTAATTATTATAGCTTGCTAGTGTCTTGCCTTTTCTGTTCCTCTTGAGGTTATCGTCGCATCGAGAAAGGTATTTATATATAGTTAAAGTCTATATATTTGACAGACTTTGGGGTTAGAAACGCCATGGTGATGTTTTCTTAGCAATTAAATCAATGATCGACAAGGACAATTATGGTAGAATTGGAAAAACTTTCTCACGTATTATTTTTTCTTTTTCTTGTTTGAGTTTTTAGATGTTCGATTCCAAGTATTGGGCCAATTGGAAAAGAGAGAAACTCCGTTTCAATTCTCCATTTTCTAGTTGGGAATGGAATCATGTACTTGAGATTTTTCAAAGTTAGGTTATTTTTATGTTTATCTTTTTAATTTGATGTACTATTTCACATTAAATGTTACCAACTATGCCAACTAGCGTGGATAAAAAAGTTCCCGTTCAATCAAAAAGATTTTAAATTCTAAATGAAATCGATTTTTTAAAATTCAAATGCAAATCACCCTTTTCACATGAAAATTGAGAGGTGGAAAGTTCGAATCCTTATCTTCTCAAAGAGGGTTGGGGTGAAGACAACTTAGTTTTAGATGTGAATTTCGACTCTCATGCCCTACAAAAAAGTAAAGTAAAAGTTTGAGAGTGAGAATTAGAATAGCAATAAATCGACTAAAAAAATAAATTCAAATGCACATCTTTTAAAAATACCACATCATAATTGTTGGTCCATATATATAGTAAGTAAACGAAGATTTTAATATCATTATCTAATTGTGAGATAATAACTGCAATATTTAATAAATCTTAGATATCACAAGAATTAGATGATGCATTACTAGAATATATAGCAATTGCTAGAAAATACACATGCTGTGATAAAATAATTTTTAATCAAATTAAATATAGATATTCATGTAATACCAAAACCATATGTGCTCTAATTACAATAATTAAATGACAACTATAGTGTAATTAGACCACTGATAATATAATTATTGAATTATAGTAATGATTAGATCTTTTATATTGTCTACAGTTATAGCATTACTTAATTATTATTGGAAGATAATGATTATACTAGCTTTCTTACTACTATACTAACTATTTACTATTTTACATTAAAATATAATGATAATTTATAAATTGTCAGATCTTTTTATTTATGGTTTTTAAAACTACAACAATAAAACAAATTAAGCTCCAATTATCTATCATCGAAAGTATTATGAGAATTTGTTATTATTCCTAACTTATTTTATATGGTATAATGGTAAAAAAAAAAAAAACGATATGATGGTCTTGAAATTATATTCCATTCTACAAACCAAACTACTGGCGGTTATTTTATTATTATCCTTCATTTTCTATCCCTACATTTTCTATTCTCATGGAAGGTTATTTCATTATTACCTTATTTCTTTTTGTGAATCAAACGCATCATATGAGTTTTGTTTTTTTCAATGTTCTTTGCCAAAAGCTTCCATTAGCCAATTCAAATCGACTATCTCAAAAGCTTATTTTCTAGGGGCTGCAACGGGAACTGCCCGAACTGAGAATAGCCCAAATCGAACCAAACCAGCCGATTTCCAGAGGTGCTCTAGTTCCCGGTTCCATAAAAGTGGAATCAGTGACGGGCGTTCCAGTTCCCCGTTTCAAAGTAGGAACCGGATCAATCAAACCACCTAAACTGGACCAAACGCAAGATCTTCAAATTTCTCTCTCAACTTTCGAAGAAGAAGAAGAAGGAAGAATGAGGTCTCTCCCTCCTCTCTCTCCTCCGTAGACCTCCCTCCTTCAACCCCAGATTCACCCTTGGATCAAGCAAAGAACATAGCCACTGCCATCGACGAATCCACCCTCCTCAACCTCTTCCAATCCCAGCGGAGCCACCTCAACTTCTTCCGGAACCTCAAACTCCCTCAGACTTTTCGCTTCACGTAGACGCTCCTCCTCAAATCCTCCTCCACCGGCAGCACCATCTTCTTCACCGGCGTCAGCAAGTTTGGCTTCTTTGACCACAAGATCTCCTAGACCCTTGCCTCCCTCAGCATCCGGTCCAAGTTCCTCCCCCCTCCCCCAAAACAAAAAAAAAATCGATGCCCTTCATGGCAACAAGCTTGGCGTCCACCGATTTCCGTTTCCAAAAACTAAGAACCGGTCCTCTCCCAAAACTCTTTTTTTTGTGGGCAAAGGAGGAAGAATCTTTTTCCCCTTAACAAGATGACGATAAGTACATTATTAAATCTACTAGAAAAGCCTACCATAACTAAATAAGATACTTAATCTGTTTGAGAGATTAATAATCATTATGGAATAGCGTTTATAATATGAAAGATTCATTAAGTGTCTAGTAGCATTATTTCGTTCCAAAGTCATGTTATTCTATTTGGATTTCATTTTTTATATTTATTTAAGGATTAATATCATGAAAAATCCAAAATTGATACACTTGTGATAAATTTACCCCAAACTAATTTTTTGATTACCAAAACAAACCATGTTATGTCATAATCTCTTGCAGAGAATCATCAGAAAACTCACAAAAACAAATAACCCTAACACTCTTCTTGTTTGCTTTAGTGTGCATTAACTGAGTAGAATTCTATCTCTTCCATAAATGATATCACAAATAGGAAACCCTTTCAAAAAAAGCTACTCAAATTATAAAATCATTTAAACTAAATACGCACTCAAATAAGCAAATCTACTCGAACTGGAAAACCTATTTATGTCATATTTTTCTTTAGTGGTTTAAACTTGAGAAAGGGAAAATTACTAAAAAAATCATAAATCTATTGTAATTACGTTAATTCAATTCTAAATCTTTTTTGATCAATTAAGTTCTAAACCTTTTTTACATTTGTGACAATTTAATCCATTAGTTCAATTTTAACTGGCTAACGCTCATGTGAATTATTTTTAATAATATTTTTTTAATAAAATTTATTTTTATTTCTCTTTTTTCTTCCTCCTTCTTCCTCAAGCCGGCTAATGCTCTTCGGATTTGCTCAATCAACACGGTATTCTTTGGTCTATTGTCTCACTGCAACCCAAATTCTAACCGTGCAAATCCGATGAGCGGGACAGCACATGCCCAATAACATTGTAAAGTAGTTCCCCATTCAAATTCCCCATCGTAACCTCTTCCTTGGGCTAATTCCAACTTGCCCCTTTATAATTTCATGTCATGGTTGTCTCAGTCGATCCCTTGTTATTTCTTTGCTCAGTCAACACGGTATTCTTTGGTCTGTTGTCTCACTCCAACCCAAGTTCTAACCGTGCAAATCCGATGAGCGGGACAGCACATGCCCAATAACATTGTAAAGTAGTTCCCCATTCAAATCCCCCATCGTAACCTCTTCCTTGGGCTAATTCCAACTTGCCCCTCTATAATTTCATGTCATGGTCGTCTCAGTCTATCCCTTGTTATTTCTTCGCTCAGTCAACACGGTATTCTTTGGTAACCCAATGCAAATCCGATGAGCGGGACAGCACATGCCCAATTTCCGTCCATTTGGCAAAATAGTCGGCCACTCTGTCTTTCCTCTTTGGCATGTGCATGTCACATGTTAAATTATGACTCGAGTTAGAGCGTTTGTAAAAACGCGATTCGCTAGACTCATGAAGGTTTATAGAAGAGAAAATAAAATAGAAGGAAAGAAAAAAAAGGAGCACACTCTATATTTTATTTTCTATTTATCTTTAAGGGAGATAAAGAAAAAAAAGGAAAGTTTGTTTGTTTTTTCTTTTTACCTTCTGCAGCGTCATATTCCCATTGCCGTCGAAGAAGACTCTGCACGTGAATGGAAGTGGTGGGGCCCAAGGTCAAACTTTTGACCTTGGGCACACACGCACGTAAGGAGCAGAAACGTATTCTTTTTTTTGTCACTTGCGTGAAGCGGCGGAATAAAACCCTACGTAGAAGAGTGGACTGCTGAAGCCTTTTACGTAGAAAGCCGCGAGTTGCGAGTTTTTCTGAAGCCGAAGTCCTTGCAGGCCGTACGTAAAGCGTTTCGTCGCGCGGTACTTTTGTACCGTGAATTTATACCCAATTGAGTTGTTTATTTATAAACACTTTTAGTTTGGGATTTAATCTAGGTGTGGGAAACACTTGAGCGTTTGAGCGATTATAAAACTCTGATACTCCGATTATAGTGAATTATTTGCTGCTAGCTCTTCTCGTGGACATAGGTACCGATACTCGGACCGAACCACGTAAATTTCTAGTGTCCTTATTTTTCTCGTTTATTTCTCTGGCGATTTCGCGTTGACGTAAATTGCAAGATCCCGTCGTTTCCGCTTAATATATCCCAACATCACAAGCCCATTTCGGTCAACCTTGCAATTAATTAAAACATAAGGATTATAGAAGGGAGTCGCTCTTCTTCTTCATAGTTCATATGGGACATGCGGTCTGTCGTCGACTGCCATGGTTTGGCCATAAAATAACCATTGTGGTAGGAGTATGTTTCGTAAGAGATCGATTTCACGAAATATCAGTCACCTTACAGCTAAAAATTAGTGCAATTATTTTTCTAAGATAGCTTATACATCGAGGTTGTGTAGCCTTTTGGGTCACCTATCAACTGAAAGGGATAGCAAAACAAAGCGGGGCGCAAGTGTTTATTCTATGAACCACAACTCGTCTTTAGTAGTAGAACATTTTATATGAGAAGTAAAACATGGTCTATCAATATCGAGCCGAGAGAGTTAATCATCTCTCCACTGTTCAATTTGATGCTATGAGAGTTTTAATTATTAATGCTATGGAGGCTCAATAAGGGGGCTACATAATATGATTAAAAAGATTTGGAGTCGTCGCTCATCCAAACAAAGTCAAGCTAAGAAAATTAAGAAGTGTGGACCAGCTGAGTTCAATTTTATTAGTGGGAATTATGTAGAAATAGGGGCACATGTAGTCAAGCTAACATAACATGGCGGTGCATTAATTCATGGATAGCTTTCATATTAATGAGGAAGGAAACTTCTCTGCGATTCTAGATTTGATTTTTCTTGACAAATTGATTCTCTCTAGGAGTCAATTTTAGTATTGTAAAAATAAATCGATTAGGACTTTTTTTTTACCTTAAAATTGAATAAAAATCTTTTTAAGTGATGACATCTGGTGTTCTATTGTATTTCGAGGCCAATATTTCATAAGTGCCTCTTCGTTAAATTGTGACAATGAAAAGAAAAAAATTTAGTAATATCGATGATAATAACATTTTGTTCATCAAGTTTTACGTAACGATTTTGTTTAACCCATTCCTTCTTTGCATCGAGAGATCCGGCAAAGCTGGTCTGAAAGTCAAATATGTCATCATCACCAAAACTAGTCTCAATCCTAAATTGGCATTTCTGTTTGTTCTCAGTATCATGCTCGATACCCCTTCATTTTCTTCGACGTTCACAAGTCATTCACCTTGTATATCAACTATTCCAAAGTCTTGTCTGACCTTGTCCTTTTTTTCTCATCATTTTTCTCTGTGGATAGGCATCTCGACAACTCAATTTACCAATATTGCATGCTGGTCTTACAATACCTATCATTATTAGTTGTTAAAATGTCCACCATATTCAAATAAATCACCCGTGGTGATCAACACCATTTCCCAAAAAGGTCAACTCTAGAAACTGCAGAGAAATTTCCTTCCTAATTAATGTGAACGATATCCATAAACTAATCCGCTACCGTATTGTGTTAGCTTGACCACAGGTTCAACAATTTCTACATAATTGCCACCAATTTAATAAGACTTTAGCCGGCCACGTATTTTACTTTTTCTTTGCTTGACTTTGTTTTATTGGTTGACTTGGACATTTCGATAACTAACAACTCCACCTCTTTCCAATCATTATTTTATGCATCCCTTTATTGAGCCTCCATCGTAATACTAATTAGCCAAAGCTTTCATTGCATCAGATCAAACCGTAGGGAGATGATCGATTCTCTCAGGTCCATATTTATGTAAAATGTTTTACTTCTTATATTGCACATTCTATTACTAGAGACAAATTGTGGTACGAAGAAGAATCACTTGTGAGGCACTTCATCTTGCGGTGAATCTATAACATAAGCCATCCTTTTTAATTGAAAAGCAATCCAAAAGTTTATGGCCGCTCTATATATGATCTAACTTGTAAAAACAGCTGCACTATTCTATATTTGTATGCCGGTCGATATTATATGGAAGTCGATCCATATAGACTATCATGACCAAAATAGATTCTACGGTAACAACACGGTGGTTGGCAGTGGACTGCAAAGAAGTTCCCTTCCTAATTAAGTATGTGAAAGCTGTCCATAAATTAGTCCCCACGATTTATATTTCTTGACTTGACTTTGTGTTACTTGCTGACTTAAACATTGCAATGACAGAGGACCTCCCAACTGATCTTTTCGATCATATAATCCATCCCCTTATTGAGCCTCCACCACAATTACCAAGCTAATACTTCAATTCTTGCATCAATAAGTGCAGAGATGATCAATTATTAAAAACAAATAGAAATGCCCAATTTTGGCTTGAGACTAATTTTGGTGATGATGACATGTTTGACTTTTCATAACAACTTTGCCGGATTTCTTGATGTAAAGAAGGAATGGGTTCAACAAAATCATTACTTGAACCTTGATTAACAAAATGTTAGTATCACAATATTACTATCTTTTCCTTTCCGTTTTTTCAATTTAACGAAGTGACACTTAGTAAATATTGGACTTGAAATAAAAAAGTACATCAGATGCCATCACTCAAAAGGATTTTTATTCAATTTTGGGTGTAATTAACGTAATACGTCAAATCTAGAAACGGCAGACAAGTTTCTTTCCCAATTAATGTGAAAGCAATGCATAAGCTAATCTGCCACCACGTTATGTAAGCTTGATTGCAAGTACAACAATTTCTACATGATTCCTTCTAATATAGTAAAACTTTAGCCGACCATGTATATTACTTTTTCTTAACTTGACATCGTTTTATGGAAAATTGACACAAATAGTCCTTGAACTTTGACTTTATATGTAATCCGGTCCCTAAACTTTTAATTTGTATAATGTGGCCCATCAATTTTAACACAATATGCAATGTGGTCCTTGAACTTTTAATTTTTTCGATATAATCTTTTAACTTCTGGTACATATTCAATACGGTCCCTAAGTTATATGAAAATATTCAATGTAGTCCCTCGCCTTGAATAATTATGGAAAGACTATATTGAATATTTTCAAGAATTATATTGAATAAATTAGAAGTTTAAGGATGATATTACATATTGAGCTAAAGTTCAGGGACCACATGGAACAAATTAAAAATTGATAAATCAAATTACACATTGGGCCAAAGTTCAACGACTGTTTGTGTCATTACCCCTTATTTTATTGGTTGACTTTGACAATTTGATAACTTACGACTCCAACTCTTTTCAATCATATTATGCATCCCTTCACTGAGCCTCCATCTAATCACCAATTAAAAGTTTCATTGCATCAAATGAAACAATATGAAGATGGGTAATTCTCTCTGCTGCACAATTTATTTATCGTGATGTACTCTTGATATGAAATGTTCTACTACTAGAGACGAGGTGCAATTCAAAGAATAATTACATGTGCCCCACTTTATTTTGTGGCAATGTCCAAAACATAAGCCGTCCCTTTTGATTGAAAGGCGACCTAAAAGGCCACGGGAACTTGATGCGAGCCAGCTTGCAACAAATTAGTCTTACATCTGTATGCCGATTAATATTATGTGAAATTGGTTTCTAATGAAACGAACTCCTACGACGATGGTTATATTTATGGCCAAACCATGGCAATTGATGATGGACCGCATGTCCCATATGAAGAAGAAGAAGAGCGACTCCCTTCCTTAATCATTATGTTTTAATTAATTGCAGGTTTAATTACAATTGAGCATATGATATCACGCGTATCGGATTTTGCACAGGTGGATTTTGGGTCGAATTGAGACGAGATACCTAAGCATGCGGTGTTGACTAAGCAAAGAAATAACAAGGAATTGACTGAGACAACAATGAAATTATAGAGGGCAAGTTGGAATTAGCCACCAAAAGTAGTCGTCATGATAGGGGATTTGAATGGGGAATATACGTTACTATTACTAACACTATTTTTTTTTTTGGTAAAATACTAACACTATTTTTGTTAAGACTAGTTTACAATAATGGTGTATTGAATTATTAAGATGTTTGTTGATAGAGGAAAATGATGAGTAAAAGACAAGATTAGTTATGATTACTACCGAATAGTTTATACATGCGATAAGTAACTTCTGTATTCCAATAACAAGCAGGGAGCATGACATCGAGAACAAACAAAAATGCTTAGAATGGAGATCAGTTCTCGGGGAGACGACTGGTTCGACCTCTGCTGCCAATTTATAGAATGCAAAGAAGTAATGACTTGAATAACATTGTCACGTGAAACTCAGGTGGACCACGTTTATTATCATCAAAGTTACTACATGGTTTCATTTTCGTCTTCACAATGTAGCACTTCTGACATATTGGCCCCAAAACAAAACAAGTTACAACACAGATGCCTCGCTTACAAAAATTATTATTAAATTGAAGGGAAAACATTACATTTTTACCATAGTAAAGCTGATTCTTCGAGAGAACGAATTTGTCAAACTAGTTCAGAAACCGCCAAGAAGTTTCCATGCAAATCAATGTGGAAGATATTTAAATCCGCCACCGTGTTACGCTAGCTTGATCTCTGCATAATTAAAGCCGATGGAATCTTTACTTGGTCCACACAAGTTTTCTTTGACTTGACCTTGTGTTGCTTGTTAACTTGGAAATTTCAATGACAGATGACCCCAACTAATCTTTTCGATCATATATAATCCCTCCCTTCGTTAAGCCTCCACCGTAATCACCAAGCTAAAACTTCCATGCTTGCATCGGCAATTTGAGAGATGATTAATTCTCTCGGCTTTATATTTATGTAATGTTACGTTACTTTAACTAAGTTGTTTTTTTATTTTCTAAGTTTTATTCCCTATTTTACTTACATAAGGGTATTATGGTCATATATAATTTATATTTAATACAAATACAATGGGTGTAGGGCTTCCGTTACGCAGAAACCCAGAGCCTTCTCTTTGTTTCTTTACGCTCTCCTTCTTCTTCTCCTCCTCTCTATTCCTTCTCTCTTCCTTCTTTCTCTCTTGCTACTAGTTACGGGTTCTCTAATCAGCTTTGTGACATGTACCATGTGTTTCTGCTCATATTATATGTTCTACTACTAGGGTCGAGATGCGATGCGAAGAAGAATCACTTGTGTGTAGCTTCATCTTGCGGCAAGGTTCATAATATAAGCTATCCTTTTCGATTGAAAAGTGACTCAAAACACTGTGACCTTTCTAGGTATGAGCTAGCTTGTGAAAATAATCGTACTGTTTTATATTTGAATTCCGGCCGATATTATGTGAAGTCGATCAATTATGGGTCCTATAAAGACGAAGATAACTTCAGCGGTGACATAACAGTGGTTGATGATGGTCTGCAAAAAGGTAATTGCTCGTCCCTTCCTCGTTACTCATTGGTATGGTCCAACTTCGGTGGAGTTGACCTCTACCCTATTATTGGCCGTGGCCTATGGTCTTCGTGAAGTGCTCCCTGCCCGTTACTTCTATTTTGTATTTTGATACCAAACCATGTATTGAGGAAGCGTACCCTGTCAACACGCCTCCCAATTTTTCCAAACGAAGGTGTACTCATACGCTCTTTGTTCTCGGTTTGATATACTAAGAGCATCGGACATCAAGGATTCTTGTGCTATAACCATGATGGCATTATTATTGAACCCTACATGGGGGTGGGAAGGGGATTATAATGGGAGCTTATCATACAAGGACCTCCACAACATGATGGCCGAGGGTTTCGAACTCTTCTATCCAACATCCGGTGGAGGAGGTGCATTTACTCAAACGTGCTTCTTGGGTTTCACATATCATAGGCAGAGGTGCCGTGACGACTATAATTTCAGTAAGCGACTCTCCCTAAAGCTTCTCTTTCTTCCCACCTTCCTTCTTCTTCCCCGTCCTTTTCTTAAATGCTACTCTATTAAGAGATCTTACCAAAAAAAAAAAAAAATTTCGAAAATCTTACCAAAATTTAGTCATCGAGTTAATAGCAAGTTTCAATTGGATACTGTAATACGTAGGACCCACATATTGCGTCATTAATTTCTTTAAATGAGCACATGGAAAAAAAAATTGCCACATCCCTTAAGTAAACAAGTTGATAAAACTTCTGAGAAGATTGAGCATGCATTGCTCTAGCTTTTCTGGATTTGATTACTTTACATTTGATTGGGGACCAATGTTTGATCTGATAGTAACTCGTCTCCCTTACATGATTGTTATTATTATGCGGGAAAATAAATTGTGCATATGTTGGATGATGTTTGTAAATCAAAATTACATGCGAGTGACTGATGAACTTAATCATTTGGTACATCTAGAAGAACATAAGCGAAATCGAATCTCTTCAATAAGAAAGATCATACTGTGATAGCATGATTTCCTGGGTGAATATAGTAAAGTTGGATCCGGGCGCTACATAGGAGAGTGAAACTCAAATCACTATTATATATTCTAGACTTCTCTACTTGCAACTTTTCATGAATAAAGTTCTGTCTTTGTGCATTGCAATGATTGTATGAATTTATATTTGACTTTAGTTATAGCTTAATATGAATTATTTTTACATTTTACTGCTAAAATGATAAGTTTAGGTATCCATTAATTGGTCGTTAATGCTTATTAATCATTCTCAGTCATATCAAACAAATCTCTTGCTTTCTACAGATACTTCTATGGAGGCGGCACGTGCGCTATTTGCACTACGTTATCTCCCCTTTTTCTTAGGTATGACTAGTCCTTTTTTGCCCATAACTATGAAGATCTCAAGCAGCACTCTGCTAAAGAAAAAAGAAGAAGAAGAAATTAGTACATGTAATTAGAATCATTACACTAAGCTAATCTGTGGATAAATATCTCTGCAGCCCATTTCGTCGCAGTAAAATTCATACTCAGCTCCATGTGTGTTTATATTTTTAATCTACAAGTGGAAGAGAAGGCACCTAGCGATGGACAAAAACATCGAAGAATTCCTTCAAGCTCATAACAACTTTTTGCCCATAAGATACTCTTATTCAGATATCAGGAAAATTACAAAAAATTTCAAACAAAAATTAGGTGAAGGAGGATATGGTTCTGTATACAAAGGAATACTTAGAAGTGGCAATGAAGTTGCTGTTAAGATTTTGAAGGAATCAAAATCTAATGGCCAAGATTTTATAAGTGAAGTGGCTACTATCGGAAGGATCCACCATGCTAACGTGGTGGAACTTGTTGGTTTTTGTTTTGACAACTCTAAGCAAGCCCTCGTGTATGATTTCATGTCAAATGGATCTTTGGATAAGCACATTTTCTCTAAAGATGGGGACAATTCTCTTGATTATACGGAAATATATGAGATCTCTCTTGGTGTGGCTAGGGGAATATAATATTTACATCGGGGATGCAACATGCAAATTTTACACTTTGACATTAAGCCTCACAACATTCTTCTAGATCAAAATTTCACTCCAAAAGTTTCTGACTTTGGGCTTGCAAGACTTTATCCCATGGACCACAGCATAGTATCATTGACTGCAGCAAGAGGAACTTTAGGATATATGGCTCCCGAGCTATTCTACAAGGACATTGGTGGTGTCTCGTATAAAGTTGATGTTTATAGTTTTGGGATGTTGCTAATGGAAATGGCAAGTAGGAGGAAAAATGCAAAGAATATTGAGCATTCAAGTCAAATTTATTTCCCTTTGTGGGTCTATGATCAACTCAACAAAGAAAGCGAGGTTGAAATGGAAGAAGTGGAAGGGGAAAGGGAGATAACAAGGAAGATGGTAATAGTTGCCTTTTGGTGTATACAATTAATCCCCGATGATCGGCCATCAATGAAAAGAGTCCTAAACATGCTTGAAGGAGATATTAATAAATTGCGACTGCCTCCAAAACCGCTTCTATATCCGTCCGAGAAGCCGTTTGATGATAATGCTGAAATAGAATTTGAATCATTCTCAGCTACATCAAGTGCTCCAACAATTTCTGAAGGATACCGATTTCAGAATAGCAATGAGATTACGGAATCGTCCATTGTATGATTTTCTTTTTCTTTCCTGTTTGAACGAATGCCAAATAAACGTAGTTCCATCCGAAGTATGGAACTATGTAAATCGTGATTTCAGCGTTTGTAGCATCCTGTGTTTTGCAGAAGAATTGCCTCTTTGGCTCTGTTTTGATCTCTTGTTTCCTGATATTTCAGACCAACCTCGACTTGTATAATGCAATGAGTCTCTCTCTCTCTCTCTCTCTCTCTCTCTCTCTCTCTCTCTCTCCTCCCCTTCCCTCGCCCCTCGACCGCCGCCTGGTCACCCACCTCGATGTCTCCAAACTCCGCGGAGCAATCTTCCACCCCGACCTCATGTCGCGGCCTCCTCACCTTCTCTCTCCTCCTCAAGTCCTGCATTCCTTCCCGAGGGTTCACGCTCGGGAAGCGCGTCCATCGCGCGCTCGCTCCGTCTCAGCTTGAGCCCGACTCGGTGATTCTCAACTCGCTCATCAGTCTCTGCTGTAAATTCAATGACTGGGCTGAGGCGGAGAGGACTTTTTGGGACATGGGTAATGATAGGGATTTGGTTTCTTGGAGTTCCATGAGCTCTTGCTATGCCAATAACCATTTGAAGCAGTCGATACTTTCGCTCATATGCTTGAAGATGGGTTTTTTCCCTCGGCCTGTTCGGGTCTGAAGAATGCATCAACTGGTGATAGAGTTTCGAGTTTATAATCCAAAGCGGCTATCTTGATTCTGATGTGTGTGTCGGGTGTGCATCAATTGACATGTTTTCAGAGGGCAGTGCTGATTTGGTTTCAGCTCGTAAGTTGTTTGAGAAAATGCCCGAGAGGAATGTGGTTGCGTGGACTTCGATGATGACAAGATGTACTCAGTTGGGTTGTCCAAAGAATGCTGTTGATTTGTTTTCGGATATGCTGGCGAGTGGGCTGTGCCAGATAGATTTACACTTACAGTTGTTTTGTCAGCACGTTCATGGTTGGAGCTAATATCCCTTGGGGTGCAATTGCATTCCTGTATCATATGGTCTGGACTGGCTTCAGATGTCTGTGTTGGATGCAGCTTGGTGGACATGTACGTGAAGTGTGTGGCTAGTGGATCGATTCATGATTTGAGAAAGGTGCTTAATCGGATGCAAGGTCACAACGTGATGTCTTGGACACCAATGATCACAGGACATCTGCAAACTGAAGAGAATGAGAAGGCCATCAAACTCTTTTGGAAAATAATAAAAGATCCACCGAGGCCACACCATTTCACATTTGCTAGTGTTCTCAAGGCATGTGAAATTATTTGTGATATTAGATATGGGGATACGAGTATACTCTGTAGCTATAAAAATTGTGCTTTGCATTTGATACTCGCGTGGGTAATTCTCTTATTAGCATGTATTCCCAGTTGGGCCACATGGAAGATGCTCAGAAAGCTTTGGATGCACTATTTGAAAAGAATTTGATTTCTCATGATACCCATGCGGATGCCTATGCTAAAAGTTTGGAGTCTGATGAAGCCTATGAACTTCTACATGAGATTGAGGAGAGAGGAATTGGACAAATGCTTTTACATTTTCCAGGCTTTTAAGTGGAGCTGCCTGTATTGGCGCTATTGGCGAGGGGAAGCAAATCAGGGCTCGACTCAAATCAGTACATTCTCAATGGTTTGATCTCAATGTATTCCAGGTGTGAAAACACAGAAGCTGCTTTTCGAATTTCCCATGAGATGAGAGACAAATGTTAAAACTTGGACTTCAATGATCCCTGGTTTTGCAAAACATGGATTTGCAACAAGAGCTCTGGTCACATTCCATAAAATGCTGGCCAGGGTCAGGCCAAATGAGATCGCCTATGTTGCTGTCTTATCCTCTTGTAGACATGTGGGTTTGGTATCTGATGGATGTAAACACTTTAGATCAATAGAACATGGATTCGTGCCCAGAATCGAATACTATGCATGCATGGACTTATTGGGCAGATAAGGCTCCCTTGTTGAAGCCCTTCAGTTTATACTTTCAATGCCTTTCCAGGGCTGATACACTTGTCTGGCATACATTTCTTGGAGCTTGCCAAGTTCACGGTAATATTGAACTTGCAAAACAAGCTGCAGCAATGATTTTTGAGTGGGAGCCAGACGACCTTGCTGCTTTTGTTTTGCTATCAAATGTGTATGCATCAACTGGTCTATGGGAAGATGCAGCAGCAATCAGGAAGAGGATGAAACTGAAAAATCTTACAAAAGAACCTGGTTGTAGCTGGATTGAAGTAAAAGAAAAAAAAAAAAGTTCTATATGGGTGACATGTCACGGCCAAAGGCTCGGGAGATCTATGACGAACAGGACCAATTGGCTAGTAGTCGAATAAAGAAAATCGGTGAATCTTCTGGATACTGAATTTGTTCTTCACGATGTGGAGGAGGTACAAAAGGAACAATTTTTAGCACAGTGAAAATATTACTGTTGTTTTTGGCCTTATAAACACCTCCAGTCCGAAACGTATCTGGGTGTTTAAGAATCTTAGCATTTGCAGAGATTGTCATTCTGCGATCAAGTATATCTCCATGGCAACCAAAAGTTCTATAGTCATAAGGGATGCAAACCGGTTCCAGCATTGCATGGACAGAACATGCTCATTCAATGACTACTGGTGAGATGCTTCTTAATTTGTTCGTTCATTGTCTGCATCAAATCTCTGTTTTAGAATTTTCTCTCTTGCACCTATGTTACTTGAACCTGGGTCCATAATTCTCTAGGTAAGCCCTAGATATGGTCGTACTACAGTCAAAATACCAGCGGATGCGGAAGGCCTCAAATGGATCTCGCAAACTTTCGGCAATATGATTCGTGAAATCTAAAACAGTCACGCTTTTTGCCCATGGGTTTTTTCCTGGAGCATGCTATTTTTTGGATACTAGATATTGGTGCCCTGTTCTGTTCCAAAGCGTTCTTGATGTCACTAGGGTGTATCGCTATGGTTACTTGGTTTCATCCTTAATTATAATTTATTTATCTTACGGATACTATGGTCTTGGCAAGTCCATACACACTGTTCCCATGAAGCTAGATTAGTTAATACCTGACTATTTTAGTTTGGAAAACTATATAATTAGACTGTCAGCACAGAAGTTTAAGCATCATTAATTAGTTGAACCATCCCAATGATCGACATAGAGAAACTTAATTTTCACATCTCATTTTGATATTGAGGACAAGATAGAAAGTATCATCTTCAGTAGTTCATTCTTCCTCTCTACTTAACAGGTCCCAAACATGCACCTCATACAAAAGCCTAAAACATTATAAAAGCCTAAATATGATGTACAAGCTCAATCCCTAAATATAATGCGAATTTTGTGTTCACTCAATGCTGAGACATGAAATGGGGTCTTACATTTTTCCAGGTAGGCAAACTGTGTCCGTCTGTACTGGGAGATGTATTGATTGATATATGAGATTAATATCATCTTATTCGCTATCATCAAATTTGATTCACGACCAATTGAATGCACCGATGGGCAAAAGAACAAAACTGCCATGACACACGAAGAGATTCGCCGGTAGAAACTCCAGAGCAAGTAAGGGGAATGAGCGCTGAATTTCTTGCTAAACCGCATTAAATAACATGAACATCTCAAGAGAAAGCAAAGACGGTTTGAATCCAAGTGGTTCAAGCTTCGAGCCATTAAAGGTCGATGGTTGAAAAGGTCCCCTGACGTTTGTAGCCTGGTGTCCCCCTGCTATGAGGTTTGGAACTTGCGAAATCGGCATGCGTGCAGCCTGTGTCATCGCTTGTGCTTCCAGCGAAGGACGAGCAAGATTACTGTGGGGCACGGGATGTGGAGGTAGCTAGTCAGATAGATTCAGCCCTGCTCATCGTCATTTTTCAACCACGAGCATGATCACCAGTCAGCTTCACAACTTGAAATTGATGTTGAGGTGTTCGACTAGTTACTCTCGTGAACGATAGGAGCATCCGGGAAATCGGTGTAAGAACCAGCCAATGTTAAATTTTCTTGCCAGATCACCTAAATCAAGTATAGAGAATACTTGACTAGTTCTCAGCATTAATCATTGTTCAGAACAGAAAGACGATACCCATATGTGGTGATTCGGCTGTCGATCCCTGCATGAATTTCTAGGTTGCAGTCTGTTTCATCACCATCCATGTACAGCCGAATGCACTTCTCTATCAAATTGCAGGCCTACAAATATACGTGTCAAAACAAAGAAAAATGTGATGCGGTTATAGACCACTTTAATTGAAGAAACTTGGCGACCTTGATGCGATGCAATGCAATGTGAGAGATTAATTCGTGAAAAGTGATAACTTGTGCCTCACTCTATTGGTAACTTCAATCGCAAGTTCTATCCTCAAAACCACTTTCTCAATCAAATACAATGAAAAAAATGAAATAATCTATTATGATTTTATATGATACCCAGTGAAGTAGAACATGCCCAAGTCCGTGCATAACATAAAGTTTATATATGGTAGGACCAAGCTAATTAAAGTTGCGCAGGTCGAACTTTCTCATGCAAGAGCGCCACCCAAGCTTAACTCAGAGTAAGCCGTCCACTCGTTAATCACCCCTACCCGCGAGTGATTAAAATTTGTCAAAACTCGGCACTCTTTTTACATGCAAATAGATGGATCAATAATTATGATGCCGTGTTTTTGAAAGTGTACATTCTAAAATTTTCAAAGTCCGATTTTATTTAGAGTTTGGATTCTTTTCGATTAAACCTAATATTTTCATCCACACTAATTGTTATAGTTTGCTAGTGTCTTGCCTTTTCTTTTCCTGTTTGGAGGTTATTATCGTGGCATTGACAAAAGTATTTATATAGTTAAAGTCTATATATTTGACGGACTTTAGGGTGAGAAACGCCGTGGTAATGTTTTCTCAGCAATTAAATCAATGATCGACAAAGAAAATTATGGTAGAATTGGAAAAACTTTCTCATGTATGATTTTTTCCTTTTCTTGTTTGAGTTTTTAGATGTTCGATTCCAAGTGTTGGGCTAAGTGGTAAAGAGAGGCCCTCCGTGTCAATTCTCCATGGCGGGAATGGAATCTTGTACTTGAGGATTTTCAAAGTTAGGTTATTTTTATGTTTATCTTTTTAATTTAATAGGTACCTTCTCGCATTAAATGTTACCAACTATGCCAACTAGCGTGGCTAAAAAAGTTCCCGTTCAATCAAAAAGATTTTAAATTCTAAATGAAATCGATTTTTTAAAATTCAAATGCAAACCATCTTTCTTACATGAGAATGGGGAGGTGGAGAATTTAAATCCTCACATTCTCAAAGAGGCTTGGAGTGGAGACAACTTTACTTTATGTGTGGGTTTCAACTCTTATGCCTTGCAAAGAGGTAGAATAAAAGTTTGAGAGTGAGCGTTAGAATAGAAGTAGAGTAAGACAAATTAAAGAATAAAATAAAATTCACATTTTTTAGAAATACCACATCATAATTGTTAATCCCCATCTATATATCATAGCTATATGAAGATTTTAATATCATTATCTAATTATGAGATAATAACTGCAATATTTCAATTAAATAATATATCGTAGATATCACAATAATTACATGATGCATTACTGGAATATACAGCAATTGCTAGAAAATACATATACTATGATAGAATAAATTGTAATTAAATTAAGTGTAGATATTCATGTAGTACCAAAACATATGTACTTTAATTATAATAATTAAATAACAACTATAATGTAATTAGACTACTGATAATATAATTATTAGATTATCATAATGATTAGACCTTTTATATTGTCTACGGTTATATCATTACTTAATTATTATTGGAAGATAATGATTATACTGGCTTTCTTACTACTATACTGTTTATTTACTATTATACATTAAAATTAATGATTATTTATAAATTATCAGATCTTTTCATTTATGGTTTTTAAAACTATGAGGATAAAACAAATTAAGCTCCAATTATCTGTCATCAAAAGTAATACGAGAATTTGTTACTATTCCTAACTTATTTTATATGGTATAATGGTAAAAAAAAAAAAAACGATAGGATGATCTTGAAATTATATTCCATTCTACAAACCAAACTACCGGCAGTTATTTTATTATTATTCCTTCATTTTCTATTCTCATGGATGGCCATTCCATTCTGACCTTATCTCTTTTCATGAATCAAACGCATCATATGGATTTTTTTATCCTTTTCAAGTTCATTGGCAAAAGCTTTTATCAGCCAACCCAAGTTGACTGCCTCAAAAGCTTATTTTTCTAGGAGGCTGCAATGGGAACTGCTTGAATCGAGAATCATCTAGACTAAATTAGATCGGCCGATTTTCGGGGCGTCAGTCTGGTTCCCAATTCCATAAAATTAGAACTAGTGACGGGTAGTCCAATTTCCGATTTCAGAGTGGGAACTAGATCAATTGAATCATCTGAACTGGACCAAATGCAAGATCTTCATATTTCTCTCTCAACTTTCGAAGACAAGAAGGAAGAATGAGGTCTCTCCCTCCTCTCTCCTCCGTAGATCTCCCTCCTTCAACCCCAGATTCACCTCTGGATCAAGCAAAGAACAAAGCCACTGCCATCGACGAATCCACCCTCCTCAACCTCTTCCAATCCCAACGGAGCCACCTCAACTTCTTCCAGAACCTCGATCTCCCTCAGACATTTCTTTTCACCTAGACCCTCCTCCTCAAATCCTCCTCCACCGGCAGCACCACCTTCTTCACCGACGTTGGCAAGTCTGTCTTCGTTGACCACGAGATCTCCCAGACTCTTGCCTCCCTTAGCATCCGGTCCGAGTCCCCCCCCCCCTCCCCCAAAAAAAAAAAAAAAAAAAAAAAAATTCGATGCCCTTCATGGTGACAAGCTGGGCGTCCACCGGTTTCGTTTCCAAAAACTAGGAATTGGTCCTCCCCCAAAAATCTTTTTTTGCAGGCAAAGGAAGAAGAATTTTTTTGCCTTAACAGGATGACGATAAGTACATTATTAAATCTACTATAAAAGCCTACCCCAATTATATAAGATACTTAATCCGTTTGAGAGATTAATAATCCTTATGGAATAGCGCTTATGATATGGAAGATTCACTTAACTGTCTAGTAGCATTATTTCGTTTCAAAGTCATGCTATTCTATTCGGATTTCATTTTTTTTGTATTTATTTAACGGTTAATCATGAAAAATTCAAAATTAGTACACCTGTGATAAATTTACCAAAACTAATATTTTGACCACCAAGACAAACCATGTTAGGTCATAATCTCTTGCAGAGAATCACTCAGAAAAGTCACACCCTAACACTTTGCTTGTTTGCTTTAGCATGCATTAACCGAGTAGAGTTACATCTCTTCCATAAATGATATCACAAACAGGAAACCCTTTTTAGAAAAGCTACTCAAATTATAAAATCATTTAAACTAAAAATGCACTTGAATAAGCAAATCTACTCAAACTAGAAAACTATTTGCGTCATATTTTCTTAGTGGTTCAAACTCCAGATTGGGAAAATTACCAAAAAAATTATAAACCTCTTATAATTGTGCTAATTCAGTTCTTAATTTTTTTTTACCAATTAAGTTTTAAACCTTTTGCATTT
Organism: Eucalyptus guilfoylei; assembly: GCA_016097605.1. Lineage (NCBI taxonomy): Eukaryota > Viridiplantae > Streptophyta > Magnoliopsida > Myrtales > Myrtaceae > Eucalyptus > Eucalyptus guilfoylei. Next base: position 6,015,030 of record CM027870.1, on the reverse strand, counting down.
GTGCCAATTTAGTCCATCCGCCCAATTTGGCTGGCCAGCACTTACGTGAATAATTTCTTAATGATAGTTTTTTGAATTTTTTATTTTTTCCTTTCTCTTTTTTCTTCATCCTTCCTCCAACCAATCTCTAGCGATCGGCTAGAGGAAGAAGGAACAATGAGGAAAAAAAGAGAAAGAAAAAAGGAAAAATAAAAAATTAATAAAAAATAAAATATTATTTAAAAATTATCAATATCAAGTGTCGATCGATTAAAATTAGCCTGACTAAATTAATACAAATGTAAAAGGATTAGGATTAAATTAGCATAATTATAATAAATTATGACTTTTTTTTGTAGTTCCCACTCGAGACATATACTCGACAAATGTACAGCTTAATTTACTACAAATTGTATAGAATTCAAGCCACCAGTCCAAGTCTTCACTTGACTTCCAAGCACCGAAGATTCGTTCACATTTCAAATATGACGACTGGGAATCCCAAGCTTGACGTTCCAAAGTAAAAGCAGTGACAAGCAAGTCAAGGTTGTACTTTGTCGCTTCTCTTCCTAGTCAAATCTCCGACAATTCCCAGCCAACCAGATTGATTCAATGGAATTAGTAAAATTCTTTTCCAAATAAAAAAATGAACAAAACAGTAGACAGAGTTCTTATTCCACACGATGCTCCTGAGGAAAAAGCTTTGCATGCGTGTGCCAAAGTTGCATGTCGTACGAGGGGTTCTCTACTCTTCTATTACATGGATCAAAGTTGCACACGCAAAAGTGGACTAATCCAGCGTGATTCATGCAGAAATTACATCGTTTTTCTATGTAGAAATTACATCGTTTTTTCCTTACTGACAAAACATAAAATAGAAGTGTCAGATTAAATTAAGTGGCTTGCGTGTTTGACGCTAATTGCACGGTACTGTCTTGGTCAATGATACCGGCTGGCCTTACTTAGGTTGTTTGCCCGAGAAGGAGATTCTTAGGTGCACCCTCTTTTGCACCATGGGGCTGTAACACGTTTCTCGGGCAATTTCTTCAATCCTTTCGGTCCGTTTCGAGGAATTTTACGGGGACGGAGAGACAATGACTAGTCCTCTTCTTTTCTATAACGCGTTGGGTGTTTAATATGCAGTGTTACCGTGAGATATGCATTATACTCTCATTCTATCAGGAAAAGATTATAGTCTAAGTTTCAAAATAAAAATAATAATATGATTCAACATGGTGTATTTGTCATAATTGCCTCTACTACAAGCTGTTAAGGTTGTCCAACATCGATTGTGAAAAAGGGTTGATAGTTGGTTTATAAGTGTGAGGGAAAATCTCACCCTTGAACTAACTTTTGGGGTGAAAGAGGCTCCAGACTTATAATACAAGTCATATTACCTACCATGTAAACAAAAGCAAGGTAAGCATAGTCTCAATGATCGATTTTCAAGACGGAGAAAGGAATTGTGACGGTCAGAAAAAAAACAAAACCGGTTTCAAAGTTTTAAATTTGCGAAACTTTACATGAAATATTTACTGACAAACATGATAGTTTCTAGTGGTTGAGCAGTTTGGGTAATTTTTCAAATTTAAGCCAGGGGATGTCCTCACTTTTGGAGTGCAAAGACTTGGAATTTCAATGGCTCTAGCATTAATTTAGCCGGTCAAATCTAACTTTCTTATATCATTATTTGAGGGGACCAACTTTGGCTTTGAATGCCAACCGACAAGTCTAATTCAAAATTGGAGGCAGAACCAGAAGTCAAGAAAATAATATCCACCTAAGCACCACCTAATTGGACCAGATAAACGGGGTCTTCTCTTGCATTGGCAAGTGGCAATTGCAAACATTCTTCTGTGGAAAAAGATGTTGGTGTGATGTCCGTGTCTCTTCGTTCTTTGCTTAATTCTACTTAAAATATTGAGAGATCTTGGACATACATGGTCTGTCTCTACGCAAGGTAAAGTGAGCTCTAGGTTAGAACTCATTCACCTGTTGATTCGCTTTGATCATCATGTCTAAAATATCGACAGAACAATTTTCTATCAATTTGATCCCCACCCATGTTGACCAAATTAAAGATCATATCCCCCTCTTTTTTTTTATTGTAGATTTGTGGTAAAAAAAAAAGGTTGAAGCAAGATACGCGTTACATTTACCATGAAATGTGGGATTTTGAGATAGGTCGACCTGCAAGACCGTTATAATAACTCGAATTTTCGTGAAATATGGGAAATGTGATGGGCCAGTTAGGTTAATCAAGTACCTTAAGGGGTCCGGACACATAATATTCTTTTAAAAAAATCATTTACCGAATAATGTAAGTAGAAGAAAAGAGAATAACGTGTATCTAATGAATCATGACCCTTGCCCTTCAAACAATTTTATGCAGTGTGAAGTTTTTCATTGTGAAAACTTCTGTGTCACTGTAATGAACTTGAGTGTTAAATCTTTCATTTTCGTGTATTTAAGTCTTAAAAACTTGCAACTTTGACACACTCGAATCTTTCCGCTCAGCTTGTAAGATTTAAGAGGCAGAAATGCTGCATGGTCTTCTTTTTTTTCTTTTTTTTTTTAACAAATCCTACGCAACTGTTAGTACAAAAACACCTCGTAAATTACGGGGTGGAAGTAATTTTTACTGTCATCTCTTAGCCTGACTGTTCAATAATATGTATAAAAATTTTCAGTTTGTCAGTGAGCCATGAGGAGAACATGTCTTTACAAAAACCACTCAAGAATTTATCTAAAGATGACAAAACGATATGCTCGGCGAAATGATAAACAATGGTTACAAACTAACCTTATGAGTGGCTTGTATGTGACATTTGATGTTTAACACAAATCTTACGGCGAGCTTGTGTGAATTATTGCTTATTACTTAGTAACATGGCCTTATTAGATGGGAAGGGTTTCGAGGAAAACGTATCAGTTTACGGGATCCGCATCTCCCCATACTTTTTACCTTGTTTCGTTTCGTTTTTGTCCGATGGTCCCTCGCAATTATGGACCTGGGACGAGGTGGACGGAACCATGTACGTGATGAGTTCTGTCCTCATCATTTCTCAATATCCTCTTCCCGTCGATTGGCATGGCCACGCGGTCCAATTACGGAGAGAACTAGCATGACACCCTTGAAGTCTACGGTGGTGGTCATGGACATGAGATCCCTGAACAGGAGAAAGATGCAGGGGCTGCAAAACAATTTATCTACAGGTGATGTCGTCTCCTCCATTGGTTGTGTTCTTGTTAAATCAAAGGATGTCTAAAATCACTCGCGTCGTCATGGGCTTCACGGAATTGCATGTTCTTTGCTAGTGCAAGCAAGTTCTTGAAGTTGAAAAAACTGAATGGAGCAACAATTTCGTTGCTTGTTATATAAATCCACTGATTTGTGTTTTTTGGGTAGAAATAAAAGTCTGAGAATGGAAAGAATTCTCCTTCTTATCGGCAATGATTTTTTATATGTTTTTGACGCTCGAGTAGATTTAAATCACGATGTAATAATCTGTGGATGGTATGCACAGGTATTTTTGGTTTTTCACTATCGATGGGCTAAAGATTTAAGAGCCTAAAGAGTGCAATTATGAATCGACCGACATTCTTTTCAAGATCCTGAACCTGAATATTTGTTGGGTTCAACATGGCTTTGTGAAGAAGATCTTGCTTGATTGTGACCATTGAAATGGTTGACTCCGGCTTGACCCGGGTTGCCCACCGAACCGCATCGATTATTTACCGGGTATTCGGATCGAAAGGCCGAGATTCAGGGGGTTGCCCACTGTGTCACGGGCACGATGCTCCTAGTGATAAACACTCATTAAGTCGTGATGAACATCTGTCTATTGTTGGTAGATCACTGTAAAGCCAACAAGAAGAACAATCACATTTGCAACGGATTTACCACTCGGTGCACCATGCCTCAAAGCACCAAAAAGATGCTCAAGACTCACAAAGGGTAATATGGCCTCGCTTTAACTATCTTTTAGGCGAATAGTCAGTATATCAGTATAGTTTCAAGTGGTAGACATTAAAAAGATACTCAGAACGTATTCATTAGATTTTTAAATATCCTTTGAGAATGGCAAAAATGCTGTTCGATTAAGGCAATATTTATGTGCTAGTAGAAACATATATAAATCCTTTTTTCTGTTCAATTTACATGTATTTTTTACAAAATGACAGTTGCTATTTTCAGCATTTTTAACAAGTGTCATGGAGATTACGCGCTAATGTGATTCTATCAATGTTACACCCTTTTCTTAGTTCAAAATCAATGGCCGTGTAAGGCACGACAAATGTCTCGCAACTTATTCAATCTGAACGCGAGAAGTTTCAATGTTACACCCTTTTCTTAGTTCAAAATCAATGGCCGTGTAAGACACGACAAATGTCTTGCAACTTATTCAATCTGAACGCGAGAAGTTTCAATGTTACACCCTTTTCTTAGTTCAAAATCAATGACCGTGTAAGACATGACAAATATCTTGCAACTTATTCAATCTGAACACGAGAAGTTTCAATGTTACATCATTTTCTTAGTTCAAAATCACTGGCCGTGTAAGACTCGACAAACGTCTTGCAACTTATTCAATCTGAACGTGAGAAGTTTCTTGCCGGCTTCCGTCTAATGATTCTTCAAGTCTTCTCACCTTTAAACTCTTTTTTGCACAAAATTCAATAAAGTAAAGAGGCCACCCGAAAGCAAGTCTATAGATTCTTCATGTTTTCTTACTTTTGAACTCTCCTTTTTGCGCACAACACGACGATAATTCTCCTTAGTTAGCAACTTAATTAACCTCACACTGCTAATCTTTTTTCCTAGCCAAATCAAACTTTTCTTGTATATCTATATTTAATTTTTTAATGAATTAGTTAGATTTAATTAGAAGCGCAAATCAAAAGAGAGATGTCATTGGTATCAAGAAATCATACTAATGTATCTTCAATCCACATGAAAAGCTATCGGGGTTATTTTTGTCTCCAATAATACGTAAAGTATTTGTCCCTTCTGATTATAGTTGGAAAGTTATTCCCCATATCTGTCCCGTCGTCATTAGAGTGACAAAGCTTTTAATGAAGAAAATGTAAAGACTACGTGATTTAGAAAGTCATTAGGAGGACCCACTGTTGGTTCAAATTCTCGTGCATTATATTACATGGGATACATCTCTTGCGTGTGTGCATATATATATATATATATATATATATATATATATATATATAAATATAACTGGACCATGTAAACAATTGAATTATGTTTGAGGTTCATGACTCGATTTAGGAAGTATGGAGTACATATAAAGTGATTAAGTGCCAGAGAATGTTCAAATAAGGAGAAGTAGTAGTTTTGAGGCAAGCTAGTTTTTATTTTTGATTTTTTGCCTCTAAAACTGTACATCAATTTTTCCTTTGATCGTGGGGTGAAGAGAGAAGATGGAAGAAGAAGGGACGAGGAAAAAAACGAAGAAGAAATTAAGGAGATATGAATTTGTTTGTGCATCAGAAGCCGTGTCAGAGAGAGACATGAACTTGTTTGTTGATGGGATGTGGCGTGCAGCCAACAATCATGCGGAGACAGTGGAAGAACGGTGACGATTAAAAGTGGAGAAAGAAAGATAAAAAAATGTGAAAGATCCTTTGAATTTTTTAGGGTTAATACTCTGAAAAAACCCCAAACTGGTATATCTGTGACAAATTTACCCTGACTAACCATAAAAAACTCTAAACTGGTATATTTATGACAAATTTACTCCAAACTAATTTATTTGACCGCAAAAAACCTCAAACTGATAAATTTGTGATAGATATACCCTTCACTAAATTGGATTAATACCACAAAAAAATCGCAAAAATTGTAAACTATGACAAACGGATCGTAAAATCCCAAATTAGTATACTAATCAATTGTCACGTGCTATTTAACTTAATAATTTGACAATAAAATTTAACGAAAACTAACAGAGGGTAAATTTGTCACAAGTGTACCAGTTTGGGGTAAATTTGTCAAAGATATACCAATTTGGAGTTTTTTGTGGTAAAAAAAATAGTTTGGGGTAAATTTGTCACAGGTGTACCAGTTTGGGATTTTTCAGGGTATTAACCCAATTTTTTATGGGTGTGAATACGTGACTCAGGGGGTCTCAAATAGTGATGGCCATCGACTGTTCCTCTAATAATGAAACCTCAGTTTGGGTCCACACCTTTAATTTCTCGACTGGCATCCATTTGTCATGTTGACTGACTTGGGCTTTTCTATAGGACAAGGCGACCACTAAGTCTCCAATCAAATAAGATCGTCCCATCTCTTTTCAATCTTTTTAAATTGTGCCTCTCCTCCACACACACCAAACATCTTCGCCCAAAGACCAAAAGAGACATGATTGGTGCTCTCGGCTCCATGCATATCCATCAAGTGTTGTTGCTCATTCTTATTCTATTTCTAGGAATGACTAGCAATGTCGAGCCAAATAATCAATGGAGCGCTTCTTCCTGTGGTGATATTCCCAATATAAGCTACCCTTTTCGACTAACGAGTAATCCAAAAAGATCGCTCTACGATCTAACTTGTATAGATAATCGCACTGTTATATACTATCTTATTCCACGATACTATGTGCTGTCTATCAATTATTCTGCTGGCCAAATCAGATTGGTTAAATATTGGCTGCCACAGGATAACTGCTCGTCTCTCCCTCGTCGTTCATTACAGGTCAGCCAAAACTACAACCAAGGTATATTGGTCATTTTGAACTGTTCAAAGCCGGTTAGTTCTCCATTCTACATCGGTTTCGGTCCATGCATTAAGGGGTCGTACTCTTCCAACACGTTATCAAATTGGAACTTGTATGCTTTGCTCAATCCAAATGCATCAGATGTAAGAGATTTTTGCAACATTAGCAGATGGGCAAAGACGGATCATTTTGGGCGTAATGACCACATTACCAGTAGCTCCTACAACAACGAGCAAATCCATAACATCATGGCCGATGGATTTGTTTTCCGCTACGGTGATCCATCTTCATTGAAGGAAACTTCCTTTTGCTACTTCGATTTGTATATTCACTTTCACTTCTACAAGCACTTTTATTCCCGTCGCTTAAGTTATGGCTCCTCTGAAGATGAGGTTTGCGGATCCCAGTACTACGCAGGCAGTAAGTACCTATCGGCAATGAAATTTCACCGTAATTTTGCATGATTCTGAACATTGTATTTATTTATTTATTCAGTACTCTCTCTCTCTCTCTCTCTCTCTCTCTCTCTCTCTCTCTCTCTCTCTCTCTCTCTCGCTACTTTCTCATCGAAATTGGAAAATGAAAGGAATATCTAATATTAGAGAAAATTATGACAAAATATACATGACAGCGTATGTCAATGGATACATGTGTTTAGATTATAATTTCTTTGCACAAAAGGGCTAAGTCTCCCACCGTAAAAAAAATAAAATAAAAATAAAATAAAAGAAAACAGATTCTTCTGCGACTAACCACGTGACTAGTTTTTTGTTGGCATAGAATTTATATATTTTTTTATTTTCTTAATTAGTTCTTTAATTAGTCACTTAACTAATAATCCAAGAGACACTTGTGAACAATCCTTAAAAAATTGTGGTCATGTATCGATCGGAGGAACAAAATTATTCATTAAAAATGAAAAGCAATGTTTCTCTAGATTTGTTGACCAAAAATAAAGCAAAAGGAGATTTTTTATCATCTACCTCCAAGTGAAAAACGAAACTTAATACTTCCATTTATTTGCAAAAGTACGCATCCCACTTCCCATGTTCTTTTGGACAAAATTCAACTTGTACAAAGTTGCTTGCTGGTACTCCATTTTGCTCATGACTTTTGCTTTCCAAACTTCTTTTCCTTCAATTCCTTTTCATAACATTCATTCCTTCCACAGGTGTCCTCGATGATATTGCATTTTGGACTACTTGGAATTTTACAATACTATTAGGTAAGCCGCAATCATTTATTCTTACAATAATTATGGTAAAAAAAATTATTCTAACCTATCAGAATTTTCTTTAGTGTCTTTCTGTATAGCGAAGTTCGTAATTGGGATGCCATTTGTGGCGATATTTCTAATCTTCAAGTACAAAAGAAGGCACTTAGCAATGGACAAGAACATCGAAGAATTTTTGCAAGCTCATAACAACTTTTTGCCCATAAGGTACTCTTACTCCAATATTAAGAAGATCACCAGAAATTTTAAGCACAAACTAGGTGAAGGGGGATATGGCTTTGTATACAAAGGAAAGCTTAGAAGTGGCAATGAAGTGGCCATCAAGCTTTTGAAGCAGTCCAAGGCCCATGGCCAAGATTTTATCAATGAAGTGGCTACTATTGGAAGAATCCACCATGTTAATGTAGTGCAACTCCTTGGATTTTGCTTTGAAGGCTCGAAACAAGCTCTCGTGTATGATTTTATGTCGAATGGATCTTTGGATAAGCATATTTTCACTAAGGAAGGTGATAAGCTTGATTGCTGGAAAATACATGAGATTGCTCTTGGGGTTGTGAGGGGGATCAAATACCTACATCGGGAGTGTGACATGCAAATACTACACTTTGATATCAAGCCTCACAATATTCTTTTAGACAAGAATTTCACTCCGAAAGTTTCTGACTTTGGACTCGCAAAACTCTATCCCACTGATTATAGCATAGTCTCATTAACTGCTGCAAGAGGGACGTTGGGATATATGGCGCCTGAGTTGTTCTACAAGAACATTGGTGGTGTATCTTATAAAGCAGACGTCTACAGCTTTGGAATGTTGCTCATGGAAATGGCAGGTAGAAGGAGAAATATAAATGCAAATGCAGAACATTCAAGCCAATTATATTTTCCACTATGGGTGTACGACCAAGTAAATGAAAGAAAAACTATTGAAATGGTGGAAGGGGAAAGAGAGATGATAAAAAAGATGATAATAGTGGCTCTTTGGTGTATACAGTTAAGCCCTGACCATCGGCCTTCAATGAACAAAGTCTTGGAAATGCTTGAAGGAGATATTGCTAATATTCATATGCCTCCAAAACCACTTATTTACCCACCACATGAGCCTGTAAACGATGACAAAGCGGAAATGGAACTAGAAACACTTTCAACTCCATCAACCACTCCAATACTTTCTGCTAGTTTTCCTTTTGGAGAGAGCAATGATGTATAGAGAATCATGCATAGTTTGATTAGAAAAGCTTTGTGTATTTGTTATATGTCCCCGCAATCTAAATTGTGCATGGGGATACTTGAACTAGTTTAGCTCGATAGTAATTACTTTCAAGACTGTCTTCTTCTAGCTCCTATGTTCATGTTGGGTTATCGTATTTCATTTAGTTGTACTCTCTTGCATCAACCTTCCAAAGGATGAACAATGGTAACTTGCAATCTTGCTACTTAATGTGCTACTACCGGCATATGATTTCTCAAAATCAACGACTTATGAATTCATTTTAAGAGATTTTACAAAGTAGTCACTTCTGTCTATGTGGGAAACAAATTTTATCAAAATGGAAAGGAAGAGGTCCTAGATGAAACAATTCTATGAACTCTATATTTGAAAGAATTCAACTTCCATTTTGAAGTTAACATGAAATTATTGACGAGTAATTTTATGAAGTTTACTTTGTTTCTTCTTATATTAGGCCATGTTTTAGTAGTTTAACTTGATAAACTTTTTGATGGAAAGTGTCAAAAAAGTTCTAAACCTATTGCATTGGTGTCAATATAGTTATGAACCTTTTGACTTAGTGCCAATTCAATCATTCCAGTTAATTTTAGCCGGATTTTGTGTATGTGGACGTTGGTCGACTTATGTGGCACTTGTTGATAGTGACGTAGATAAATTTTAATAATATTTTAATATATTTTTTTAATCATTTTTTCTAACTTCTTTCCATTTTTTTCTTTCGATTTTTCTTTTCCTTTCTTTTTCCTTTTGCCGGTGGCCGGCCATGGTAGGGCGAGGGGAGCCCTCGCTGAGGCTCACCATAGCCTAGGCAGGGCCCGATGAGGGTTGGCCTCGCCTAGGCTAGTGGCAAGGCCAACCCTCGCCCAGGCGGGCCTCGCCTGTGGTAGGCAACGGCGTGCCAACTCGCCTTGCATTGGCTGATTATCGACCTTCACCTGTGGCGAGTGGCCAATCATTGGCAAAAGGAAGAAGAAAGGCAAAAAATAAAAATCAGTGCTGCGCAATGCCGCATAAGCCAACCGACACTAATCGGCATCCATGTCAACAAGATCCGGCCAAAATTAGTTGGAAAGACTGAATCGGCACTAAGTCAAAATGTTTATGATTAAATTGACACTAATAAATGGTTTATGACCAAATTGGTAAATACAATAAGTTTAGGACTTTGTTGATACTTTTCCTGACTTTTTTTACACTTTTCCCAACTTTTTCATCTACCCTATTTCATTAACAAAAAAAGTTATTTGATTTAGAATTTAGCGTGGGTTACTTTTGACTTCACTAAAATTTGATATACCATCTTGCTCATTAAGAAAACCATGTCCATGGGTGGTCCATATTGTAACCCTTCTTAAGCTTGGACGCTAGATGGGACGTATGTGTAGGTTCATATAGTAACCTTCTTTGGGAAGTGTACTCTATATGTTCATCCTACGTGAATTCTAACTAATCCAGTTAATCATCAATTTAATTAAATCACTTCTTTTCTGTAGAATATTCACCAAAGAGGGCTGCGAACGATACATGCTACCTTATATATACATGTGAGTTTCCTCTTTCACTCCGGTATGAATGTCCTCTTCTTTCCTCGCATCACACTCAGTCCGCAAGTAGTTTTAACTTTTTATTTGTGGCTATTGCATTTCAATGTCACTCAGCATTTCGCAACAAATTTTTATTATCTTGCAATAGATTTACTTTGACCGGAAATCAATCAATTTTTTGAGAAAATATTGAAGGGCCTATCATATGGTCTTCAAGGTTACGTATATTAAAGTATATTAATGGTAGGTACATCAAACTTCAGTACATTCGTAGGCAGGGGTAAACTTTAATTGACTCAAGTGCAAATTGCCTTTAAGTATAATAGTAGCACCCAATCAAGTTGATAACAAATGATATGCAATACTTGATATATTCTTATGCTTTATGCTAATCTATTTTGCATTCTCTTCGCAGCCTAGTTGATCAAAACACAATTCTTACTCGAAGCACCATATGTTTTGATATTTCTAATTCACAAGTGGAGAAGAAGGCACTTAGCTATGGCCTAAAAGATCGTAGAGTTTCTAGGAACGTGAGATACAAACATCATTAACATACTTTATACTTTTCATAAGTGATGAGGATTACAAGCCTATTCTCCGACCCTTCATGCTTTTCAAACTTCAAAGCTCTATATTACATACATCAAAAGAGAGCTTGGGTATCCTTATCTCCGCTACGGTAGTTACTTAGCCAAAATTGGGAACCCTTATTCCACTACTTTAGGCCGGGACATATAAGTTTAGTCCGAATTTTCAGACGGTTCGTCCATATCACTAAGATTTGGGTTCGGGTTGTTGAATTCTTGGAGAGGTCCTATCCAAGTATCCTCGTACCGCCTATACCAGGCTTCAAAGTGCATCGGGACAAGCTCACCCAAGCCTTTTTCTATCCACACAACAAATGATACTTTACAATAAGTGATATCGGTATCTACACCTACTATGTTCGTCATAATGACATACGTCTTTATAGGGCAACCAAAATGTACAGTAGTCATAATTCTAAATACCTCTAAATACCTGTAAAAGAAACAGGGGTGAGTGCTTGGAATACTCAATAAGTATAGCCTCTGACCATCAAGTAGAACATCGGTTCATCATCAACACTAGTCAAACATCTCATGCAAACCGTGTCTAAGGCAAATCAATTGCAAAGATGTACTCATACTTCTAGCATGATGCATGTCATGATCTTATGCACTTCTAGCCTTTCTTTCTTACTCATGCATACCATGCTTATTAAGCTTTTCTCTTATGCTCGGAACTCGAACCCAAGTTTTCTCGGAGTCGTCTTGGGACTCAAACCCAATTTAATTTGGGCTTTTATATGGGCTTTTGGCTTTTTGCCGATTTCTGGGACTAAACCCAATTAATATGCTCGAGATTCGAACCTAAGTCCCTTGCTAGCCTCTAGGACTCGAACTCAGTTCTTGCTAGGAATTTGGGGACTTGAACCCCATTCTTATCTTTTATTATCTTTGCTCGAGCACTAATCCATTCTTGAGGGTGTACTCAAGTCTTATGCATGTTCCATGAATTATGCATTTTGTGCTAAAACATAATGCACGTGTAATGAAATCGTGAATTTCCTCATCAACAACATCATGAATGAGCCTAAGCCCAAAGCCCTGCTCAAGTAACAAGCATAAAGGAACCCCGCACCAATCCAAGACGTGAACTTGGTATGCCTCAATACCAAATCACATCTTATGGCTATGGGCGAACCTTGACTTGTACCGAACGAAAGCTATGAACCATGACTTCGTTCTTAGTCATACAAGAAATTCAAGTGCACGAACTAGTCATAGAATGCATTAAACATCAAAGAATCAATCGATCTACCCTTGGCTTGTTCGAGAGAGGATTTCCTAGAGTTGAAGATGTCTCGAATGTTACTAAAAGAAGGGAGAAACTACACTTACCTGGGCGAGCTACAAGAGATGGGCGGCTTTGCTTGAAGGTCGAAAGAGAGAGAGAGGGCATAAGGGGGAGGAGGCGTGCAAGAGGAGGAGGGAGGAGGAAATGGGAGGTAAGGTGGGGAAATGAAGAGGGCTCCCCTTATTTATAGCCCTTGATGCTATCATTACCGAGTCACACGATCCAATCTTAAGTTTCCATGTGGCCCGCCTAAAATTCTTGGGTCGCAAGTCTACTTGCCCCATGATTGCACCTAAAAAGTGAGTTGGCATGGCTAAAAGGTTTCGCTTGGCAATCTAGCTTCTAGGCATCATTGATGATGGCTCACTTTTTGCTCTTCCATTGGTCCATCTATACCCCGCATTTAATTAACCTTGCCTCTCATTTCCTCCTCCCTCCTCCCTCCTCCTCCTCACAGCTCCTCTCTCCTCCAAGTAGAGCCGCCCATCTCTTGAAGCTCGTGCTTTAGTTTGAGGTTCGCCTAGGTAAGTGCAGTTTCTCCCTTCTTTTAGTAACATTTGGGACGTCTTCAACTCTAGAAAATCCTCTCTCGAACAAGCTGAGGTTAGGTCGATTGATTTTTGGATGTTTGATGCATTCTATGACTTGTTCATGTACTTGAATTTCTTGTATAACTAAGAACAAAGTCATGGTTCATAACTTTCGCTCGGTACAAGTCAAGGTTAGCCCATAGCCATAAGATGTGATTTGGTATTGAGGCGTACCAAGTTCACGTCTTGGATTGGTGTGGGGTTCCTTTATGCTTGTTACTCGAGCGGAACTTTGGGCTTAGGCTCGTTCATGATGTTGTTGATGAGGAAATTCACGATTTCATGATACATGCATTATGTTTTAGCACATAATGCATAATTCATAGTACGGGCATAAGACTTGAGTACACCCTCAAGAAGGGATTAATGCTGGAGCAAAGATAAGAAAAGATAAGAATGGGGTTCAAGTCCTCGAATTCCTAGCAAGAACTACGTTCGAGTCCTAGAGGTTGGCAAGAGACTTGGGTTTGAGTCTTGAGCATATTAACTGGGTTTGAGTCCCGGAAGCCGGCAAAAGACCAAAAGCTCGAATAAAAGCCCGAATTAAATTGGGTTCGAGTCCCAAGACGGCTCCGGGAAGACTTGGGTTCGAGTCCCGAATATAAGGGAAAAGCTTAATAAGCATGGTATGCATGAGTAAAAAAGAAAAGCTAGAAGTGCATAAGCTCATGGCATGCATCATGCTCATGAATCATAACAAGTATTGCCATTTATATGTGCCAGAAGTATGAGTGCATCTTTGCTATTGATTTGCCTTCGACATGGTTTGCATGAGATGTTTGACTAGTGTTGATGATGAAGCGATATTCTACTCAATGGTCAGAGGCTATACTTACTGAGTATTCCAAGTACTAACCCCTATTTTTTTTACAAGTACTTAAAATTATGGCTACTGGGCATTTTGGTTGTCCTATAAAGACGTATGTCATTATGACGGACGTAGTAAGTGTAGATATCGATATCACTTATTGTAAAGTATCATCCATTGTGTGGATAGAAAAAGGCTTGGGTGAGCTTGTCCTGATGCACTTTGAAGCCTGATATAGGTGGTACGAGGACACTTGGATAGGACCTCTTTGAGGATTCAACAACCCGAACCCGAATCTTAGTGATATGGACGAACCATCCGAAGATTCGGACTGAACTTATATGTCCGGCCTAAAGTAGTGGAATAAGGGTTATTTATTTTGGCTAAGTAACTATTGCAGCGGAGATAGGGATACCCAAGCTCTCTTTTGATGTATATAATATAGAGCTTTGAAGTTTGAAAAGCATGAAGGGTCGGGGAATAGGCTTGTAATCCTCACCACATATGTAAAGTACAAAGTACGTTAATGATGTTTGTATCTCACGTTCCCATGTTATTTGTGTTGGGGATTGTATGTTCACGCTTTCCGCATGTGCATAAATGAGAAACAAATGAATTCGGGATGGCAACAAAGCTTGGGATGTCGCAAAATAACTTATAGCTCAACCTCCAAGTGAAGGGGGTTGTGATAGCCTTTGGAACAACATTTTGCCCATAAGATATTTATGCTATAATATCACGCCTCAAGCCCTACCTCCGCTGCGGGCACGCGAACATCTTCTTTGTTAGGATTAAGGGATAAGTGCTATAGAAGTCCTAAAACTTGTCTCGAAAATGCAATTGAGTCTTAAAACTTGCAAAAAGTGTAATCAAGTCCTAAAACTTGTCAAAATGGTTCAATTGAGTCCCAAAGTTAACACCGTAAGTCTTATTGACGGAAAATACTGACGTGGCATTTTAAATGATTTTTTATTTTCCATCTAGCTTTCTAAAATAATTTTTTATTCACTTTTTTAAAATTATTTTTAAAAACTAAAATTCATTTTTTAAAAAAACTGTTAAAAAAAGAAAAGGGCACCTCCTCCGCCGCCGCCACCGCCGCCCATCGCCGGAGGGGCCGGCAACGGTCGCCGGGCGCCCAGATCTGGGCACGCTGGCCCTCACGGGGGGCCGGCAACCGTCACCTGCCTTGGGTAAGGCCTCGCCAGCGACGGTCGCTGGCCCCCCGTGAGGACCAGCATGCCCAAATCTGGGCGCCCGTGCCCACGCTTGGTGAGCGCCGGCCCCTCCAGCGATGGGCGGCAGCAGCGGCGGCGGAGGAGTTGCCCTTTTCTTTTTTTCTTTTTTTTAACAGTTTTTTAAAAAAATGAATTTTAGTTTTTAAATATAATTTTCTAAAAAAATTGAATTAAAAATTATTTTAAAAAGCCAGGTGGAAAATAAAAAATCATTTAAAATGCTACGTCGCCGCCACATCAGCTTTTTCCGTCAATAAGACTGACGGTGTTAACTTTAGGACTCAATTGAACCATTTTGACAAATTTTAGGACTCGATTGCACTTTTTGCAAGTTTTAGGACTCAATTGCATTATCATGACAAGTTTTAGGACTTCTATGGCACTTATCCCTATGATTAATTTGTGACATCCTAAAAAATATTACCATCCCATTGATTTTATCTTTCTATTAAGTACATGTGGAAGCATGCAATCTCCAATCATCCAATCAATCAACAACAAACAATGGATAGTCAGGGAAAAACACATACACACACACACATACATATTGCAAAACTTCCAAGCTTTATTTATCTACTCAAAACGTTTACAATTTACAGGCTCTCACTTCTAGGGCCATTTTGACTGGTCATCCCCTCACACAAAAAGATATCAAAAGGGGGGGGGGTAAAAGTTGCAAGGGGAGCCTATCTCCTCTAATGAGATCTAATCAAAAGCGGCTTTCTTATGAGGACATGCTGCTTAGCCATCATCCACAAAGTTGTCTGGCAGGCTTGTGTCCCCATCTAGTCTAGGTGGACCACATAACCCGTAAAGGGGTCCAAAAAGGTCTCCATTGAACCATGCATACCATGCTCGGTAGGACAAGGTTGCGGTACTCATAATCAACCCAGAAAGTGGTGCTGACCCGTTGAAAAGCAACATCCTCCCTAAACATGTCTATCATAGCAACCTCTATGCTTATAGGTACCCCAAAACGCATGAAGCAGTGAGATAAAGGATCCACACCTATTGACCTAAAAAAAGATTAAACAATAACAATAAGTTGAAAACTCAATAAGTAAAGATCCTAAACCTTGTATAGGCGGATGGCTCACATCAGAGCCTTATGATTACTCGACCCAAACATGTCAATGGTAATTCAATAGCAAAGCCTAAGCTTTGCCTTAACTATAAACATGATAGAACCTATCCTCAACCTAAGTTTCTGGAGTCCTAAACAAAGGCATCCAAATCTACATGTGTCACAAATAGTGCAAATAACAGCCAATAATATTCATACGTATCGGATATTGGCATCCACGATATTATCAAAGCCTTCGAGACTCAAATAACAACCTTCAGAATATCCACATGCCTTTCACTTCATGAACAATGACGATCATAGTATACATGTGTCTTCTAAGTCACTAAAACTGACGATTAAATCATTCACGTGTCTCATGCATCCCATATAAGCCTATGTCAAACATGCGTGAGCCATAAAACAACTTTCAAAGTATACACATAGCACTCAAATACTTCGCACATACCTCGAGAATCACATGGCATCCCATACTACCATATTGTCTCAAGTCCAATTATTAATCACACATAGCCGACCTTATGACTCTTCTAGAAACCTCTGGGATATTGTCTCACTCCATCGAGTACGACATCCAAAATCCATCGAGCATCGTTCCAACATAACACATCCCACGAATGACATCTTGTTGACGTGGGGGCATCCCGTTGACATGAGGGATCATTTGGTTCTCATTGACGAGGCATCCCATTGACGTGGGGCATCGTCCCCCGAAACCTTAGTAACAAAATTCCTCGTGTGACCACAAGAATCAAGCATTCAAACAATTGGTTTTATTTTTCATATTAGTCCAACTATGAACACCCCAAGGGCATGCCAAGCAATGTGTAACTCATGACCTATCGTGGATGTGACGATAAAGTATGTCGAGTACGAAACTAGAATCATGGTTTGACCCGTGACACTCGAGTACCAGCCTAGGTCAAACCCATATTGAACGATACGCCTCAATATCACTGAACCAAGAGAGTGACCCAGCTCGATACACTTCACGCATGTCCAAGAACCAACATTGTTCTTGATTCGACTGCTCGATGTGAGCTCAAGCTTCAACCATGACCTATGGATATCTATATGCAAAGATCACTTCACATAACATTCATACAACCATCCATGACATTCAAATATGAAGATCAAGCACAAGTAGCACTAGCAAACTATCCACAACAACAATCACAGCAAACCTAAACCTAAATGAACCATTTCCACAACTCACGTCAAACCCGAGCAACCTCAACTCTCGTATACTTATTCCTCACTTAATCCCAAACCATATAGCTCAAGCATACCATGAGTAAACCATACAAAATTGATCACATGAGTTGCTCAACCTAACACCAGAGATAGTCTTAAATCCGAGTTGCATAACGCAACAGCCTAGTCGACGTTTAGGAAATCTAATTACAAACAACCAAGACGAGACTGAAAGGGCTAGTGCAACACCCAGAGGGGGTGAATAGGTGTAAACAAAATTTTCTCGCAAGACTGAGTAGTAGTAAATTGCCTTTTAAAGATAATTGACTGAGAACGTAAACAACTTTAAACAATTATATAAAGCAACGAATAAAGGTAAGGAGTTAAGGAAAGAGAATTAGAACACAAGGTTTATAGTGGTTCGGCTTAGATCAAGCCTACGTCCACTCTCCCACGCTGACAGCCCACTGGCTGGATTTCACTAAGAATCAAAAGAGATTTTACAACTTGTGATCTTCGACTTTCTCAGTGAAAAGTTTGTACTGATCTCTCACAAAGTCTCACTACGTGTTTCTCTCTTTTGTGTACAATTTTGAGCTCAATGAATGAAAGAGCAAAGAACTATAGAAATTCAGACTTTGAAATCCTTCTTTCACGCACTACTTCGAACAACTGGAGAGTCACCTTTAAATACTCCTTTATGCCTTCACGACTGTTGGCACTTTCCAAATGAATTCTTCCAATCTACTCGTTGGACAGAATCAATTAAGGTGATCTCGAGTCGTTGAATAATTGGTGATGAAAGCCCGTCAATCATGTTCGCCCATACAATTAGGATCTTTGATTTCCATAAGTAGAATCTTCCAAGTTTGCTCGCCATTCAAAAGATCTTCATATCGGAGTAGATTCCAATAACAATAATCAAACTAGTAGATGCTATATCCAGCCGTAAGGTCTTCCAAAAACCATACGAATCGAAACCTTGAAGATAATTCGACATCTGGATAAGTCTTCATTCTTCAATCTGAGAATTGTCAGTGAAGGCAGACTTTGAAACTTAAGTCTGGCGGTCTTCAGACTTTGACAGAAGAGTCTGGAGTTCTTTAGATTATAACACTTGAGTCTGGAAGTCTTCAGAATAGACTTTTGGAAACGCTTTGTCAACTTCAAAACAGTAAAAGAGTTTTCTCCAACAGAGATAAGGGGGTGATCAGTGATGGCTTTGCTCATGGTAGTAGCAACCAGGCGACGGCAAGGACGACAGACAGTAGCGACAAACCAGTGGACGGGCATCCAAGCAGGTGCATGAATGGCGGCGGCGTCGTGCAGTAGCAGACAATGAGGAAAGCAGCCAGGTGGGTGGGCGGCAGGGCAGACGAGCGTGGGCGATAAGGAAAATGAGAGAAAAAAAGAGAGAGGAAAGGCAAAAGGGGGAGTCAGCCGAATGGTGAGGGAGAGGGAGAGAGAGAGAGAGATAGAGAGAAGAAGAAGAAGAAGAAAAATGAGAAGAAACTTGAGAAGAAAGGTTGTCTATCACGTTAAATGCTCTTGAATTATTGCCCTTGCCTTCATGATGACCATCAAACTTAGAGAGCAAGATGAAATCTTGGCCATCCATCTTGCCAAGAGTTTTATCCAAGATCAAGGACTAGGATTGCTTCTTGGATTTCAATTATTGGATAGACTCAAGAAGGGCAATTTGGTATACTCCCCTTGTCTACCCCAAAAGTGGCGCCTATCCCTTGTCCATGGCCTAACAAAGTTTGTCTCATCTGAATTTAAATCTTAATAGACTAAATTGGTCTCACCTCTAGGTTCACTAAAATCTATATCCTCAAATTAGTGTGTTTCTTTAATTAATGCACTAACGGGTTTACTAAAATCATTTCAATTGGAAGAAATGCCTTGATAATATCTACAGTCGATACCCGCAATTGGATCAGGGTTTGTGGCTAAGTTTCGATTGGAAATGGCCTTAACGTGACTTACACGAATTTATGTGGCATTAGCAGAATTCGCGCGACTAGACTCGAACTGAGTTCAATGCTTATCTAGGATTTTACACGTGACTTTCAGTTGAGTTTGGTTGATCCATGAATAACCTCCGATTGTCATATAATTGAGTGAGATCGATCAGCCTACCCTAACTCACGGTCATCTGGGATAGGATTAAGGTCGTTCATTAACCATGCGGTGTCACCCGCGATCAATATATACTCAAGCTAAATCGATCTATACCCATCTATTGACTAACTCGTGACGACATGTGATCGTCCACAACGACCTTTATGGTCAGACGATCCTTTCATGGTCAAATGCTTTGGTCCTTGATTATGAATCGCCTTGCCCCTAATTAGCTAGTCAGTTGATGAACAATCCCTAGGATTGAGTCACAGCCTATCCTCCTTACTGACATACCAATCCTTAGTCCATTCCTTGTGGTCTAGATAGGGGTTCAAATCGAGGATGTCACATATAATATCAAGAAGATAACTCAAAAGTTCAAGTACGAACTACGCAATGGAGAATATAAATCTGTTTATGAAGGAAAACTCCAAAGCAACAATGAAGTGGTTATCAAGATTTTGAACAAATCCAAAGTCGATGGCCTAGATTTTATCGATTATGTGGCCACCGTCGGAAGGATTCACTGTGTCAATATAGTCTAACTTAGACTTAGGCACCAAGCATTGGAAGGATGAAAAAAAATAGCGAACCGAATCCAACTAAAATAGCTAAAATGGACTAAAAATTTATGGACTAAGTCAAGCTGCAAGGTCAAGAACTTCTTTTTGAGTCTGGTCAGTTT
Source organism: Eucalyptus guilfoylei (assembly GCA_016097605.1). Lineage (NCBI taxonomy): Eukaryota > Viridiplantae > Streptophyta > Magnoliopsida > Myrtales > Myrtaceae > Eucalyptus > Eucalyptus guilfoylei. The sequence continues at coordinate 5,994,707 of CM027870.1, read as the reverse complement.
CCTCTTTCCTTAAACTCTACCAA